>CM077307.1:174651653-175869153 GCA_039655065.1 Glossophaga mutica
ACGGGGAGCACGACCTCATCGTCTACAAGGTAGACTGCGTTACAGGTGCCGCGTGGCTGTGGCTCACCACGCCA
Organism: Glossophaga mutica; assembly: GCA_039655065.1. Classification (NCBI taxonomy): domain Eukaryota; kingdom Metazoa; phylum Chordata; class Mammalia; order Chiroptera; family Phyllostomidae; genus Glossophaga; species Glossophaga mutica. Next base: position 174,651,728 of record CM077307.1, read on the forward strand.
TTTCTTCCCGGGCTCCCTGGCCTGAGCCGACAGTCCCACCTTCGGGAGAAAGCTGCTGTCCGGCGCCGTTTAAACACGCATTTCCCATGACCCACCTTTTTGCGGCTCTGAATGAGAGAAGACATTGCACAGTAATGGCACTTCAGGTGTCGTGCAAAGCAACACTCTGTTAACATGAATGAGTCTCCAGGAAGCAGAGACCTGGTTAGAATAAACAATTCAAACAGCTGATAAGGAGCAAATGGCAGGATGGTTAAAAGGATGGAGGGTGACAAGGGGTAGAAAACGTGGGGTTGCTGACCGTGGCCCAATTCACCCCGCAGGCTGAAGCGAAGAAGCTGGAAGATGCGGCCACGTACCTGAGCCTGCCGTCCACGAAGGCCGAGCTGGAGGAGAAGGGCCACTCGGCCACGGGCAAGAGCATGCAGAGCCTGGGCAGCTGCACCATCAGCAAGGACTCCTTCCAGATCTCCACGCTCGTCTGCTCCACGAAACTCACGCAGAACGGTGAGCGGGCGCCGGAGCCTGGCCCCCCAGGAGCTTTCCCCCTTGACCCCACCCTTCTGCTTTCAGTGGAGCAGGGAGGCTTCTGTAGGTGCGTGAACGTGGCCAGCCTGGCATCCTGGCTTTCCTCCGTAGTGGTCTGTGCGGGTGTCGGTGGCCTAGGAAAGGGGGCAACGCCCATGGGGCTGCAAAGCCCACGCCCCCACTGTGATCTAGATTAACCTGGAAGGGGGGCAAAGTCCACAAGATTCGGAGTCAGCCTGCGGGCCTGGGGTTGAGAGCCAGGCCCTGGCAGTGACCTTGAACTCGTTCCTGTGAACCTCGTTGTCCTCGTCCGTACGCTTAGTCACTAAGAAAATGATCAGTTTTCTTTATTTTCAGTGGGTTCTGATGCCATGTCTAGTCCCCCCATCCGAGAGAGAAGGTGCCCCTTGCTGACGGGCACACGAAAGCTCAGCCTCAACCCGTGCCAGGTAGTGCCCAGGGTCCCCCCGTGCTGGGCTGGCCTGGCTGCCCCGAATCATTACCTCTGCTTTCGGGCTCCCCCTCGACGTGGTTGTCTGGCCAGGGTGCTTCTTATTCAGCGCACGCCGTCTGGACGAGGCAGAGGTCCCTCGGCATGAAACATTGTGCACCCCCAAATGTGGTAGCAAGGCAGCCGTGGCAGAGTGCACTGTGCTGTCTTGGAAGTCAGCTTGGAAATCTGAATCTTTCCTCTTAGCTCCCGATAGAGACGTTGATTACTAGTGTCTGTTGCGATCGTGAATTGTGTCCCTGGGGGTGGTCCGTAAATTGTGGCAGACGACTCAGATTTGCTCAAGGGACAGTCACCGTTTGGACATTAACAGGACAAAAGTAAGGCCATCATCTGGAAGCCACCACGTGTGGTTGTGGGAGGCGCGTCAGGTGTCGGGGCGCACGCCCTTTCCAGACAGTCCCCGACGCTGTCCGTGTCCTGCAGAACTGGGCTGTTCCGCTGTGCCTCCTCACCCCTCGTCTCGTGCACGAGCTGTGCAGGGGCGGGGCCGCCACTCACATGCACGGAGGTGGCTGGGGGGTACACGTCTCTTGTGTTACCCTGGAACCAGCAGCCCACCCGGAACGCTGCGAGCTGTCCTGGCTCACGGGCGTGCAGTCCCCTCCCTGAGACCGGGGCAGCCGTCCCCCAGCTGCTGGCTTCTGTGGGCGGCGGGGCCAAGACTCTGCAGGCAGCTTCCGGTTTGGTGCCAGCAAGCATGCGGCCCTCAAGGTGAGGGCTGGGTGGGACTGGTTATGGAACGGATGCCCCCAGGTCAAAGTCACTCACTCTCTGGACGTGGTCTGATCGTCCACAGGCCTGACAGCTGCCCTCAGGACCTCACTTCACGCGGAGCCTTGGCACCCGCCCAGGGAGGCGCTGCCCCTCCGTGGGCCCTGCAGCTCCACTGCGGGTGCTGACCCTTGAGCTCTGGGCTTCTGTTTCACGGTGTAGGAAACCACCAGCTTGTACATGGGGGTCGCATTCTTTATTCTTTTAATTTTTATTTATTGATTTGAGAGAGAGAGGGAAGGAGGGAGGAAGAGGGGGAGAGAAAGGGAGAGGGAGAGGGAGAGAGGGAGAGAGAGAAACCTCTGTTTGCTGTTCCACTTATTTATGCACTTGTTGGTCGGTTCTTATATGTGCCCTGATGGGGCATCGAACCTGCAACGCTGGTGTATCAGGACAGCACTCCAACCAGCTGAGCTACCCAGCCTGTGCCTAGGTGGGCCATATTCTAGATGCATGTTTGGAAGTTGTTATTCGGAACCTGAGTGTATTTTCTCCATCAAACAATGTTCTGAATAACAATTAAGTTGTGAGACCCACCACAGGGTCCTTCTGAACCCACATATTCCCGCAGAAGAAGACGGCCCGCTAGGAAATTCCCAAGGTATGAAAGGCACAGAAACCCCCCGGGGGGATCGTCCTTTCACCTGGGAGCCCCTTGAATCTCAGCGGGCCCAGGGTCAGTCCCTCCTGGGAACTGCGGGGTGAGGCCCCCTGGTCTCCCAGCAACCGTTGCTGGGCAACAAGGAGCTTCTGATGTGAGCTGCTCACTGCAAGTTAGGGGGACGCCTTTTGGCTTTCATTTCACCCCAGCCAGTGATTCCCTCTGTGGGGACGGTGGCCTGTCAGGTGCGTGTGAGACGGGACCGCCCCAGCTGGCACTGACCGCGGATGCCCAGATTCTCGCTCAGGAGTCAGCTTTCTGTGGCGCGTCCTGCTGGGCTTTGCCCAGGTGCACCCTTGCGCAGACGCACGGCGCAGAGGCAGCCTCAGCCCGCTCACGTCCCTGGTGCTGCGGGCTGGCAGGGAGGGGATCCGAGTTGTTAGCTGTCATTAGACACGCTGGTGCCTGTCGTGAAAGGAGGTCTCCGGAAGCCCGGGGACCTGGGGCGTGTCGGCGGGACGCACGCAGCCTTCTCGCTGCTTCCCTGTCGACTAGACCCGGGAGCACCCTAACTTTCACCGTGTACGGCCCACAGTTTCAGTTGCCCATCATCTCCCCGATGGTCTGCGGCCGTGAGTCTTTACGGTGGGCATTGCGCTGAGTGTTCGCTCCGCGTCCTGCCGTTTAGTTCTTGCACCAGCCCTGGGAACGAGGGAACATAGTGTCCCTTCTTCAGCAGGAAAGCTGAGGTGACATGACTTGCCCGAGGCCTTAGCTAGAGCCTGTGCTCTGCACGCCCACGCTTACTGGGGATGCTGTGCACTTTGTATCTCACGGTTTTTAGCCCTGCTGGCCCTTCCCGGGGTGCGGTCCCAGGAGCGAAGATGTACAGACGTTTAGGTGCTCCCCGAAGGTGTGCCTTTGTGTGCCTGTGCCCTTAAATTCCGCTCGGCGCGTCGTGTTCCCTGAAATTCCGCCTGTTGCCAAGACTGCGTTTGCGTTTTCGGTATTTCCCAGGGTTTTTCTTGGGGAGGCAGTTCCCGCAGCTGAAGTCCGTTCCCGATGAGCATCAGCAGTGCATCAGATGCCCTCCGCTGATCGTGGTTTTGCGTGTAACGGGTCGTAAAATAACTTCCAGGAGAACCGTGGAGTCCCTTGAGCCTCCTTCCCCAGAGACGTCCTGGGGTCTGCCGCCCGGCCTGGAAGGCCATCTCGCTGCCTCAAAGTCCTGCTTTGGGCCCCGTCCTGCACGTTCCGTCTGTGAAAGCCACATGCACCCTGCTTGTGGTTTTCCAACTGGAAAACGGACACAACCACAAGAGACAGCTGTGGACGGCCGGGCCTGGGCGGGGTCAGCCAGCTCTGCACAGCCGTGGTCCCGGGGGCCGGGGGCCAGGGTCCCTGTCCCCTGGCAGCACCGGGACCTGAATTTACGTTCGTTCTTTTAAATTACGTTACGTAAAGAATGCAACAGTAGAGTCTCATCCTGAAGCTCGGGGGAGGAAGCCAGCACTTGGACGGGCTGGGCCGGCCCCCTTTCTCAGGCTCCCGAATGACCCCTGCAAGCTGTTACGTGAGGACCGCTTCACGGTGAATGGAGGTGGAGACAGTGAATTCGGCCCCACTGGGTGCCGGGTGGGCGCTCCGAGTTGGGGGACACGTAGCTGGTGGAGATTTCCGAAGAGGGTGGGTTTTCCATCCAAAAGCTTACAGGGCGGCCTCGCGGGGGGCGTGCACACAGCCGAAGAGGCCGCGTGGCCGGGACTGACCTGCCCTTGTCTTGCAGTGGACCTGCTGGGGCTCCTGAAGTGGCGGTCCAACACCAACCTGCTGCAGCAGAACCTCCGGCAGCTGATGAAGGTGGACGGCGGGGAGGTGGTCAAGGTGACTGGGGCGCGGGGGCGGGGGTGGGTGGTTTTCCTCCCGCGTGGCCTCACGGGCCGCCGCTGCCTCCCGAGGGGGCGTGCGGTTCCCGTTCCGACCCCTCGGCAGAGAGTTCCCGCACGGTTGGCGTGCACCTCGGAGTGGACGGGATCCTCCCGGGGCCCGTTCTGGGGTGGGGCTGCTTCTCAGGGAAGGCTGGCCTTGGGCTCTGGCTCCTCCTCCCAGGGGCCCTCCCTGCGGGGCAGAGGGAAGGTCCCCGGCCTCATGCAGCCAGGCTTCCCCTGCTGTGAAAGGGGAAGCAATTGTGCCTCCACAGAAGGTCACGGCGGGGCTTCAGGGAGATGGGGGGCCCGCGCCCGCCACGCGGGGAACACTCTCGGTCATTGCCTGACCGTGATGATTACTCACCTGGAGCTCCCGTGGCTGACTGGGGACCAGGGCACGGGAGGCTTGTCCGGGCCGTTTCCCCGCCTGTGCCCTGGCACGGATTTCTTCGCCTCGCACAAAGCAGCCTCTGGAGGGAATGCGAGGCGTCCCCTCAGGTCTTTGCGGGGCCAGACAGTCAGACCAGGCTGGTCGCATGCTTTATTCGGGATTGCTGCTGGTTCCGAGATTTTCTTCAGTATCGGGGTCTTCCTGTCTCTTCCTCGCCCAGATGACTTGCACCTGCGAAAGCGCACGTGCGTTTTCAGCATGCTCCCCTTGGCCGGCGAGCGGCGAGCCGGTCCCCCGCTCGGGGCATTCTGGGAGCGAGGTCTCTGCAGCCCGCTGCGGCCCCAGCGCCTCCCCCTCCTCTGGAGATGCTTGCAGGAGGAGACGGGCTTATCTCTGTAGAAATTAATTACATAAAGTGGCTTTAATTAAACAGCAGCATGGTCGGTGTCAGCATAAATTACTCTGGTCGCACCACTTTCCTGGTAATTCCGTTGTGCAACCGTTGAAATAACCCCCACCCCCCACTTGGAATCATCTTTTCTGGCCCTTGTGAGCTACCCCCGTGGGACCCTGTTAATTGCGTTTTAGATGTCCCTGGGTCCTGCGAAGTCCCCGACTCAGGGGGAAGCTAGGAGAATGAGGTAGCGTAACTTTAGAAGCTGCCCAGTTAATGAAATTTTGTCCTCTGACGTTTCCAAGTCCCTCCCATCGGGGACTAGTTGTGCAGCTGTTGGCCTGTTGTCATCCTTGCCCGGGGGAGTTAGGGACCGTCTCGCCGTGTTCTCCGTTCCCATGATCTTGTCTACGATCCGATTGCTGCTCCCTGGAAATGGGTTTCAATCTCTGCCCTGGGGGCCAGGTGACCTGTCCGCCCCACCCTGTTGGAACGACGCTTCCTTGGCCAGTGTCGCCTGTATATCCTTAGGCCTGGAGAGGTGAATCAACTCATCTCAGGTCACCCGGCTGATCCTGGGAGCCAGCCCTGGAGGGGTCCCCAGCTTGCCTGGGGGGGGGGCAGCTTTTCCTCTGTTGACTGGTAGACTGTGGGTCGTTTCCGTGTGTTCAGGGCCTTCCTGCTGTGGAATAGGGAGATGACGTTGCCTGATAGGTTGAGAAAAGTTCTTGCGTGTTTAGTGGGGACACCGTTTCCCGTTGGGTGGTTTTGGTTCTCCCGTGGAGCTGGTCTCAGAGGGAGGGTGCTTGTCCACAGGAGACCTTCCTCGGCCCCGGGGGCCGGACCTCCTCCACGGTGCTCGCCTCCCGGCGCCACGGCGGCCACGGCCAGGTGAACAAGGCCACCGCTCCCAGCTGTCGTGCTCTGTGCTGTGATCGTGTCACTTGTCTGGGGAGACCGTGACGTGCCAGGACTCGGCACCTGGACAGTCTGTTGGCAGTGACATCGGGCTGCTCGCAGATGGCAGAGTTTGGATTTTGCGAAGACCTTACAATCTGAACAGGGTGGGAAGCAGTTGAAAAGTATTTGCGGTTGAGCTTCTTGTCACCGGACTGATGAGAACCAGGAAAGGGCTCGGGAGGTCCTGTGGGAGAGGCCTCCCCTGCTGCCAGCCCCGCTGCTGGACTCAGCGTGCCTGAGTCTTTGTTCCAAAGTCACTCATCTCTGATTTTCCTCTCGTGCGTCTGATGGCTGGGAAAACCCCTAAAGTTCTCCGTGGCATGGGTGACGCTGGGTCATGGCGGGTGTGAGGGCAGTGCCCGAGCTCACTCGGTCCCCTGGCCCGTGTCTCTGCAGTTCCTCCAGGACACCTTGGACGCCCTGTTCAACATCATGATGGAGAACTCCGAGAGCGAGACTTTCGACACCCTCGTGTTCGATGCTCTGGTAAGAGGCCCCCGCTTTCCCTCCAGTCAGGCATTCAGATGCCCTTCCACACGGCTGGAAGCTGAGTGAGGGGACCCATCACGGAGGCTTTGAAAGCGTTGCCCTGTACCTCCGGTCAAAGCAGATAAATGGAGAGCCAGAAGATTTCTTCCGGTTGCACTCGAGCTGGGCAAATGCAGGGTCCAGGGTGAGAAGGGGTAAGCTGGCGGACCAGCTTCTGTCCAACACTCTTCCGGTTCACTGGGGCATGCGGTGCAGATGACGCAGATGACAGTCCCAAAGGGTTCGCGTTACCTTGCTAATGCAAATACTGATTGATGTCACAGGTGTTTATCATCGGACTCATTGCTGATAGAAAATTCCAGCATTTTAATCCTGTTTTGGAAACCTACATTAAGAAACACTTCAGTGCAACTTTAGCCTACACGTAAGTTCTCTTGGTTGTTTTCAAACCAAAATTTTTCTTTTTGTATGTTTGTTATTAAGAGTTTTTTTTTCATATACTTTTGTCTATGATCATACATTCCCCTCCTCAAAACGCTGAATATACTGGGATAATTTTTATTATTGCTTCCCTCTTAACAGAACTAAAAAATCTTGTCCAAAGAGGTACGTCGTCAATTATCCTAACATTCTGGAATAAATTCTTTGTCCTCCACGTCTTCTGTCTGTCTTTGAGAGTTTTAGTTCCCGTTGGACAGAACAGAGAGACGGGTGCAGCGTGCCTGCCCAGCGAGCACCTGGTGAATGAATAAATAAATGCGTGTGTTCTTGTTTAGAAATTACGGGTTGTTTTGTGTCAATAAAACTCAGTATGTACTTTGCAGTATATTGTTTTGTACATTAAAGAATGCCTTCCCTTTGTTCCAAAAGTCCTCGCCGTGACTAACTTGGATTCTTGCTGCCCACCCAGCTGCTCTGGACCTGCCCCCACGTCCTCGTAGGTGCCCCCGTGAGCCTCGTCCACACTGCAGGGCGTGTGTCAGGCCTGGGCCACAGAGCCTGCTCACCTGGTGTCGAGTGGCACCGTCCTGGGGCTCGACCACCTGGGCTTAAATTACAGCCCTGCCCCTTACAGGTCCACGGTGCTCCACTCTCTGGTTCCGGCCGTTGTCATTGGTAAAACAGGCACGTGGTAGGTTTGCTGAGCGTTTCAATGAGTTATTCTGTGTCGGCTGTTTGGAATACTTCCCGGCTCGTCGAAAGCGCTGGGCAGGGGTGAGGCTTCGTTATTAGTAGAGTTACTAGCATGGGGTGTCTTCTGTCTCTCACCGTGGGGTTCACGGACATTCCTTCAAACTTTCAGCTGTACAAGTTACAGCGAGAAAAGAGATTTAAGTCATTTCTCTTCTAAATGCATTTTTAAAAATTGAAGTGCAGGTGACAGACGGTGTTGTATTAGTGCCAGGTGTGCCACGTAGCAATTCCACGTAATCCCGGTGAGAACCTCCCCTGTGGGGTCATTAGAACGGACTCCCCGGTGCCATTAAATGGGTCAAAGCTCCCAGCTGGGCCTGGAGCACAGTTAGGTCAAAGCCGGGGCGCAGCCGTGAGCTGGAGGCCAGAGGCCTGACACAGTCCGTCCTGGCGCTGGGCTCTTTCCTGTACACTTGAGGGCCTGTTCAGTGGGGGTGCCTCGAGGGGGCCGAGAGCAGCGATGTCCCCAAGCACACGGGACAAGCTGTGGTGGTGGTGTGTGTGTACTTGCCAGTAGCTTTGCTTCAGACCTTTTCTTCCGTCAGTGGAGGTGCCCTGTTCGCCTGCACTTTGGGCAGCTCCTTACAGATGTGGGGGAGAGGGGTCCGTGTCCCCGTCTTCCTCTGGCAGCCTGGGCAGCCGAGGAGGTGGCTGGCAGCTGCCCTGGGATGTGACATCATCTCTGTATGTGTCATGCTGGCAATTCTGCTTCTTCACTGAAATGCGGCCAAACAGCCTTTCTTGGATTAGAGACTTAATTCCTGAGACTCAGAACAGTGGGTCAGCAGCTGCGCTGCAGTCCAGGTCCTTGGTGAGAGCCAGGTGGCCGGGGCCAGTTCGTGGGCTGGAGGAGCAGAAAGTGCCATTTGTCTCTCCGTGGTGATAAGATCGATTAAGGGTGGCCTTAGGCAGTGAGCCCGACTCCCATAGAGCCCCTCAGCATCTGTCGTTCATGGGAACTGGCACCCCATCAGGGTGGCCAGGGCTGGGCAGGGAGGGTCTCTTCAGCTTGGGGACTATTCTTCTGGTCCCCAAGAGCTCCTTTCTGTCCAGTGAGCTGTCTCCCCTGGAGCTGGTTCCGGCTTCCCTGCCACGTACGTACGTGATGCTCCCTTTGCCCTGGACACCCGAGATACAGGAGGTCCCCATCGCTACAGGCAGTTCTGTTGGGCCACCCCCACTTGAGTGGTTTTTTTCTTTTATTATTAAATCTCTGAGATGGAGAGAAAGTCTTCAACCCAATTTAACACCCGTTTATTTTAAAACGTCTCAGCAAACTGGGAACAGAGGGGGATGTCTTCAGTGTGGCAGGGGACACCGAAGAGAAAGGAGAGCTCACCTGTAACTTGAACACACAGGAAGCGTCTCCCTGAGTCTGGGAACGAGGGGTGCCTGTTCATTAGTGTGCTGGAAGTTGAGCAGCAAGGCAGGAAGAATAATTAAACGTGTAACCATTGGAAAGAAGGAAGTAAGTACATACACAACCCTAAGGGATCCATTTTTAAAAAGTCCCCTTCCCCCCAAAAGAAACTACTAGGATTGGTAGATCCAAAGCTAATGTAGAAAACTCAGTTGTACACATGCAAATAATGGGAACATGAAACTGAAAGTACAGTATAATTTACATACTATAAAAAAGTCATTAATAAATTTAGTCAGCGATAGATCGGACTTCTACCCCGAAAATTGCAAAGCGTTGCTGAGAGAAATTTTAAAAGAACTAAGTACTTAGATAAACTGTCGCCTAAGCGTGTATTTTCCTCAGAGTCACCCATAGTTTAAGGTGATCCCAATCAAAACCCAAGCATGCTTTGTGAGGAAACCTGACTAGCCTGTTTGAAAAACTTCCATAGAAACGCAAAATGTCTGGAAGCGCTCAAATACTTCTTCAAAGGATGAATATGATTTCAAGACCCGCCGTGTGGCAGCAGGAGCCGGGATGGTGTGGCCGGCATGACCGTCAGTGTGGACAGACAAGGTGGACAGAAGGGTGGTGGCCCCCCCACCCCGCCCCCCACAGCTGCTGGCCTGGAACTGCTGTGCTCTTTGAAAAGGAAGGAGCCCCATAACTGGCCACTGTTCCGTGTGGGTGGTGCCGTCAGGTCCCCCTGCGCCCCGGCCCCCGCGTTTGGTATTTAACGAGCGTGCAGCACGGCGTTGTGAGGACATACCACACTCCACTGAACCTGCCTCACGGGGCGGACGTGGGCACGGCGCGTGCGTTTCCCCCACCGCAGACGTGGCTGCAGTGAACACCTTTAGTGTTTGTCCTCGTTTCTGCAGAGCCAGGTGCAAGCTCGGTTGCTGGTGTGTGAGGGTTTGCATGTCGCCGATGGTGAAAGGCAGGACCAGCCCTCGGGCCGAAGTGCGGAGTGGGCGTCTGACCGGCAGAGCTCCGCCTCCCCGCGTCTTGTCCGGCCCCTCGCTCCCAGCCCGCTCCGCTTGCCTGAGGACTGTTCGCTCTTTGTCACTTTCATCTGCATTTACTTGGTTATTAATGAGGTTGATGTTGGTATGATTCTAGTCTTTTTCTGTGATACACCTGGACATGCCTCTTGGACTCTGTGTTTTGTTTGTTTTCAATGAATTTTTTCATATACTCTGACGCTGCGAGCAAATCAACCGCCACTTGGACTTCCTCATTATTTGAGTTACAGAAAAATAGAAAATTTTTAATGCTTTTTCTTTTATTTTTACCAGGGATTTAAAAAAATTACTTATGAAAGAGGCACTTAATCTAACTTACGAAGCTGTGAATTAAAATCAAGCTTTCAATGTGTACTTTATTTGTGCCAACTGTCTCTAATTACTTACGTAATGATATGGAAAATTTAAAAATAATTGTCACCAATTTTGGTATATTGTAAACTCAACTTCTGTTACCGTGAAAAAGGCTTTCGATGTTTGCATGTTAGTGAGTTACTTGGTTTTAGTGAATGACAGTTTATAAAGATCGAGACTCCAAGCGAAGTATAGTCATTGTACTTTCACAACGTTGTAATGTAGTCAACCCTGTTAGAAAATATAAGAGTTATAAAACTTTCCATGTGATACCCATGTTATTCTCATGTATCATTCATAGTCTTTTACACAGAGGTTCTTAGAAAGCTCATTAAGAAATCAAGCATGTTTCCTATTTGAAGAATTGATGGTAAGATTTTAATTTTGAGCATGAATAGCCTGGTTTTAGAAAATGAACGAGAGGCTGCTGGAATGGTCCCCAGGGACACCCACGGTTTCATGTCGCGATGCCTTCTGAAAGTTTTGGTGGAATCCACGTGACACAAAATGCAACATTTCAACGTTTTCGAGTGTGCAGTTCCGTGCACACTCTAAGCACTTAGTAGATTCGGTGTTTGGGGACCATTATCTAGTTCCAGACCATTTTCAGTTTAATGTCTAAAAAGATTTGCTTCTGCGCCTCTCTTGGGCTATAAAGAAAATCCTTTGATCTTTTTATTCAACATCGGGGGAGTGAGCGTTCCTCTGCAAACCTGCTGTCTTTGTTTGTAAATCACTCCATTACACGATACATTCCAGCGCTCAGAGAGACACCTAAAACACGAAGTGCCTGCTAAGCGCTCCGCTCGCAGTCTTGGGGGAGTTGTCTGACGGGGCCCCTTTCCTTTGCCCAGACTGCATTTCACACACGTGCAGGGACTGATCCGTGGGAGCTGTGGGCCGTGTCTCTGTCCCAGCGAAGCCCTGAGGTGTCGGCGTCCTCGGGACTGAGCCGTTTTCTTTCCCTGTGACTAGGAAGCTGACGAAAGTGTTGCGGAACTACGTGGACAGTGCCGAGAAGCCGGGCGTCAGCGAGCAGCTGTACAAGGCCATGAAGGCTCTGGAGTACATCTTCAAGTTCATCGTGCGCTCCCGCGTGCTCTTCAATCAGTAGGTGTCCCCGGCTGGCGCTCCTGGGGACTCCCCGGAAGTCCCTTACATCCTTTCTTCCCCTTCTCCCGTCCCCTTCCTCGTCCCCCTTTTCTTTCTCTTCCTCTCCTCGTCTTCCTTTCCTTGGTTTCTCGGGGGACAGAGCCGCGGCAGACAGCTGGGCTGGGCTGGGGTTGCACACGGGGAAGCCGGCCCTGATCCCCAGTCAACAGTGTGTCCCCGGGAGTCAGAAATGTGTCCCCACTGTCTACCAGAAGTGTTCTCAGGGCTTCAGCGGCAGAGCCCGGTGTGTATCGGGCTCCCGGAGCCCTTTTCCGTGGGCCTCTGTATGTCAGGCAGTGCCAGAGGGACGCACACAATGAAGCCGAACCAGCCACCACGGGGAAAAGCCACCCACGTCAAATGGCCTCGCTCGGGCAGACAGCAGGCTTCCTCCCGGTCCTTCCTCCGGCCACCGTGTCATTTCCAAGACACGTTCCCACGCAGGAAGGTGTCGGATTGGGTGGACGCTCAGTGGCTTCAGTTTAGGGGCGTTTTCCATGCTGTGTGGATGGATTTGGGAATTGGTTGGGACCTTTACAAGGTGAAGTAGTGCGTTTAGGACTGTGCCGTTTATAGAGGACATTGGTGTTTGTGTCCATCCGTGGGTTACGAGGTGTGCTAAAGTGCAGAGAACTTGCCGCTGCCCTCGGTAGTGAACCGTCGGAAGAAGGGGGACCGAGAGCCGGGGCGCTGGAGCTGACTCGCCCCCTCGTTTCCTGCGGAGGCTTCGGGCAACACGTGGGAGTGAGGTTGGTGCCTGTCGGGTTTTCGAGGTCGACGCGTTCCTAGTGAGGTCTAACTAAACACAGAGATAGAGTTCGGGGGCCGGTGTCCCTCAGAATCAGACAGCGCACGATGTCTCGTTCGTGCCGCCTTTCACAAGCACTCCGGAAATATCAGTGAAAACTGGGAAGCGGGCTGGAGCCGGTGTGGGCCTCCTTCTGCACCTGCCTGTTCTCCCTGCTCGGGGTCTTTGTTTGCCTAAGGGAGCCTTCTCCAGAAGGGCCCAGGGGAAGGCGAAGGTATTCAAAATCCAATCCAGTGCGCGCCCCGGCTCGCAGAAAGCCAAAGGAACGCGTTATTCGCCTGCGCGCAACTGTAACGTCACGCACGGGGGTGTGTCTGCCGATCAGTGACTGCAGTCTCCATGTTGCTGGTCAGAGCATCCCCGCTCTTGTTCTGCTGGTGTTCTCATGATGACAGCGGCAGTTGTCACACTGCACTTTTACGGACGAAGGCTCAGGGATTGAGGGCACTGGACTCTGATCCTTGGCTGGAGTGTCAAAGACACACGCTATTATTTTGTTTATTACAGATAGGAATGAACCTTGATTTGGACCGAAGCCTTCTCTTTCCTTCAGGGTCAAAGCCATTGACTTTGTCACTCTCAGATGTGAAAGGTTTTGCTTTCCTGTATTTTATTTTCCTGAATAAAATTATTTCTATTGAAATGAACTTGCCACCCTCAATCTTGCTAATGCATCTTTCCCTAGTAATTTTTTTTTTTTTAATTTTTTTTCTTTTTTTTTAGATTTTATTTATTTATCTTCAGAGGGGAAGGGAAGGAGAGAGGGAGAGAAACATCAATGTGCGGTTGCCTCTTGTATGTCCCCTGCCGGGAACTGGCCTGGCAACCCAGGCATGTGCCCTGACTGGGAATCGAACCGCGATCCTTTGGTTCGCAGGCCCGCGCTCAATCCACTGAGCTACACCAGCCAGGGCTCCCTAGTAATTTTTTTAAAGATTTCATTTATTTATTTTTTAGAGAGAGGGGAAGGGAGGGAGAAAGAGATGGAGAGAAACATCTATGTGTGGTTGCCTCTCATGTGCCCCCTACTGGGGACCTGGCCTGCAACCCAGGCATGTGCCCTGACTGGGAATCGAACTGGCGACCCTTTGGTTTGCAGACCGGTGCTCAATCCACTGAACCACACCATCCAGGACTGTATCCCCAGTAGTTTTAAATCTTTAATTACACTAAACCAAATGCTACACTCAGGTGCAAGGATAACTTGAAAGACTGGAACAGTTGGCTGACATGTGACTGATTTGGCCTTGTTTCATTTGAAGAAATGATCTTGGACAATTTGTGATCAATGTGACCTTGAATCAGGGGTGGGCTGACGCTGGTCCCCTTTCTTAGCACGCTGCCGACGTTCCCTCTCACTCAGAGGTCAGAAGCGGAAGCACGCACGGGCCAAGAGCGCGTTCCTGCTGTTGCAGTAAATGCTGAGATCTCGCAAAAAACAATGCTGCTTGGCAAAGACAGGGGCCTGCCGAGTGGACCGGGCGCACATAATGTCTGTCTCCTCGATCTCTTTCCATCTCAGTACACAGATGGCATTAGAACTGCGATAAAAGTTCTTGAGTTGGACTGTAGAGTGATCAGGAATATGGCTGGCTGCATGTCACAGAAAAGCCTAGGACCTTTACCAGATGAGGTTTTCCTTCCTTTTTCCCTTCCTTCCTTCCCTCCCTCCCTCCCTCCCTCCCTTCCTTCCTTCCTTCCTTCCCTCCCAGAGGAAGAGTCTGGAGCTCACGCCCTTGCCCTGCACTGTCCCCATGTCCTTGGCCCCCTCTATCTTCCTGCCCCCTCATCCTGAGGGTCTTTCCCCTCAGAGCCCTGAGGGGACTCCTGCCCCCCCCCTCGCCACCCCCCGCCCGGCATCAGGACTGCATTCCTGGCAGCAGGGAGGACCAGTGAAGGGTGAAGGCCTCTCCCAGCCTCTCTTCTTTTAAAGAGCTTTTCCCAGTCCCTGCAGAGAGTCACGTGCCTTCGTGTGGTCCAGAGGTGTGTCACACGCACGCCCCAGCTGTGCAGGGCTTTGGAAGGGAGTTTTAGATAGGCTTACGGATGCTTTCAACAAAATCAGAGTTTCTTAAGTAAAGCAGTGAGTGCATATGGTAGTAAATAGATGTTGGGTAGGCAATTAGCACTTCCTTCTTCGTTCTTCTTACCCAGAATTTCTGCTGCCGGACAGCCTACAGCTCCCCTATGTAGTCGGGGCTACTAACTCCTCCTTCCTTAGGCTTCTCAGAGTCTTCCCTTCCCCGTTAGCTTGGGAGGCAATCCTGGAGACTCCTGGCACCAAGTATTTTGGGCTTTGTATCTTTGGAGCCCCGAGGGAGCCGTGGGAGTGAGACGCCCAGCACACCTTTGTGTGGGGCCCAGGAGGGGGTGCCCTGTGTCTGGCCTCCTGAGGACCACCTCTGTTCTCGGGCCTACCAGCGGGCTGCTGGCCCCAACTGTGGCCCTGGTGCCAGCCTCTGTCCTAGAGGGGCCCCGGCAGGAGACAGGCCTGATTCCAAACAGACAGGGTCACCTCCTCCCAGAAGACAAAAAGGACGAAGAGGTCAGAACCAGAAGCAGCCATGGCAGTGAGGTTTGCTCAGCCTCCTAGCACCCTAGTGTTGGGGTTCCTGACCTCCTCTGAGTGGGCGCTGCAGGGTAGGAGCCCTAGGGATGTTGATGGGTGGGCTCCCTCTCTTCGTCCCTCCCTCCGTTTCTCCCTCCCTCCCTCCTTCGTTCCCTCCTCCATAACTACTTCACGAGCTTTGCAGCCCAGACTGTATCCCAGACTGGAGTCATTCACCGATCTCACTTTTTTCTCCAATGTTTCCTGAATGTGCACTGTGGCTGCCTCTGGTGCTTCCCGAGTGCAGGGATGGACAGACGCGTCCCTCGACACCCAGAACACAGTCGCAGCCACGCTGCCCAGAGAGGGTACTGCTTCTTACGTTGGACCCTGCAGTCTGGATCTGCAGAGCGCCTCCGTGGTCAGGAAACCATGGCCTCAGAGTCACGGACGACAGGGCCAGAGCCTTCTGTCATGTCCTGTTGCCTTCGGCCGGCGCCCCGCTCCCCGCTCCGCGCTCCCCACCACTCAGGGGCACTTCATCTGGGACAGCAAGGACGTTCGTTCTGGGTGAAAGGAGACTCCTGTTTTGTCCAGGCTGCCCAAAGGGAAAGTGGCCCTGTGCCCTTCACAGATGTCCACCCCGTCTGGTCCCTGCCGAGGCCGTGGTGAGGTGGCGGTGGGGGTGGGAAGCGTCCACGGCTGTCCTTGTCCTGGCTACAGCGCACTTCGTACCTCGGGAGGAAACAGCTGTGCTCACAGCTGGAATTGACAGGCGTGTTTTTCTTCTTGCCGTGGGAACAAACGTTGGAGGTCTTTTTTTTCCCTTTTGCTTCTCATAAAACGGTCTGCTGTGTTTTCATGGAATGTAGTAGCTCTGTAAAATTCCAGGGTAACTGACAGTTGTAATTATTCTTCTGGAGAACGAAGAGGCGAAGCTCGGGAGGTGAAGACACCGGAGCTTGGCGTTGTTACCTGCCAGCTTTCTCGCTGTGCACGTCCCTGCCTGTTGTTTCGCTCAGAAAGGTCATTTTGTTTTGAAGTGAGAACAGCAGATTTAAAGCTCTGGCCCAAAGACGCTCGATTCCCGGGAAACCCCAGACAGACTCCTGACAGCAGGGTGGCGGGGGCGGGCTCTTCTGGCGGGATTTCGTTTGCCTGTGTTTCCTGCGTGGGCGGATCGCATTAACTAGAAAGCCGGCACACGCATGCCTCTGACCAGGCCTTCCGAGTGAAATCGCCAGAGCTCGTCATCACTGTGTCCCCCTCTGTGTCTCCATGCTCTGCGAAGGTTGTGCCGGTTGTCCGGTGTCAGCGTTGTGCATAATTAGTTATTGATCGTGAATAAGCTGCTGCAGGTCCGTCATTTTGCTGGTATTTCCCCAGGTAACGAGACGAAGATACAGGCTGTAGACACAGACCTTGTCCTTGCTTGTTAATGAGTACTTGCAGCATGACTGGGGCTTATTCCCCCGTGTGCGCGTGGACCTCCTCCAGCTCCCTCTCCTTCCCCCTCCCCGTGGGCCAGTGGAGGGCTCTTTGCTTTACCTGATGGAACCAAGAGGTGAGCCTGGGGACACCGCCCTTTCGTTACGGAAAGGTGCTTCGCCTTGTTTACTTCGTCTTTGTGTCCGGACGATATTTCCACTTAATGTGGAACTCTGCAGGGAACGTCATTTTCTTCCCCGGACGTTATTCCACCCTCTTTTGCATTTCGTAATTTCTGGTGAGAAGTCTGCGCTCGGACGCGCTGTTGCCTCTTAGAAAGGAATGGTATTTTTCTTTTTCTGTAGCTGCTTTCACTGTTTTGCTCATTTTCTGTGGTTATGAGGTTGGCAATTTTACTATGGATCACATAGGAATACTTCATTTTTTCTTTATCCTACTGTTCCCAGGCCGCTTCCACACGGGGGGCCGGCCCTGCGCCCCACGGTCTCGGACCTCTCTCGTGTCAGATGCCCTCCAGGCTCTTGATTTGCCCGGGCAAGGTTTCAAGGACAGACTGGAATGAGAACAAAGCAAGTTTTATTCAGGTGGAGAAAAAGGAAGAGCCCGGGGGCCCCTGTAAAGGAGCGAGAAGAACACGTCCCACGGGTGTGGCCAGTTCGTTCTTGGGACGGGACTTGATGCATTTTCCGGAAGGGCAGTTGTCTCCACGCTTTGTGGCCCCGAATTCTGACTCTGCCTTTTGGTTGGGAGGGTTTTGTTTCTAATGCGGTCCCTTCCGGAAGTGTCACGGAGCTGGACCCAGGCCCTCTCCGACTTGTGGGGTCAGTTTTCATGATAGCCATGGTCTAAGGAGCTCTGGGGCGGGTCTCTGGTTAGTTTCACTTCTCAGATTGGTACTCTAGCTCCAGTTTTTGCTTGTTGTTGGTTTCATTATTGGTCTCCCTGACTAAGGGGATGGGAGCCACTTGCTCTTAGGTGTCTTTGGTTGGGGAGGGTCAGCTGGCTGTCCATTGGTCCTTCGTTCTGCCCTTTGGTTCAGCCCGCTGTCTCAGGTTCCTCGTTCCACCGACTGGGGCATCTCCCAGTTTCCTAGGATCCTGCCTCACCGTGCTGGGCTTTCCGAGCTTCTTGAATTTTGGGTTGATGTCTTTTATTAATATTGGGAAGCTCATGGCCGTTACTCATTCTAATGTCCCATTTGCTCCATTGCATCTGTCATTTTCATCCAAAATGCAATTACTTGTATTTTAGATACTGTGCCCTCCGTACCCCTAACACCTGTGTTTTCCATCTCAGCATTTGTTGATTTTCCTGTTGATTGGCTTCCGTTTCATTAACTTCACCTTTTGCTCTGTCTAATCTGAATGTAACCCGTATAATGCATTCCGAACTTTAGGTATTATATTTTTTGGTTTTAGAATTTTCATTTGATTTTTTTCTCTACTAACATTTTCTATTTCCATCTTTCTCTTTCCCTACCTTTTCCTCTTTATTTTAAAAGAATAGAATAATTATATTTATTTGGCATTTTTGTTCGCTAACGGCAGTGTCTCGGTCACCTGTGGGTCTATTTCTGTTGCCTTCTTTTCTTCTTCGATTGGGCCATCTGCTCAGTCTCGTGCTGTGCTCAGTGGTTTTTGCTTGAGTGCAGGACTGTGTGTATGTAACAAGCTCCAGATGACATGCCCTTCTTTTAGGTGACTTGTCCTTCCCCGTGTTGGCAGAGAACAGGGGGCGACCCCCTTCCTCTGCGGAGGCCGTGCTGCATCTGGGCTGCGGGCCACCGTGGGGGGCCTCCACCTGCATGGGTTGGCTCACGGTTCCCCAGGGTTTTCAGCACAGAGTCTGCAGTGTGGCCTGGGGCCCCTCCCCCGGCCTTTTCCAAACTCTGATCGTTATCCCTGGATAAGAACTCCACTCTGCTTTACAGAGGTTTTCGTTTCGACTCCACTGAAGCCCACCCCTTTTGGAAAACCCTTTACAGAACAGATGCACAAGGTTGCAATGTCCCATTTTAGATGGAATTTGTGGCTTCATAGTGGAAGTTATTTAAATAAAAAATCACCTCTAGGGTAATTAATTATCACTTAGTTTACAAAATTTTCCTTTGTACATAAGTTTTCAGGTATGGTATACTTTTAATTGGGCAGAAAACTAGTCTGTATTAATAAAGCATCTGAGTTGCACGATTTTAAAATGCAAATGAATTGCTTCTTAGTAACACAGCAACTTGAAGTAGCTGCTAATAAATAATTCATAGCTGAAACTTATTTACAATTAGTAATATATATTTGCATCCATGGGTCTAATGCACTACTTCCTCATTACCCAGTTGTTGAACACGGCCCCGCTCTCGAAAGTTCTCCCATCAGCCCCGATTCTGTGGTGCACAAACTTGTATAGTATCATTTCTAAAATAGTTTTGAGTTTATGATATCATTTTCAAATGGTTATAAGATTGTGTTCAATTTAGGTGATCAAGTGTCTTTGTGACTCAGTATCAAATCATGAGACATTATAGGTTTTAAAACACCGTCAGGAAATACGCCAAAATGTCAGTGATGTCATTTCTGGGGGGTCGGATCACAGCTGAATTTCTCTGTCCTTCCTTCTTCTTTGCCTTCCTCTCCTTTTCCTTCATTCCCTCCCTTTCCAGGCGTCGCTGTGGTTTTAGACTTATAAAATGTACTAGGTCGCAATGAGAAAAACTACACCTAGTGGGAATACAACCTCAGCTTCTCTGAGGTGGTGGCTTGTCTCTGTAGGGTGCGGGGAGGGGCAAAGCAAGGGGATTTCCAAGACCCCCCCCCCCCGCCCCGCCCCGCCCCCCCACGGTGGTTCAGAGCCACGCAGAAGCACCTCGCAGGGCTGCAGCGGAGGGAGCCAGGCACCACTGTGTGCGCATGCGCATGCGCTGCGGCCGGCCCCCAGCGCGCTCTGTTCTTCGCAGGCTCTACGAGAACAAGGGCGAGGCCGACTTCAGGGAGTCGCTGCTGCAGCTGTTCCGGTCCATCAGCACCATGATGAGCAGCGTGTCGGACCAGACCGTCCGGGTGAAGGTAGGCCCTCCTTGCGCCCCGGCGGCGCCCCAGGCCGCAGGTGGCCACAGGGCTCCATGCTGGCCGGGGAGAGCCAGACCACACGGCCTGCGCTGCCCTCGCTTGGGCGGCGGGCCGCAGACGGGCTTTGCGGAGAACCTGGCGGAGCTCGCTGTGCAGGGCAGGGGCGCTGTCCGCCCTCTGCAGGGCCCTGGAACCCCGGTGTTGCTGCGTCTTTGCCCCGCGGCCCCAGAGGTCCTGAGCTCACCCTCTGGGCCCGTGGGGAAGCCGGTGGGACCGGTGCGGTCAGGTTGCTCAGGGTCTGGGCAGCTACGCCCCCGGCATCCGTCAGGCCTCAGGCTCAGCCCAGCGCAGGGTGTCACGTCCTCGTCCTTCAGTGACCTTACGCCTGCGCTCCCGCAGTCCCACTCTTCTCACCCCCGGGGACGGCCTGTTCCCACCCTGCTGCCCTGGGGAGGAAGGATGCCTTAAATCTGCTGGGGCCTGAGCGTTCTTCAGGGCCTACCTCCCGGCGGGGCTGTGCCAGTAGGCCGCCCCTGCTGCGCGCCGACTCCCTGCGGAAGGAGAAGGAGCGTGCAGACTGTGCGGCTCGCAGGTCGCTGCCCTGCGGGCTCCTCCAAGGAGCGGAGTCCTCCACCGGGTCACCTGGCCACTTCCCCCAGCATCTCTCGGCAGCCGCCTCTGTTCCTACCTTCCCCTTTCAGTGTTCTTTCGAGGTGTCATTTCAGAAAATGCCCTATAGTCTCGCAAATGTTGTAGGAAAGGGCTTGCCCAGCTTGAAAGCGGACCTCTCCGGAGCAGGGATGCCCAGGTGTGTCTCCTGGCCGCTGGGACCGGGAACCGGTGCAACTGAAGGTGAACGGTGTCCCGACACCTCTTTCCCGTCCGAGCTGGTGCCGCGCCTGGCAGAGCCGTCGCCTTCTCAGTGTGATTTCCCCACCCTCCTGTGCGTTTGCTGGAAAGACTGGTGATCTGCAGAAGACGCTCCAGGGGACAAAGCGTAGCCAAGCTTGGGGTTCTCTATTTTGGCAGTTCTCTGTTGCCCAAAGCCACCTGGTTGTTCCAAGGTTAAAATCAGCGGTGTGCTCGGTACCTTTGCTTCTAACTCCTGCGGCATTTTAGGGAAACCCACATGGGAAGTGTCAGAATAGACAGAAATCACAGGGAGGTTTGAGCCCAGAAGTAATTTTAGATTTCTAAATATATTCTCATATCATGAAACTTGGTTGGGCTTGGCTTGGGTCTTCCCATTTCCCCTCATGTCAGTGCCTCCCGTGGGTGGCTCTTTGTAAGACATGGGTGACCCCCATGACATCGGTGCCTTGATGCCACCCGCACACCTGCGACGCAGGTGACTGAGTTTTATTGGAAACGTTGCCTCCTCGCTCCCCCCCTCCCCCGTTTTGTATTTTGTTCTTTTAAAACCAGTGTTCTATCCACATCTGAGAAGAGGGTTTCCACCGTGGGTCCCTGGTTTCTGTGGGGTTTTACCCCTTTAAGTTTGGCCCTATTGAAATGGACGCACACCCATGAATCATGTTACTGAGAATAGGAACAGACAGGCGTATCTTAGGGGCAAAGCCTTGTCCCCAGAGGGTAGCCCTTGTGGCTGTGTGGGTTGTTGGGGCTGATCTGTGTGCCCTCATTTGAGACCCGGACGTCAGCAGGCTCTCCTACCTTCTTGGCTTTATTCGGGGTGCCCTTTGGGGGATGGGGGAGGCCGCCATGTCCCAGGGAGCCAGCCCTCTCATCAGTCACCTTCTCCGAGCGGAAGCCACACCTCACACCCGCCCTGCAGGTTTGCTTCCACCACTGCGCCTCACGCGTGGGTGAAGGGGGGGCCAAGAGGAGTTTTAGCTGATCGTTCGCGTCAGCACACACGCCACCAAGCTCCCGTTGTCAGCGTGGCTGCTTTCCGAGGGCCTTAGTGACAGCATTTGAGCAGAGCCATTTGACGGGAGTGAGTGAGCGGACTCACCGGTGGGAGAGTGCTGGGCGTCTCTGGCCGGCGGTAGGGGAGCCGCGGTGACCGGTGGGAGCGCCGTCGGAGCGAGTGGTGATTTCAGTCTCCGCCGGTGGGTTCGCAGCCACACTCTTCCATTCGGTTCCCCCGGAGCGCGTTGCTAAGCGCCAGCCGTCCTGTGATGTTCAGGGACCGGGCCGTACGTGTTGCCCCCTCTGTGGACAGCGCCCCTGGGCCGGATGTAAGGACATCAGTGGCACCCTTCGTGGAGCTCTCCAGCTGAGTGGACATAGTCTGGGTTGGCTTGTGAAGCAGGCACAAAGCCGAGACTGCGTTCCATACAGACTGGGCGCGTCCCAAGGGGGTGTGAGGGAGCTGGGGGGCCGGTCCTGAAACCTTCCCGGGGTCGGGATCTTGGGGACAGCCCCACTGTGTTGGCGGCAGGTGGCTGTTTCTGCACCACCTGCGTCTTGCAGAGTTGGACCTGGGGCCTTTGGGGCTTCGCAGTCAGAACTGTGACAGGCAGAGCTGTCGCTGAAAGCCACGAATAGTCACTGCCACCTCAGTGGGGTGATCCCACAGACACTGTCTGGTGACGTAGATGGAGTCTCCTGTTCCGCCTGGGGCAGAGAATTCCAGAGTTTTCTGTAGAGGGAAATGCTGACCATGGTCTTCAGTAAGAGATCGGTTCTTGGTGTGTGTGTGTGTGTACATTCTGACCTTTGCTCCGTGTGATGCACTTGGCATTTTCTGTTCTATTCTAAACATCTTTCGGTCTATTCCAAATGGCTGTGTTTCACTAAAACATTACTGGCGGATGGACAGGCACTCCATTTACTTCCTGACAGTGACCGTGCCTCGGCCCACGTTTGAGAAACTTGGCTCTTTAGCACACACGCCTTAGGTTTTCTTGCCCTGTGTCTCCAGTCCCATTTGGGAGGTAAATGTCACTCGTTTCCTGCGTCTGTCCACTGCCTTGTAAAGCTCTGGGCCCCTGGCCCTCAGAGATCGCCCCCGCGGACAAGCGGATCGGACCGGGGAGAGGCGTGATTGAATTTGAGGACCCCTCCCTCCACCCCTGCAGCTGAGCTCGGCACCCCAGTGGTGAGGGTTTGGCTTCCCCCCCGGGGGGCGTCCCTGGGGTGCTGGCTTTCCCGTCTCCCATTCTCACCATCGGGTGGTGCCGCTTCTCTCTCATCGTCACCGGAAGGGCCTGTGTTGGGAATTAGCTGTATTGCAGCCACAGCAATGCAGCAGTCGGCTGAGTTTTTGTCCACTGAGAAGCGTGACTTCTCACTTCTTTTATTTCCGTAAAAATAACATCCTGACTTGAAGTGATATGATACTTATTCACCTTATATTGCACCCCAAATTCTTCCTTACCAGTTTTCCTTGCTTTTTGACCCTTTCTAAGCTGCCGTCTGGAGCTCTGCCCCTCCCAGAGCTGCAAGTTCACAATTCTTGTCCTGGCCTCAGGAGGAACGGTCTGAATGTACGAGGGACAATGACAGATAAGGATCCGAAACAATACAAGGACTTCCTTGTGGGCGAGGGGATCGGGCGTCGCAGGTAGCTTCTGACCAGACACACGGCGGGCTCGCTCACGGCTGCGCCCCTGCCCCCCGGGCCTGCTGCCCCCGCTCACGGCTGCCTTCGGGGTCCCTGGGGCTGCGAAGTCTCGCCAGGGCCCTCAGACGCAACGGGCGTTTGCTGCGTGCCTGCCCGCAGTTCTTCACATGATAGGGGATCTTGTTAGAGAAGTGAACGTCCCCAAAATGGACTAAGCACCAGAGGGGTTTCTTGTCATCTCCTCCCCCGGAGGCTGGGAGGTTTGCGTTTTGTCTGTAGAAGTGTCTGCTCGTTCTGCTCCGGGCCGTCTCCTGTGTGTGTGTGTGCGTGTGCGTGCGTGTGTGTGACGTGCAGGTGCGTGGTGGCCGGGTGCCGGTTTACGTGCGTGTAGATGGATGTGCGTCCACCTCACCGTACTTCAGCAACGTTTACTTTCCACGTAGATGTCCCTTAGCATTTTCCAGAATGTGGTTCGTAAAGTCACCTCCTCCCTCATGGCTGTTATCACACCTCATTTCGTGCATTTTTGGGTTCCGGGCACCGAGGCAGTTTCCGTTTTCATTTCCGTGAGCCTCCGTGGCTGAGCCCTCTTGTGTGGCAGGCCCTCGCACCGCCTGGTCGGCTGGGGGTGTCAGGCTGGCAGGGGCTCTGAAGTGCCGTGAAGGTCACGGGTCACGGCCAGGGCTGTGAGCCTCCCCCCAGATCAGGGATCCCCTCGGGGTGTTGCACTCGATGCGACCACCTGGCCTCGGAGCCACAGAGCCCTGGTTCTGTCTGCGATGCCGCTTCGCTCTATGCTGAGTGGGACTCGGGACTCGGGACGCGGCTGCAGCCTCGCGTGGCTGGGGAGCCAGGCCGCCCTCGGAAACCATCGCTCTGCTCACGTCCCCTCAGCGTCACTTGGCATGGGACCCGTGGCCGAGTCGGGCCGGGTGACAGTAGCCCTGCGGAGCCCCCCGCCTTCAGCCCAGACCGCCGGGGCATGGAAGAGGCCAGCCCCGTGGGGTGTGGGGTCCCCCGTCCACCAGCACGCAGTTTAAAGAGACCGGGCGGCGTCGGAGCCACGAAGGCGAACGGAGGGCGAGCAGCTCAGCACTTTCCTCACTTCCTGTCTTCTCCCCTTTCCCGGGCAGTTGGAGGTGCTGTTGATGTGCTCACTGACCCCGGGACGACTTTGACACCGGCCAGGGCTTGGCCGGTCAGCCTCTCCCCCTAGCAGACGAGGATGAGGCGACGGGGATGGCGCTCTTCCAGGCCATGGCATCTGCGCGGGGGAAGGCTTGTCCAACCGGAACGTCTGACAGCCGAGAGGGCTGGCAGCTTGGGCGAGAGTCAGCAACCGGCCAGCCCTTCTGGAGAGTTCTGCTAACACGGAGAAGAGAGGAGGGGCTGCACTTCAGGAAGCGAAGGGGGCAAGCCGAGCTTGGAAGGGGTGACAGTCCCCTGGGAGTGCTGGGACACATGCCATATGCTCAGCAGCCTCTTCCAGACACGCGTCCCCTCACAGCTGTTTCAGGGTGTGAGTCTCCCTGGGCCTGGGGCTGGGAGCACAGCACAGCAGACGTTTACTTCTCATGGTTCCCGAGGCTGGGGTCCCAGGTCAGGGCGCCAGCACAGTTGGGTTCCTGCGAGGACCCTTTCTGGGGTGCAGATGGCCAAGCTCTCATTCCACCCTCACGTGGCAGGGAGCAGTTGGGAAGCAAGCTCTCTCGGGGTCCTTGTAAGGACACGAGAGCCCTCCCCCCTCCGCCTGTGACCTCAGTTAATTCTACTCACTTCCCAAAGGCCCTGCCTCCTGACACCATCACACAGGGCAGTAGGCTGTCAGCGTACCAGACTGAGGGGACGCAGACTTGGGGTCCCTGGCTGCGCACTGCAGAAGGCTCTGCTCTGTGCCCTCCTCCTCACACCCCGAGGTGGCCAGTGGCCCTTGGCCCTCCTTGGCTGAAGGAGACCTCACTCCTGTCTCCGTCTCTGCCTTCACCTGCTGTCCTCCTGTGACTTAATGTAACTTGGTCACATCTCCCCAGACCCTGCGTCCACACAAGGACACGTGCACAGGGGCCAGGGGTTAGGACCTGAACATGACTTTCCTGGGACACCACTCAGCCTGCACTAGGGGTCGATGTGGATCAGCATGGATGCCAAGGGGTCCCGGGCCAGTGGTTGAAGCAAGGCCGGGGAGGAAGCCGGCCCGGGTCCAGGTGCCCCAGGTGAGCCGTGGACCTGTGCTTCTCACACGTCATTGGGCGCACAGGGTGAGTTGGGGGGCTGGGGGGCTGGGGGGCTTGGGAGCAGTCCGGGGTTCAAGGAGGAGTGACATCAAGGAAGCATGAGGTGGGGGAAGCTCCAGGTGCAGGCAGCAGCCAGGGTGTTTGTTGATTTCAGGAATGACGGGAAGATCCGTGGTTGAGGCTGGGTAGCGTGCCGTGGCCACGCCAGGACTGGGGGGAGAGTGGAAAGGCGGGCCTGGGCGTAGAGGGCGGAGCCTGCGGGCCTGCCCAGGGTCCGTGGAAGCCACTGGACAGAGCTCGGTCAGGTCCGAGTTGGCGTTTCCAGGGTCGTTGGGGCGGCTGTCTGAAGGATAGATGAGGAGGTTGGGGGGAAGCCCTGGGGTGAGAGGCTCTCGTGGAATCCAGGTGAGGGACCACACCGTGGGGGCCATAGCCAGGGTCCCCAGCTCGGCACTGTTGGCGTTTGGGCGGGCAGTGTGTGGTTGTGGGTGCTGCCCATGGTGCTCAGCGGAGGCCCTGGCCTCTGTGCATGAGCTGTGCTCCGTAGTGCAACAACCAGGAACGTCTTGACATTGCCAGGTGTTGCTGGGGTGGTCTGGGGGGCCAGAGGCTGGCTGTGCTGTTGGGGACGGGTTCTGGGGAGACAGAGGCTTGCTGGTGTGACTCGCAGGCTGTGGAGGTGGGTCTGACGTGGGAGGGGAGGAAGGGGAAGGCAGGGCTCCCAGCCACCTCATGGTCTTCGGCTGGAGCAACCGTGTGACGGGGACGCCCTCGGAAATGGGCGAAGATGGCCGAGAGCGCGGACGCGGAGGGTGGGCGTCTCCTGAGACAGGGGCTCCTGTTAGAACCTCCGCCTCATGGCTGCCGCAGGGAACCGGGCCCTGTGCCGCTGGCGTGTCCTTCCTGGGTGCTCGTCACCCATTCTGGGCGTCCTCTCCACGTGTATCCACCTGTCCTTTCCGACCACATGACCACCTCTTAGGCCCCGTCCTTAGTTTCTTACGACCTTCGGACCTCGTCCAGTTTCGGTCCCTAGTCCGGAGTTTCCTTAGTGCTGCCACCGGCTGCTGGCTGCTGGTGGGAGGCCCGGTTACGTAACATGGTGGAAGCTTCCCGAGAGTTTGGACAGAACTGGCCGGCGCCTTCTGTCCAGATGGTGTGGAGCCTGGCGTAACCCTAATCCCTCGTATCTGCACCGCCCTCTCAGACCGCAAAGCCTCTGATGCCGGTAATCTCCTGTGGTCCTCCCAGCACCGCTGCGGCGTCAGTTAAAAGTAGTGATGAGAAAGCTTTCCGAAGGCGTGGGCAGAAAACACTGTCACGTAAAGTCTGCGTTTCCGTGGCTGAGCTGTTGGTGGCAACATTTACGCCCACGTCCAGCGGCTCTTCCCTGGGATCTTCAGGTTGCAAGTGCTCTGCGGAGCCCCTTCCGAGAGAGTTCTAGGAAAGACGAGGGGCCTCCGTGGGCCTCCAGCAGCCTGACCAGCCAGCCAACCAGGGTCTTCTCGGGGGAACAGGGCACAGCCAAGGGAGGCCTGCGAAGGCTCACGTGCACCCCCCTGTGGAAGGGTATTTATGCACTCACCTGCCGTAGGCTGTCATGCGTTCTTTTCATGTTCTGAGTTTTTGTGAATTGAGGCCTCTTGGTGACAAGTTGCATGAACCTCTGGTAGCATCTGAATACATGGGAGGACGTTTTCACTTTATGGGTAAGGAGACTCAGTACCGTCAAGAGATCAGCTCTTCCCACCCTGATCTATGCATTCAGTGCCATCTCGATCGCAGTCCCGGCGCGTTGCCTGGGGGACAGGGACAAGCGGGGTCTGAGGCCTGAGACGGGGCGGACACAGCGCAGCACTGAAGGAGCTCAAAGCCAGGGCACTGCCGCTGCTGGGCGTCCGGTCTTACCGTGACACTCGGGTCCTCGAGTCACCTGAACCCAGCTCACGTTGGCTGCACAGAGAAGGCGAGGCCTGGGTGCGTGGGAGGGGCGTTCCGCCGAGGGGGGCCTGCTGCGTCTGGTCCGGGGGTGCAAGCACAGCCTCGTGCCGGGCTGGGTTTCTTCTGTCTGTCTGAGGGGAAGGAGGCCGCGTGGTCGGAGGCTCGCCGCCCTCTCACTGTGTGTCGTCCTGGAGCACGAGGAGTGGCTGTCTTTCTCTTCAAGGCCGTCACGGTCCTCACAAAGAGCCTGCTGGACCTTCTTGGGCAGGAGGCACGCTCCCTCCCAGAAGAAGACTCGAGGAAGCTGGGAAGAGCGGGCGAGGCTTCTTCCTGCCACGTGGGGAGGGGCTGGCAGCAGCTAGCAGGGGGACTGGCGCGGCCTTCGTTCCCGGAGCGGAAGCCTCAGCGCATCTGTGACCTTGCGTGACGGCTGCCTCCGCTGTCCCCGGCCCCGCCTGCCGGGCGGGCGCAAAGGGCAGCTAAAGCCTTCCCTTGGGGTTGGTATGCCGGCTGGCCTGCCAGGCACCCCACGCCGAGGCCCGAGAGGAGCCCAGCCTTCCGTAGGCCCGGGGAGGGTTTCGTTGCGGACTGCGTCAGCTGGCACTGCGGCAGGGGCGCGTGAGCGACAGGCAGCGTTCGTCCGTGAGCTTCAGAAATCGTCGGCAGCGCAGTGTTGTGTGATGACGGAATTTCACTGAAGCCAGCCTGCAGACCTGCAGGGTAGAATGAGTTGTTTCTGTGTACATATTGATGGAGTCGTGGGCTTTATGTGAACTCGAATTTCCAAAGCACACGAGTCATTACTGCTGGGCAGTCGGGGCTTTGGGCAGCGGGGAGGTCACAGCCAAGTGTTTCCAGGGACGGACCCAGGAGCAGAGGCGCCCTGGGAGGGAGGCGCAGCCCGACCTCCGGTTCTGCGGCCGCTGCTGGGCCCGCGGCGTCCGTCAGATGTGGGGCTGGTGCGCCGCGCTGGCTGGATGCGGAGCGCCGAGCCAGACGGTCTAATTCCGACGAGAAGCCGAGCGGCATTCGTCTCCGTGAGCTGTGGATGTGACACTTTTATAATTCAAGTAGAATTATTTTTCTCCCCTGAGAGGTCCTACACATTCAGTATGGTGCATTGAATTTGGGAAGAAGTAAAGGGCAAAGGAAAGGGCTATAAAAGGCACATCTTATTAAAACACAGCCGGTTTCGGTCCAGCCTGTGCAGCCTTTAGCAGCGATGATGGATTCTTAGGGCCACTTTTTTTTTTTTTAAGCGTACGTTGTCTTCTCTCCAGGTTTAGTGGCTCAGGAGGAACAACAATCCCAGCATCTGAGTAGGTCAAACGTAAGAAAAGAGGAATTCGCTTTTGAACATGGTGTTTTCGTAGGATTCCAGGGCATTGTGCCGTGACACATTGCGTGGGGTCACCGTTCCGGATTGAATGCAAAGCTGCCGCGTCTGAGAGGCCAGGTGACCATCGAGTCTTCCACTGGTTTTCTTTCGAATGACTCGTTTTCTATCAAGGTGGGGAACGTGCCGCTCCTACGGCCATTTGTCAGGCCGGTCATTTTGTGTGGCCCCTGGGTCTGTCACCGCTCCTGACGCATTACCACCCATGCATCCGTCGGAGGAGCGGTCTGTCACCCCGAGACCGTCCGGCTGATGACGCGGTCCCCCCGCTGGCCCCTTCTCCGTGCTGCTGCCGTGCGTTTCCAGGTCAGTAGGATGGACGTGAGGCCTAACCAGTGGCTCAGCAGGTGGGAGCTGAGCTCCAGGTTATAGGGCGCCCTCCCTGAAACGTCCCCTTTGGGTGTGTCTAGGTCGGGAGTGGCAGGCACTTACCCTTCCGGCCTTTCCGCCTTCTCTACCGCAGCCGGAGAGCCAGTCCCGGGGCTGAGGGCCGGGTGGGGAGCTGAGTGCTCTTTGTGATGCAGTGCTAAAACTTTTCGGTCGCAGTTTCTGTGGCCTCTATCTCGAGGGAACAGAAACTGTCGTGGGACTGTGTTTAAATGAAATTTGTATCTATTTTGGTGGCTTCTCAAAGGCAGGTAACAGAAATGCACAAAGTACTGCAAACGGAGGCACGCGAATATCCTGCTCAGAGACTCCGTGCCGTCAGCCCATCGGTCACGATCGCTCCTGAGCCCCTCCCTCGTGCCTTTGTGGTTTGCGTGTTTACAATGAGCTGGTGAAAGTGCACGACCAGACCCTCCTGTGAAGGGGCGGCACCTTTGCCTGGACACGTGGACCTGCTGGGCGGGTCAGATCCCTGTCCAATGAGATGCTGATGAGTTGAGAACTACCCAACATCAGGTGACACCGAGAGGCTCAACGGAGTGGCCAGCAAAGGCACGTTAAGGAAACACAAAGAACCAGAGGCAGGGACCTCAGCATTCTGGGCCTGAGGCAGAGTGCCTCCTGCTGGTATGGGGCGGGGTCTCCACAGGCCGGAACTCCGTCTCCCTGGTTCTCCTCCTGCGGGGGTGGAGGGGGGGGGATGGGCCTCAGCGCGCTGGCAGTCCCCTCCTCGTCTCCCTCCAGCACCTGCTCCCCCCAGGGGCTCTCCCACGTTGGGGTTTCTCTCGGGGCACAGGACTTGTTCACAGACCCCCGCAGACCCTCCCCCTGCCCCACGTCGGCCTTCTCGCCCGTTGGACATCCACCGCCCTTGGCGGGCCTTCAGGGACGGGGACAGGCAGGTGCCCGAGTGCGCGCAGGGAGCTGGGAGCTGCTGCCCGTGCGGAAGTGGCCAGGTGCACTCTGCTTCGGGGGAAAACGTCACAGCAGCTGGGACAGCTGCGTGGGGTCAGGAAGTTCTCACGGAGAAGGCAGCCTGCGGTGCTTCCCTGGGTCTGCGTCAGCTTCGTGGGTGTTTAACTTGTAAGCCGGGCGCAGCGTTTAACACGGAAGTGCTTCTGGCGCGCAGGCAGAGGTGGCCGGGCTTGGACCACCTGAGAGCTGCATGCGTATCAAGGCTCACGGGCGAGCTGTGGACTGGCCCCTGGCCCGGCGCCCCAAGGGTCTTGCGGAGAAAGGTGCAGCCCTGCACCGGCGGCGGGGCAGACGGGGGCCCAGGGGATGCCGTGGCGCTGTGCGTGGGGAGCAGGGGGCAAGGGGCCGCCGCCTGAGGCCCGCCCCGGACCTGGGAGCTGAGAGGGGCGTGGGGGCGTTCTGACAGTCGGAGAGCTGCCGCTGGCATCCCGGAGTGACTCACGGAGGAGCGGGAGATGAGTTTATTTTTTTAATCTTAAAATTACATTTCCAGAGAAGGACAAGATCTCCCAGCGAGGAAATAGGGGGAAAATGGACTTTTCCCCTGGGAGTCTCTCCATATGAAAATTACATGAGTTTTCAGAAATTTTATGTCATGAAATTCGTTACTAGTGCTTTTATTTTTGTCACGGGATAACTTTTCTCATTTACATTTTTTAAGTAAAATATGCCTTTAATTGGAAAAGCTTTCCGGGTGCCTGGCGAGTCCTCTTGCAGAGTTTGGTGGTTGGCACTGGGAGCCCTGTCTCGGGGTGGGGGGCCCAGGGGGCCTCTCGAGGGCCGGGGGGCGGCAGCCGGTCTCCGCTCAGGGCGCCCTGGCCAGGCAGAGGCGGAGCCAAACGTGAGGGTGACAGCGCGCGTGTGGAAAAGGGGTTCAGAGGAACCAGTGGCCGCTTTCCGGGTGTGTGTGGAGGGTGGGACGTGTGCTGTGTCGTTGTGTGACGGGGAGGTGGCCCTGTCCCCTGCGTGCTGTCTCCTTCGTGTCTGGGGTCCCGATGCTCCTTGGCCACCCTGGGGGCTCTGCACCCTCCTCTTCGCCAGCACCCTGCAGGCTGCTGAGCCTCGTTCTGGGCAGGGCGGGCAGGGCGGGCAGGGCGGGCAGGGCGCCCTGGATCGGGGTCCGGGAGACGCCCGGCAAGGCACCTCCTCTGCGGTGGGTCATCCCCCCCGACGCGGGGACCGGTGCCGCTGGGGCCCGAGGGCTTGGCTTCATCCTGCGCCCTGCGGGCTGGTGTGGACCGGGAAGGCCCGTTCATCCTTTTCCACGTTCACAGACAGCGCAGTGGAAGCCGCGTGTTGTCCCTGTTTTTCCTGCTCTGGCAACCTTCGTCTTCATTTGGGGCCTTTAATCTACTTTAAACATTTCTGTTCACAGTCCCTTTTTCAAACAGCTGAATTTCGAGTTGAGGTGTATTTCCTGGGCGTTGGGATGCGCAAAGGCGACCTGTGCGGCTTCCCCCGCTGCGATGGGTGCTTACATCCCGTACCCCACACCGCCTTCGAAGGAAAGACAGTGACTCACCGGTCCCTGTCGCCGGGTCCCAGTGCATTTCTGACTTTCTCTTGTCTGCACCCTGAGCCGCGGCAGCTCCGGGGCTTTCAGGCAGAAACCTGTCACCGCGCCGAATGTCCTCGTTCCCGTCCGTGGAGCTCAGGAAAGGGTGCAGACGATTGTGAGGTTCCCTCCGCACCTGGAGATCCTTCTTCCGGAAACGCCGTGGTCCCCTCTTTAGAGCGGACAGTGACCATCAGGGAAACCTCGTGGGGGCTGGCCTCGGGAGGTAACTCCCTGTCGGTTGCCTGGCGGCGGATGTGCGTGCGGTAGTTGGTCTTTTCCAAGGGCTGTGCCTTTGCACGCTAAGTAATCGCAGCTCCTTGCATTCGTGAAGTGTGGTATTTAAAATCTTTTGTCTAGCTCGTTTTTTTGGCACCGTGAAGTGCGGTGGAGCAAGGCTCATTCACACCCCACTTAGGCGTAATCTGGGATCGCTCCTGCCTGGCTGGGCTGCCAGTCACCTCGCCAGCTAGAGGAGCGCGGCCTTGGCAGACAGCGCGCCCTGTAAGCCGGATCAGGACCTGGCTTCGTGCTGGTGCTTCCCAGCGGAGCGGAGCCCTTTCCGGCGCCCTGTGCACCCCGGGTCCACCTCCACTCTTCCTCCCGCCTCATGGCCTCCAGAGGGTCCAGACCGGAGGAGGTCCAGTCTTTCTGCAGCGCAGGAGTTCCTCGTTCTTGCCAACAGCATGCTGAGCGGGGCTGTGAATTTCCTGTGGGACCTTGAAAAGAATAGCATTTCGTCTTTTGAAAATTCATCGTCCTTACTTCAGAGGTTTTACTAATCCCTCCCCCCGCCCCCGCCCCACATGCCAGGGATGGTGCTGTTTGCTTTTGTACTCAAACTAGTGTTTACTATCCAAGAGGCTGAGCCTCTCTCTTCAGTGTGCCCTGTCCGAGGCACCTGGAGAGTGTCCCATTCCCGGGAGCGGGGGCCGCGTGTTGGGGGCCCAGAGGTCCTCCTTCGGGGCCGAAGGGGCGAGTTCTCCCTGGAGGGGCCCCTGGGAGGCGCCTGCCACTGTGCGTCAGCCCGGACACCGAGCCCCTCTCCAGCAGCCGGCCTTGAACGCTGGGCTGCTGGAAGTCGGCCTTACTCACTCTGCGTCTGAATTTCAACTCTCCTACTCAATGATTTACCATTTGTAAAAGGACGCCTTTGGTCCTGTGCTTGTCCTGGGCGAGGATGGCACTGACTGGCCTGCCCCCTGCCTGTCCCCTTGCTCACCCTGCCAGGGTCTGCTCGTTAGCTGGGCGCCGTTTCCACAACCTCCCAGTCCAGCCTGCACTCCCTCTGGACCTTCCTGCCCCAGCAGGGCACGTAAATGAGGTTTTATTGTCTCTCTGAACTAAATACGTCATCTCCCGTTTGAAATGTTCCCGAACCCTCGGCGCTCTGTTTTTGGCAAAAGAAATACTATTTTCAGAGGCTTATCAAACCCCATCCACTAATATTATATTTCCTTTGATCAGGAGAGAGAAGGATTTGGTGGGCATGGGACGATGCTCCCCTTCCCAGAAGCAGCGGCTGTGGGCAGTGGTGCGGTCTGTATGCAGGACAGGTCTTAACTTACTTAGTGCCTGGTGCTCCTCTGGGCCCTAGTGCCGGGCAGTTTGGGTCGTTGGAGGCCTCTGGCCTTGATGCTTCCTGCTTCCTGCGTCCAGAGCCCCCAAGTCTGAGAAAGGGTGGGTCCCCAGGCTCCCTTCCCTACATCCGATCCAACGCAAGGGTCAGCGTGTCCTCCTTTCCCTTCTGTCCTGGCTCATTTCTTCTCCGAGTTGCCAGGGGGCATCTGTCACATGGACCTGGCTTGGTCGTCACCTCTGAGCGACAGCAGCTTCAATAGCGACCCGTTTCCTGTCCTTAACCCAGGACTGGGGGAAACGCCTGTGTCTTGGTCTAGAACTTTGGGGGTCTCTTCAGCTCCTCCGTGCTACCTGAGGCACAAGGACTGGGCTCCCTTAGGACGCGTTCTGAAACCACCTTTACGGGGGGCATTCCCGTTTGAAAGTGCGCCCCTTGGGAGGTGTCGGCCGGAAGAATTTGGAGAAGGTGCACATCCTCTCAGGACAGCGCTGCCCAGCGTCTGAACGGTCATCCCCTGGGCGGTCCTCCTTCCACCCCGTGACACCTGGACACTCGGTGGCTTTCCGCAGGGAAGCAGCTGGCCCAGAAGAGGGTGACAGGAATGCCGGCCCCTCCCTTCTCTAAGTTGCACCTTTTGCTATTTTAGTTCCTCTTTTCTCTCCGTCACCCCGACGGGCGCTGGCGCCGTGGGCCACGGGACATTAACTGGTCACGAGGACGAGGTCTGCTCAATGTCACATTCCCCTTCCTCAGCTCGTGGAAGTGCCGTCCCACCGCCCTCCCTGGCCCCGAGAGGGGGTCCGCCCGGGTCCGCGTCAGTGAGAGAGCACACAGAGGCCTGGGGGGGACTCAGGGCTGGCAGCAGCTGTGCGAGCTGGGCTTCTGTC
Source organism: Glossophaga mutica (assembly GCA_039655065.1). Taxonomy (NCBI): domain Eukaryota; kingdom Metazoa; phylum Chordata; class Mammalia; order Chiroptera; family Phyllostomidae; genus Glossophaga; species Glossophaga mutica. The sequence goes on from CM077307.1 coordinate 174,685,784, forward strand.
CCCTCCACCCACTGCACGTCCGCTCCTCCCCGGCTGGGAGCGCTCGTCAGCCCCACCCCCTCGCTCTTCCGTGTGCCCTCTGGTCTCTCAGCTCGGCCCCGCAGGGGCTGCCCGTCCCTGGCCACGCTGCGCTCGTGCCTGCCCGGGAGTCTGCGTGCCGACATTTTTGTCCCTGGCACCTGATGCTTCGCGCTGCTGTCCCCAGAGGCCTCCGCAGAGCACTCGGCGTGTTCGGTAGACCCCAGCGAGCAGGTGTGTTGGCCGTGGCCGCCGGCCCGCCAGCTTGTCCAGCAGATCACAGTTCTTGGCTGCTGAGCGCTTGGCCCGGCATGCCACGGGTGCCAGTACCCGTGACCAATGAATCCATGAGCCGGAACTGACTCGGAGCATGCTCCTGCACTGGCCTCCGCGGCAGGTGAGACACCTGGGCCCTCCCTGTCTGGACTCGCCCACGCCCGCCGAGCCCCCTGCTGGGCCAGGCCTCCTCGCCATGTGGCTTGAGTCTGTGTGCCCAGGGCCCAGGACCCGCTGCCTCCTTTGCTTGGACACCTGACCTGACCACTTGGATCTGAGAAACCCGCTGGCTGTGAAGATTGGAGTCAGTCACACGAGACGCTCACCAAGTGGACTTCGTAGAGAGGAGGTGTACTTCCTGCGGATAGCTAATAAAACAGAGGGAGGCAGTTTGAGCTCTTCATAATGGATGTGATTATAAGTGATTTCCCTATTTACTCATATAAAAGGCTAAATGGAAGATGATTAGTGAGTTCTGTTTTCTGTTTTTCCTAAGGTGATTTCTTAATCTTCCAAATAAATTCCTGTGATACATAGGAGAAAAAAAAAACCCATTAAAAGTTACTTAAAATCTTTAAGTAGCTGTTTAGAGCTTTGGAACTGAGTAGTTTTTTGTCCCTTTGTGATGTTATGACAACAGGAGAGAAAATGTAACGAATGTTTTTGTTGCCTTGTTTACCTGGGGTCAAATTTGCTAGACGGTCTTCCGATCACAATATTGAAACTACTGGCGTTTGTCGTGAGTCAGATGATGAGTTTTTAGATTAGGAAAGCGTTATTGCTTTTCCTTCTTTCCCACCCCCCTCCAATATTAGAATTCATTGTGAACCTAAATCTCTCTCAATCCCATTAGCGAATGCTGTTCTGTTCTGTTACTGTTGAATAACGAATGCTGTTTTTTCTCCTTTATCCTCACATCTTTCACCCCTAATCTGCTGGGCAGACTGTGGGTTTCATGACTCGTAATTAATTGATTCCTTCCTGGCGAGTGACTGCTGCACGCTGCAGTTAGGACGGTGACCGAGGAAGCCACCGTCGGCCACGCGTGTGCGTTCTCTACTGCACTTGGTGTGAGGGGCCCACGCAGGGTGGCTTTGTGACAGTTGCCCCCTATTTCATTCCTGGTGAGCGAAGTCGCCTGGTTCCAAGCCCCTCTCCCGCCGGCACTCAAGACCTTGCGTCTGGCTGCGGTGCGGCAGACCCTGTGCCTGGACAGGGCTGTCCTCGTGGCGCCACCAACGTCTCCTTGGGAGCCCAAACGCTTCCCTGATGCATGCGCTGCTGCTGGCCCTGCACACGGGGCAGTGGACCGTCCAGCAAAGCAGGACCCCCTCCCGGGACGGGCCGGCAGAGGTGCCACTTACAGTGTCCTAGGCCATTTGCCAGTGAGAACAAAACACAACCTCACAGCTCACCAAACGCTGGTTTGCCGTGTCTGTCCGATGTGTTTGGATGAGGAATTCCACCGCCAAGGGCTAGAGCGCAGACACGACAGTAGGTTCTGTGCAGAGTTTATCCGCTCCCGGCTTGCTCCCCGGTGCACCCGTCACACCCATTGTGTAGGCACGGACTCTTGCACAGGTGAGGAGCCGGGTGGGGCTGCTCTCTGTGGGGTTGGCATCAGCAAAAGCGGGGTGTTCAGAGGCATTCGCCTCAGGAGGACTTGGAGCGGGTGGGAGGGGTGCGGAGATGGGAGGGACACCAGGGGGTGCGGGAGGGAGACTTGGGGACATGGAAGGAAGATTCGTGGCGGTCAGAGCCTGAGGCAGCTGACAAGGGAGGCTCTGACACCCCGTAGCCCCGGCTGGGACCGAAGACGAGGAATCCCCTGCCCTTTGATTCCTGGCTTGTTCGTCGTTCTCTGAGTCAGTCTTTGCGTTTAAGTCCGTCGTCTACCCCACACTTGGCTCTTATCCCATCCTGCCCATCCCTGGCCTCAGGAGTCGGGCAGAAGGCTTGGGCTGCGGGGCAAGACAGGGGGTGGAAAGGGAGGTTGGGAACCCTTCCTGCCTCTTGGCATTCTTTATCCAGCGGGCTTCCAGGATCGCTGTGCACAAGTCAGCAGGGTTTGATGGGCCAGTAAAAGCAGATGGCCACCAACAGGTAAACTGTCTTCACCTGCTGTTTCTGGACTCCCTGTGTGTGCCCGGCGACATTCTAGGCATGGGGGGCTGTCAGTGGTCGTTAGGATGTGAGGGGGCGGTGCATGGGAAGCCACCACTGTGTTCTAGTGGGGGAAAGTGACAGCAGAGGGCTGTGTCATCCGTCAGTTCGTGCTGAGAGGGCAGTAAAGATGGATGGCTGGTCATTGTCACCACTGTTTCATTTTAAAAGGGACCTGAGGAGGACCTTCTTGAAGTAGGAGGGATCCAGTCCCATAGTGTGGATCAGGCATGCATTTTAAAAACTCTTGACATTTATAAAATTAATTTGTTTCTCTGCGTTTTTCTAAGTTGTCACACAGCCCCGTGGGGCCATCTCGGTGGGTTGCGCCAGGGCACGTGCAGATACTTAGGACGCATGGCTTCAGATCTCGTTCTACCAGAGACCCCCTTCCTGCTCTCCACGTCTCACCTGTGGGTGCCGTGCCCTTTTCAAGCTGTTTGGTGGTTTTAGTCACACATGTGCTCACTCAGCAACTATTTCTTAGCACCCAGTGAAGGAAGGCCAGACGCCAGGGAAGGTGCTGGGAGGCGGATGCTTAGAGCGTCAGCTCCTGGGCGGTCCTGCGTGAGTGAGGGGACCCACGAGGACACAGCGAAGGACACGTGGAAGCTGGAGGAAATCGCCGTGCGGGTTCTGTGAGCCGGATCTGAAAGCCCCACTTCTGCGAAGGGAAGCCTGCCCCGTGCCCCAGAATGGAACCGCCCAGCCTGTGGACACCCCATGTTTGCCTCCCAAGGGTGTTAACTCCTTTCAAGGTTCAGAAGCCTTCTCTTTGGGTCCTCGTAACATCTCTCTCATGGTTTCACTTTGAAAAGGTGCTGAACCATGTTAGCCTCAAACCTTGATGCCAGTTTGCCACGATTTCACAGGTCACCTGGCAGAATTGATTTAAAAAAAGGGGCAAAGAAATTTAACTGCACTCGGCAGTTTCCTGCTGGCCTGAACACAAGGGTCAGGTGTCATTGTAATAACCTTTTTAAGGGTCATTTAAAAAGTAGAATAACTGGTTACATTGCAGTGATCATGAGAGATCATGTATACGTACCTAACATGTAACTTAGAAAAAGAAAACGGCTCTTATTACACAAACGGCAGCTTGTGGCCTGGGAAATGACCCACTGCTATTCGTAAGAAGTGCCATCTGTAAACATTTTAGCCTCATGTACAGTGATGACCCAGAATGTATGCTGGTAATGACTGGGACGCTGGTAACAAAGTTGCAAAGAAACAATGAATGTAAAATCACTTCATGAAGTGTGCGGGGAACAAAAATATTTCCAAGCTAATAGGAATATGCTGCGATGTTGAGTAGGAATGCATAGTTACATTAGTGAAGTATTAGAAGCGGACAGTGTTTTAATCTACATGGATATAAAAGCAGATATAGCTGAAGTGGTCAAACTTCTCCCAGTGGGAAGATGAGGGACTGTGTTATACCCAGGGCCATCTCACTCACAGGGGCAAAGGTAGTTCCATACAGCTGAGTGGGTGGAGCACGGGATATTTGTGGTGGGTTCCAGAATGCTCTGGAAGGTTCCAGGAGGTGAGGAAACGCAAGGTTTGGGGGGAAGGGCACGTTGGACACCTTGGAGCTCGTACTCAGAGCACCGCCCATTGCACTGGGGCATTTGTTCACGCTAAGTGTGTATTAGACCTAGCACGCCGCTCGCTGAAGTGATACGAGTTTCCAGAAGATGAGCTTGTAATTTTCCAAGCAGCACAAGAAATAGCAAATTCTTAAGGGGATGCTGAGAAGTTCAACTGAGATGGGGGGGCATGGCCCTGTTGGATTTGACCTGTGCCTGACCAAGTCCCAGAAGGGTGTGCCGGGCGCTGTCCATGGTGCTGAAGGGGCGGGCCAGGCAAGGGCTGCCCTGTGCATTCTCCTGGGGGAATGTTGAGCGGCGCTGGTTCCCGGAGCTTTCGGATGAATTATGGTCGGGACAGTGGGGGTCCTGGAGGAACCCTAGAATTCTGTTCCAGAGCTCAGTTCAGGTTAGCCCGAGGTGGGAGGGAGGGGCTTCTTGAGTCCGGGGGCATCCAGGGAACTTGAGGTGACAAACTTTATTTGCAGGAAACATTACCCATCGCCTCCACTTTGTTGACTGTTCTGTCGGGTTTGGGATCGCAGCCAAGTGTTTGCAAGGTTGGTCTGATGAATCGTAAGCAGCAGTACTGAGCTAGGTATTTGCGTTCTTCAGGGCCATCTATTTAAAGGAACCAAAATAACTTCGGTATTAATTGGTCATTAGAGAGATAAATGACTCCTTGGTTGCAGATATAAAGGGGGTGTTTCATCCTCAGCCTTTTCCTTCCTTATCCTTTCCATGCACAGTTGTGTTTGTCAAACTTCAGATCTTCCAAGACCCAGAGCTGAGTTGCTTCATCGGCTGATGATCGTGTCGTTTCGTTTCCCAATAAGTGCAGTGATTTTCTGGGAGTTGCTTTTGTACGTAATGTCAAAGTGTTCTCCAGTCCCGTCCAACGCGTGCTTCGCAAATGCAGAGACAAGGCCAGCAGGCGTCCTGTCCCATGCGTGGCGGTTGTGAGCGTCCCTGTAAAACTGTGCATTTCATTGAACTCCATGCCAGTTGGTGGCCTTTGGGCGCCCCGGGTTTTCCCGTCTTGGGGCCAGGCATGCTGGGGAGCCTCTCAGACCATTTGTCCGTTGGAAGTTGGTGCTTTTGTTTTTCTCACTTATTGTCATTGCACTATGTCCTGTCATTTCCCGAGATTTTTCCTTGCTTCAGTCACTTTTGGAAGTAGGCCCGGTCTTCTAGAGCAAAATACTGCTTTTTTTTTTTTTTTTTTTTCAGTCTGCAAACAGGGATGTTGCTTCCAGGTCTGAGTTAAACATATCTGTCAGAGAGGATTAAAAACTATTAACTTGACTACTGTTTATACACACAGCAGATACCTCAACATTATTTATTGACTTTCCCCTAGTTTTATGTATTTCGGTGAACCCTCGCTTTGGTTGAAATTAATCTATCATTTCTGTTATTGTATCTGAAAAATAGCAACAACCATGGCACTTTCCAAATAACTCCAATTTATTTGAACTGCATCCAGGAAAGAAAACCTGAGAGGGACATGCTATTCCTTTAGCGTTACCTGGAAAAACAACTTTGAAGCCAGGTTTTGGGAGAAGTCAATTTAAATGAATGTGTGGTGCCTTTCCTGTGACTGTTGTGTCTGATACCGTCCTATGGCAGCGGCGTTCCGGTCTGAGAGGGGCTGAGAACCCCGCGTCTGCCGAGGGTCAGCGGCTGCCCCGCCTCAGGGGTCAAGCCTGTTGAAGAGACGAAGAGCCGCCCTGTGTCGGAAGGTTCCTGCCAGAGGGTCCCCATCCTTGCTCAGCAGTCCTCTTTGGAATTTTAGCATCTTTCCCAGTTAATCAGTACATTTTGGGTGAATGAGTGACTGAGTGAGTGAGTGAGTGAGTGAATGAATGAGGGAATGACTGAGTGACTGAGTGAGGGAATGAATGAGTGACTGAGTGAGGGAATGACTGAGTGACTGAGTGAGGGAATGACTGAGTGACTGAGTGAGTGAGTGACTGAGTGAATGAATGAGTAACTGAATGAATGGTGAATGAATGAGGGAATGAGGGAATGAATGACTGAGTGACTGAGTGAGTGAGTGAATGAATGAGGGAATGACTGAGTGACTGACTGGTGAATGAATGAGTGAGGGAATGAATGAGTGAGTGACAGAGTGACTGAGTGAATGAATGAATGAATGAGTGAGTGACAGAGTGACAGAGTGACAGAGTGACTATCGCAGCATCACCAGCCAACGTGCAGAAACCGTAACAACCAAACCAAGGAGTTCCAGAATTCGCAGCCTCTTTCTCACCCTCGTCACCTGGGTCCCCCGTGGCACCCTGCCTCCTTCTGCGGGGACCCCAGGAGGACTGAGGACTCCGCCCCGACATCTAAGATACTAGGCAGGAAAGCCCCTCAGAGAGCAGGACACCAGGCCGGCTTCTGCCTCTGCAGGCCACGGGGCTCCTGACTGAGGTCGGCGTTTGTGGAGGGCTGCGGGAGGGCCCTCGGGAGCGGAGGGGCTGGTGCGTGGTCTCCGGGGGAGACGCTGCCCGGGGCTGGCTTCTGGGGACGGTGATGATTCATCTTCCCCGACCAGCTCTTTGTCTGCAGGACGAGACTGTCTGACCTGCGGAAAAAATTTTAATTACCTAACCCAAAGCATTTTGTAAGGTTGGCAACGCTCATAAATATTCCCCGTTGTACATCTGAGTGTATTTTTTAAAAGTTACTAATTTCCGTGTCCATGTCTTGAATCCTCTGACCTAAATAGCAGATGTTCGCTGCGGCCCGAGTTGGACACAGAGCTCCAGAAAAGAACAGGAGCGTGTTCAGGGCGGCGTTTGCAGACAATCAATGCCCGGGGTTGGGGACGCAGGGGTGGCTGTCCTCCCTGGTGTCCTTGGACCTGCCTGGCTCCATGGTGTTGCCTCTTGCTTAATTGAGGCCTTGGCATCGATGGCGCCAGGCTTCAGGGCAGAAGTGGCCATCCCCGTGACGAGGCAGCGAGAGCAAGGTCATCGCGACGTTCATTTCATCCTCATTTTAGAGACCGTTCGAGGCCCCGCCCTGTTTCCGAGGAGCTGGCCTGTCACTGCTGGGAGCCTCGGTGTGGGTGTGTCCCCGCCCTTGTCCTGTGTGAAGACCTGGGCGCTGGGCTCGAGGCCCTCTCTCATCTAGCACAGCCCCGTCTGAGTTTGGTTTCACCGGCAAAGACTCCGTTTCCCAATAAGTTCGTGTCTGTGGGTGCCAGGCGTTAGGACTAGCACTTATCTGTCTGGGAGGGGCGCAGCGTCACCTGCCGTGGGTGGGTCTGTGTCTGGGACGCAGGGCAGCCGGTGTGCACGTGGCTTGGGGCTGGTGTGGGAGCGCGAAGGGGGTGCCCAGGTCCCCCCAGCTGGGCCCCTCTTTGCTTCCCCAGTTCCCTCCCCTGAAGGACCTTCCGTCACCCTCTTCCTCTGCCTATTGTATGCATCCACCCCCTTAACCCTCATCTCCGGGGGTTTGTTTGAGGATCGGGAGGTGCGCAGCGAGAGGGGGCTGGCAGGGTGGAGAAGGTTAGGCACTTGACCGATGGGTGGGTTTACCAACGGGTGGGTTTTTGCCTTCCTGCCGGCCTCCGCTCTCCTGTAGGCCCTCTGCCTCCACTGCTGCACCTCGAAGGCTCGATTTTGCGAGTTTGTTCGGACCGTGAGTAAAACCCAGGGCTGACATGTCCTGGTCTCCACTCCCTGTGTTCAGACCGCTTCGCTGTGGTTTTAGGCTCTTAAGATGCTTTTAAACGCAGCCTTTGTCCCATCTGTTGACTTCTGAATTTCAAGGATTTTTTAGAAAATTGCCACCATTTAGAAGTCAGGCTTCGCCTCCCTGCTGGAAGCTGTCTAGAGAGGTAACCACTTTTCGCCCGTTTGGAGGCCGCGAAGGCCTCCTTAGGGGGGCTGTGCGAGTCTCCGCAGCCCTCTTTAGCTACATGCACGGCTGTGCCGGTAAAAACATAAAGAGAACTTCGGTAATGTAATTCAAATTCATTCTTGCCAAGATTACAGTAAAATGCCCACTTAGCATCAGTTAATTCCTGGCAAATGGGTTGTAGGGGGTTAAGGGCAGCCCCGGGGCTCCGAGGAAGAGGGTCTGTTCTCGTCGTAGGTCTGCCGTTCGCTCCTCCGCTCCCTCGTCACTGGCCCCGTCTTGCTGCCAGGCGCCCTGCTCCTTCGCCCCGATCTGCGTGCAGCTCTGCTCTGCCGAGGGCCAGAGCTCTGCCCTTCTCCCGGGCCCAGTCCTGCTGGCCCCACCCTGACCCTCCGTCCCCTCGTTTATTTACTCTGACCTTGAGTGAACTCCTCTCTGGTCTCCCGCGTGCCCTGCGTTGGGGAACTCAGGCCAGACGAGAGCGGGCTGGGCTGTGCGCATTCAGTCCCGAGTGCCACCACGGAGAGAGGAGGAGGGGCCGGGCGCCGAGCTGGGCACACCTGCGCCTCCCGCTGTGGGCCCACGCGGGCATCCGGGAAGGGTCCTCGTGGGGCCGCGCAGCTGCCGGTGGCCGCCATGGACCACTGGCCCTTGTCAGTCCCAGCTGCCCCACGGGCTGAGGGCTGCTGGGGACCCATTTGTGACACAGCCACACAGGTGGGAAAGGTCTTGTCCAACCTGGTGCTTCTGAACCAGGAGCTGTTTGGGAATGTCGGGCGCTGGTCGATGGTGACAATGAACTCGTGTGTGTGTGTGTGTGTGTGTGTGTGTCGCATGTACGGGGCTGTCCTGATACGTTCATGGCAGGAGCCACTGGTGCTCAGGGGGTCCTGCCCCGCAATAGCAGCGTGCCCCCCTGAGAATCACGGGGGACCCCTCACCTGCTGTCCCTGTTCCCCAGGGGAGGCCCGACAGGTCATTTCTCGCCCACTCATTTCCGTGGGGCTGAGAGCTGCCTAAGAGGACACGGACGGTCCACGGCGGCGTCAGGCGTGCAGTGCGGCAGGCGGGGCTCACCCCGCTCACACGGCCGTGAGACCAGATCTTCAGGACTTTCTCGTGCTGCAAAACCTAAGCTCTGTCCGCCGGAAACAACTTCCTCTGCCCCTCCCGCCAGCCCCCGGCCGCTGGTTCTGCTTCCGGTCTCCCCGAGTTCGACTTCCGGTGCCGCGTTTGTGTCTCTGCGCCGGCCTGCTTCCCTGCGCACCGTGCCTTCAGGGCTCGTCGGCGCTGCGGCCTGCGTAGGACTTCCCCCTTTGGAGGCCGGATTCCCCGCCGCCGTGTGTACGTAGGGCCGTGTTTTCTCCGTCCGCCCATCCACCCACCGATTCTCCATGGGCATTAGGGTTGGTTCCACCTCTTGGCTGTTGTGAATGGTGCTGCGTTGAATGTGGGCGTGCCCCGGGGTCTTTGGGGTCCTGCTTTCATTTCTCTGGGCTGTAAACCCAGACGTGGGATTGCTGGACCACGCGGTAATCCTGGTTTTCATTTTTTGAGGACCCTCCATGGTGTTTTGCTCGTGGCTGTGCCATTTTTCGTTCCCACCCAGAATTCACAAGGGACTCGAATTCCCCCCTGTCCTTGCCAACGCCTATGATTTATCAATTCATTTATTTTTTGCATCGTATCCGCCTTACCAGGCGTGAGGTGGTAACTCACTGCAGTTTTGATTTGCACTAATGATCAGTGAGGCCAATTATCTTTTCTTTTGTTGTTTGGCCATAACAGATCAAATTCTCAGGGCAGGAGCTTGTACTGGGCTCACTGACGAATTGCAGGAAGGGGTCTGTGCTGTTTTCATCATTCTTGGTTCCACCTTTGTGAAGTTCGTGCCTGAAATGACTCACAGGAGCAACGTCCTCCCACTGCTAGGTGACACTTGTGATGAAAGGGACCATTGCGTCGGCGGTGGAAAGACAAATGCTGTTTTGCAGGGGAGAACCTGCTTCAAGGAAGCTTGATTACAAAGAGGGGGTATTTTTAGATGTGCATTTCAAAGGGTGCAGGCCTTCTGTGCTTCAGAGGGTGGAAGGAATAGAAGGCGTGGCCGGCCTTCCTTCCTTCCTTCCTTCCTTCCTTCCCTTTCTTTCCTCTCTGCACCCTGCAGTGCCTGCAGCAGGTGGCTCCGAGGGGCACCTCCTGCAGTCGCTCCTAAGACCTGTGCTCCCATCCCTCAGGCATGTGAAGGTGTGCGTGCCGCCAGCTGCCCTGGGTCACCCGTTCCCCGCCAGACGCACAGGTTCGGGCCCAGGGGCACCTGCTGGCCAAACTGGCTTTGCTACATTTTCCTCCTTCACACTGGGCTGCTGCTTCTGACGCTGCACCCCACACTTTCCAAAGCTGGAACTCTGAAGTGGGAAGGGAGAATCTGTGGCCCGTGTATCTAATATTTTAGCTCAAAACCTTCCAATGGCATCTTCTGAATATGTGTTTTCTCAAAAAATATGTAAATTAATAATTGCTTCATACATTATTCAAGAAAAACTTATTTTGTATCATTGATAGCTCTTGTAATCTTATATAAAGATATGCTAATGGATTTAATTAAAATAATTATACTGAATAATCTAGCCTGAACTTTACCCTAAAATAGTGTCTATTAATCATCATCAGTGGTAATATTTTTAGGCAGAGAGACACGTACACAGTTAAACTGATACTGGTTAGGAAGGGCACGCTTTCTTTTGGTTTACAGTTTGGATTGCGTTGACATTCTCATCAGATGCATGACCCTTCAGTTTGCTTAGAAAATAGTGTATTTGTTTAATTTCTTTAATCTGAATTATGCCAGCAATTAAGAAACTTGTAGGCTTTCCTCAATCCTCTTTAAGTGTTTCCTTTTTCTCCCTCTAAAACATGGGTTTCCCTGTGTTTCTTGTCCGTTCGGCTGAGCCCCAACCACACTGCCCTTTGGCAGAGCTGCAGTTGCTGGCCACGAGGTCTGCTGCATGGGCGTTATGCAGTGAACCCAGTTTTAAAGGGGACTCTCAGCCCCTTACCTTGTCCTTTTCTTTTTTTTTTAAGTTACATTTTACTGAGTATGCTGTTGCAGTTGTCATAATTTCCCCCCTTAGCCCTCCTCCACCCAGCATCCCATGACCACTCCCCTCCTCCCTCAGGCAATCCCCCCACCTTTGTCCATGTCCATGGGTCATGTGTATATGTCCTTTGGCTACTCTAGAACAGCTTAGCCTGGGACAACTTAGTGAGAGGTGCGGTGCTCGCTGAAGCCAGATGCTGCTTGTTTGACAGAATTTAGGTAAATCTGAAGCATGGTCCATTAGCATGAAAAAATACTGGAAACAGCTTGGGTGGGCCTGAAGCTTGGGTGAGGCAGGGCCTCGGGGCATCACCAGGGTGCGGCAAACAGTGTGAGCCAGATTGATGGCGACTCAGATACGTGCTGGCTCTGTGGCGGGGCGGGCCCAGAAAAGGAACGGTGGCCTCTGCCGGCACTTCTGTCTGGGAGAAAGCCACTCCCCAGCTCTCGCCCTGGTGCCGCACATTTCAGTTCATCCTCATATGCCTCCGATGCCTTTCAATCTGCTGCCCCCGTGCTGGAGCTCAGAGGGATTAAGACTGAGTAAGTCTGTGTGTGGGCGCTTTAAGAGGAACTGCTTGGGGCTCCAGAAGTTCCTTCCGCAGCCTCAATCCTTGCTGATTCTTGTAGCCAGAAGTTATGGGGACTTTTCTTCCTGACCTGGGCTGAGGGGCCTATTATGGGGTTAGGACTCCTCGCTACTGAGTTATGGCTCTTGGTTTTTATCTGCCACATGTGGGTGTGGGACCAGCCTGTTGTACATCTCTGCCCCTCCTACCAGTCTGGATGTGGTTTCTTCTTGAATTCCGTAGTTGCAGGCCTTCCATTTCTGATGGTTCCGAATGACGGCTGTTCTGCAGTTTAGTTTTAATTTTAATGTGGGTGTGCAGGGACCCCAGCTGCGTTTACCTATGCCGCCATCTTGACTGGAAGTCTTGCCTGTCTTTTAATGTGAATACAAATAGTTTACTGCTGGCTGTGGTTCTCTCCGGTTTGGTCTCTGGTTTTTGTCCTGGGCTTGCTGACTGTCCGTCCATCAGTGCTCATCGGTGGGGAGCCCTGTTGTATTTGGAGGTAACTTCAGTTTTCCCTGGAGCCTTTGTGCACCTGAGTGTGCTGGGACTCGCTGCCTTTCTCAGCACGTCAGTGTGTCAGAGCCCACGTGTCAGTGGCCCCGAGGCCCAGATGCATTGAGAACTGGACTGGTCTGGCCCAGGAGGGAGAGACGAAAGCTTTGCTAAGTTCAAAGAGCAAAGTGAGCCAGGACTTAAACTGCCATTATGTTGACTTAAATAGGTTTAAAGTCAAATCTGAAGAAATTACTTTCTCAGAAAGCACACATTGATTTGATAAGCTTAATTAATGACTTAAGAAACTGGCAATGAATAAAGAAAGCTAAAGGCAGTGAGTGCACCTGGATTCCTGTGCAGGCAGTTCTCGCCTCCGGCTCTAGCCCCGGTCATTAGGCTGTGCCCTCGCAGGTGACGCGGTTCACAGGTCAGCCCCGGAGGGCTGGGGGAGGAGGCCTCACTCCACAGCAGGTCTGTCTCTAGGGCACCTCCCGCAGGCCTCACCCCCATTCTCACCCCCCACCCTCTCCTCCCTCCAGTGAATGGATTGGCGACCGTCCCACTGCCTGCAGGGACCTGGCCAGGGCCGGGGACACACCTCCCGCAGGCCTCACCCCCATTCTCACCCCCCACCCTCTCCTCCCTCCAGTGAATGGATTGGCGACCGTCCCACTGCCTGCAGGGACCTGGCCGGGGCCTGGGACACCCCCTGGGGTTCTGGCCTCCCACCCACCGTTCACAAGAGCCTCACATGTTCTGAGTAGGGTTTTATTAAATAAAGAGCTGACTTACAAAAGAATCACAAAAATGAGACAAAAAGAGAAAAAAACCCTATTACCCTCTATTCCCATTATCCTGACTCCTTCGTGATTTGACAAGTGATTCTCCTGAATATTTATCACTTTCTACAGGACTTTGTGCATGAAAGTCTTCGCTGGACGGAGTGTTGTGTCTGAGAGCCCTGCGCGGGGCCACCGGCAGGGCCCCGTGTCAGTGTTTGCACGCACAACTCCGTGCCTGTGCCCTCCCTCCGGTGACAGTGCCGGCCGGCGTCTATTGGGCAGCAGGAGGTGTTGCTAGGACGCCGAGCTCTCTCCCCAGCTCACCATTCTTCCTTCGGCCACGCAGGCAGGTGCCGTGAACCTCCAGGTTTTACCATAAGGAGCACTGATTGCAAAGGCCAGAGCCCCTGAGGCCGCTTTGAGTCCTGACACCTGGCCCCCAGTCCGGAGCCCAGAGTAGCTTCCCCTGCCTGCCCGCGGGACTTTTACATCTGGTGCCTTCTTTCCATGGGTAAGACCCTGCCTGCTGCCTGTGCACCGGCAGGAACCCTGCTTCATCTGTGGGGCCCTCTGCCCCCGACCTCAGGAAGCTCCCGAGGCTGCAGCTCCTTCTGGCGGAAGGGGGCGTGGATGGAGTGCGGCCGCCGCACTCCACAGGGAACGTGGGCGCCCTCACTGTGAGCACCGGCAGGATCTCAAACACTTGAGATTCTGGACGAGGGGCCAGTGCTAGCAACGGGTGCAGCTAGGCGTGGTCTGGAACTCGAGTGGGCGGTGACACGGGCTTTGTGAGAACGTCAGGGAGCCTGCGGCGGGCATGGGTTGGAGTCCCCTCTGCCTGGCCTGGCTGCTTGCTCCCACGACCGGGGAGCCCAGCTTTCCGGGGAGCTAAGGATGGCCGCTCCCGCGGTTTGAAAGGAAAGAGGTGGATGTCCTTGGGAAGGAAGAGGTGGTTTTGTGTGAAGCGCCGGCAGTAGGCGTCACGGAGGTTCTCCTGTCTTCAGGATCCTCGGCAGGTTGTGCTTCGTGAGTGCGACTTGGGATCACAGCGGCCACAGGCCCGGACATCAGGAGGGGATGTCAGCCTCCCGGGTTTGACGCAGCACCCGGTGGCCTCGGGGCAGAAAGTGGAAGGTGGGACCCGGAGGCCTGTGTGGTTTGTCTCGTCTGCTTTGTCCCGTGACGTGGAGTCGACCCAGTTGCTCCAGGCAGATGACGCTTAGTTGGGTACAGGATAAGACACACAGCGCGGACGAGTTCCTCCCCCTCGGCACCGGCACCGGCTCCGGCACCAGCTCAATGAGACGCTGTAGGACCCGAGCAGTCAGCTGTGCAAACACTCATTGTTAGATGTCAGTTTCTCAAAGCAGCTCCGAGCTCGTGGAAGCCAGACTCTTGAAACCTGAGTGAGGTGGTTTCTGTGTGATGCTCTTTCCAAAAGCTGCATCTCAGCGTAGGTGGTTGGGATCCTGCGACCGGCCGGCCAGCGCGGAGCTGGGTCAGCTCCTGGGGGCAGGGGGGGGACAGGCGAGCCGCTCTGTAGCGCAGAAGGCTGCCCCGCCCTCTCTCACCCTGACCGCGGAGCACCGGGCTCTGCCTGGTCTCACTGTGACCTTGCAGGCGGACGGACGGCTGCAAGTCTGAGCAGTTTGTGTTTGGACCATTGACACCCCTTCGTCCGAGCCTCTGCTTTCGCACCTGTGAAAGGGGGTGAGCACAGACCTCCCTCGCGGCTGTCCCGAGGGTCCGCTGCGTCAGCGGAGCGGGGCTCAGCTCCTAGGAAGGTGTCCGGCAGGTGCGCCACACTCACATGGTACAGGGCGGGAGACTTGGAGCCACCTGGATCTGACCGCCTAACTCCTAGGCGTTGGCGGTGCGGCCCCGTCCCAGCTTCCTCTCGGGTGCGTTCCCTGCCTGTCTCTCTGGGTGATACCTATTTCTGTTCAGCTTTAAAATTAAGGTGTAGTGTGCCTACAGTCTTACAGAAGATTTCCATGAGCCCCTCCTTCCTCCCGTTCCTGAGGTGGATGCGATCTCCCCCACCTCCAGCCCTGACAAGCACTGAGATGTCTTTGATCCCCGTCATTTTGCCTTTTCCAGAATGTTCTAGAAATAAAATCACTCGTGTGTAGCCTCTACTTCTCCGGGTGCATTTGAGGTGCATGTGCTGTGTGTTCCTGTGGGTGTTTAAAATTTTCGCCCTTCTCGTCCCATTGTGGGGGGTCCCCCTCCCAGGGGACGTTGAGCTTGCTTCTAGTTTTTGACAGTTACAAATGTTGATGTTCAGGGTTTCAGGCAAACGGAAGTTTTCATTTTACCTGGGTCGGTGCTCAGGGGCGTGGTTGCTGGGCCACGTGGAGAGGGTTCATCTGACTTTGTCAGAAACTGCCAAGTGCTTTTCCAAAGCTGCTGAGCTGGTTTCCTGTTCAGACCAGTATCTGCAGACAGCGCTTGGGATTGCCGGTGGTCTCGTTCGAGCGGCGCTGATGGATGCCAGTGATGTCTCGAGGTTTCGGCTTACCTGCCGGCCTAGTATCTTCTCTGGAAAAGTGTCTCTTCAGGTCTTTGACTTAGTTTGGGGGAAAGAGTGCTTTCTTATTACTGAGTTTTAAGAGTTCTTTGCATATGCTGGGTACAAATATTTGTCAGATGTGAGATTTGTGGTTAGTTCTTCCAATGTGCGCTTTGCTTTTATTATTATTAATTTTTATCTTAGCGTAAGCTCTTTGTTTTGATAAGATACAATTTTTTTGGCATGTTATGCTTGTGGTGTCAAATCGAGGAAGTATTTGCTTAGCCCGAAGTCACAAGTATCTCCCAGAAGTTTTATAGTTTTAAGTTTTACGTTTAAGATACATGATTCACTCAAAGTTAATTTTTATGTAGAACGTGAGGTAGGGAATGACCTTCATTGGGTGGCAGAGGAGGGGCCTGGGCTCCCTGGTTGTAAATCATTTAATTGGCCGTATCCATTCAGGATGTTGTGTTTAAACTGGGTTTGTGCCTATTCGCTTTTGGAAAACAGGGCTGACAGTTGTTTAGGTAACGGGTGTTGTACTCTCCAGGGTTCAGGCTGCTCTCCCGTCCTGCTTTCCATTGATTTCGAGCTTCAACACAACCCCTGGAGGTACTTGGCACACGTGTTACTTTCCTCCATCTCGTGCAGGCGGTGGGGACCGGCCCGGTGAGAGGGGTCAGAGTCTCAGGTTGGGGCGCACGGTCCCAGCCGGGACTCCTACCACCCAGGGCCTCCCCGCAACAGGACATGGATGAGGAGGCAGAGGCTCTGGCTTTCCATCCGAGTGAATCTTAATTCTGGCCCACTTCCGCCCCAGCTGTGCGATCAGGGGCAAAGTAATTGATGTCTCCACCGTCACGTCCCTTACCTTCCAGCACCCCTCATTTTCTGTTGGCCTCTTGCTGGAATTAGAGCTAAAACACGGCAGCATGGGACACAGCATCGTTATGACCATCCCTCTGGCTTTTTCGAGTGTGGGTTTTCTAGAAGATACGTAGTATCGATGTAGGCTGTAATGTTACTACAGAAGATAACGATTCCTACTTCAGAGTTGCACAGCTATACAGGAACACTGACCTGGAGGGGACGAAGCCCATCACTGTAATTGCTGGAAATGAGAGAGCAGCAGGGATTTGAACGGTCCAGGATTCTGCCGCGGCCACAGGTCTGCGTGTGCTGGAGCCTCGCGAGGGTCAGACAGAAGATCACGTAAAAGCTCAGAGTGTAGGCGGGTGGTCAGCAGGCCCTGAACGTTGGCTTCTGGTGATACGACTATTATTATTCTGTGTTGAGATTGTAGCAAGTAACCACTGTTCACGGATCATAGGTTTTTTGGGTTTTCTTTTTTGTTTTCCATCATGTTTGGCCATCAGACTCTCATCTAGAATGTGACCTTTCTCTTCTTGGAATGCGGGGGTTCTTCATAGTGATTATAAATTTACGTGAATTTTTGCCAAACTGTCTCAGCCTCAGCAACCTTCTTGGATCTCGATTTGCAGGGGGCAGCGCTGAAATACTTGCCGACGATCGTCAACGATGTGAAACTGGTGTTTGACCCCAAAGAGCTCAGGTAAGAAAGCGCCCCGGCCTGAAGCCTTCCCTCGGTCCCCCTCCGCCTCCGCCTCCTCCTCCGCCTCCTCCTCGGGGCATTTCGATGACGAGACACTGGCGGTTCCATGTCCTGTCAGCAGAGGTCGGTGCCGGGATCATTCCGGAATGCGTGCTGGTGGCCGCGACACTTCACTCATTAGGACTTCATCTGGAAAGCGTGTCCTCAGACACCAGTCACCGAATTTTCTCTAGAAAGCTTTCTGTGTAGCCCAGTGGGTGTGTGATACGCATTTGGCATTTTGCATTCTTTAGGGTTTGAATTCCGCATGTAGTTGTTGGGTTTGGGTTTGGGCTTTGTTTTCAGCACCCAAAACGTCCGCCAGGAGGCCTTTAACATCCGTGTGTCCCCTCCCCTTTGTCACAACACCCAGGACTGCCCTCTGGGGGCTCCTGGCTGGGGAGCGGAAGGGCTGTGGGTCTCAGGCAGAAGAGTCAGATGCCCCCTAAGATAATATTGAAAACAACGAACAAAAAATCTCGGGGGAAGCTGGTCGTGGGGCTTTCAGACCCAGGAGGGAGGCTGGGGACCCGGTCCTTCCTTTCAGCCCCCGTGTCACCACCATCACCCCCACGCCCGCCCGCAGTGGTTTTGTGGGCGGGTATTGCCGCCTCTGGGAAGGGCCGGCGGGCACATGGTCTTGGTGATCCTGGCCATGCGCAACATCATTTTCGTCTGTCTTGTTCTCGTGTTAACATTTGACACCGTAGATACGACCAGCTGACGGCACTGTTTTTTATCAGCGTGAAGAGCCCCCCACATGTTAGTAAAGGGCCCTCCCTCCCCCGACAGTTACACTGAATAAAACGTGCTCATCCTTCGCACCCTCGGCCGCGGCCACCACAGGCCCCTCGTGCCCTGGAAGTGATGGGCGGCGGGCCTGGCGGGAGGCGCTTACCTCCCCGAATCGTCCTGTCCCCAGCGGGCCAGAGCGGTTCCTGTCCTGTGTGCATGCACTGGCTTTCTGCCTCCGGAGACGGCATTGGTTAGAGCATAGTAGGCCCTCAGTGAGACAAGGAGGAACATCCGGGTCCCTGGGCGCCTTGTCCACCCTCCCGGGCCCCTGGTGTTCATCCCTGCCACCGGCTCTTAGAATGGTCCCCAGACCGGCAGCCCGGCAGCCCCTGGAGCTGGCCAGAAGATGCTGAATCCTGAGGTCCTTCCCAGATCTGCCGAGACCTCCACGCGCTTCCAGGGAATGTTGATGTGTGGGTCACAGCTGGAGGCTGAGCCTGTCCTGCTCGCCATGTGCAGGGACCAGCCCCTCGCCCCTGGAGGGGTGGCACCCTGTGCCTGGAGACCCGGAGATGACGTCTTCTGCAGGGCCAGCCCCGTCTGCTCCGGGCCCTTGGCCCTTTCTGCATGTGGACACCTCATCTACCAACTAAAAAAAAGAAACGACATTCTGCACTGTGCATGTATTTTTTCTTGTTTAGAACATTGATTCCTGTTGGGATGAAACAGAAGAGATCACAGGAGAACAACTCAAACTTAATTTCCCTGGGTCCTTCCAGTTACCTCTCGTGCACCCCACCTGCACCGCCCCCCTGCACCCCCCCCCCCCGAATTTCAGCACCGCGTTCATCATCTCACGGTTGGCGCACACACGCCAGAAACCTCGTTGCCCCGCGGCACGTGGCCGTCTCCCACATCGTAGCCCTTAATGATGCTCATCCTGCTCTAGCCTGGGCCGGCCGCCATTTATCTCGGTAACAACAAGAGGCGCATCGATTATGTGCCTTCTCCACGCAGGATGGGCTTCCCCCGAGCGCTGGCCACGCGTTCTCCAATTAATCTTTGCAGCGGCGGTGCGGCATGGGTGCTGTTAGAACCCGCTTTCGTGCTGAGTCAGTTGCTCGTGACGACTTATTGGCGAGCGGCAGTTCTTCCAGGCCAACGCCGGCTGTGAGACCGTGGAGGGCGGGCCGCCAGGCTGAGCCCAGTTTTTTGTTGTGGCACAATGGGCTACCATCAGATGTTCGTAGCTTCAGTGCCTCCGCCCTTACGAGCATAAAGAGAAGTGGAATCTCTGGGCCTTGTGTTTCCTTAGAAGATTTTGAATAGCTCCATCCATTTGCCCTCCACGAGATCAAGCCGAACTTCTGCCAGTGTGCTTGGTATCTGTCTTACCAAAATCTGCCAATACTTGGGGTTCTCACTGCAGAAACCTTTGCCAATATCGTTGGGGAGAAGGGACCTCACGATTTCAGTTGGGGTTTCTTGGATCACTGGCAGGTGACCCCTAACACCCCTTCCTAGGGGTTTTCGCCATCGGTAGAAGTAAATCTGTGAAAGCATTGCTCCCGAGGTATGACTGCTGGGCTGCAGAACTCATCCGTGGCAGCGTTTCCGTGACAGTTCGCCCTGCTGTCACGGAGTTCTGTGACGACTGTCACGTGGTGACGGTCACCACGATCCCACTGTAGAGCTCGTGTGCCTGTTACCAGTCCTTCCGTGCCCCAGCCCAGCCCGGGGCATCCGCTCAGCCTGCTGTCTGCAGAGACTCGCCTTCTCTGGGCCTGTCGTGTGAAAGGGGCCGTGCCCCCGTGGCACGTGGTGCCCTCACGCGGTGTCGTCGTGAGGTCCAGGTGGCCCCTGTCGGACCGGTGTCAGAGCTCCCTTCTGCAAGCGGGTGAACTGGAGGAGGACCCTGCGTGTGTTTCTCCACCCCCAGCTGGCGCCTGGGCTGGATTGCTTCCTTCCTGAGTATGAGGAATGGTGTCGCTGCGACTCATGTTCGAGGTTTTGCGTGGACGTGTCTTTTCATTTCTCTTGGGTGCAGACCTCGGAGTGGAAATGCTGGCTCATGGGGTAACGGTTTTCAGCCTTTCGAAGCACCGCCCAAGAGTGTTCAAGGTTATTCCATCGGCACGGGCCAAGGGTTCCCACATCCCAGCCAGCACCTGTTACTGTCATTTACGTCATAGCCATGTTAGTGGGTGTGCCGTGAAAAACAGCATCTTAAGGTGCCACTTGCTTGGCCGAGACGTCGGCCCATGTTGCGTGGTGGGCATCAGCCAGCATCCTGTGCCATTTCCTGACCGCCGACGGCCTTGCGTCTCCATGCTGTCCTGTCGCACTTCCGGCCACTTTGCTGTCCAGCCCTAAATGCTTCCACTGTGTCTTTTTTCTCGTAGCACAATGTTCACTGAGTTCATCCTCAATGTCCCCACGGGTTTGCTGACCATTCAGAAGCTGTATTGCTTGATCGAAATCGTTCACAGTGACCTCTTCACCCAGCACGGTGAGTGGCCCCGGAAAGTCGTCAAATTGTCACGTTAGTCCCTGTCCGTAGACCCCGCCCCTTGTGAATTCTCCTCTCCGTGCCGGGAGAACTGGGGGTGCAGCCGGTGAGATCAGCTCCGTGATGAGACAGGAAGATTTAGTTCTTACCCGGAGCACGGGCTCTGGCGTCCAGCACAGGTGACGCATCGCGGAGAAGGGCAGGCGGAGCCCCCGGGCCCTCGGGCAATCAGCGTGCATTGTGGCCATCACCACGTGTAAGTGGCGCTCCTGGGGTGGCAATCACTGGCCGCTGCAGAGCTGATTGCAAAAAAGATGCGAAGTTTTCTTTAGCGCAGATGCAACGGCGCTGTCTCTTCCCGAATTTGTGGCCTTCGATGGGGTTCCCTCCGGCCCCGCTCCGAAGAACACAGATGTCAATGGTTCTCTCCTCATTTATCCCGAGGAAAGCCTTCCATTCATTCCCCCGTATCACCTCCCTGCCCTTTTATTCACCGTTTTCCTTCTTTCTGGACTCACTGAATTAATATTTAACACTTGTCAGGCAGCTTCCTGGAGAGCTGACAACCTTTGCCCGATTCCACAACCTTCCTCATTTACTGGAGGCAGAGGCGAAGGCTGCAGGGTGATGTCGGCCTGAGGAGCACAGGCTGTTCCGTTGCGTTTCTGTCCAGACGCCTGGCTGCGGCGTCCACTTGCGTTCACCCTCGTGCACAGTGTTGCTTCAGGGCCGGGCAGCCCCCTCTCCCCGCTCCCCACCCCCGCCCCGCCCTGGGGCTCTCGGACGTTCTTGTTGAGTTCATGGCTGGACTGAGCCGCCGTGTGTCCGGCTTCTGGACCCTGCGTGGGCCTGCTCACTGTAATCTTACTTCGTGGTTTAACTTTGGGACGTGCACTGGACTCTGCCCTTGCAGCGAAGCGCGCGCTGAGGGGATTGTTAAGGGACCATGGGTGTTAAGGAAACACCTAGGGAACGTTCCTGTGGGTGGTCTTCCGGGGACCAGGACCCCCGGCGCCTGGCGGGTGGCCTTCGTCCGCCCTCCTGGCACACCCCTCCCCGGGCCAGGAACTCACGTCTCACTCTCATGGAAGCACGTCCCGCCTCTTGCCACGGTTTGCGACTCAAAGCGCACGCGTCTCCTTGGACCACCGTTCCCGCCTGCCTGTAGTTCAGGCTCTCATCAGAGCCCTGGCCCTTGACTCGCCCATCCTTCCGGGATCTGCATGAGCGTGGGGAGATCCTGGCTCGAGGAAGCCAAGCCGTGGTGACAGAGGGGTGGGTGGGGACACTGCTTGTCTGTGTTCGTGCACAGGGACTAAGCTTTATGCCAGAGCACGTACAACCCCTGGGAGGTTTTCTGCTGCGTCTTGCTAGGTAGGTTAGTGACGTCCCTCCTCCCGGCCATCCAGCCCCGCACCCACATCCCACATCCCACCGCCAGCACCTCCCGAGCGCGCAGTCGTCAGTAAATCACCGCCGTCAGCGGACGGGTCGCACGTGGCTCTGAGTGTTGAGGGGGGCAGGCCCTCACAAGGACGTGCTTACGTGTATTTCAGGTTTCTGTTGCAAAGCCCTGTTCTGCGTACCGTTTAGCGCTCTTTGAGCGAGAACCTAAGACATAAGAGGTTTAATAAAACATACTGGCAGTGGAAATTCTTTTAGGAATGTATTTCAAGGAAACGGTTTCTTCTATGGACACTTCCCCTTTTCTTTAGCGAGCAGAAGGACTGGTGAGGAGTGTTCCTGTCTATTACTGGTCATGATGTCAGCCTAGATGTCTGGCAGTTAACATGCCTCCTGCCCCTCCCAGCGCCCTGCTTCCGTTCTCGTTCTTGTCCTACCAGTCTTTTGTCAGAGACTGCCACGAATCCTGTTTTGGAAGCATGCCGCATGCAAATGAACATTTATAGCTTGTATTAAGCATTTGTAGCTTTTATTAAGCATTTATAGCTTTTTTTTTTTTTTTTTTTAAGCAACAGCTTTGCTCAATAAGGAGTTACCAGGACACATAATATTTTGGAATAAGTTGCATCTTTGTAAGTGCAAAGTTAGGAGTTTAATCTTAACAGCAAGTTGTACCCACCAACGCAGTGAATGAGATTGTCTGAAATATGCGAATCTCAAATTATCTCGGGCTAAATGGGCCGAAATTAGCCTGAAGCTTCATGTCTTACAAGCTGCTCCAGAACTGCCCAATCAGTGAGAACTTCAGGGGGAGCGCCGTGTGCGTCCAGCCCCTCGCCGGCCACCTGGAGGTACTTCATTCGGAGCGCGCTGGCCCCCGGGGACGTTGAATTCGGAGGCTCTTTCTGGGCAGGGCCGGTGAGGGCAGCCCCCGTTTTTCTCCTCTCCAGGCTCCCTGCTTCTCGGGAGCAGCCGACAGCGTCCAGCCTGCCCGTCAGGAACGGCTGGCCCCTCCTTACAAAGATGGCACACCTCTGCAAACTGTTCTCTGCCACCCTTGGTACAGATAGGTACAGCCGAACCATTTTCTGAGGAGAGACGGAGGCTGCGATCTTCTTCCTTTGTTTTATTTGTTGTTAATTCGTAAAACGCGTAGTTGTCTGTGTCCTCTTTCCTGTCCCCAGGGGAGCCAGTCAAACTGACCCCCACTATGTCCAGATGTTTAGAGTTTGAAAGAGCGAGATTTAGCTGCACAAGCTACCGAGCCTGCCAGCTCTCTGGAATGTTCTCTGGGGCGTAGGATCAGAGGGCGTTGCTGTGCGGGGGCTGCAGGGCTGGTCTTCGGTCATCAGCGCACGTGACACCTCCCAGAAGGCACTCGCTTTGCTCTGGAACTTCTTCCCAGCCGCCCTCAGTATCGAATGCATTCCCTCGCTGTAAGAGTCTCGTTTCAGTGGGAGCGGCGAGCTGACCCGTATGAGGGGCTGGCGGTGACCCCAAACCCGTAGATGCCCCTCCGCGGGAGACCGCCACTCAACTGGTGTGAGTCCCCCTCTGCCGGGGCTCCCAGCGCTCTGGCTGTTTCACCCCTTCTTTCCCTGGTGCTCCTCTTGGTCCCTCTGAAGGGCACGGGAGTTGACGATGGTGGCCCAGCTGAGTCTGCATGGCTGCAGGCGGAGGTGCGTCTTCTCGCAAATGGGGTTGTGTTTGTCTGGCCCCAGCCTGTGCGGACACCTTGGTGGCTGTTCCCACCGCCACCTGCTCGCGTGTGACCCCATCGTGATGCTTCTTCTAGAGCAGGTTTATGAAATTAAGATTGCCTTCCATTTGCTAATTATCTTACTTATCCCCAGATCGATGGACATAGGGAGGGAGGGGCAGTCCACGCCGATCTCTGGACTCGTTGTAGCTTTCTGGGACAATTATGGGATATCTCAAACTAACAGGAAAGGGGGAAGGGAATGACAGATTCCAGGCACCCATGACTGGGCCTCAGAGTTCTCAGGTTACAAGCAGTCCCGCTTTCCCCGGAGGTTCCGGAGCGCATTTCCACCGTCCCGGCGCGGCATCTGGAGGCCTTTCCAAGGGTGGCCGGTGGTTGGCGTCGTTTTGGGAAAGGGAGGGTGTGCAGAGGGCTGGTCCTGTGCTGCTGTCCGGGCTCCGCCCTGGATATTCTGCTTTGGTGGCGGTGGGGGACCCCGGATGTGTCAGCGGGACGCACACGAGAGCCTGTGAATGGGCAGCGACGGCCTCCAGGCCTGTCTGCCATGTGACTGGACCGCGCAACAGTGGTTGAGTGGATGGTGTGCCCCACTTAAGAGATGGCTCTTGCCTGTCACCTGTAGAGTGAGCTGATTTTCAAAGCCAGAGACAAAGGGACGGCCAGGTCAAGGCGGCCTCATTTGTGCCTTCGTCGCTTTATTTCCGTGTGGTTGTGTTGTTGCCCGGATCCAACCAAAGCCGTGAAAACGAAAGCTTACGTCCTGTTACAGAAACGAGGAGTTTCTGTGTCCGTAACCTGAGCTATGATGCTCACAAAATGTTTTACATTAATGTTCCCGAAATTGGATCGCCTTATCTTTGAATTTAGTTGGGAGCACTGGACACACTTGCAAGCAGCCTTTGAGTCCAGATGGAGGACCTCGGGGAGCGCAGGCTCTGGGGCCTGGGGGCTCCTGTCCACTGCGGTTCTGCACCCGAGAACTTTGGGAAGCCCATTCTGGTTAACACCAGTTCCCTTCTTTACCTTTCAGGACCTTGTCTTGCCAGGTCCCCATATCGAAAGTGGCCAGAACAGTGGCCAAATCTTCAGTGGCGCTTGCTGTGTACTGATCACTGGGCGTTGACGTGGTTTGGGGAGGGGAGGGTGAGGTTTGGAGAGCGAAGATTTGAAGTTTTACAGGCGGACGATGCCTTTCTCGTCTTGACAGTGGTTCAGTCCTCTTGGCGGATTCCTTGGCTGTAAGCCCAGTGTTCCTGGCCCCCCTTTTTATGTTTTCCGGGTGTTTTCCCTTGGAGGAAGTGGAATGGGCCAGTCCG
This sequence comes from Glossophaga mutica, assembly GCA_039655065.1. Classification (NCBI taxonomy): domain Eukaryota; kingdom Metazoa; phylum Chordata; class Mammalia; order Chiroptera; family Phyllostomidae; genus Glossophaga; species Glossophaga mutica. Next base: position 174,710,466 of record CM077307.1, read on the forward strand.
GGGGCTCTTCCCTTCAGTCCGGCAAGCAGGCGCCTTCTTCAGAATGCCCGCTGGTCTCACAGAGCTTCACCTGTGTCCCCTGTTCGAGGAACACAGGGCTTCTTACAAGTGTCAGCAGGAAGAGCTTCCATTATTTGCCTCACGCTTATTTTCAAGGTGAATGATTCTTCCAGTTAGGAAGTCCTCCTTCCGCACGGCGGGAACATTAGTCACAGCAGCCCTTTGGGGGCTGCAGGCAAAGGCCTGGCTACCTGCTGGGACTAGCTATTAGGAGATATTGAAGTCAGATTCCTGGGCTATTTTCACTGTGATTAGATCCGAGGTAGAAAATGTATTATGTCTAAAATGCTTTCTATTAATCAAATTCTTGTGCTTTAAATGGTAGAAAGAAAAGCTGGGTGTTTAATACAGGCCTATAATAAAATAGACCTTAATGCTTTGATCCATAAACAAATCAAAATAAAAATCTCTTCAGCTTCTCTGCTGTGGGTAATGGAGAGGGATTCCCTTCTGTTGGATGGGATCCTAAACCCAGCGCTGCTCTGCGGTAAGTCTGTTCACTTGGCAGATGCCGCAGGGAGAGGGACGTTGGCGTTGGGGCCGTCGTGTGTGGCGGTCACCTACGGTGGTCCTCACCCGTCATTCTGGAATGCTTCAGCTGGGCGGTGGTGCCGATGGCGGCTAGTGAACGGTACCAGCCGGCAGCCCCGAGACTGACTGTTTGAAATAACAGCAGAGCGTGAACAGCGCTCTCGCCTCTTCTGCTGCTTGGTGCCTTGAGAACATTTCCCTCGTTACCTGTAATGCACCTCACCTCTCCCATCCTTCATCCTGCCCGCCACGCTCTGTCTGTCATCATAGGTGTCGTTGAAGAGACCGTGTGTTAAAACAGTGCAGGGGGGTAGGTCAATTTCAGTTTCTTAACGCTATCCACTCCAGTTCCATTAGACTTTGTGGAGTACCCACCACGCGCTCACGACTGTTGGTTAGCAAGCTTAATTCCTCGGACAGACTTCGGAGTGGTCAACCGAAAAAATGTGTCATTGGAAAAGAGCGCTTCTCTTAATTTACAGAGAAGGGCCCCAGAGTTAGGTCGCAAGTCCGGGCCTGTAAAGAAGGCCAGGCAGGGAGCTGTCCACGACTGCGGTGCTGATGACCGGCTGTGGCTTTTGAGAATCCCTCACCTGCTCTTCAACTGCTTCGCGCCCCCCGCAGGAGTCATGCATTCTGCAGGCTGAACTCACCTCACACGTCACCTGTAACACGACGGAAGTAAACGTGATCAGCGCTGCACACAGTGAGCAGACAGGGAGTGCGTGGTGAGCCGCCGCAGCGGTCCCCGCCTTGTTCTCCGTGGGACTCTCTTTTGTGACTTGGCAGGACTGGCAGTTTCGCCAGGCGTGGTTGATCGGGGCCAGCTGGCCGGGTGTTCAGGGCCCTCCTCTGGGTGGGCTCCTGCCCTGTCCCTTGACGTTGGAGCGGGAAGCGCAGTCTTCGACGAGGCTGGGTCACATGTGGCCAGGCTGACCCCGGCCACCAGCACAGCACTCGGAGGCCCCCGAGTCTCTCCCGTGTAGGACTCCTTCAAGGCCACACGAGCTTAGCTCCATTCCCGCAGGCCGTGTCACCTATGGGTGACGTGCCTGGGACGCTGGGAGGAGCCTCAGGCCAGCCTGCCATTCTCCTTCAAGGCCCAGTTCTTTTTCTGCGGCCTTAACCACCGCCCAGGTGCAGAGACTCTCCCTCAGGAGGGAGCGTTCCGCACTGCGCGTTTTTGACATTGTTCTCGCCACGTACGTTTCGCCGCCGGGCACCCAGGAGAGAAGAGTGTGCCCGACCCCGTTGGCCAAGACCCGTGTCCTTCACGACCTTCACCTTCCCGGTTGAAAGAGCGCCCGCCCTCCCCGGCCCTGTGCGTCCTCTGCCTCCTCGGCCCCCACGGGGTGAGATGCTGCGCAGGCGCTGGCAGAGGCGCAGGGGTCTTCCTGACCGTGCGCGGCTACCTTCTCGGGGTACCCGAATCGGTGTGACGGGCACATCCCACAGGATCTCCCCGGCATTTTCCTTGAGTCTTTCTAACGCTGCCTTCACTTGTCTGTGGGAGTCACTTGTGGTTTTCCTCCATTGGCCCTTCTCTCATTTCTTTTTTTCTGATGGCTGGGTTATTATCACAGTACCAATGGCTGTTTAGAGTCTGTTACGACACTTCTCCAGAGTAAAGGATACAAAATAGCTGTTGTCCCCTCTCTTCTTCCAAAAGATGTCACCCTTGTCACGGAGCCCCGTAGCTTCTCCCAGAGGACGCAGCTTTGACCAGCTGCTTTTTCCCACTTCCCGTGGTCAGTCCACATCCGGCCGTGTCACCGCCTCCGATTTCCAAGATGCTTTGCGTTGCTTTGTCACCCTCTCGGTGCAGACGCCGCGGCACTGGGCCCCTGGAGCTGAGACGCAGGGCCCCGGGCCACCGCCCCCTACAGCACCCAGCCCAGGGCACCGCTGGTGTCCTCACCAGGACACGCGCCATGGCCCCACCCGTCGACAGAACCAGAAACCCGGAGTGGGGCGGCCGCGTTAAACACGGTTCTGGACGGGGAGAAACGGCACGCCCAGGGTCGCGCGGGCTTGCTCTCCCAGTTCTGCTGCGTCGGGGTGGCTCTTGGAAAAACCTGATGTGCGTTTCGCGTGCAAAGACACCAGAAGCACACAGGCTGGCATGCATGTGCGCACGCATGGAGCAGTTGCAAGGGTCAGGTCTCGGCAGTCCCGCCCCTGCACACGCCTCCCGCCGGGCTCCTGTCCCCACGTCCTCGCAGCAGCGGGACGGCTCCCGGGGCCCCGGCCGTCGCTGGCTCTGTTCCGCCCGTGTCTGCTGCCGGAAAGAGGGAGAAAGTCACTGGAACCCATGGAATCACGGGGTGCAGAGTTCTCAGGGGGGTGGAAACTAAGAGGACGGCCTGTAAAAGATGGATGGCAAGCAGCCCCCCATTTATGTGGCTCTTACTGTTTAATTCTCATTAAAAGTGTGACTCTGGATCTCAGTTCCGTGTAACAGGCTCAAGGTTATTAAACGCACTTTATGGATCGTTTGTTTAATGTGACCAAACTGAAAATTAAGAAGCACATTACTCAGTGTTCATAAAACAAATGTTTTCAATGAACAAATTTATTCTCACATTTGCGTCTTGCGGGAATGTAGAGCTGTAATGGGGTTTGAGACGGATACTTTGCATGGACGCTTGTAAGCTGATGATGCCTGTTGAATACCTTTTATAAAGATTAATACTTCTTACCCTGTGCCCATTACTGGGGCATTCATCATCCTGGCCCCGCTCGTGCAGCTGAGGATGAGCAGATGTCACATCCCTGCTGTGCATGATCCCAGGAGATCACCCTGGAGGCGCTGGAGCGGGGCTGGGGGGCAGCAGGACCTCCAGTCCCGTAGCTGGGCTGCCCGCCCCTTCCTGGCTGCCAGGGAGCGCCGGCACAACAGTCCTGGCTAGCTCGGTTCTGCCTGGGCCTGGACTCGGAGCCAGCGGGTGAGGGTACGTCCTGGAGCTGCGCGCACGCGGCACAGGTCAGGCAGGCGATGGCTGTGGCCCTGGTTCTGCTTTCAGAGATGAGCACCAGCTCGTTAAAATGAGCGGCTGCCCGCGAGGTCCCTAACATCTGCTTCCTGGCACACTCCAGGCTGTGTGACCCAGCACGCAAGCCACGTAAAGGTTCCAGTGGCACCTGGCTGGGTGGCTCTGTGGGCTGGAGCATCGTCCTGTAAACCAGAAGGCCGCAGTGAGCGGGCACATGCCTGGGTCGCGGGTTCAGTGCCCGGTCAGGGTGTGTGCGGCAGGCAACCGATCGATGTTTCTCTCTCACATTCATGTTCTCTTCCTCTCTTCCCCCTCTCCAAACATCCTCAGTGAGGATAAAAAATAATTTAAAAATAACTACTCCAGAGACCACATTAAAAGTACAAGATTAGTTTTAATAATGGATTTTACCCCAAATACCGGGCCGTGACCGCAATCTCACAGTTACTCGTGACATACTCCACGTTGTGGCTCTCACGCCGAGTCGCGGGAGTCCGGTGTGGTTTTGACACTAACGGTCCACCTCTCTCTGGATGCCAAGTTTTTATGAGCGATACCTGATCCGTGTTTAATCAACACTTGGTAAAACCTACTGTTGAACAGTTGGTTTCCAGACCCAGCTAGTTCCAAAGAGCTGTCTCCAGGAACCGAAGCAAGTGTCACTTTTTACGGTTTATTCTGTTACAGTTGTCGTGGTTATAATTTCCCCTTTTGCCCCCCTCCTCCCAGGCCACCCCTCTCTGCCACAGTCAGCCCCCTCCCTGTCATTTTTTCACATGTAAATTTAAGTGACCTAAAACTAGGTAAAATTAGACGTTCCGTTCCTCAGCGGCGCCGGCTGCATTCGCAGGGCCCGCCGGCTGCTGGAATGGTGGCGGAGCTGGAGGCGCCCGTTTCTCTGTACTTGCCGTTGGAAAGGCCGACCTCGTATCATATCATTTCTGCGATTGCTGTTGGAAGCCTCCGCGTGTGGGGGCTCAGTGTCCGCCAAATGCAGAGAGGATGCCGTTACGCCACCCCGAGAGGTAGACGGCAGCCTCTTCATTTTGCAGATATGAAGCATTCAGGCCTAGAGGGTTTTTAGTGGTGTGTCCCAAAGCCAAAGCAGGGCGTGGGTGAGATGGCAGGTGCGTGGGGCTGGGCGGAAGCTGCCCGAGCCCAGGAGACGTCCCCGAATCCCACGGAGCCCCGGGGTCCTGGACTGCTGGGCGCGTGGTGGTGGCAGCCGTTTTCCAAATGGTTGTCTGCGGGCAGTTCATTTGAAATACAAAGTTTGTGTTTGCTTTGGATCCTCCGAGTTCCCGGGCCATCTGTTAGGTGCCTAAAGGGACTATTTGACACTGATCATCGTATAGAAATGGCGTTCTGTTCATGGGGGCGGGGGCAGGAAAGGGCAGTCGGGACACGGACTTGGGGCGGCCTGACAGCAGGGTCCCCCTCCGCGCCTGTGAGGGACAGACGCCTGCTTTCACGCGGGTCACTGCCGGTGTGAGTGTGTGGTGTCTGTGTGTGGAATGTGCATGCATGTGTGAGTGGGAGTGTGTACGGTGTTTGAGTGTGTGCCCCTATGTTGTATGTGTTAGTGTGGGTGGTACACCTTCTTCCACGCCCTTGGTTTTTCGGTCTTGACTTATGACGAGACTTGAGAGACTTCAGTGTCACTTAAAAAACTTGGGTCCTGCTGCCTCGTGAACAGGCGGGAAGGAGACCTGTGTGCGGAGTAAGAGGCACCCTCGGAAAGTGGGGTTTGAGCCGTTGCACCAGTTTTGCTTTTGGGGGGGTTGGCTGGGTGGCCGGGGGAGCCCTGGGGGCAGACCTGCCTTCTGATGCCGCACCCCTGTCGGCGACACACCCGTGCACACGCGCGTGCAGGTGCCCCTCCACGTGCTGTCTGGACCAGCTTGGACGCTGTCCAGGGAAACTGGGTCACCAGAAGGCGGCCGAGATCGTCAGGATGCCGTTGTTCCTTGTCTTTTACGGACAGGAAGGGCTGTTCTGGACTGTGGCTCCCTCCCCGCCCCTTCACAGGTGGGCTGTGGCTTCCAGATGAGAAGCAGGCGTGACGGTGTAGTCACGCAGCAACCGCCTGGCCAGGAGCGCAGACAGAGCTGTTGACAGTGAGCGTGCGTGGGTGACACGCACACAGAGACACACACACACACGGCCTCCATCAGGTCTCGGTCTGCGTGCAGGCTCCCAGTGTGGATGGGAACAAGGCCCGTCCCCCGGTGGTGGCATCCCAGCAAGGAGAAGGGGACCACGGAACCAGTGGGGCCTCGCGGCGCGGGATGGACTGCCCTCGGCCGGGGCCCAGCCACTCTGAAGGACTCCGGGGCCTTGCCTTCCCTGCTTGGGGCTCTGGGCCACGTTTCCGAAGCGTTGCCGCCCTCTGCCCCTCCGTCCCCGTCCTCGGAGGCCTGTGTGACGTGCCTGGTGTGGTCAGTGCAGCCTCGCGGGGAAGCCTGGGCACCCGGCAGTCTGGTCCCGGGACTGGTGTGTGGTCGGAGGCTGGAGTGCTGTCCTTGGCTGGGAGGTGGTGGCCCTCCTCCTGGAGTGGTGACCGCTGTCACCACGCCCTCCTGCAGGTGCCAGTGCGCATTCTCCCCTTGGCGGAGTGTGCGTGCCCCACTTCCTCTCGTCCTGCCCTCGTGGGGTGGTCATCGGAGACGTCCAGGTTGTGTGTGCAGGTCTCTCTGACGGATTGTACCACGTGGGGCTTTACTGCTCCCGGGGGGCTGGGCTGAGAGAATGAAATGTGCCACCAGCCATGACAAAGTGGCCGTGAAGTTCCCAAAAGCTGTGTGGTTTCTCATCAAGGGAGGCTGGGTAACAGCTTGCCCCTGGGCAGGGGACGGGGCCCTCCCACCCGGGGGCCGCACGTGGCTGACAGTGTCTCCCTGCTGAAGACGGACAGGGCGGCCAGGGCCTCCTGCACCCTGGGGTGACTCTGACAAATGACAGCTACACACTCAATTTCCTCCGAGAACAGCGAAGCCCACACACAGCGGCCTGCCCGGCGTGGCGGGTGAATGGGGTGGAGAGGGGCGGGGGTCTGAACGGCCACCTCTGGTGTCTCTGAGACCGGGACGGGGCTCCTCTCGTTCTGTGGGACTCTTCACGGACACAGCCTCCCCCTCGGGGCCGGCCCGCCGCCAGGCCTTCTGCCCCCCGTGGGGGCCCGCCTGGGGGTTTCTGGGCAGCCGTGCCCGCCATCCACGGTGGTTTGTTTCCCTTGGTCCTGTTGCCCCGGTTTTCCTGGACCTTCTCCCTGAGGTGTCTTGGCAATTCACCTTATTCTCCTGGGTGGTGGCAGTGATAGGGGTGACTGAGAGTGGGAGGGGCGGCTGCTGATTCACCCCGTTTGCGGGTGGTCATACGGGGCGATGTGCTTCAGGCGGAAGGGCGAGGCAACCCGTCCCGGAAATGTGCTGCTGGGGACCACGAGGGTGGCACAGGCAGGGCTGAACTCGGACAGGTCTGCCGGGTCCCGGGAGGTTGGGGTGTCACCCCTCCAGTGGGCGCTGTGTTGTGGTTAAGGTCAGCAGGTCAGAGGTGGCTGTGGTTTGTGAACGTCGCGATGTTCCAGGAAAGATGTTGGGCTTCGGTGTCGGTGGGATTCGTGTATTTGGTGGGTCAGGGAAACCAGCCCCTCACAAACAGGATCCACGCCCGGGTCTGCCTCCCGCTGACCGGCAACCCCCTGTCCCCCCAGACTGCAGGGAGATCCTGCTGCCCATGATGACCGACCAGCTCAAGTACCACCTGGAGAGGCAGGAGGACCTGGAGGCCTGCTGCCAGCTGCTCAGTGACGTCCTGGAGGTGCTGTACAGGAAGGACGTGGTGAGTGGGGTGCTCGGGCCACCTGGGGTGCGCGCGCTCCGCGCTCATTCCAGAAGGAACGGCGTTGGTTGTCCGGGTTTCCCACCCTCTCTGCACCAAGGTGCACCCTCAAATCACTTCTATTTGTGTGTGAGGCGTGCTAATTGCATCACAGCGTTCGTTCTTCCACATCAAGCCTGTTTAATGTCTTTCCTGTAACTTCTCAGCTAACCGCCCCCGAAGACCCGGATTTTAGTTCTCGAAATCAGGCAAAACCTTGCTGCTGCGAGCTGGAGACGAGCGCATGGGGGCTGCTCCCCCGCCGTCTTTCTCTCGGTCCCTGTCCTGTCAAAGTCACACGCACACGCAGGGCCTTTCCCAAGTCCCCGGGGAGTCTGCGAGTTTTGGGAAGAGCGGTGTGGTGCCTCCTCCCCCAGGCTCCCGTCCGCGCGGGTAACTTTTTCCTGGGCCTTCTCAGCCCGTTTCCGTTTTTAAATGGTACTTCCTTCTGCGTTTCTGAGTCCCACGCCATCCCATCGACCTTTTCCTTAATCGGCAGCGAGGGCAAGCACGTGGCAGAGTCAGGCCCTGCGCTCCCCTGCCCCAGCCTGCCCCGAAAGACGCCCCTGCGCCTGCGTGCACACGCCTGTGTGAGCGCCGCTTTGCCCGGCGCGTCTGCAGGCCGGACAGGGCCTCGTTCGTCTCTGTCCCAGCACCGCGCGGACCGGTGGCATTTCCACGTCGGCAGGGCTGGCCGCTAGCCCCGTGCGCCTCACCTCGGACACGTTCCCGAGCAACATACCCGCCCCGGCCCGTCCTCTCAGGGCCCGGTCCGTGCCCTTGCAGACCAGGCTAAACTCGCCCCCGACGGCGATGGCCGCCCAGGGGCACGGCCTTTGAGAGGTTTTGGAAGCCTTCACCCAAAGGGCAGCCTCCAGCGGTTCCGGTCCAGGGCCCAGGGCGCCCCTGTTTTCACTGGAGGTAATGTGGCGATAAATGGCTCGTATGGCCCGGCCTCGCACAGCAGGTGTGGCCTGGCCTGGCCTCGTGCGGAAGTCACACATTTGAACACATTCCGTCTTACGGCACGTGAGGTGCAGGAGGAAGCCGCTACTCACAGACGGTGCCACGACCGTGAGTTTCGGGCGGCCTGCCGAGACGACGTGCCAACGCCCGCTCCGAGGGCTGGGTCCCCGAGGTGCTGGCGTCGACCCGCAGAGCCCGCAGGGTGCTGCCCGCTGCCCCCCTTACCAAGGGCCGTCGTCGCCAGAAAACTAATTGGCGGGCTAATCAGGGCTCGTAAACATTGTTGTTTAAACAGATTTGCTTTCGTTTTTAAGGTTTACTTGAATGCAATTACTATGATTATGTAACAAATTATCGTTAATGGACTCTGAGTAATAAAATGGCCTGAGTTTGCTTTGTGAGGGCTGTTGCCTTTGACAGGGACCATTTTTCATCTCATGAGGGTTGCTGGTCGATCCTCTCTCTTCGGGGGGGGGGGACTCCACGACAGCCCCCCCGGGCGGGCGTGGCAGTGGGCGTCCCGGGTGCCGGCTCTCACCCGTGCGTGTGTCCTCCCGCAGGGCCCGACGCCACGGCACGTGCAGGTCGTCATGGAGAAGCTCCTCCGGACCGTGAACCGGACCGTCATCTCCATGGGGCGCGACTCCGAACTCATCGTAAGTGCCCGGCGCCCTGGCTGGGGGCTCCTCTGTGGCCCAGAGCCTCGGGCCCGGGAACGCCGCTGCTTCCCCACTGAGCGTCTTCTCCAGCCGTCCTTCCAAACTAAGCTTGCTTCATTTCCGTGTAAAAATGGGGTGCTGTGCGTCTGTTCACCTTTTAAAACGTGCTCATTTTCCGCCATTTTAGACGCAAGTGTTGATGTTGGCGGGTGAGCCAGCCAACATTAGAGAGACAAGAGCGTTTGGTTCTGCTTTCGTTATCCCCGACTTTTAGCAAAGGGTGTGTGCGTTCTTCGAAGTGTTCGTTCGTCTGGCTGTTCCTGGCTACGTATTTCCATTTAAGATGCGTGAATAAAGCTTTTCTGACGGACCTTAAAAGCTAATTGAGGTGCTCTAACTTAGCTGCTTTAGTCTTCCTCTCACGTATTGCAGATGTTTCTCTCATATGGATTATCGAGGCAAGAAATGGCATTTTTTTAAGGCAATTTCTAAGAGTAACGTAAAACTCGTGTTATGGTGCTTTCATCCCAAAGTTTACCTCGTTTCTCCTCACCCCCGTTATTCTGAAGTTTGATTTCTTTGGCAAAAGATGCACACGGAGGGCCCACATCATCTCTTTCTTTTCCGGTACATGCTACTATCCAATCACACTTCTTCGTCGGCATTTCGAATTCCTGATGAAAGAGCGAAGCGTGCCGCTAGTTGCCATTGGCTGTCCGATTGTCACGATCGCCATTCCCCGGTGGCCTTAGCTGTCTCTGCACGTCCTTGAGGTGGACAGAACGAGGGACGCAGCTGTGTCCCTGTGACCACGAAGCAGGGACGCAGTATTGCCCTTGGGGTGGAGTCACATGGTGGAAGGACTGACATGCGGCTTCGTGTCCTTCTTCTAAGACCCCTTCCAAGACCCCTGTTGGGATGGGCTGAGTCAGCTGGGCTGTGGGCGCATGATTGATGCCGCCCACGGGGCCACAGTGAGCACGTGGCAGGCTCCCGGGACGGGCGGCTGGGTGGTGGCCAGAGGGGAGGCACGTGAGCTGGAGCGGCGGTCCTATCTCTGGTTAGGGGCTGTGTTCCCAGAGTCAGGGCCTGCTGGCCAGCAGTTAAACAACTGGGGGAGGCGGGGCGGGGGGCCCCTTAATGTTGGCACAGGTCCTTGGAATTGGAGAGAGTGTCAGCCGTGCTCACAGCTCAGCCGGTGGATGGCACGCAGGCGGCACGGAGCATGGCGTCGTCTCTCAGACCGTGGGGTCCGGAGGTGTGTGGGCTATCTCCCACGTCTCGGGCAGAAAGGTTACAGTGGCAGTGATGAGAGCGCCCCTCCCCGAGCCCTCGTGCATGTGCTGGCCGCTGTGAGACTCACGGGACGCTCCCCGTGTGGTCCTCACCTTCGTCACGCCTGTGCCACCGCAGAAAACGCCCTGCAGGGACGAGACAGTATTCTGTGTCCTGCAGCAGGCCCGGCAGCTCTGGTGTGCGGGGTTTGGTGCCAGCACCAGCCCCCCGTCCCTTACGGAAGGCGGAGGCCGCAGATGTGGATCTCAGTGGGGCTCCAGAGAGGTTTCCGAGAAGAGTCTGGAACGTGCCCAGGCTGACATCCTCAGTAGGAGAGCGGCCGTCCAGGGTCCAGGATGGGAAGCACCTCTTCAGAGTCACCGGCAGTCCCTCCCATGGGCCAGAGCCTGGGACGGTCAGACCAGGGGCTGGGTGCCTAGTGTCTGGGGGCTTGGAGGCAGCTGTGTGGTGCGAGGGACCCTCAGGGCATCCTGGGGGACAGTCCTGGCACTTCCTAGGAGGGTTATGACAGTGAGGACCCACACCGGGTCTCACTCGGCAGTGCCTCCCTCCTGCTGAGTAGTCGGCCCTGGCCCAAGGCGAGTGGCCCACATCCGGGCCCATTTCCCACCGTCCCCACCTTCTGCAACGGAAGTCTCGGGAGCAGGAAGCGGATCTGGGCCCCAATTCTGACCCTGAGCTAACACCTCCCGACTCCCGCACCACCGGTGTCTGTCCAGGAGTCTGGAGTCTCCATTTGTCAAAGCAGCTAGGCTGTCCTGGAAGAAATCTCAGAAAACAGCTCTGAATAAGCTCTAATTGCCTAATGCACAACGCCAGCCTCAAGATATTTTCAGGACGGGCGTGCGCCATTTAAAATTAGAATTGCTTAGAAGAACCTTTCAGTCACCACGGGTCCCTCCGTGGTGGCCACAGAGTGGGAAGATGCGCCCTTGCAGGCTGGGCTTGACCTTGTGCTCGACCTTGAGCTCGTTTGTGGATTTAGGCCTCAGCGGCCCCGCGTCACTGGCGCCGCTCTGTGCGCGCAGGACAGAGGGCCATGGGGGCTGTGGGGAGAAACGTCCCCGAGGAGGGGACAGCACGCTTGGTCAGCGGGCGTCTGGAGTGGAGGGGGCCCGGAAAATGGCGCACAGACCTGTCTGGGGCAGCGCCGGCACCCTGTCGTGTCACCGAGGTCTCCGTCCCTACGTGCTTGTGGCTCCGCTGTGCATCCGAGGAAGGGAAGGGGCGTCTCTGCGAATCAGCTCCTGGAGTCGGAGTGGTCTCTGAAAACGGCCGCACAGGACGACGGCGGCAAACAGGTTCCCTCGATGGCTGATGCCACGATGGGGGCGGCATCACCCCAGAGCCGTGGCGGCCACTTCCCCCCGGGGGCTGGTGCTGGGCAGGGCCGCCGACGTCTGGCACGTCCCCGTCTCCGGGGGTACGGGGCGGAGAAGCTGGGGCTCCCAGCGCGAGCCCTCGGTTCACCGGGGTCGGGAGGCTTTCACGTTCACCGCCAGCAGCGGCCGTGCACCCTGCTTGGTCTCGGCGCGCATCCTGTCTTTCCACGCTGTCTCCGAACTGGGCTGTTGGCACACACCTCACGCGTAGGAGAAAAACGGGCCTCGGTCCCAAGGACCGCATGTGTATTTTTTAACCAATAGAACTCCCCGGGCAGGTGCAGGACTGAGGGTGGGGCCTGGCGGGCACCTTGCCGCACGGTGAGGATGCCGTTCCCTCCTCGTCCCAGTGCACGGACCCTGTGGGATCAGCAGTGAAGGGCTCACTTTTGTGTGGTCCGGCTTCGGAGTTCAGTTTCTCGTCCCGTGTGAAAAGGGTTCCAGACCCCCAGTGGGGGGCAGCTCTCCTAGCCTGCGGGTGAGTTCGGAGCAGGCGGCCGTGGTGGGTTAGGTGCTCTCGTCTGTGGGCAGGTGGCCCGAGCGACGGGTAGGGGGGGTGCTTGTGTCCCCACCCCCCCGCCCCTGTCCCCGCCTGGACGACTTGGCTGGAGCAAGCGCTTGTCTGCAGGGCGCGTTGGAGAGCCTGGGAAATGGGTGACGCTGGGATAGTCCTCCCGCGGTCCTTAGCTGCTGCTTTCAAATGATCAGATTTACCTTCTGTTAATGGGTCATTTAAAAATGTAATTGAGTGAGAAGGACTTTTAAAGATTTTCCTGTGGCCTGGATACACCCGGAAGACTGGAAATCACCAATTCGGTGAAAGGAGAATGGAGGCCTCTGGAAGGGGACCTTCCCGTGGAAAATTCTCAGAAACAGGCTGGGCACAGGGAGACTTCCGGCCTGGGTCCCCACTTGTCTTGTGACCTCCCGACCCCCTCAACTCCAGTGACAGGAGGTCTGTTTCCTCCCCGAGCACCACCTGCTAGGGGTGCAGGTGGGGTGGGGTGGGTTTCCTCGCGACGGCAGCGTCGTGGGCGGGGAAGACGCCGTCCGTGAAAGCCCAGCGCTGCCTTTGAACCTGGCTGCCTCGCGCGGAGCCACGGCTTCCTCCCTGGGAGGGGAGCGTGGCGAGAAGTGGCCTCAGCGAGCAGAGCCCTCCTCCCCAGGCTCCTCGCCGGGTGTCGTCACGAAGGCATCCCGTCTCCGGGCAGGGCCATTCATCGAGCGGCGTGTATCCTAATGGAGTCCATGGAGCAATGCGCTTCCGGGGAAAAAGTGCTGTTCTCAATGTTTTTCGCAAAGTAATGCATTGTTATTGAACGTAATGCATTACAAAGGTTTCAGGTGGGCAGCGCCTGGCTTTTCTGTGCACGTGCCATCCAAAGCACCTCTGACGGCAGGCTGGGTAATAAATCGACTTAGAGAGCAGGTGGCTTTCAGGAAGTCACCCCGCCCGGGCGCACCCGCCAGCTGCGGCGCCTGCAAACTCACCTGCAAACTCACCTGCATTCGGTGCGCGTGCAGCAGCCTGTCCTGCCGTCCTCGCAGACCTGTGGCCCTAGCGTATTTTTCAGGGAAGGCCGCTCGGTGGAATTACCGCAGAGGAAATAAAAACCTCCACGTCGTTGCCTGAGTGAGACAGGCCGCAGCTCTCACGTGTTCACACCGGACGCAAGGGCGGTGCCCCGCGCTCATGGCCGAGCTGCTCAGCGGGCGCCTTCACAGGGCCCGCTCCGCTCCGCTGCTGGGCGCACATCAGGGCGTGGCTAGTCAGCAGGAACTCACCAAGCGGGATGGCGTGTCTGAGCCCGATGGCTCTTTGCTCGCAGGAAATGAACCGGTGGCACCGCGCCCCGAGCCCCGTGCGCCACCCGTGGTTTCTCTCCGTAAGGGGCGGTGGTCCCTGCACTAAGCTGCTCGCTGTCTGTAGGCGATACTGCTCCCAGAAGCCACCTGGCTCAGTGAGCAAGTCGGTTCCACTTGCGGCTAAACCTGCTCCGGAAAACTCGGCCCCCAGCCGGGGGTGGGGAGGGGGGTGCTGGGCAAGGGCTGCGCTGCCTCGCAGGGACGTGGGGGGCGGGGGAGCTCACGGCCCCACCTTGTTTCCTTCTCATTCTCGCCGCCTCCCAGGAGAGGCAGCAAGCCAGCAGCTCCGCGCTGGGGCGTGCTCTGAGCCGTAACCCAGGGCTGTGCGTCTCCTTGCGCCGTGCCGGAGGCAGTCCCCCAAGGAGGGCAGCATGCGAGGCAGGGCCCTTGCTCCTGCCCCAGACTGGGGGCAGCCTGATCCTGGCCCGGTCACACCGCACCTCAGGTCTCCACGGCAACGGATGCCTCAGCACCCTCGCAGGGTGTGCTGGAAACTCCTGCCGATTTCCCGGGCTCTTTCCGAGGTAGTAGGACCCTCCCACCCTTGCTCCCTCCCTGTTCCTGCTCTGTGGGTCTGGGGGAGGGTCCGAGGTCACAGAAGCAGGGCACAGGTCTCCTCGAGGCCGGTGGCACGCTGTCAGAGTGACGGGAGGGCCCCACTGTGGCTCGGTGGCCTTTGTCGTATGGAGTGGCTCGGAAGCGAGCAGCAGCAGCAGGAGCTGGCTCACGGGTGGTTACGGACTCGACCCTGGCGGCTGTGGCTGTGGGGGCCCACTGGGTTCTGCACCCCGCTCCACACCTGAGTCACCCTCATCCCAGTCTCCTCCCCAAGGAGCGGCCAGCACAGCCGGAGCCTCGTCTCAGCCACCAGTGGCCCCTCTTCCTTGCAAGTAGACCCTGGTCTCGCAGCCCCCGGGAAAGGGGCTGCGGGTCTCCCCTCTCCTGGGACCCCAGGCGGAACTCTTCCTGGGAAAGGGCTCAGCACTGGGCTGGTCTCCACGGGAGAGGTGGGCGCTCGGCCAAGCCGAGGTGTGGGGGTCCCAGCCAAGGGAGGGAGGAAGAAGGGAAGGGGCGGTGGGTCCCCTGGGGCCAGGACCTCAGGAATGGGTGCTTAGAGAGAAGCTGTCCCCGTGGGGCCACGGACACCGGGGTTCAGTCATCTGTCCGAGGTTCCTCACACACTGGGTATCGGTCGGTCAGTCAGTCGGTGGCCCTCCTGTGCGCCTGTGCGGTGGGTGCCCTGTGCCCTCCAAAAGCCATCCCGTCCTCCTGGCGGCCGAAGCCCAGGCCAGGGTGTGCGGTCTGGTGAGCCGAGTCCCGGGCAGAGCTGGGCCCCACACCGTCCTCAGCCAGGCCACCCAGCGGGCTGTGCCCCTGCCGTGGGGTGGTCTCGTCTCCCGGAGCCTCGGTGAAGCCCCCCCGCCCCCAGCCCCCCCGCCCTGCTTCTGCCGCCCCTCTTCCCTCGGACCACTTCCGTTCGCCGGAGTCCCCGAGGCCGTGGAAGGAGGTCAGCCGCCATACGAAAGGGACCTTTCATTTTTTTATTTAAAAATTAATAAAGAACTTAGTGACAAGTATAGTAATTTAATCTCCATACGTGATGCCATGGGTACATGTACATATGAGGGACACTGTACTTTTTACCTTGGTGATTGTATCAGCGTTTGGACTGAAATCTTTCTAAGACAAGAACTGTTATCTGTTAGTGACACGTCGCCATCGAACTATGAAATGGCTTCGAAAATAGTTTCTATTCTGAAGACAGTTTTTTAAGAATGGGAATGAGTCTACCTTCAGTCTCCCTTTTTGACTCTGAAGAATTTATTTGTTTACTTTTGTCTAGACTGTTTCAAACAGGGACGTTGTTTTGTTTACTAGGATGTCCCCGTGTGTAGGCAGATTTATAGAACTAATTAGAAAGCTGCTTATACCCTTATTTCAATTCACGGAGAGAGTTGGGAATTCTTAAAACACAAGGAGAGATAGCTTGTCGCAAACATTTTTGTGTAACTTTAGTTAAAAACAGTAGAAAATACACGAAATGCGTTTTTTTAAATTGTAGGCCAGCATGACACAATGGCACGTCCTTCGTGAGACGGGCTCATTGTCTTCCTCCTCCTCTGCACGAAAGTGTTCCTCGACTTTTCGTGGGCGCCCACGGACTCGCGGCGTCTCCGCAGAAGATGTGTCATTTTTCTCCTAAGGGAAGCGTACATCTGCAGGATGGCTCGAGTAGCCCGCCGCGAGTGCCGGCCTGAGAGCCTCTTCTCATCTGTTCCGATCCGACTGCCGATCGCCTCTAGGTCCCTGTAGAATCAGAGCTCTTGGAACTGAAGCCGATTTGCTGTTGAGTCGGGAGGAACGTGCCAGGCAAGAAACAGCTCCAGTCCGACCCACGAAGGGGGAGGTCCCGCTGAGGGGGCGCCACGGTGGCATCTCCTCCGTGACACGTGCGTGTCCGTGCTAGATTAGATGGGAGACTCTGGACAGAAACATGGAGACTAGGTTTTCTCGTAGGTTCACAGACTATTCAAAGTTTAAGTCGTACAAAAAAAGAAAAAACAAAAGGCAAAACAAGGTCCCTACTTCCTGTTGTGAAAAGCAACAATAGATAGACAAAGTTCATTCATAGGCCAGGGGCGTTTGGTTTCTATAAAAAGATACTTGCCAAGGAATGAGTGGAAAAATAAAGAAACTAAAATTTCTATTGCAATGTGTAATCAAAAGAGAACTCAGGCGTCACTGTTTGTTTAAAAAATACCTAAAAACATTTGATTCACAGCTTTCCCCTAGTACTCCGTGTCGTACAGCCCCCCAATCGGGTCACTGCCGGTGTCCCCAAGATTGACAGTGGCAGCTAGGCTGGACACACTGTTTCTCTTGGAGGTGGCCGGGTCTCCCCAGTTGTCACAAAGCACAACGCAGTGTGCGAAACACCTGCCTGTGTTCGGGGTGACGATCAAGGTCTCCCCGGTCGGCCCACAGAGACACTCCTGGGACAGGTGGTGACTCTGTTATCCTTTGTGTATCTCTCTCTGTGTTTTGGAATTCTCGCCAGAATGCATCATTTGGCCTTTGGGTATCAAAAGATTAAAAATGAGATCTAAGAAAGCTGAGTGTCCGATAGCTCTGACCCTGTCGACTTGCAGTGATCGAAGGCATGTCCTGACTTTGGGGCGCTGCTGGCTGCTGGCCACCGGGGGGATGAGCGGTGGGTGCGTGGCAGGTCCGAGAGGCGGAGGGCGCTCAGCCTGCGGTGTCGGCGTGCCGCTGACGTGGGGGCGCTTGGCGTAGCGTGACAGCACAGGAAGGCAGGTACACTGAGAGTCGCGTTTTAGAGGGGAGTCATGGTCTCCGACCACTTGAAAAAATTGTGCTTTCTCCGGAATTGGATGTGCTGCAAACCGCACGCGCCCCCTGCTTACCTGCAAAATGAAACGTAAAAATGAAGTCCTTTGCAAACGTAAGGCTTGCGTTCTCTTCTCATTGTTTCTTTAAAAAAAATAAAGGCTCGAAAATAACCACGGGCTTTCAGCTGTGTGCAGGGTGACAGTGTGCCGTGGTGCAGGTTGGTGACCAGGGTTCGCCCATCCGGGGTGCGGGCAGGGTTTTTCCGGGTCCTCTTGGACTGCGTGAAGTTTCATTGCGGATTTGACACCCACGTCCGCACAGTGCACGGGCCAGCTGGCCAGCTGTGACGCTGGACAGCCTGCTTCTGGTGATGATCGGTGGGTACAAAGGCCTTTTTGGTAAGCAGGGGGCGACCCGGGGGCGCCCGAGTCAGCACCCCCCGTCCCCTTGCTTCCGTTCGTTTTGGGAAAGGGCGGACTCGTCCCCAGCGGGTGTGACAGGCGGCCTTCGTAGGGCAAGCCCCGCGAGTTTTAAAGGAACCAGAGTTTCCATCGCCCGTGCTTTTTGGATTCCGTTTTGGATTTTTGCTTGGGAGTCGAGGAGGCAGTCTCCTGCGAGTAAGGCGAGGGTGCAACCTGAGTTTCCTCAAAAGCGTGGAGCTTCCTCAGGACCGGCTGCAGTTTGTCTTCTTGCTGCTTGAAGTCCAGCTCCACACTGGAAAGGAAGGGGAGGGGCGGGATTAGTGCTCGGTCCCTCGTCTGGGAGGGTCCCCCTTCCGTGAGGCCGAGTTTGGGCGCCCTCCCACCGGGGCTGGCGGCATCCCTGTTGTGTCTGTACTGCAGTGCTGCGGCTCCGTGGCCAGCCACCGGCCAGGGTACGTTTTGGACCCGCGTCCCGGAGAACCACACTTGACCCTTGCGCCACATGGGGGTCACGGGTACCGATCCCCCTCGTGGTTGAAAATCTGCATATAACTTTGACTCCCCCAAACCTCAACTCCTTGCTCAGAGCCTGCTGTTGACGGGAAGCCTCGCTGATAACATGGTCTCCGAACCCCTGTCTTGTGGGCTGTGTGGCTTTTGCGCTAGTGAGCTAGAGAAAAGAAAATGTTATGAAGAAAATCGTAAGGAAGAGATAATATCTTTGTGTATTTCTTGGGGAAAAAAAAAAAAAGAACCCTGATAAGTTCAAACCTCTGTTGTTCAGGGTCAACTGTATTTCAAAGAAGTTTATTTTCTCGGAAAGATAACTGATTTGCTTTCACTCTGAACCTCCGAAGGTTTGGCCGTACGCTGGTTGGTGTCAAAGTGGACGCAGCTGAGCATGGTGCCGTGTCGGTCGGCAACAGGCCGCATCCGCGGCGGCGGTCCACTGGGTGGTGGCGAACACTCGAACACTCCCGAGGCCTGGTGACGTCCTAGCTGTTATCACATCCGAGCGCCACACGCTTCTCGGGCGTGGGTGGTGATGCTGCGGTGAACCACCTGCCCGGCCTGTCGTATAAAAAAGTGCATCACACACAATCATGCACAGTCCACAGCGCTTGGGAACGGTGATGCCCAGCGGTGTGACCGGCTTGGGATGTCCCACTCCGTTCTTCCCTTGCCGTTTTGGAGGGCGCTCTCGCTCCTTACGAAGACAGTGCCGGCTGTGGCGCAGCGGGGTGTTGCGCTGGCAGCAGCCTCACCCGCCTCGTGTTTGCCTGCCTCCTGCTGCGGCCTTCCCTCTGGTGCTGGGTTTAATCTCGCGGTGATAGGTGCGGGGCGTGCCGTCGAGGCTCGGAGCCTGGGACCACCAGGCTGAAGCGCATGGCCTCGGGCAGCCCAGGGCTCGTTCACTGCGCACTGTGACGTTCGCACAACGACACAGGGGCCCATCGACGCTCCGCAGACCGCGTCCCCGTCACGAAGTGCTACGTGATGGTGGCGTGGTGAAATGAAAAATGCGGCATCGGAGTCAGCCTCCGGCTTGTCCGCAGGCTGCACGGGGCATCGATATTGAGGAGGTCGCTGAGAGTCTCAGGGTCCGGGAGTCACCTCGGCTCGTGCACGCCAGGTCTGTGAAAGTTCTGCATCTGTGCCACTTTTCACAAGGTCACAGAAGTCCCGTCCCACCCCCCACCCCCCGAAACAGTCCAGACAGGAAAGGAGCTCGATGACAGTCTCTTTGTAGAGCCCGGCCCGCCTGCCATACGGGTGCCGCCGCAACGCCCCGAGGTGGGGAAGCAGGTCGTGCTTCCCGAGTCGGCTCCTCGGAGCGTTCCCCAGTCGCTGCCAAAGGCAGCTCTTCGGGCAGAAGCGTAGTGACTGCTGCGAACAACCCGGACTTGTCATCGCATCGCTGAGGCCTGTGTGCAAGCACGTGGCCGCGTGCGAGGACATCGGACAGCAGTGACGGCGTTTGCGTTGGAACGGCAGGATTGACGGTGGTCGTTGCGAGTGTGTGCTGGGTTTTGTGGCATTTCTCCAAAGAAGGCCACTTGTCTGGAGTCTTCCCTTCACTTCTCGGCCGTGAAAGGTCCGCTGCTGATCTCCCAACCGTCACCAACTCCTAACAGTCCCCTTGGCTTCGGGAAAGGACCCCGGGTCCAGCGTCATTTTTCTGGGAGGATCCAGACATCCGGGGCGTCTCTCTGCCGGCCTCCTCGGCGCCCTGCACTCGAATCCGCCGCCGCGCCACGCCAGGCGTCCGTTCAGTCCTGCTCCGTGTTCCTGCGGGTCTGGTCTGGATGCCAGGCTAAATGTCAGTAGATTCAGTGGAAGTTCAGCGCCGATGATAATACATGAGCTCATAACATTTTCTATCCAGGGAACCGTAAGCCATTTATAAACACGAAATCCTATTGATTTAGAGGACCATTAATCCTTGACAAATTCTGACATTTTGGAAAGACACAACAGCCGGGCTGTATTATCTGGAGTTCTAAAAGCAAGTTCAAGACCCATCCAATGGACCCTTTTATGTTTCCTACCCACAGTTCCATGTTTTTATTGTCCAAGACTGTCATACCGTGGAAAAAGTTAAAAACACTGTCAAGAAGTTTATGGCCAGTTGCCCTCCGCTCCCAGCACAAGGGTTAGTGTCCCCCCTTCTTCCCAGCGGGCCGTCTCTGAGTCACGCTGCAGGTCAGGGGCGGTAGCAGCAAACCTCGTGAACTCACGTCACGCTTATCCGGGACACGTGAGGCTGGAGCACGGTTCCTCGAGGGACAGCTGTGGAGGGTGCCACCCTCAGGGCCTGCTGCATCTGTGAGCACGCCCCTCAGCTCTGTTAGCTGGGGCTGTGGAGGGGCAGGCTCCCTCTCTTCCCCTTGACCTTGGGGGCAGAGGGGGCTCAGATGAGTCCTTCGCCCTGGGAGGGCTCAGCGTCCTTCACTCTGGGGGGGGGGGTCTCATCATTCCTGCCCTCACTACCTACCTGAGTTAGCTGGGGGGTCTCCCCCCACCCCCCGCTACAAGTCGGTGGAAAAGTTTTCTAAGCTATTCGATGGAATTCAGATGTTACTGTGTCCGTATTATCCGGTGGCCATCAGTTTTGTAAGGGGAAGAAGGGCTAACAGTGATCAAGGTAATACCAATAGAAGGATCCCTCAACGTGGACATTTGATAAGAAAACCACGCCCCTTGCCATGGATCCTGTGAGATGCTGCGTCCAAGGTGGTACGTCAGGGACCAAAGTGGTTTTATCAGGGCGCTTGGCGCAACATTGAAAGTGCGCCCCGCGGACCGCGGCCCCTGCCAGAGCCCCAGAAAGGGCGTGAGCTGTCAGATCGGAGGGCGGGTGCCGGCGCTTCCTGGGCTAACACCGCAGCCCTGGGTACCTGTGATTATTGACTTCCCATTAGCAGTGCATCAGGAATACAGTCATTAACCGACTTATCACACCGGGAGCCTTGTGGTCACAGAGAAATCTAATCTGGGCTCCTGTTAACAGAAGGACACAACTCGACCTGTCGGGTTGACTTCTGCTCGCGCTCCTCCCTGACGGGACGGGCAGGCTGCCGCCGGGACTGGGGGTCTTCTTCGAGGAGGGGAGGGCGTGGGGTGGTCGCCCGATGGGGGGGCTGTGCGCCCCTCTCCCCTCTGTAACGCGCACGCAGCCACGCCCACCTGGCCCTCAGGTGGGGACAGCGTGTGCTGCTCTGTACTCCGCCTTCTGCCGGGCAGCTTCCCCCCCGCCCCCCGGGGCGGGAACGCACGCAGAGGCCGGGTTGCGTCCGGAGCAGATGGCTGGCCGGAGAGGGTGATGTCGGGGGGTTCAGAGCGTGGTCCCCTCAGTCTCGGCAGCCAGACGGCTGGGAGAGAGCACCCGCGGTCCTGCTCAGAGTAGAGGGATCGACGTGGACAAAAGCCACCGGCGCCCCTCCTGGGGACCCTTGCTCTGTGCACCCCTCCTCCGTGTTGCACACAGCGGGTTGTTGGTCCAGATGGGACCCAGGGGCGGGGGGCTGTCTGGCCGAGAGGAGACCCCCTGTGGGCTTGACCCCTGATCTCCGATTGACCCCGGGGCTTGGAGACAGGCCCCCTGCACGCTGCCTGGTCGACGGTGTGGCCACCCCTGCGGAAGGCGTCACTGCTGTCTTCGTGGCTGTGACTCTGTCCCCGTGGCTCGTGGAAGATCTGGCCGGCCACTCCCCGCCCCTGTGTCCCCAGGAGCACTTCGCCGCCTCGTTTTCCGGCTGCCTTCCCAAAGATCCCCCGCCGTCGGGCCGCTCCTCTCGCCCCTCCTTCTCTGCGCTCCCCACGAGCTGTTCCGTGTTCCCGTATTTTTTCGCCTCCCTGCCCTGAGATGCAGGTGCTTTAACCGGGGATGGTGCTGTCTGTGCCCCCAGCTCCGCCTGCAGGGCCTGACCCACGGCCGGGGCCTCTGTAAAATTCGCTGAATTAACGAGTGAGCATGATGCCCTCGAAGGCACGTTCCCTGTCTGCGTTAGCCCTGCTGCCCTTGCCCTGCCCCCACCCTTCCCCATGAGCCCCCCCTCCTTGCTGCAGACAAACAGGGCTTTTTCCGGGGCAGCAGTACTGGGCACACTCCAGGTAGAATCTGGGGCCTGCTCCCTGCCGCCCGAACTTCATCAGAGGAGATCCAGACAGTTTTTTCTGCACGACAGACCACAGGATCTTCTGGAGCTCAGCCCCCAGCCTCCTCCTCCTCCCGTCCCTGTGTTTGGAGGCATCTGTGGTAAGATCTTGCAGAGGACGCTGCTTTCCAGGCCAGCGGCCCCTGTGCCGCGCAGCGCGGAACCTGCCAGCATCGTTTTGTTCGTCTCTGGCTTTTCCTGCGGTTGCTTCTCAGCCCCGTCAAAGGCAGTGCCCCGCCCCCCCACCGTGAGGCTGGACCTGCCTCCCCGACTGGTTCTGCACGGACTCACCCAAGGGTCGAACAGGCGGCGGAGCATGTTTGCTTTCCACGTCCGGGCTCCATACCTTGCTGCCGTTAGGATTCGGCTGGGGGTTCACTCAGCTCCTTGCAGCCTCGGGGGTCTTGGGCCTGGCAGCCCTCAGGAGGCAGGGGGCTGCAGGCGGTGCCACCCACGCCCTGCAGTGCCGGCCAGTGTTCGTGACGCTCCGCCAAGGGGACGCGCACTCATGCTGCGCGCTGTTCCTCGGGAGGGTGGTGGGGCCATTTGGAAACAGTCCCGACCGCCCAGGTCGAGAGCGTGAGTGTGGAGGGCTGGAGCCGGGCCGGCCCCGCCTGTGTGAGCGGCACCCCCCTTCCCTGCCGAGGCAGACCGCAGCCGCAGGGTGTGCTGGGTGCAAGGCGCAGGCCCTGGGGGCCCCCATCACCTGCTCGTCCGTCTTTCCTTTCCCCGCCCACAGCCCTGTCCTCCCCCGCACAGCCGCGCCCGCCGACCACACACCTGGCGGGGGGGCTCCGTAGGACCCGAGGCCGGCCTCCCGCACGCCATCGCGCTGTCCAGGGCTCACGGGGACGGGCCGTGGAAGCGACAGGGCAAGAGTGTCATGTCTTTGGTTAGCCTGTTTCTCTTAAAGCGCAAGGTTTAGGTATGCGGACCTTCTCCCAAAATTACTGTTCTGTGCACTTCGAACGATAGAGCTCGGCCCTGAGTCCGGGGCCGCTCCGTCCACTGGCCCCCGAGCATCACCTTCCTGCGGCCCCTGCCAGGCTGGGCAGTGACACGTCCCGCCACTCTGTGAGACTTCGCCGGGGCCTGTCGTTGTGGCCGCTGCCGCTCCGGTCGGTCGTCTGTGGGCCCTGCCGCGGTGTCCTTAGCAAGCTGTCGCTGAGTCCCCCGGTTAACACTCAGGGGAAGTGTATGCAGAACACCCCTTTGTCCACCCCCCTGTGGGTAGCAGGCAAGAGTTACACGGAGCTGAGAAATCTCTGAGCCCTTGGCCCCGACCAGGGCGGCATGGCGCAGTGGCCTCTGTGTTTGATTCTCTCTGAATCAGAGCGCAGAGTCCCGGGGCCTGAACCAGCTCTGACGGGCTCCCACTCCGTACTGCGGGTAACTCGTCCCACCTTCAGGGCCTGAGCCTCCGGGGCTGTGGAATGGTGGCGAAGGGGCACTCCTGTCCCGCAGGGGTGTCGGGGGCCAGCCACACGGGTGGGGAGACGTGGCCGAGCCCAGGAGAGCCAGCAGGTCAGGATCAGCATGGGTGACGGCTCTGGCTGTGCAGATGTGAATGGGACAAAGGGTGTTTCCGAAGCACAAGGCTTCGTGGCAAGGGGAGCAGCTAGACCGTGGCCGGCTTCCTGTGAGCCGCCTGGGCCAGAGCGGCGTCGTGCAGAGGGACCGGAAGTCCTGCTCCCAGTGCCAGGCCTGGCGCGCTCTTGCCGGCCGGGTGAGTTTGGGCGCGTCGCTCTTTGTTCTGGTCGTCAGTTGACATGCGCCACCCCGGCCACACTTGTAGGCAGTGAAAGAACCAAGACTCAAAGTAGCCATCATTCCCTCCTGAACACACCTCCCAGTGAACATCGGGGCACCCTGCATCCACCCTTCCCCCAGGTGCTGTGTCCCCCCAAACACGGCCCTCGGCCACCACGCACCCAGCTGGCCGAGCCGTGTGCCTCGGAACCCAGCTCGCCGGTCCTCCATGGCTGCCCTGTCGGCTGGGTCTGTGGACCCGCCCTTGGCATCTCCAGTGTCCTCCCTCTTGGGTCCCTGCCAGGGGCTTGGGTCCATGTCATCAGCCGTTTTCTCTTTGGCCATTGGACCTTCTCCTGTCCCCTTCCTAACCCATTCCCAGTTACCAGATTCACCTTCGGAAACCCAGGAACTCCTCGACACACTCCTGTGCGCCCCTCATGCCTGGGTCACATCCCCTGCTCTTCCTGTGGGTGTTCTAAAATAATGACGTCTGTGCACACCCCCGTCCCGTCCAAACCCCGCCAGGCCAGACGGCTCCTCGGGCCAGGCCGGGCTCCCTCCGCCCGCTCCGGCAACGCTTCCCTCGCACGCTGGACTGTGGTGTTTTCTTCGCAGGTCTGTGGACTCGTGGAGGGAGGGGCCGTGTTTAATGTGTTCCCGTCTGCGGGGTGTTTAGTACAGTGTCAGGCTCAGAAATGCTTTCTTTGCTGACTGAAGAGAAATAAACAGATGGACCGATCCCAAATCCTCCGACTTCTGGTCTCAGCGGAATGTTGCTGCCCTATTTTCCGTTGATAATTTATTCATCCAAACAAAAGTAGGTATACAACTAGGCCTGTATGTCATATACCCTACGTGTATCTAGGGACAGATGTTGTGTACCCTGTCTGTATGTGTAATATATATAGCACATGTATACCGATCTCATTCCGGTAGTGTCTAATGTCAGTAACTTGTAATTTCCTGCTCTTAACACAGTGAACGTAGAAGTGCTTCATCGTAACATGAAACCCTTCCTCCCCACTCTCTCACGTAGTAAAGTTCACAGAGTTACTATTGTAGCCTGTAGATGGATACTCAGTAACCGAAGTGCCCAAACTATAAGACCTGCCCCCTTTCCCAGCCATGCTGTGGCCGGGAAATGATCCTTGCAGTTACAGAACGAAAGACACAAAAACCCAAAACACCAGTCTGGCATCCCAGCTGTGAATTTCACTAGGAAGTGTCCGAAGCGCGTGCCCTTTCTGACGGCGCCTGGCTCTTTTCCCAGCTCCCACTGCGCACGAGCCGTGCTCTCTCTCTGCCGACTGAAGCTTCCTCTGCGCCGTCTGGTCGATGCCGCTCCCTGGAGTACGACCGCCGTCCGACGCCCAGGCCTGCCCTCAGGGCCGGGGTCCGAGGGCGCCGTCTGTGTCTGCGCCCGGTCGGGGAGCCACAGCTCCACCCCCGCTGCGCGGCGAGGTGGGGTCAGAAAGACTCCGCCGTACTTATTATGGTCTCCGTCGTCCACAGTGCCTTCCCAGGTAGGAGAGGGACCAAGGTCACTCACTAACAAGAGTGACATGTGTATTCAGCACGTCTCAGGCCACAGTCCTCAGGGCCCACGAAGAGCATACATCACCAACGGAGGCGGTCACTCACTATCGCGTGTCACCTGCCGGTGCGCTGCCGCCCCTGGCCTCAGCGACGAGCAGCACGCGGCTTCTCGTCTTTGGGCAGGAAGCGAGTGGTGGGAGCTTCCCACTTGAGGAGCGAGGGTCGGCGTGTGACCCCCTGGGTAATTGTTAGTGCCCCGGGGCCAGCCGTGTGGCGCCCTTAAGGCAGCTGTGGGTTGTCTTCCTGAAGGGAACAGTCACCGAGGGTCTCGTAACGAGCGGCAGGGATTCTGACATTTCACGGGGACGTTTGAAATTCTGGTCAAGATCCGATGGATTAATCGGAACCAGCGGCACCATTATCGTTTACGTCTCGCCTCCACTCCCTTGGGAACGGGAGGCGCGCACTTGCCGTTCTCGTACAAACGTCAGCTTGGAATCCAGGCCATTCTCTGCGGTGCTTTTTTTACAAAGTAACCACCTCAGTGACGGGGGGCGACGGCCGTGTCCCTGGTGTGTCTCATCGTTCCTCTCTGGGACTGAGTCTGAACAAGTGACTCACAGGTGGCCTGAGTCACCAGCTTCGTCCGACGAGAGCATCACCAGGGGAGGCTGCAAAGGCTCGGCTGCTTCTGAGCAAAGACGCTGTTAGTAACTTTTCCTCAAAAATTGTTCTGAAAACATCACAGCATGTCTTGACAGGAAATGAGGATGACAACCCAAGAAGGGTGTACTAAGGACAAACCGAAACTTGTGTGTCCTTTAATATTTTGTCATGCTGACCTGGTCACGCTTCAGGCCTTCGCAGCTCGTCTGGCCCAGAGGCAGAGGGATGGCGTCTTGGGGGAGATGCGGCCGAGGCAGCCGCCCCGAATTCCCAGCTCGGAGCACAGCACGTCTGAGGCTCGGGGTCCCGGTGGACGGACGAGGAGGCAGGGAGGGCGCCGCGCTGCGCAGGCACAGCTGCCCGCCCTCCGTGAACCGACTCGCCCACACGGGGGCGGGGGCCCTTTGCAGGAGGAACCACTTGCACCTGCCCGTACCTCCAGCTCCGGGGTGCTTCTGGGGACGCGCTCAGACCTGTTCCTTCCACGCCCGTAAATCCCAGACTCTGGCGGTGTCAGAGGGGGAGGCACCTGCCCGATCAGTAAAGGCCCCCGGGTGCCATCCTGCACGCCTCAGGCGTTTCTGGGGCACCCCGCCAAAGGCAGAGGGAGAGAGGGGTTCAGCCCTGTCCCCGGGGTCTGCACGCAGCCCCAGGCGGGCTCATGCCTCCAGCCCTTGGTTTGTGCAACAGGCAGCCCGTCTTCTCCCCGAAATTGCTCGAGACCCTTTGTCTCCTGGGTGTCTTCTCCGAGTCCTGCGTGTTGCCACGGCAGGCTTATGTCTCACGGGGCAGTCACGTGGCCTTGTCTAACACAACAGAGTGTCCAACAGGGCAGCGGGTGTCCCCTGGGATCTCGAGGAATCTCCCCGTTAACGGCAGAAGGTCAGGGTTGGCGAAGCGACGCTGTCATCATGGCCCTGACGGGAGGGACTTTGAAATACCTTCCTGCGGGAGAGACCTCCACTTCTCCCCCAGTCCCGCCTCTCCTGGGAGGCAGGGCTCCCTCAGAGGGCCGCCAGCAGGCGTGTGTCCCCGTCCCGTTCCTGCAGGTCCCCGCCACCAGATCAACCGGCCCACGGCCACTCCTGTGACGGGAAGGTCTCTCCGAGCGGTCGGGCCTTTTCCCACTTTGCGGGAGGGACCCTGGGGGATCTCGGGGCTCGGTTCCTCTCCCTGGTGAATCTTGGCTGCCATCCTCCTGGGAAAGCGGGCCAGCGGCCCGTGTGGGGGACCCACGCAGCAGGCTGGGTGGCCGCTTCTGTAACCCCTGACGGGCAGCTCCTGAGAAAGACAGATTCCTGCCCTTCCCAGGCCCGTGCCACCGCTTTCGATACCACCTGTGGCCTGAGGGACTCTGGATTTAGAACCGGGTTTGCTTAAACTGCTTCGGTGACACTGGCGAGCGTCCTGATGAACGCCTTCCCGATCACCCCGCAGCACGTCCAGCGGGCGGGTGCTCTTCGCGCTCGCTCCGAACCTTCGCCGGGGCCCTGGGCTCACCCCCGCCTGGCTGCCTCCCAAGACGGGGCGGGCCTCAGCCCCCAGGGTCACAAAGCCAGGGGACAGACGTGGGGTGACTTGCCTTCTTCACGGGTTTCCTCGCGGCCTGACGTTCGTAAGAGGGGTGACGGTGTGTCGGTGGCACCCCTTCAGTTGGGGTGCAAGCCCCCCCCCCAAGAGGAACGCAGTGAAAAAGCCCAGCTCACCCGGCTTCTCCAGTAAACTGCTCCCTCTGAAGAGATCATTCGTAGTTGGTTCTTCCTTAAAAGTTTCTTTAAATTTTTCATTATTTATTCGTTTATTTTTTTAATAGCAGCTTATTTTTTATGGTATTTTTCCTTACGTTTTAGCCCCCTTATGTCCCCTCCCCGCCCCCCACAATCACCTCCCTGCGGTCCGTGTCCGCGAGTCCTTTTCCCATTTCGCTCCGTCCCTCTACCCGCTCACCCCCCTCACCCCCGCCCCGTAGCTGTCCTCCGCTCTCCATCTGTGAGTCTGTCTGTCCTGCTCGTTAGTTCAGTCTGTTCAGGAGATTCCACGCATGAGAGATTCCAAGTGGCAGTTGTCTTTCTCTCCGACTGGCTTCCTTCACTTAGCACGACGTTCTCCAGGCCCCTCCGTGCTGTTGCAGAGGGTAAAACTGGGTTCCTTCTCATGGCCGAGCAGCACTGCGTTAGGTAACCGTCCCCCAGTTGTTCTACCCCCTCCCCGACCGACGGCACTCGGGCCGCTTCCACGTCTTGGCGAGTGTAAGGAGCAGTGAACACAGGAATGCTGGTGTTCTTTCGAATCCGTGTGTTGGGTTCCTTCGGAGAAATTCCCAGAAGTGGGACTGCTGGGTCCAAAGGCACACCTCTACTTTCGGGGAGCATTTCCGTAGTTGGTCCTTGGTTCCTGACACAGAAACTTGCCCGGTGCCGGCTTTTCCCGCCTCTTCGTGAAGAGGGGAGAACCAGGCCAGCGGGGGGCTGCCAGGAGCCCTGAGCCGCATGCCAGCACATCTGAGCCTGCTGCAGCCAGATGTGCGTCCTCGGCCCCCACGCTGCTGGCACGGTGGACCAGGCGGCCGGTGCAGAGGCTGCGCGGTGCATCATCAGACGTTAGCCGTGTCCTTGGCCTCTCCCTCCAGGACGCCAGAAGCACAGGCCCCGTTGCGACAGCTGAGAATGTCTCCCTCCAGACCTTACCCAATGTGCCCCAGAGGCAGAGTCTCCCTCTGTGGACTTCGTCCGCCGTAAGGGGTGGGCAAGTGTGACGTTGGTGCTCCTGTCTCTCCTGTGCTTTCTTCCCCCGGCTTATGGACAAGGTCCCCAGGCGAGCTGGCGCTGCCTCGAAAGCACCGGCGCCGAGCTGGGACGCTCTGCCTGCCTCGGAGATGTCGGATGGGTCCGAGGTACTGGGGTTTGAGCCTTTTGCTGTATTTAAGACATTTACATTGTCTCTACCTTTTTGGTAAAAGATAATAACTTCAGAGATCTTTTTAGGAGGCGCTGTGGTGGGCAAATGGGAGTTCTTTACACATTTTCAGACATGTAACTATCCAGCTAGAAGTGTTTTTGTTATTTGACAAATCAATGAAACTTGTTCTTCGGGCCTCCTTTTAAATAGTGAACTAAATTGTTACTAATTGTAACATCTCTTACTGCTCTCGTAGTAAGAGCATTTACATTGAAAATTACATTTCCCAAAACAAACAAAAAAAAGCACCGTAACCTCCAAAGGCCATAACTAGGTCTTGAAAACCTGCATTTTTGCCGAGACCGACCCCGGCTTTTGCCTGAAGTGTCGGCCGTACTCTCGCCAACGTGCGGAGTCTAAACGAGCTTCATGTTTAGACATGAAACCAGCTGTCGGGGCTCCAGACGGGGGTTCTGCCCCCGAGGACACATGCACCGGGTTCCTCGTGAGCTCCCGGAAAGCACCGCCCCGATACGGGAGCGGCCTGGGTTGCCCACGGCCTTCCCGGCCCATCCAGTGGGGGGAGGGCGGGCACCACCCGGAGGGACTGCCGGCCATCAGCTTCCCCCGGCCTCCAAGACCGCAAAGACACCTGTGCCACACTGCGAGTTAAAGCTCCGCCCCGACCCGCCAGTCCGCCCCTGGAGCCGAGCACTTAGGGGGCTGAGACCGAGGGTCCGGGAGCGCTCTCCGCTGCCTGCCGGCTACAGCCACCCCGCCTGGCCCCGGAGGCCCGGGCCTGCACGACACACACCCCTTGTCCCTCGCAGTGAGAAAGCGGGAAGAGGCGGCGTTGACGTACCTATAGATTATACAGGCACTGTTCCTGCACGTGTCACAGTTGGCTGTGTCTTGCCCCGTCCGATACGAAAGCCTACAAGATAAGAACAGGAGAGCATTACACGCGGCGGCCGTGGGCCCCCCTCGCGTCATCGCGTCCCCGGGGCCAGCGCCCGTCCCGGGGGTGGGAACGCACGGACCCGGGCGCCCCTGTCCTCTCCGCCTCTGCACTCGTATCCCCAGCGCGTCAGCTACAGCTCAGACGATACTTACACTAAATTTGGAAGGTGAACGTAATCTCTGGGATAACGTCAATAATCTGGGTTTGTGATCAGCAGGGGGGACAGGGGGTTGTTTCCGAGCAGCTTCGGGTTTGTGGGGACTTTACAGCTCTGCTGATCCGACCGCTGTCCCTGCCCGGCTCCAGGCCTCCTGGAAGGAGGGGTCTGCCAGCTGCCACCCGCAGGCCCCACCCTTCCCGTGGCCTGATTCCACCCAGCAAGCTAAGGATGGGCTTTATGTTTTTAAATGGCTGGGAAAAATCACAAGAACAGTAATATTTGGAGCACGTGAAAATCAGATTTCAGTGTCCACGTGTGAAATTGTAAGAACATGAAAGTTACACGAAACTTTCCTGTGAGAAGTCACACACTGTTCTTGGTCCGCCAACCCCGGAGCATTCCCTCTGGCGCTGGGGAGCCCTGGGGCCCGGCGGGTGCGCTCTGGTCCGTGCTCCGAGGAGGCCCTCACTGCGGGCGGGGGAGGCGAGCTCTCCTCTTGCTGCAAAACCTTACAGGTCTTTGGGGGGAGTATATTGTGCAAGGCTGTGTGAACTTAAAGGCGTGGTGACCAGGGTCTTCCTGGCCAGGCCTCGACTCTCTCTCAGCATGGTCGCCCCAAGAAGCCAGTGTGGGGGTGCGTTCATAGAGCTGCTCCTAACCACCCAGGCTGGCCTGTGCTCCCTGACGTTGTCCGACACGCCGGTGGGTTTTTTCTGAATGCTGGTCACGCAGCACCCAGGGACAGACAGGACAGCCAGAACTGGTTAGGTGCGCGGCAGAAGACGAGCTCGCCTCCGGACTGGCTTATCCACCCCTGGGGGGCAGAGCCCCCTTTACGGAGTCGCCGCGCCGCACGGCAACAGGGCCCGCACACGGCTCTCCGCCTGGCCCTCGTGGTGCGGGCCCCTCCTGTGCACGTCACGGGCTCCGAGTGGAAAGCAGCTGCTGTGGTCCTCGTCACGGTTTGTGTGACGTGGAGGTTTGGCAGAGGACTGTCTGCTCCCTGCCTCACTGTCTCAGCAAGCTCTGCGCCCTCGGGGGGCTCGACCCTCGCGTCCGGGCCTCCTATGGCCTCCTCGCGTGGCCGCGTCCGGCCTCGGGCTGCCTGTCCTTGCCTGTGGCCGGTCCTGGTTGAGCCAGAGTTGCAGTGTGGTGGCGTCTGTGCTGACCTTCTTCAGCCACCATCACTGGCCTTTGGGGGCATCTCTGGGACCCGCCCGTGGCCTTTTCCTCTCCCCTTGACTGTGTGGGTCACCCCCCTTCAGCACAAGCCCCAGGCGTCCGTTTCTCCTGACCCTCCCACCGGACTCCCGACGTGTGGCACTGACCCTGGCGTGCCTTCCATCACGACATTGACCTTCTGCACTCGCCCAGGCCTCCGCAGGGCCTCCCCAGGGCCGCCTCTGTGCCGCTCGCTCTCCCGGCGCCGGGCCCTAGCTCATTGCTGACCAAGGTCGTGCTGCGCAGTGGAACGGGCACAGTGCTGGAGCCCGTGTCCACGCAGTGATGCGTGGGGTGTGACTGTGTGGTCACACTGCTCAGCTGGGCTGCAGGTGAGGGACTGCCCCACAGCTGTGTGGCCTGCCCCTGCCAGGGAGGGCACACAGGACAGCTGTCTTACGGGGACAACTCTGAATCTCCGGCTTTCAAAAGGAAATGGGCGAAATCAGGGGAGGGGTCACTTCTTAACTCCCCCTCGGAGGCCACAGAGACCCTCCCTGTCCTAGACCCTGGGGCAGATGTCTGTCAGGCCTTACCAACCTCAACACCCCTTTCTTGCCTGTGTCGTAGGGTGGCCCGGGACTCCCTCACACGAGACCCTTTGGTCCTCATGCTGACGGTGCTGCCCTCGTTCTGCAGAAGGGGGCTCAGAACAGTCAGTCCCAGGCTCCTGTTCTGAGACCCCGGGCCTCTGGTGCACCCCCATGCACCTTGGGACTGGCGTTCTGCTCTAGCGTGATGGCAGCGTGGGACCATCAACCTTCTTCCAGGACCTGGGGGTCTCCAGGACCTGGAGACTGCTTGTCTACAGCCCTCCTGACAAGACTCTATTCTTATCTCCTGATAAAGAGCAAATTGTTCGTGAGTGCTTATAGGCAGCGGGCATTATTCTGGCTGCTGAGGAGACGTTTGGGGACACAGTGGAGCCGCCACCCTCACAAAGCTCACAGTGGAGTGGGAGGTGCGGACCGGCAGGCCGGCGACGCATGGACGGGTGGGCGGAGCGATGGGGGGTTGGCGTTTGATGGCGCCGTGTGTCGGGGATGGGTTGCGAAGGCAGGTCGCTGGAAGTAGGCCCCGATGATAGTGAAGAAGCTGGGAGTCGTTCGAGGACCCAGGGCCGAGGGCTGCCCGTGGAAGGAGCCCCCGGTGGAGGACGAAGACAGGGCCCGAGTGGCCAGAGCGGATGGAGCAGAGGGCGGGGGATGGGGCGCACAGGGCATACTGACAGGAAGCCCCCCGGTGGCCTTCAAGGTGTCATGGAAAACCACCGGAGAGTTCTGCTTAAGGATGCTTGAAAGGGTGGCGAGGAACACCCTTCCTCTTCCCTTCTCCCTTCTTGTATTTCCAGCCCCGCCTCCCTCCCCGCCACCCCCAGGGACCGTAGGGTTTGGCCGATGTCTGTTGAGAGGGAGCACACGAGTCACTCTGTCTGCCTTACATGGAGACACATCAGTGGTCACTCCTTCGTTAGCTAATTTAACAGACAAGCTGGTGGTTGGTCGTATTCCCCCAGGTCTGGATGTTTCTGGAATCACATGGCCGTGGACTTTTCTCGAAGGGGCTCTTCAGCACAGTTCTCAGGGTCCGAGCGGACCTTTGTTTTGTTTAAAGGACTCAAGTGTTCGGCGCCCGCAGACAGAGGTCAACGGGAGATGGATGCGGGGGCAGGAGTCAGAGTGCTGCCCGTGCCCGCGGTTTCGGCCACGCGCCGTCTCAGCAGTTCACGCCCGTCAGGGTGGGCCTGCTGACCTGACCTTCCCGTCAGCCACGCGGGTGTTCTCATCCGTCTGGTTGCCCTTGGAGCGTCCAAGCTGTAGGGTTTGGCTCCGCTGGTGATTTTATGGTCGCATTAATAATTGTGTTGCGGCATCTGAATGGATGTGTTTTCCAAATATAGACGAAGCAGAGAAGTTGTCTCCGCACCATAGGGAACACAGAGTGCTGTTACGGGTTTCCTCTGGGGTTTTTTTCCCTCGCTTGGAAACAAGCCAGAAAAACCATAATTGGAATGATTATCTCTCTGGATCGCGGTCGTCACCAAGAGGAGCAGGACCTTCAGAGCAGGTGCTTCTCCAGAGGCAGGAGGGCTGGAGACCCCTGCGGTGGGGGGCGGAGAAGGGGGCTCGGACTCCTGGTGGAAAGGCTGCGGCGGGAGCAGGTCTTGGTCACAGAGGATCAAGTTCCAGTCCTGCAAATGAATTGCTCCGCTGGTAAATCTCTCTTCCCTTCTGACTTGGGGAGCTTATTATCTGATAAAGGGTTACAATGGTGTGCCTGTCACAGTGCCTGGTACACCCTGGGTACTCAGTGAATATTAGTTTGACCAAGTCATAGTCTTTGTGTTTTCTTTCATATTGAAGTTTGGTAGGAGGCAAATCTAATGAAAAAAGTTCCGAGGGCGAGAATCGAATGGAAAGTATAAATCGTGGATAGCTCTGAAACCCCTTTGGACCCAGCGACAAGCACGCCCACCTCGAACCTGGACAGTTGTCACAGCAGGTTCTTCGTGGCACCCACCGTTTCTCCTCCCCCTGCCCTTGGTTGCTGGTGGCTGGTACTTTCTGGTCTCCGCAGGTCTGAACTTGAAACACGGCGTTCAGCACCAAGGGCAGTGCCGAGCGTCCAAGATGCTCTTTTCAGTACTTTGCGTGTCTTTCCTTGACTCCTTTGTCCCCCACCCCTCCAGAACACAGCTCCAACCCAAGGACCACCCCCGCACTGAGTGTCCCCCCGGACACACCGTGGTCTTGATGGGCTTTATTGGACGGAAAGGACCCTGGACTGGGCTGTGGAATGAAGAGATGTGGACACTTTGAAAGTCCGTGGAGGGGGCTTGTTACTGCGGATTTGTTGAAGCAAGAAGGTGTTGCACGAGCCAGTTTGACAGGATGGATTTAGTGGGCTCAAGTGTTAAAGTCACTTCCCCTCCGGCTTCCTACAGAGGCAGATCTCGTCACGAGATCTTCATCCACTTCGGCGACAGTACAAGGGTCGTGTACGGAAGTTCCTGTGGGGCTCTAGCCAGGGCCGCCCCCTCCAAGGAAGCCTCAGGGGCTCCTTCCTTTAGTGGCCTGGACTTCTCAGGTTCAGCTTTGCACGAGCCCACCGGAGTCTCCATCTTCAGCTCTGTGATTGCCATCATCAAAGACTCCTGAATATAAAAAGCCACATTTACATATTTATTAAAAAATCACAACGCTGGGGTCAGCGCTGGGTGTGCAAGTCCTTAGTTGGGACCCACAGCAAAGGATGCAATCCGGTGTGGAATTTAAAGACAAAAAAAAAAAAAAAAATGACAGCAAAGATGGGAAGGCACACAGCCGAGCTGGGGCAGCCATTTCCGTGACAAAGCCACAGGAGGGACAGAGGACAGAGGACAGCAGCCGGCTCCAGCCTGGGTCCTGCCATGTCTGTGTCCCGGAGCGAGCGCAGGGGCTGGAGGGCAGGGCCAGGAGTGACGGAGTGCGCCCGCCTTTCCTGACTGCATCGCAGGGAGCTCCGAGGTGGCCGGGCCTCGGGTGGCGGGACCGGGGCTGAGCACAGCCAGGGACAGGTAGCCGAAAGCTTCGTTGCTGGCCACAGCCACATCCCAGCCCCCGGCTCCGTGTCTCCCAGAACCCGAAGGTGGGGCCTGAGTGGCTGGACAGATGATTCCGAGGCCAAAAGACCCGGATTGTTTCGAAAGGTCAGGAAAGAAGATACGTACGTATCTGTCCTTTATGGTGCCGGTTGGCGGCGGCCAAGTGCAGCAAAGTCATCCTCGGCCGCCCTGGGAGGACTGGCCGGCGGGTGGCGTGCATTCCCTGCGATTAGACGATTGCGGTTGCTAGTGTTGGGTCATCGGATCGACCTCAACGCCCTGTCCCTGCTGCCACCGCCACGCCCCACCGTTTCCTGCCTGAGAGCGGAACCTCCCCTCCGCACGTCCCTGGGGTGTTCGATCTTGGGGTTCAGGAAGGTGGTCTCTCCTCAAGGTTCATCGCAGGTGTCCTGGCACGCAGCCTGCCACGGGCCGCCCTCCGTGGCTCCGGGCAGAGACACAGCACCCGGGGCCCGGGGTTACTTTCCCCGTCTTCTCAAGGACACAGTGACTTCCAGCAAGTTCCGTGCTCCTGGCACATCAGCCCACGACAGCAGGGTACCACTGAGATCAAGGTGTGCTGCTTTCACTGTGGTCCTCAAAACCGGGCTGCACAGGGCGCTGGCACTCTGGGTCACCTCAAGGGCACGGGTTAGGCCCTTGGCCGGGGCGGCGGCGGTCACCCAGGAGGCCTTGGGATGCTCTCCGCTCTCCGTGAGAATGCGATGCGCTTGTTTAATTTACGCTCTCAATTTTGGTCTCCCTGTTCTCCCGGCGTCCTCGCCGGGTGCCAGGGACCGTTCTGTCCCCTTCGGCAGTCTGGCCCAGATTGGCGTTCCAGCTGCCCCCACCTGATAACTGAGCCGTCATTTATTTCAGCATCCGAAAGGGCTTTTTCACGTAATAGGGCCAGAGCGACACTAATTAGAGGCATAAAGAGATACCACTACTATTTCTGGGAGAAGTGGCATTTCAAAAAGTAGACCAGTTGGCTGTTCTCTCTGAACCCCTCCTGGGTGTGAAGCCCCCTACCCCTAACCCCACTCCGACCCCCAAGGCTGCAGTTCCGCCCTGTCCCCGAGTCTGGGCTCTCTCCAGGAACTGGCCGTGGGAGTACGGTTCCTTGGTTAGCAGCACTTCAGTGGCCAAAGTGAATTTAGGCTTTGCCCAGATAGCCTTGGGAATGCGTCTCTTTACCTGTTTTGTACACCTTTCAGTGATAGGATTTGGGGAACATCCAAGCTGTCTGTGTTGAAACAATATGACGTTGATTTTCCTAACCAAGTCCAAGGTCACTGATTGGTCAGCAGGAGGCAGGACTGGCTTTCACTGGCCAGAGGCGGCCCTGGTTAGCTAGGGGCTGGCTTGCCACGTGCGGCTGAGCAGCTCCTTGGTAGTCCGGGATCCCCATGCAGACAAAGCTGTGTGTTTTAGCCGAGGCTGTGTTTTGAGGAACACAGTGTAACAAAGAGTGTCCCCCAACTCTTTGGAATACCCCTGCCTCCGGGACATCTGAGGGAGCTGATGGTTTTGAGGCTTTATGAGTGTCCCAAGAAGGCACCACCAGTCCCTCCTCAGGCGCCCGCTAGCCCCTCTCAGTGATGGCCCTCAACCAGAGCACCTGTCGTTCAGTCTCGTCACGGCAGGCTTTGGGCTTCTCTGTGTTTGCCCGGCCAATGCCCGTCCTGGAAGAGGTGCCCCTCCAGGCTGTGGGCACCTGCAATGACGGGCAAGAGAGCAACTGAAAAAGAAATGCGTCGGGAAATGAGATCCACGTGAAGGCCACGTCGACCTCTGTTCCCATGGAAGGTGGCAGCTCTCGACGTAAAACTTGAACAAGGGCCACTTCTGCCGTTCCGTTCAACCCTCGCACCCGGCAGCGCTGCGCCCGCACAGGAGCTGCTTTGCAAACAGTTGCCGAATTTTTTGCGTTGGCGCATTTGAACCAGCCACCGTTGGCGACACGGCTCTGGCTTTGCTTTTCCTTCCTCTTCGGCCCGTAGGTGGTAGGTCACTCCTGGTTTCCCCCATTTGCTCAGACTGCTGTTTGGAGGAAGGGCTCTCACGGAGACTGAAAGACACCGAAGACGACCTTGTGTCCCCACACACTCACGTGAGTCCTCCCGAGTCTGGCGGTGAAGGTCCCAAACGTCCCTTGTGTGACCTCGTTAAGGGAGATCCACTCGTGGAGACCGAGTTGGAGGGCTGTCCCTCTGTGAACACGACCGTTAGGTTTTACAGCTCTCTCCCGGTCTTGAGAGAGCTGAGGAAAATGGGAGGGCTCGCCTGGGAACCCCAGCGCCCCACGTTGTTTGGCTTTTTGGACAGCGCCCTGAGGTCCAAACTGATGACTCAGAAGCGACACCGTAGAGCAAACCCATCCACAGGTCAGGGCGCCTCTTTCTTCCTGTGTGTGTCTCCCGCACTAACTTTTCCTGCTGGACATGTGGAAGGTTCTCAGAGCTGGACGTGTGCTGCTCTCCCAGAGCTGGAACTTGAGATGGTGGCCCTGGAAGAAGTAGCTTGACGTGCAAACCCCACGCAGTCTCATTAACCACGTGAGGGTAACTCTCCGTGCTCCTGGCTGTTCCCACGTCAGGTTCTAATTAGAGACCCTGAAGGACTGACCTACGAATTAGCCAGAATCACTCACTGACTTTGACCTCGCTGGCGGGGTCACGGTGCTTGCTGCTTATCAGCTCCGTGGGTGGCTTTCTGCTGGAGAGCAGCTGTCGGATGACTAAGCCATAGACTGGCCTTCAAGACGTGAACAGTCTAGGGAACATGTGTTTCCAAGAAGAAGGAATCGCTTCTGTGTTCAGGAAGCAGAGTCGAGCTCCTTTGCAAAGGCGCTCCCTTTCCACGGCCTGGCTTCTCTGCTCATTCAAGCCAACGTCCTTGGCTCTGGACCAGCGGCTGTCCCCGCACAGGCAGCTCAGCGTGTCCTCTGTTGGTGGCCGCCTTGCCAGCTGCTCTGCAGTGGATGTTGGGCAGTGATGAGGCGTCTTCCTCTCCTCCGACCCAGAGCGTGTGGTGGCTGTGACCACGCCTTCGCGCACCTTCCCAGGCCGGGCACTGAGGGGAGGCTTGCAGCATGCATAGCAAACACTGTTTCTTCCACGACTCACAGAAAGTTGGTTTCCTGCCTCCCTTCCCTGCTTAACTTTACAGCACTTCTCACCACGGAACACTCTGTACATTTGAGTTTCAACTTTGCTTCTAGCCTCTGTCCCCCCGAGAACGTCAGCCCCATGCGGGCCGAGGTTTCGCCTGTCTGTTTGCTGATGAGCATCCAGTGCCCGCCACGGAGCCTGAGGGGTAGCAGGTGCCCGAGGAGTATTTTTCGAGTGCTGAATGAGTGAGTGAGTGAGTGAGTGAAGAATCTCTAGGAGTTCCCTGCTGCTGCATTAGCTGAACCCATACCCTGTGTCTCTGACAAGGAAAATCAGGTGGCCGGTTTTGTGGCGTTCCCAGCTGGGTCAGGTGAGAACATGTGCCCAGGGGGACTACCGCCATCCCATCCGAAATGCCGCCGAACACCTGGAAAAGGCCAGCTGTCATCTGCTTCCCACACCCAGCGCTTAAAAGGAAAAGGCCCAGTCCACCCCAAACCAGCTCCTCCCTCCTTTCCTTATCTGGATGCTCTCCTGGTGAATGGGTTTCATTAAGGAACACCCTATTAACAATGAACTTGGTGGCTTGCTTTAGGCAGTGTTGATGAATTAACTTTTATTGGCCTGGCAGCTCCCCAGATGCAGTGACACTATAATTTTGGGGCGGCTTGTGGCTGTGAGGGAAGCTTTTAGTGCTTGTTTTCATTACAAAGAATGAAAGCGAGACAGTAATGGAGGTTAGCGGTACTGCCTGGTCGGTAGTGTGAAGATTCAAGCCCTGTGGCCCCGGGGCTCCGGGAGGGTGCGGGAGTCAGCTGGCCACCCCGGCTCTCCCCCTCGGCCTCTGCCCCAGCCTCGCCCCTGGTCACCCTCGCCTCTCCCCAGGGCCCGGCCCCGTCGCCCCGCCTGCTTCCCCTGCACAGAGCCGTGCGAGGGGGAGAAGGCGGCCTCTGTTACTAGCAGGGCATGTGCATCATGACCGTCAGCAGCGCGTGCGGGTCCGGGCAGAGGCAGACACGGAGATGAACCCCATCATTCGGGCAGCGCTGTGTCTCCAGCGGTCTGTAATCGTATTTCCATAATGTAAAATCAATACGTAACCATCGGGGAAGATAGCAATTATTATTTTGCGCATGGACTGCCTGATTATAGTGCATCAGAGAAAAACTGACGCCTTCTTCCTTCCCTTCCTGAAATCAAGGAGATTCTAAGTTGCCAAACGATGACAACAATGACGAGTTGCTCGTCCCAGAGGGCACCGAGAGTAGCTATTATTAATAAGGAAAACAACTTTTTAGGGCTGAGCCGCGGCTGAGTTGATTAACTTGTTTTTTTCCTGGAGGAGAGATAAAGTTTAAGCTATAATTTATTGACAATTAGCGAAAATAAATTTTGGTGGCACTGGCTACCAAGCCGGAATGAAAATAGGAATGTGAGTAGACTGCTCGCATCCCTGCCACAGGAAAACGAAGTGCCCTTCTGGGTTGCCGTTTTTTCTCCGGCCCTGGTGCTGCTGCCTGCGGACTCACTTAAAGAGCTTTTAATTTGAAAGTATTAATGCTGTGCCGTCTCCGCTGGTTCCCATGGTAAATCTCCACAGAGGCTTTTATCTTCGATTTATAATTTTTTTGATAGCCTTCTCAGGGCAGTTTAGTTAACAAATTTAAATCCGAACTTACTCTTCGGGAAGCTTTTTTTGTGCTTTGTTTCGAAGGCCTGACGTGGCACTGGTTTTTTCAGCCAGCGTTTCTGTGCGCCCAGAGCTGCAGGTGAAAATCGTTCGGTGGTGGTGTCGTCACTTACAAAAACCCCACGTCCAGTGGCGAGACTCTTATCTGGGGAGATAGCCTGTTGCGGTGCCCCATGAAATACCGATCGACAGAGTTTTACCCCATTTTTAGGCAAAATATGCCCATTTTTAGATCAGCTTTGTCTAGGAAATCAGTTCTCATGAACATCCTTTCAAAGACACCTGTGCTTCATGTTACGTTGCGTGGGGACGTCCCTTCACCTTGGGCTCACGGACTGCGGGCACGCACCGAGGGAAGGCCGAGCCGGGTGGGTCCGCGGTAGCATGAGGGGAGCCTCTCACGTGACGGGCGTGTCCCCAGGAAGGCTGCGCATGTTCAGATTTTGCCCTTGGCATTCAGGTCCCTGAGCTGCAAGGTCAAGGGCCTTGATTCTTCCAAGATCACCTCGCAGAGGGGACCCTGCTCACTGAGGATGAATCCTTAAAAACAGGCGCTACTTCTGGGGGCCCTTCGAGCCGTGGTCCCCACTGTCTCCAGCCCTGGCCGTGGGCTCTCTGTAGGACGTAAATTTGGGTGGCACTCACCAGGCCTGGGGCGCAGGAGCCTCGTAGCCACTTGCAGCAGGAGGAAGAGCTCAGGTTTGCGGTGACGACAAAAGTGCCTGCTTTTTAGTTCTGCACAGACGTAGCAGGCTTCCCGTCTTCGAGAAGAGGGCCAGTGGGTGGTGGGCCTGAGCGGTCCAGAGGAGCACCCTGTCTTTACCACTGCTCCCCAGCCTTGTGACATTGGGGGATGTTGCCGAGCGTACCCCGCAGTTCCCTGATGCAGAGACTTCCTCCCTTGCAGTGCTTCTGGGAGGATTAATGAAGACAGCGCAGGGAGGCCGGAATATCGGAGTGCTCTGACCAGGGGAGCTTTGTAGGACTGAGGCGCACCTCACTGGGCGGCCCCCTCCCCCCCAGATCTGGTGGGAGCCCCAACGCAAACCATCTTCACATAGCTTCGCAGAAATTGCATGCGATTTCAAAATTAGAACTTGCATCTCATCCCTTCTTTTTAGAAAATATGAATTCGGATCCACAAACCCATGAATGCCGTGGACATTCATGTCATGCCTTGAATTGCTCATTCGGGCTGCAGATGGGTGTCTGAATGGCCTAGTGGCTCGGTGGTGAGGTTTTTATTTACCTACCAACTTAAAAGGCTGGGGAGGTATTTGAAATCTGTCTTGGCCTTCTGCACAAGGACATTGTTGAAATTACGTTCTCAAGTATGTGTGATACCTACAGGAAGCCCAAAGCAAGAGCCTGGAATGTGTTTTATATTCTTAGAAATATATTTGCATCATTTTTTATATTTAAAAGGCTATTATTTTTCAAGATCCTAAAACTACCATTTCCGGAGTTATACAGATCGCAGCTCCGGAGAAGGCTCCCCGTGGCCCTGGTCGTTAAATGAAGACCATGCTACAGAAAGCAGGACGTGGGCCTCGCTTTCAACACCATCAAATAGGACAACGGTACTTGGACTTGAAAGATCGAATATTTTGTTGCAAATATGTTGCTAGTTGCAGCAGAAAGCGAAAAAGGACAGAGGGCAACCCCAGCACAAACGGCCAGGGACAGGGAGGGGAATGGGCGAGGGCTTGAGAGGAGGAGACAGAGGAGGTGGCGGCGGTGTCACCGTGCACACTTATCGGGGAACATCGGCTGCAAAGGCTGCCTTTGTCACTGACTCTCTGGAAGGTTTGCGAGCGATCTCAGGCACTGTTCTCAGCCGCCTCTGGAAACTCGCCTTCTGAGTAGAGAGAGGCCTTGCGGGCCCCTCCCACTCGGACCACTCTCTTCAACACGGGAACACGCAGCCCAGAGAGGCTGGGCCCTAGAGAGCTCGACGTGTAACCCCGCGTGTCCTGCCTCCGTGCCAGCAGCTCTGTCCAGGACACCAAACCGACGCGCCCTGGGCATGTCCCTGAAAACGGGTTCTGAGCTGGATGTCCGCGTCCTGTCGTCCTCGACCCCTGCTGACCCTCAGAAATAACGCAGCCCGTGCACCGAGGCCTGAGACGCGCTCTGGAGGTGTTCGGCTTGCTGCCCCTCCCTGCATGGGGGCACTGGGCAGGTGGCTTCTCAGTTGCGGAGTGACTGGGGTGCAGCCCCTTGTCCTGCCCGCACGCACAGTCCTGGACCAGGAGCCTGTCCTGTGTCTCCTGTCCTCTCCCAGGGAGGCAGGTGTTCTTGGCTCTCATGCAGAGGAAGCAGCGGGGGTCAGAGAGGGTAATAACCTTCCCCAAGCATAGGCAGGGGGGACAGGGGCAGGACCGGGCTGCCAGCTCTGAGCTGAGCCCGGGTCCTTCCACTCGGCGCCCCTCCTTGGTCTTATTCCTGGGACCTGAGAGCGCCAAGGGCTCGGGAGGCAGACCACACTCGGCCATTGGAGCGTTGTCAGCTGTCACGGGCACGGGCTACGGCGAATGGGCAGAGAGACACCGGGACCATGTGTGCAGGTGGGGCGCTGACCTCTTCCTCCACTTTGAATAGGGAGCGGGAAGGGGTGGGCTGCTCGTGCCAGGACAGCGACCCTTTTGCCCCCGATCCCACAGCCGAGCTGTCTGCTCCTGTCTGCTCACCAGGGCTGGCTCTGCTGCGGCCCGTCGTGCCAGGCGCCTGGGAAGGCAGCCCTCCAGAGACGGGCCGCGGGACCGTCTGCGGAACCGCAGAGGCTGGGGAGAGGCTCACGCCCCCACCTCTGCTCTCCGAGACCTGGCCACACCAGTTCACCACGTGGAAGCCTTTCGTCTCAATTAGGCGGCTAGGTTTTGACAAGAG
The DNA here is from genome assembly GCA_039655065.1 of Glossophaga mutica. Classification (NCBI taxonomy): domain Eukaryota; kingdom Metazoa; phylum Chordata; class Mammalia; order Chiroptera; family Phyllostomidae; genus Glossophaga; species Glossophaga mutica. Next base: position 174,752,998 of record CM077307.1, read on the forward strand.
CGGCCCAGCGGTCCTTGGACAGGGTGCCCAGCCAAACAGCTGTCCCTGTGGGCAGCGCTTGGAGGGGGGCCTGGGGTGTTCACGGTCAGACTTTTGCGCCCAGGCCTCCGAGATCCATCTTCAGGCCCTTCGATGGGCAGTGAAGCACGATTTTCCATGGCAGGTCTTTCCGCTGTGACTTACACAAAGTAGATCGTCCCCTAGGCTTCCTGGGTGGTTGTGATGAAGCGTTTACTCTGTGTGGGTGTGGATACATAGAGAAAATTCGGGGAGGTCTCTCCTCCCTGGCGGGCCCTGAGTCTGAGTGGCGTGTTACTTGAAGGCCATGAGGTACAGCCGGTGCGCAGCCTCCATCCGCCTGGCCTCAGTCTCCAGGTGAGGGCGGTCACAGCGCCCAAGTCGGCGCCGGGGTATTTGTGCCGACGTTTTGCTCTTCTCTCCTCCCCGCACACCTGAGCCTGCAGGTAACACCTGGTGGGTTTCACGCAGGTCAGACGGGTGTCAGGTCTTCCGGGAGTGGCAGTGGGGCGTCACCAGCCAGCAAGCCCGTCACCACACCCGATGTGCGGGGCGCAGAGCCCTAGAAGTGAGTAGCCGTCTGTCCGCCGAGGCACCATGTCACAGCGGCTGTGTCACCGTGAGCACACCAGCCTGCAGCCCGTGGGTGTCCGGGTCCCCTGCCCAGCAACACACCGCTGCCCCAGGGAACTCGGGCAGTTACGCGAGAATCGGCTGAGGTTTTAATCCCGGTGCCCCAGTTGCCTGGTATGCAGCAGCCTTCAACAATGACGTTAGCGGCTTGCTTCGGTGGCCTGTGTGACCCTGAACTTCCTGGGGAGAGACGAGGATAATTCTGAGAGCTGTGAACCAAGCGGGATAGTTCTTGGCATCCACGCCTGCGGAGTGACCGGATGCTACCTGCTGCGCCTCGGAACGCCAGCAATTTCAGTGAACTGCCCAGACATCGTCCTCGGGACTGGAAAGCGTGATTTTGAAGACCTGTCCGCATGCGCCTCCTTACGGAGCGCGCGCCCCTGGCAACTTCCCGTCAGGGTCTGTCCTTCACTCAGCGCTCACCGTGCACCTGTTACCGCCGGGCGCCGTGTCGGCCTCACCTTTGCGCCTCTGCTGTCCTGTGTGAGGGAGATGAAATGGAAGCTCTCCGAGATGAAGCGACTTCCCTGAGATCAGCACGTTCCCTGCTGAGGCCTTGAGGATCTCTGCACCAGGAAGTCAGGCTGCGGAAAGAGTCTCTTAGGCAGAGCAACTCGGAAGCTCCTGACAGTGGCCGTGGGTGGTGACCCAGAAACCCCTACGCAGAGTGAGAGCTGCTGCCGAGAGCCCGCCCTGCAGGGGCGGTCTACGCGGACCCAGTCGGGAGGCTGTGTGGACAGACCCGGGCGTGGAAAGCGATGCACTGTGCTTCCAGACACACAGATTGGCCCACAGCCACCAGCCAAGTTCAAAGAGCACTGCCTCCCGACCGTGGCCCCACCAAGCCTCGCTCAAGCCTGCTGTGCGATGAGGATTTGGGGCAGCATTTGTCACTCGATTCAAAGCCATGGGCTCCGAGAGGCAGGCCAGGTGCCCGCTCCCCTGGGTTGCTCTTAATGAGGTGAAATTCTGTACAAAGCTGGCGCCTCCCTGCTACGTGGGGGTGGGGGCGTGCATAGAGATGGATTTTACCTGGCTTCTGAGCATTCTTACTGTTACCATAAACTCTAGAATATGTTCCAAGGAAAACTCCGTTGATATTTTCAGTTGGCCACGAAATGCTTTGTGTTACATAATGGCTGTATAATAACCTCCACGGAGCAGAGCGAGGGTCCTGCTTTCCACCCTGAGATACCAGGAAAGCACCTACTTCCCAGCTCAGAGCGTGCGCCTCAAACAACTCCTGGGGTCCCTCCTTTCCATGGGATGGCCTTGGAGCTTGCCCTTGGCTCCCGTGCTCAGAGAAGCAGAATGTTAAGTAGGCAGGACTTCCTGGGCCGTTTGAAACTGGACACAGCGGAAGGAGTCACACCGAGGCAATCGGCCCACACCCCTCCCTCACCCCCAGAGCCAGCTCTCAGAGATGTGTCAGCCCCCCTGTGTCCCTATCCTGTGCCCCTAAGGGACCCAGGCACCGGCGCAGGGGTGGGGAAGGGGCCTGCCCCTGAGCCGGATTCTTCTCCGGATTCTGACTTGGGACACAACGGCACAAAGAGGAATTTCGGCCAAATGCATGGCCGAGGACATTGAGCAAGAGGCGCCACCTGCAAGGTGGCCCTGGAGCTGCCTTGCTGCGTCTGAGTCCAGGGGACTCCGAGAGGGCAGTGGACGGCGAGGTCTCAGGAGAGGCCTCGGGGGGTCACCAGGCCGCAGACCTGCCTTTCCGCCTTGAGCCTGTCCTGGGCAGGCCACCCCTGAACTTGGGATTGACTTGAAGGTAAAGTTGTCCTTCGCCTTGACCTGTGGCCCCCAGTCCTCAGGTGCGCAGGAGCCAGGCACACCGCCTGGTTTGGGGTTGCAGGGTGAAGGTCTTGTCATGGTGATGGACATGGCGTGTAGCTCGTGGCATCAGGGTGCCTGGAATGCGGCCAGGGCAACGGCGGAAGTCAGTCCTCCACTCGGTGAGAAGGCCACCCCGCATCACCCTCCCCCTCTGGCTGTGGGATGGATGACCACCTCCGACATTCCTGTAAATAAACAGGTCCCATCCCAGTGCTGCCTTTGCCCGAGTCCTCAGAGCCGGGACCCCCACCCGGACGCAACTCACTCACGTGGGAGCCACGCTGTGGGTCTCGTGGCCTCCGCGGAGCCCGGCGGGAAGAGATCTCCACACCTGTCACCCGCGTGTGAGCGCAGCCTGCGCACTCCGCGCGGCTCTCTTCTCGGGGGGCTCACGCGTGTCCGGCCTCTGCAGGGTTCGATCTGGGCACACGCCCCGCACACACGCATGCACGCACGTCAGTCAGCACGTGCCTGCGGCCGTGCACCCGAGGTGCATTGTGTGTCCCCACTGGTCACACTGCTGTCTCTCCGTCTTGCTGTCCGGTGGGAGTCACCGCCGGCAGCATCCAGACCTGGGACCAGGTCCCCATCTCGACTTTGAACGTTCCCGAGGGTACGTGGTGAGCGGATTGACAAGACCCTGTGGACCCCCGTTAGGATGAGCTCTGGGATGGGTACCTCCGCAAGTCTGAATGGTGGAAATGGGATGGAAATGGAGATGCTGGAAACTTCCTTTCCCGCCAGGTTACTGTTAGTCTCCTGGTAGAGGGTGACTGGCTAGACACCCGTCTTGCTTAGGACTGGCGACTGCAAAGCACTCCGTAACCAGGACGAGCGTTACTGAGAGTCAGCTCCTTTTGTGGCCGGGCCACCTGCGCTGAGGCTGAGAAGCCAGACGCCGAGGGGCAGGATCTGCGCCTGGCGCTTTGCCCGGAGGGCCAGGGCTTGGCCTCACCTCCTCCTCGTAGTGCGGAGGCTGCCCCCCCCCCACCGACCCCAATGCCTCACGCACACGCTGTATGCCCTCCCACCAGCAGCCTTCTGGGGGACACTGGGCCAGGGGGTCTGGCGCCCTCACCATGCTTTTCCTGGCTGGCCGCCAGTTCACTTCACCTGGGCTTGGGGCCCACGGGGAGGGTGCTGATCACAGGAGGCAACAGGGCGCTGCCTCCGATGCCCCGCCCAGACCGTGGGCTGCAGGGATCCAGCAGGTTTGCCAGGGGGCGGGGAGGGAAGGCCCGGCCGTGGGGACAGAGGCTGGCGGGCCTTGGGCACTGCTTCGGAGGCTTGGACCCGGAGCAGGGCAGGCTGTATGGGACAGGGCAGCATGCCGCCTGGCCCACACCAGCCTGCCCAGCCAGGGGGCCGAAGGCCACCACGACCTGGCCCTGAGTCACTAGTTCTCCAGCTTGCTGCTGCACCTCATCAGGTCCAAAACGTGGGCAACGGAGTTCAGCCTTCTGTGGTGAACTTGGTATCTCTCCCTCTAAAGTCCAAGGGACATGCAGGGCAGCTCGTGGGGAGAGGCCCCTCCCTCCCAGTCGCAGGCAGACAGACGGGGCTCCTCGGAGGGCGGGTGCGGCTTCTGCAGGTCCCGGGTGAGGAGAGGAGAGCGCACGGCACCCGCGCAGCCCCGAGTGTCAGCGCTGCCCCGTTCTGTGCGCTCAGCGAGTCAGCATTTGCCTCTCCAAATGCCGTCTGAATTCTTTCCCTTCTCCCCTGCAGTGTGATTCCTAAGGGGGCACAGCTGCTCGTGCGGGTCAGTTGTTTGGGAGCAGCATGGCTGTTCTACGTCAGCAGTGTCTTAACCAGGGCTGGCCAACCTTCTGGCGTTTCTGGGCCACATGGAAGAAGAGGAGCTGTCTTGGGCCACACATTAAATACATTGTGACACGTAATCGCAAAAAAAAAAAAAAAAAAAAAAACCTCAGTGTTTTAAGTAGATTTATGATTTTGCGTTGGGCCACGTTCACAGCTATCTGGGGCCACATGCAGCCTGTGGGCCTCAGGTTGGACACCCCTGCTTTAAACCATTAGTCTTTGGACACGAAAAGAAAAGAGCCATCAATTCACTCAAAACACAGGTGTGGTTCGAATTCCGGGCCAGGCAGGCGAGCGCTAACCACCAGGCAGCCTCGCAGGCGCCCGCAGTGAAGCCTAGCGTCAGAAAGGGACCCGAGACCCCCAGCCGGCTCTGCGCTCAGACCGCAGCCTAGAAGGGTCGGCCCTAGGCTCACGATGGTCTGGGCTGGGGCGCTGCAGAGGGACCCAAGTGGAGGGGTCCACAGAACACAAGAAAGGAGCGAGCATACGTACCCTTCCCGGTGGGCCTCTCCTTTCTCCAGCTCCTGAATGACGCCCAAGAGCACTTTGATGGTTTCTTGGCTGGAACTGATCAAGTTCTCCATCACCTGAAGCTGTGCTTTGAGGTCGACCACTTCCGTACGAGGCACAATTTGTTGGCATTCTTCACCCACAGCCACCGCTGTCGGACAAGGCTGGTGCTCCGGCCCCGCCGGGGCCACAGTCTGCAGGGGCTGGTCCCTACGTGCCGGGGACAGGCACTGCGTCGGGGGCGCCTGGAGCCCGTTGGGGTGGGCGGGCCTGCTCTGCTCCTCGGCGGCCGCTGGGCCCAGGGACCACGCACTCCCGGTGGCAGAGTTCGACAAGGCTGGCTCACGGGCCTTTGTGCCGGGGGCAGGGGCGTAAACGGTGGCCACCTCCGTTTTAAACACCCGGCCGTGGGCCGAGGGAGGGGGTTCCTCCGTGTCCGGCGTGGCCCTGTCCTGTTTTGCTGCCCCGTGCAGCTGGTAGTCAGTCTCTCGGGGAGGCGGCCGGGGGGCGCTCTGGAGCGGTGCCTCTGGGCAGCTGCGCACGCCGGGGTTTCTGCACAGCTGGACACAGTTGACCCCGGTGGGCCGCTCCAGCGCGTCCGTGTGCTCGTGGGAGTGGAACACCGGCACTGCCGTGGTCTGCACCCGGCCCGCAGCCCACGGCCGGCCCTCCTCCCCAGGCCCCTCCTCGCTCTTGTCTCTCGCATCTACGACGAACCCGTTGTTCTGACTCTTAAAGGCCTCCGCGGCGGGGGCGTTTCTGACGGTCCCCCTTTTGCGGTCTAGCGGGAAAGTCTGGTAACACTTCTTAAGGTCCGGCGAGGTCTGCACGCCTGTGCTCTTGGTGACGTTGGGGATGGACCTCCGCGCGGGCACCGTCATGTACTTGCGGTAGGCTGCCCGGTGGGCGGCGGGCCTGGCCTCCCGCCTCTCGGCGCCCGGCCCGGCGGGCAGCTGCGCGTCCCGCTGCTCGCTCTGCGCCTCGCAGATATCCTTAAACCGAACCTGCAGGGCTTTGTTCCGCTTCCGGATCTGCCGGTTGGGGTCCAGGGCGTATTTCATCTCCAGGGCCAGGCAGGTGGCGGGTTCCACATCGCTCTCGGACGTCGTGAGCGCGCATCTGCCGTCGTCCTTGCTGACCATGGTTCCTGCGTGGGGACACGTGGACAGAGCGTCAGGGAGGCGCGGGCACGCGCACGCACACGCGCACGCGCACCCGGCGGCACGCCGGCACCGGGGAGCCCGAGTGACGCCTGCCCGCTGCCTCGTTACCCTACCCAGGTGTGGTGGTCTCTGCGTGGGGGAGCTCAGGCGGCGGGTTGCTGGCAGGCACAGCTGGAAACGCTTCTCCGACATGAAAGCCCGCGTCCTGTCCACGTGGGACCCGCTCGGTTTCCTTTTGATCGTCAGGCATGTTCCCCGTTAGACAAACCTGTGCTACCACATTCATCAAGACACCCAGCGAGGCCGCCGCCTCAGCTTGCAAATGATCGTTTCACACGCGCGTCCCCGCTTCCCGGGCAGATGTTTTTCCGAGAGCGATTTATTTGGTTTGGGTTTTTACTATGTTTCGAGGATGACGTGATTAATCTGTGATTGAAATGTGAGGGAACTGCTGTTTCCCCTTAAAGAGCCCCCGGGAGAGTCCAGCCCCCGGTCAGCCGAGCGCGGGGCACCCGATGTTGGGGCACTGGAATGGCCTGGGTGGGGCGAGCTCTCTGGATGCCACGGGACAGCGGGCCACGCCCCTGCACGGGGCAGCCACGAAGCGCACCTCCCCCAGGGGCGGCCTGCGTCCCGCCGGCCGACGCCGACCGTGAGCGGAACTCGGGGTTCCCCGCGTCTCCAGAGGCAGCGTTAGCGCCTCTCCCCGTTGATTCCGTTGAGAGTGGTAGTTCAAAATACTTAAAAAAAAATATATGATTCACTCTGGAGTCAAGTGCTGCGTTTTGATCCCCACCTCTGGGAATGAAGACCGAGGTGGTGGTTTCAGGATCTGAATCCTGAAAGAAAATAAAATCACGGGGTTTTATGTTTGTTCATCAGGCAGATTCATCTTGGGTGGAATTATTAAATGCGACTAGAAAGAAGCAGGTGGCCCAGGGCTCCTCCCGGGGACAGCGGCGGGGTAAGCGCCGTCACTCTGTCGGGCAGACTCCCGGCTGTGCACGGGCCACGGAGGAATTTTCTTGGGGGTTGAACGCACAGCGGGAAATAGAAGTGCATAGTCGTTGAGTTAGCATTCGCTTCTCCGCCCTACGTGTCACGAAAGAAAACAGAAGGGAGGATTCGGGCGGGTGTGGGTTCCTGGCGTCAGAACTCGGCGCCCAGAGGGGCAGGCGGGGTCACTGGCGGGAGCCACCGAGAGGGGGCGAGGCCAGGCCCAGCTGCTGGCTGACTGCTCGGCCCTGCAGCATCCTGAGGACCCAGCCCACAGATGCCTCGGAGCACTTCTTGCAGAGGCCGCAGGAGCGGGGACACCTGTGGCTGCCACACCAGGTGGATGGAGGAACTGCCAGGTGCTTGGGTCCTGAAGGCTAGCCCTAACACCTTCAGCGCCGCATGACCCGAGCCCAGGAGGAGGCAGGTTCAGAGAGGTTGTGTCACTTGTTTACACCACGCAGCAAGGAAGACATACAGGCAGGAGCAGGATCCTGGTGTCCCTGGTCTCTCCTCAGGGGGACCAGGGTCCAGGTGTCCACCAAACGGAGAGGCAGGACGCAGCTTAGTTCCTGCCGAGACAGGACTGCCGGCCAGCAGGTGCGGTGGTGCGGCGAAGGGAGGGGAGGCCCAGAGCCCGGGTCCAAGAGTGCGCTATCGAGCGGTGCCCCCGCAGGCCAGGGTGCCGTTGCGTTGACCTCGGCCCCTCGGGCCAGCGCAGTGCCAGCAAGTGGCAGAACTTCACCAGTGCTCCGGAACAGAAGGAGCAGAGAAAGCCCAAGTACGGCATCGCTGCGTGCGCTGAGCTGGCCTCCCCCTTGGGGGACATCACGGTCACCTGTGCGGAGTCTGGTTTAGATTAAACCAGGTGGGCACCACGCCTGGCACTTCAGGCTGCGTGTTTCCCTGTGGCCGGGGCTCTCCTGGGCAGTGGGGGACATGTTCCAGCATTCTGGCTTCTACTTACGAGGTCCAAGGAGCCCCCCATCCCTGGTGTGACAACTAGAAGTGCCTCCAGATGCTGCCATGTGACCCTGGCGGCGTAGCCACCTGCCACTGAGAACCTCCACATTAGACCTTTCCCCCTTGGGTGGCCAGTGTGCTATGCGAATGGTAAGGCTTGGGAAAAAGCAAAGTGCAGGACCAGGAACCGCTGGCCGGTCCCCATCTCCCAGGGGGCAGAGGGGTCCTGAAGGGGCCTGTTCGGAACCCCTGTCTGGAAAAGCCCCCGCTCTGGGCTGAGCCAGCAGCAGGCCCTTCCTCACCCCTCACCCCGACACCTCTGTGTGTCCGCTGACAAAACGGTGACTCCGAAACAGTCACATTGCAGGGGGTGTTGGCAAAAGCCAGTGGACAAGACTTCTTTACTCTTTGAGGTGTCACTAGATGCCGAGGGTCCTTGAGACCTTTGCAGCGTGAAACTCAAAAATTCTGAGTTGTTTAGAGAAACACAAAGAAAAGGCACAGGCGATATCCTGGCCCCGTTTTGGGAGGACTTGGTTATGAGTCGCGGGTGGGCCAGAGCGCGCCTGCTGGGGACAGATAACATGCATCTTTTAGAGACACTTATCCCCACGGCTACAAAGCTGCACACAAAAGACCTGGCGTTGGGGAGAGCGTGGGAGACAGAGCGGGTGTGACAAGACGGAATCCCGGCCCTTGAGCCCTCTCACCCCCCCGCTCACCCGTTTCTGCCGTTCCTGCCCAGGTGTGTCAGCACGCATGTGCCGGCGTTCTGCCGAGGACCGTCACATGAGGGGAGATTGGAAAGGGAGAGCATTTTTACAAAAAGCAATTTACTAGTAATTTTTCAGCCTTTTCCCTGCCACTGTTGAAAAATGTGTGTCTGAATAAGTTTGTTCTACGATGCTATTCATCATCATGCTTTGCCAGGAACCGCACCGAAATAATTTTCTTACATCAGTGTGCGGGTTTGAAAGATGTTCTGAGTGTTGGACTCAACCATCAAACTAATAAAACAAATCAGAAAAATTAATTGCCAGTGGCAAAAAAAATAATAAAAAGAAATCCTAAGCTCTTCTCTGTTTTACAGGGAGTTGCTAATTATATAAAAATCATTTCCTTGTAAGCAGAAATGGTGGTGATAAAGAGGAATTTCTGAAAGTTCAGTTGGTGGTGGCTGAATCTTTTTTTTTTTAAGTGATAGTGACTGCGTTTGTCCTACCTACACGGGTAGGGAAGATGCCGAGGAGTTTTCGCGGTCGACTTATTAAGACTTCAGATAAGGTTGAGCTCCTTTTGATGGCTGGATGACATTTTTCTAAAGCTTTGCAATAGGATTTTCCTGGACATTAAGAATGCCTTTCATGTTAAGGCAGACACCTCCTCCCCAATAAGAAGATAACTTTGTCATGGAAGAAAACGGGGCATTCTGTGGGTGGGAGTCCATGAGACACGGGGAACCTTCAGGCGTGTGCATTCCTACAAATGAGTGTACGCACGTTCCAGGTGAGGCCATCGCTCAGGCCACACGCTCTGTGTCCCGACCCGAAGCCAGCATCCTCCTCTTCACCCCCTTTTCACCTTCTCCTGGACCCTCATGGCCACCTCCTGGGGACGTCCTATTCTTCTTCTCAAGCTGCTGATGGAGAGGCTGCAACGCAAGATGCTTTTCTTCACCTGCATCCTGTATCCCTTCGAATCCCACGTGCGAAACCACCGTCCCTGTCCTGGGAAATGAGTAACCCGCCACGAGCCACGGCGAACTTCTAAAAGCATCCAACAGCTGGCCAGCTCCCAGGCCCCTTGCCACACTGCAGTGGGTGGGGCGCAGGCTGTGCAGAGGGAGACCCTCTGGGGGCGGGGTGGGGGGGTATCCTAGCCACACGCTGGACCAGGAGCGCAGGCTCAGTGCAGGCTGCCTCAGCCTACCGGTGAAGCCGGTGTGGCGTCGTTCGCCCCGGCTGGCCTTGGTGGGGCCGCCCCACAGAAGTGTGGACTCTGGTTCCTGAAGTTAATCTCGTGACTCCGCAGCAGCAGGAGTTCGTGGAGCTTATTTTTCGTACGGAAGTCGTGTTTTGGAGCCCACTGGACTGTGCCGTTCCGAGTTGGAAGTGGCTCGAGGTGGCTCCACCTCTCCGCCTCGGGGAGTGCGGGGGCGCGAGGAGCTGCTCAGAATGCAAGTGTCTTACTTTCCCTCAAATTAAATGGCACAATCAAATGTGAGTTGTAAATACATAAACCCTGCACTTTCAGACTGCTGATGGAGAGTCCTCTCTGCCTGCTGCTTTAAATTGATAGCTTATGTAATAAACGTGTTGATTCCAGCTGTGAAGGAGTGACGTGGAGAAGCAGCTGAATGCCTGACAAGAGGTTGGTGGCTCATAAGCTGTACATGCACCGGTGTGGCCGCTGAGTGATAATCGCGGAGAGTATTTGGTGTCACAGAAAAATCACCGGTGAGAACAGCGTTAAGTGAGAGAGAGAGAGAGCAGTGTGCCACGTGACACCGGCCGACAGTGAGAGAGCAGGGTCCTCACGGGCTCAGGCAGCCTGCTCCGGAAGGGCAGTCCCCCCTCCGGTTCCCAGAACGGGGACTCGCAGTGGCGTCGCAGTGTTCGCCCGCCAGTCACCAAACCACGGGCAGAGGCTGTCCGCGCCCGAGGCAGAATGGCCGGGTCAGGCCTCCGGGGCGTGTGAACACGTGTGTCAGAATAAGAAAACGCCGGGATCACTGGATTTGGAGAGAAGTGGTCTCCTCAAGGTCATCATTGATTATGTTGAGGAAGCCTTGAATTCTGTTGGAATGCATTGGAAAGAAATGAATTTCAAAGTATCGATCGAGTGTGTGTGTGTGCGCGCGCACGCCCACGTGCACAGGCGTGTTCATCTGTGCCTGTGCATGCGTGTACAGGTGGGCATGCACAGGCTGGGCGAGCCAGCGAGCGTTTGGTGGAAGAAACATCCGCTGTTGGGATGCGACATCTGTCCGTCTTCATTAGAAACCGAATGTGCTGGCCTGTCGCCTGCGTGGGTGGTCTGAAGGAGCCACTGTGGGCGTCTGCAGCTGACGAGGGAACTCCGGGGGTCGGCTTCATTGTCGCGTTTCGGCACGGACGGACAGAGAGGGGCCAGCACGGCCCTGGGCTGGGGTCCACGGGGCAGGCTGCAGGCGCCCCGGCGGTGGGGGCTGGTGAGCGGCACGCCGCCCCGAGACCCCTCCCCGCGTGGAGATACGCTGGGCCAGCGATCGGATGAGTCTGCAAAGGGACCCTCTGATGGGGTTGGTTTTTCCAGCAGCCTTCCTGCCGTGGAGACACCTTGGAGTCGAAGATGCTGGCTGGAACTCAAGAGTAACTGGGTCAGCATTTTCTTCCATATGCCGAGGGAATGCCTGAATGTTAGGGCGGGGGCGGGGTGGGGGGAGTGAAATGAACATGCTGGTCCTTAACACGCAGCTTCCCAGATGGAGACGGCGGTGGGGGTGGGGGGGGAGGCGAGGCAGGAGCTCCCTGGGAGGCGATCCCCTTCCTGGGTGCAACAGTGAACTGCAAGGCCTGTTTCACGGGTGCGAAGGGTCCCTCGCAGACACAGGCCCTCCTTTCCTCGGGGCCCAGCTAACTGCTGGTAGATTTTGGACAGTGTTAGTTAGACTCATTATCCTGTTTAATTCTCTTTAATACACCGAAACGACATTTTTCCAGACATTTGTTCTCTTCTTCAGAGGTCGCTAATTAAGGGGACTGAGATGGGTGACTGAGTGGAGGCCTCCACCCTCGGAGGCCGGGTGTTTAGGGAGAGCGCTGCCCTGGCTGGGCGCTGCAGCTCCTCCAAGGAGGCCCACCCAGGGCCCCCTCTGTTCTGCTGGTCAGGGGGCTCCTGCAGAGAGACCGCCCTCGTGTGGCTGGCGGAGGGCACGCTCGGTGTGGCGGGGCAGGTTTTGAGGCAGCAGAGAAACCATCCTGAGTGGGGCCCCACTTCATTCACACCCGTGATTCCGGACCTCCGAAATTGACCAACAGGGAACCTGCAGTCTGGCCCTCCAGCCCTGAGACATGAATTGCTGTTGCCCCCTGGCTGCCCGCTGACCCGAGTCTCCCGAGTGGGAGCCGAGGAGGCCGCGCACCCATTCCGTCCACGGCGCCCGGGGTGCGGCCTGGAGGGCTGGCAAGGTGCAGAAAAGACCGGCTTTCCCCCTCGTGTGCGTGTCACTGCGCACCTGGATCTCCGAGTCTCAGCTTCTACTCACGCTAACCCTTGCTCATTTTCTGTGCAAGTGGAATCTAAATTAGTAGAAATGAATTAGCAAAATTTTATGATATTGGAGAAAATCAACGGGAAAATCATGCCGCCTCCGAATGGGGCGTTCCCTCGGTGTAAACAATTTTATTTGCAGCAGTTGGCTTTGCTAATAGAGAGCGTCCGGAAGGACTGGTTCCAACAACCCACCCAAATCAAACGCGAGGTTGGTGCTTTCCCTGCCCCCCAGGGGCACGGCAGTTACAGAAGGCGTCAGACAGGGCTGGGGGCACTGGCGCAGCTCACAGGTGCGTTAGGTGCTTGTGGCAGATGCCCCACGCGCTCCATTTCCTGGAGGGTTCCGGGTCGTTTAGCCACAATCACCTGGTGGTTCGGGGCCCGCAGTGCCGGCAGCTGGCGGGCTGCAGGCGAGGTAGCCTCCCTCTCTTTGACTTGATGGGAGGCTCCCTCCTGTGCACGCGTGTGCCCACCGCAGTGGGCTTTGGGCGGGTTTTGCCTTTTTAATGAACTATGACAAATCCACGTATGGTTTTTACTAACTGGTATATTTTGACTCATGGTATATCTGAAGCTAAAATTAGAACATTGATTTTTTCAAGAAATCACTACATCAGAAGAGACTCTTCCCCCTGCAGCTTCTCCCAGCTGAACTTCAGGACCCCACATGGGGACGCCCGGGGCAGGCCTCCTGCTGGGAGGGGCCCGCTTGCTACAGTTGAAATCACTTAGCCTTCACGGCGCACTCTGTCCTTCCGGCAAGGCCGTGCGTATGCCCGTCTATTGCCATCACAACAGACCCCCTCGCACTTTCCATGGTGGCGCCACCCCCAGCCCCACCCCCCGCGTTCCTCAGCCTACCCACGGAGTGGGCTTCACAAGGTCTCGGGTTCACTGTGGAGGGAGCAAGCCGGGAAAGAAGGGGGAAACGAGCATTTCTCACGCCAGCTTCCTGTTTGTAAGTGGGCGACAGCCAGGCACGGAGCAAGTTCTCCCCGGAGCCCCCCCCCCCCCGCCCCCCGTACACAGTCCCGGCGGAAGGCCGGAGGCAGAGGTCGTGTGTGTGGTCCACCCGCCGCCGTGCCGGCCGCGGGCCGTGGGGACGGGCTGTCTGGGCTGGATGTCTCCAGGCTCGGGTCTGGTTCTTGGGCTAAGCATGATGCAGGGACGGTTCAGTCTGCGTGGAATAAGGGGCAGGAATGAAGACCCGCCAGGTGAAGTGGGCGAGCCCCTTCTTCCCTCCTGCTGCATCGGTCGGGGAACCGCACGCAGAGCGGGTTCAGCCCACGAAGAGGGCCGTCACTGGTCCAGACGGAACTCCAGCTAGGCAGAGAGAGCATGTCCCCTTGGCCTTGGGGACTGGCGGGATGGATGCTCTTGGGAGCAACTGACAGTTGCCCCTTGCTGGTTCACTTAGGGCGGAGTCTTAGCCATCAGGGCCCCAGATGCCCTTGTGAGGTGGGGGGAGGAAAAGAAATCAAAGGTGCCCGTACGTCGCACCCTCCAAACCATGGTGCCCAAACAGCGGTCGCGTTTTCGTCCTTCAATAAATTCCACTTCTCCTCAAACCTGGTGTTACTTTCCCTCCTGCCGGTCAGTTCTGTCACTTCTTCCACCCTTCCCTTCACCGGCAGCTGCCGTGAACCTCCGCCTTGTCCGTGCGTGACAGTAGTGACCACACCAGAAAGGGACGTGAAGTGTCCCCCACCCCCAAACCCCGTCCTGGTATATAGGAAGCTCAGCAGCGTCTCTGGTGGCCTGGAGGACTCACCAGTCCTCCCTGGGAGGCGGTCCAGCACAGAGCAATGGCCTGAGGCCCTGGGGGGGGGGTCCCTAACACCCTCGGAAATGGAGCTGCTTGGCTCACACGGGCCGAGCATGCGGCAGAGGCGCCCACTGTGAAATGCAGGACCAAACTGGCTCACAGGGGCCTGGGGGGACTGCGCCCCAGGCCGGGGCAGTGCGATCCCTCATCCCCGTCGTTCCGAGGACACCCGGCAGGTGCGGCGGGGCCTTACCAGCCTCGTTCCCCGTCTCGTGCCCCCACCCGGTCCCCGCCAAGTCCCGGGGGTTCTGCGTGTTCTTCCTGTTGCATCACCAGTCGATGGCTTTCCTCCTGTCCATTCCCACAGTGACCTCAGGGTTCTCGCGCCGCTGTCCCGGGCCCCCCACCCGCACCGTAGGTCCTGCCAGTCCGGCATCCAGTGCTGTGTCCGTCCCCTCCGCCAACACCTACGAGAGCCCCAGTTTGGTGGCGCTTCCCCAAGGCAGGTGTTTTTTACCGGAGGTCTGCTAGAGTCTTTCCCACCCGACTCGTCCCTCCGGCTCCCCGCCGGCTGCTCAGAACCACTCTAGCTGCTGAAGTCACGTGACTCCCACACTGTCTTGAGAACACACCACGGTCACTGCCAGCTTTGCACCTCCCCTTCCAGTGGGTCACACTCCAGGACCGTGCCCCCGTCCTCCTCCGCCACGGGCAGCTTCTTCGTGAGGGCTCGGGCCTAGTCCTGCCTCCCCTGGCCGCTCTCGTCCTCGTTCCTGCCATCACGGGCCCCGTGACCAGCACCCGTGTATCTGGGTGACCCAGGCACCGCACCAGGGGCTGGACACCCAGGGAAACGAGGCACGGAGAAGACATGCGTGCGTGGGCCACACCCGCCCACGGGGCTCAGGCTGTCATGTTCAAGGAAGAGGACCGTGCCAGAGTACCCCCGGGGTGCACAGGGCAGCCCTCACCCGGGGGACACATCGCACAGGCCTGCAGCACCTGTCACTTTCCCTTCGAGCGTCAGTCCTAACGCAGATGCGAGTGTCTGCAGGGTAGGCCCCTCCCGTCCCCGGCCCCCCGTCAGCCGCCCATCCCGGCCAACCCGTGGGCGAGCACACCGATGGACATCACAGTGTCCTCCCAGCCGGGGCCTTGCGCATGACCCTTCCAGAAGGCTCGGGGTGGACGGTACCCTCGGCTTCCTCGGAGTCTCTCCGTCGGCCTGGACCTCTCCTCGGGTGGGCCGTGGCTGGGGCTGAGCCCTGGGCGGGCTGAGGATGAGCTCCGTTCGTTCGAGTCCAGCCACG
Organism: Glossophaga mutica; assembly: GCA_039655065.1. Taxonomy (NCBI): domain Eukaryota; kingdom Metazoa; phylum Chordata; class Mammalia; order Chiroptera; family Phyllostomidae; genus Glossophaga; species Glossophaga mutica. Next base: position 174,768,279 of record CM077307.1, read on the forward strand.
TGCAGGGAGTTCTCTCCTGACCCCACGTGGAGCAGCGGTCTTGACCTTGGCTCCCGTGCAGAATTCCTTTTTTATTTTGCCTTTGAGTGCTGACGGAGGACACGCGCTCACAGACGTGAGCAGACGGTGAAGAAGTGGCGCCCGGTCTACATTCCGTTGTGAATCCATCGCGTCCGGGCCACGTGGTTGTTGCAGGAAACTCGACCCGCTGGGGAGTGCGCGCCCGGAGCCCTGCTACGGTACCCAGCCTTCCTCCTGGGCGAGGCGCGCAGTTGTGGCCAACGAAACTAAGAATTTCATCCGCGAATCTCAATAGCTTAGAACAGCGGAATGCTTCGGAGGGTGGGATCTGGGCTCGTCCCAGCCTCGTCACGGGACTCTGGGGAACTCCGGAGAGGAGGGGGCGCCGCGCACCTTCAGGGGAGAACCAGTCAAGGGCCTGGCGCACCTCTGAGTCAGGCGACTGGGGGGTGGGGTGCGTGCTGGCACAAAGGTTTGGAATGAAGTGAATGACGTCTGTTGAGAACACGGGATGTAGAATCATATTCAGTAAGTAAAATCAACGATTAGAAATGTAATTCTGCACTACTCTGCGTCTGTGAAGATGAGCGTGGACGGGAAGGAAAAGGGACATGAGGAGCTAGAAAGAGAGAGAGACTACAGGAGAGTGCGAGCCAGCCAGCCAGACAGACAGACAGACACGGGAGAGGCAGGGCCGCAGCTCAGGACAGGCGGGCCAGGTCAGTCCCGTCCCCCAAGCCATGACGGGGGCAGAGATGCCGGTTCTGCTGATGGAGGGGCCGCCCCGCCCGCCGTCCCACCGCTCCTACGGGGGCAGTTACAACACCCCGTCCCCTCCCATCCAGAGTGGAACTGGACGGTTCCCCCGCCGTGGACAGGCACCTGAGTGGGGCCGTGTGAGTGGGGCCACCAGCCAGGGGCTGGCCGTTCTGGGAAGCCCAGGTTACATCTCACGAACGATCAGACTGTGAGGTCCTGCGTCCGGGCTCTGCGTCTGCCTTCTCATCTGCCCAGCAGCTCCTTGGAACGGACAGCCTCGTCCTGCAGCAGCGTCGTGGGAAAGGGGAGGAGAACCGCAGGATGCGGCTGTGCAGGCTCAGGAAGAGACGGCAGCGCCTCGCTGGGCGCGCCAGGCCGGCGATGGGATGGCTCCGCGCTAACGCCGGAACCCTGCGGACACATTTGCCGAGGCAAGCGCACGCCTTTGTGAAACCTCCAGTGACCCCTTTACGCTTCGGCCTTCTGGAAGCTTTGGCGGAGAGCGCAGGGGCTGAGGAAGCGGGACCTTTGAGAAGCCCTGTGTCTGTTTCTTTGTTTCTTCAGAACGCGGTTTAGACACAGGGGAGGTTCGAACGCAGAGGGAGGCTGGGACGCCACGGGGAGAGAACGTGCCTTTTCCCTCCCTGGGCCCGGCTCTCTGGACAAAGCCCGTGGTCCCCAGCCCAGGGCCGCTCAGCCCGTTTCTGGGGGCAGGCGCAGGGGGGCAGGGGCTACTTTAGGCGTTCCCCCGTGCTGAAGGGCCACAGCCCACACGGTCCACGTCACTGTCTTCCCACCCCAGCCCTCGGCAGTCTCCTGCCCTGTCCCCAACGCTTAGAGCAACGGGGGGCGAGAAGAGGGGCCCTTAAGTGTTCAGTGAGTGATGCCCCTTCCCTTTTTTCCTGAAATGAACCTGGGACTCGGCCAGATTTGGGGAGATCAGCAAAGGAGCAGCGGCGGCGGCAGGGTGCCCTGTCCGTGGCCCTGCTGGGTCTCACTTGTGGGTCAGCAGTGAAGGGAGGCTCACTTTCGGCAGGCGATGGGGGGAGGCGGGTAATCGGCCGGCCGTCATGGTCAGGGTTAAACTCCAGCTCCTGTGCACTGTTGACTGACTGAGTGACAAATTCCAAGTAGACCTCCCCCTGGCAGGTCCATGGCAGGGCAGAGAGGATACACCACAAAGGTGCGCACCTCTGTTCTTTGATGTTTCTGGCGGAGGTTGTAAAACACCTCGAATTCTGTTCCTTCCCAGGAATTCTGCGGCAGGAGGCAGCTCTCCAAAACCACGGGTCTGGGCTGTGAGATCGCTCGTCAGTGCCGGTCTCTTCTGGGGAGGGATTCACTCGCAGACTGCGCCTGCAGGGTTTTGTACGTTGCTGAGGGGTCCATCCCTGTGGTCTTGTGCTTAGCATCCTCACCTTCTGCAGTCTGTGCCTGACATGGAGGGCGATTCCTGGCTCCGTGGCCTCCTGTGATTCTGGAGCACCGGACCGAAGAGACCGTCCCCCCGGGTTTCAGTCCTGGCCCTCCCACGGAGCTGCCCAGAACCCTGAGCACATCTGTCAGCTGGGACAGGGGAGGCGACGCTCCAAGCTGGTACCCCGCAAGCCCGGCCCCGTTCCCCACCGTGCGTGAGTGCGTTCCCACACTGTGTGCTCCACACACCTTTGGAAGGGCACGGCCCCCCTGCCGTAAAGGTGGGGAGACTGAGGCTCTGCCTGGCAAGTCGGTGCCTGTGACGACTGGCGGCCCCAGGCGCGCAGCCCCCGGTGGTGCCGCCTGGACGCTGCTCTCTCACCGCCACCGTGTGATGCGGGCTCCGCGGGCGGTGCCCACGCAGCCCTCGGGATGTGGTCCTGGTGCCGCCGCTGCTGGCAATGGAGTGACGAGGACAAGGGCGCCCCAGTTGGGACTGTGGCTCGTGTAACGTGGATGACGCTGGACACAATCCTTGAGAGAAACACGCTCCCAGAGCCGCCTGGAAGCTTTCCACCGTGAACGGCCTAGGAAAACGTCACCTTGGCTTTTATTTTATTGCTGGGCACGCCAGTGGTCGTTTCCACCGACTCTTTAGATCTGGAGTTCGAGCTGATGCTTCCGTGGAGAATTTAAACGGCCACTAGGAGCGACCTGAGAGCCCGGAGTCCTGGATTGCCGCCCCATTCTCCACCACAGCCCCGCCTGCAGAGGGAAGGGGCCACCACGTGCTGCCCCCACTGCACCCCGGGCCAGTGAGAACCTGAGGCGTGGCCAGGAAGCCAGGGGTCCGCCCAGATGCTAAGTCCCCTCCCTCAGCCCAGCCCGGGGGATCCCTGCCACACTGGCACATCTGGGAGGCACAATTGATAAAGGAGAGAGGTCTGCAGAGCAGGGGCAGTGTCACCTAGGGGGACGACTTCCGGTGGAGCCCTCGAGCTGACCGCTGCTGGGAGCGCAAACATACGGCGTGCAGATGAGGAAAGCGCCCGTCCTCAGGCTCACCTGGACCCCGAGAATCGCGGCGAAAACTGCAGTGTGGAAACGAGAAATTCATCTTTCCCAGTGTCCCTTCGGCTTTAAACTCTCTGCACTCACATGCGGGACGAACTTGGGGCTGAGTCCTAGCCACACCCTCCAAGCTAGCTGAGTCTCGACTGCGTGACGAACAGGAAACTTGTGTACCGTGTGATTTCAACAAGGAAGAGAGAAGAGAAAAGGAAAAGGCAAGCCTTTATGTAACACTCTGGCATCGATTACGACCGAGTGACAAATGGATGGGCCTGGCCCAAGGATCGATGGGGTCGGAGTCGCGATGTCAGTGAGAGGGAGGTCAGGGCCGAGAGGCAGGCCTCTGCTGGTTCTGGGGCTGACCCCGGGGCGGGGGGCGCCCCGGGATTTTGGTCAAACCCCAGTGCACGCTGCTCTCCGTGAGGCTGTCAGCACTGGGGGCATCTAATTGTACGAGAACATTTAATTGATCTCAGAGGCAGACTGAGTTTCTCGTCTCTTCCCACATCTTTCTTTGACACCAATACTAGCTCAGTAAACTCCAGCACATTCTTTCTTTACAAATTCCGCTTCTCCCCACGTGAATTCCCCACAGGCAGTTCTAAGGCTGAGTTTGGTGGCAGAAAAACCCACATCTTTGATGCCCTTTTTTCCTCCTAAACTGAGGGGCTGGGTGCAGCTGGCCTTTTTACGTACAGCCTTCTCCGGAGCCTGTCTCTCATGCCCTAGAGAACGGAGGGCGCTGGGAAACTGGGAAGAGGAAAGCTAGTGCCGGGTCTGGATTCCCTGGGTTTCCTGCAAAGCCACGGGCCGGGTTAACGTGAACAGCCTCCTTCAATGTCTGTGAGTGAACCTGTCACCAGACAGCGCAAGTCCTAGTCCTCTATCCTTTCTCAGCGTTGCGAACCCTTGGTCCGCCTCTCTCCTCCGCGAAAGCATTCCCTTACGCAAGTCCTGAGAAGTAGATGATGAAACACTTGAGCTTTTAACTGGGAGTATTACCTCTGGACGCCAGCTCCGGTTGCTAACAGTGCACATCTGTCCCCGGACACCCGCGGGCTCCCCAACTTCTCTCTTGTCATTTGTGTCACCCACCACCACCTCGCGTGCCCGGGGCATCCTCTTTTCATTCCTCCGCATGTTGCCACATTGCCAGGGCCTGCCACCGGGGTGCTTCTGTCCCGGCTGCCCCCTTAACGTCCGTCCCCGGGGCCATCAGTCACCCGTGGTGCCAGTTAATTCTCCCTGGCCCCACCCTGTCCACTGGGCTCCAGTGTCTCTTCTCTGGTTGACCTCTATCCAGACATCATCTTCTGGAAATGCGTCACTGTCGGAACCTTCTGTGGTCCCCCACTGCCTGTCCTGCTGGTTCCTCCTTCAACCGGCTTCACGCTGCTTTTCCTCTCCCTCTCCCATCTCCTGCCCGAGCCTTCCCCACTGTCTCCTCCCGTTCTTCTCCTCCCAAGTCCCCCGGTCCGAGCACCTGACCGCTGGGCAGAGCCCCGAGATGTGCGTGTGCTGGGCGAGGAGAGAGTCCCCTCTCCGCCTGGTCTCGGCCCGGGCGCCACCCCCTCCGGGGAGCCCTCTGCCCTCTCCTCGCTCTCCCTGCCGCCTCCTCTCCCTCCTGGACTGCAGCTTCCTGAGGACCCACCAGATGTGGACTGGTGCCACATCTCGCGTGGCCATGGCCTCAGCTGCTCCCTCCTGGCACGTCTGCTCAAGCCACGGTCCTCTCTGGACATGCGCGTACGTTCCCTGTGCTTGCCACTGCCGCCGCCGTTCCAAGGAGGCTCTAACTGCGTACTGCGAAACCGAGCAGGTGTCACGAAGCAGCATGCAGGGCGCACCCCCCAGCGGTTCCTCAGCTAAGCCGCCGGAGCGAGCGAGGCCCCTGACCCGCAGCCCCCCCTTTCCCTCCGGAGGATGGAGGCCGAGAGAGCAACTTTTATTTTCGGGGCTGCTGGTGGTATTTTCAGCATCCCATCGTCTCCTTCCCGTGTCCCTCGCACGCACTCATTTACTGCATTTCATTTTATGCCCAAGGCTAGGTTATTAAGGACTGAATTGGAATTTTCCATAATAACTGCAATATAAACTTCGGCCAGCATTTTGCCTGCTAAGTGATTTACTTATTTTTTTAAGTTTCTTCACCCCTGTTGTGGCTCGAGTCGTGTCACTTGGGTGGCCTAGAAGCGTGGTCCTCTCTCAAACTTCTTAACAGCAGAGGGTCACAGGGCAAACCCGCGGACGCACCGCACTTTGCATAGTCAGCTCAGTGCTCCCTGGAAGCAACACTCGCAAGAGATGGCTCTGGAGAGAGTTCCTTCCAGATCCGTTTGAAAGACGGCATTAGTCAAAAGGCGAGCCGTTTAGAAACGCGATTTTGTTCCTGTCCCTGATGCACGCTTTTCCGTGTTCCGGTTCGTTCTCTCCCTGTCCCAGTTCGAGCTGGGACTGCGCACTGGGCAGGAGGACTTGGAGCTCTCAGGTCAGAGTGTTTTGTTTTTACTTAGACCCGAGGAGAGCCACTCGAGAGCATCTTTGTATACCTCCGTGTCCCTCCACTCGCCCTTCACGGTGTGGATGGCATCCACAGCGCGTGGCCTGGCAGTGCTGATGGCTTATGGCCCAAGGGCTCTGAAAGCCTTCTGACCAGAAGTTGGCTTTGGAACAGGGAACTGTCTCTGAAGTCACGGTTTTTCGTCCTCTGAGAGTTTAGATTCTTGGTTGCTTAGAGGCATCTCAGCACCTCCACTTCCGAAACAGGTGCACTGTCGCACCTGGCCCGGAGGGTCGACCCGTGCTTGGCACGCTTCCCTCTGTGACGCGACTCGGCATCTGAACAGCTCGTGTTTAGGAATTTGGGTCCCACAGCGCGGTACCAGGTGTCTGCCCTCTACTTCATCGGTACGGAAATACACTTTGTGCGTGAACTGACTGAGGGTCACAGCGTTTCGCCACCTTCGTGGTGTAGGTCAGCTCGAGTATCGGATCAAAGGGCTCATCCAAATGTTTGCCTGCGAATTCCATGGCAATAAAAGCGTGGCCGTGTCATATCCGTCGTCCTAAATCTTGCCTTAAAATATTGAAGCCATTCAATAATGTTATGAAATATTAAAATCTAATCTGCGAGGAGACTAACAAGGATCTGCTGCATGAGTGATGCGAGCGCGTCCCGGGCTGGGGGGTGCAGGGCCCCCACCACGGTGCCAGGGTTGGACACACGCGTGACAGAGGAGTCTGAAACGGCCACGCCTGGGGAGTCCTGAGGACCTCGCACCTCCAGGCGGCTGTGGCTGGCCTGGGCCGTGCTTCCTTCGGGGGCGGGCCCTGCTGGCTGGAGCGTCAGCCTCCACGCCCACCTGCTGAGCTCTCTGGTGGGCCCAGAGCTTTAGAGTGACGTAGGCCGGGTGACCCTGCGTCGGCCGTCCGCAGCGATGCCGGCTCCCAGGGGTGCTGCTCTGTCCCGTGGCTGCGATTTCTCTATTGCCATCCCCCCGAGGAGCAGCCTGGCCTCTGCTCCCCACAAAAGAGGGCCCAGAGTTGTTTCTGCGAATGCGGGGGCCCCGGGCGAGCGCAGGCAAGAGAACATGAATGTCTGGCTAAGTGGGCGCATCTGTCCGGCGGCTCCGCTGCGCTCCGCTGTGAGTTCGGAAAACCGGTTTTATTTTCTGACTGCCTATTTCCACGAGTGGGAGTCTTCCTGGTAGACAGATGCCTTGCATGCGCAGGGCTTTCATTCGTTTACTTATTTACTTAATTTCCTTTTCCTTAACAGAGGGAGAAACAAAAAGCAACAATCCCCTCTCCCGCCCTGGGGGGAAGGGAAACGACGGTGGGAGGGGAGTGGAGCCCCGGCATCAATAGATTAAGAGCGTGGCCGGCCTTCCAGAGGGCTTTTGAAAAGCTCTTTGTGCAAACAGGGAGCTTTCCGGCTTCTGCCTTTCTCTCACCCAGGCTTGGTGCTGCTCAATAGGATAACGGGCCTGGTTTAAGTCAAAGCCCGGCGTCTTAGTCACAATGATAAAAAGCGGAGCCTCGGCAACCCTAGCAAGTTTAAAGGCACACCTTGCTTTCCAAGGGCGCCCCGGCTGCAATTAGAGGTCTTTCATTTAGCCACGGACATTAAATGGACCCCCTCCCATCGGTCAGGAAACGGCGAATTTTGTGAAGTGAAGACGGGCTCAAACTCTCCGTAGCTAACATGATTTATGCCAAACCATGCAATTAGCGGTAGCTGTGCTAGACGGTTTCTATTTTTTTTTCCTCCAAACGCGCCTCTCATAGAGCCCTCGTGAGGAGCAGTGCCATCTAACGTGGGTAGTAAACAGGGAGAGTAAATTATTAATATCTGGTGAGGCGCGCAGATGGCAGGACTTCCATGTTTCCTCCGAGCTGCTTGTGTGCCTCTGCTCATCTTTCTTGCCAAAAAAAAAAAAAAAAAAAAAAAAAATGGCAAAGATAAATCAGAACTTTTCTCTGAAAAGTAACATGCAACAGGACATGGATGTAATAAACAGCCCAGCAGGACAGGGAAACACCTGCACTCCCACCTCCGCAACGTGGATGGTGACTTTCGGCTCCGTCTGTAGCACGGACTGACTGAGGGGATGGAGGGTGCTCATCTGTAGGCTGCTCGCTGGAACGGCCCAGGGCAGGTGATCGGGGTGCTCGTGTCCAGTCGGGTTCCCAGCCCTGTCACCTTGACACTCCCCACCGGCACATGGGAAGGTAACCCCCCAGCAAGCCCGCGTCCCAGGGAAAAGCTGCCAGCGCGCGCCCTGGCCTCGCCCTCTAGCTGGAGACTTGCGCAGTGATGGCCCCGGTCCCTGGCCAAGGCAGGGCTAGCCCCAAGTTCCTTCCCACTCTGGCCAGTTCACCTCAGGAGGCTTCCGCAGGATTTGAGCGCTTAAGCAGACAAGGTCAAACTAAACGGCTTCAAGGCTGCTGCTGGCTCAGGGGCCGGACCTGGCTCCCAGCCCCCAGGCCCAGACCTGGAGCAGGAGAGGGGCTGGGCCTGAAGTCCGGCTCCGCAGATGAGCCAAAGGCACCCGTTTTCTCTCCCCTGTTTACTCCAGAGGCGCCCCTCCTCCCCGCCTGCTGGCACCCCTGAGCCGGCTCCGGCTCCCTGTGGCATATTTGTGGGGCGTAGAATGCTGAGGTCACAGGGACAGGCTCTTTATCTGAGAAATGTTGACGCCAAGCATGAACCAGCAAGACGCACTCTGGCTCTCGACTTTGGGCTCCAGGCGCTGCCCTGGCCGGGCCCCGGCTGGCCGGCAGAAGCCCTCCTCCCTCCTGCCCTCGCCTGCCCGCAGGCTCGCCTGCCCCGTCTGCGGCGTGGGTTGGTTTGACCCCGTCCGGTCTGACTCCAGGCGCCTGGGTCCAGAAGCCCCGAGGGCGCAGACCCTGGCCCCAAGGCCCTGGGGAAGGTGCCAAGCAGAGCGAGCCCTGGCGCCACAGAAGGGGACTGGCATTCACGTGGGCATCTGCCTCCCCTCCTGCCGGCACCTCTCCCCCCACGGCCAGTGCCAGGGCCCCTCTGCTCAGACTTATCCCCCCCTGAAGTTAATCAGCCCTACTTGCCAGTTTGCTTTAGTTTGGAAAATACTGAAAAACCTGGAAACGGTCGGGGCCACAGCTGCCCCTGATCCCTCCAGTTCTGCCTGGCTAGGGCTGTCGGGCGCTCCCCAGGCTGTGGCGTTGGTCGGGAACCCACACCGCAGCCACGCAGCCCTGTTCCTCCCTGGCAATCACCAAAGTTGCCGGATGCCCCTCAGTTTTTCCAGCCACGCCAGATCCAGTTGCATAACCTCGCCCCCCGCCCCCACTTGCGCCCTCCGGGTTCTGGTCCACTCCAACTGCACGGAGCGTCCTGGCCCCAGAGCCACCGAGTCCTTGCTAAGCCCCTTCGCAGGCGAGTGCAAGCACCTTAGCTGGGTCGGCGCCCCGTCAGGGTGGTGCCCTGCCTGTGACCAAGTACAGGGAGCACCAGGGCGCAGGAGGGGGGCGTGCGGGGCTCCGCTTACCTTCCGCTGCTTACAGTTAAGTCGAGGTCGGCGCAGCGCCTGGCTGGGGCATGTCTCGCCGTGGACCCGGGCAAGCCTGGCGCGGCACGGAGCACTCCGGACAGGGCATCCGCAGGGAGGCTCGCGGGGCTGGCTTGGAGGAAGGCTCCGCTCCAGGGACTTGGCCGGCTGCGCGCCCCTCACCCGCCCCCTCCACAGCCACGGCCCGGCCCGCCTGGCCGGCCCCCGCGCCGCAGCTCGCGTCCCTCCGGCCCGGCTCAGCAACGCGCACGAGGAGGCAGAAGCTCCGCGGGCTCCGGGGACGCCCGCGCGCTCGCTAGCTCGCGGCGTGGTGGAGCCAGCCACAGCCACCCGGCTTCCTGCTCCTCCGATGTCCTCATTTACTGCAATTGTCTTCGGGGAGATCTGGGAGCCTGGGCCGGGAGGTGGGGGCGGAGCGGGGGCGGGAGCTGGAGGGAAGTCCTTGCAGCGGCCCCCAGGTCCCAGCTACTCCACGGAGCCTGGAAGAGAGGGCACCGGAGAGCCGCGCACGCCCGCTGCCTGTGCGCCCGGCTGGCGCTGAGGCGGGCGGAGCCCCGGGCCGCGGGGGCGGGGGCGGGGGGGGCGGTGCAGGGCCAACCGTGTGCGCGGGGTGGGGGATCCGGAGGGAGTGAAGGAGCCCCCGCCCGCTCGCCCGCAGACGTTGGCGCCCCAACCTGAGCTGGAGGAGGCGGTGGAAGGAGCCGCCGGCGGCTGCCGCCTGCGTGCGGGGCTCCACCGTGGTGCGTCCTCCGGGTCTCTGGGCTGTAGGCGGCGCTGTGAGGCCCTGGAACTTGTTGAGTCTATCCTGGAGCCGCCTCTGGAGCAGCTGGAGGGCAGCAGGGCACCCTGAGCTTTCTCTAGGGAGGGGTTGCTGAGGACCCCCGCACCGCAGCCGCTGTCTCCTGCACCAGCCTGCCCAGCCCAGGGGGACTTTGAAATCCAGGTGTCCCTGCCCCCTCACCTGAGGGTTGCTGTGGCGATGAGGGTCAAGAGCAAGTTTCCTTGTGGATTCCACCTGGTGTCAGCCCCAGTGCCTGTAGACTGAGGACAGGCTGGTTGGGAGTGGCCTGGGGAAGGAAGCGCCTGCCAGGTCTGCTGCCCCCTGATATTCAGGAACACCCCAGAGCAGGCAGGCAGGCCACTGCCCCTCCTAACCAAGACCCGCGCCCACCGCCCCCCCCCCCCATCATACACCAGCACCCGCAGCGTACAGGGTGCACGCTACCTCCGTTTCCGGGCACAGTTAAGCCCAAATGGGGAGAGATCGGGAATGCACAAGGAACTGCACCCCCCCTGCGCCCCTCCCCCCAAATCGACCAATGAGTAGGTCTTCCGAGCTCAGAGCAGCTGGCCGGGCTGCCCTGGTTCCTGGAAGGCAGGCCCTGGAGCCTGGGCCCCGGCCGAGCCACCAGCTGGCTACAGGTCTCCGGGCCCCCTGCGTTTTCTCAGGCTTGGGTTTGAGGCTCGCCCTCCGTGGACACACTCGCCAGCAGCGACGTTCCTTCGTCTGGTATCTCTCAAGGAAGCACAGGGTAACGTGGACCCAAGGGCCGTGGCAGGCCGCGGGAAACAACGGAGAGGCCAGCGGGGACATGCTCTCCCTCACCGCAGAGGCACGCAGCTGCGGGTGCACACAGCTCCGCCGGCACAGCCCGGGTCCCTGCCCCTAGTGGCAGCCCTGTGACCGGGACCCAGCATGGCTCCGTCCTTGCTTTTAGGGAAGCTGAACCGAGCCCAGCACCGTGCTTCCCTAGTGTCTGTTCTTTAGGAATGGCTTTATGGGAAAGGCTTCATTTGCCTGTGTGGGGGTGCTTGGGGGGATACTCCAGGAGACATTCCAGACAGTCCAGAGGAAAAACATCCGGAAGGCCCCTCCTGTCTCCGCTTACGTCTCGGCGTTCCGTGGGACACCAAGTCGGCCGTCCTCGGCCGTCCGGATGTGCCCTGAGAGGGGGTGCTGGCCCGGTGCCTTCCAGCTCTGGCCACTGGTCCGTTCGTTAGCCCTTCTTAACCCAGGTCCCCCAAGTCCAGTTTCTAGCCTATTTTCTTCCCTGGCTGGCTGGTTGGTGATGCTGGTGGGAGTTGGCTGGAGCGACAGGATTCTTCCATCCTTTGTCATTTTAGGTGATGCGTGAGCAGCCCAGAACCTTGTAACTCGCTGTTCTGCCAGGAATGTGGGGGATGTGTAGGACTTGGGGACGTTGAATGCCAGGTGGGAGGGATCATCCCCATAGCTCCCTCCAGCTCTGTCTCTCTGGGCACGTGCCATGGCGGCCGTGGGCTTGGGAACTCTGCCAGCCGTCTGGGGAGCTTTCCACGAGCCCTCATGACTGCTAATCCATCAAGTCCAGGCCCGTCTTCCGTCTCTTCCACGCATCCCTGTGCGTCACATGGACAGGAAAGTGCGTCTGTGCCGGAGGTGTGGGAAGCTGAAACTTTAGGGGTCCGCCGTGGAAACAGATACACGTAAATGCACGCCATGCAGCCCAGAGCAGAGCCACAGGTGGCAGTGTGAGCCGGCCGGACAGTGGCTCCGGGGACAGTGCAGTGGGACAGCCACGTGATGTACGATTCTAGGGGGAAAGTGGAAAGCTGTGATTGGCAGGTCAGGAGGCTCCATTTTCACAGGAGGGGAGTTTTACTGGACTTCTTAGTGCCATCACGACCACTGTCATCAGCCGTTCAACTGTCTGGGGGACTTATGGCTGTTTTCCCGAGTCTGTTAAAATCATGGATAACCCCCCCCCCCGCCTTTTCGAAGTAAGACACCATCTGCCTGTTGCGTGACTTCACGGCACACGTGTTGGTGGAAGGTGGTTTCAGTCTACCTCAGGCTCGAGAGAGACACTCCACGTGGGTGAGGTTGGTGGGTCCTCGTGCTGTTTCCCCGAAGGCAGCGCTGTGCTGGGGGCCAGCGGGCCGGAATGGGCTTCGCCCCCCCGCCCCCCGCCGGGGGTGCATTTTTTACAGATGAGACACTCGCGTGTCTTCAGGGTCCAGAAGGAACCACGATGCTCAGTTTCCTCAGGGAAAGAGTTGACGTTCGTAGAAAGTAGATTCATCTCGGGAATCATTTAAGTAAAAATCAGTCTCTTATATTTTGCATCAAAGTTTTGCTGAAAAAGACCTTGCAAAGGGAAGAGAGCTGTTTTTTTAAAGTAGAAAGCATCGAAGCCCCTGAAGCATGAAAAACACAAAGGCTAGGATGCTCGACTAAGACGATATCTGAGTTTCTCTTCTTGGGCCTTCTTCCCGGAAGTGGGGGGGCGTCCTGCAGAGAGTGGCCGCAGTTCCGGCCTTACGGTTTAGGAAGTTCCGATTCGCACATTTGGAAGGACAGGGACACGCAAGTCAGAGCTGCACGAGGATGTCCCCGATGCCCGGGCCGGGCGGCTCGTTTGGAGCACCGTCCAGTACACCTGAGGGTTGTGGGTTCGATCCCCGGTCGGGGCTCCCAGGGGAGGCAGCCGATTGATGATCCCCCCTCACTTCGGTGTCCCCTCTCCCCCTCCCCTCCTCTGCCTCCAAAATCAATAACTGTATCCTGAGGTGAGGATTGCGAAACAGCGTTCGCCATGATCTGGTCCATCTCAGGTTCCAGCTGGAGATGACCCGCGTGTCTCTCAGCCGTGGAACGGACAGAAACGTCTTGGCTCGCTCCCGTGCGTGGAGGAGGCCTGCCCAGTGCGGGGAAGGACTGGCCGCCGACGCAGAGGAAGCGGGAAGGGCGCTCGGAAACACCACGCGCAGCAGCCAGCGACTCCGTTCCGGCGGAGGCCCCAACGGCGCGCAGTTATCGACGGCAGTCAGCACCAGGAGGGCGGTGGCCTTTGGGCACCCTGATCCCGGAGAGCCACAGCCCCTTCCGTGCTGCTGCTCGTCCCGCACCAGGGGCTGGAGGGCGGCCCGGCTGCGTGCGCGTGGGAGAACTGCCCGGCACGGGCTCGCCTCCCGGCGAGCATCCATGTCGGCCTGCTGGGCACGTCCCCTCGAGCTCGCAGTGTCTGCAAGCCTCCCCAGAAGTCATCCACGAACCAGCCGGTCAGTCAGTGAGACTGATGTGTGCCTGCTGAAGCCGCTGTCTCTCTAGAACCCGAGCGAAGGGCGTAGAAGGGCATCTGCGCACTGCCCGCCGCTGGGGGAGACTTCTCGTTGGGGCTCTTTGACTCTTCGACGCAACCACATTGAGTTCACTTTGGACGTGGTCTTCCTCCCTCGTGCCTCAGTGTCCTGCAGTCCCTGTCCGGGGAGCGCCTGCCTGCGGTGGCTGTCCCTCCACCCAGTCAGCTCCTGCCCCTTCCCTCCGTCACCGCCCAAGTCTGATCTGGGGGGCACAGCTCTTCCGGATGAGGTGGTCGCTGAGGGACTCAGTCCATTCTGGAAAGGCCAGCGTCTCTTGGAGCCTGCCCAAGTCACCTCCTCATAAAATGGGCGATGTGCCCTCGCCGAAGGGCGTCCTTGACCGGAGTGAGGTCAGGAAGGGATCGAGACCGCCGCCGCGCGTCGGCGCCTGCTCATGCTCTCCGCTGGCCCCCGCACCGCTGGGGGCAGCCCCCTCCCCCCCGGTGCACCCCAGGCCCGAGTGCTTTGGGGTCTCGGGGCAGGGCTTTCCCTGTGGCCCTCCGTCCCCACCTTCGGGTTCACCGACACGGAGGAGAAGGAGGAAACGGAACCTGTCCTGATGCCGCTCCCGTCCTTCCGCACACCGAGTCTGACCGGCACGATCGTCCTCCTCGTTGTGTACCTCCCGAATGCCCGGCCCCTGGTCCCCCGTGGTGCCCCTTCTTGTCCTCACGGGACACCGTGTGCGCACACTGTCATGCTCTTCACAGATGAAGGAGGGAGAGCGCATGATTCCGCCAGGGTCCCCCAGCGGGGGTGGTGCAGAGCTTCGATTCCAACCCAGCTCCGAGGATGTCACGATGCAGCATCGCCCCGCCCAGGTCTAGACTGTTCCAGTGAACTTGCACTTTGCCCAAGAGCCCGCCCGATAAATTTAGGGTGACTCCAGCTTCCACGAACGACTCAGACGTCACGGTCCTGGGTGAGGAGTGGCGTCAACCCGTGAGCTCCGCAAGGGAAGCCTGAGTCCTCCTGCTCACGCCTCCGGATGGACGCCAGGGGCATCGGCTCGGCTCCCCCGTGGGACAGATTCCGACCAGCGGGGGCACCTGTGGATGGCGGGCGCTCACCACGCAGACGGAGCCTGCAGGCTCGCGGCGGAGCCTTGCCCGTCAGGCGCCGTTCGCCTTTGCGAGGCAGGCCCCATCTCCTCCTGGATCGGTTCGACCTGGAGTAAAAGGGGCCGCTGGGAGGGCAGAGGGCCGCGACCGCGCCCTCCTCAGAGAGCACCGCGTGACTCTCCAGTGCAGTCCCAGGGACGTTACTGCGCATTTTCGCCCCCTGGGGAATGAACGACTCCTGAAATAATCCATCACAATACATAGTCCGTGTGCGCCCGGGAGACCACTTCCAGTTCTTCCTGTCAGGTGTGGAGACACTGTGTCACCGTGGTCTCCGAAGCGTCCTACCCAACCCGCTGGTGCTCTCGTCACCTGACGTTCGATGTGCGTGTCCGCTGGTCACGGGTCACGGGTGATGCGGCTGCAGGCTGCTGTTCACTGGGGAGCAAGTGCCAAGTTCCAGATGGGAAGGATACAGAATTTTTAAAAATCTGTAGTTAAAGTTGGATGACCTCGAGGTCACACACAGATTTTCACTTCCCCATTTGTTCATTTTTCACGAATGTTTCCTTTCTTCCGTCTCCTCGAGTCCTTGGAGAACTGAGTAGGTCATGGCCTCAGTGCTGCTGTGCTGCGGTGCGCGGGGCTCCTGTCCCCAACGGGCCCCCTCTGCGTTCTCCACGCTCTGACCGCCCCCGCCCCCGCGGCTGTCCACGTGGGCGCACGGTCCCCGCTCCCGCCTGCTGGGCCTCCGTGTTCTCCCTTGCGCTCCTCTCACTAACGGGGCAGCACTAACCAGAACCGGGTGGGAACCCATTCCTTACACGGCAACTCGACTTTCTCCCAGGGTTCGAGGAGAAGAAGACACTGTTTTTAAATGTTGCTTGGAATTCTTCTTTTTTCAAATGAGATTTTACATAATTCCGTGGCCCTCGATGAAAACGGCCACGGAAGGCAGTTGGTCGGGTCCAGTGCCCGCCCACCCCGTCTCTCCGTGGTCCCAGTGCTGTGGCGGTCCGCTCCCTCTCCCCGCGGCGGTCCCCAGGCCTTCGTGGCCGGAAGAGGGCGCGTTCTTGGTTTCCTGAACGTGGCTGTCGCTCCGGTGGTGCTTATTCTCTGCCGTGCTCACGGTTGGGCCCTTTCCGTGGATTAAAGGAAGGAGCTTCAAAATCGGTGTTTTTAAAAAATAAATTTGAGATGTAAATTTGGACATGGAGTCACCAACAAGATGAAATAACTTTATTAGAGAAATCGGTTACTCAAAGTTTCAAGCAAATCTTTTTTTTTAAAAATATTCTTTATGGCCCTGGCTGGTGTAGCTCAGTGGATTGAGCGCGGGCCTGCGAACCAGAGGATCGAGGTTCGATTCCCAGTCAGGGCACATGCCTGGGTTGCAGGCCAGTTCCCAGCAGGGGACACATGAGAGGCAACCATACATTGATATTTCTCTCCCTCTCCCTCTCTCCTACCCTTCCCCTCTAAAGATAAATAAATAATCTAAAAAAAAAATTTATTAAAAAAAAATATTCTTTATGCTATAACAGTTGTCCCAGTTTTCCCCCCTGTGCTCCCCTCTGCCTAGCGCCCCCCCCCCCAGGACGTGCCCACCCGGTGTCCCTGTCCGTGGGTCCTTTGTGTGTGTTCCTCGGCCAATCCCTTCACCTGCTTTCAGCTCGCCCCCTGCCCCCTCCCGTCTGACCACAGTCAGTCTGTTCCGTGAGTCTGTGCCTCTGATTCCGTCTTGCTCGTTAGTTTATTTCGTTCATCCAAGTCCACTTACCGGTGAGATCACGTGTCATTTGTCCTTCACTCACTGGCTTGTTTCACGTAGCGTAACGGTCTCCCCAATTCGTTTCCTGTGTGGTCTCACCACGAGCCCCAGACGTTGGCTTCAGAATGGGTCCCGTACTGAAACGGTGCACCTGCGGCTGGACGGTGACACAGCGCACGAGGCCTCCGCGGGCTGTGGCCGATGGCCCTACAGCACTGCCCTTGGCCGGGGCATAGCGGGTTGTCGTTACGGGTGGCGTGTCCCCTCCCGGACCGCCGCGCACTTCGCGTCTCCCTGCCCGTTGAAGGGGGATCACCTCGCTCTGTGGCGTGTCGTGGCGTGTCGTGGCGTGTCTCGGCGTGTCGGGAGCATCGTGCTCTGAAGTTGAAATGCGCCCGTGCTCTCGTGCGTTCACTGCATCCAACGGTGAAAACGAAGAAACTCCTTTTAACGACCCTTGCCGCCCTTCCCAACGGAGTACACGTTGTGACCCGGGACGCTGCTGATGAGACTTGCAAGTCCCTGGAATTAGGACTGGTGACTCATTCGCACCATGGAAATAGCAGGTGCATACGCTGCTGGCTCTTTCCCTTTCCGTCCCGGGTGTTAACGAACGTTTTCACCTCTGGCGCTTCCTCGGCGTCCACCCCCAGCTGCCTGGGGCAGGCGGCGGGTCTCAGCCCCAGGAATCGCCCCGTTCAGGCTCCCCGCTGTGGGCGATTTGCACAAACTTAGCTTGGTATTGCAGGCACCCCTCATGAGAAGAGGGCGAGCAGACTACACCCAGGCACGGGTGTCCCATCCTCCCCTCCGGGCCGTGTAAGTGGGCCTCGGCAGGGGCCCATAGCGCAGAGCTGGGGGCTTTCCCAAGACACGTGTTCCTTCTGTGCCTGAGGCCCATGGAGAGCTCTTTGTCGTGCTCCTGCTTTTCCCAGGGAAGCAGGTACTTCGTTAGCACTTAGAGGACATTTGAAGACATTGTTGGAGTGAAATCAGCATTGGGCAGGATGCGCACGAGCGTCGGGACGTGGCCGGGCCCGCCATGCCATTGAAGCGGGCCCGGCCACAGCGGAACGCGTCTCTGCGCGCCGCGTGAAATGCAAAGATCTCCCGCAGACGTCCCCATTCTTCATCTCCTGACAAGCGTGCATAATCTCCGCATTTGAATACTGAACAGAATCAATATTTTAAAGGAGTTACTCACCCACGGGTGTAACTCATTTTAAGCAAACTCCGTACGTGAAAGGATCGCTCGGCCACAGGCAGGCGGACGGGCTTCCCTGTACCAGGCGCTCATTTTCGTTAAGGCTCCCTTCCAGCAGCCAGAGATTAATAACCAGTTAGCAGGATCCAGTTCGTCAAAAATTACTTAAAATAGGACTTCACAGAGAAATGCATCTTTTGCAGCAAGGGCAGTCTACCGTGCACTCTTGTGTGTGTGTGTGTGTGTGTGTGTGTGCGCGCGCGCGCAGGTGTGAGTACACCGACACCCGGCGGTTCCCAGTGCTGTGTGCGGGCGATCTCTACGCTTGCTCCGAGATTTGGGCTGTCAGAACAGAGCGTCGGTGCGCCAAGTCCGCCCCAGCACTGCTCTCCCTCCCACTCGGCAGGAGCCGGGGCCTGGAAAACCCGGGCAGGCCTCCCCGCTGAAGGGCCAGGCACCGAGCTGGGCTCTTCGCTCACATCCCTCCTAGAGTCATCCCCTCCGCGCTCGACCAGGCGCTGACGCAGGAAATGTTCCTCTGATGCGTAAACCGAAGCGCTGGCTGGGTAGCACTGTGGATGGTTCCCTGCTTTCTCCACTTTTCACAGTGTTAGACAACTGGGACCGACCGATGGGCTCTTCTTGGCAGTTCTGCAGGTCCTGGCCAGTTGGACGCAGTTTATTCGTGTGTTTCACTGTGGCCCCACACTCTGCTCCTCAGTATAAGTGGGTTTGTTAGATGTTTTGATTAGAACGCACGCTGATTTCTTCTGGATAAATGACCCGTCTCGGCATCTCGGGTCCTGATGCCCACTAAGCGCAGGCAGGTTTGGGGTGCAGTCGCTTCTCCATGGACTGTTTCATGGGGAAACAGGAAATCGCTACTGCCCTTTCCTCTAGCCCCGACTCCACTTATGCTGATGATGGTCCCAGAGCCTAAAAGCCCCCTGAATCCGCTCTCTGCACCACTTGTCAGGTGCGGAAGGAAGCACAGAGCCGTTCGCAGACCACTCGGCCAGGCGGGAGTCGTACGGCGAAGCCGCTCCCAAGACGGGGCGGCTGATGGGGACCCACGTCCCGAAGTGTCAGATAACCATCCCACTTCGCCCGCGGCCTTGCTCATTCTTAAGTTGGATCTCCGCCAATGACACGGTTCGGAGACCTGGAAGTAATCTTCCTTTTTCCCCAGGAAAACATGACCTCATTCATCCTGGAACAGGCGTGATGGCTGCCTTCGGGGACCGCCCTCACGGGCAACTGCCCGCACCGTCTGATCGTGGGCAGAAAGGATGGTTCCCTCAGGGGCCGTGGGCTTTTCTGTAAAGAGTCACCGAACAACTCCGTGGGCCTTTGCAGGTCCTACAGTCTCTGCCCTGAAACCCCCCCTCTGCTGTTGAGGCAGGAGAGCAGCCATCACAATGCGCAAGCAAACACGCACGGCCAAGTTCCAGGAAGACCTCATCTGTAAAGCCGGGAAGGGGGCCGCATTTGGCCCACGCGCTGGCGTTTGCCGACCCCTGGCTCCTAGCACACGTTGGGCTGAAGTTGTGGTGCCATCTGTCGTCTCAGATTTTCAGGGTGAGTTGATAAAGCATCTGGCTCATCACCAGGAACAGCGTTCTGCCCTTTTGCTGCCCGTGCACACTGGCAGCCACCGAGGCCTGAGCGGAACGGGGTCAGATGTTCTGTCTCGCGTTACCCCTGGGCAGGGACGTGGCGACGGCGCGGTTCGTTAGCATTGGGTAACAAGCAGGGGTTCCACGTCTCAGCGTTTGCGTTCTTGGGGAACAGAGCCGAACAGAGCTGGGAGTGGCGGCGTCTCAGCTATGCTTGCCACGGGGCTTTCTCTGCGCAGGGTGCGGGAGCACCGTAGCACTTAGACCTGAGATGCGGTCGCCCCTCTCAGAGGGAGCCAGCGTGGGTGGGGCCTTGGCCTGCTTCGGCCCCCTGAGGGACCACGGCGTACGCCAAGTCAGACAGTACCGGACGGTTCAGATTGGACTTTTATCTCTTGCCGATCGATTGATTTTTGAATATTTTACTTATTTTTAGACAGAAAGGAAGGGAGGGAGAAAGAGGAGAGAAACATCAGTGTCTGGTTGCCTCTTGTGCAGCCCCAACTGGGGACCTGGCCCGCAACCCAGGCCTGTGCCCTGACTGGGAATTGAACCGGCAACCCTTTGGTTTGCGGTCGGCGTGCAATCCACTGAGCCACACCAGCCAGGGCTGATTTATTTATTTAAATGCTTCATAAAACCACCTGGAATGTCTTTACTGTAGGCTTTTAATACTGCAGCTATTATGGTGATGGATGTGATATATTTTTTGCTGTTGTTTTGATAATTTCCAAACAGTTGAGGTGAATAGTTAAGTTTTGTAACTGTTCTTTGCACCCATATGAAAAAATGGCCAAGCATTAACTTAAATACGGATTTTTCTCTAACATAAGGATCAATCAAACAGACAAGTATCTCATTGTTTTATATGTAATCCTTCAGCATTGAATATCATCCATGAGCAGAGATTTCACGACGCTGCGTCGTCGTTAAACACGCCAAAAATGCGCCTTAGTGACCATGGACTCGGTGAGCTTCATTGAGCTGCCATCCACTTCGAGATTCATCAGAACTGTCCTCTGTCCCCTGTTGGCCATTCGAGATCTTCTCTGAAGACCCACAGTGAGCTCGTAATGTCGCCTCACGGAGTGACGGTGTCGTATGGCCTGTCGCTAGTTGGGCCATCATGCATGGTGCGGCAAGTCACCAGGCGACAGGTGACGTGGCCTCCGCCCCATGCCAGGCCTGCGTGTGCCCGGCACCGAGACGCTGGACCTCCGCTGCATTTCCCTGACGTGTGTGGGACTGAGGAAGCATCTTTGAGCTTGTCTTCTGGCGGCAGAGCCCTCCGAGGCTCTGGGGTCCCTCTGACGGCCCCCAGGAGACCTCCGGTTGCATGCCGTGCTCCGGCGACATCGAGGGGCCACTCTGAGGGACCCCTTTCCCTCTTTACACGAAAGTGGCACTTGATGGGCCAGGATGTTGGACGCAAAGAAGTGAGGACGAGGCTGAGCTTGCCTTTGGAGTTTAAGAACAAAATGCAGTACATGTGCTCGCACGTGTGTGTGTGTGTGTGTGTGTGTGTGTTCGGGCTTGATTTGGATTTTTGTGAAAGAAAGAAAAATCGGAGGCCATTCCGCATGGGAAAATCTTACTCAGTTTTCTGAAGGTGGAAGGTCGGAGAAGGGGGAGTGGAGGCGGGAGGGGAGGAGAGCGGAGCTCGGCGTGGGGGCGGACCGACCCGTGGCGTCTGTCCATCTGGCTTCGTGACCTGCAGGCCACACGGTGAGGTAGATCCGACCCGTGGTCAGAGCTGGAAATCCGACCCTGTGTTCACGCAGCCCGCCACTCGGGGGGGCGGGGGAGGGCGTGCTTAAAGGGAGGCCTCAAAGCCTTGCTTCCTTGATGGGAGCCGCCTTTCTCTCTCAATGGTGGATTTGGAAAGGCAGCATGCAAAGTGCGAGAACATGACTCAGCCCAGGAAGTGCTCCGTCAAAGAGATTGCAAAAATGAATGCACCCCGCAACTGGGACACTGAGTGTCAGGCATAGAGTGTGTCAAAAGACCTTCGGGGACGCAGGGATCGCAGCTACAGTTCCATCTGGAGGTGCCCACCCCCTTCCGTCGGCACCTGCACCCAAACTCGCACAACCTCTGAGCCGCGTGAATGCCGCGGGGGGGCCCATCGCCTCTGACTGCGCGTTTGCTCTCGGTGGCCCGCGCAGGGCCGCAAGCCTTTCGGTGTCTGCCCTGCCGCTTTCCGGGGACGGGGAGACTCGGCTCCAGGAGACCTGAGCTGCGCCGCCATTGCTCCTGCTTCATGGTCTCTCAAACACATCGCAACATTGTTGCCACTCTTGTTATTTTTTTGAATCAGGAAAACAGAAAGAGGCCACGATTTCTATGTTTTTTGGTTCCCTGAGAGTGAGAAAGAAACTTTTTATGGAGTCTTAATTTGGAGATTATTGTCCCATTGCCGCCGGAAACCATGGCGAAGATGCACCGGGCTGCCATCACCACGGCCGTGGGCGTCTTCAGGGCCCGTAACGGGGCCCCGTGCTCCTCCCTGCCAGGGACTCCCGGGGAGGCCTGAGGCTTTAGGGCCCCACCCCCCGAGGGGTCTGTGCCTGGGAGTTTATTCTGAAGGATGCGGGACGCTGTGCAGTTAGAGGCTAATACATCAGAGGGGCTTTCTGCGACGACCAGGAACTAACTCTCCGGTGGAGCAAGAATCCAGAAATGCAGATCTGCCAGGAGCCCAGTCTGCCCTTTCTCCCCACGACACCCCTCCCCCCCCCCCCGCGTCCCTGGCCCTTGCCTCTCCGGTCTGTCCCGCATTGCACCTGAGGTGCCAGTGGCGCAGGCCCTCGGATGGGCGAGTGCCAGTCCTGGCCCTCTGAGCAGCGGCCTGTGGCTAGTGGTGCTTAGGAGCAGGATGACCTCTGCTGGTCTCTCTCTCTCTCGGCTCCTGTCCCCGTCCCCGGGGAGCCCTCCTACGTGAAGTTTGAAGCCAAATGCAGATTCTCTCCCTCGGTTGCCTTAGCATTACTGCATTTCTTTAGCGGAGTGGAATGAAAGTTCAGGATATTCTGTGGCAGATTTCTGAGGGCAACACGGGCTTAATGACTTAACGCTTGACAGCCGGCCCCTCGCGCTGTCCTTCCCAGCGCTCCGGCTGGACTGCGGAGCCCTGCACACCGGCGCCAGCGGGCGGCGGGGACGCCAGTGCAGCGGGGACGCCTGCACGCAGGGGGTTTCCCTGGCGCCTCTTACTTGCTCAGCAGGTGAATGGTCTCAGGTTGCAGGCAGGTGCTGCCCACCCCCAGGTCGACCGGCGTGCCCACCATCGCGAAGGCAGCGTCCCTCCTGTCTTCACAGAGGCTGGTCCCGTGAGTGTCATCTACCAGGAGATCTGCGGTCCTGAGACGGGATCTGACCAGCGTCTGGTCCTCCGTGGAGCATGCTTTTGTTACTGTTCTAGCTGCCTGTGATGTTGAATAGCTTTTATTATTGATTTTTCCTCCAGACTTTATTTTCCCAGCAGTTTGAGGTTCACAGCCAGATTGAGGGGAAGATAGAGATTTCCCGTGTAACCCCTGCCCCTCCCGCTGACAGCACCCCACCAGGGGGTGCGTTCGTGACAGCCAATGCGCCCACGTTGAAGCGGCATCGTCCCCCGCAGTCCACAGGGCACCTTGGTGTCCACTCCTGGCGCTGAGCGCTCTCTGGGTTTGGACAGAGGCCGTGAAACGCTCCCTCTGCGCCCGGTCACTCTCCTTTCCGCCTCTAACATTTAACAGCTTTTCTTAATTGAATTTTTAATACATGAATTTTATCCTAGTAGCAATCACAGATTAGATCACTGGCTAAACAGAAAAGTCCAGACACCATCGTTTCTATAAAATATATATTCAGAAGTAATGCATGTGATGGGTGGAAATCCAGACGGCCTAGCGAAGGCGGGGGTCATCTCTGGCCTCAGCCGCCCCCTGGGTGGGGCATGAGTCCCCCTGGGGGCACCCTGAGGTGCCAACCGTCCCTGCACACACTCGTCCCCAGCCTGGGTCCCTGGTCATTTTCACGTGGCCGTATGGCCTGCAGGTCATTTCCCATCGGTGTAAACAAGGCCGCCGCGTGTCCCAGGGGGCCGTGCGGCATGCCAGAATGCCGCGTTTGGAAACGGTGCCACATGAGGGGATTGAAACCTGCCGGCAGATTAAATTTAGTTTTGAGATTTCAGTGCGTTTTCCTGCTTGAAGAGGTGACTGCTTTGGAGAGCGAGCCCGCGTTACAAGCTATGCAAAGCTGGCTTCTATCGCGGAGATTTTTAAAAATCAATTTTACCTTCTTTAGCTTTTAAGAAATACCCATCGCAGGTGGGTGTGTAATTTCGGCCGTGTGCATTTTTCAGTGACGGGGGGCGGGGGGGCGCAATGTCCTGAAGGAAGCGGCCCACCTGCTGGCCTGCAAGCATGTGTGGGAGGGGACCCAGTGAGAGACATTTCCGGAACCATTTGGTCTTTGCCCTCCTGTAGAAACCGTTTCAGAATCGAAAGGACACCAGGCCCCCGTGGGGAAGCGCTGGCTGCCTCTCAAGGAGAGTGAGGAGTCCTTCTTACGAGCCGTTTTGTACTTACGTGTGCTCGAAGGGGTGTGGGAGCCCGGGATGCCATCCACAGGCGTGTGCAAAGCGTGTTTCCATTAAGAGGTCAAAGGGCTTTGCTCTGCTAAGCCTTGGATTCACAGGCCGAGCTGCCTGCCCAGGGCTCAGCCTCACGCCTCCCAGTTCCTCCCGTCCTGTTCCCTAGCCCAGTGGGGCCTTCGAGCCTCCCCCCACCCCCCCGCCGCAGGCTTCCTCCACGCCTGGTAAACCAGCCTATCACTCCCCTGTGAGCCTGCGGCTGTGCCCGCAGAGCCTGCTCCCCTGCGCGCGAATTGACCGCATCTGTAATAAGCCCTTCCGCAGGGCGCCTCTGCTAAGGACCCTGGGGGCTCCAGATCGTTAGGTGACCTGTATTCTCAGCCCTTTTCCGTTCCCTGCCCCGGCCCCTTCCCTCCCCACACCAAAGGATGGAGAAAATCACATTCCCTTCCAGGCTGATGGTGTGCACCTCACGTTCATGATGAGGTCCTACTGCTTAAATTAACTCTGGAGATGCGCGTTCCCTTTTTAAAAGAGCCTCCCTCGCTTTAGACTGTTAGCAGGAATCCGTGCTTTTCACAGGTGGAAATACTACAAGGAAAGAGTGCCGAAAGTGACCTTGAACCGCTCCCTCCAGTTTTCCTTCCCTCCTCCGCAGAGGACAGCCTGGAGTCCCCCTCACCTTGCTTCTCGTTCCTCGGTACCCATGGACTGCTTCCTGCGCAGCTTCTCTTATCTTAGGCACATCTACGAAGTTACCATTAGGCGGGAAGAGAGAGAGAGAGAGAGAGGCGTTTTCTTTTCTTTTTTTACAAAGTAGAATTAATGTATCCCCGTTCCTCTGCACCGCTTCGTTTTGAGACTACTTTTCAGAGCGGTTTCAGGGTCACAACAAAATTGAGCGGGAGGTACAGAGAGGTCCCCTCTCCCTCCCTTACCCCCATCATGCCCAGCCTCCCCCACTACCCGCTCACCCCACCAGGTGGCACGTTTGTTGCAGCTGCCGACCCAGGTGGGCACGTCATCACCACCTCAGCATCCACGTGGTGCCGCGCCTTCCGTGCGTTTGGACCAAGGTGTGGTGACGCCCACCCGCCACGCTAGTGCCACACGGAATCCTGTCAGCCCCTGAACGTCCTCTGTGCTCCACCGGCTCATCCCTCCCGGCGAACCCAGCCCCCGGCCACCGCCAGTCTTTCTACCGGCTCCGTCGTTTCCGTTTCCCGGAACGCCGTGCGGCGGGTGGCCTTTCTGACTGGCTCCCCTCGCTCAGTCCTGCGCGTGTGCATGCACCGCTTGTCTTTTCATGGCTGCCTAGCTCCTTCTTTTCAACGCGGAAAGCAGCCCCTCATCCGGTGGAGCACAGCTTGTGTACCCATCAGCTACCGAGGGACGGGGGTGGGGGGCAGGTAAAGCCGCTACGGAGGCCTGCTGCAGGTTGCTGTGCGGACATAGTTTTCCGCCCCTCTGGGTAAATACCCAGGAGCACAGTGCAAACCCTACGGCGAGAGTATGTTCCGTTCCGTCCAATTGCTCTTTCCGAGGCACGGACCCGACCGCTCCGTTTTCTTCCACCAGAACACTCTGTGGACATTCCTCACCAGTTACCACCGGCGCTGTAACTTCTCCCTCCCCTTTCGGAACAAGTTTATGAGAACTAATTATCTTTGTTGCGGACACTTTCGTGTTTGTCTTCCTGGTGGAACGTGATCTTAAGAGGCCGCCGGGAAGTGAAGAGCGCTGTGAGCGAGACGTCGGGTCCTAGAGGAAGAACGCGGTGGAGTTCTCTGTCGATTGTAGAGCGACGGATGATATTTGCTAGTGGGTTCGAAGGGCGATGTGTCTAGAATGCTCCCTGAAACCCCCGATTACTCTTCATAGAGTGCTCGGGAGTACTTCTGGGCTGGGGAGAATTTATCCGATTTGGAGTCGCCCGTGGGGGAGCAGTCAGACATTTTGGAGGGGATCGTGGTCAGTTCTTCTGAATGGATCAGACCCAGGAGATTGGATAATGCCGAGCAGAACTAAACGGAAGTGCTCCCTTAGGACGGCGTTTCCAGGGACTCAGTATGTTCACAGGAACCAGGGCTTCGTAGAAGAGGGGGCGGGGCCTCCCGGCAAGGTTTGCCAAACTTCCTCTACCAAAGCGCCCTCGGCTTCTCCGTGTGCGGTGTGCCGGGAGCACACGCTTTGAGAAATGGCGTGCCGTTGGCTGCTTGGTTACCTGTAGAGGCGGCTCACCAGCATCATTTTTTCCCTTTTTCCTTTAAATCAGAGTATATCACACACATAAGGGAATAAATACAGGGGCAGGCCAACGCAGCTTTTCAGTTGTTTGTATGGAAAATGCTTACAACAATCAACAAATGATAATGCAGGGATGAAGTCTGCGTTTTGCCTGCTCCCAGCTGCAACCCCCCTGTTGCCCGCCCTGTGCAATGAGGAGGCACCGCTTCGACGAAGGGTGGAAGCGCCCGCCCCCATCCGCCTGCCCCTGCAGCCCACAGTTCCGAGATGCTCCTTCTCCCTTCAACTACGTCGGCCCTCCTTTTTCTGATGTGAACTTTAGCTGGTTTGGGGCTTAGTCATCCCTTTGCTTTTTATTTTATATTTTAAAAATGTTTTATTTATTTATTTTAGACAGAGTGGGAGGGAGTTAGGGAGAGAGGGAGAGAAACATCAATGTGTGGCTGCCTCTCACATGCCCCCTACTGGGGACCTGGCCTGCAACCCGGGCACGTGCCCCGACTGGGACTCGAACCAGCAATCCTTTGGTTCACAGGCCAGCACTCAATCTACTGAGCCACGCCAGCCAGGGCCCCTTGCTTTTCAAAAATAGTTTAGTCACACGTTTGTGTATCCCGTAACAGTATTTTCTTTTGTTCTAACTGCTTTGGCTGTGCGTATAAGTGGACTTACACAATGCGTACGTTTCTGTGGCAAGGTTTCTACCTCAGCACTGTGGCTTAGTGATTCTTCCACGGTGACGGTGCAGCTATAGTTTGTGCTCCAATGGCAGTCCCCCATGACTGAGTTGTCCCTTCCTGCGTGGATGTGTGGGTGCTGTCAGAACAGGGCCCTTGAGATCACGTCTCTCACTGCCTCCTGGCGCACCTGTGCCAGAGCGTCCCTGCGGCACACCCCCCAAGGGAAGGGCGGGGCTGCATCTCCTTAAGGCAGGTGCACACTCAGGCCCGGAGAGTCCCAGCACTGCTCAGGCTGCAGACGTCTGATCCCGGGGTCACAGTCAAACGTGCACTTGGACACTGCGATGGCTCCTCCGGCCCCTCCTCCTTTTGTCTGTCTAGTCCTCAACCTGCTGGTACTGCACTTTTAAAGATGAGACCACGCCTCCTATGGGATGGGAACTGTGGGCAGCCCAAACCTGAGCCCGGCCCCCCAAGGCTCTCTAGCTTCCAGCCCCCCGGAAGCCTCAGGCATCCAGTCAAGATCGCGGAAAACAGAGCCCAGTGGAAGCCCGTTCCCTGTCCGCCGGAGCTGCAGCAGCAGGCCTGCGTGGTGATGGATTGCACGCACACCTCTCTGTCTTGTTTCCCTCCAGACCCCGGAGCAGGCAGGATGGCTTTGATGATGCTCTTTGACTGATGGGCACTTTCTCTAACAAAATGCCACCCAGAGGCTTAAAATGCACATCTATAAGGTTGATTTGAAGATAAATGATACAGAGCAGAAGAAAAGAAAAGGCAGGGAAGCCCTACCTCAGTGGGGTGATTTATGGACATTTCCCAAGTCCTGCAAACCCAGCTTTTTTTTTTTTTTTTTTTTTTTTTGTAGCAAACACAGACAAGCAACCACCCCCCTCCCGAAAATAACAATAGCGAACATCTGCATACCTGGGCGGGAGAGTGAGGTTTCCCTCTAATCACCCAGCACCTCCCCCCGGAAGGAGCTGCACGATATGGCTGTGAATATGTCTTTGTGTGTCTGCCAGCGAGTTACCGGGCCACACCTGGCCACCTGTCACGTAAAGTCGTGCGGATGAGGCTTCCCGGTCGACACATCTCTGCCGAGACAGGAGGCTTCATTCACAGAGACCAGTGGCCCGGCATGCGGATACCCGGGAGTCGGGGAGGGGCCTGGTTGCCAGATTCACGAACGAAATTGTGCTCTTGGTGGCATGGGGTCTGCCGGGTCTTTGGGCTGCCGCAGAGAAACCAATAAAACAACCCCCACCCCCGGTCCCTGTGAGGTGGTGGAACCTGTCTGTCGGCTGTCATTTGTTCGATCCACCCCTAAGCCCCCAGATTGAGAAGTAGCTTCTGTGAGCCTTTCTGCCAAAGGAGGAAGAGAATGCTTGGTTGGAAAGCGTGTGGTCCCTCGGGGCCGAGGTGAGTGGCACTGAGGTCCTCGCACACTTGGGAAGCATCGCCAGCTTTTGAAGGGAGGACCACTTGCTACGTAGGGCGAACTCGTCAGAGGGGTTTTACGTTTTCAGAGACAGTGTGTCCCCACCAGTGCCACCCGGAAGCCTGCCTTCTGGCCATGGCTGCAGCCTCCTCCCGGGGCAACCTCACCGTTGCGTCTCCTGGAAAATGAGGTTCAAACCCACTCGGTACCTGGACAAGAGTTGCCTTGATGAATTCATAGCTTCTCCCGAGGGCTGGTGACATCGTGCCACCCGCCCTCTGCTCCGGAGCTCTGCTGATCGGAAAACATACGGGAATCTCAGCGTGCCCTTGGCCCCAGGTTCCTCGAGGGCTGCCTTTTCTCATTACTTTTCGGTGTGGGCGGGGTCTTGACACAGGCGAAGAGTCGACCTGCTAACTTCACAACAGGTTCAGGCCTGAGTAGCACGTCGTTGCGCAGCAGGTGGGGGGAGGGGGCCCACGTCCTGGGTGGGGCAGGCGTCCTTTCCCCTGGTTCAGTCCCAGCCTTGGGACCCGGCCGGAGACCCGGGAGAGTGGCCCTCGCTCTGGAGGCGTTTGCCCGAGTCCGTGCTCCGCGGGGAGCGCCGCGTGGCTGGGCGGCGTCGCAGGATGGGACGTTCTTCTCCTGTTTCTGTTCTTAGCACCCGTGTCTCTCCCCTCCTTGCTGCCTTGAAAAGACGGCGTGGCCGTCCCCGTGCAGCACCTGCCACGCCTGTCGTGCGTTGTAAACACCTTTAGTCCTCGCTGTCAGGTGGGCTGGCCCCACGGGTCTTTCCCTTTGCTCTCCCCCGCCCCCCCCCCCGCCCCGTGCCTGTTGGTGCGCCCTGTCTGCCACCCCCACCCAAACAGGGACGCGTGTGTCCTCTCCTTTTCAAGGCCGGCTCTGCCTGGTCCTCGTTTTCATTCCTGTGTCCCGTGCGGACTTGCTGCTTGGCCGTGTCCCCGGCCTCCGGCATCTGCCGCCTCCGCATCTCACCTGCGTTCTTCCTCTGAGCTTGGAGCTCTCCTCCCCCCAGAGCCTCCGCCACCGCCAATGGTCGCTGCCCAGCCCCGGGCCCACCGGTCTGTGCGGGCTTGTTCCGTCCCCCTTTCGGCGACTGTCAGAGACGGTGTTGCTGTCGCCTCTGCTTCCGAACGCCCCTCCTGCCTTCATTCTTCACTTCTCACCTTTCGGTGGGGGAACCACCCTGTCCTGGAGTCCCCCGCAGACCCCTCCCCCGTGGCCATCTCCACTCCCTTCGGACGGCCGCACCCTCCGGCTCTCTCGTGGGCCTTCGCTCTCCTTTTCCTGGTTGCTGACAGGCAGACGGAAGGGACACGGTGACCGTCCACCAAGTAGCAGGCATTTTCAAAACAAGACTCGAGGACAGAAATAATAACCCCAAATTTACACATGAATAAGATGCTACTCAGAGACTAAGTCATTTCCCTGTATTTCATTATATTTGAAATAAATGGAATTCTGCTACCAAACCATGTTTAAAAAAAAAAAAAAAACAATAACCCTGTAATGCCTGGGATGCGACCCTGAATCCCAGTTTCTTCGAGCTCCCTGAGCGCTTTGGTGTCTCTGTCCGGCTGTTTCTCCCTGTGTCTGGTTTGTTTTTTTTTAATCTGTTTGTTTCACTTCTCTTGCTCCGAGTTACTCTCTCTGCATAAAACTTGACCTTCTGCGCACTGCTGTGACCTTGGCCCTTCTGTGTTCTGGGCCTGCGTTTCCTGCCGTCGTGTTTTGCCACTGGTCTCCCCTGCCCTTCAGGGCGGCTCAGGGCTCACCACCCAGGACAGGCACGCACTTCCTAACATCCTAACATCCCCTCGAATTGTAAATTTTACGCGCCAAAGACGGTTCCCTGGTTTTCCTAACGCGTTTACACTGTGAGGTACTGGGGTTATTTCCAGGGACCGCGAGCGCTGCGTGGAACACCCTTCCGGCTGAGACGTCTCGCCCTGTGGGCTCACGTCCCAGGGGCTCTGCCCGCCCACCATGTTACTGCGCAGAAGCATCTTAAAGGCACACGGAGTGTGACACCTGGGGAGAGGCAGCGAGCAAAACAGGAAAACAGGTGGAACGCACAAGCTTGTTAGCTAGAAACGAGCTGCTGTCTCCACTTCCGAAAACATTCGGTGCTGATTTACGTATCGGTGCTGTTTTCTGTGGCGCCTGTAAGCCCTGTGTCGCTTCAATTGACGCCATTTGTGGGTGTCGGTACATGGCCAGGGTCCTGCACTTTCTAAGCATGTTGGATTTCCATCGCTTGTCCCCTTGGAGATATTCCGTAGGCCCTCCTGTCACCTGTTGTGATACCCCGGCCTGGAGTGAACACTCGGACTGGGCCTTAGGCTAACGCGAGTCTTTCCTAGTGGTAGCATTCTGCTTTGGATGCTGCCTGAACTTCCCGCCTGGTGCTAGAACAGCGTGCTCCGCACTCCGGTCAGACGCAGGTGTTCGTTCGTAGAAGGCTTGATTGTTCGGATGGAGTCAGGTGGGGTCAGGGGAGCGGAGCGTTCGGAGAGGACTGCCCTGCGCTCGCTCGGAGGGAAACCAGCCCCACCTGGGCCGTGGTCCCCAGGCGCCAGCCACGTAATCCTCTCTCTCCGTGCTCCTCACCGTGTCTGCGGCACGGGGCAGCGTGTGGTGTTCTCGAACGGTGTCCTACGGCTCAGATCTGGTCAGGTCCGGAGACAGGTGCACACTGGCCGTCACCTCTCTCCTGTCCAGCAGGCGGCTGGAGGGGGTGGTCAGACGGGGCACCTGTTCGCCGTAGTCAGCAGGCCATCTCCACCTGCCGCTCACGCTACACCTGTAGCCTAGGTCCTTGTCCTCATGGAGGGCACACGTCGGGGTGGGGGGAGGAACGGGGGCGGGCGGCCGGCGCCAGGAGCAGCCGTGGACCTCAGGGCACGGCGCCCAGAGTCGTGCCGGCCGATGAGACGCCGCCTAACCCCCTCTGCTCTCCCCGTAGCACTACGTCGTCCTTCGTTTCCAGCGTTAGGAGATGAAAACTGGTCTTTTAATTGGATTCTGCCCATTACTTCTGTGAGGCTGCATCGTGTAAGCGGTTTAAGGAGTGTCATGCTGGGTTTTGTTTTATTGGTTACACTGCGCGTGGGTTGTAATTCTCCTAAAAGGACAAAATGCTAATTTGCTGGAAGAGGCAATGACAAGAGCCTACTGTGTGCCCCAGCCGTCCGCCAACTGTCCTGTGCTTTGCTCGGAGGCCCTCAGCGCCTAGGGATTTTCCAAACGACTCCAAAAAAAAGGCAAAGATATATTTTAAAAACACTTTCAGTCGATAAAATTTAACTCCACTTAACAGTTCCTTATCTGTCTGAAGATCCTCATGGAAATGATGGCGAGGTCACACTCAGGCATCTGAGACGGTGCCGTGTGCCCTCGCACACGGAGGACAAGCATGCTCTACGCGTGCTTGGGTGTGGCCGGTCACACATGTCTGACACATGGGAAATATTCTTATGACACGTAAAAGCTGTGAAATAAAAATGCTTTTACTAATCGAAGAGAATCTTCATGGAAATATTTGAATGGGGATTTCCTTCACAGAAACATAAACATAATTTGACTTAATATGCTGTAAACGAGGCTGCACCATTGAAAGTATCATTGCGTCTGAGTAGACTCTGCTAATTTCCTTTTCATATTAGCAAGAGCAGAGCCAGATAAGTATCTTTGGCTCAAAGTGGAGTCATCGAGTCATAACTTTGACCTGGAGGAATGATTTTCCTGGGGTGGGTGGGGTGGAGCAGGACGGGGACCAGAGACCTGGGCAGCCCCGGGGCCGGTGCCCAGGCAGCTTCCGCGGCGAGTGGACCCGAGCCAGCGGCAGGGAGAGCCGCAGGCCAGTGCTCAGGGTGCCCGGTCCGATTTGAATTTCAGATAAGCCCTGACGATGGATAAGTATGTCTCAGATACTGAGTGACACAGGCATGCATTAAAGGTTACTTGCTTTTCATCTGAAGTTGAAGCTTGACAGGCTGTCCTGCATTTTATCCGGAAACCCTCGTTTCTGGGGGAAGGAGGCTCGGTAAGGGCTGAGCCCAGAGCTGGTCACAGGTCGGGACCCCTGAGCAGCCAGAGGTCCTGGTTCAGTCACATGGGTGGGGGGCGGGGGAAGACAGGGACCGTGGGGGCTGGGGAATTCCACCTCCCTCCCACCTTTAAGGAGTGGGTCTTACTTTCCTTTGACTTTGTGTTTATGGGTTTGGAGGCCCTCTCTTCTGCGTATTCCTCAGCTCCTCCCCAACAAGCACTCGTCGGTGCCCTCGAGAGTATGGGCAGGCTCCATGGAGGAGGCTGCCCTCGGGCCCCACCTGGAGCTCGGGTGCTCAGGGCAGGGTGCGGCTGCTGGGCAGCGTCCACTTCAGACGCGCGCCCACTGAGAGTCGCCAGTCCATGTTTCCGAACCTGGTAGGCCGTCTGTCCCTGTTCAAATTAGTTTGGTCACATCGCATCAGAAAATACTGTATTTTCAACAAGCCGTGGAAAAGCCAGGCAGACACAAGGAAATCGTAGACATCAAGGAGAATTTTATAGTTCAGGCCGTTTCTCCCATGTCGTCAAGCTCTTTAAAGGGACAGAAACTGGAAATTGCAGGAAATTGGTCATGGGTGTGATTTACGAGGCAAAGAGGAGCTGGTGTTCTAGTCCCGGGACCCACACTTGACAAAAAGAAAGAAGAGAGAAGTCCTGTCCTTTCGTGAGCTGAATTGTGTCTTCTGAAGTTCATGCACTGACGGCGCCTCAGACTGGAGCCGCATTCCTAGATCAGGGCTGTGGGGGGTGGGAGAGTTAAGTGAGGCCAGGGGGTGGAGGAGGGGCGGGCTTCACTCACCGGGACCCCCTGCGTCCCTGTTAGGAGAGAAAGGAGGCCGGGGGGGGGGGGGGGGGGGGGAGAGGCCTCGGGAGAAACCAGCCCTGCCCACACCTTGGTCTCGGACGTCCAACCTCCAGGCTGGGAGGGGACGAATGTCTGCTGTCTCGGCCGCCCGGCCGATGGAGACAGGTCCTTAGGGAAGACCCGGCGCCCGTCGGCGCTCTGTTCCAGGAAACGGCACGGGCGGGCCGTGGGCAGATTGTCTCTCGAATCGGCTGAGAGCGCCTCCTGTGCGCCTTACGCCACCACCTGTCACCCCCGCCACCCTCTTGGCATCCCTTCGGCGTGAGCTGCGTTCGTCCTCAGACTTGCTGCTCCGGGGCTCGTAATCGACTGCGGTGGAGAACGGGGGTGTCCAAAAAGTCTGCGACCCTCCAGGTCCAATGTCCCTTTTGTTCAGGCCTTGCCGTGACGTAGAAGGACTTTGTGGCTTTGGCCCTTCCTGCAGATCCCAGCCTCCACCAGGCCTCCTGGCCCAGCTGACCGGTCCCTCCTAGGGCAGCAGGGTGAGGGACCGTCCAGCCCGTGTCTCCAAATGAGACCTGCGTTTCCTGGGCTTTCTCCAGCCATCTCCGTAGTTTGATAGAGAGCGCAGTGCTGTTCCATTGAAAGATACTGAAGTCCAACCTTGGGGGCGGGGGGGTGTTCTGCATCTTCTGACACCCAGCGTTTCTGTTTGGAAAAGCAGCGGAGCGGAGGCACCGGCGGAGGGCCACCCGCTGCGTCGAGGAGGCCTGCCACCGTGGGCGGTCCCCAGAGACTGCCTTCGGAGGGACTTCGTCTAGGACATGCAGTTCTGGGGTTTCTGTCCGCACAGACTTTAGACGTGGGTGCAGGAAGGGACGTGCTGTCCCCGAGCACCCGGGAGCGGCGCAGAGAGGGGGCGGAGGTCAAGTATTACACGTGCTGGTGTTTCCAGCTCTCATTTGGATTCCTGATGTGTGCTTCCAAGTGGCCTTTGGGAAGTCCCTAGCCTGCTAAGTCACCTCCACACACCTAGTCTCGCTGGCCTCTGAACGGGGCGCCCTCCCCGTCTCAGCATCCCGCCCCGCCTCAGCCCCGCCTCTCTTCTTTCACGGTAAGTGCGCAACGCTGGCAGGGACTACGGAAGTAGCAGGCATGCCCACAAGTCTCTGCATCGGCGGCACTTAAACGTCTCTCTCCAAACACAAGTTCTGCTGTCGTGTCTGAGTTTTGCGGACGTGGAAATCAGAGTCGGACTGGCGTCGGGATGGACCTCCCTGGGTGGGGGTGGGCTGCCTCACGCAAGGTGCTTTTGGCTCTTGCTTATTAGACATGTTTCCATGATAAACACATGTCCTTGGTAGAGGCACTTCACAGTTTCCCCGGATAGCAGCCCCCCTTTCGTCGGTGTTTTGGCATTTCCCGTAGTTTTCAAAAAATTAGCTGCAGAAGTTAACGTAGTGTGGATGCCCAGCACAGTGGCCAGGACCCCACAGCTGGCGCCCCAGGGCGCCCCAGGGCGAGCACCCGTCCCTGCCGCGCGGCACCTGTCACAGCTCCGTAACCAGCCCCGAGAGCCACTCCAAGTTTATGAAGACGCTTGATTGTTTCGTGGTAATGATCTGTGAAAAATTTGCCCCAGCACAAATCAGCATTTAACTCTTAAATGCAAATTAACTCTTAAAGTTTGTGTTTGGAAAGCTAAAAATCAGTTGGTCCTATTGAAATGATCTTTTAACGCCCTTCGATTTAATAACATCCTCTTGTTTAACCCTGAGCCCAATCATTGCATGTTGCTAACGCACCTTCAATTCCTGCTTATCGTAGCAGAACGTGGGTGTCACTCTGCTTCAAGGAGCCCGTGGAGACGCGCGCCAGGCCTGGGCGCTCAGCGCCTTCGGGGGCTGCTTGTCTGTCTAGAGCGGCGGCGTTTCGGCGTTTCTGATGACACTGCTCCCTTCTCGTCAACTCCCCTCTAGCTCACCCCCTCTCCCCCTGCAGAGCAAACAGGAAGTTCTGGCTGACAGGGAGAGTAAAGGGGGGGGTGTTTATTGCCCCCCCCCCGCCCACCCCCGTGGTGAAGGGAGGAGGAACTGTTGAGGGGGGACCGCAGCCCCAGGGAACTCCGCAGGCCGGGGTCCCTTTTCTGTGTCTGCTCTGATCGGCCCCCGGGGGGGACTCACGGCAGATGCACTTCTCCGTGTACAGTGTGCCCCCGTGTGCAATGCACACCCACGTTTTTGCCCAAACTTTCGGGGAAAAGAGATGTTTCATTTTAATTTTTTAATTCAGTTTTGAATTTATTTATATTTGGATGCTTGTTTTTTTGTATTATAAGGAATTTAATAATTTTTTTGATGCAAGAATTTTAAAGAGTTACACTTTTAACAAGTGAGCGTAAATAAAAGAATTAAAAACATTTATATAGATATGGAATTAGTACAATCCATTTATAACTTGTGCCCTTATTTTTCCCTATTTGGGCAAAAAAGTGTGCGTTATACACAGCAAAATACGGTGAATGTTGGTGTTGTCTTGGGTGTTTATAACCATGCTTTGGGCCTACATACTCCTTAAAAATTTATGTATTTACTTTCTGTGCCTGGAAAAACCAGTTTCTATATGAGCCATTAATTATTTAATAAGAAAAGATATTCTGTTTTAATTAAATCCTAAGACTGCTTTGGAGCATATTTTTTAGGATCGAGGAAGACTATTAATACTCATGTTTTAAAATACATACCTCTATTTTTCCATCGTTTAACTTATTTGGAATAAATACCTTCAAATAGAAAGATGCCTGACAATTTGAAGCCGGAGTTTTGGGAAAAGGCAAGGAAGAGTGTATATAATAAAAATTCTTTGAACCTAAAGTGTACGTTAAATAGTATCCTTTAATGAACCTCAATGTGTTAACTGGGGTGTTGGAATAGAAAGAAAAAGTCATATGTAACCATTAAGCTAGAAGTAGATATCAGGAAAACCCCTGGATGTACTTTTATAGTCTGTTTTTGAAGAAGAGACCATGTATGTGTCAGTGGGTACGTACATGCCTGCATACATACATGTCTATAGATACATATACGTACACACGCATAAAGTCTGTTTTTACAAACTATATTCTGAAAGGCACATTGCCAGCCACTGTGTTCTCTCTTTGCCGGTAAATGTGAATTGGAGAGGTTTGAAAGTCAGACATGATTATGTGTCAAAAATATAAAAAGTAATTGATGGGAAGAACAAGAAATGCAGTTTGTTAGCGGGCCCCTAGTAATTGAGTTTTCCGAGTGCTAGAGCGGCATCTTTTTTGTCTTTGCGTGTTTCGTGGGTAAGGACAGGAAGGACTCCGGGTGGCGCGTGTGGCAGAGGAGAGGGCGGCCAGAGAACTCCCCAGGGAGCGGCGGGCTGCCCCCGCGTGCCTCCGGTCTGCGACGCTGCCGGGTCCCAAAGACGTCACGCAGCCGACCCCGTCCTTTGCTCGTCCCCCGCCTGCCACCAGATGCAGAGCTTCCCCAGTTCCGAGGTCCCCCTGCGGGGCGCGGAGCTCGGAAGCTTACAAACTGCTCCGAAGGTATCTTTTTCACTTTTTCGCTCTGCGACTGCCAGGAAAGGAGCTGCCTTTGTGTACAAGAGCGTGCAAGTAGAAAGCCAATTAAAACCTATCATCCGTGAGAAGTCGCTCGTATCCTGCGCTCATTCCGGGGTGACCCCGGAGGTGCGGGAGCCCTGCCGTCTCCCTAACAAGCAGCTTTCTCGGCCCAGCGTATTGATCCGCCGCACCGGACTGCACACTGCAGTAGCGCTTGATCTGCAAGGAGGTGGTCACACCAAAGACACAGGGAACTGGAAGGCGAGGAAAATTGAGCCGGGTCTCCCCGCCTCCCCGTTATTTCTTGCTTCTGATGAAGGGTCGGATAGCACTGAGAGAGGCCGGGCAAATGCTGCCAGCCGGGCGCTGTGGCTCGGTGGTTCCTGGGACACCCAGGCGTCCGTGCCGGGCACGCCCTGGGACCCCGGGGAGGGTGTGTTTGGAACCCTGAAGGAGACGGAGCCGCCTTAGGTTGCCAGGGCCGCACAACCGCAGTGCCACCGAGCGTGCCGCTGAGACCCAGACACTCGTTTGCTGGACGTTCTCCAGGTCAGGGTCCAAGACCCAGGCGTCAGCAGCGTTGGGTTCTTCCGAGGCCACTCTCCTGGGCTCGCAGGGGACATGTCCTCCCCTGGCCCTTTCTCCGAGTGCGTCTTTGGCTGTGTCCTCTTCGTAAGGACGGCGGTCAGATTGCGTGAGGTCCCACCCTCGTGACCTCGTCTCGCTTCAGTCACCCCTTCAGAGACCCTGTCTCCAAACACAACCCCGTTCTGAGGTTCTGGGGTTTAGCCTTCAACATGGGAGTTGGCAGCGGGGGCTCATTCAGCCCATGGTGGGTGCGTGGCACTGGGAGGACCTTGGGGGAGGCTGGGACAGCTCAGGGAGGGTCCTGGAGAGCCCAGACTTGTGTCTAGTTTCGTCCCGAGACTTCGCTTTTTATTTCTGATCATGGTTGTATCCCAAATAAAATTTTTTTTACCCGAATTCCCACGTTGCAGTGAGGTGTCTGAGTCTGAACAGCCCCAGGGGCTTCTTTTTGCCCCTCGCTGACACCACCGCAGCTGATCTGCACCCAAAGCAGTGGGCTTGTTAGCCTGCGCGCTTCCCGCCTGAACGGGAGCCCGGAGCATCACACTCCGCAAACTTTTCACTGTGTAGCCGGATAATTAACATGTGAAAAACAGACTCAATTTTGCAAACGAGTCGTGATTCTGGAACGTAATTAAAATTAGTCATTACGGAGCCACTTTGTGGGTTTACCTTCCGCTACATACTGTTACCATCTCGTCTAAGTGAGATTAATAAAAAAAAATAAATTATCTTGACTGAACATCTGTTGCAAAGTGGCTTCCAATTTGCATCTTGTCTGTGCGACTTGCGGCTGGAGCTTGGGGTTCAGGTAACAGGAATCCGATTTGGTTTGCCACGCTTCCTGTTTAATTTGGCGTGCAAGGTGGATAACTGCAAATGTCTATGATTGTCAGAAGTAAAAGAAGTAATCTTTAAAATATATTAATTTTGCTCGAGGAGATTAATCTCAAGAAACCAATGTTCTGTGTTCCTTAATTAAAATGACAATGGCCACCATCACGATCAGTCATTTGAAAATAACAAAACGCAGGTCTAAATTTTGATAAGATTAGTGGAACGGCTTCCCCTAGTGTTTTTAGTATGTCTGTAGAAATATGAATAATGTTTATGTAACTCTGGGTGAATCGCTGTGGATTTTGATTAGTGTTCCCTTGAATGATTTTTCTCAACAAGCGGTCATACCAGAGGGTTGTTTCGTTTGTTTTGTTTGTGCAAAATGTGATGCGAACATCTCCACAGGGTGTTCTGACCAAGTGTGTGATGTTACTTGGCTCCAGGTGGCTCCAGGAGGCAGAGGGCCTCCTAAAGACACCAGTTTGCCTCACCTCTAACAAGGGGCTCTGTGGGGACAGGCAGGAGACGGTGGCTCCCTGTCTGTGCACCCCAGCAGCAGAATGAGGGCTTCCTGAGGGCTTCGGGGACATGCCCCGTGAGAGTGCGCCTCTAGGAATGGCTGTTAAGTGAATAATTAATGTGGCTTCTGTCACCTCCTCGGAAATGAGACGTACAAAAAATGCTGTTCTTCTAAGTTTTGTTTTATTTTAGCTTTCCCTTATATATGTTTTTTGGGGGAAGTACCATTCTTATCCTATTAGTAAAAATTTAAAAGCAACCTGTGTGCTCTTTTGATGCTTACCAGTAATTTTTTTCTTGATCCATTTGTTCTTTAATAGTAAAACACATGCTGTAATAATACCCATACGTGTTCAGCTCCACATGGTTTGGTATCGCTGATCTCTAGGTTAGTGGTACCTCCTCAGCATTGATGCATAAAGTCAATCTTCTTTTTTCAATTGCAGTTGACATTCAATATCCCATTAGTTTCTGTGGACAGCATAGCGGTTGGACGTTTCTGTAACTCACAAAGTGATCCCCCGCAATAAATCCGGTTCCGTCCTGGCCCCATCCGTAGTTATTACAGTATCATTGACAGTATCCCTTACATACAGTCTCGCTTAAGCCAGTATCCAATAGACTCAGTCTTAACTGCTCTCCCCACAGAACGGAAACTGTGATTCTGGGATGCAACGGATGGGCTAGGCAGCGGTAAGGTGGACACCACGTCCAGTATATGAGCGCGCCCAATCTACGTGCTGGACGCCTTCCGCTTAGTCAGCGGTGCAGGTCTCACTGAGATGCAATGAATAAAATAAAAGAGATTAGACCCAAGAGGCAGGCCCACTGAGAGCTCTGAGAATACGCAGGTGCCTGCTGTCTTCATCACAACTCGACAGCATCTCGGTACGACAGACTGATGGAGCACGGACAGCAATGGGACCCACAGTGACAGGCGGGGCCAGCACAGCGTTGTTGATGGGTGTCATTGGTGCTGGTTTAGGGTCATTCCCCCTTCCAAGTCACCAACTGTCGGGAGTAAGAACAGAGTTCTGTAAGCTCCGTGACAATATATGCACGTCAAATTCCGTAGTCTTCCCAAATAGATAAATAAAGATATAGGAAAATTCTAAGTCATTGAGGGGCAAAAAACCCGTCACCCCAATAGGAACAACAATACAAGAGCTGCTTAAAACCCAGACGAGTAAAACCACGAAGCATGCTGGAAAGGCACGGAAACAGACTCGGCCACACGGAGCCCGATTGCACGTGGGAGGTAAATAACAGGGCCAGTGGCCAAGCCTCCCAATTAATTTAAACATTCCGTGGCATCTCAATTTAAATTCCAGCGCGACTTGCTTTATGCTCAGCAGTGGGGCGTTAAAGTTCATGTGCAAGAATGCATCGGCATAGCTACTCAACAAAAATGTGGGGAAAACACAAGAGTGACGCCGTAGGACCGCGCTCCCAGATGACAAGCGCGTGGGGAAGCGGCAGTGATTAAAGAATGATCCCACTTTTATTAAAACCAGTCCGTTGCGGCATGTGTAAGAGCAAGAAGCAATCCACCGAAATATCAGCGTTGGCTGCGGAGCACGTGTAGGGGGTTTCGTGACTTTTAAATTTCCTCCTGCAGTATATTTTTAAGATGATCTACAGAAAAATCCGTACGTTTGAGTTCTGAATTTGACAGATACATACAGTTGTGGCCCCACCACCGAAACTAAGATTTACACTAGTTCTGTTCCTTCGGAAAAGTCCCCCGTGCCCCTCGGGAGTCAGCCCCCGCCCCCACCCCCCAACCCTTTGTCACTGCCGTTGCTGCCATTTCCAGAAGGTCCTGGAAATGAGCCCGGACGCTGTGTGACCGTCTCGGGCGGCTGCTCTCGCCCAGGGCGTGTGCAGAGAGCTGTGCGTGCTCTCAGTAGCCCCCTCGTTCTTCTCCGTTTTTTACTCCTCTGTGGGCTCCACTCAGGATTTTGTATGTTAACGCGTTGTGTTAGAATCCACTGCTCGTGGTGACACTCAGATTGCCGCAGCTGTCCCACACCTGGCAGGCCGTCGTCACTCGCCCCGGGGTGCCCGTTCGACTGGGTCCCATCGGTGTGCGAGAGGGTCGTGTCCCTGGCTCCCTGGGCTTCATCCTGCTGGTGGGGGGCTGTGTCTCGTCTCCTGCGGCCCTACCTCCGGGAACCCCACGCCGTCCGCACTGTCCACTGTGGAAAGTTTCCCGTGCGTGGCACTCCGCATAATTTTGGCCTAATCCCCTCTGTTTCCTCTGGTGTTTTCCAAGTGACTTTATTTCCTCGGACTCAGGAGCCCTCGGTCTCCTCAAGGCTGTGGTGAGGGGGAGACAAGATGGGCATGGAGCCCCCCGGGGGGTGTGGTTCAGGCTTGCCAGGCGTCCCTCTGCGCACCTGGTCAACAGGGACATTGCTCTACAGAGCGTCCCTCGGGTACCCCTGAATCGAGTCACACTTCCCCAGGGTAGGAGATTCTGAAATAGACATCAAGGCGCTTAGCGCCAAAATCACTTCGGTGGCTCACCTAGTCACAAGCAGACAAGGTGCAGCACGTGGCCGTGTGTGCTGGCCGAGCAGATGCGCACACACGATCTATGTCTGTGTTCATGTACGGATGCTTCCTGAGAATGACTTCTTATAACTGAGGTCACCTCCGCCTCCATTGCACAACAGTCTCGTATTTCCAAATATCTTCTTTATGATGCGCTAATTCGGTTTTAGTCCCTGCTGCGCGACATGGCTTCCCCTTCACCAGCTCATCCTGCCAGTGCAGACGACATTGAAGGCAGCGTCCTCTGACGATGCTGACGGAGGGAATCCGTCCCATTCAGTGAAGAGTCTCCACTCTAACCCGCAGCACGCATGGCGGTCCTGTCCTTCGTGGGCAGAAGTCGTTGGTTGAAAATGCGTTGCCTATTGACCCTCCCTTCAGTCGTAAGTTTTATTAGGATTGAATTCTTGTTTCTATTACAGTACATTTAAAGACACTGTATACCGTGGGAGAATACTTTGAAGATTCTAAACTTTCTGAGGCTCTAGCATTATCTGATTTTCCTGAGATTATAAAAATAAAAATTTCTGCTTTACGCTGACCTGTGTTAGCTACAAATGAATTATATTGAAGACTCATGTGTAAGGTATGCATTCCTCATGATACCATACAGTATGATTGCATATATAATTTGTGCATAAAATTTGATTGCGCTCTATCTTTATTTCATAGCAAATGCGAGGACGTGTTCATTGCATGGACTAAGCACCAAATAGTTGTTGTGGGTGTGCCGAGATGCAAATGTGCTTCTTCAGGGTGGTTAGCCCTCAAACATCTCCCCACTGTCGCTGCCACTGTAAATTTGTCATTGATTTTGTTCTAAAATTAGATTTCTTCCCCTACAGTGTCCGCAACAACAGAAAATACTAGTACTCCATCAACGCAACCAAACACTCAATTTAAATTTTAGGTTTAATTTTGTTCCCAGGAGTTGAAAAAAGCTAATAGATGACATCAGGGTAGGTGACCCACCATACTGTTTTTGATTCCTTGTAGTTTATTTTTACAGACATTTTTAAATTATTACGGTCCGTTATAAAATAAGGAATCACAGTATTCTGGAAATTAAATGTGCAAAAACCAGCCACGCCTTGGATCAAGGTGTCATGGGGATGAATTTATCTTTAAACGGGAAAAGGAACGGAGCCCAGTTCTCAGTTTCGCCGCCGATTGGTTTTCTGGGGCAGACGCAGTAAGTTCAGACGAAGGAGTGAATGCTCATTTTTCCAGGAACCTCAGCTCCGACGATAGACCCCGACTCATCCTCTGTCTTCTGTCCTGGCCCGAGTCAAGTACAGGATGAGCAGCATGAGAAACGCCCGTGCCGGCGCAGCAGCGGGACCCAGAGACACGTCCCCGTCGGGGGCGGGGGGCCTCTCGCGCTCTGCGGCTCTCGCCCTCTGCGTGCCAAGCACTCAGCTGCGCGTGGACTTATTTCTAGTCTCATCCGCCTGTTAAGTGGCATATATATATATATATATATATATATGGTCTGTCCAGAAGGTATTCAGCCATGTAATTTGAAAAATAAAATATTTATTGAAGAAGATGCAAGATACGAGAAACACTGTGCACAGGACAATGACGCCTCAGTCCCCTTCAAAGGAGGCACCTGGGGACCTCACCCAGTTCTCCTAGTCGCCATCAGCTGCCCCATCCTACTTTGCCGAATCTCATCGGCAGTCTGAAATCTCTTTCCTTTCAAAAGTGATTTTAGTTTCGGGAAAAGCCAGAAGTCAAAGGGCACCAAATCTGGGCTGTAGCGGC
This sequence comes from Glossophaga mutica, assembly GCA_039655065.1. Classification (NCBI taxonomy): domain Eukaryota; kingdom Metazoa; phylum Chordata; class Mammalia; order Chiroptera; family Phyllostomidae; genus Glossophaga; species Glossophaga mutica. The sequence goes on from CM077307.1 coordinate 174,811,055, forward strand.
GGGGATGAGTCACCTGGGAGATTTGATGTTTCACCAAAAATCTTTGCATGAGATGTGAAGCATGAGCGGGCACTTGGTTGAGATGAAGCTGCCAGTCCCCAGGGGCCCACAGCTGTGGCCTTCTGAGTCATCTGAATAGCTTCCATGGAGGAATGTTCAAGCTTAATGCAAAATTGGGTGCAGATTCATGACTCTACACGCTCAGACACTTTGAACGAGACGGCCGCACACACGGTACACGTGCCCACTCAACTGCATCTACGGCCCCCACCGACGAGCACAGTGAAGTCGCCCTTGTTGACACATGCGCATTCCAGTCCCCGCGCCTTGGCTGCCAGGTGACGTCGATGTTGCACAAATTCTTCTTGTTATATTAGCAATGGCTGGGCTTTTTCCGGACAGACCTTGTCTCTTACCTATCTCACTATCTATCTATCTATCTCCAGTTTTGTTCTTCTAGCGTTTTCTCATGTTATTAAAATATCTCATGGTCCATATTCAGTGTTTTAATGTTCGCATAATATTTCAGCATCACTCTGTGGTACGGTCACCTGACTTAACCAATAAAAACTACAAGACCCCCAGTTCCGTTTGAACTCCAGGTAAACGGCACGTCCACTGAGGAGATGAGTGTCCCATGCAGTATTTCCAGTGCCGTGTTGGGGACCTCCTTATTTCTCTGTGTTCAGCTGGGATTCAGGCTGCATCGCTGTTCAGGATTGAATCTCGCGATCGTACAAAGTAGCGTTTGTGTACACGGACTCTGGCTGCCGAACATGTACAACTGTTTAGTGAGGCGGTGGACAGCTCCGGGCATGAAGTCTCCGATTTTGAATTACTACCTTCGGTGGATTGTTCCAAGAAGAATTACCGAGTGTTTTTCCGAGACTTTTCAAACCGATTGCTAAATCACTTTAAAAAGGTTACAGCAATTTCTGCTCCCACCAGCAGCGTGTGGGTGCGCCCACCCCCCGCACCCTCGCCGACGTTCTCGTCACTTAAATACGTCTTTGCTCTTTTGGCAAGCAAATAACGATCCATCATTTTCATCTTTGATTACTAATGACGTTCACATTTTTTTGTTTTTTTGGGCGTTCTATGTCCTGAATGTTAAATCTTCCGCGGCCATGCCCTGCCTTCTCTGTCGCTGTTTTGCGTTGCTTTGAAATCTTAAGGAATGTGTCTTATTTTCCGTTGTTCATTTTGCTCAGCCACTCGGGCTGGCACCTGGTCCCCAGGCTCCGGTCCCAGGAGGAATTCTGGACCCTCCCCGCCCACCAAGCTGCCATCCTGCCCGTTGTTTAAAAGTAATGGCTTCATTTGACTTCTAAATGCGTTTCAAATACATCATCACAAAGCACAGAATAGTAATTCTTTTCTGAGCCTGCAGAATAAACCTTTCTTTTCACCGTTCTCCCCATTTCCACGTCTAGTGTGTCACTGGTTTCAAATCAGCTTCCCTCAGTATCGTATTCACTGCCCTCGAAAGCCCACCATGGGTTCCTGGGAGCAGTAAAGCTTCAGGTATTTCTGTCTAAAAATGTTTTAGTGGAAACATAAAACATGAAAATATGGGTGCACCGTGGATGGACTCCATTCCAGAGGGGACCTGGGGGGCGGTGCATCTCTATGAATTTTAGCAGACATGTTGCCCTTTCCTACTGGGGCTCAAAGCTTTAGGTTAAAAAAAGAGCTGAAATCGCAAGATCCGCTCCTTCTAAGAAAGGCTGAACAGTATGCATTACTTCTGGAACATTCCCTCAGGTTAAGTCAAGAGCCCATCTGTGCCACCTGGCCTTTCGACCTGTGACCCACGCGAGGCCCTGTCTCTGTGACCTCTGCCGGGAGCACTTCCGTGGGCCCCTCCTGGTTAGATGAGAGCCCATGGCCGCCTCCTCTCCGGCGTTCTCATCCACAGCGAAGACGTCCCGACCGGTCATTTTCGAGCTCCTGGGACTCGCGTTATGGGGATTGCTCCATTATTTCGGGTTTTCCTTCTCGGCATCACGTCAGCTCCCCCACTTTGTGTCTCAGCTGAGTTTTCGGTTTTACGTGGCAGGCTGCTCCCCAAATTGAGCATGTCCGTGTCGCCCACGCAAGCAGGTGTCCAGACTCCTGAAGGACTGGACTTTCTCATTAACGTCACTCAGCGCCCACACCCTCAGCATTCCCCGGACCGCTCTGAGGTCTTGCTGTTCTACTTTGAACTTGATATTTCCAGGTCAGCACTTCAGGTATATTGCTTCTGATTAGACATAGCTGGCTGCGTGCCTCAGGGGATTCTGGTGTGTCGGTCACCATTGTTTAACTCCTGTTACATGCAGAAGATGAGCGTGAGCCCACACCAGGTCACCGGGGCCCCTACAGACCTCTTCTTGCTCTGGAAAAGCCCTTCTCTGGGTGGGGGCGGGGGTGGGGGTGGGGAGGGGAGAGTCCGGGTCTCCGCTGGCTCTGTGCGCAGGAAGGCAGAAATGGTCTGCGGTGGCCTTTCCTTTCCTCTTCCTCTCCCCACGCTCTCCGTGACCGCAGCCGTGCGGGCGAGGGACCCCCACCTCCTGCTGGCCTCAGCTCCCTCAGAATCCGAACATGCAGCTGGAAATGCGGGAAAGAAGTGAGCTCAGCTGCCGAGCATCACCTGGTTGCCGTCTGCTCACCCAGAGGGCAGTGGCCACCAGCTCGGGCCCATGACCCATGGGACAGGGCCAGAGGAGCGGGCTGGGTGTGAACAAGGGCCGCGGTCCCGGTGACCTCCTTGTAACTGCTCCGTGGGCAATGTCATGAAGACCGTGACCCAAAAGGTGGCCCCTGGCAGCACGATGCAGGTGCAGTGGGTGACCCTGGAAGTCAACAGGGTGCCCCGTATTCATCTATCCCGAAAGTCTGCGTTCGGAAGCAGGCGTTTTGCCGTCTCACAACACACTCCTCCGGTGGAAAACGAGCACGATGCAGCGCGCTCCCTGAACCCCAACTTGGAATCCGAATCTCCGCAGTGGTCATCACTCAGCAACAGTTCACGTTCCTGGGCCAGCGGAAGGCGCCGTATTATCATCCTTCTGTTAGTTCCCTTTGCGTACCACACCCTCCGAGGGCTCATTCGGAAGCCTGTGTGAATACTGTAGATGTGGAAGGAGTTGGAGCAATATTGGACTTGAACATTCCACTGCAGAGAGTGAATTTCAGATTAATACAGAAGACATTGGGCATTCAAATCTATTGCTTGTAAAAGTAGAGTTCGTAAAAGAATGCACTTTGGGAACGCATTTAATAGGGCAAAATTAGGGGCACGTCTGAAAGTGTGTCTCATCCTAGGATTTTACCATATTTGTACTGGCTTAACGAGAGACAACATATGTGCTGTGTTTCCTAAAAAGTCATTAATTGAGGGGGAAGTAAGGAAGGGCGAGGAAGCTTTTAAGATGTTGTTAGCCATGACCCCAAAAACGATCACATTTCGGCCAGTGGCAGCAGGACTGGGCAGCCACCTGCCCACCAGTCAAACAGACCCCTTTGGTGTGCGCGCACACACACATGCATGCACACACGCACAGTCACAGACCTGCACGCAGGCACACGTGCACCAGCATGCACACACAGACACACAGTCTTGTACACACACACACAGGCCCGCACACTCAGAAACACTCGTGCCTAGTCTTGCACACACAGACACAGGTGCACACAGACCTGTGCACACTGAAATGTGCACACACGCACATGCAAACGTGCACACTCACAGCCACGCACATGCTGGCCGCCCCATCTGCTAACTGCATCAGCCCCTTCCTTTCTTCTCCCGGCCTCGATTTTATGCGTCCATTTTCTTTCTCCTCCTTGCTCTCCTTTCCTCCCAGCCCTGTCCTCTGGGAGGGATCCCTGTCTCCCCACTTTACATCCAACGTGTCTCTCACTCGTCTTGTTAAGAGGACTTGGCCGTCGTTTACTGTGGTGTTGGGGTGATGGCCCCCGCAGTGGCCCAGGGGGTTGCAGGCAGATTTCCGAGGGAGAAAAAGCCTCTCTTTGCCAGGGGCTGGGGGGAAGGGCTCCCCCAGATTTTGCCGGTAACAAGGACAGCAACTTTTCATGATGTAAGTGGTAGGGATTTCAATCCTGTCTTTGACTTTGGCGTATAGAGTGCGGAAATAGTTGAAGCTTGTTTTCGCAGCATGGACAGCCCTGGGTCGGGAAGCGTTGAATTGAAGGCAGTGGGGAGGAGGAGCGGGTAAGAGGAAGCCCGTGAGGTTGGCGTGGCCCGTCACCTAAGCTGGCCGGCAGGGTGGCGGGTGTCGTGGCTCCCTGCCCACCCGCGCCCCTCTGCTTCCCGCCGCCAGTCACCCGCCCAGACTCCCGGCCGGCGGCAGCTTTTCCTGGGGGCTTGTTCACCCCCCGCCTAATCATCCTTCCGATTCGTCTACAGGGAAACTTCGTGGCTTGCATGACCGCTATCCTGCGGCAGATGGAGGACTACCATTACGCCCACTTGATCAAGACTTTCGGGAAGATGAGGACCGACGTTGTGGTAAGTGCGGCTCTGGCGCCTTCCCCTTGGCCATGTTCTGGGGCCAGCGGTGCAGGTATCTGGTGACAGGGGCTCTGTGTCCGAGGCCCCCGTGGAGTTCAGCGAAGGCTCCCGGGGCCCCCACAGCAGGCTTGGTGGCACTTTCCATGTGTCTTACTGAAGGCTGGGGAGAAGAGGCTGCATTTTATGGTTTTGTTCCAAAGGATTACTGGTGAGAAAAAAATGACCTTATTAATTGTGGCCACAATGTGTTCCTGTGCGGTGTTTTTGTATTTACGTTTCAAAGGAAAACCAAAATGGGTCTCTACCTTAAAATCATAGAAGTTTTTCTTAAATAAAAGTCAGGAACAGGAATGGGTGTATGTTTGTGTATCTGCGGTAAGTTTTTTTTTTTTTTTTTAAACACGGTACTTTGAGTAGGGGCGTGCTCATCCATATATGCGTCACATCGGGATCTGGTGACTGACATCCCATCCCGGGTGTGTGCCACGTAAAGCCGCCACCGAAACCTCACAGGACCCCTCAGCCCCACGCTGGTCTGGGCGGAGCTGCAGCCGAACCTGCACGAGCAGTTCCAGGCTGCGTGATGCCGTTCGCAGAAGGAGCGGCGTCGCACACCCTGAAATACCAGGACTGGTCGCACCGTCAAAACCCACCCCCGCGCAGGGTTGAAAAGGTTTGGTCCCCGCTGGAAGCTGGCTCTCAGGACAGGGACGTGCAGGGCGACTGCGCAGAACGGTGCTTGGGGAGGGCCAGGGTTTGTTGGGTTCCGGAACGTTCTCTGCACACACATGGAGCAGAAGAGCAGACACGTCCCACAGGTGATCTCCCGAGGGGTGTTTTTCCTCAGACACAGCAATTCCGAAAATCAGTTATTTGCAGGCAACTGGATTTCCGTAACCAAATGACGTTTGTGGATTGGACATCGCAAATCCGTACCGCAAGGTCGGTAACCCTTCTTTATGGTCCTTGGTCTGTCAGAGCCTTTGTAAAACGGGTTCCCTCCCACCGACTCTTCCTTGAGCGCGTTCGACTGTCTCCTACTCCGACAACCGGCCGCAAGGACAAAGATCGTTTCGAGTTGCGTCGCTGGAAGTTGGTTCGTGCTGCACGCTGCAAACTGGCCTCGGCCGACGTCCTGACGTCCGAGGCTGCGTCCCTGCGACGACTTCGGCTTTTCCGGCCCAGCCCCTTTTCGGGTGGACGAGTCATCCCCGCTCAAAAACGCAGTCGTCACCAACACTGAAGTCCCTTGCCGCAGAGCTGTTCCTCTTGGTCTCGGAAGTAGCCCCGCCGACCCAAGGACACTGAGAGTCTGGGGCCCAGCCTGAGGCAGGAGAGCTGGTCCAGGAAAGAGGATGAACCGGTGGCTTCGACTCCAAACCCTCGCGCCGCAGAGGCAGGCCTCTGGGAGGAGGAGACACGGGAGCCTGCACCCCCTCTGCCCCGGCGCTGCCGCTCTGGGGCCTGGGTGCTCGTCCTTGGGTGCCGAGGCTCGGAGGCAGGAACAGGAACAGAGAGCATGTTTGGAATTTCCCCTGCACCTTCCAGGGGACAGTGTCGACTTGCCACTGGTCCCAAATTCCCACCAAGTGGCCCTTAAGACGTGTCTGTTGAGCGACATGTGTAAGGACACTGTAGGCGGAAGGAATTCTTGCTGGTTAAGTGACGATAGGATAATCAGGACAGTGTAAGGCTGATAGAACTGGCTGCTGCTGCTGGCCCGGTCACCTCCCCTGCGGACTGGTGGCTGGCCGCATGCGCCCGTGCCATTTGCCTGCCCCTGCAGCCTCCCCACCGCCACTTCTTTGCACTGTGGGTCATCTGGGAGCACTGCGTCAGGCGGGGCCTCTCGGGTCCCTCTGTCTGCAGGGCCCTCCCGGGCTGGCTCGGCTTCAGTCCCACCCCTTCCGAGACCTTCTCCCTGGCACCACCCTGGTCTCATCAGGTCCACCTGTGCCTTCCCACCTTGGCCATCCCGGTCAGCCCGTACCAGGATGGCCCGGGGCGCCCCTCGCCCCTGGGAAGTGCTGAGGGACAGCGCGCGCAGCTGACTGTCCTGGCCTAGGAGGCACTCTGCTCTTGCACCCTGGTCTTCGAGAGCCTTGGGTTCCACGAGGCAGCCACCCGAGGGCGGTTTGCAGCCCGGGGAGAGTGCGTCCCGAGTGGGAGGGGGGCCTTGGGCAGCGCATCCGTTCTTGTCTTCCTTGCGACCATTTCCTGGTGAATGAAGCTTTGACGCAGGCTCTGCGCCCTGGCCCGTGCGCCCGGGGTGGCAGCCTCCTTCCACGGGGAGCTCGTGATGGAACGCTGACTCTTCGTCAGCGCGGCAGAGGGCATGCCGGGGGGACGCGGCCGGCAGGTGGGCCCGGCTCTCTGGCCCTGCCATCCGGCGGAGACCTGCGCGGCGATGCAGGCGCCCTTCCAGCTTACCCAGATTGCCTGTGCTGCGAAGGAAGGGTCCTTGGAAAGCAGCCAGACTGCCCTGCGTCCGGGGCCGGGGAGCCTGCTTCTCAAAGGAGGGGACTGTAGAGTATTGAGGAAGAGGAGGGAGGAGCCAGCCGGGGAGGGGGCAGCGAGCACCCTGATTCACCCTGGAGAGGGGCGGTGGCGGTGGCGGTGGCGTCCCTGGACCCCGCAGGCGGCACTGGGAGGCTTTGTGCTCTTTGCCTGCTAGTCCTCAACTGCCTGCATCAGCGTTGCTGTTTTCGCAGTCATCGTTCTGAAGTTAACTCAGAGCATTTACTCTGTGAGTAAATTCTTTAGAGAACTGCAGGCGCGTGCAGTTGCACAAAACAACGCAGAGTGGTCCGAGTGGCCTGTGCCCACTCTCTCCTCATGGTGGCATCGTGCAAACCGGTTAGCGACACTGGCCGTGCGAACCGCAGCGTCGGCATTGATGCAGCGGTCGGTCTCGTTGCGGTTCTCCGGGTTTCCTTGCTCTCCTTCCCCTGAGTACTGATCACGGATGGTTGCCGACGTGGGAAAAGCTGAAAGACCAGCGCAGGGAGAGCCTTTCCTCCCGCCTCCTGAGCCCTCAGCCGTCAGCCCCTCACCCAACCGGCCGCCTCGGGGTTCCTCTGGGTCTGCACAGCCCGATCCCTGAGTGTGAGCAGCGGGCCTCCCCGCTGCGCGGCTCAGCAGACATCTCAAGCTTGAAGACCCCTCCCTCCGCCCTTCCAGCAACCAATGAGCATGCCCTCCTCCCGGACACACTCGGGTGTCCGCACTCCCCAGTTCTCCTCGTCTTTCCGTAGGGACTTCCCAAAGCAGGGCCCGGTCCAGGCTCGGTCACTGCATTGGGTGTGGCGTCTCTCATCTCCCTCCTTCCAGAACAAGTCCGTCACCTCGTTTTTCTTCCTTTCAAGACATCATGTTTTCCATGTTTGGAAGACACCTCGCCAGTAGTTTTGCAGACTCCATCCCCCATCCTGAATTTTGGGGTGCTGCCTTGCAACGTCTTCCGATCTGTTGCTCCTTCCCCCGTGTGTGCAGCAAACAGGAAGCTGCATCTAAAATCCGGTCATCCTTTGGTGAGAGTTCTTCCCAGTCGTGTCCACCGAGGGGTGGAAGCTCCAAGCCGACCACCTCGGACGAAGACAAGCTCGACCCTTGGTTGAAGGGGCACCTGCCAGGTCGCCCCGTTGGGAACGGGCGTGCCCCGTTGGGAACAGGCGTGCCCCGTGGCGATTGTCACGTCCTCTTTGGGCGATGATGCTCTGGCATGGACAGAGAGGCGGCAGTTCCTCTACCCACAGCGGCCCGTCACCTGACAAGGTTGGCACCCAAGGAGGGTCCTTGTCTGAAAGTGACGTCGCAGAGCGGTGACTTCCCGCTTCTGGGAGTCCCGTCACTTCGTCCTGCGCACACGGAAGCCTCTGGACACGTGGGTCAAGTGGGAGCATGGGGAAGTGTGGCTGCCCGGACGAGGCCTGCAATGTGGAAAGGTCGCTCCGGGTGACGAGGAGGGACCAGGAGAGACAAGAGCGGGCGTAGATGGATGGGCCGGGAGCCCCCTCTGCAGTTGAGGTGAGAGAGGCTGACCGGTTCCTCGAGTTCGTGGGGAGAGGGACGGACAGAAGCAGGTGGGTTTGCAGGATACGTGGACGGCTGTTGTCAGGGCAACCCGCTTAGCATGTGGCGCGTGCTCTCAGGGATCAAGCTGAGAAATGTAACAGGACCGGCGTGACATTGAAAAACGACAGCTTTCCCCGAACATCTCCTGTTAGCCCTCCCCCTCCCCCTCCCCCGGTCGACGTGGAAATGCCCGTGCCGTGCGGCGTGTTGGGCCTCGCATTCCCCGTTCCGGGCGAGTGTGCGGGTGGGGACCGTGCCCACGGCCGGCAAATCACGCAGCCTGGCTAGGAAGCCTTGCAAAGCCTCCGCTCCCACAGTGCGTGGCGTTCCATTGGTTCAGCTAAGCCTGGCTCCTAACAGCTGAGCCATACTGATGAAGTGCGGGGCCGCGCTTCCCGGGGAAAAAAACACAGGAGTTGGGGGAATCGGCTTCTCTTCCGGAATAATAAACACCAGACCCCGTGTCTCAATTATTAGGCTTTGAGGAGTGATCAGCAAGAAAGCCAGCAATTTCATGCAAATTGAGATGTGACTAAATTACAGCACTCAGCCGGCGAAATATGCAAACTGATCATTAAAATGTGAAACTCTTGACAAAGTGGGAAACTTAAGTAGGAAACTAGGAACGTTGATGCTGAATCGGGGGAGAAGCCCTTCCTTGCGCCGGGGCGCCCGGGCACCGCGGCCTGAAGGCCTGTGGGCAGGGCTGTGTGCGCAGAACCTGGATGCTGGGCTGGCTTCCCCCTCCTGACTGTGCCGGGCCCAGGTCTCCTTCACGGGGTGCTGATCGTGGTTGCCCCCTGAGTTTTTATTTGGGGGGAGGGGCCTGGCGTTGGTCCTAAGGTTGCTGCGAAGGTGTCTTCACTTGAGACCTGAACTCACTGTGGCCATCACGTCTCACCTGTGCCTCTTGGCAGGACGTCCTCGGAGCTCTGTGCTGGGAATGGCTTTCTTGGCCATTGAAATTCCACTCACCGCCCCGGTCTCCGCAGGCACTGCACCTAATTATGATGCAGTCGATTACATAAATGAGGACTGGGTGCTCGTTTGGCGCGCTCTGCCCGTGGCCTCGCTGTCCTGAGGGGGCTCGTGGTAGCCTTCCCCTCTGCTCTCCCGATCCGGAGGGGGCGTGCGGGCTCACAGGGGGCGTGCTTTTTCGGATAGCCACTCATTTTGTTGGGGTTCGCTCGGGCCGAGTGCCGCATTGTGAGACTCCAGGCATTCTCCTAATTCCTATAGGCCCAGGGTAGAGCACCCAGGAAGTGGGTGCCCCTTTCCAATGCCAGGTGCCGTCCTAGCGTGGGAGCCAGGTGGGACAGTGGCGTGTCACCCTGTGTGGGGGGGACCACCAGCGCGGCAGCAGAGGCACAGCTGAGCAGCTTACGGGGATGTGGCTGCCGTAAGGAGAGTCCGGCAGTGCAGGCACGTGCTCCGGTGGTTCGAGGCGGCAGAGTCTGGGCAGCTGGGCGGGACTTCCTCTCTGAGCCTTTTATAAATTACATAAGAAAAAGGAATGGATAATAAAATCTCATATTCAACTGGATAGGGCCTGTTCTACAGTAAATATAAGAAGTATTATTAATTATATAAAATGTGTTTTTCTATAAGCAGGAAGCGTATACATATTTGTCATCTTTGGGGACTCAATTTCTTACGAATATGAGAAAGACAGGCCCAGGGTCTGTTGGGAAAGACAACCTTAGAAAAGTCGTGATGGAGAGAGAGAGGAGGCCCCGGCAAACGGGAAGGCAGAAGTAGCCCACCGCACCTGTGACAGGTGTCGCCCTCGCTGCTCGGAAGGCTCCTGCCGCGTTAGCAGCAGCAAGGTCCTCCGTCATCTAGGCGTTCAGGGCGGGGAGCTGGTTTCCCCCTGTCCCCCCCGGTGGGCTGTCCCAACGTGTGGTTTCATTTCAGGACTTCCTGATGGAAACATTCATCATGTTCAAGAACCTCATCGGAAAGAACGTCTACCCGTCCGACTGGGTGATCATGAACATGATGCAGAACAAGTGAGTACCAGGGCCGCTCCCGGCGGGGGCGGGGCTCGGTGGTGCCGCTGGTTCCCACGGACTCTCCCCAAAGGACGCACGCTTCCCCTCCGTCAGCAAATAGTTACTCGGACAAACGGACCTGGGCGCCGGGCGGTTTCCGAACGTGGGCTCTGCCCCCTGGAGGGAGGAAGACGACCCTGACCATGAACCCGCACCTGGGCCTTTGTCGAGGGCAGAGGTCTTGTTCGCCTCCACCTGCCGTCTAATTTTTTTAACCGGGCGCCTTTGCTAGCCGAAGCGATCCTGCGCTCTCTGCTAGGTTCCTGGAAGGTGTTTGCATTTCCCATATTTTGGCTTCAAAAGACTCATGAGCATTCTCTTCATAGTTATTAAATATTAAACTGGTGTTTGTCATCTCCCTGTGAGGGCTGCTGGGTAATTTCCCAGCCGTTGGCTTTTTTAATTTCTGTGGGCGCCAGCGCCGATCACTGTATTCTCAGTCACCTGCGATTTCGAGAAGAAATTGCCGTTCACCTCTCGCTTCCTTCTGTCTTACCGCAGTTGTGATGGAGGTCACTGGAGGGCCGCGGGCAGTCAGGTCACAAGAAGTGACACGGGGAGGGGGCGGCGCGCGGTTCCCGTCGGTTCCCTGGGTGACAGACCCGCCGCAGACAAAACGCTGGCACCAAGCCACGACCAGGAAGTGACGCTGACACCGCCCCCGGACTTCACGCGCTGTCCCCAGTTTTGTACATGTTGTTCGTTCTTGAATCCATCGCAGTGAGGACCTGGGCCGTGTCCGTCACCCTGCGGGCCCCTCGTTGCCCACTTGTAACACGTCCCCCTCTCCCGCCACCTCCCCCTCCCCCATCCCTGGCAACCACTAATTTCGTCTTCGTTCGTACAGTTTTGCCATTTGGCAGATGTTCTGTCAGGAAGCGCGTAGCCTGTCGGGGTGATTGCCTTCTGTCACCCATGAAGTTCCCTGGAGGTTCGGTTAGGTGGCTGTACCGAAGGCTGGTTCCCTTCGTTGCCAATCCGTGTCCCCTGGTGCAGCTGCGCCGCCGGCGAGTCGGCCGTGCCTGTCGAGGGGGTCTGCGCCATTGCCATTTGGGGGCTGTCGCAGGGGGAGCCGCAGCGAACACTCGGGCGCAGGTTTTGTGGGAACAGACGCCTCCGTCCCCCTGGCCCACAGGCCCCGGGCTGCAGTCATGTCCCCGCCCCTGCAAGCCACGCCCCAGTCTCCCTGCGTCCTGGCCACATTCGCCGTTGTCACCTGTCATCTTCGCCGTTGTGACCGACGTGCAGTGTGGCCCCTGGTACTTTCCACTGCCCCCCCCATGTCTTTGCCTCTGTTAGGGCCCCGTCCCCCCCGCGGGTGAGCGCGCAGCTGCAGGGGCCCTTGCCTTTGCCTCTCTTGGGCGGCGCTGTGCTCCGGGGCGGCAGGGACGCGGTCGGCCTCACGGTCCCAACGCACGTGCCACCGCGTTCTGAGCAGCTCCGTCGGGGCGCAGCCCGGGCGACCGTTGTCCGTCTCACATCACGCCTGGGCGTGGCAGACGCCTCCCTGCACCCGCGTCAGGCGACAGCTGAGAACTGAGGGCGCGGAGGCCCGGAGACTGGGCTCGCAGCGGCAGGTTGGGCCCCGCCTGGGGACCTGCGTTCCCGCCTGCGGGGTGACGTGAGCTTGCTCACCTGGCTCCCTCTCAGCATCGGAGTCCTCACCTGCCTCACCTGGAAAGCGAGGGACTGAAATAAAGCAAAGCGCAGTGTTCTCGTCCTCTCCTGTCCGGGTCACCCTCTGGCGGGGGGGGGGCCGTTTACGGTTGCCCTGGAGAGCTGCCCTGTTGGTGGTGGTTTGTGTTGTTTTCTCTGGGGCGGGCTTTTTATTTTTGATTTTTACTGAATTTATCGGAGTGATATTGGCTCATAAAATCACAGGCCTCAGGTGTGCAGGTCTGTGATCCACCGTCTGCCTAGCGAACTGCGTGTTTACCGCCCCGAGTCGAGTCTCCTCCCATCCGCCCTTTCCCTCCGGTCACCTCCGCAGGCCCGGCCGGGTGACAGAGGCGCAGGCGTGCGTCCGGGCCACAGGGCGGGGAAGGGAGCCACGAGGGAGGAGGCGCGTGCGCTGGTCCTCTGGGGAAGGAGGATGAGGGGCACGCTTGTGTCGGTGACGCTGGAGGGAGAGCCCGGAGCAGGAGGGCCGCCCTGCTCTCGTTCAGAGAGCGCATCGACCGCAGCCCGCAAGGCTCCCTGGCACGGCCCATCCGCCGAGTGTGAGGTCCCTGCGGTGTGTCTCGGGCTGGTCGGGACGGCCTCCTCCAGAGTCCCTGCACTCTGAGGCCGCGTCTTCCCGCTGATAGAGTTGCCTCTGTCGGAGCTTCCTACGGACCAGCGGTGTGTACTGCTTGTGGGGGTGTGTGTGCGCATACATGTGCGTGTGCACACACCTGTGGATGCCTGTGTACGTGGTGTGTGTGCAGTCTGTGTGTGCATGCGTGTGTAGGTGCCGAGTGAAGGCGCAGTTCTTTGCAGAGATTCTGACGCAGGCAGATGTGCGTTGCTGTCACGGGGCCACACTCTGCGGAGACCAGTTCCCAAGTTCACGTGACGAGCCACAGAGAATGCCACAGAGGTGGCAGGTGGACAGTGACCAAGGTTTGGGCGTGGCCGCTGTCGTTCCTGCCCCCGCATCTCGCTGCCCAGTGTCTGTTCTTAGCAGCTGATTCCGCTGGTGTTGGGAGAAGCTCACGTCCTCCGCGCAGCCCGCTGGTTAAAACTTAAAAGCTGCCTACCTGGAGACGGTCGATTACCGGCCCTTCGGTTTTCTTCGAGAGCCTTGCTTGGGGGCCGGCTTCCGAGGGCGGCCCTCCTTCCGCCTCCCGCTAATGCGCCCGGTCTCTGGCGTGTTGGCGTCCTTGGGCGGAGGCTGTGTTCACACCGGCTGCTGCTCCGCATCCACTCACAGATGGGGAAACTGAGGCATCAAGATTCGGCCCCTTGCCCAAGACACACCCCTGGGAATGGGGGGCCAGCCCTTACCCCAGGCCGTCCCCCGAGAGCCCACACGCCAACCTCGCCTGGGGAGCTTCCGCATGACTCATGTCCCCAAAGATGGTGTGTGTTTCTTTTTTTATCTTACTGTCCTCAGAGCACTTTTCCAAAGGATTTACTGCTTTCCTGAGTGAATTTTATGCACGGAAGTGAAAATGTCCCCGCTTAGCTTTCTTTGTCATTGGGAGTACACCATTCGTTTCTGAGAAGCCCTGCTGTGAACTTCTGCAAGGACAAGATCTCGTGAAATCCTGTAGTGAAGAGCTTCCTTTGGAAATCACATAGGCACCGTGTGACATTGTTTCTGTGGCGTTCTCTCTTTGCCTTGTTTTTTCCTATTCTGATACCGTTACTTCACCAGCCTTCACTGCTCCGCCCCCTCTCCTTCCCCCACCCCGCGTGCTTCACGAACGTCCTAGGTCCTGGCCTCCACTGCGATCTCCAGCGGTTTCTGGAGTCTGCACTGAAGTTTTCTCAGCATAGCTGGACTTGTAGTCTTACCACCATGGCCCGGAAATGGACAGAATCAGCCCCTGCGGTCCCTTCGATGTTGGTGTGCTCACAGCAAGTGGGCCGTCCCTCGCTCAGTCCGCAGGGCTGGGAAAGGTCATTGACGACGGCGCCCCTTAGTTTCGGTGCAACAACTTGCCAGTCAAGAATCCGAGTTCCGGGGTGTGAGGAAGAAGCAGCACAAAGGGCACGGCTCACTCAGCTGTTCCTTCAAGAGAGTGGGTGGCTCGCGACGGCCCGGCGCTCTAGCTCTGCCCCGGGAGGTGATGTTCCAGATGGCCGGGGCACGTTCCCAAGGAGCACGGCACATCGAGAGTCGAGCGTGCCCGAGCCTTAGCATCCGGAAGCGCTGGCTGACCTGCCCAGAGGGAGGCACTGCCGAGCTTCCGTTCAGGATCTCGGGTTGTGTTGGAACCTGAGACCTTCTGTGTGAGCACGCCAGGGCGTCCCCCGGCCTCGAACTCGCAGCAGCTCTGTTTTCCGGACTTCCACTTTGGTGTGGCTGCCCGCGCCCCACCCCCGACCCGCCCAGTTCTCCCTGGTCGCCAACAGGAGCCTGACTGCTTGGTTGAGTCTCTGTGTCTCTCTGCTAGTGTTAGGGCTCACACTCACCCCAGCAGGGTGTTTGCACACCGGCTGTCCCTGACGAGATGTGGCGTGGCCTGGCAGGACACGAGTCGGATGGTTTGCAGGATGTGAAGACGCGTGTGTTATTAACCGCTGGAACGCCACAGGGGGAAGGCGTCTCCACCGTGCGCGGGGGTGGGAGAGGGGGTGGGAGGGGGGCCGCACAGAGGGTGACGTTCAGGTTTTCGGAATTAGACTCTCTGGTTCACGCTGACCGCACGATGCAGAGCGACGCCTTTGCTGCGTTTGTCCACGCTTCGCCCTTGCGGCAGAACTTGGAAATGCTGAACCACCAGGGCTGATGCCCGCAGGCCGTGCTGCCTGCACCCCCGTCCCAGGAGGACACAGAGGTGAGACCAGCGTCGGGACTTCCTCCGAGCCAGCCTGGTTGGCAGTGGCGATCGCCGGGCCTTTTCAGGCGCTGTTCTCCCTTCCCGTAGACCGTGCGTCTCTGACTCCTCGGGTTCCTTCCACGCCGGGCCGGGGCCTGGGGGGGGGTCGTGTGAGTCGTGTGCGGTTGGTGCCCAGCACCCTTTCATCGTCACTTGGCACGTGTTACGACGAGAAGGGGCTGACAGGCCCTGAGTATTGAGCAGAACGTGGAAAACCACAGACACAGCTCGCAGCTTCCTGGAAGCCAGGAGCCCGGACGGGGCCCGGAAGCCGGAGCGCGGGGGAGGCGCAGCGGGTTGCCGCGTCCTCCCCGGGCGGGAACGAGAATCGTCGCGGTTTGTCAGCCCGACGGTAACTCCTGATGTAGGTCCGACACGTGGAGCAAAAGACGTTCACAGTGAGGGAGTCGGTTCAGACCGCACCTCCTGCCCCCAGGGAAGGGAAGAGAGTACGGCTTCAATTCCGAATGCGTCAGAAGGCAGGAGCCAGCGCGTCCTCCGTACTGGTCGCCGTCGCGAGTGTCAGAAAGGCCAGCTTGTCGGGTGGAGGGCATTGTGCTCACCTGCCCGATGGAGGCTTGTCTGGCTGGGGACCGTTCGAGTATCGGAGGCCACCCATGGAAACCTGTCACCTGGTGTTACTGTATCTAGAGTCGCATTAATCTTACATCAGTCCTTTCAGACTCTGAACTTCCATCCCAGTTCTGCATTGGGGACGTCGAGTCACTACCTGCTTCACATGTCCAGGGGCTGCTACCTGCTGCTTTTTACTCACGGCCACGGAGAGACAGCTGAGAACAGTCCAGAGGGACGGCTGCTCAGGCCGCATCCTGGCCCCCCCGGGACCGCAGGCTCAGCTCCCGTCTCTTCTCTCCCTCCCCGGCCGCCCGAAGTTCAGGCGTCTTCGACCAGGACGTGTGCGTTCTCCTCGGTCCGTCGGTGCTTCCCGCCCCTCCTGTGCCCAGGACGCGCCTCCACGCGCACACCCCGGTGCGGCTCCTGACAGCTGCTGAGTCTCCAGTGCGCAGCCCCGCGTGGTATTTATCAGATCTGCCCGAGTCCGGCGTTCGAGCTCACTGGTATCGCTGCCAGCGCTGCCTCGGCACGCGCTCAGGGCAGGAGGCGGCTGGGAGCCTTTGAAAGGGGCTGCACCTCCCAGAGGCCAGGTCCCGTAGGGATAAATCACCGCGATGCTGTGGGAACAGACTTGCAGGGTCGGCTCTTTCCAGGAATAGCGCCGTTTGGCTTCGTTGCTGTGGAAGAACGTGAATCTTTGCCAGGATGGAGACTCTGGCTCAGGTCAGAGGACACGCTGTGTGCTTTAGGATGGGAGAGGAGGCGGTGGGGGTCCCCGCTTGCTGGGGACCAGCCCCAAGGGCCAGGGCACCCGGCACAGCCTAAAGACAGTGGAGTCCGGGAGGCCGACGGTTTCTTCCCAGCTCAGCCGCATTGCAGAGAAACACTTCTCCGCGCTGGGTGTGCGCTGGGAACCTCGGTGCAACTGGAAAGCGTGTGGGGCCCCGCAGGCTCTTGCATTATTCTCAACATCTTTTTTTTCCTTTCTTTGAAGCCTGGGCTTGAGTGGATGTTGTTCCTTTTAATTTGCTGTATTTTTATAGATTTACTGACTTCCTGGGGAGGTTTGGCGCAGCCAATGGCGTGTAGATTTTAAGCACACCTAGGGACCGTTGTTCCTGTGGAGCAGCAGACGGCGGCTGTTGACGTAAACACTGTCACAGCACTTCCAGCTAAGGACCGAGAGGAAAAACATATGTATTGTTTTTGGGTGAAAAAAATGGGAATTCAGAGTCAGGGTGATGAAAACATTCTGGAATGAAAAGTCTCGCGGAGCTCGGCAGGACCGCACAGGCCCCGCCCACAGGCCTGATCTCACTGCTCTTTGAACCCTCGTCCTCTCCAAGGGCACCAGCCGGCCTGGGCTGCTCTGCGGCTCAGACCCGGAGCAGCTGGGACCGCAGACCCCTGGCACCGAGACCCAGGCTGCCCCCGAGAAGTACAGGACGTGTCCCTGGGTGGCTGAGTTGGCCATCTCGCGACGCCGCGATTTCCAGACGGATCGGTTTGCATCTCGTCATGGCGCTCTGGCTCCCCCGCTGGAGAGGGGCCCGGGCGGGGTGCTCTGCCACCCTTGGGAGTTGCCTTTCTCCTTCATGGTGTTTGCGTAAGTCATTTTAGTATGTGCTATGCGGCTGTTCGGGGGCATGTGTGATTCTGCTCTTGGCTTCGTAATTAAACTTGCCCTAAAATTCAAGCGAAGAGGTCTCAGTCTGTCCTGGCCCAGCATCACCGGTGGGCTTCACAGAGCATCGACATCCTCTCCCCCTGAGGTGCAGTCGGAGGGCCTCTGCGAAGTCAGAGACGAAAACCCCAAGCCCTCTTCAAGGAAGGCGGCGGTGGAGGGCTCGGCCGAGGCCCTTTCAGGAGGCCAGCTTTGCAGGGAAGTTTTGAAAGGGCAGAGCGCGCGTCAGAGTCTCGGCACCGGCGCGCACCTTTCCATGAGCTGGTGCTGGTGGTGCCATCCGAGGCACTGTGGCTCGAGGACGTCCTTCCCTGCCCAAGGATGCAGTCACATGTCCTCCCTGTCTGGTGCACGACGTGGCTCTTTGCTGCAAAGGGAAATGGAGGAAGTGCATTTTATTAAGGTCGGGCAGCCCTCCAGATCCTTCTGTCTGAAGTTTTTACCTCTCGCGCACCGGGGCTGAGAAGAAAGCCTGGGTACTGTCAGCCCTCTGCTGTGTGCTTCTCGGTTTGGAAAGGGAGAGGGGACCCTCGGTTCCCTGTCCCACATTCCTTTTCCGTGGTTCTCAGCCAGGGATGATCTTGCCCCCTAGAGGGCGTTTGCTAACGTCCCGACAATTTTGTTGTCACAACTAGGGCTGTCGGCATGTCCTGGGTAGGACCCAGGGATGCTGCAGAACCCCCTCCCACGCACAGGGGTGCTCCCTCCCAGAGAGAAGCATTCGCTGCAAAACATCGGTGATCCCCAGCCCTGCCGGGTGGCTGTGTGGGTTGGAGCGTCACCCTGCGCACCAAAAAGGTCGTGGGTTCGCCCCCCAGTCAGGGCGCATATAGGAGGCAACCAACCCACGTTTCTCTTTTACATCAGGTGTCTCTCTCTCTCTCTCTCTCTAAAAATCAATAAATCAATCACGTCCTTGGGTGAGGATTTTTTTTTTAATGTCAATGATATCCAGACTTTGTGGATGAAAACACTGCTTCTCAGTGATGTTAGGCCATCAGTAGGAACATATGTAACAGGTCAGTGACCCTGTTTCCACATTTCTCAGCTACTTGGCCTTGTGGTGTGACCCCAGCCACGACAGCACCCCTAAAAACAAATAACAGAGGCCATCCCCTGAAGGTGCCAGGGCTGAGCTTTCATGTATTAGGGTGGTGCCTGGGAATAGGGGGCTGTTTTCCCCAGGAGCCCCTGCCAGGGGCTCCAGCTGCGCCACAGACCACTGTGGGTGTGGCTCAGGGTCACGTGGGGACAGGAGCCAGGTGAGTGCTGGAGTCACATTGATAGGAGCTGAGGTCCCAGGGTGCTGCTCCCACCTGCACCTGGCATACAGGACCTGCGCGGAAGGTATTAGCAAGTGTCCCTTCTGGGGACTTCAGTTTTTTGTTTAAGATTCTGCATTTGGTGAGACCGTACAGTTTTTGTCTTTCTTTGTCTGGCTTATTTCCTGGACCATGATGCCCTGGAGGTCCACCCATGTCTGACAAATGGCAGGGTTTTCTTCCTTATCATGACTGAACAATGGTATTCCAGTGTGTGTGTCTGTGCGTTCAGTCCTCACCTGAGAGATCTGAGGATGTATTTGTAATGATTTTGGGAAGAGGGGAAGGGGAGGAGAGAGGGAGAGGGAAACAGTGGATGTGAGAGAAAAACATCAATCGGTTGCCTCCTGTCTGTGTCCCAACTGGGGATCGAACCCACAACCTTGCAGTGTCTGGGCGACGTTCCAACCAACGGAGCCACCCGGCCGGGGCAGCAAGTGTGTGTGTGTTCTTTGTCTGTTCGTTCCTGAACCTTCTCTCAGGGGCGTGTGTGTGTTGCAAACATCCCGTCCTACTCAGCGACTTCGGGTCCCTCCCCCATCTTCCTGACTAGTGATTTTCGTTGTTTGACATCGACATTTTTTATCTGAAAAAAATTTAAGTCTTTGAAGACTCTTGGAGGTAGATGGGCGCTAGACTTACCGGGGTGGTCACTTTGCAAGTTACATAAATGTCCGACCATGGGTTGTGCACTTGGAACAGATGTGGTATTGTCCGTCAGCTGCAGGCGAGCCATTTTCACAAGCTGGAAACAAAGTGGAAAGTAAAAAGGCTCTCCCCGCAAGGAGCCGAGCGGACCTCCTGCTGATGGATTAGCTGCCACGGCGCGGTCGGCCGTCTGGGCGGGGAGGCGCCACGTTTTTTCCGGACGGAGGCCCCGCCACGTGCAGGCTGTGAAATGAAATCACCCTGAAGACTGACCTCGGAATCACACCCTTATTTATCAGGCTCCTGCTGGGCTGTAGGCGCAAGACTGGAGATAAAGTTGAATAATATTTTGCTTCCATCTTCCGAAAAGCCTGGCAGTAGAATACTTAAAAACAAACAAACAATTCACGTACGTCGTACATTTGCTGAGCCACAAAGAAATGGTAACATGGTTTAGTATAACTTCTCCGTGGAGGCACAGTGCCCATGGGATCGTGGCACCTTCTCTACGCCGTGGCTCCGTAAGCCACACGCGTGTGCTGCTGGCTGCGTTTTCGTGCAGTTCTGTAGATCTGTGCCTGGCCCTGTGCCTCCACGAGGGGGAAGTCACAGCTCATCCTCTCAGCGGCTGCTCATCGTCCAGTGACACGGCCTGGCGCGTAGTGGGCGCGCAGCCTGACTGGAAGAGTGACTGTCCGTAGGAAGTGGTCTTTGTGACAAACGCATCCTCGTTGGATTTGGGTCCAGATGTAGACACGTGGTGAACCGCCCGTACCGCTGACTCCCTCCGAGACCTGTCAGCCGGTGAATGTCCCTCCCTGGATGTTGTTGTACGTTTAGCCCAAAAAGCACCTGCAAGAGGTGTGGGAGGCCCGCGTGTGCCGGGCACCGGCGCCCCAGCGCAGGGCTGAGCTGCAGGGAGGCGCTTCCGCTGGCGGTTAACCTTTGCGGCCAGACTTCAGAAGAGGCTTTGTCCTTAATGCTGCCCCTGTCAAATTCCCCGAGCCGCAAGTAAATCGGAGACACAAATTACATTGTACAGTGAAGTAGTCGGTGTTACGCTGCAGTTTGGTTGATTTAGGAAGAAAACAAGCTCTGACAGCTCGGACTTTGCAGTTCAGTGAATTCTACGGTTCAAAGCAAACACCACACCCAGCGCGGCTCCCGCGCCGCCGGGCCAGAGCCGCCGGGCGACGGGCCCGTGCTCCAGACCCAGGGACCCCGAAGCCGCGCCTTGATGCCCGGGCTCGCAGAAGGGCTGGAGGGTTTTCAGCGCTCGTGCTCGTGGCTGTAAACATTCACACCCCCAAGGGGAAGGCACTCTTCAGCTGTCCCCCCAAATGGGCGGCGTTTTAGAGTTCACCACTTTTCCCTGCACGCCATCGATTATTCACAGCAGAAAACATCTTTTCCCAGCATGCCTGCTGGTGGTCATTGCCTCCTCAGTGTGGGGCTGCCTGGGACTCAGAGGCTGGGGAAGGAGGCTAGGGGGGGGTCCCCTCGGTCTCCACTGTTCTGTGACTGCACTTGACAGTTGTCCCCTCTCTCTTGTCCTTTGTTTCCTGGAGGCGCTGAGTGGAGGTGTTCCTGCAAGAGCTACGAAGGCCCCAGGTCCCAGGCTGAATTCCCGAGCTTGCCAGGCTAGGACAGGCTGTGTGTGGAGAAGCTGGGGGGCATTTGTAGGGCTGGGTTTGCTTCCTGGACCATGCCCCACGGTGGGCCTGCACACCTCTGCTTGGGTGTCCCCTTTGCTTCTGAGGGCAGTGCAGGGAGCGCTTTGTCTGGAAGATCCCCATCCCTGCCAGGTAGGTGCTGACCTCCATGCCACTGTCCCCAGAGCCCCTGGCGTGAGGGGTCAGGAGTCTGACTTGAGTTTGGGCTTGAGTTTGAGGTGATGGGCAGCCCCAAGGTCCAGCGTGGAAGAATACGGACCGAGACCCACCGCAACAGGAGAGGACAGAGTGTGGGTGGGAACATCCACCGGGTGTAGGGTGGGGCTAGGGCAATGAGAAGAAACTTCGTGGTTTCTTCCTGTTTTCTCTCCAAAGTGTGAGCAAGGCCACGAGCCCAAAGGTGCTCAGGGGACAGTCGAGATGCCACTATACCCTATGGCCGTGGGGGCCGTGTGAGTCTTCCACCGATAGCCCACACCCTGTCGGTGCACACGCGTGGGGCACAAGCTGAGTTACGGTCTTGGTATCTCGCCCCTCCCCCTCACGTGAAGCCCAGGAGACACGTCCCAACCGGACAAGTCTGAAAGGATACACTGCTGGAAATAACTCATGTGCAGGCATCCTGCTGTGAACATTTCCAGGTGGATCTTGTCTTTGAAGCTTCGACAAACCCTATCAGTCATCAAAACCCTCTAGTCTCTCAAAAGAGCCCTTTCCCAGCCCCCTTGCACATCCGTGGGCCGTGGCCATGTGGCCGCTTCCCGGGAGGGGCTGTCGGCCGTGTGAGTAGGCACCAGACCCCCTGGGGAGGACCTGTCTCCAGGGCCCGTCTGTGCGGCCCTGAGCCAGGGTGCCCAGCCCCGGGGCGCTGCTCTGGGGATGCGGGGCCGCCTTACCCCTGGGCCCGCCTACTGCTCCCCCCCTCAGGGCTGCCCAGGCATCTTCCGTACCATGTACCCTGATGTTCCTCTCCGGCTGCTTCAGTTCAGAAATTTCCAGAAAACTACAGTCCCGTTCCTTTTCTCGCATCTCGTCCGTCCTGTCTTCCTTACCTCCCAGTCCCTAAGGACAGCAGAGGGGAGGCCCAGGAGGCCTTGCGGAGTGAGGGACATTCCAGGCCCCAGCCGCGACTCCCCCGAGGCAGACAGCCTGCCATCCTCTGCGGTGTCGTTCAGGGGTGCGCGAGACACAGCTCTGCCCGAAGCTTTCCTGCCAGGCCCAGGAAACTGGGGTGCAGCAAACTTTTGGGAACCGACTTCTCCCCGCCTCATCGCCATCACGCGTGGGTCTCCGTGGGGCTGTGGGTTTTCTGACTCCTCTGTGGCAGAACGCATGCAGGATCTTAGAACTCACGTGGACTATTTCCAACTGCTGGCTTCGCCCTCCTAGTTCCTTGTGGCATAAGATGGATGTCCCTGGTGCCGGCGAGCAGCCGGCCAGGGCGGCAGAGCTGAGAATGCTAATGGCCTAGATGTATCTTACTGATCACCTTCACACACGGGTGCCTCGTCCCCGTGACCAGGTGGCGGTGTGAATGCCGCCGGGCATCCTTGATGAAGGGGTCCCTGTCCCGGAGTCCAGGGCTGGCTCCTTCGGAACGTGATCGATCGCCCTGCGAGTAAAGAACCTTAGCCTGGAATTCCTTCTGAGCAGTGGAAATGCTGACGGCCTTTGGACTTCAGAAAATCCTCCGTTTCCAATAGTGCAGAAGCATTTTATCTGGCGCTTCTGAACAGTCATGAACATCATTGGTGGTTGATCAAACGCCGCGGTAGGGCGGTGGACCATGAAAGAGTAGAATGCACATAACCCTCGCACCCTTGGACTTAGAAGGGGCGGCGAACATCCATTCCGTGAGGCGCCTCCGCCGCACCGCCGTCCCTGGTTGGTTTATTTGTGCGATGGGTCTGGGTCAGCTCTGCCCGTCTTCTCGGCGGCCTGAAACTCCTCCAGAAAGCCGGTTTGCACGCCTGTGAAACTGAGGGCCTGTGGGCAGCGCGTCCGCGGTCTGCCCTCTCGGTTCTCGGCGCCTTCCCCGTCGTCTGGCGTCCGTCCGATTAGCCGGCAGTTTGTACAGGGAGTCATCTTTCCAGTCTTCCCGAGGCGTCCGCTCCATCTTCCCACGCACGCCAGCTCTCCCCTCGCCGCCCGATTCTAGCATTTTGTGTGACGTTGCAGCGACCCCTCCGTGAGGCCGACAGGCAGGATGGGGGCGGACCGGGCAGGCAGGGCGCTCGGCGGGTGCACGCGTGTGGGGGTCGTGCTCTGAGCCCTGCAGGTTACACGTGATGACGTCACGAGGGCAGCTGTCGAATGCAGCCCGTGGTGTCGTTGTTGTAAGTTAAAAAGATGACTCCACTGCCACAGTGGAGATTAGATCCCTACTGGTCAGGGCCGGGTGTAGGGGACTTTGTGTATGGCCGTCCCTGAACGTTGGCAGAAAGACCTCACTGTATTGTACGGGGCCTTCCTCCGCAAACTGGCAGCAACTGTTTAACTTGGCCCGAAGGACGGGCATGGCTGCTGCCCAGCTGCTGAGCTTACTGGTACCAGCGAGCCCCCTGCTTACCTGTCAAAGACAGCAGGTCGGCAGGCTCTCAGAGCCTCACAAATGAGGCCCCGTTTTATTAAGATCTGAGAGAAAAATAATAAAGGAAGCAGGGTTAGAATTTAATGGACCAGAGCGTTTGGTTCTTAGCTTCCCCCTAAATATCTCATTCATTCAGGGGGGACTCAGGGGAGAATGACCGAGTTCCGGGAAACTAAGTTCGGAGAGTTGTCAGAGCAGGTCGATTTATCTGTGCAGGTTTGTATTCTTTCCGAATCCTAAGGGCTGCGCTTGATCGTGGGATGTAGTACCACCTGATCGCATGGTAGCGGAGGAGCTCACACGATGCCTGATCGCACGTCAGCGGATCACTGGCAGAGCCCCGCCAGGGCTGTGAGGCTGGCGGGGGCGGGGGGGCAGGCAGGCCGAGTGAGGAAAGGAGGGCGCAGGAGGAGAGAGACGCACCTTGCTTCCCTCCCCCGTGACGCGCGCTTTCCTGCGGAAAGGTGATCGCCGACGTTAGGGAACTAAGGATGCCGTTGGTGGTGGTCACCGAATGCAAGGGTTCCTTCCGCGTGACGAACAGGCGATCAGAGCAGGTGGTCAGACCTGCTGCTTGTCAGATGAGGGGGCAAAGGTCAGTGCCTGAACCGAAACCCAGCATTGGGAGGACAGTAACCCCAGAATATGCGCTCCACCTGCTGAACATCTGGGTTCCCCAGAAGTCTTTGACAAATGGGTCAGTCGGTTGTTCCTGCTTCATGTTTAACCAATCTCCCAATCGCTCCCTCCCACAAAGGGGCGTAAATCTCTGCACCTGGTATTTTCACAATGCAAAAGCGTTCAGGATGCTTTGAAACAGCGCAGAAGCCCCAAATAGTGTCTTAGAATTCTAAGTGTATTTCATAGAAATTACTATCAAGAATACTGGAAATCATAAGAAGACATTTGGATCCTGGCTGGTGTAGCTCAGTGGACTGAGCACGTGCCTGTGAACCAAAGGGTTGTGGTTCGATTCCCGGTCAGGCCACATGCCTGGGTTGCAGGCCAGGTCCCCAGCAGGGGGCGTGCGAGAGTGCCAGATACCTTATTTTTCGAAAAATTTTATGGTTTAAAATCTTTATTTCATGTAAGTTTTATTTAAGAGAGAGAGAAAGAGA
Organism: Glossophaga mutica; assembly: GCA_039655065.1. NCBI lineage: Eukaryota > Metazoa > Chordata > Mammalia > Chiroptera > Phyllostomidae > Glossophaga > Glossophaga mutica. The sequence continues at coordinate 174,835,836 of CM077307.1, forward strand.
GAGAAAAACCTTTTTTTGCATAAAATGCCCTAGTAGTGAACACCTATTTTTCAATGTTTTTTCCTATTACAGTTTGCACTCAGTGTTACTTTGTATCAGTTCCAAGTGGAGCACATGGTGGTTAGACAGCCCTGTACTTTACAAAGAGTTTCCCTGATGTTTCCGATGAATGTGTGCATTTTGTATAAGGATTGTTTAAAACCTAGTCAACACTCCCACGCAGTTCCCGTGGCGTCTGCCTCACTCCTCCTCATCACCTCGGTCCGGCATTCGGACACGCGGCCAACCGAAGGCCAAGGGCGCAGGGTTTCCTCGGCCTTGCCAGCTGCTGGGGACCGAGCGGCCCTTGGTTGACTGCTCCTGCAGCACGTAGCCTCTCGCCGAGCACTTCGGCGTCAGAGACGAGAGGGCCCCGGTCCCCGGACGCCCAGGCGAACCCTGGGCAGGCGAGTCAGGGCTCCCAGGACCATGCGGGATGCGTTTCCCCAGACGGGCTTCGTGCTGCCGTCCGTACCGGGATCGGTTTCGCGTGGAAAACGTCTTCTGCTCTTCCTTCCTCCCTTCCCTTGTTTCATGCCGAGCAGGAAAAATGGAGGAAAAAAGGGGAGAAAAACAGAGAGCGTTTTGAGCTCCTCCATCTGTGGAACAGTCCAAGGGAAATGAAGACCCGCTGAAGCCCCGTGATCCACATTTTATCATTAAGTGAGCGAATCGCAGACGCTGTTTAGTTTAGCAAGTGACTCCGCTGGAATTTACAGTAAAGCCTCACTTAATATATTTCCATTTAGCGCGTGTTTGTTTTCAATAACTGCCCCGCCGCCCTGTTTGGTTTGTGGTGCCGAGCGGCTGCGTCTCCGCCGTGGCTGGAGCCCCCAGGGCTTCGCTGCCCTGGTACAGGGTTATGTTCAGATTGAAAGTGGATTTGTTTAATATCCTTCCAGAAGCAAATTCATAAATCCGCAGCTTCCCCGGATGTATCGCCAACGTTGTAATTGGTAGAAAGTTGGCAAGAAAGAGGGATGCGCTCGTTGAGCCACGGCCCCATGCATGGGCGCAGTCTCCGGGAGTTGCGTGGCTTGTGGAGATCGCGGAGCACCGTTCAGGGCGTGTGAGCACCTGCGGTGCTCGAGGATGCCTCTGCTGGCGGACTCTGCGACGGGATGGCTGTGAGCCCTCCTGGAGGGACGGGAAAGCATATCCTTGCAGACAGGATCGGGGTGGGGGCGTCCGTCTGCTCTGGGAACCAGTGCTGTCCCTGGGAACGGTGGCAGCTGCTGCCCAGGCCGTGCTGGCCCCCGACTGGGTCCCTCTCGGTCTCCTGACTCGGTGCCTCCCTGGCACTGCTGGCGAGGGCCCTGGAGAGCCCGTGGCAGCGTCTGGCTGGCAACAGACAGCCCGGCTTACCCAGGGCCCCTGTGCGCTCACCTGGGGAGCGTCTGCCATTTGACAGGGCCCTGCAGAAGCAGACGGAGCGGGACCCTGTGGAATCAGAGGAGCGGAGGCTGCCAGGGAGCCACCCCTGAGGCTGGGGTACAGGAGCGGGCCCCCGGCCACCTCTAGGTGGGAGGTGGGGCCTGGCTTCCTGGCCTCGGCTGTGGAAGACGCTGCAGCTTCCAGCGGGGTGGGCGGTGGGCGTGCACTCTCCCGTCCGCCTTTCTCCGTGGGAGTCCGTCTGGGGAAGGGCGTGTGGGCGGCCCTGGGCGGACCCCCTGGGAGGGGACGGGGCGTGGGCCCGGGTGCAGGGAGTGCGGGCAGGCAGCGTGGGTCGGGGGACGAGGCTGTCAGGAGGGTCGGACTTGGTCGGCAGGAGCAGATGGGACGTCCCTGCGTGTGGTCCCCTAAAGCGTGGGGCCTTGTCAGGAACCCACGGGCAACCAGGGTGGCCGAGCCGAGGGCGACACGAGATCTAGCGGGATCGGGCCTTGCAGGGGGCGCTCAGGCTGGACCCCGGGGGTCCCGAGTGGCAACCTCCGCGTGCGCCGTTTCCGTCTGGGCCGTCCCAGGCTCCGGCTGGAGGCACGGGCTTGCCTTTCCTGGGGCTGCCAGAACAAGACCGCGCACCGGGGGGCTTACGACACTCGCCTCCACCGCCCGACAGCTCTGGAGGCTCTCGGGGAAGACCCATCTTCCTGCCTCGTCGGCTTCTGCCAGTGCCCACATCTCGGGGTCTTCGGCCCCCTCGCATCTTTAAATGGAATCTTCCTCGCACTGTGTCAATTGGACGCTGACCCCTGTCTCCCCCCTCCACTTACAAAGCCCTCTGTGATGACAGCGGGCCCTCCTGGGTAATGCAGGGTCCTGTCCCCACCCAGGGCCCGCGCCTTAGCCAGCATACTTCCATCTGCCGCCCTCGCCTCCCTGCCAGGCAACCTAATGCGCATTCACAGCGTCGGCACAGCGAGACTCCACGGCTTGAGGGGGGGGGGGGGCTCTTATGGTGCCGCCTGACCAGCCGTGGTCGTCTTGCCCCAACACGTGCTTGCGTTGGCCAGGCAAGGCCCGGCCTCCTCGGTGCTCAGAAAGCCTCGTGGAGCGCACAGTGGGTGCTTGGCCCACGCTCAGTCCCCTCATTTTCTCCTTTCTGCCACTAAAGGTTCTTGGAGAGAGACGAGTTTTGCCCTAGGAGGCTCTGGCTCGAGGTGTACGGGGACACGGTCTGAATTTTCTTTGTCTGTAAAGTACAGCCCAGTGACACCTCAGCGTAGGTGGGCCCCTGCCTCCTTTGGGTCCTGCTCAGGGGATGTGGGCAAGTCTCCTGTGCCTCAGCTGGGTTAGAGTCTTGAATCAGCTCAGTCCTTTATCGACCTCCGACTTTTCCGCACCTGCTAAATTTATCCGACTGTGACATTGACCTAAAATAAAAATCAGGTTTCTAAAACAAGACTGTTTTGCACAGCGAAGACAAGTGTTCCTATAAAGTTGAAGTGTTATGTATGTAAATAGGCATAATAATGCTTTGATGGTTACCTTCTTTTGGGGAGAATAGGTTTCTCTGAGAAACAGAGGAAGCAGTCACCCCTCTTCCAAAGGGGAAGTGATCGTGGCCACAGCAGCGTCACTGTCTCTGCCTGGCAGCACCTTCTCCCAGCGTGGCTGACCTCCCTCAGGAAGTTCCTACTTCCCCGCAACCCCAGGGCACCTGGCGCCCAGGGGTGGTGCTCCTGCGCGGCGGGTTGCCAGCGTGGTCTCTCGTCTCCTGTGCCTTTCGATGGCTCTCCAGTCGCGTCTCGTACGGGTGACTCCGCGGCGAGTGTCTTCAAGCACGCAGCTTCTGTATTTTGGACTATTTCCTGGAATTCGTTCCCAGAAATAGGATTACTGGGGCTCGATACATATTGTCAACTTGCTTTCCAAAAGGGTTTCAGCAGTTTTCTTGTACCCTTGCCAGAGTTCAGTTTATCTTTTTTAAAAGTTTTGTTCATTTAACCGGCAAAAAGTTGCCTTACTTGGTTGACATTTGCATTTTTTGATGATTTGCAAGATGAAATTGTTTTCGTTTTCTTTCTAACCGTTCCTGTTCTGTAAACTGTCCGCATTTTCTGCCTGTTTCTCTATTTGCTTTTAATGTTTTTGTAAGAATTTTATGAGCATTTTTACGCAGTGCTCATATTGACCCATTTAATATTTCCACAAATATTTTTTCCATGGTGTTTGCTATCTCGTTGGGTTGTTTTTTAAAATTTGTTTTTGTTAATTCACATACAAAATTTTGATTTATCGAATCTCTCCATCTTTTCCCCTGTCTCTTCCCAGAAGTCTCGGCCTTTATCCACAAACTCAACTCTAGGTCTTATTTTTGTTCTATTACCTTACATTTCCGGTTTTATCTGGACTTTGACTCTTTGTGCTAAATGTATCTGAATGGATTTTTAAGTTGAAACTGGTTATCACAACACTGTTTATTAAATAACCATCTGTAGTTTAAAAAATGAGTCTTTAAATGGTTTGGGTAACATCACTGATTGGTCATTTCTGGACAGTCCGTTGTAACCTTTGGTTCCTCGGCTGGAACCACGTCAGTGTAGCCCCCGCTGCTGCGTGGTGTGTTTAAGCATCTGGCCAGAACGGCACTCCCGAATGCCTGCTTCCTGACTTTTCTTTAATATTCCGCCACGCGAAATTTAAAGTCAAGGCTCCCATCAGAACGACTGTCCTCACAGTCCGACGGCACGTGCCTTAGAGTCGGGCGGGGAACCGGCGCGGGTCACGGCACTGAGCTCCGCGCTGCGCGGTCCCTGTTCACGGGCGAAGGAGGTCCACGCTTCCCGCGGAAAACCCTGGGAGGCGGGAGGCACAGCGGCCCATCACCCCCCACGCCCTGGCTGACAGCTCCAGGCAGACCTTCCTGCTCCCCTTCAGCGGGGAGGCCGTAGAGGGTCTGCGTGCTGAGGACCCAGATGCCGCCTGCCCCGCCCGTGGGGGCCCCGCCCAGGGACCACCGAGTGCCGCACGGTCACGGGGAGAAGGTGCGGGGAGGCGGCCAAGGTCATGCTGTCCTCTGGCGCTGGTGGTCTTTACAAGCCACTGCTCCTGAGACCGTTCTCAGCACGGGCATCAGCGGCCCCACCACCGGGCCGGACCGTCTGAAGAGGGGTTTTGTCGCGAGGTGTGACCCGAAAGACCTGGATTATCCAGTGCGCTGATAGGACCGAGGGAGGCCCCTCCGGCCTCAGGGAGGAGGTGGCGCCTGGCCGTCAACTCCCTCTCCCTGACCAGAGCGGGCATTGTCCTCTGGTCAGTGCCGGGGTCCCCAGCGCGCGATCCTGAACTCAGATGCCAGCCTGCCTTTCTGCACCTCCCCCTCCTGCCCTGGCTCCCCTTTGGACCACTTCCTGTGTGGGCACCCCCATCTTGTCCGGTCCCCCAGGAAGGAAAGGAGGCCCTTCGAGTGTCTCTCCCCTCCACCCGGGGTGCTGTCTCTTCCCACCCGAGAACAGCTGGCGGTGCCGATGGTGAGCTCTCTCCTCATCGGTCTGAACGCATCTTTGCTTGGACCTCGCTTTCGAGGAGTATTTCAGGTAGAGAATTTCAGGCCAACAGTGACTCTTCTTCATCAACTCGAAGATGATTAATTATTCCACTGTCTTCTGGCTTTCATTGTTTCTCCTGAGTCTCCCTGCTCCTCTGAAGGGAAGGGGTCTGTTCCTCCAGCAGCGTTCTGCTCTGTAGCCTTTTACCGTGGAAGCTTCTGTGCGCGTGCCGAAGTGGGGTGGTGTAGTGGCGCCCCGTGCTGAGCGCCATTCACCCTGAATGACTGCCGACCGTGAGAAAGCGTGCCGTGTTTTCTCACGCGAAGTCCGTCTCTCTCGCCGTGGCACAGCGGCAAGCCGCAGGCGCTCTGTCGGGTCACGCAGAAATACTTCAGCTGTAGCTCTTAAAAATAGTTTTTTTAATGCCAGCGCAGTATGTCATTAGCCCTTTGTCTGGTCTAATTATTTCCTTTGGGGTTACAAAGATTCATTACTCTGGTCCTGTTATTCTTTCTGCATTTATTAGCTAGCGTTCTTTCATGAAGCAGGACGTTTTCTGTGTGTGCTTTTTTCTTCTGCCGTGTAATCTGCTCGTACCCTGGACACTGTGTTCTTCATCTGTGAGGGGATTTCTACTGGCGAGTTTTGCTAATCAGAACCCCTTCAATACCTTTGACGGGGCTGCTTTTATCGTCTTTCGGGGGGATGAGGCAGTCTGGTCTGTCTGTGATCGCACCCTGACTCCTCGTCTGGCTCGTGTGGGTTTGTCTGCAGTGAAGGCCAGAGACGGAGTGTGAGAAACTACAGCATTCACTGAGGGTGAGACTGTGTTGCCTCGCTGCAGTCGGGTGTACGTTCTCTTGCCGCTTTGCACGCTTTTACAGTGTATATGTTTATACGGTGCAGCCAAGGTCCTTTTCCTCGCTCTTCAGAATGCAGAGGAAGGTGATTTTGAGCGGAAAGCAGACTTCTAAATTGCGTTTCTTAAACTTTTTATTTTAAAGTAATTCTAGATTCCCGTGTAGCTGTAAGAAATAGGACAGAGAGGTCCCGTGTCCCTTTGACCCAGTCTTCTCCGATGGTGACATCTTGCAAACTGTGACATGTTACAACCGAGAAACTGATGTTGATACAGTTCACGGATTTTATTCAGGTTTCAACAGTCTTCATGCGCTCGTTTGTGTGTGCACACGCGTGTACGTTTATAAAGTTCTCTGCAGTCCTATCACGGGTGCGGGTGTGTGTGACCAACACCACAAGGCACCGACGGTCTCACCACCGGGCACCGCTCGTAGCCACCGCTCCTTACCGTCCTCCCCCCGGCCGCCCCACCCCGGGCCACCACCGGTCTGTTCTCCATCTCCGCAGTTTTCTCCATCTCGGGGGTGCTATGTAGACGGGGCCGTGTAACGTCCGTAACCTCTCCAGCGTGGCTGTTGTCACGCAGCACAATTCCCCTGGGAGCCGGCCAAGTCACTGTACACGCTGGTAGTTTGCTCTTCCTTTTATTGCGGAGTACTGTTCCGTAGTACAGATAGAGCACATTTTTATATGATTGTTTTATTGATTGATTTGAGAGGGAAAGAGAAGGAGGGGAGAGAGAGCGAAACATCAACTTGCTGTTCCACTTATTTGTGCGTTCATTGGTTGATATTTGTATGTGGCCCGATTGGGAATTGAACCTGCAACCTTGGCGTATCAGGACGACACTCTGACCCGCCGAGCTGCCCTGCCAGGACTGGCAGCACAGTGCTTCAACCACTGAAGGACCCTGGGCTGGCACCCAGCACGGGGCTGCCCGTCATTGGTGTACGGGTGTCAGTGTGAACATACGCCTTCAGGCTCTCGGGCAGACACACGGAGGGCACAGTTGCCGAGTCACACGGTGACTGCGGGGTCCAGTGTCCGAGCCCAGGAGGCAGGGTTTTAGGAGGCTGGGGCCTCGGACTGAGAGTGGCATCCCCTGCTGCCCCAGCCGTGGACCCCTGTCTAGAACCCGGGTCCACTGGTTCAGGTCGAGGTGGAGAAGACGGAGCGTGCTCCGTGTTTCCGATTGTCCGTGCTCGTCGACACTCCTGTTTACGGGGGGTGGCACACGGGCTCAGCACGGCCTGGGCGCCGCGTGGATTGGCCGGGAGGGCGACTGGGGCGCACGCGGGCGGCGGTTCAGCGGGCACCTGGGGCCAGGCAGAGCCTCGGCTCGAGGGGTGTCTCTCCACTTTGCGTTGCTGCGCGGCCAGCTTGTTCCTTCACACCCGTGTCCCCTTGCATCCTTGTCCCTCTCTGTCCCCAGGGCAGGATGAGGACGTGGCCACGTGCCACGCTCAGCCTTAGGGCCGATTGCGGGAGGGGCTCCAGCCAGCGGGGAGCTCCTCCCGTCCACCACAGATGAGAAGTGAGTCGTCCCGGTCACGATGTTGCTGTTTCGGTGGGAAAGGGGGTGGCGATTCCCTCCGGTGGGGAACGCCCCGAGCCCTTCTCCCAAGTGGCTTTTACCAGGAGTGGCGTGTGAAGGTGTAGACATGCACAGCTCATCCATCAATGTCAAAGGCTGCAGCCACACAAAAACAGGTATTACCTGTGGACAACAACAAGTGCAGGAACACAGAGATCTGCCACAGGTCAGGGTCTGAGTCATGCTGACGCCAGAGGGTCTTCAAGACGTATTTCAGGAGATAAGGAGTTACTCCTCATGCCTGGAACTTAAACATCCGGTTTACATCACCAGGACTGTATAAAACAAAGCAGAGCAAGCTTCAAAGGATACAATGTATTTATCAGGCCTGATTCCCACCCAGGGAACCCTCGGTGTTAGAGTCGGGTCATGTCTGCCACCTGCGTTTTTACTTGGTTTTCCAGGGAGACTTACTAGCCCCTTTCAGGGCTTGCTCCCACGGGGCTGCAGTCTCGGAAACCACACGGAGGGGTCCTCAACGTGCGACAGCCCCCACGGTCAGGCAGAGGCTCATACCTGACCCTCCTCCGCTGGAGGTCCGGAAGGCCGTAGGCGGACCTCTGACTGCTGCCATGCGTTTGATGCCTGGTGCGCAGCCCTGTGTACCCAGCAAGTGCAGGCATGGTGGGGGGTCACTCACAAGCCAGGCGTGCCCCCTGTCGACCCAATCTAACCTGAGAGCCGTGGGGGCCTGGGGACCTGGCTCCAGGTCACGCAGGGGCTCAGCCGCTGAGCCCCACTGGACACGGATCTGCTACCCAGTGGGTTTGCGTAACTCTCCTCCTTACTGGGGAGGCAGAGTGTCCCTCCTGTCACACCGTGGCAGTGAGTGTGCACCGTGAGTCAGGAGCCTGAGTAGATGGAGCCCAGAGGGACAGCAGTGCTTCAGCCGTCACAGGCCTGGTCGGGTGAAACGCGGGCAGGCGGTCCGTAACCTATTCAGCGAGGGTGGTTGGCAGCGGGAGGTCCTGCTGGGGACCAGACAAGGCTGGGCTCTCTGACTGGCCCCTCCGTGCACCCTGCAGAGCAGGTACCTGGGGCCCCACAAGGACAGGGCAGCCGCGGACCTCTGCAAAGTCCGAGTGTCCGCGGCGCCTGTGGGTGCCTGTCAGCGACTCTCTGGCGCTGGGTCACAGCCGCCCCCTGACGGCGTGTCTCACAGACCACCCTGATTTGGGGCGGTTTCCAGTGCAGGCATTTCCGACAGGACCACCTCGGGTCTCTCGGGTTTCTTGGTTTTTTAAATCATCTGTAAAGCGTTTGCTGGGGCCTCCCTGTCTGTGGAAGGCGGGGCTTGCTGGACACTGGGGGTTCTGTTGGCCCTTCCCACCAGCCCCAGGGGAGGAAGCCAAGCATTGCCCCTGGTTCGTGGCTTTTCAGGGCTCAGGGGGCCCTCCCGCTGGTTGGGACACACCCTGCCGCAGGTGCCGCCCGGCCACCCTGGAGTGTGAGACGGGAACCTGGCATTTAGGTGCCTTCACGAGAGATATGGGCCGACACGTGTCACGGGCCTTCAGGCAGCACGCCCTGAATAGTGTCACACAGAGGACCTGAAGGAAAGAGTACGAGCCCCTGACCCCTCCCAGGGGTGGCATCACGCTCCTCGAGGCTGGGTTCTGGGTGCGTGGTCGCTCGCGCCTTCGTGGACTTGGCAGCTGCTGGCTGATGGAAGCCGCGTCACGCCCATCACCCACGGCTCAGGTGTGCTGCTGACCACCTTGACAAAATAGCAGGACGGCCGTCACGCAGCTCCCCAACAGCCTGGGCTTGGTGCCACGCTTGCCGAGGAAAGCCTGCCAATGATGCGAAGTGACACGTGGCCCTCTGAGAGAGGATGTGGGCGGACAGATTTCATGCCCTGTCTCCCGGCCACCCGCATGCTGCCTCGGAGCGGTTAGGGGTATTAGAGGCGGGGACAGGAAGCCCCAACCGGACAGGCTCCATCCGTGAGGGGAAGGCTCTGAGAGAAGCAACAGAGCAGGGCCCCAGCAGCGCCCGGCCCAACCTGCTGCCTGAGAACTCAGCGAGACCCCGAGAGGGCCAGGGTCAGCCCTAACGGAGGTGGGGGGGTGGAGGGCCTGGAGGCGCCTCCACAGGGCATTGCCAGACGGCTGGGCCCGCCGGGCTCTGGGAGCGTCAGGGCCCCGGCTCCCCGGGCACTGTCCCTGCCACTCTGCGCCTCAGAGGGAGCGCCGACCCGGCCGGAGCGGCCTATTCCTGGGGAGCTGCGGCACTGCTGGCTGCAGGCTCCTCTGCTGTCCCCAAAGAGAGGGCAGCCCAGGTAGGGGAAGAAACAAACGCCTGCCTCTTAGGAGAGTGCCTGCCTGCCTGCCGGTGGCCGTGGCGCCCCCTCCCTGTGGCTGGGGGCGCAGGAAGGGACACCAGTGCCCCTGTCTCACGCTGAAAGGCCAGGACTGAGTTCATGAGTCGCTCACACCCTCCTTCCCTGCACCCAGCCCAGCCTGGGTTCCTGGCCTCCTCTCAGGCCACAGAGCAATGGCCTTGCCCTTGACGTGTTCATGCGTCCTTGACCGAGGCATGCTCGTCCTCCTCCACGCTGCCCTGGTGGGCAGCTCACGTTCTCCTACCTGCCGGGAAGCTCTGAGACAGATGACTGTAGAGCCACAGGTGCAACGATGCCCACCGAGCCAGGTGGCCAGCCCCTCTGAGCCTGGGCCACAGATTCTGCGACCAGATGGCATATATGTGTATATACACACACATGCATATACATACATGTATGTGTGTACATATGTGTGTGTATGTGTAGGTGCTGGACCCTTATTTGTGGAATAAGTACTCAGAGGAAAAGGAAACCGGCAAAAGCAGCAGGGCCCTATATTTTCAAAAAACCTGCTGAGAATGCGCAGGACCCCTCCTCCGCCAGAACCGCGCCCCCTAGACTCTGCCACTGACACTCCTGGGTCATCTGGTCTCCCTCCAGCGTTCAAGTGCACCGAGCGCTTCACTTAGGGAAGCTCCTGAGGACCGCGATGGCCACCTCTCGGTCTGTCCCCTCCCGTTCCCCGTTCAGTTTACATCATCGCCCCCTGCTGTGTGCGTCCTGGCGTTTCCCGGGAGGGTTCCTGCCAGCTTCTTTTTTTTTTTAATATATCTTATTGATTGCGCTGTTACAATTGCCCCATTTCTCCCCCATCATTCCCCTCCACCCTGCACACCCCCTCCCACCCACATTCCCCCCCTTTAGTTCATGTCCATGTGTCATAAGTTCTTTAGCTTCTACATTTCCCATACTATTCTTGCCCTCCCCCTGTCTATTTTCTACCCACCGTCTATGCTACTTATTCTCTGTACCTTTCCCCCTCTCTCCTCCTCCCACTCCCCTGTTGCTAACCCTCCATGTGATCTCCATTTCTGTGGTTCTGTCCCTGTTCTAGTTGTTTGCTTAGTTTGCTTTTGTTTTAGTGTGGTGCTTAGTAGCTGTGAGTTTGCTGTCTTTTTACTGTCCTATTTTTTATCTTCTTTTTCTTAGATAAGTCCCTTTAACATTTCATATAATAAGGGCTTGGTGATGATGAACTCCTTGAACTTGACTTTATCTGAGAAGCATTTTATCTTCCCTTCCGTTCTAAATGACAGCTTTGCTGGGTAGAGCAATTTTGGATGGAGGTCCTTGCCTTTCAAGACTTCAAATAGTTCCTTCTTTAAAGCCCTCTCTCGGACCGACTTCCAATGGAGTAGAACTGTTGGTACTTCCAAGTGGAACCTTTTCTTCAGAGACCCCAGATTTGCACCGTGTGGTGTTTTATGTGACCTGTCCTGTTCTTAGTCGGGATGGCATCCCCAGACCCTCGAGGAGGGCCGGAACCTGGGCCCGGGGGCAGGAGCCCTTGGACCAGCAGCTTGGAGCTCTGCGCTCACGCTCCTAGGCTGTCCAAGCAGACGGCTCTAACGGGTTACGTTCCTCTGGTTTTTAAGAACAGTTGTAGGCATGGCTAAGGTTATAACGATGTGAAAAACCTAAAGTTGGTGTGTGATGAAAGTTGACGTTTTCTCCATGGGATGATGAAAACTCCGCTTCGAAATAAAACTAACTGTGGGAGGGGCCGTGCTGGGCGAAAAGGCCCTGGCTCTCCAACAGCACGCCATGTGGCCGGGAGCAAGTGTCTTAGCCTCTCCGGAAGTTCCTCTCCCATCTCTGAAATGAGTGGGTGTTGTACTTGCCGTAAGATTGTCGAGGTTCCTTCCCACTCAGACTTCAGGGTCGGCACCTCAGGCACGTGAGCTTGCCTCTCCAGACCCGACCCGTTCGCGCCCTGCAGCGTCAAGTTCGGAACAGGAGCCGACGAGCCCGTGCGTTTTCACGCCGCCCCTCGCAGACGGTGGGACGGCACAGTTCCTCGGAGGGGCGGTGGAGGAGACGAGGGCCTGCCCTGGTCCTCTGCCCTCCGGAGAGACCCAGGCTCCACTCAGCGCCACAGCCTGCGGACGACCCTCACCTGTCAGCGCCCTCGGCATTGACCCAGACGACCTGTGATCTGATCTGCAGAACAGAAGATTATCCAGCCGTTGAGTCTGCTCTTCTCTGTTCACCCAGCTGCCTAAGCAGGCAGACTCAAAACCTGCTGTCACCTTGCAAGATGCCACTGAGGCCCCGCCAACGCAAGGGGACATCTTCCCAGCGCCTGCGTGCACGCTAACTCGGTTCCCAGTGCAGCACTTCTGAGGAGGGGTTGCTGCTGGTACTGACCTCAGAACCCATGGCCTGTCGCCAGGCTGGGTGTGCGCAGTGACAGGCAAGGTGCTAAGGGCCACCCGAGAAGGGGCCGGCTGAGGTGACCCTTACGTGGCATGCTTATGCGAAGGGAAGACACACCCCCACAGGGGGAGAGGCAGCTCAGTCTCAGGGGCCTCGCTCACCCTGGGCCATGGCAGCTGTGTCCTGTTGGCGGCCAGAGGTGGGGCCGTTCAAGTTCTTCACCAGGGGAGAGAGTGGGTCAGCTGTTCTGGGCCCCATGCTACGGCCTCAGGTGAGGATGCTTGTGGAGTTGGGAAGGCTGGCTGCTGGGAGAATGCCAGGGCTGCGGAAGCAAGCGAGAAGCCTTCAGAGGGTCAGAGCCGCTGTTCTGCCAGCTGGCTGGCTGGCTGCGGGGGGCAGGGCATGGCTGGAAAAGGCGAGGCTTGATCTGATGACCGGAGGTGGTCAGTTTGGAAGGGAAGGCCACAGTAAATCAGACTCGGGTGCATGTAGTCTCAGATGCTCCCTGGACAGCACAGCGGGGCGTGAGCGTGCAAGTCCGGAGCTCAGAAGCCCCAGAGGGACAGCTAGCCTGTGGGCAGGAGAGGCCGAGGGTCGAGAGAATGAGGAGCCATCATTTCGGGGGTGGAAGGAGAGGAGTAGGAGAAGTAGACACAGCCGTGGTGCCATTTTCGTGGATGGGGACTGAGAAGAGAGGCGAGGTGGGCCATAGGCAGTGAAGGAAAAGGGGGGGGCGGGGGCCAGGAGCCAAGCAGGTCCCCCGAGGGAGGAGGTCTCAGGGGGCTGGGCTCTCGTCAAGCTGTGTAATGAAACCGCAGGATCCTGTTCCCCAGAAACACCAAGCGCCTCTCCGTCGTGCTGTGCCCTCCAGGTTTCACGGTGACCGCCCTCCGTAACTCTCTGTAGTTACACCAGGACGTGCTGGGGTCCTGAAAACGCAAACCGAGCTCTCCTGGCAAGAGCCTGGGAAGCCTTTGCTCTGGAAACCAGCTCAGCGAGAAAGGAACCGAGAGGAGCGCGCTCCTGGGGAGGGGAGGCGGGCCACCAGCATCCTGCCGGAGGAGCCGGAGCCGCGTCGGGCGCTGCCTCCCGTGACCTGTCCCCACGGCGACTCCTCTGCATCCCCATCCGCAGAGTGCTCATTTCAGGGTCGTGTTTGTAGTTCCTTGTGGGGAAACGAACTCTTTAATTAATCCCACCAAACATAATACTGGAAAAGCAATTATGCCTACCGCATGTAATAACCCATGTGTAGGAGAACCAATCCACAAAGTGTGAATCACTGTGCGCTCAGAAGCTGTTATGAAGGTCAGATTGCTCCGCACTTATGAGTTCCATAATTTTAGTATTTGCTCGGCATCCGGTGCGACGCCCTGCTCCCCGACCTCCCACCTTCGCTCCCGCACAAATAATATCCGTACGGTGATTAGCATCCGAAATCGCGGGTCAGCCCGTCGGGTGTTTCGCAGATGGATCCCTTTGTTTGGGGTCAGTTTGAATCGGTGACTAATTAGATAGCAAGTCCCCTCTTTTGAGATTCGAGTGGTAATTGTAGCAGAGGGCTGACTTTGTTAGTGGTTTCAATAAATCATTCATTAACTGAAGTTCAGTCTTTTCATTAAATGACTCCTGGTGGTAGAGTTAATGGGGAGTTGTCCTTCCTTTATAAATTTACCGGCGCATCCTTTGTTTCTCCCGGGGTGACCCAAGCAATTGTGTCGACCATGGGCAACCAGGCCGAGCCGCCCCTTGGCCTCCTCCCCTCCCCAGCTGGGCCGCCCGTCCCCCGAAAGCGAAGACTGCTGTGTGGCCCTGGGCAGCGTGGAGGCCGGGGATCTGCCCCAGACCTTGCGAAGAATCAAAGAATCGTAAAACCTGCTGCTGGTGGAGCTCACGAGGAACCCCTCACAGACGCCGCGGGGTTGATTTCACAAAGCCCAGGGCCATAGTCACGGAGCACCCCTTTTGAAAATCAGCTGGGCGCTTTTATTTTTTTTGAAGTTGCCTGCGTTTTGACTGTGGGGGGGGTGGGCTGCTCATGAGAGAGGGGTTGAAATCTGCGCACCCACAACAAAGAGGCTGGGGACCGTTTTCATTTGTAAAGTCACTTGGCTATCTAGAGCAGAGGTTTCAAACTCCTTTTCATCGGGGCCGCAGCAGCCTCGCGGTGGCCTTCAAAGGGCCGAGTGTGGATCTCCTTGCTCCTACCTAAGGAGTAGTTACATTTACGCAGTCCCAAAATTACATCGGCTCTTCGAAGGCCGCCGCGAGGCTGCTGTGGCCCCCGGGGACCATGAGTTCGACACCCCTGCTCTGGAGGTTCCAGGAGGTGTGTGCCACAGCCAGTCACACCGGCCGTGGGGCGAATTACGCCCCACCCCAGGCTGTGGGGAGTCCCTGACCCCTTTACCTGCGAATGCAACCTTCTTGGGGAGTAGGGTGTTTGCGGATGTGATGGAGTTGAGAGGAGGTGTCCTGAAAACAGGGCGGGCCCGGATCCCACGGCCGGGGTCCTGGGAGGAAGAGAAAACGGACGCTCTGACACAGACCGGCGGGCGGAGGCGTGCGGCAGGGAGGACGGACGGGGTGAGGGGTCTGCAGGGGACACCGAGGGCTGCGGGCAGCACCGGGGACTGAGAGGAGGCCTGGGACCGAGCCCCGCCCGCAGGCTTCTGGGAGAGCATCCCCCTGGGACCCCTCGATCTCAGACTTCTGGCCTCCGGGACTGCGAGCAAACCGTCTCGGTTGCTTGACCCCGCCAGGGTGAGGCCCTTTGTTAGAGCAGCCCAGGACCCTGACGCGTCATCACAGCTGGTCTGTGACGTCCTGCTGGGACCACCCAGACCCTGCAGTGGTCAGGGGTAGGCAGGACTTGGTCAGCGGAAGCACGTCTTTGGACCCCATACTCACCTCGACTGGAAAAATCAAACCTTACGGCCTGTCTCTTTGCTCCTGTCTTCCCGAGATAGAGTTTGGGGACGCGGGGGTATCTGTGCAGCCCTGGCCGGGTGGCTCAGTCAGTGGCAGTGTTGTCCTGTGCACCGAAAGGCCACGGGTTTGATTCCGGAGCAGGGCACATACCTAGGTTGCAGGTTCGATCCCAGGTGCCTTCCGCCAACAGTGAGAAACTAAATTGCTGCCCAGGTGCCCTGCTGGCCCAGGTTTGGTCCACAGCCTGTCTCCACCCTCAGTCTGTCCTGGGGCACTCGAGCCAGCCAGGGAGCCCCCGTGCCCCTGGAGTCCAGGCTGCCTCCCCCCCAGGACCACCTGTGAGGGAGGCGGGAGGGCTGGTGGTCGGGGAGGGGGAAGGGGGCAGACTAGACAGACCCGGAGGAGGGGGTGGGCGCTGAGAGGCTGCCCTGCGAGGAGCGGCCCTCCGAGGGGATCCTGAGCCCGTTCTGTGTTTCTGTTCCCTCTGCCTGCCTCTGAGCCCCCCAGGGGCTGCTGTAGTTAGAGACAGTTTACAAACAGTGGAGACAGGTCTCCTGCCGCCACCCCCCCGGAGTCCGTTCTCCTCGGGCGGGATGTGTCGGAAGGTGCGGCCATCACGTGGGCGCTGCGGCGTGGGAATGGACCGTGGGCGGTTCTGTTTTCTAACTCGGTGACTTCCGTCGGAGCCTGGGCAACGTAAGGGGAACCAGAAGGCTTGAACCCAGACGGGGGCGGCCATGCGTGTAGACAAGGGAGTGGGAGGCTGAATGTTCTGTGCGGTCAGCTCAAGTGCATTCGAGATGCACGTTCGATTTGGGGTTGGTGTACGCACTTGGAGACCCCAGAAGGGGGTGGTCGGAAACACTTCGTTTCGGACCAAGACAGGTCTCCATGGCCACTAATGCCATCCGAGGGGACCACTGGTTCGCTGCACCTCCGCCCTGCACACTCGGGAGCCGGAGCGGGGGGTTCACCCGAAGTCCCGGTTCATCACCGCGTGAGGCGGTGTGATTCGGTGCGATCGGGGCTCACGGGGGACTCAGGGGATGGGCCGCCCGAAATCATGCGTGTGCTGAGGGAGACAAGATTGTCTTTCTTTCGAACTGAAGCTGGTCCTGAGGTCGAAATTAGGCCCACTCTCTCTGACTTCGGCACTGCGTCGTCTGAGGAATCCATCGGGGAAATGTGTTTTGCTTATGCTGCCTCCGTTACGGGAAGCTTGGACAACTGCTTGGGGGCTTTGAGATGGCTCTCCCTGTGCCAGGGTTTCAGCCGTTATGAAATGAAACCAAAAGCGAAGCAGTGGGGGGCGTTAGAATGGAAATCTGCAAATCCGAGTGTCTCGGGTTCTTAGAAGGAATGTTACCACAATCTCTCTCTGGGTAAGAGTTTTAAAAATATTTACGTGTATTATGTGCAAAGTGTAACAGTTAAATTAGTGATAATTGAAAAGATGCGATACCCTGACAATAATTTGGGAACTGTTTGAGGATTAAAAGTAAGAGCCAATTGTAAGAAAATGCTGTCATTGTGGCTTCTGGGACGTTAACCCGGTAACGCCGTCACGTTACTGTGTGATGGCTCACCCCGAAGGCGGGGAGCAGGAGGCGGAGCGGGCCCACGGGGACGGCGCCAATCCCGTTGCTTGGTCCCTCCGGTTTTCTGGCCTTTCTCCACTTGGCCGGAGTTTTGCAGGCTCCTGTGCGGACCTCACCCCATTTGGGCGGTGAGGTCGCCAGCCGGGGATGGCATTGCCACACCTAAGGGGACGGTGACACGCTTTCCATTTTCCTCGTCAGCACGGACACTTCCGCTGCGGGACTGTCCCCTCTTCCCGCCCAGCCCGCTCCCCTGGGGGAGGCTGACCCGTCTCGCCCTGGTCTCTAACGGGGGACAGCAGACCCTCCGAGGAAACCCTCCTGCCCAAGGCACATCCGTCACGGGGAACGGGGAACGGTGCCCGGGCGGGAAGCAGATGTCGTTGCCGCCAGGTCTCGGCGGGGGGGGGGCAGGCAAGGGGACCCCCCTTCCAGGGCCTGGCCTGGGGCAGAAGCAGAAGCCAGACACCGCCGAGGCCCCTGGTGTAGGGGTCTCGCCTGCTGTGGGTTGTCCCCTCCCTGGGGGTGGCCCGGCTCCAAGCCTGGGGCCTGTTCGGATCCCTGTCTCACTTCCTGGGCCTCCCAGGCCCACGCACGTTTGGATGCTGCGCCACCCCCGCCCTCTGAGAGTCTGAACATACCCTGGGTACCAGTGCCCCCCTCTCTGGGACGTTCTCTCCGTCTCTTTCGTCCCCCGCCACCTCCAGCCTTCTCCTGAGAGCTCGTCCTCTCGGAAGGAGGGTCCCCGATCTCTTCGGCTCCTTATTTCCCTGGCGTTGTCACAGCCCAGAAGGTGAGGCTGGGCGGGGGAGGGTGGGACTGGTTCCACGGAAGAGTCCTTTCGACGCAGGAGGAGACCCCTGGGGAAGCGGGTGGCGTGCCAGGTTTAACCCCTGGTCCCCGGCCGCACCACAGGACGAGACTCCGACTGTTCCTCCCTCCAGGCCCGCGGGCACCAGGGTTTGCGGAAACCCACAAACGCACTTCGCTCCCCCCGCCGCGCCCCGGCCCGGCCGCCGCTGCTCACGCACTTCCCTGTTGGTCGTCGGGGGGTGCAGGTCCTGGTGGCCCGCGGTCCGGGTCCTGGGCAGCTGGCCGGCGGCCGCTCGGTGTGCCGTCCTGCCTCCGGTTCTTCGTTCCTGGTGGCGGTGGCTCAGGACGCGGGGCCTCTACCTGGTAACTCCCAGTTGGGGACTAACCGCACCACCCCCCTCACCATGCGGCTCCGACCCTGTTTCTCCGACCGCCTCCCGGGCTCACTGGGGCCGGCCTCACGGAGCGCTCGCTTCATGTTCAATGTTAATGTTTTGTAATTAGTGAGATGACTCACAACGTTAAAAAATTCCCTTCCCATCCTACTGCTAGGTCAGGGGAATACCGTGTCATGCAGGGTTTATTAAGGCCCCGGTGACAGTCACAGTTGAGAACTAGACCTTGGGATTTCCTGCGCACGGGAGCTCGTGGCGTGCGGCACCCCGCCCGCACCTGCCCTGCCTCCCGAACAGAACGGGCACACGATCCCGGGAAGCGAAGGAAGCGGGTCTGGGGCTGCCCTTCCGTGCTGGGGGCCCCATCAGTTCCCAGGACCGATGGCAAGAAGAGAGGCGAGCTTTGTCCCTGCACTCCTGGAGCCTCGGTGAGCGGGAACAGCTCTCCTGCCCGTCCTGTCCTGGGAACGTGGTAACCTATTTGCGTGACCTAAATTGTGCGTTTTGCAAGGTGGTCGTTTGAGACAGAGCGGAGGATGGAGAAGCTGTGCTTGTGACAGCGTCCTCCGGATTGCTTTGCGGGCCCGGCCGTAAAGACAGATTGCTCACGTGAGATTTTCAAAGGCACAGGAGTGGCCGCAAAGCAGGCGAGAGCCAGCCCGGCGACGGGAGACTGTTGAGGGCCTGCGTCCTCACGAGGCAGAAGGAAGCAAGCCCCGGAGTCTGCGAGAACACACTCCTGCAACCTCTGAATGCCCCGAACGGGGAGGCCGGGGGGTCGCCTGTCCTGTCGTATTCGAAGGCAGTCGAAGAAGAGAAGGGACAGGACAAGCAGAGCCCATGGCACACGCTCCCCCCAAATGAGCGTGACACGGGCAGGCCTGTGTTGGCCTGTGTTGGCCCCGTGTTGTCAGGCTTTGCCGGAGCGTGTGTTAAAATTCGGGTTGGACTCAGGCCTGGGAAGGAGCCAGAAGCGGCTTCCAAGGCAGGTCTTCCGGGGGCCCCGCTGGGAGGAGCAGGGTTGGAGTCCGTCCCTGCTGGTTTCGGGTCAGTCAGTACAGACACCCCATCCGGAGGGCCCTCCCTGGCCACCCCTGGCTCTGAGGGACCTCCGCACGCGGGCCCCACCCAGCACCCGTCCTCACGCTCACCCCCCACCCCGAGGAGGGGTTCTCTGTGCCTCTTCAGCGGGCCATGTCCCTCTCACATCACCCTCCGTGAGGAGCAGGAAGGTCGCGCTGACTCCCGTGGGCAACCCCCGTGCCCCCTCCTGGCGCTGCGAGTCCGACGACCGCAGACACCCGGTGTGAGCAGGTGCGGGTGCACGGCGGGCCGATCCCACCGAGCATCGTGTCCTGGGGGTCCATCCACGCTGCAGCCCGTGTCGGGGTGCCTTCCCGTTCTGAGGCTGAGGGCTGTTCCGTCGTGTGGACAGACCGAGTGCTGTTTGCCTGTCTCCCGTGGGTGATTGCTTGGGCCACCCCACCGTTGAGTGGTTGTGCATGACACTCCCGTGAGTGTGAGTGTGCAGAGCTCTGTTTAAGACCCTGCTCTCCATTCCTGTGCACACACGCCTGGGGCGGCCTGGCCGAGCTGTCCAGGAACCCCGTTGTCAGCCCTTGGAGGGGCCGTTCTACTGGTGTGCACAGGTTCTGCCCCACCTTGTTTTCCCGCCGGTGGTGCACCGAGGTCCCACTTTCTCTGCATCCTTGCTGGTTATTTCCCGCTGCTCTTTTTTAGTAGCCATCCATGCAGATGTGAGATGCGTTTTGTTCTGTTCTGTTTTGATGAAAGCGCACTGGCTTCCCTTTGTGGTCGGCACACACCCCTTCAATCGCTGCTCACGTGACAGAGGAAGGCGCTGGCCCAGGGTGGCAGGCGCGCAGTGGCCGAGACAGGGCCGCAGCGCGGGTCTCTGCCTGCTCCTGTCACCGCCGTGTGCAGCACCCGGGAGTCCACCACGGAGTGAACTCAGGGGGCACTGAGGCTGGCTGACAAGTGTGAGTCTCGCAAAGTGAAGAAAATGACCAACGGTGGTTCTAAAGCCCACACACGTTGTCAGCGACTTTGTCTAATGAGAGAGTTCCTCCTCGCGTCAGTGAGCTCGTTCT
Organism: Glossophaga mutica; assembly: GCA_039655065.1. Classification (NCBI taxonomy): domain Eukaryota; kingdom Metazoa; phylum Chordata; class Mammalia; order Chiroptera; family Phyllostomidae; genus Glossophaga; species Glossophaga mutica. The sequence goes on from CM077307.1 coordinate 174,855,829, forward strand.
CACTTCCTGTTACTGTTCTGTGCCGGCTGGGAGCCCAACCACCCCCTTGCAGAGAGTCGCCCATGGGAAGGCTCCTCGCCCCCACCCCCCCACACCCCCCCCACCCCGGTCCTCCGTCCGGTCCACTCTCACCACCGCCCTGTCCCACCCGCCATCCCCGCCCACCAGCTCCCTCGCCCTCCCCTCTGGGTTCCTTAAGAGATGCGCAGCCAGGTGCCCGTCGCTGAGCTGGACTCCGAGACTCGGGGCTCCGGGTCCTGGTCCTTCGTCTCAGACCCAGGCCCCTGCTGGGGCCTGCGGGGGCTCCGTCTGGCGTGGCTGTGAGTTCGCACGCGTCTGCGTCTGATGGGGGGGGGGGTTGTGCAGCAGCTGTCTCTGATGGGCACAATTGATTTGTTCTGTGAAGAGGTTTCCTGTGGAACCGATTTTCTGTGGCAGTTTCGGAGTGCTGCGCCCTTCAGGGGAAATGACTTTTCCTGCCCACAGACACTGAAGCTGGGACCGCTCCTCTTGACGCAGAAGCGTCTCGCACGCACCTGTTTTCACACTGTGGCTGATGAGCCTGATCCTGACATGAAATTCCCCCAGGGACCCAGGTTGGCAACATGATGTCTATTTTTAGGGCAACCTGAAAACAAGAGCGGACAGGCCGTCCAGATACTTTCTGTCGGGGCGGAATATTTAGAGTCGGGTGGGATTGTGTGTGTGTGCGAGAGAGAGTTTATGATTCGGCAGGTTATTTTCTCAACTGCGTGCTGAAGGAAGGAGCAACCGAAGGCCACAGCCAGGAGCCGCCGGGGCGTGAGTGACGGCTGGCCCCTTGAGGAGGGCCCGGACGAGCCGCAGGCCAGCCGCCCCTGCTGGTCTCTGCGACGCGCGCCACGCTGGTGCCGGCCTTTCTCCGGCCCCGTCAGGAGTGGGGCTGGAGTAACTCCGCCGTGAGTTACGCTGAGCACCTGCTGGCCCGGAGCAGCTGCCTCCGTAACTCTGCCTGTCGGCGTGTTATGGGGAGGCCTCGTGCGTTCTGTCCCCGGTGTTAGGTTTCTGCTGAAAACAAGGAGTCACGACCTAACCAAAGCCCTTTCCCTGCAGCTGAGCGGGGCCAGCTGGGCCACCGACACTTCCGAGGGAGGCTGGTTTTCAGGGTCCCCCCCCCAGATTCCTCTAGGAGGAGACTCCAGGGGCAAGAACCTGGTCTGTCCCGTGTGGTAGTTCATTTCCGGGCACCCTGGCCTGGCGCACCCCTGCTGGGGCTGGATGGGGGCTCGGTGTCCGCGTCCGTGGGTGCGGACGCTCTCAGGGGGTTGTCAGGTTCAGAAAGCGTGTGTTGGGCTTTGACTTTGTGCCGTGGGGACCCAGAGGTGAAGGAGCTGGCCCTGCTCTCCAGGCACGTCCCACGCGGTGGGGGCAGGTAGACTTATCCGAGCAACATGCCCCTGAGCCAGGGCTGCCGGCAGCGTGGGAGCAGCGGCACGGCAGGGGAGAAGCAAGTCCCCGTTCCTGAGTGGCTGGTATGGACTCTGGGGCCTCCTGGCCACAGGACCGGGCTGGACCCTCTCTTTCTTCCTTAGGCCAGTGGCTTATCCAGTTGGCACACTGCGAAGCTGCCCCTCTGCCATGAGACAGGGTGGGGGTATGCAGAATGGGGCGTTGGCAGGGAACAATAATGAACACCAAGAGTGCAGACCGGTGCATCATGGGAAACCTGCCCAAGCCCAGGCGCGAGGCCTCAGCAGAAACCGACCCTGCCCACACCTTGGTCTGGGATTCCAGCCTCCAGAACCGGGAGGAAACCAGCCTCCGTGGCTTCAGCCCTGCCTGCGGCATTCTGCTGGGGTGGCCCAAGCTGACCCGTCCGGGGCCGTGTCACCTTGAGGGGCTGTGAGGCCGCCCCTGACGTCACAGCAGCGGACTATCAGTGCTCCAAGCGTCCTCCCAGCCAGCTGGGGACAAGCATTTGAGTCCTCGCTCTCATTTAGAATTTGGGGGGAGAGAAGACGGATGGACTCTATTTACCCAATGGTAACATACTATCGGTTGGAAGGTAGGAGGCAATATCGATGTTTTTCCAGAAATCATTTCGAGGGACAGTTAGAAAAAGCCACGTGCTCACTTGGGCTGGGGGTGGATCTCTGAGCTCATTTTGAACGGTTCCTTCCTCTTTCTTCTTCACACGTGGAGGGGCTGTGTTTGCATTGTTATTTTGTGGCAGCTGGGGTTTATTTTTTTGCTTGATTTGGGCAAACGTGTGGGACTTCTACCTCCGAAGGGTGGTGCCGACAGGACAACTGGGCGTGGGCCTGGGGAGCAGCGGTGCCCTCCCGAAAACCCGCAGGGCAGAGGTGGGGACAGGGTGGGGCCTGAGCCGCCGGCGGCCCACCCGCCCCTGGCGGCCCCCACCTCCGCCCCGCCCCACCCGCCGCACCCTCCCCCCACCGTGGGACTCCGGGGGCTTGGAAAGAAGGGCCCCCAGCCAAGGACAAAGGCCCCGCATCCTGAGGCCACGAGAAATGCCCGTGTGGAGCACGGCGCCTCCCCCAAGCACCCGAATGTCTCACCCCAACCTCGGCCGCAGGGCTGTCGTGAGCGAAACTGGGCCGACGCCTCTGAGCGCACGCTGTCATTTTCCTGAATTTTCCCCGAACGTGACAGACCTCAGTTCGGCTATTTTGAGACTCTGCTGACGGGGTTGCTGGGCCCACACTCCACGCTTCAGCCGTTTCGGTCCTGACTCCTCGACCTCGTTAAGCGTGTATTTTTGTGCAAGCCTGTGGTCTGACTCGGTGCCCGAGGGACCAGCGCTCAGCCCGCCCCCTGCCCTCGCTGGGCGTCCGACTCCGGACCAGGAGAGGAAGGCTGAGTCCACTGCAGCCTTTTCTGAAAAAGCCTTAACGTGATGCGCTTTCTTGCCTGGTCCACGCAGGTGACTCTCAGGCAGCCAGCCCGACTCAGGTGTCCACCTGCTGGGCTCCGCTGCTCTGCCCCCCCCAGGGACACCTGCTGATTCCAGAGCTGACCGGGAGGCGGGCAGGGCACTCGGTGTCCAGAGCTAGGAGCTCTGGGTTCCAGCCCAGGTTCGTTCATTGGTCCTCAAGAGACGGTGACTCCCTAAAACCAGCTTGCACAGCAGCCCCCTGGAGGGCAGAGGAACCCAGGGCCATCTCCTGGGGGTTGGTCAGTCTAGATAATGAGGTTGGCAGGCTTTGAAAGGCTTCCATTAAATCTTTCAAACTTCTGAGCACACTGCCATATTCTGTGCGTGACCCTCCAAGGAGTTTCAACGGCCGCAGCCACCATGTCGGAGGTTCGCAGAGGTCGCCACCCGGGGACCCTGCCGCTGTCCCAGCTCCCATGGGCTCTGCCTTAGCTGGGCAGAAGGGCGAGGGAGACAGGGGCCCTGGGGACGGTGGGGCCCTTGCAGTGTGGCAGACGGGCTCCCTGCAGTCGGGGAGCAGCAGGCCCCGCCCACAGCCCGGCGGTTACCGACGTTCCCCTTCGCCACCCTGAAGAAGTGCACACAAGGACAGCCGGACCCAGGCTTGCTAAACTCAGCGGCATTCAAACTCAAAGTGATAAGTGAGCTTCCGCCTCATTCTCTTGGTCACGTTTGCTCCTTCCTTCTCTAAGCAGGTGTTTGCTGCACCCACTCCCACAGGGCTCTGGGTGCCGGGGGTGAACGGGGGGCAGAGCAGATGGGGGACCCTGCTGGCAGAGCTGAGAGTCTATCGTGGGGCAGGGGGGCGTCCTGGGCCTTGCCAGGACTTCCAAACAAGTGACAAATGCATCCCAGGCACCGGACCGCAGACGCGCACGGTTCTGGAGGAGCGCGTTCCAGGGATCGTGTGACTGGGAAGGCTGGGCGCTGCAAAACCCGAAGGGGCTCACCGGGTGGGTGCGGGCAGGCAGCGGCAGCCCTGGGGGCGAGGGGGCGGCTCGTGCAAAGGCCCTGTGCGTGCACCGCACTGAAAGAAGGCCCGTGAGCCCAGCACGGCGCTCATCCCCCTGCTCCTGGTCAGGGCCCCCAGGCCACGGTGCACCCACGCCTCGTTCCCTTTCCCGCCCCTCCAGCAAGAATGACGCTCACCGCGCCGAGGCCTCGGGGTGGCGCCCTGTCTCACTGTGCGAGGTGTTCTGGCTGCTGTCCCACCTGTGCCGGGCCTTGCTGCGGATTCCCGGGGCCAGATGCTGGGTAGGGCTGATGGCAAACCTGTCTTCTGGAGCAGGCCGGCTCCTTGGGCGGGGGCTCACACAGGCGTCCAGCAGATGTATGGCTAGAGCACATGACGTCAGCCACTAACAAGTGTTAAGAAAAAATCATGACAGGGGTCGGAGAGTGCCCAGCGGACGCGCTGCCCTGGACAGGGAGCCTGGGACACCTCCTGGAAGGGTGGGCACCGGTTGTCCTTGGCCAGGGACAGGGTGCTGAAGTGGCCTTGTGTCCCCCTGTCCCCTCCCCATGGATGACGGAGGGGAAGGAAACTGGGAAATCAAAAGAGCCGAGACCGACAGAGACGGCCAGGAGCGCACCGCGCGAACGCTGATCCCATCAGTGCAGAGATTGGTTCTGTCCCCGGCTTGCTTTTCCTTGAAACAGGCCATTCCGTCATAGCTTCACCATAAAATTGTTTTACTGTGTGGGAATAATTTCCGTAGCAGGGGAACTAATTTGATTGTGTAGCATAAAGAAAATGTATGTGGGACAATGGGGAAGAATAGAGCCAAAATGAATCCAATATATTTTAATCTCTGCAATACAGATTATATTTTCAATTAAGAAGCTTAACGTGCGTGTGTGTCAGCTGGCGGGAGCTTCCCGGAGCACTTTCCCGTGCGCGCGTGGGTGATAAGTCGCTGGGCGTTAAGAAGGTAGACAGTCATTAGCCCGCGATCACCTGATCGTCTCCCCTCAATAATAGCAAGGCCGATGAATACCACCGCGTGGCCGCATTCGGGCGGGGGAAGTGGGGAAATTGGAAAATGGAACAATTGCGTTGGACGGTGTGATTTTCCAGGCAGAACAAGGAAATCCCAAATTCCTTCGCGCTCAGCCCAAGCAGTGCCCGGTTCCCTGAAGTCACGGTCACGTGCGAGGTGGCCTTTGCACGGCCACTGCAGGCCCTCCAGATGCAGAGCCCAGCGCGGCCACACGTCCGAGCAGCTCTGCTTTGCTGACCGCCTCTCGGGGACATGGGCTCTGACGCAGGCCAACCCTGGTCTGTGCTCTGTGCTCCGCCACCCCCTCCCCCACCCCGCAGGTCCAGAGGGCGGCTCACTGGCACTGGACCTCGGGGTCTCGCAGGGAAAGGGGCGTCAGGACACTGGTCCTCGTCCCCTCGGTCCCTTAGTCTTGGATCCGATCTCATCGTAAACCAGCTCATGAGGTGGGCACGCGATCTTTCACGTCTTCCACACAACGGAATGCCACCCCGGGGTGCCTAGCCCAGGAGCGCGCTCAGAGCCCCTGTGCGTGCAGTCCGTGCGCACAGCGCCTCGCGGCTCCCTCTGTCTGTCTCCGCCCAGCGGGGAGGGGTCCAGGGCCTGGCCTCGCAGCCCCGCCACGCTTCGCCTCACCACCTCCCCCCTTTGGCACAGGCACACGATGAGGAGAGAGCGTGAGAGGAATAAAGGGGTCATGACAAAAAGAGAGACGGAGTCTGGCAGGGAGCGCAGAGGCAGATGTGGAGTTCGCTTAAAAAAATGATCTATTTTGAGCCTTTCCAGAAGGCTGGCTGGGAAGGGCAGGGCGGCCGACAGGCGGGGGCCGGTGCGGACGGGGAGCAGTGGTGGAGGTGGAACGAGGCACCCTGGGCTCCCCGCTGCGCAGCCATGTGGCTGGGAGCACGTCAGGTTTGATAGCATCACGTTGGACAGGGGACCAGACACGGGACCCGGAACGAGGTCGGAGCCGGGAGACGGGGGTGGGGCTGTGAGCCCGGCAGCAGCCTGAGAGCTGCGTCCAAGGCAGACGGGCGGGCAGCAGGTGCATCAGGAGGCGGACGAGCCCAAAACCCGAGCTTGGGAAGAGCAGAGAAGGGACCAGGGCAGCAGTGGGGGCAAGACAGCAGATCCTGCATTTAAAACCGGGTCTCACCCATTAGTCCGGGCCTTGGTTGGTTCTGGGAAGTTTTACTGGGCACTCGGTGTGGCTGGTGTGCAAACGAGTCAGCCCCAGGCCAGTCCACAGAAGCCCTCTTGTCCCCTCCCCCGCCCCCCCAGGTTCGTCTTCCTCGCCCCACAAGGGATGCTGGAGTTCCTTGAGGCTCTGCTCTTGGCCCTCCACGGCCCCTCGGTGCGTCCTCTCCGGCGGGCTCTCACCCACGGAGGCTCCAGGGCCTCAGCCGGGTGCCCGTGCCCCCTTCGGCCAGTCGTGCTAAGGCAGGCAGGCTGTCGGGACTGTTGTTTTCCCAATGGTCCTCTAGAAGCCAAACGCAGTCTGTGCAGGGTACTTCCAGGGCACCACCAGGCAGCCCTGCGTCATCTGCGGGTGCTTCCCGGGGGGATGCCTGGGCCGGGAGTGGGGCCCCCACCTTCTGTGCCCCTTGCCATGGGGTGGGGCGGGGGCAGGCAGGAACTCGGTTTCTCATCTGCTCTGCACTGGCTGGCTGGGTGACCTGGGCCTTTGGGGAGCCCGGGCATCCTCTGGGCCCCCTCCCCCCCGTACGCCGTAGAGCGTGGATGAGCATGCAGGCGAGCGCCTGGCCCACAGGGAGCTGCGTCAAGGGCAGCTCTCCTGTCCTCACGTGTGATGAACGGAGCCTGCCTCTCTCCCATGCATTTCGGTGTCTCAGCTGATGTCCGATGTTTCTCTCGCAGCTGGTGGCCTCAAGGCCAACTGTGAAATAAGCCACTTCGCTCTTGAGTCCTGGGCCGTGCCTCCAGGGTGACGGGCCACAGCCGAGGTCGGAGCAGCCGTGACAGGGCTGCTGGTTCCTGGTTTTTGAGGGGCCGGGAGGACTCCTTGGGCTCTTCCCAGCTCGGCTGTGTTGCCACGGGATCAAGTGAGAGCAGGAAAACAAAGACTTTCTCAAGGCCACAGAGCAGAACTTGCCTCACAGGAGACCCTTATGGGAAGAGAATCTGCTTCCGGTGCCTCCCAGCCCCAGACCTGAAGTGGCAGAGGGGTGGGCCGAGAGGCCATCACCCACCAGCAGTCCCGCCGACAACGGGGCCCCGGCCACGTCTCCCGGAGACACGTCATCCGCTCGTCTGCTGCTCGCCGTGAATGGTCCTTTGTTGAACGGGCGTGTCAGCACGAGAACGCAGAGGCGCTGGAGAGCACCTTTCCTCGGGGGCAGCCTCAGGGGACAGCTGCGTCTGACCCCCGCTGAGGTTCCAGGGCAGGACCGGGGACTCCTGTCCCTGTCCTCTCACAGCCAGCGTTTTGCAGACGTGGGAGCTGAAGTCCCGGTCACGGCCACGTCATGCGGCTGAAAGCGGGGAGCCTCGCAGCTCGGAACGGACGGCAATTGTTTCAGGCTCTGTGTCATCCACAGCATCGGTTGTTCATCGTTGCAAGTGGGTGCGGGTTAGCCGGAGAGACGTTTGAACGTCCCTGCTGTGCCCACACGCCTCGCGACAGCCGAAAGGCGGGGGCAGCCCAGGTGTGCGTCAGGCAGGGCACCCACGAGCGTGGCGTGGATGTGCAGCGCAACAGGCCCTCGTCTGGGGCCGGCCGGAGTTCTGACGCCTGCTGCAGCGTGGAGGGAGGCTGTGCCACGTGGCCTGAGCCGTCGTCGCAAAAGGACAGATGCTGTGTGGTCCCACATCCAGGAGGGACCCAGGACTGTCACCCTCAGCGAGATGGAACGTGAGGCAGGGTGACTGGGGCCGGGGTGGGGACGCGGGGAGCCGTCGGGTACTCGGTGCCGGGTCCCGGTTTCTCCAGGCGGCGAGCCCTCTGGGGGTGGATGGCGGTGCTGGGCCCCGGCAGCGTGAGTGGACTTCATTCCACCGCACTGCCCACGGGAAGCGGCCCGACCGTGCGTTGATAAGACAGTGTGGTTGGGTTCGTGGCCTGCGGTACGGAGGTGAAGGCCGAGGCCCTGCGAGCACAGCGCCCCACCCGCACCCGGAGACGCACTCCTCGCATTCGCGGGCTCTGCAGGGCAGTCTGGGCCCTGACCCGTGAATGACCGTGAATCTCTCTGTAGGGCCAGAGTGCGTTAGAAGGGAGTCTGACGGGAGGACGTCTTTTGCCTCGTTGCTGTAGAGTGCCTTCCAGTGTCAGGGGTCCCGCACCTGGCAAAGATGCCCTTAGAAAACATGAATGATGGGGCGCAGGCGGAAAGGGCTGCCCGCTGTGTGATTCCTGCCACCTGACGTGCTGGACGAGGCGAGTCCAGGGGCTCGGCGGGAGGGCGGGCTGAGGGGGCGGAGCTCCGGAGGCGTGCAGGGCGGTGAAACCCTCCGCGTGATGCCGCAGCGGCGGGCGCATGCCATCACCCATTTATCCCAGCGCGCAGAACGGGCAACGCCGAGAGCGAAGCTTAGCGTAAGCCTGTGCCGCTCGGTGGGGCTTCGTCAGCTCTTGGGGGACAGGCGGTGCGTACTGGGGACAGGGGCGTTGGAACACTCCCCTCGACTGCGCTGCAACCCTGAAACGGCTTTACAAATAGTCTGTTATTGGTCCTGGGTGGGAGGGGGTCGGGGGGAGCAGGAAACCATCTTGGGTGGCGATTGCTGATGCCGAGTGAAGGGTGCCGGGGCCTCACGCCGCCTGCTGCCGAAGGTGCTGGACATTGGCCTTGACACAATATAAAGGCACCGGATTTCCGCGTGTCGTGGCAGCCACCCCGACTGGGCTCCTGAGGAAGGCACGCGCTGACCGGCCGTGGTCTCAGTTGCCTCCGCCCTTCTAGGAACATGAGCTTCCAGCGCCCTGGGCTTCTGTGTCCTTCTGTGTAAAATATTAGGTCATTCACGCCCTTCGAGCTTGTGACCGTGAAGTAGCATGAGTTCTGTGAAGTGACAACCGTGCGGGGACCACATGCTTGTGAGCAAACAGCAGGGCAAGGGCCAGCCACGTGGGAGGGGACAGGAGAGCTGCGGCCACGTCCCAGCCACTCTTGGGGCGTCGCACCCTCAGCCCGAGGGGGCCCAGGGGCTGCGAGCACCGTGCGGGCAGCAATCAACTAGACAGAGTCTGCACGCGTTTGGCACGAGTCAGACACGCAGACCAGGGCCCGGGGGTCTCTGCCCTGGGGGGAGCCCCCGCAGCGAGGAGGGCAGGGCCAGCCCGAGCAGCGCTCCCCGGCGGCCGTCTGTGTTCCTGGGGCTCGCCCAGGCCCAGCCGGCCTCCTGCGGGGCTGGCTGCGGAGAGGGTCAGAGCCCTTTGCATTTCAGCTGCGAGCGTGGTGGACGTCGGTGCCTGGTTGCTCTGAACAAGACGTGAGGAGATCTGCAAAGAGGGGACAGTTCTCGTGGGCCGGGGGGCGGTGGCGGTGGAAGCCGGGGCCTCCCCGCTCCTCCCCCGCTTTCGTCTTCCGTCTCCCCCGCCCCCCAGCATCCACGGTGCGCACTCGGCAGGTGGCATTCCCAACCTCGCGCAGCCTGGACCCAGCCGACCCTGCCGGCCTCCGTCCCAGAAGTTCTAGTCCATTGGTTCTCTAACTCCTTCCCCAATCGCCAAGACGAGGGGCGGGTCCCCCCACAGGCCCCCACTTTCTGTCATCTCCACACTTGTCCACCGGGGTCTCTCGCACAAGTCACTTCTTTGTGGTTGTCATTCTCCCCCCCACCAAAGTCCCGCTGCAGGAAGTGGCTGATCCACTTGGGTCACAGCCTTGACAGAGAGTCACTCGGCCTCATGTGGGAAGGGCTCAAAGACCCTTCAGCTGGAGGGAAGCCTTCCTGTGTCATGAGGGGACATTCTCTGTGTCTTCTTTCTCACTCCACCTTAAGCTGCTTTTCCTTCCCAGCATTCCTGAATTATGCGGGAATTATTTTAAGGCGAAGTTCCAGCTACTAGTCCTTGACTCATTGTTCTATAGGGATAGAATGTCGCTTTTAATTTGTTCCTTTTTTCCTACCCACTTAAGGTAAAGCATTTTATTAAAAGATACATCCCCCCCGAAGTGACTCTTGTTTTAATGCCAGAGGTATTTAAATGCCCTCATAGTGAACTGTACAATCTAGTTATGTAACTTCAAGTCAAGTTTAAGAAAAGGAATTAAAGAAAAACCACCTTTAGCAGTTGAGAAATGGGGCTTTGTACTCCCTGAAGTTCAAGGCTTCTCTGGCTTGTCTTCCCCTGTAGCAATGTGGCACCTCACTGTCCAGGTTTATTGGCAGCAAACACAGAATAACAGAGGTGCTCGGAATGCCTGAGGCTCCGTAGGAATCGAGTCACTCCAGCGCCTGTCATTTGTCATTGCCCCGCAGCCCGCCTCGTTGAACTGGCTCCTGAGTAGCTTCCGCAGCTCAGTCCCCCCCCACTCAGTTGACAGAGAGCTTTGCGGTAGGCGAATCTGGGGGCTGGTGTCCCACGTGGCTTTTACTGTCCTTTCTACGTGGGACAGCTGGGACGCAGGCCAAGGGGCAAGGCTGGCGGGACCGTGTGTGTAAACCACTGTGCGGGCAGAGGGGGAGGTGCCTCTTCCAGGCAGAGCCTGCACCACCCCCGCCTGTGTCCGAACAGTGCGCGGAAGCGTGGGGCCCATGGGGTGTCTCTGCTGTCCGCAAATGCTACGAGACGTTCCCTACTGTGTCGGCAGAGGTCCTGGTGTTCGAGTGATTTTGTGTTCTGTGGCGTTATCTCTGTCTTGCCTTTCATCTCCAAGTTTGAAAAAAAAAAACCTTGGATCCACATTCAGGGGAGCTGAGAGGCCCGAAGTTCAGTACTTTCATTTCTGGGTTGAAAATAGAAGAATCTCAGTAACTTGAGCAACTGTCTGAAGGTCTTGTGGCTAACGGATTATGTGAACATAAAGTGATAGACAGACAGACAGATAGATAGATGGATAGATAGACAGATGGATGGATGGATGTGGGAAGAATGGGATGAAGACTGTGCGCACCTGCGTAGACAACCACTGAACTCCCATCGGACGCCAGCAGGCGCTGCAGCGTGGAGAGCTCGCTGTGGCTCATCGCTCGGGTAGAAGAGGAGGAAATCGGGAAAACAGCCTGGGTTTGGATCGCTTGTTTTTTAACTGCACGAGCTTTGGGAATGAACTCGGTCTCATGTGGGCCCGGATTATTTAAAACGGGTGACGTGGAGGGTTGATGAAGCAGGTGCTCTGACCTCCTGGAGAAGGCCTCAGTCACCGAGAAGGGGAGGGGACGCTCCTGCCACCAAGCCCTTAGCAATCCAGTCTGCAGTTACCTGCCTTGGATCATGGGAATGACTTGGAGACAGGCTCGACATCTTTTTAGGGTGACGAAATTTGCCGGTGGTTCTCGCTACATTATTTATCCGTGTGTTTGGTTTTATCATCTGAATTTATCAAATGTTGAGATGATAAATAAATCCTTCCGTAGCAAAGCTGTCATTTAGAATGGAAGGGCAGATAAAGTGCTTCTCAGATAAGGTCAAGTTCAAGGAGTTCATCATCACCAAGCCCTTATTATAGGCAATGTTAAAGGGACTTATTATCTAAGAAAAAGAAGATAAAAATATGACAGTGAAAAGACAGCAAACTCACAGCTATTAACAACCACATCTAAAACAAAAGCAAACTAAGCAAACAGCTAGAACAGGAACAGAACCACAGAACCACAGAAATGGAGATCACATGGAGGGTTAGCAACAGGGGTGTGGGAGGAGGAGAGAGGGGGAAAAGGTGCAGAGAATAAGCAGCATAGACGGTGGGTAGAAAATAGACAGGGGGAGGGCAAGAATAGTGTGGGAAATGTAGAAGCTAGAGAAGTTATGACACATGGACATGAACTAAAGGGGGGGAATGTGGGTGGGAGGGGGTGTGCAGGGTGGAGGGGAGTGATGGGGGAGAAATGGGACAACTGTAATAGCATAATCAATAAAATATTTTAAAAATAAAAAAATGATTGAAAAGAACTCTATTAGATACGGACTTGCCTTTTTCTTAACCCTCTTGGCCCTGGGGGCAGCATCTCCGGAAGCATGTAATTCTCCCATCATCAGCCTTGCATTTTAAAATGGCTTGGGTCTCCTGTCTGGGAGTAAGACTTCCGTGGTTGGGTTCGGGAGTGACTTTTCCGTGGGTCCCTCACTTTTCTGGCCAGACACCAGCCGCGTCTCTGTGTACGGCTCCCTGCCATCTGCCCCCACCATTTCCATCTCCTGCGAGCGTCTTGTTCTCCGTGGGATGCTCCGAGCGTCTGTATTCGTTGTGTCCGATGCTTACGTACGACAACGCTGGGTGCAGAGAGCAAAGAAAGGCTCGATTGCCGGAGGGCGGTTTCTCTCCCTCCTCCGGAGAGGCTCCGGGTGTACTCACTTGTTTGTTCGTTTGTTTGTTTTGCTTTATTTGGCCGGTGGGAGGCTCTGGCCACACCGATGATTCTGAGAGACCTGTCGGTGTGGCTGTCAGCCAAGGGTGACCTAAATCGGAACATTTCAGAACAGGCTCGGCGGCAAGGGGTACTTTTAAAGGCACTTTGGGGGATTCTGGTGGGCAAAGGGCAAGGTTTCTGCCTTCGAGGAACCAGCCACAGAGAGGAATTGGAGAACGAGAGGACTGGCTCTGGGGGCGGAGAGGAGGTTGAGGGGACAGTGCCCGGCCACAGATGCCAAGTGCCTCACGAGAAATTTGGTTAAGAAGAACCTCAAAAGAGCAGCACATCACAGCGGAAAACCTACTCCAAATGCAAGGACTTCGTGGAGAGCCAAGGGCTACCAAGTATTCTGGCATCTCTGAACCCTCTGATTTGAGTCAAGGCCTGATCTTCTGGACCAGTTCGTTCATCCTTCATCCTTCCATCCTTCATCCATCCATCCACCTACCCGTCATCCAGCCCTCTTCCATTCATCCATCCACTCATTTATCCATCCATCCGCCCATCCACCCCCCTCCCCACCCACCCATCCATCCACCCATTTGTTCATTCCTGTGACTAACAGGTGTTAGCACAACTGAGGTGCCGACTGGGCGTAGGAGGCACGTGGGTGGCTAAGCAGACAGGACCATTTGGGACTAGTGCGGAGGGCCTCCCTGTCCTTGAACCCAACTCCAGCGGTGCGCAGCACAGCCAGAGCCCCCAGCGAGGCAGAGCCCAGCCCACTCACATCCTCCCTTCCGTCTCGACACCTCCGCCCGTGACCTGGCCCAGCTTGTGACCCCATTGGCACTCCTCTGGGACGGAAGGCGGATGGCACGCAGACGCTGCCAGGGCCCCTCCCCTAGGTGTTTCCCTCGTTTGACGCGTGTTCAGGTTAACTCGTGGGTGAATGACAGCAGGTGCCGCTTATTCTTCCCGAGAGAACCCTCTGTGCAGGTTTCTCTGGGCCTCGTTAGATCACTGACCTGCCGCCCGGGAACCTGGGCTGTGGCTGGGCTTGCGATCCCATCCGGTGGGGACCGTGGGGCGTAATTTGCGTGTTGGGGCAGTTCCGTGGCATTGCCCTGGATGCGGAGCTGGCGCCTTGTCTCACCTCTGACACGTCGATCGCGGTCTTAATTCGGCCTTCTTGTTTTACTTTTCCCTGCCCAACTGCCGTTCTGTGTTACTTGGGTTTTATCCCAGCTTTTTAAAACACCGAGAGTGAATCTAAACGATGGAATCCCTCTCGGGCCCTGCGCCTGCTTCTGTGGTCAGTTCATTAAAAAGCGGTTGATCAGCCTTCGTATTATTCCAGCGCGGCACTTTTTTTTTTTTTTTTTTGAAAGTCATTTGAGAAATATCTTTATTTAACCAGCTGAAACTGTCCCAGCGCTTAATGAGAAGCAGCACATTGCAGCCACTTGAGTGGTATCTTGAGGCGAAATAATTACCCTGTAATAATAACGCATGTTCTCGTGAACTGGTTCTTATCGCGGCGGGCTGGAGAGGGGTCTTCCTTAAAGCTCCGGAGGACCCTAGGGTGCTCTTGTGAGCAGCCACATTCTAAAACTGAAGGAAAAATTCGGGACAAAAAATGTGTCTCGGCAGTAAACCTGATGCTTTCGTGTTGCAGAAAAGCGTGCTCTTGTACTGACAGGAGGTTGTCCTGTTTCCCCGCCCCCCCCCCCCATCACAGGGGCGGGGAATGGCTCTGATGGCTGGGTCTAATGCAGAGCTGTCTGATGTAATTGCCAAGGGTCCGGTGGGCAAGGCAGGCCATGTGCCCCTCGGCCACCCGTGCTGTATGTCTGAGGGTTGAATGGGGCGGGAGGACCCCAGCCTGAGACTGGAGGGCTGATGAGGGTTCCCAGTGATTGTATATGCAAAATATGCCCCAGATTTAGTGTTTTTGTCTTGGCCCTGTGTTCGGATTTTGGGAGGATGCCCTAAATGCCCCTTGCTTAGCCGTTTTCGCTAAATTAGCAAACTCAGCAGGGAGAGCTGTTTCTCAAATGTGACCAACCAGGCATGTCCTGTGTTTGCAGAATCTGGCCGCCGCCCGGTCCGGGCGCCTGGGAACGATTCGGGCGGCCCTGTCCACAGGGGTCTGCAGGGACGGAGATGGCAAACCCGACCACGGGCCGCTATCGCACCGGTTTGGGTCCCGGCCCCCGTGGCTCGGTTCCTCGATGAGGGTGCTGCACTCCCCTCTCTCAGGGCCGTCCACATCCTCGGTGTGACAGGGATGCGTGACGTGGGGGCGTGGCAGCTGGCCGTGGCGGAGGCGGTAACGGAGATCATAGTCTTTCAAAGATTTATTTTTATTTAATTTTCAGAGAGGAGAAGGGAGAGAGAAAGAGGGAGAGAAACATCAATGTGTGGTTGCCTCTTGTGCGCCCCCTACTGGGGACCTGGCCTGCAACCCAGGCATGTGCCCTAGGCTAGGAGTCGAACCTGTGACCCTTTGGTTTGGAGGCTGGCACTCAATCCAGTGAGCCGCACCAGCCAGCGTGGGAGACCTTCTTAAAGCCCCTTGCTCCCTCCTCCTAAGCTACCTGGCCATCCGTGGCCAGGGGTGGGGGCCTCCCAGGCACAGGTGGCTAAGGAGAGCCTGTCGTCAGGGAGCATGGTCCTAGCACGTCACCTGGGTTCCCCTTGTTCTCTGGCTGCTTCCTGCTGCCTACACGGAGGCAGGTGACGCCCTTTGTGGTGGGTTAGCTCATGCTCACTCTTTTGCGCCCCGCCTTTGCGCAGAGGGAAGGGGGTCACGCGAAAAGGAAGCGCTGGACTGAGCTCTGTTACCGTCAACCCGTTCTAGGGCGATAAAGCAAAGCAAAGGGAGTGAGCTGGTGGAAGGCCCACTTCTCCGGAGTCATTTATGAGAGTTCAGATCGCGTCCTTCGCCCCAGAGCAGCACCAGTCCAGGTTTGGACACGTGCGACATTCTGCTCTGGGCGCTTCAGGGTGTACATTACCAATGAATCAGCCGGTATTCCTGCCCAAGCTCTTGTTACATCATTTTCATAGCTATTAAAGGCTCTTAAAAATGTTGTTTAAACAAGTAAACCGTGACCAAAATCAGCATTGGAGGTGCGGGACAAACGGCGCCGAGGTAGGACACCCTGCCAGTGTGCGAGAGCGCTTCCAACGCCCGCCTCCGAGCCGCCAGCTAGGCAGAGGCCACGTCCCTGAAACAGCAGGAAGACCTTGGGCCTCGCGGAAAGGACTTGATTTGCACGTTTTTAAATTAGGGGTTTTTTTTTTTTAGTGATACTTTTCCTCTGTTGCTTTCAGACATCCTTATTTTGGTCTGTTTCTTTGATTTGGCATGTGCTAATTTCCTTGATTAATTTGGAGAAAGGCTGCATGTAATTGTCTGGGTTTTTCAGGGCAAACTCTTGCTGCTTTCACGGAACCTGGAGAGGGCGCTTCCCAGGCAGCCTTGGATCGGGTCTCATTGAAATGCCAACCGGCAGAGGTGCCAGAGCCTGAGTGTGTAATTACGCGGTTTTGTCTTGATCTTGCAGAGTCTTCCTGCGAGCGATTAATCAGTATGCAGATATGCTGAACAAAAAATTTCTGGACCAAGCCAACTTTGAGCTGCAGGTAAGAGGGGAGGTGTGCGTGACCTTGGGTGGGAAATCGTGTTAAAACAAATTGCTCATCTGAGCCAGTATCGTTTATTTCTAATCCGCGGCCTTAATCGGTCTCCCCTGCAAGGTGTGGGAACAGCGTGTACAGTATGTACTATCGAACCTGAGCGCTGGAAACGGTGCCTTCGGGGTATTTGCTGAGGCTAACAAAGAAGGTGATGGAGCCGCTTCCGAGAGAGAGAACTGAATCAGTGACAAGCAGGCACTCAGAGCAGCCCCTGCTGCTCGGCTGGTGTGGCTGCCAGGGCTTTCTCAGACGCCTCCGATGGGGGGCGGGGGGCGCAGCGGGCTCACGTCGCCGAGCGCAGCTCGCTTCTAGAACCCAGTGCCCCCTGGTGCGTTTCCTCTGGGCTTTGTCCTGCCACAGCGGCCTTGGCCAGGCAGAAAACTGCACCCGTTCTCCCTGGGTTTGGGTCGGCTGGCTCGCCAGCTCCATTCCGGCCCTGCACCTGCAGTGTTTGTGGTCCCTGCACACGTGTGTGTGTGTGTGCACGTGTGTGTGTGTGCGCACGCGCGCGCAGCAAGGGTGGGTCTTGCCTGGCCTGGCTTACTATGTGTCTGACATTCCTGGTTTCCGGTCCTTTGTACTCTGTGTGGATATGCTTCTGCTAGAAACAATTTGGTCATCATTGTCACTTAGTTTCATTCACCAAAGTTTGCAAATAAAAAAGCACCCACATGCAAGCGGCCTGCTAGTTTCCTGGACAGGAACCCTCACTGAGAGGAACCTGAGGAATGTCTGTACACTCTGTGGGTGGTCCAGGGCAAAACTACGATGCAGAAATAGCAGCTGGACCCCCACATCCGTTCCACGTTCCACGGGGCATTGCCTCCCGAAAATTTAGCGCAGAGCATCCTATCAGATAGAGTCCTAAGGTGCCTACACACTTGTTCCTTTTCAACCATACAGTCTGTACTTCTTTTAAGTTTAAAATTTTGACTTTTACATGTTTTGCTTATCTAGCGTCAAATATGTATATGATCAGAAAAAGCCATAAGTTGTAGAAATTCATGTACTAGTTATTTAGTAAGGGGTCCCCATGGAGCTGCCATTTGTAAAGGTGCTCAGGGCTGCCCGGCTCCACCAGGGAGACTCTGCCTGGCGTTCCCCTTTGACCTTGCAGCCGCCCTCCACTGTAGATACCGTTGCAATCCCCATCTTACCTGTGAGGAACTGAGGCCCAGAGAGGCGGGCTGTTTCCCTGCATACGTGGCGGAGCTGGGTTTGCGCACATGCCCCAGACCTCAGAGCCCACGTACAGCCCTGAACCGCAGCCCGGTTAGCGGCCGGTCAGCCGCTGGCACGCAGCGAGCGTGGCGTTGACGCATTTTGGAAGCGTGCTGGGCAGACGAGGAGGGCCCCGGTGTTGTCGAGACCCGACGTGGAGCCGTTCAACTCCCCCGCCTCTCCCCCTCTTGGTTTTCAGCTCTGGAACAACTACTTTCACCTGGCGGTCGCTTTCCTCACACAAGAATCCTTGCAACTGGAGAATTTCTCAAGTGCCAAGAGAGCCAAAATCCTTAACAAGTAAGTCCGCATCCGGCCCCTCGACCTTGGGCCTCAGAGTCTCTCAGCACGAGTTTGTGTGACATCTCTAAGCCAGCTTGGTGTGAATTGAGATGTACTCACAGCGAAATGAGAGGGTGGTTTCCAATCAGGAATCGAGTATTGTCTTTTCCAACTCAGGGGTGGAAGTAGATACAAAGTTGCAGGAATAGTTCTGGAGAGTTCAGAGTCCGTGTAATTTGAGACCGTGAGCACCTCCCGGAGTGGGAGTTTCGGGAGGCCATCGCTTTTGCTGTGCCCTGCTCCGCACCATCCCCCACACAGACCATGTTACTGCTCGATCCTGCCGTCCCGCGTCGGAAAAGGGAGCTTCGGACGAAGCCCGTGGCAGCCGCGCCACCGTTGAAGAGCCCCCTGCAGCGTTCAAGGGGGCTGTGCCCCTTGTCTGCCCTGAGGACCTGTCCTCTTCCTGGAGGGAGACCCGAGGGGCTCCACGCTCCCTGGCTGGATGCTCCTAGCAAACCCCTGGCTGACTCCCTGTCCGAGGGGAGAAGCGGCCTCTTGCGCAGGTTCCTTCCCCACCTGTGGGTGCCCTGATGAGCTCGGTCGCGCTGATCTCGCACTTTCCGGGGTGCCCCTTGCCGAAGGGTTCTTGAGACGAGTTCTCAGATGGACCCCTCGCCGCCCCCTCATCAGTCCCTGTCGGTCACGGCATGGCGCCTCTGCAGTTTCCTGCCTGTCCCAGGGCTTCGCCGCCCTGGCCGCTCGCCGAGGTTAGAGTCCCAGAGGGCGAGTCCAGGTGGCCGCAGCCCAGCCTTTCTTGGGCTCTGTGCGCGTGGGCACCTTACTCGCTGGCAGGGCGAGGGCATGCTGTCCCGGGGAGTCAGCACTCGCTCACCGACCTTTTATTGAGCATGTACTACGTGCCGGCGCCATTCCGAGCACTCCGTGCGCGCTTTTCACACGTGACGCTTCAAATAAGACCTGTCAGGGCCTCCTAGCATTGCTCCTTTCCAGAGGAGGAAGGTGAAGACGTGACCCATGCCACAGGCGTCGTTCTGAGCCAGGCAGTTCAGGGCGCAGGGCTGGCCCCCGGGCTGCCGCTGGGGCCTGAGGTCCCGCCATGCGCGCCCACCTAAGTGAAGGCCGGCTTCCGCAGTGGAGGAGGGGCTTCGGTCCGTTGGCCATGGATGGAGGCAGAGCCCTTGTTCACAGGAGGGACGCGCCCCCGGCTGGCGGGGGCCCAGCGGGGGCCCGGGGACGGCCGGGAACCTGTGCAGACCAGCGGCTCCTCCTCAGGGCCGGTGTGGGTGTTCGTTGCTGGCTCTGGCTGAAGAGACAGACTTCTAGGCAGCACCTTCTGGGGACCGGCCAACAGGAACGAGGCCACGTTGCCTCGGGGCCTCTGCAGAGCTAGAGGTGGCGACGGGGTTGTTGCTGTCCTTGTGCGAACGCTGTCCCGGTGAGAGGTGTTAGCAGGAGAGACAGTCCTAAGCGCACACGCTGAGAACCAGGCGGCACGGCGCGTTCACAGCCGCCTGGAGCCCGGGGTCCTGCTGGTTCGCTCGCGGAAGGGAAGCCGGCCACTAGAGGTGGGGTCGCCTACGCCTGTCACCCGTGTAGGTGTGTGCAGCGCTCACGGTGGGGTGAGGTGGGACCCACACCCAGCTCTGGCCCACGGCAGAGCACGTCCGGCCCTTCCTTAGAGATGCCTGAGGGAGGGGTGGGTTTCAAACCGGAAATCTGCCTTTAAGAAGCTGGCATCTCGGGGGGCATTTGGAATAAGATCATTCGGTTGGGAGCGTTTGCCCGCCCAGGGCAGCAGCTCCGCCCTGCGCCCTTCCTCTTGTTAGTTGAGCTCTAACGGTCTGAGCTGAAGCATCAGTAAATGCATTCACCGTGCAGGGCCTTGGCCGCCAAAGAAAATGTTTGCTTCCCGCAAAGCCCTGTGCGTTCCCAGGCGTCAAAGCCGAGGAAAATTAACCTCCGCTGGCCCGATCTCCCCGCCCAGAGCCGGCCGTGCCGGGGCTGGGGGGCCTGGCGGGTTCACCCGGGCACGCTGTATTTGTACCTTCGGAAGGACAGTTGCTGTGCAACACTGTGCTAGTTTCGGGTGTATGTGACAATTCCACACCACCAAATGGTCAGCACGGTGAGTCTGTTTGCCGTGTGTCCCCACGGTTAGAAAAAGCTTTTTCTAGTAGGGACAGCTTTTAAGATTGACGTTCTAGCAGCCTTCAGATGCGCAGCACGTTTTATGACGACAGTCGCCATGCTGCGTGGCTGCATCCCCACGACTTGTTCGTTGGATCTCGGGGAGTCCGCACATCCGGACCCCCTCACCCCTTCGCCCACCCTGCAGACCCCCGCGCTCTGTTTCTGTGGCTTTGGTTTGTTGGATTTGTCTTCGATTCCACGGCGTGGGGCCCGCCACACCTGTGTCTGAGGTTTATTCCGATGGGTCCCATCGGGGGCCCTGCCCCCCCGCCCCCTCTCCCTCCATGCCTGTCCCCATGTCCCATCCCTCCGCCCACCCCTGCCCGGCCGTGCGCCCCAGGACCCCACCTCTGCTCTGCTCCGCTCCCAGAGCTGCCCTTGCGCGTTCCCTCCCTCCATGCCCTTGTCCGGGTCTGACTCCCCTGCGGTGCCATTGCCCCTCCAGTCTTGGTCCTGGGCCTTCCCGTTCTGTCTCGCTCCTGAGATGGCATCCTTCGAACTGGGCGTGTCGGCCCTGACAGGGCCGACCTGCATGTCCGCCGGCCCTTGTGCTGGTTCCCTAGAGCATCTGCCATCTGTCACGATCATGCAAACTAAGGGGCTGAGAGCAGCCGCAGCTCATTGCCTCGCGGTCACGGGACCAGGCGTCGTCCCAGACACCAGGAGGGCCCTCACTTCCCACTTACAAGACAGGGACGCTCACTGAACGGCGTCAACCAGACATCGTGACGCCCCGCCCCGATCCCTGGAGAGGACTGTGCAGAGACAGGCAGACGCCCCTCGGGTGGCTCCTGCGCGACGCAAACCGCAGCCGTTAAACCCAGCTCAGCGGGGCTCCCACGCTGTGTCTTCCTGAGTTGGGGGGTTCCCTCCGAATGGAGGATCATCATCAGGCTGAGAGAGGGGTCGAGTCAGGGCCAGCAAGGTGCAGGCCCAGAGGGGGCTCGGCCTGGCCGTCGGCTGCTCTTCCTTCCGGAGCCACTGTCCTGGGAATCGCTTGGCTGCGAGAAGAGCATTTAAAGCTTTCACTAGTCCATCAGGGACAGGCTGGCCCCTGTGACGGGACTCCGCGGGGCCTCTGGCCTCCTCTGAACACGTGGTGGCAGGGGCTGGGGGTGTTTTACAATCGCCCCCCCCCCCACACCCATGCTGCCGTCCTGCCTCGCCAGACACGCTCCCTCCAAGAAGTGACTTGTGTCCCCGGCCAGCGAGGACCTCACTCGCCGGGCTCTGGAGGAGAGCTGAGCCCCGGCTGTGAGCACGGCTCCACCTTCTCTGTCCTCTTACCCTGGCACCGGCTGGGGGCCGCCCCCCTCCCCGGGTGACACGCAGCAGCAGCAGGGCCCCCGTGTCACTTGCTCAGGAGCAAAATGGGATTCGGAAAAAATGGCTCCGCAGGCCTCAGAAGGACGCGTAGCTTAGCACTGCCCCGGGCACGCGCACATGGGTGACTGGGGTGCCCCCTCGGCATTGAAGGGCACTCTCTTACTGCCCACAAACTCGGAGTCAGTCCCTTTGCTGCTGGGGACAAGCCTGTCCCCGCTGTGGCGGAGGCGATGGATGCCGTCCCCTGCATAGGCCGCCCCCCCCCCCACCTTGCCAAGTTCTCCCGCAGCCTCGCCCCCCCCCCCGCCCGGTCGTGTCTTCCTCTGAGCACCTGCCTGTTCCTCTGGGAGGGGCTGCGGCTCCCGTTCGGCTTCTCCTTCCAGACGGCGGCTGCCACCGAGGTCGACTTCCTCGAGGGAGCTGCCCGGGAGGTGGGTTTCGTGTCCCTGGGTGAAGTGGTCACGCACGCCGTCAGTCCCCTCTCCCGCTGTAGCGGGCAGACCGGGGCTTCGGGCACCGAGGCCTTTCCAGCGAGGGGGCTGCAGGCTGTGGTTTTGACCCGCCCGCCGGAATCTGACTTCGGAGCCGCGGCAACGTGCTCAGTCGTCTGTTCTCAGACGACCTTGTCACATGAGCCGACGAGGGGGGGGCAGGGCAGGCTCCCCGACACAGCTGCGAAACCGTAATTCTGCACGATAATTTCACAAG
Organism: Glossophaga mutica; assembly: GCA_039655065.1. Lineage (NCBI taxonomy): Eukaryota > Metazoa > Chordata > Mammalia > Chiroptera > Phyllostomidae > Glossophaga > Glossophaga mutica. The sequence goes on from CM077307.1 coordinate 174,877,699, forward strand.
TTATTATGTTTAATATAATCAGGCTTTTCCTTAGGCAATAAAGGGAAAAGTTAAATTGCTCACAAACTAATAAAGGTTTATCTTCTGAAGCATCAAATTCTGTTTACTCTGTTACTCTGAAAACACACACCTCATTTGCTGACCCACTGGGAGGAAAATTAGCATTTGTTTTCCCCAATAAACAACATCGTGGAGGGGATGTTTGTTGGCCACTTCATGTTGTAAGCCCTTCCTCCCGCTGAAGATGAGGAAGAAGAATAGGAAGTGCTCGGCGGAGGTCTTTCCTGTTCTGACCGAAGACTCCAGGGCCTAATGTCCGCCAGGGACAGCGCTTACCGGGAGCAGGGTGCGGAACGTCGGAGGGGTCCGCAGTGCGCGGACACTAACTTCTCGCACGGAACACGAACTCCCCCTTAGGCCCCACAGCCAGGATCCCTCCGCTTGCCCTTAGGGGTTGAGGTTGCGTTCCCTCCTTACTCTCCAGGTCCGCAACCCCCCCCACCCCCCGCGCGGCGGGAGGGTGCTGTGCAGTCTGGGCGACGGGTAAGTGAGCTTCCCCGCCGGGGCTCCCCTCCCGCCCTTCCCTGTGGTATCTGTTGCCGTGACGACCGCAGTTGCACCCAAGTCGCGTTTTCCGATGCCCGCGAGACTGACTTGGCGTTTTTCCTGTTCCTGGTTGCCAGGTACGGAGACATGAGGAGACAGATCGGCTTCGAGATCAGAGACATGTGGTACAACCTCGGTGAGTAGCCTCGATCCCCGGCCGTCATCCCCGGCCTTCGAGGGGAACTTCGGGACTCAGTGGCGCGCGGTGACGGGACCCTGGGTGTCGGTGCTGGGCACCCACCAATGGTAATCGCTTCTGTTCTTTGGAGAAAAATGGCTGTTCTTTGCCGTAATTGTTTTCGGTGAGGGGAAGGAGGCCAAGCCAAAGGAAGAACACCCGTTAGGTAGGGCAAACGGTGCAGGCAGCGGGGCGCCACCGTCTGGCGGCGGGCGGGCCCAGCCGGGCCGTGGGGCTCCTTGCTCTGGGGCACGGCTCACGTGCCCGCCCTGCCCGTGCGTCGGCGTGGGGCTCACCCCACTGCCGCGTGAACCTTCATCACTTTCACAGACGCTGCCTTCCAAAGGGTCTGCTCACCCGCTCAAAGCCCGACCCTGGGCTCAGGGACACGTACACCAGGCGGTGGCCACGCACCGTGCTTGTGCAGTTACAGCGACAAGCGTGCGAAAGGCAGGAAGTTAACGTAGGCGTCACCGCTGCGCGCTGCCCTCCCAGCACCGCTCCGGCTGCACCAGGCAGTCGAGGGTGCGCAGTGTTCCCGCTTTCTTTGTTCGCACGGCTGTTTCTCCTTTCCCTTTTGGTTCCTTCTTTGACCCACTGATGGTCCAAGGGTATGTTTTTAATTCCCACCGTCTGTGAATTTGCTTAGTGTTCCTCTGTTACCGACGTCTAGTTTCATTTCAGTGTAGTCAGGAAAGATACTGGGTATGATTTTAATCTCTTTAAATTGGTGAAGAATTGCTTTCTAACTTAACACTCTTTGATCTAGTCTGGAGAATGTCCCTCATGGACTTGAGAAAAAAGAATGTGTCTTCTGCTGGTGGTGGTGGAACGTTCCGTTTTATGTGCGTTCGGTCCTTCGTGTCTATATCGTTGCCTTTACTAGTGAAGAAAGATCTCAAAAACCACCCATGTTTACACTTCAAGCAACTGCGGAGAACAAACTAAGCTTAAAGTTAGCAGAAGGGAGGAAATAATAAAGATTACAGCTGAAACAAATAAAATAGAAATCTAGAAAAATTCAACAAAACTAAGAGTTGTTTTTTTTTTGAAAAGACAAATAAAATTGACAAACCTTCAGCTAATTTATTAAGAAAAAAAAGGAGAAAAGACTGAAATAAAATCCAAAGTGGAAAGATAGATTTCAACTGATACCATAAAAATAAAAATGTGTCTGATAATAAATAATTATGAACAATAACGTATCGACAAATTTGGTAACCTAGAAGAAATGGATAAACTCCTAGAAACATACAACCTTCCACGACTGGATCATGCAGAATGAGAAAATCTGAACAGACTAACTATGAGTAAGGAGATTGAATCGGCTTTCAAAAACTTCCCAACAGAAAGCCAAGACCTGACGGCTTCGCTGCTGAGTTCAACCCAACATTTAAAGAAGAATGAACTCCAGTCCTTCTCAAACTCTCCCAAAGAAAGTGAAGAAGTGAGGCCACTCCCAAACTCATTTTATGAGGCCAGCTTTACCCTAATACCAAAGCCAATCAAAAACACTATGAGGAAATAAAAAAAATTATAGGCCGCTTCTTTCGATGAACATAGATAGCAAAGTGCCTCAACAAAGTGCTAGCAGGCTAAACTCCACAGCCCAGGAAAAGGATCATACTCTGTGGTCAACCCGGAGTTATCCCTGGGATGCATGGGTGGCTCAACGTACTCAAATTAATAAAAGCAATGCTCTACCTTAACTGAATGAAGGATAAAAATCATGACTTTGAAGAGAAGCAGAAAAAAGTATTTGATAAAATTCAACACGCTTTCATGATCAAAAATTCTCAACAACGTAGGTATAGAAGGGTTTTACCTTAACATAATAAAGGTCATAGGACAAGTTCACAATAACATCATACTCAGTGTTGAAAAGCAAAAAGCTCTTCCTTTTAGATCGGGAACAAGACAAGGATGCCCACTCTCCCCACTCCTTATTCAACGTAGTGCTAGAAGTTTGAGCCAGAGAAATAAGGTAAGAAAAATAAATTAAGACATGCACACCAGAAGGAAGAAGTAAAAATATCTCTAGCAGCAGGCGACATGGTCGTCTATATTTAGAGTGGCCGTCAACATATCAAAAAGTGTCCTTGTCACTTGATTAACAGCTGCTGCCCCAACTCAGCCCATGCTGGCTCCCCAGGCTGGCCCCACCTCTCGGCGGCCTCTCCACCGAAGGGTCACTGCTGGACTTGGAGGGGGCCTCCAGAGCTCCGTGGACCCGCAGACCTGACGGATGGGGCCTCCTGCCTTTCCAGTTTTCTTTTTTTTTTTTTTAAGTCTTTTCAAGGTCATCTCTGGAGTTCCTGAGCTCGACCACCCTTTGAAACTCCTTCCATTTCCTCTGGTCCGTGTCCATGACAGCGAGGAAGAAAGGGGAGAGGAGCCCAGGGCCATCTGAGCTGCGTGGCAGTGCCACCTCCCGGCCTCGTGAAGGCTGGGCCTTCTGGGGATGCATCCGCTGGTGTAAACCACATCTTCGAAGCCCTTTAGGAGTGGTTGGTCCTCTGGACGTTATCTGTCCAGATGGGCGGAGTTGTTATCTGTCATTGTGCCTCAAATGGGCGGAGTCGAGTGACGAAGACTTTTGATTCGCTACGTCAAGGATGCAGCAGAGGGAGCAGATGCCCAGTCGTCATCGTGTGACTGCTGTGGTTCACGCACAAGCTCTGCGTTTTGCAGCTTTTCAGCTGGGACCATCGACTCGGGCCTGAGAAGCCGCCAAGGGGTCAAATGCGAACCATGACCAAGGTCCCTGAATCAGGGCAGGGACTTGGTAACAGCAGGGAATAGCGACCGTCGAGCAACACGACCAGACTGCTGCCTTGTCAAAGAATTCAGTTATTTTTGGACCTGCCCGCAGCAGCCCCCAGCATGGCTAAGAATAGCTGCTTGGGTCGCCTCAGGCAGCCCGGCTCTGCCGCTGCGAATCTCACGCATTACACCTGCCCGTGAGTGTCATTGCAGAGGCCACCACCTAGAAACTTCTGACAGCACATCAGTCCCCCAAGGTGGGCTCATCCTGTTTTCTACGCGGCTTTTTTTTTTAATGGGCACAGCTTTGGGAAGGCATTGGCAAGGTGAGCTAACCAGCTCTGCCAAGAAAATAAAAATAGATGTACTTATCATCTTAGCGTTTGTCACCTGTGGTGCAGGCAGGCCTGCAGCTGAAGGCTCCACGAGACCGTGTCTTCCTGGAGACCGCCCAGTGCCGTGTGGTGCGGTCTCAGCCGCCCCTCTGCAGTCCCACAGCCCGGGTCCGGCTCTGGTTTGCTCGCCGTGATGCAGGTGCCCCTGCAGGACCGAGCAGCGTGGTTTTCTTTGCTCCCAAGCCTGCCGGATGTTGAGTCAGAAAGGGAGAATCAAAAGCAGCCTCTCCAAAAACAAGGGGCGGGGGCAGATGCCTACGTAAAGTGTGCTCCGAGAGGCAGCCCCAGGGCAGCACTGCCCTGTGGCTTCGGCCACCTGGACTTACGTTGTGTTTATTACGAGCTGCGCACCTCCACGGCATAGTGGCCACGGTCGGGCCAGAACAAATGTGATCCCAGCAAGGCCTTCATCGGCCAGTTCCGTCCGAGACGTTTTTCAGGCAGGATTCCCTCTGGGGGTGTTTCTGGGGACAAACTGCGGGCTTTTCGTTAAACCCCCACATGACGAGTCCGAGCCAGTTGGACTGGGCAGTGGCATCATTTGCTCCGCGTGCCCTGGAATGAGACTGGGTTTAACGTCGGGGTGTCTGGACACTCAGGACCGTGAGCAGGTCGTCTACCCCGCACTCGGCCCTGGGGGGCTGCTGGGTGGGGGCGGGGAGACCCCGGCTTCCCTGAGAGGGTGCACTCCATCCCCACGGGAGGCCACACACAGCCCCACGGTCTGTGACAGGAGCCAGCTCTCTAGGCCAGGGTTAAAGAATTTGGGGTGGTAACCAGAAGATCACCACTGTGATGGAAGGTGAATCAGCTCGTTCTTCCTTGGTCTCCACGTGAAAGGAAAATGAACCTTTTTGCCTTGAAGTCCCCAATGCCAGCGCATCCTGGACCTCACTGATGTCAAACCTGAGTTCACCGTTAAACTTGAGCCAGATGTGCTCCAGGTGAAGTCCATGATCAAAGGTCCAAAAGAACCCAAAAAGATGAGACCGCGGGGGGGACATCATCCTGCCCTCCCTCACCCTGAAGACCCCGCCTCCTAGAAGGTTAAATCCCCAGCAGGGGGGTCCCCCCAGGCCAGTGTCTCCTCTGTTCCCGGCAAGGGCTGTCATTGAAGATCAGGCGCCTGGCTCTGTGACTTGCTTTTCCTCCCCTGCATCGACCGCCACTTGTTGCCGCCTCGGCGTCCCTCCCGCCGGGAGCTGCAGGAGCCGCCTGACCCCCAGAGCTCTCTCTGTGACAGTCAGGTTGTGGTTGACGAGCCACTCACTGTCACCATCGACTGTTCCCTGAAACAGTGGCTCTGACATTTCCAGGCATAACACAGGAGGGGTGTGCCCGACAAGACCGGAGATGACAGCATTCTTAAGAGCCTGCTCTGCAGCTGTGACAGGCCTCTCAGGCACAGGGAGTGCCTGGGGAAGTGACGAGAGTCCCATCCGTGTGGCCTTAGTCAAAACAGTGACGAGTTAGTAAGAGCTGAACGTGAAATCTTAATTATATCCGGGTTCCTATGGAAGGCCTCATTCTGTGAAGGGTTCTGCACAGCACGAACAGTAGACACACGTGAATTCAGGCTCAGACGAGGGTGATGTATTTTGTCAAGTGTAGATATTTATAAAAGCCCAAATTTGTTTAATGGTTCTCACAGAAGTCTGCATTAGCTGACTTATAAAGACAGCTAAATTCTTTAGACTACCCATTCTGCTTCCGGATTGTCTAAAAATATTATTAAGGTTGATTAACTCCGGATAAATTGCTGGTGTTAATAACAAAACGTCACAAATAATTCATTCAAGCATTTGATTCTTGCGCATTGTTCTAGCACATGTTGGAAAGGAATTGATATAAATTATAATGGCATGGAATGCAAACAAATCAAGATACTTGACACAGAAGACGAGCAGGTGGGAACTCGGAAGACCGCTCTCTTCCGAAGACCCTCCTCTGAGGTGGGTTACATCACCCTGCATGAAGGCCACTCCCCTTTTTGAGAGACGGGTTTTCCAGGCCGTGAAGCGGGTGGCAGGGGCTTCGTCCCTCCGCCTTCCCTCAGACGTCCTCTGGCTCATTCCAAGCTGTCAGCTCACCCAGGTCGCTCCCGGTGCTCAGGGGCGCAGAAGCATCTCACCGAAGGGCACGGGCCCCGCTCGAGGGAGGGGGCGGTGACCACGGCGCCGGCCTGGCCTCTCTGTCTGCGTACAGGAGGACTTGCCGATGGAGAGTGAGTCCGCAGGTCTGAGCGGAAGGCGGGGCTTGGGAAGACGTGACCCCAAGGTTCCCAACAAAAGTAATTGAAATAGGGAAAAAGAAAGGTTTGGTGTCTGCAAGAAGACAGTCTCTGCTTCCTGGGGGACTCGGTTTGGGATTGTGACCCCCCAGCAATGCTGGGCGAAATGGCAGGCCTCTGTCCCCCGTGGCTGGCTTCCCCTCACAGCAGACAGGTAAGGGGGCTGGTGGACCGGTGGCCCCGTTTGTGTTACAGGGAGGTGGAGAGTCCCGCCCCACCGGGGAGACCCGGGACAGGCCGGCAGGGGCTGCGGGCCAAGGCTGACGCTTCCGAGTCACTCCCACAGCGTCCCCGTCTGCTTCTCCATCACCGCTGACCAGCCTGGGTGCCGGGGGGCCATGCATGGCCTGTGTCCTCCACCGTGGGGAGGCCCTGGGAGAGGTGCCCACGCTCCAGGAGGATGTTGTCAACAGGAGGCCATGCCCGTGGGGTGGCGGGGCTGTAGGGAAACTCGATGCCTGCTGCTGTTTTGCCAAAAAAAAAATAATAATAATAATAAAGTCGACTGACATCAGGTCTGTTAAAAAAGGGGCGTGGTCGCCATCTCCCAAGGTTTTCATGAGAATTCAACGAGACATTCTCCACTCGCTTGTCTGAAGCGCTTAGTAAATGTCAGCTAACGTTACGATCCTTCCTATTCATAAAGGCAAGAGTATTTGTTTAACAACAACTTTGGAGAAGCCTTTTTGTGAATTCCTTAATCATATCTGGATAAGGCAGGCGAGTTACGACGCAGAAAGTAGTTGTTCAAATACGCGTTTTCGGATCCGACCGCAGTAGCCAAAGAAGGCAGAGCCATGTCCGTCTCCACAGCCCCACGTTCTGAGGCCTGCGCTTGGCTGTCTGAGATCGGAGTCATTCCGAATGTTCTAGAAAGTGGGAGCTTCCACCTTGCAGTGCTGGAGCTGGAAAGGACCCAAGAGACCATGCGTCCTACCTCCCCCGCTCCGTCGACTCTATGCACCGTCCCAGCCTCGCTCTGTCCAAGGCCGGGTCCCCTTCACTGTCCTCGTCCGTGCGATCCAACTGCGAGACAGCGTGTGCCTTCTGTCTGCGCCCGTGAAGTCACGACTGCGGACGCGATCCTGGACGGGTGTCATCATGGCTTCTCTCTCGACAGCGCGAGCACCGTCCACGTCGTGGACTAACGCTGGGCACCGGGCACGTCCGAGACGCCCGCAGAGGAGAAACGACGCCTAGCCCCCCCACCCCCCGGCCCCGGCATTCCGCATCGCGGTGATCTGTGTTCTTCTGTCCATGGAAGCCCGTGCTAGAACCCTCCTTTAAAACATTTCTGAATACTGCGTTTCCTTATTCAAGGTCAGCACAAGATCAAGTTCATCCCGGAAATGGTCGGCCCGATGTTGGAAATGACGCTGATCCCCGAGACGGAGCTGCGCAAGGCCACCATCCCCATCTTCTTCGACATGATGCAGTGTGAATTTCACTCCACGCGGAGCTTCCAGATGGTAAGGACGGGGGGGGTGGGGGCGGGCGGCAGGCCGAAAGTCCTTGAGACACACTCCCTGGCGGTTCTGGGGGGACCGGCGTTGGCTGGACGTGGAGGGTGCAGTACCCCCCGGCTCACGAGAGAAGGCCCCCAGGCCCGTCTGCATGCAGGGAGCCTGCCCTCTCGTGCCCTCGTCTTCGGGGAGAGAGGCTCTCAGCGTTCGGTTTTACTGACCTCTGTCTGGGCTCACTCGCTCGCGGCGCCCTGGGAGCCAGGCCTCTCTCCGGCCCCGCCCGCCGTGTGTGCTCACAGAGCGTGCAGCCAGGTGTTGCTGGGTTCCCTCAGGCTGGCCGCTGCCTGGCAGCTTATGTTGCCGTCAAGTCTCCAAGCGTGGCTTTGTTCTCCCAAACATCCGCCTGTTGGATGGAACCACGAGAGTTCCTCGGCGGGGGGGGGGGGGGGGGGGGGGGCGGTCTGTGCAGGGCTCAGACACACTGGGTGGACAGGAAGGACGAGTCGGAGTGATCGGCGCTTCAGAAGTAACGAACCTCCTTGCCCGGGTCCCGTGGAAATCAGCAAGGTGTTCGGTGCTCACGGGTGGGCGTGCGCACGTGCGCGTGCTCGCAGGTGCAAAGGCGTTCTCCCCGCGGGGTGAGGGGTCTGGCCGCGGCGCTTCGCAGGAGCCAAGACTCGGGTCCAAACGACTGGGTGCCCACTGCATCCAAAGCGGCCTTTGTTTACACATGACCACAATCCAAGGAACTGAATGTTCATTTTACATAAACTTCTAAGGAATTTTGAGAGAATTCCTATATTGAAAGGAAATCAGAACTGTATCCATTAAGGGAGCGCGACTCCCGTGGGAGCTAATGATCAGGGCAGGTTTTCCTTCCCCACCGTGGACTTGCTAGTGGAAGGGGGCTTAGTGCGCTCATAGGTTTTCACTGGTCCCTCTTCATTGTTGCCTCAAGGTAGTCAGTAGCCACGGCGGACAGTTTTGCTATTTCCTAGAACAAAAACCCAAGGTGTAAAGCTAGAAGAACATCCGCTCCGTGAGCTGGAGTTGAGTTTAGACAGAGAAGTCAGGGGGACTGTGACTCCCGGCTTGGCCTGGGGACTACCTGCGTTTTGGGCAAGTTGCTGACACATCTTTAGGCCTCTGATTCAAATCTCTGAAACGGGTGCACAGATCAAAGGCGCTCAACAGGGATGTTGTGGGAAGTGAATACAATCAAACCCATAAAGTCCGCCTTCCCTTGCTTGCTTCCTAAATTCCTTCCTTCCTTCCTTCCTTCCTCCCTCTCTTCCCATGGCGAGGAAGATTTCCTTACGTTTATTTGTTTGTCCAAGGAAAGAGTCTGTTGTAAAAGAACAGCTGTGTTTGTTGCTCTGGTCCACTATCTGCCTTTGTACACGTGTAATTGTAACGTTGTAAACATTGTCCGAATTGTCTTGTTCTTTTTGTCTGATGGTATATCGAAGACAGTTTCCTTGATTACAGTGTAGTAACTAACCATGGTTTCAGTGCTGGCGCAACAAGTCGTAAAACGCCTGGGCTAATCTCTCTCACTCATCCCCATAGTTGGGCGTTTGGACGGTTTGCCAATGTTCACTCCTGTGAATAAATGTGCAGTGAACATAGGCATGCACGTAGCTTGGCTTTCTGTTACTGTTTTCCCGGTATCCATTCTGAAACAGGGAGGTTGCTGATTCAAAATATATTTGTGACTCGTGACGTTCCGGCCAATCCCTGTCCATCACTGCCGTAGCCTGGGACCGGTCTGCACTGCCCCGGCACCGGATCGTGGTCCAGTCTCGCTGCCAGCTCCCCAGGACGAGGAACTGGAATTTCGATGCCTTTTCCTGGCATCTGACTAATTGAATTTTATATAAATCAAGCTGCAAGGAAGAACCTTAAGCCAAAATCACTATAAAATGAAAGAATCAGGAAAAGAGGGGGGAGGGGTGTGTGTGCGCGTGTGTGTGTAAAAATTAATAAATGTTACCAGCCCAGGAAATGAAGATGGAAGGCCTTCAGAGTGTCACGTCATCTGTCATTCATTTAAGCAGTCTCTGGGTCAAAACCAGGTCCAGGGCGGTTGGCAGGGAGCCCGGCAGGGGAGCCTGGTTTCTGGCCTGTCCCTTTCCCTCCCCGTTTCACTGGAGCTTTAAACGCCTGACAACCGACTTCCGCGAAAACGCTTCATTGTCTCCCATTCTCAGGGTCCCGGGTTTGTCCATAAGCCACACGGGGCTGACGGGAGTCCCGGCATTCCAGCCCCTCGCTCCGCTCTCTCTCCGCAGCGGTGACTTCAGAATCAGCCTTGTTTCGGGGGAAGTCTCCCCGGAAAACCGCAGCCGTGCGCTGGTTCTGCCCCCTTCCCTCGGCGCACCTTGCCGGGCCGTGCGTGAGCAGAAGCACGCGTGTGATGTCCCAGGCCCACACGACCCCGTGTCGGGCCTCGGCGGCAGCTCCTCGAGGGTTTCGGGCAATAATCTCTGCCCTTTGTCCGTCCGTCATCTGCGTGCACCTTTGCAGACCGGTGGGCGGGGCACACCAAAGGCTTTTAAAATGAAGGCGGGAGCTCTGAAGTGGATGAGAGTTCTCCCCGCGGTATGCACCTGCCCCCGTGAATTGGGGAAGATCCGTTTCCTTTCCGTTGAGATTCCTCTATTTACGTTTGCTCACTGGCCCCTCCTGCCTCCTGGGTGGAACGTCACGTGGCCGTCCTTCCAGACTGGAAGCTTCCCCATCATCCCGTTTCTGTCGGCTCCGTGCCATTGGTTTTGTGGGTGCAGGTGACACGGCCTCGTGTCTGCGCTCTTGGCCTCCAGGGTGGGTTGCAGCGGCTTGTAAACGCCCCCATCTCATCTCCCGCATCGTCTGCATCTCTCGGACCCCAGCTCCGGTCTCCGGACCCGCTGTATCTTTTCTAACTGCTTTCTGCCCTCGGTTTAACTCTTGTCTTTTATCAGCGGATCTTCTGGAAACACGGGGCCCGCCCTCCATTCCTTGCAGGGGGCCTCGGTGAACATGCAGTGGGGGGCAGGTCCCTTCCCGATCCCAGATCTCAGGCTGGCTGGCTGCCGTTTTACTTGTCCGCCACCAATCCAGTGATCTCAGCTGATCAGTCCCATCGGCAAGGGCTGCCTCGGCCTCACTTTTATACCAGATGTGCAGACCTGCTGGAGGAGGGGGAGGGAGACGATAAGGTTTTTGGTTTTTACGGAACTTCAGGGCTCTGAGCCCAGGACGTGCCTCGTGGTTCAGGGTGCCTCCGTCTTTCAGAGTCAGGCCACGGATAGGCCACGTTGGTGAAATACGCATTGTCGCTTGCGGTCGGTGTGGGAGGGGCCCATGGGTTCAGAAGAAGAGCCTGCCATGGTACTCAAGATTAAACTGCGTCAAACCATTACCGGAGTTTCGAAGGCACGTCTCGGAGCTGGGCTCCCCTGGAGTCCCCGAGGGGCGGCGGCTCCTGCCTCTCCGGCCAGTGCAGGGCGCTTCCTGAGAACGCTCTGACCCAGGCAGCTCCCCGAGAGTGTGCCGGCTGGTCTCCACTGTTGTGAGGAAGAGCAGGCATCTTCCTTCCTTCAGAATAACTGCCCTTGGCCTTGGCATTGGCCTTGGCCTGGGGTTGCTGGTGCTGCCTCGGCCGTCTCTGCCCACGGAACGGGCTTGCCTGGGCGTGGCGTGGAGTTGCCCATTCACGGGCCTGTCCTGGTGGCCTGAGATACTCTTTCCAGGGCTGCAGGCCGTGCCTGAGGTCAGCTTGATACCGTCAGCTCTGGGCAGGTCCCCGAAACGTTGCCAAGGCCGGCTGACCCTCGGGTGCTCACAGAGGTCACATGCCGTGCAGGAACCTGAGGCCGGGGCGGAGAGTTGATCGGATCCAACTCGGGGGAGCTCAGGCCGGAGTTAGCGCCCCTTGATCGTTCACGTAGACCTGCTGAGCCCTGTTGCCCCATGGCCCCCCCCACCCTGAAGCCCACCTCTGCCCCCTCACTGAGGGCCCCAAATGAGTAACTCTCTGAGTCTCAGCCTCAATGGGTTTTCCTTCATTAAAAAAAAAAAAAAAAAAAAAGCATACTTTTCACTGCCTCCTGGCACCTTTTTAACGAATTCCATTTGTTGTATCTTTGGAAAGTACAGAACTCACCGCTGAGCGCTGCCGCGCACGGCCGTGCGGTCTGGAGGCCATGAATAAAAAGGGAGCGGACGGGGCCCGCAGCGAAGTAACATTTCCAGCCACGGCGCTGCCTCGCCATCCGCGCAGGGGCCGGTGGAAAACCGGCAGCAACTCTCTGTGAGCGGCGCGGTCTGGGCGCACCCGCCGGCTCGGGGCCTTTGATGTTTCTGCTCTCCTGTGGGAATGATCTCGGCTCACCGCCCTCCGCAGGTCCCGGCGACCCCAGTTTGTGCCGCCAGCCTGTGCTACTTGTCGGGAAAGCCGGCGTCGTGCTTGCGCCACAGTGTGAGTGTAAGTTGGGTGGCAGTTTTATCTTGATTTTTCTTCAGTTCGTTGGGATTTTCTTGGTTAACTCGGATTTCCATTTCAAAGTCATGCTTGAGTCTGTTCTTTTGGATGCTTGAGGGGGAATACAGACAAGAATTAGGCTTCTACTTCATGGAACCACAGATCCAGCGTGAGTCCAGGGACCGGGGAACCAGCCCACTGGGCTCCGAGAGGCTGAATCACGTCCAGCTCTGTTCCTACCAGCCTGCAGCAGAGCGATGCCCTAACCCCCCACCCCCATCTCCTTCAACCACAGGAAACAGGCTCACTCTGAGGGCGTGTTCCTGGGGCTCCCTGCCACAGCACAAGACCCGCAGGCGCTCCTCCACCTGGGCCGTGCCTCCGTCGGGGGTGTTGCTCTGAGCCCAACAGGCTGCTCAGGTCCGGGGCCTTGGAGCCGCTAGGCTCCTGACTCTCGTACCAAAGCTTCAAGGTCAGCGAGCGGCCTGCTTGTTGGACATAGAAGGATGTGGGGATTTCAGAATGTGGGATGTGGAGCGCCAAAGATTAATTAAGTGTGTAATTAAGTTTGCAGAGTGGTTAAGCAAGAGGAATGCAGCGGACATAAAAATGGGAGTGTGTCTGAGCGGAGCACCACGTTGAGGGGAACCAGATACTTTCAGGTGTCAGCCTGCAAGCCCGTGCCCAGGTGGTCAGAGGGCCGGGCTGCCTCCGCCCAGCCACACCCGCTCCTTCCTCGCGGCCCCGTGTTCCACGCAGGTGCAGCTCGGTGACTTTCTCCTGCCCCACCCCCACCCCCACCGCTGTGGCTGCCAAAGCCAAGAGCCCGGTGGGCCCCTTCATGGGGTGGGCTCAGTTCCCCCTGCAGGTGCAGAAGCAAAGACCACCTTTGAGGCTGTCTGCTGCCAGGGGGCGGTCTGCCACCATGGCCCACGTCCGGTAGCGTGTGGGGCAGCTGGCCGCTGTTTGCTCAGCCTCCCCGTCACTGGCCTAGTCCACACAGCACGTCCCTGCACTTCAGCTCTCGCCCTGCTCTGGACGGGCCCCGAGCACTGCGTCAGCGTGGCGGCGGCTGACTGCGTGGAGCCTTCCTTCCTGGCTTGGTTGCCCAGCCTGTTCCCCCCCCACCCACATCCCTGCTGGACGTCTGCGAAATGCAGGCCTGGTTTCATGCATTCCTAAAGGCACGCACGCAGCTCATCCAGCTCAGACCTCCATGGTCAGCGTGATGAGCCTAACCCACAACAAAAACATCTATTCCGACCCAAATAGGGGTGGCTTCTGGGTTACCCACTGCTGAGGCCCTTCGCCCCGTGACCTCTTACCTCAGAGCCAGCACCCCGAGGCTCATGGCGGCGCGGAGTACCAGAGCCGGGGTTCCCTTCTACCTTCATGGGATTAACAACACGTCAGCGGCCCCGGGGCGCAGCCCACGGCCCCTCCACGCTCCGTGCGGCAGCAGCCTCCACGCAGCCCTCTGTTGCGACGGGGCCTCTCCTGTTCCGAGCTCTGGGAGGGCCACCGGTATCGGATGTTCAGTGTTTCGAGTTGGATGCCCTGTGGATATTTTCTCGGTGATGTCGGTCACTCAGAAAAGAGGGGAAAATAATGTATAATGATTTCACTTATCACATGAGTGAGCTTCTGCCACCTTTAGAGCAATAAAGTAAATTCGTTCTAATTTCATCCTAACCACAGAGAACCCTGCTACAAATTACAGAACAGCAGGCATTTTCAGGGATAACAAATGCGGTTTTTATAAACCCAGCTCTGCTCTAGCAACAAATGCGCTTTCTCCAATTTATTTAGGCAGCATCATTTCGTTCTGATGATGATAACAGTTCACAGCACACTGTTTCTAGCAAATGGTTTCTAGGACATTCTGTAAAAATTCCCAAAGACCCTGGAATTAGAAGCGAGCTGCAGATCTGTGCGTTGAATCCTGGCTGATAAACAGAACAGGGTTGCCAGGTGTCTGTGCAAATTACTTAGTTTAGACCAGGGGTTAGTAAAATTAGAATCAGCTGCGTTCTTCTGATTTACTTCTCATTCATTCACTCTTTTTAGAAAACATTAAATTCATCAGTCAAATTTGAAAAGCAGCATGCCTAATGAGCCAGAGCTTCCTTATTGCCCTTATTTGCGACAGCCAGGTTTACATGAAAGCAGAGAAAACACGCCATTTCCAGTAGGTGGACTCCAAGTTCAAGTGTCTTCTGATTAACCCAGACGAGCAATTTGGAAGGCTGTGTGCACTTGCCTGTGTGAGGATAGGGCTTGTTCTTTCGCATTCTCTGCGCCTTCCTCGCTGGCTGCTCATTAAGCGTGTGGGATTGAATCGCGTGTGTTAATTAAATTTAGTGTTATTTTGAACCCAGTTATTTGTTCGGAAGGATCAGCCCTCAGCGCACTCTGCATCTTTGGCGTTCTCATCGTGGGACTAGTTTGGGAGACGGGGCTGTCGGAAATCCCTGAGGCTGGGCTCATAGTAGCCAGCCATCTGCCTTGCGCCGGATTCCAAACAGAGCCGCCTTTTGAAGAATTCTTCCCAGTAAAGAGCAGAGTGATAGTGGGTTAGTATCAAAAGGTTGTTGCTTTACAATGAAAGTCACTATCCCGAGACTGCAGCTGGAAAAAAAAAGCAGGTCATCCTTTCTTCTTCAATAAAACCGTCTCTTTTTCCTGAAACCCCTGTACTTCTGGGGCTGAACAGAATCAGAAAGAGGGTGTGTGTTTACAGGAGGAGATGACGGAGAAGATCAAGAGAAAGACTGGGCGGTTCGCAGAGGCCCAGGTCTTTGTGAGGTCGCCGAGTCCTTGATGTCAAGCGAGAACCAGCACCTCTCTCTCCGGGCCTGTCTGCCGGTCCCTTTCATCTGCAGTGTGATCCGACAGGGCTGAGGCACGCGGCCCGGTCAAGGGCAGGGAGGTCTGTGCCTGCCTTCGGGCTCCTCCCTGGGCCTCCTCAGACCTTCTTAGCCCTGCTTCACAGAGGCCACCATCAGCTGCCACTGACACAGCTGCCCCGAGTCCCCAGGACGGTAGACAGCGCCTGCAGTGCCTGCGACGAGCACTTGGATGAGTGTGGCCACGCTGGGCCTTCATGGCCGAGCGAGCACGCGTCTTCGCAGCCTGCTGGCCCACACCGTCGCTGGCACGTTGCCCTCCGCCGACTGTTTCAGCACCAGTTCTAGCCGAGAATTGATGTGCGCATCACACATGCACCCCATCCCCATCATCCACACCAGGCGTGGTTCTCGGTGTCGGGGACACAGCAGGGACTAAGAGAGAAGGAAATTCTTCCTCTCCTGCAGCGTAAGCTCTCGCGGGAGCCTGGTCATCATGGAGAGGACTTGGAGTTGTTGCCTGGGTGTGTACGTGGTGTCTGTACGTTCGAGGGCCCCGGCGACCCTGGCATCGTGCTGTCCGTGGTGGGCGCCCTTCCTGAGTCCTGCGCTCTCTTTCCTGGGTTCCTCCTGTCTGCCATCTGTTGGGTCAGTTTGTGGGAGCTAAGTCTCCTCCAGCCCCTGGGGACCCCCTACAAAGTGGCAGTCCCTTGGCTAGAATGCCAGGACTGAGGTAGCTCTGAATTCTGCCAGGGACGGGACACATGCGTCCTTATCCAGGTCAGCTCTTTCCAGCCCGATCGGCCTCAGCGTTCACAGCTCCGTTGAAAACATTTTGCAGATTTGCACCACACCAGAATTTGGAGTCTTCCCGACAGCGTGGGTCCGAGGGACCGTCGGTTCTGACGGCTCTTGTGCACCACCTTCCAGAGCATCACCGGGAGACTCCGGGCAGCGTCTGCTGGCGGGTCTTCCGGCCGATGCCTCTCATTTCTCCGCTGTTCTTTCAGCCAGAGGGAGAGGCTCCCCGGACTCCACCGGGGAGTGGCCGTGAGGCGGCCCCTGGATCTCTTCGGAGGGCTGGGGAGCCGTTTCCGATGTTGCTCCTTCGTGGAGATGATGTTCGAGACCCGACTTTATGTAGCACCTTCCTTTCTCCCCCGCCACCCCCCCCCCCCCCGTTTCCTTGTCTATCTTTCTGGCTCCCATTCCGGCTATCAGAATCCACGCGTTTCAGACTCCGTCACCCAGGGAAGGAAATGGGAGATTTCCCCGGGGACCGGGGGCCGCCTGCAGTCTCCAGGGCCCCAGGGACAGCGACTCCGAAATGAAATTGGGCTTCAACGGCATAAGGGAGCTCTCTGGTGATGGTCCCTCGCCGCCGGATGTGCTGTTGACGCGCCCGCCATAAAGTGAAATATCCGCCCCTCCGATTACTTACGCTTCCTCTGTTTAATTATAGTTCGAAAATGAGATCATCACCAAGCTGGATCACGAAGTGGAAGGAGGCAGAGGAGATGAACAATACAAAGTGTTATTTGATAAAATGTAAGTGTTGATTAGCGGTGGGTGGGGCTCGCGTCAGAGTGGGGACAGAGAGGCTGTAATTAGACTGCGGAGAACTGCGTAGCCCGGGGAGAATGAAGGCGCGTCCGTGGCGGAGCCTGCGGCCAGCGGCGCCCCAGCCCGGCCACGCTGACCCGCCGCGCACGCGCGACACGCCTCCTGCAGCCTCCTGGAGCACTGCCGCAAGCACAAGTACCTCGCCAAAAGCGGGGAGACGTTCGTGAGGCTGGTCGTGCGCCTCATGGAGAGGCTGCTGGACTACAGGACCATCATGCACGACGAGAACAAGGAGAACCGCATGAGCTGCACCGTCAACGTGCTGGTGAGTGGCCGCCGCTCGCGTCCCGGGCTTCCTGCGGGGGCTGGCGAGGGGCGGTGCGGGGGCTTCCGGGGCGGGACCAGCGGCCCCGGCTCGCGTCCTCGTCTGCGGGAGGGAGGGAATGAGGGCGAACCGCAGGCAGATCCCTCCGCCGCACCCTGGAAACGCTGACGTTAAAAACTGAAACAACGCGGAATGGACGGATGCCCTGTACGCCTGCTGCCAAACTTCCTTTAGAGCCCGTGCTGCGTGCGGTCGTTTAGAGAACGGAGGTAGTGGAACTTGCCACGTTCTGTGGCTTGGTAACGTTCTGCTCTCCCTTGTACTTCAAACAGCGAATAAAACGGGAAGAAAACAGTGAATTAAAGTGGAAGAAGGAGAGACATGAGCAGCCCTGTGTCCAGCAGGCTAAGTCCCCTAAGCGTCCCGGTGCCTGTCTAGTGACCGTGGCTCCGAACGGACAAAACGCACTTTTGCAGGCGTGTACGTGTGTGTCCCCTGGTAATCACGCAGCCTTTACTTACTGGACGGTGGTTCTCTTACCTCACCTGGCTCTGCTCTGCGCAGTTCAGCCACCCAGACGTCTGTCTCCGTGGTTGGTCGACTCGTTGTTCAGATGCAGCCTCCTCTCTCGGGGCCCCTCCGCCAGGCTAATTCAGGCGGTTGCGAGGGGAATTCAAAAAGCCACAGGGTGTGTGTCGGTCACGGAGGAGTGCGGACTGAAAATAGAACGCAAAGTGTGCATTCCAACAGGTCAGCGCACAGTGGGGGATCGGAGCGGGGGACCCGGTCCCCGTGCCGTGGCTCAGAGCCCGCACCCACGTCGGCCCTGGTGCGGAGGGCCCGTTGCGGGGCAGGACGCTGCGCGCAGAGCCCAGGGGCGGAGCGTCGGAGCCGCCCAGCTTCCACAGGGAGACGCTCTGTTTAGAAACAGGGCTTTGAGATGGGCGTCCTGGGTGCTGCAGAGGCTTTGAAGTCCTGGGAAGGAAGGGGCCAGAACTCAGCCCAGGCAGCAAACAGACATTGCCCTGTCTCGCGGCGAGGGGTGAACTCGTGCAGCATCCTTGTTGTGAAATTGTAAGGGAGAACGAGCAAAGCTCAGGAAAGGACAGACGGCGCGAGAGCCGCGGAGGACAGAGTGAGCTGCGGACGGTGCTCCCTGGCGAGGCAGGGTCGCCGGCTTGCAGTTACGTTGCTGCAGCTGTCCGCCAGCTGGGAACACCCTCATTTCCCTTGGCGTGGCAGGTGCAGCGACACGTGGAAATCTCGGTGCGTCGCTCTGCGCGCACCCCCTGACTCCCCGTGTGTGCCTGCCGTGGCTTTTCTGAGAGCTCAGTTGTGGAGGTCGTGTCCGTGTGCACCGACGAGGTCGAGCAGGCAGTGCTGTCTCACCGGGCCCGGGCGAGCCTCCGCGATGGCGACGCGACGGCCTCATCCCGCACCCTGGCGTCCGGTCAGGGGCGGCACATAACTGATAGAAATGGCCGAGCTCACCCAGAGAATAGTGCGAGACGCACAGAGACCCCTGTCATTTGTGCCCTGAGCACCAGCCTTCCTCCGCCCGAGCGTAGACACACGGGTTTCTTCCATGGCAGCCCATTTTCGGGCTGTGTTTCCGGGGGGTCTGCAGTCTGGGCGGAGCTGTCCCGGCAACGTGTCTGTGAGGATGGGGGTGCTCTGTGCTGCGCTTCGCCACAGCAACCCCAGCCCCAGCTCTCAAAGCAGGGCAAGTAGAACTGAGTCAGTGACTTTCTAACTCCACCGAACTTTGGGGACATTTACCGAGCAGTCGGACCCCCGTGGCTAGCGGGCAGTGTGCTCAACAATTCCGGTCGAGAGTACCGTGTTGCTTCTCGTGGCTCTGGGCGAGACTGAGCTCGGCGTGCTTGAAACTGTGTGACCGTGCTGATGCCCACATTTGGGGTCTTTCTATTTATTTATTTGTTTTACTTCTAGCGAGATTACAATGGTTAAGATACCAGATCTTTGGAGGGGACCTTGTGTTAACTGCAGGCAGGTGACTTTCCAATGGCAGAAGTAGATGTCAGCCATCGCAGCGTTGACAGTGTAGCAAATGTGATCCTTGGAATCGTCCCTCCCCCCAGGAGTGAAGGAGTGCGTTCGTTAGTTTGCAGCGCACGTGACCTGATGGTTTCAGCCCCAACGGCTGGGCCCATCGGCCACGGTGGCCACCAGGCGAAGAAAGACTGTGGATTCCTCACGTGCATGTCGCACTTTTTGTGGAACAGGTTTCCTAAACGTGTTGCGGTTTGATTTTTCAGAACTTCTACAAGGAGATCGAAAGAGAAGAAATGTACATAAGGTAGGTGGACACCTGCACGCCTGGTCCCGTGGCTGTGCGTCAGGCCCGTGCTCGGCCACGTTTTCGAACCACGGGGGCTGGTGTCGTGGGGAATCATGGGCCCGGGGGCTGAGTTCGGTGCGGCGCCCAGATGAGTTCGGAGCCCGGGAGCCGTTTGCCCAGGCCGATGCGGGGATCTGGGGCCTTGCTTAGCCAGCTCAGAAGCAAAGACATAGATGATCCTTTCACCTCCTGGCTGACTCCTGTGGCCCTTTGGAGAAAAGGCAGCACCACCAATCGTAATGCTTCGCAGCAAGCCCTGGGTTCACGTGAGAAGTCCAGTTCTAACGTGACGGGAAGTAGGCCACGTGAATGTTTTCCAGTGCGTTCCTGCTCTGGCGCGGTAGCCCTGTGTTCTGTACGGTCTGCTGGGCGTTCATCCATCACCAAGTGGGTGGCCTTTTTCTCGAGAGAGAGGTAGGAGGTGGCTGATCCTACCTTGGTTTCTTTTAGGGGCCAAAGTCTAACGTTCAGCGAGGTTTTTCTCGCTTCAAAGACCAGATAAGGATATAATCCACATGGCATTAGTGCTTGAAGACAATTTTATTCCACCCAGCACAATTTTCTAACTTCTGGTTTTTAAGATTTTTTTTTTTTTTAGTTCTTAAAAAAAAGTAATAATATTGAGAACATAATCAAGTTCCTTTTGTTAATAAGCAACCTTTATTTCTTTTTTAAAATTTTTTATTGATTTATTTTTAGTCAGAAGGGTAGGGAGGGAGAGAGAGAGGGAGAGAAATAGCCATGTGCGGTTGCCTCTCACACGCCCCCTACTGGGGACCTGGCCCGCAACCTAAGCATGTGCCCTGACTGGGAATCGAACTGGAGACCCTTTGCTTCTCAGTCCGGTGCTCAATCCACTGAGCCACACCAGCCAGGGCACAACCATTATTTCTTTAGGCAGAGACAGTCTTTGCATCATATGTGCTGTGATGTTGGACTTCTTGTTTTCTCGCACATTTGGGTTTTCATGGGTTTGTGTGTGTGCACTTTCGGATTCATTGTCATGTAAGAAATCACAAGCATTGTGTACTCCCATTTCAAATGTGTGGAGAAAACTCTGGAAAGGAACCAGAGACCTTGAAGTACAATTCTACCTCCTTGTTCCAGCTTCAATTTTTGTCCCGAAAAGAGAGGCCGTAAATTTTTTTTTTAATTATTGTCTATTACTCTCGAGGGTCTTTTTTAATGCTTTCCGCGGCAAATGTTTGCCAGGCGTTATGAATTGCGAACATGGTGAAAAGAAAGGCCAGGTGCGATTTCCTGCCGCAGGCAGAATCCCGCTCTGGCCGTCGGCTGCGCGGGTTATTTGGTGACGTTTCTAAGGCTGTGCCTGCGCTCTGCCGCCCCAGGTACCTGTACAAACTGTGCGACCTGCACAAAGAGTGTGACAACTACACGGAGGCGGCCTACACCCTGCTGCTGCACGCCAAGCTTCTGAAGGTAAGCGGCGAAAGAGAGCATGCGCTCTTCGACTGTATCGTCGCAAACGCTGAGGTGGTTTAAAACTGCATCTTTCCGTGGCGTTTCAGTGAGCCTGCCAGCTAAGGTTTTATGAGTGTTGACTAAACGCAGTGACACAAACAAAGACACTTAGGAAGTGCTCGGATGGTGGCGGTGGCCCAGTGGGTGCCCCTGTAACAAGAGGTCCCAGAAGGGTGCCGCTGAACATCGTAAACCCATCAGCACGCATCTCGGGGCAGCCAGCAGTTGCTTCTTCCCACCAGGGAGGCCCAGCGACGCTGGAGACGAGGCCAGGAAGGAGGAGGCTGGGGCGGCGGAGTCCAGGCGGGTCACACGTAACTGGTCCCTGCCGAGCAGCGCAGGGACCACCGGGCCCAGGGGAGGGGCGCCGGCCCTGCCTCTCGTTTCCGGTTTTAACATCACCAGTGCAGGACAGCGTCTTTCCCGTCCTACGCTTGTTTTCAAAAATACAGCAAATAGAAGAATCGGGACTCGGATAAACAAGAACGACCGGGAACTAGAACTTAACACGTGACCCTCCATTCCCACCGCTCACTCCAGGAGCCCGGTGTCCGATCGATCGCAGGCCCGCCGCCCCCTAAAGCCGAGTGAAAGCAAACCCGTAAGATCGTATGACAGTGGGCCCGAGGCGGTGTCTCCTGGGTGATGGCCGGCTCGCGGCCGGGCTCCGTCTGGACGCCACAGTGGTGGTCATCGGCGGCCCCTGGACTTCACACCGCGCGAAGCTCCCCAGCACCCAGCACGGGAGATTTACAGGGCGTGGAGGGAGAGGTCGGAGGGGTGCCTCCCGCCCCAGCCGTCCCACTGCGAATGCTTCTAACAGCCTGCCTGTGTCCGGGACCCAGCTTTCAGGGACGGAGCATTTTTGGCAAATAGGAAAACATTTCTTTCACACCAGGAAATTAAAATGAGGTTGACACCCTGCCCGCCCACCGCTATGCTCCCTCATACGGCGTGAACGTTGACCCTGCCTGCGCATGTGAAACGCGTAGGTGCGCGCTAGCTGTCATTTGTCTCATCCTTGGATTGGTGCCTCGCGGGGCTGCGCTCACCACCCGGATCAATAGGCCTGATTGCATTGTCGCTCCCACTGAGCTCTGAATTTTCCAGTTAAGTGGCCACCGCGCCGTAATCTCTCTTCCTATCTTTTACATCCTTGCGTTTTGCAGTCTTTCCTAAATAGGTTTTGATCCGGCCGTGAATGTGAATTGTTCTGGTTAATCAGCATACTGAGGAACATCATTGGTATTGTTATGAAAATTCTTCTCAGTATACCAATGACAAATGCGTCCCTGGTCCTTAACGAAAAATCCTCAGATGGAATCTTCCTCTTCGCTTAAGGACATTTTGTCCACAAGGACAATGAAAGCACTAGCCTTTAGCCCAGGAATCAGGTTCGTACACCTCGCTGTTTACGAGGAAGATATGAGGACCTTTGCTTCCCTCCTCAGTTTTTTAAGTGATTTGAAGATTCAAAGAAGTCGTTTGCAATCTGAATATTCTAATCCGGACTTATTTGCGGTAGTGACATTTCAGAATCCCCTTACAGTTTTCCCTGTAGCCCCCCCCCCAAAAGTAGAAATCCAGCCATGCTGTGAAAACGCCGTAACTGATGAGGTTCTAACTTCCGGCCGTGGCCAGGATTCACAAGTCCAAGTTCCTGATGAAAACATGTACAGACCGGTCGCAGGGGTGTCCAACCTGCGGCCTGTAGGTTGCATGCAGCCCAGGACGGCTGTGAATGGAGCCCACCACGGAATTGTAACCTTACGTAAAACACGTCGAGATTTTTCTGTGATGACGTGTCACAGTGTATTTATTTAACGTGTGGCCCAAGACCACTCTTCTTCCGGTGCAGCGCAGGCACGCCGAGAGGTCGGCCACCCCTGCTTCCTTGGCATTCCTAGAGGCGGAGGCGTTCTGGCCAGCTCTGCCCCTGCGCCTCGGAACCCTGGGCCCAGCCTGCCGTGCCCTGGGACCATGGGCTGCAGGGGTGTGGGGAGGGGCGCGTGCTGAGAGCGAGCCTCTCGGGGATCCCTGCCAGCTCCCCGGAGCCTGCTCCCCATTCGCGCAGGCCAGTCCCTTTCCGCCTGTGCCCTCTGTCACAGCGGTACCTGGCTTTGCTCTGCCTCTCCAGCACCTCCTGTGTGTCCTGTCCCCCCTCTACTTTGGGCCATGGCAGGCCCCCCTGCTCCGGGTGTGGCCCAGCCAGCACTGAGTCCTGTGGGGCGCCCCCACCCCCACTTGGGTCCAGGCGGCCTTGGCGCACGCTGCGTTCTTTGCAGCACCCTCATTGTCACTTCGGGAAATAGTGCCAGGCTCCACCCCCGGGGCCGATAAGCCAGCCCGTCCCGATGACTTGCTCCAGGGAGTCTCCCGGACCCATGCACAGCCTCGCCTCCCCCCCACAGCCCGTGAAACCTTCTCTGCAGGTTATCGAGCCTCGAGCTCCAGTTGGCAGCAGCACTGTTTCTGGGTGGGCCCCTCTGACCCGCCTTTGACGTAGGTCCTTGCACACAGGAAGTCCTCACCAAACACTGAGTTGCGTGGACCCCCTACACTTAATGCCATTGGCCCGCGGAGCCTCAGTTCAAGGGTCTTCCTGCCAAAGGAGCCTGCCTGCCCTTCAGCCCGTCTCCCACTGGCCGAGACCTCTGCGGCCTTTCCCTCTTCCTGTGAGCCCGCCTGCCGGTGCGCGAATATAGGCCGACCCCTGCCCTGTGCCAGGCAGTGTGCCCGGCTGGAGGCACAGAAACACCCCCAGTCTCCAAGGAGCTGGGTCGCCCATCCAGTCCCTTCGTTTATGACTTGGAAGTGGGGTCCATGGGCCTTCCTTGCTCTCAATGACAATGTCGAGCAGCCCAGGCCCGAGGCCACAGCCCGATGTCCCAGCCAGACAGCCACAGATCACCTGGTTCATAGCGCATCCCAGGTCTGACGGGGCATCAGCAGCAAGCTGACGGGCCCGTGCTTTCTGGAACCTGCTGGGTTGCTCCTCTGTGGGCTTCCGACCCGCCTTTGCCCGCTCTTGTCTAGCAGAGGCTCCTCCTGGGGCCTCTGCGCTGCCCCGAGGGTGGACAGAGGGTGGCCCTGCATTCTCCCTGCCCTGGTGACAATACTCACGCACTGCTTCTGCCTTAGTGGTCGGAGGACGTGTGCGCGGCCCACCTGACCCAGCGGGACGGGTACCAGGCGACCACCCAGGGACAGCTGAAGGAGCAGCTGTACCAGGAGATCATCCACTACTTCGACAAGGGCAAGGTAAAGGGGCGCGCCCGGCCCTCGGTCCTGTCTCCCCCGCGCGCGCGCACCTTCCCACAGCACGCTGCTTCACGCACGATGCTGGTGGGACCGGAAATTGGCTGTGAATCATGTGTTGGAAGGATTGATGCATGCTGCGAAGTAGGAATTAAAAAAAAAAAAAGCCCCCCTTTTATAGACACTCTGCTGAGAGGGAGGGCCAAGACCACCAACGAGCACGTTTCCCGCGCCGCCCGCGGGAACCAGCGATGCGGAGGGTTCCCGGGCGCTCGCGGGCTGTGTGCCGCTCAGGCGCGGCGTTTTGTTCCTGCTGCAAAGTTCATCCGACGGCGGCGTCTAGATTGATTGGCTCGGACCCAGCGGTGTGTCCGTTGACTTCTGCTAGAAGAACACCCCCGTCGTTTTAATCAGCGAGGGGGGGCTCATCCCTGGGCGGGGCGGGGCTCGTGCGGCCCTGAGGGGCAGCCACCATGTGTCAAAGGGCTGCTGGCTGCAGCCGCAGGCGCCACTGACCTCCGCCAGCCAAGTGGCTCCCGAGCGCCTTCTGCGGCTTCATCGGGACTCCTCTGGCGTCCTGCTGTTCGGTTTCTCCACTTCGGGAAGAGTGACCGGAGAATCCCTCGCAGGCCCCTGTGGGAATTTCCTGGGGCCGCCATCGCCAAGGACCACCAACGGGTGGCTTTCAACAACAGAACGTACTGTCACCGTCGTAGACGCCAGAGCCCTGAAACGGCCGTGTCACTGGGCCCTGCTGGCTGCGGGGTGACAGGCGGGTCTGTGCCGGGCTCCTCCCGTAGGTCTCGGGGTCGCAGGCAGCCCTGGGCTTCCCACGGCGAGCACGCGCACCGCTGCGCCCCGCCTCCATTGTCACGTGGCACTCTCCCTGCGTGTGTCTGCGTCTGGACTTCCTCCTCCGAGGACACCGGTCATTGGGTTTGGGGCCCTCTCAGTGCAGTCCGACCCCGTCTTACCCGACTGCATCTGAAGGCCCTATCTCTAAATGAGGCCACACCCACAGAGACCGCAGGTCAGGGTGTCCGCGTGGCTTTCTGGGGACACAGTTGCACCCCAACCGCACCTGTCGGGAAACCCGATGGCTGCCCCTTTTGGTGGCTGCTGACGCCGACCAAAGCCCCTTGAAAAGACAGCGCATGTTCTATATACACCCCACCGTGCTGGGCACGGGACGGAAGCCAAGAGGTTCCCAGCGGCCTGTTGCCGGAGGCCACTGGGAACAAAGGTCAGCGGTGTCTTGTGGGTCACGCCCGTCCTGCGCTGGAGCAGGATGCGTTTCTCCGAAGAGGAGACGCTTTCGTGGCTCATCCCAATCACCGAAGCCCGTTTCTCTGCGAGCTGCTGCAGAGACGGCGCAGAGGCAGCCATTCCTTGTCCCACCCTTTCAGGCGCTGCGGGGAGGGCAGAGTCGGAGGTGGGGACCGGGAGGCCAGGGTGCCTGAGGGGCCGAGTTCACGGTCTCGGCGGGAGCGCGAGCCTTTGCTGACGGCCATTCTCGGCTGCTCTTCGGTGGCCTCAGACCCCCCGGTGGTGTCTGGGCGGGCACCCGCTCCCGCGGGGGCATCTCTTCCTGGCCGGTCTCGGGCTGAGGTGCGCCCCAACCCCCACCCCGCCCCGCCCCGCCCCTGTCTGCTCCCCGGACCGGACCACCCCTCCAGACAGGGTGGCCGCTCCGTCAGCTCCAATTGCCTCCAGGATGCCCAAACCCCAGGGTGCCTGCCTTTCCCACAGGCAGATCCGAGCTTCTCCCTGGCGGGCGGGGCCCTGGCAGGAGGGCTGCGCCCGAGGTCTCTACCCGCCTTTGCCCCGAAGGCCTCCCTTTCTCTGTGCGGGCTCTGTGGTTCCAACCACCTGGCCTTCTTGCCTGCTGCCTCCACACGGCACCCTTCTTCCGCCTTCGGGGAACGTCCACGCTCTGCCCCTGGGGAGCCCCCCTGCCCCTCCCTCCGGGGAGAGCCCCCTCTCTGCCCTGCCTGGGAACCCCCGACGTGCATCCTGTAGCCCCTACTCTGAGTAGCTCCCCTTTAACGGCCCCCAGGGTCCCCTGGGGTCCTGTTGAAATGCACGTGCTGTTTCAGGGGCTCTCGGGGGGCCTGAGTGTCTGCCTGTCTGAGCAGCGCCCAGCGGCAATGGTGCAGCAGGCGGTGCCCCCTGCGTCTGTGACCCCCCCCCCGGCCCCCAGGGAGCCCTGTGCCACAGCAGGCTGGGCACTCCGTCATTTTTATAAATCAACTTGATTTTTTAGAGCAGTTTTAGGTTCGCCACAAAGCTGAAAGGAAGGTACAGCGAGTTCCCACTGTCATCCTCGTCACTTGGGTTCATTTTTCATTAAATTGAGCACATTCTGGCCAGTGCTGGAGCAAACACTGGAAAAGCCGCCATCGCTCGGGTGTGGCCTCAGGGCAGACTTGCCTCCTGACCAACCGCGGAGCCCCCCGCGAGGCCGCGGTGCATGTCCCCTGCCAGTGTCCCCCCACCCTCACCTCCCCGCCTGGGGCAGACCCCCGGTGCCGCGCCTGCGGTGGGTTTGGAGCGTGTCATCCGAGGCTGCTTCCGGAGCCTGGCTCTGACCCCACCTCCGGCCCCACCCGGTGCCACGCGCTTCACAGAGGCTGTAAGCCAGGTAAACACGAATTCTCGCAAGAGCAGGGCCAGCTTTTCCTGCCCTGACTCCTGGGCGTCTGTTAGAAGCAACATCCTTCGTGCAGAATGACTGCAGGGTCCCCGGGGGTGCGCAGGGAGGGCCTTCCAGCCCCGGGGACAGTGCCTTGAGGGAGCTGCGGGTGCGTTCTGAGTGGGAGTCTGCAGCTCAGGGGTGTTTCAATCACGAGACTTGGGCCTGATTTGACACTTACGTTATTTTAGGGGGGGGATTGTGCTTTAAAGCCATCTACTCAGGTGAGGGGACTTAATACCACTGTTGAACTTGAAGACCAGCCATCGCTGGGGGTCACAGAATTACGAAGTGGAAACTAATGGTGCAGAAGTGTGACTCAGCGACGGCTGCCACCTTATGTAATTAAGGACGCCCTCATTATAGCCTCGGTGAGCCGGAACTTCGCACGTCCCGGAGCCGATTCCCACTGTGGGAAGCGTGCGCAGCCCCTCCAGGCAGACTTATCTCGGGAAGACCTTGCGCGCTCAGACCCCCGTCCAGCCGCCAGGGGCCTGGGGACAGCATCGCGGCTGCAGGGCCGCCCCAGGTTCCAGCGGGAGGCAGGGGGTCGGATTCTGGGAGACGCCTCTCTGCCTTGCGCTCCGACTGCAGCCGCCCCAGGTGGACGCGCTGTGCCTGCGTACTGGACTTCCCGGCCTTTGAGTTCTGTGGTTTTCTTTCTCTCTGTCTTCCACACAGAATCGCTCTTTCATTTCCCCCTTTTCAAAAGTTTCCGATGTCTTGCAGCCTGGCCCCGGTTCCTTTTATCTTTTCCTTTCTCTCCGCACAATGTCACTCCCGTCCCTGTCTCCTCTCATTTAGCCACAGCTCCTCCTGCCAGGGCTGACAATCGCCCCAGCCCGCCCTCGTTGCGCCCCACCCCCGCCCCGGTCGCGTCCTCCCGAGAACCGTCTGCCGGGCTTCCTCGGGGCAGATCGAGGGCGCTCCAGATCATCTGCCTCATTGTGTCTGGTTGGCGCCTTGCAGTTCCCAGTAAAGCCTTTAGTCCAAGCCCTTCATAGGAAAGCCCCAGTCTTCTCTGGGGAGGGTGAGTCGAAAACAGCCCCACCAGGAGGGGGATGCCATGGGTGGCAGGACCCACGTGCACCGCCGTGAAACCCACCCCCCAGATTAGCAGCAGCCTGGCCGCGGCCGGCCGCCGAGGGCGCCTCCTTGACAGCCGTGTGACGTGTGAAGCTGTGACTGTTCCCAGCCCCAGCTCCGGTTCGTCCTCTCTCAAAATAACCTCTCCTTGACAAAGTTCGCACTTTGCCTTGTGCCCGAGTCAAAAACCGAGGCGTCTTGCATCATCTTGTGCACCAAATATAGGGGTTTGGGAGCAAGTTTCTGTTTTTGTTTGAATGATCGAGTTGCTTTTCTACGTGTTGGGGCTGAGATTTTCTCGTCCTGCGAGTTTCGTCCTTGAAAACCAAGTGACGTTGAACAAGAGGAAGTGCAGGCGCGCACAGCCCCTCTTTCTGGTTTCCGCTCAGCATTTCCTAAATTTTTGAAAATCCTAATATTCTCCAGAATCACTTCAATTCACCAGAAGTTGGCCTGAGTGTTGACAGAGATCATCTGTTCATAAAAAAAGAATCATTTACTATCGAGGCATGAGAAAACCCCATTTTTGGAGCCAGTGACACCCCGGCTCCCCCGCACCCTGCGTGCTATCTAAGGAGCTGTGTCACGGATAAGCCTACTGTGCGCCAGGCGCCGCCCTGCACCTGTGGCTCCCAGGCAGGGGAGGGCGCCAGCAGCCTGGCCCGGGGCCTGCAAGGCTGGCCCTGGGGCTGCCGAAGGTCAGGTCAACACCCCTCCGCTCCTCCGGGCTGCCCCACCGGGCGGGCGCCGGGTCCCCCTCTAACAGGTGCGGGTGTGACTGCTTCTCGTGAGGAGAAAGGGAGGACGTCACCTGCAGGGAAGACGGCATCGAACCGCTTCTGGGCGGACGAGGTCGGCTGTGCCAGGCGATGGCGAGGAGGGGTGGGGATGGCGGGGGGATGGCGGGGGGATGGCGGGGGGGGGATGGCGGAGCGCTGGCCAGCCCCGCACGGCCCGGGCCCTGGAGGGCGGCTCTTTCTGCTGCAGCAGCAGAGGCCGCTGCTGGCCATGGCGGGAACAGCCGGCCCTTCTCGGTGGGGCCGCAGCCCTGAGTCCCCGCAGCCGTCCCTCTGACACACATCTCCCCGGGGCTCCAGCCCCTGTCCTCAGGGGGCCGGCAGAGGCTCGCCCCTGCAGCCTCCTGCACGATGATGCTCAACATGCAGGACCCAGTGCTCGGTCTGCGCCCCTTGGTCCCTTTCAGAGGGTCAGGGCATGTGACAGTTTCCCCATCAGCCATCTGGAAACACAGACGAATTCTCGAAGAGTGACTGGAATTCAAGCGGCCCATGCGCATCTCCACCGTGGGTTCCTCGCGGCTCGTGAGCAGATCGAACCCAGGTTGCCCACGGATGTCCCCGGGAGTCCCCGCCTACCCAAACAACTAGCGAGGGACCATTGTCCGGGTGGGCGGTCACCCTGTCCAGCCGGCCGGCATCCACCTCGCCGTCCTCTGCGGGAAATCAAGAATCGCTCTGCTCCAGGGAGCCCCTCCTGTCTTCGAACTAAGGCAGGAGTCTCACCAGGAAGAGAGAAACAAGTGTTCGCTGCAGGGGACCCGCCGAAATGGAGCCCCCTGAAGGCAGCAAGTTCAGAAAGAAAAGACCGTCGTCTCAGGAACATGCAGCTGAGATCCTCGGACGGGAAGAATGTTTCACGTTGCAAGTGAACTAACGCTTTCGAGAACGCTACGACGCAGATGAAGGAGCCGGTGCCTCTTCCTTCTGTTCCGTGGGGGCCCTGACACCCGGGCAGGTCTCACGGTTCTGCGGGGCTGGGCGGGGCGGGGCGGGCCGGGCCGGGCCGGGCCGTCAGTCGCACAAGTGAAAGCCGTTTTCCTCACCGAGCTTATCGGAATCCAGATCCCATCGGACCTGCGTTCTCTCGGAACTCGGCATTTTCCAAGGTATTCGCCATGGCCATAGTGCTCCCCACGCTCTGTGGAGCCCTGGCCTGTGAGAAGCAGAACAATCTCCTTGACGCAGAACCCTTTAAAACAGTCTGCGGGGAGCAAGGTGGGGGAGTGTGTGTAGAAAATCTGATAGAAAACACAACCAGGGAACCTCAGGGTGAGTCGGAGGAGATACGTGTTCACGACGGGTGTATCTTAAAAACAATTACCGTTGCCATCTCTCTGAAGGAGAGGGCACTAGCATTTTGAGCAGTGAGTGGGAAGCCCTCACCTTCCGGGCAGCTGCAGGAGAGTGAGCCCGCCGGCAGAAAAGTGCAGGAAAGTCCGAGGAAAGAGAACTGCACGGAAAGGTGCTGTTTCCTTTGAAATGAAAATGCCGTGGCTCTTGGAAGAGACACGAGAAGTGAGAGGAGCTCCCCTCCCCGGAGACGGGAGCCCGGGCTCTGGCAGAGGACCCAGGAAGATCCCATCGGCAGGCGGGACATTCAGAAAACGCAAGGAGGAGGCTTTGGAAAGGGGCAGGAGGGAGGCCGGCGCCTCCTCCCTCTTCTCCCGCCCTGGCCTTATTTTCATTTTGTCTTTCAAAGTATTAACGTGCAACTCTTGCTTCCGAAGAGCTCTTCTCTCACCCAAAATAGCCGATGGTTTCTTTGAGCCACAGCTACGCACAAAGTAGGTTGAGTCAGTTGGGTGATTCAGTGGTAAGGGAGGCCCTGGGCGGTCATCCTGCTAAGAAAAGGCAGAGACCAGCCGGCGGCACGTGGCGGGGGCGGGGAGGCCAGGTGCGGGGAGGCCAGGTGCGGGACCCCGCAGCCTGCGTGCCCAGTGGGAGCCTGAAGGGCAGGAGCTGCCTTTCAGACCCTTTCTCCCCCTTCCCGGCAGGAGGGGCTGGGGGCAGCTGCCAGAGCCAAGTGCCGACCCGGGGTCTCGTTAAGGGCTGAGTGCTTGTATCTCCCCGGATCCCTGTGTGAGAGGCCTGCGCACCACCACGCGATGGTTCCTGGAGGGAGGGCCTTTGGGAGGTAATTAGTGCCCTAATTAAGGAGGAAGAACGGGATCTTGCTCAAGGCCACGGGAGCTCACCTTGCGGAGGCAGCTGTCTGCAAGTCAGGAGGAGAGCCTTCACCCCGAACCAGATCTGCCAGCACCTTGACCTTGGACTTCCAGCCTCCAGAAATAAGTGTGAGAAACTGCGAGAAATAAGTGGGCTGTTGAAGCCGCCCCGCGGGGTCTTTCTGTGTTTTGTTTTAATTGCAGCTCAAACTGGGACAGTCATCAAAAGCAAGAACTTTTCGGAAAGACCGAAGTGAGGTGGGTCCACGCCACTGTGTGCCCTTGGCCAAGTAGCTCGCCTACTCGGTCCCCAGCTTCCTTATCTGCAAAATGGGTGTAACGCAGACATCCACCGGGCAAGGTGCGGGGCTCACACAGGGAAGCGCAGGTGCGTGCCGGACACAACGTGGGCTGGAAAGTGCTGCCCGGGATGATGAGGGTCCGTCACGGCAGCGGCGGATCGGAGAGGCGGGCGAGTGGGGCGCTTTCCTGACCCCAAGCCGACAGCCTTCACTTCTGCCTTCACTTCACTTCAAGAAACGGTGGTGCCCAGGCCCCGAGCGCAGGCCCAGAGGCTCTGGTG
Organism: Glossophaga mutica; assembly: GCA_039655065.1. Taxonomy (NCBI): domain Eukaryota; kingdom Metazoa; phylum Chordata; class Mammalia; order Chiroptera; family Phyllostomidae; genus Glossophaga; species Glossophaga mutica. The sequence goes on from CM077307.1 coordinate 174,909,021, forward strand.
CCGCTGGGTCTCTGCCCCCGGGACGTGCAGTCCCTGAGGCCTAGAGGCAGGGGGTGTTCCGACTTCGGGAGTCTCCAGGCCGGGGACTCCTGGGTCCTGGAAGGACAGCGGAGGAGGAGAGTAGGCAGCCCCTGGGAAGGCTTCCTGGAGGAATACAGTAAGCCGCTTCATTTTACTTTTCCAAGGGAAATAAGGGAAATTCCGAGATGTCTCAGCCAGCTGTTCCACAGGTGTCACAAGTTTGCCAGCGTTTTAATAAATGCATCACCCCGGAAGGTTCTTCCTTTCAACGCGGCGGGCTCCGGGCCCTCGTGTTCCTCGCACACGTGGGTGGAGCGGACGTCCCGAGGGCTTTGTCTTTGTGGAGCGCTGAAGTGAAGCCTGGTCTTTGTGGCCATGGAAGCAGAGTGTCTATTAAAGGGGGGGTTTGGGACAGTAGCGACACCGGCTCATTGCGGCCTCTCATCACCCCACGGGCCCTTTTCCTGGCCCCGTGGCTGACCACGCAGATGGGCTCCCGTGGCCGTGAGCGTCCGCAGGACTGTGGGCGGAGGCCGCGTGACCGACGAGCTAGGAGGTGACCAGGTCACTCAGCAGGTGATCAGTCATAAGTCAAGGGGCATGAGTCTCTAGCGACTGTCCTTTCCAAGGTCATTACCAGCATTTTTTATGTCGGCAAGCTTATTTCCAAGTTTGCTTCGTTGTGGATGGTCGTGTGGCTCTCGCACGCCTCGACCCCAACACTCGGGCCGGGGCTTCCCTGGCCCCTCTTTCCTTTCCTCACAGATGTGGGAGGAGGCCATCGCCCTGGGCAAGGAGCTGGCCGAGCAGTACGAAAACGAGATGTTCGACTACGAGCAGCTCAGCGAACTGCTGGTAGGTCCTTCCTCCTCCCGACGTGAGCGGGCTCGGCGCCTGGACCTGTTTGCCGGCAGGCCCCGCTCCCCTTCCGTGTCGGGGTTCTCCTGCGGCCCCGGCCGTCATCCCGCCTGTTTCCCGGGAGGGCAGTCCTGACTCACCTGCAGGTCGACAGCGGCCCACGAGCCTTCACCTCTCATTCCCCACTGAGCTTTGGCCACTACCCCCTGGGGCCTCCACGAGGGAGCACTGTGTGAGCTCGGCCGAGCCCGTCGCACACGGCGGCCCGCGCAGCCCAGGCCTGTCCCCACCACGGGGGCCGTCAGCCTTCACTTCCTGCCTGCTCTCCACATCACAGCCTGAGTGGCGTTGTGACACGTGTGTAACATGTGTGTAACATGTGTGTTTGCTTTAGAGCAGAGTTCTGCCCTTTTACATTCTTGTTTAACTCGCTCTGCTGGCCAATCAACACCATGTTTGAAACTTCCAAAGACCAGCCACCTGGTCAGAAGACAGTCCTCTTCTGAGCCACCTACCTGGTCATCGAAACCCCCGAAAATCACAGCTGGGGGCTGAGTTTGGCGGATTTCCCCGGCCGGAGCGGTGCAGGGCAGGTGAAAACGCTGTCAGCCCGTGAGGGGTGCACACTCAGAGGCAGGCTCCGGGGCGCCCAGCCCCCCTCCTGGAATCGCCTGATGCGCCCCCTGGAAGAGTCCAGGAGAACAGACTCCCCAAACACTAGATTCAAACCTGAAACATGTTCTCTCCCTTCCTTCCAGAAAAAGCAAGCTCAGTTTTACGAGAACATCGTCAGGGTGATCAGGCCCAAGCCGGACTACTTCGCGGTCGGCTACTACGGACAGGGGTTCCCCACCTTCCTGCGGGTGAGTTCGGGTTCTGTCTCGCCGTGCCCGGCTGACTCCCTGCGTGGGAGCCCCTCCCGCTCTGAGTGGGGGAGTCTGGGCTTTGCACCCACGGGTCAGAGTCTGACTCTTCGTGTCCTCACAGCTCCGTGCCGAGCTTAGGGTGCCGGGGGAGGGGGGGGCGGTGGCAGGGGGCCTGGCAGGATGTGACTTGACTGCATGTGAACTTGCCATCTGATTTTTCCTAACCAGAACTCTCCTTCAGAGATTTGTGTGTATTTTCTAACGTGTGGTAAAATACACGTGAATGGATCATTTTAGGTGTGTTCCAGTGTGCAGGCCAGTGGCATTGAGGGCATGCGCACTGTTACACAGCCCTCACCGCCATCCACCTCCAGATCCATGTCACCCTCCCACACCGGAGCTCTGTCCCAGGGAACGGTAACTCCGCCTCGTCCCCTCCCCCACGCCCGGGCCCACCGTCCTACCCTCTGCCTCCCTGAATCTGCCGACCCCAGGGACCTCCTGTTAGTGGGTTCATACAGGATTTGTCCTTCTGTATCTGGCTTATTTCCCTTAGCCTGACATCCTCAAGGCTCATCCACAGCATAGCAGGTGACAGAACTTCATCCATTTTCATGGCTGCGTAATATTCTGTTGCACAGCTAGGCCACATTTCGTTTACCCACTGGTCCTCTGGTGGACGTTTGGGCTGTTTGGAATAACACGGCTGTGAACACGTGTATTTTTCATGGTGTGGGAGCCCAGAGGTGGGGTTCCCGTGCTGGAAACTCCGAGTCACGCTCCAGCCCCGGGACAGGTGCGTGCTCCTGGCGCGTGACGGGAGGAATCCCTCGATCGTGAGCTGAACGCCCGATCCCCCGAGCTCAAGGGGCAGAGGAGACATCGTGTGTGCAGATGCCACCTGGCCTCCTGGTAGAATTTTCCAAGGTTCTCCAAAACTCCTTCTCGGGTGCCACTGGCCAGCGAGTCGTGACGGCCTGTCATTTGCAATGGCACTTTTTAATGACACATGGTTTTCTCCCACCCTGGGAGACCGTGCGTGACTCGCTGCTTTTCCGGAGGCCAGCAGCTGGGCGCAGCTGTCTGGGACAGTGAGGTCCAGCGAGGACACGTCCCTAATCCAGGGCTGTGTTCCTTCGGCCCCGGGGCCACGGCGTCTCTCAGGCTGGCGTCAGCAGGAAGCACGCTGTCAAGGGAGGGCTGTCATCCTTTCTAGGAGTGTCAGCAAGTGCCCCTGGCCTGTGCAGAAGGTGACCTGTGCGTCGGTCCGCTCAGGGTCCCGGCCGGTTGGCTGGGCCATCCAGCCCTGTCCTGGTCGCTGCGAGTCCGCCTGTCCTTGACGCCCTTGCCCTCCCTGGAGAGCTTAGCTGGTGTGCATCCGAAATCGGGGTTGGTCGGAATCCCAGATTCTAGGGAAAGTCTTCCCGTCTAACGGAAGAACAAAGGTTGTCTGGTTATAAGCCCTAAATTAGGGAGGATTTTGCAATTAACTTTATTTGGAATAAACAAATCGAAGGGTGTAATGAGCGTGGAGGTGAGTCACCTGGGGTGGCTCAGGGCTGTAGGGGGTGTGTGTGGCTCTGTGTGCGCCTGGGAAGGAGGGGCGGGCACCCCCAGTCCCGGCCGCCTTGGGCTGTGCCGGGGCCTGCAGTGCCTGTGGCCCTCTGTGCACAGTGCTGCGGCTAAAGACCCCTGCCTGCGGCTCTGTCCTGGTGTCCCGGCGTGCCGGGGGCTGGGCACTGTCCCCAGGCCAACAGATGCCAGGGATGTGCTCCAGGGACCGCACTGGGTCACCCCCCGAAGGGCAAACTGCAAACTACGAATTAAGTATTTAACGGGCATGATTGATGCTGAACGGACTTTCCCGCCACGCCTGAGCAATGGCGTGGGGCTGCAGCGATACACTCGTTCCCCCCACAGACCCGCTGCCGGGGGCCAGTGTGACAGGGGCATCAGCCGTCACGAAAAGTGGGCGGGGCGTCTGGCGCTGCGAGCAGGCCTGGGACAGCCGCCTCTGAGAACCCACCCGCTGTCCCCTCTGCTTTGTTCTTCTTTGAGAATTCATCTCATTTTTTTTGCAATCCCGTTCATGTTGATGTTCCTTACAAGGGATACCTTTGACTGCATGTACCATTCTCCTTGTTTTCACATGGGAAAGGACCGTGTCAGAATGCAAACAAATCGACATTCCTAGAAAAGGTTTTCAGTGTCCTCACCTATAACTCACTACTGGTTTTCTATTAAAGCCTTTATATACATTTTATTATTAAGTCTTTCTTCCAGTGCAAAGCACAATAAATTCATGCTCATTTTATAGCACCTGTTATACATTAAATCTTCCTGAACTTCTGAAATGTCTGGCTTTATTTAGCCGTCAGAGATGCCCACGCTGTGTATTTATATTTCTGATTAAGATTACATACTACTGTGGCTTCTGCCTGACTTTTTTTTTTTTTTTTTTTTTTTTTTTGAGAAAGAGAACATTTTTCTTCTATAATGGTGCTTTAAGACATACCTAAGCACACAGTGAGTAAAATATTCAATTCTTAAACTGTTCCCTCTTTAATGATTTACAGAAACCCAGAATAAGTTGCGTAGGGAAGGAGATAAATTGAATACCAGAAGGTCTCTCTTTATCTTTTGGAGATTCATTAATGAGCCAAGCTTTCACGTGACTTTGAGCTGACTCGCGAGGGGACGAATGACGGCTCTGCGGTGGGACGCTGATCTCGCGTCCCTCTGTCTCTCCCGTCCTCCTGTGTGGCGTCTGTTCAGGGTCACGGCAGATGACTTGTGACCAGCCAGTCGGAGCCTCTGGCCCAGTGCCCCTGAATCGGAACAGCAGAGACGCCCACGAGGCCCAGTCCCCTAAGGAGAGGCCTCAGCCCCCAGCCTCCCGGTCCTCGGGCCTGCGGCTTCTGTCCCGCCTTTTCCTCGCTGTCGGTGTCCCCTGGGTTCGGAGGGCCCTGAGGTGGGCTGCATGGAGGGTGTGGGGGGGGCGGCAGGAGGCTTAGGAACCAGCAGTGGCACCACACTGCCTACCCACTGCCGTGGTTTTGTGACTGCAGACCTGCCCGACACCCACCCCAGGGGGCCTCTCCAACTTGGAAGTTAAGGAGGTGACAAGAGTGTCACTCGCGGTTGTCAAACCCAGCCTTTGGAAGGAGAGTTCTGTGTGTTCTGCCGCGTCCCGGGCCGATGGGTGGTCCTCCGCACAGTGTCTCCGAATACGCGATGGGGACGGCCCGCCCCCACCGGCAGTCCCTCACCGCAGCGGAGGCCGCGCTCCGAGTCTCCGCTTTGCTCTGGACCCCTCCCCCGTTCTGCTGGGAAGGCCATGCTCGGGCTCCAAGCCCCGGTCCCTCGGCGCTTCCTGAGGCCCCTTTGGCAGGGGGGAGCGAACTGGGTCCAATGGGGGAAAGGTGTGCGTGCGCGTGCTCATGCTCGTGCTCGTGCGCGGGGGGGTGGGGCAAGCGTGCGTAGGTGGACAGTGGCTCCTCTGCTAAATGACACAGTAACCAGCCAGTAACGACGCAGAAGAAACTCCGCGTTTCGCTGCTCACAGCTGTCAACCCGCGTTTGCCCCGCCCCAGGTGCGCGCCCCCGTTGTGTCCTGGCGGCCGGGTTCCCGGTTCTGACCCCTTCACGCCCCCGCGGGGGCGGGCTGCGGTCGCGCCCTGGGTGTCCATGGTTTTGCCACCCGGTGGTTGCTGTGACAAAGCTGCAGCGTGTGACCCAAGGTCAGCGATGTTTGTCCGGGGCTAAGGTCGCAGCATTAACCTCCGTGGCGCATGTCCCGCGTTCCTGATGAGTGAGACACGCTGCCCCTCGCGTCGGTGGCTTCTCCTGCGCACAGAAGGCCGGGAGGGCCTCCGCGAGGGAACGCGTCCCGGCCCGCCCTGCGGCGCTCCATAACGCCTGTCGTCGCTTCCAGGGGAAAGTTTTCATCCACCGAGGGAAGGAGTACGAGCGCCGGGAAGACTTCGAGGCTCGGCTGCTGACGCAGTTCCCCAACGCGGAGAAAATGAAGACGACGTCTCCGCCCGGCGACGAGATCAAAAACTCCCCCGGCCAGTGTATCCTTCCAGAGCCCGGCGACCCAGCGGCCGGAGGGGGTCGCCGCCCCGTTGGTGTGGGGGGTCGGGTATCCTCCAGCCGGGTTTCCTGGTCCGTGTCCTCCCACCTGTGACCCTTGACCCCGTCACCCTCAGACATTCAGTGCTTCACAGTGAAGCCCAAGCTGGATCTGCCCCCGAAATTCCACAGGCCTGTCTCGGAGCAGATCGTCAGGTGAGCACCCCACGTTTCTCACCCCACGAGCGTGCGGAGAGGTTGTGTTCGGGTCTCTTAGTATCATATGACCTTGGAAATGATGGTTTCAGCCTGCGCCTGGCCTTCCAGATGTGCTTCCTGTTTACTTAGGAGAAAAGGAGAAGCGAGTGCTTTTCCGCATCAAGAAGGAAGGGAGGCGCGGTGAAGGGAGCCCTCTGGACCCTCGAACCACGCCCGGGTCCGGGCGCCGGCCCCCCACGCAGTCAGGGATCCGTGTGTAACTTTGACCCCTCCAAAACTTTCGCCATCCCTTGGCATCTGGGGCTTTGGTTCCCGGCCCCCCGCTGAAGTGCCCTAAATAACACGGCACGGACCACCGCGTACATGGGCCGCCTCTGCATCCGCAGAGCCCCAGCCGGGGGTGGGAAACAGGCAGTCGCTGAGCAGGACCCACCTGTGAGTGGCCCTGGGCCCTTCACACCCGGGATGTCCAGGGGCCGGCTGTGAAGGGAGTGGGGGGGGCAGCGTGAATGCTCCTGGCTGGGAGGGCGCAGTGCGGGGGGGCGACTCCGTCTCCCCAGCCTGCATCGGACGCTCGTGTGACCCCCACCCACCCCCAGGGAGGACCGGCCACCCTTGCAGGGCACCTGCAAACCTGCCTTTGGTGTAGATCCGAAACCCAAGTGTACAAGACCTCTTTGAAAATAACGAAGACGTAATTTTTTTTAACTGTTAAAGTAATCAATTATTGACCTGCCTTACCTTAATACCTTAATTGTTGAATTATTAAATTAAACTAAGAAATCATTGATTAAAGGTTTTCGATAACAAGCTCACGTGGGGGTCGCCGGCCTCTCCCTCTCTCCTTGGCGTCGCCTTCTCTGGCTTCGCCCGTCTCGCTGTCACTCAGCGATTCGTCTCCCCCAAGGGTTCGCAGGGTCAGGGCGGAGGCGAAATTCCAGGCGGTCCTTCCCTTTGCCGGTGTCCCTGTGCCGAAGCCGAGGGGAGAGAACGACGCAGCTCTCGCCCGCGGTCAAGGTCGGGGATGTTTTAAGGGACAGGTGACTGTCGGGGCGCGGGACGAACTCGCCTGTGGCAGGGAGCTGACTGCTGCTCGGGTCGAACGCCCAATGAGGTCTCTGTCTCCCCCAGTTTCTACAGGGTGAACGAGGTCCAGCGCTTTGAATATTCTCGGCCGATCCGCAAGGGAGAGAAAAACCCAGACAACGAATTTGCGGTAAAAAATCAAAACCAACACCCCCAAAGCTCACTGCACCCCCAACAGAACTGCCTGCGGGAGACCTGGCCTCGGGGGCTCCCCGGTGCGGCAGCCGGTGGCTCCGCAGCCACATGCAGAAACGCTACTGTGTGTGCCCTTCCAACAAGCCAAACGGGGACCACCCCCAAAACGACGTCGCTGAGCCCCAGGACGTTGCGACCGGTGACGGGCGCTGCCTCCCTCCTGGGGCCTCTCAGTCGGCCTTCATCTGGGCCCTGGGTGCTGGCGCAGGCGCTGGAGCCCCTGTGACAAAACGGCGCACGGAGGTGCCGGGCACTTGGGGACAGGCAGGCAGTCAGGAGATGGACGTCACAAGGGCACCAGAGCAGGGTCCCCCGGGGCACGGCCTGGGCAGCGGCGTGGAGGGAAGGGGCGCTCTGAGCAGTCCCTGTCCGTCGAGGTCACTCGGGCAGTAAGGCCATTATTTCTGCAGCGTCCCCAACCGCAGGTTGGTAGGCAGTTCTCGAGTTTCCCTCCTGCGTCTGTGTTTGAGGCTCGGTGTGTTCCAACACTGTAGAGGAGGGGGCAGGAGGTCAAGCGAACCAGCCCCAGGGGCCGAGCTGAGAATAAGCGGGACTCACAGCGTCGTAGGGGGCTGCGCGAGCCTCCCAGGCTGTGACTCTAAGAGGCCGTGAAGTCCCCTGGTCGCCCCATCCGGTCTCTGCACACAGGTGAGGCTTTCAGGATAGTCCTTCGGGCTCCTGACAAAGCCTCGGGCTTTCGATCAGCATGGGGTCCTTGCAGCCGTGGGAAGCCAGCAGGGCAGGTCTGGGGTCCTGGGGTCCCCAGGAGGAGAGCGAGGGCCCAGGTTAGCAGGAGCCCGCCCTAAGCCCACCGCACAACCCAGAGGCCCCGCCGGGGTGCCTGGGCGTCAGGGAAAGCACTCGGGGTGGGCTCTGGGGCTGCAGGTGCCCACGGCGCTGCCTCACGGGCGCTGGGAGCACCGGCCGTGGGGACAGGAGGCCTCGGCCTGTGTCCCGAGCCCCGGAGGCTTCAGCCTCCCTCCCCTCGCCCCCTCTGCCGCCGGAGAGGTCTCCTGGAATCACAGATGTCCCGTTGTGCCTTCGTCTGTGTCAGGGTCACTCCCGACAGGCTCAGCCGCGTAGTGGGCCCCATCACGGGGCGGTGGCAGGGGAGGGGGGGCCGGGGCAGGGGGTGAGCCCTGCACAGAGATGTGTTGAGTTGTACCCATGGGCTTGGAGCAGTTTCCTGCAAGGTATCGTGCACCACGTTCCAAGAAGTACAGGTTACTAGAAGGGCGTGCTCATGGGAAATAGACACACTGCCTAATGCTTAGGTAGGGGTCTTGAACGATAGATTGTGCAACGTTTGAGTGGCCGCATCTGAATGGCGGGTGACTGTCTCCCTACGGTCATGTCTTTATTTTAGAACGTAGAGGATTCGTGGCTAAAGCTTACAACACTCACTTTATTATCACGTCAGAGGTACTTTAACGAAGCCCGGTTTTCCTCAGGGGATCTGTGCCTCTGAGTGTCTCTTGCCCAGTAAGTAAGGCTAACGCTGAACTCACTGCCCCAGCCTTTCCAAAATCCATTTGCTCGGAGCAGGCCCTCCTTGTTCTGACGTGTCGTATTCTCCCGGACTCTCCGGTTATCTTCTTCTTTGCCAAATAGCAGGAAGGTGGGCACTGTTGGCCAGGGAAGCAGGGCACACTCACCTGCCCGGCGTGACTGTCAAGCAGAGCATGGCTTGCGAGGCGGTAGCTCGGCGCAGACCGGCCCCCTGGGGCACAGAACGGCGTCCTGCGTCACTGGCCCCGGGAGGACCGGCCTTGCAGAGGGCCGTAAACCCCTGTTAGGGCGGAAGCCGTGGGCCTGCCGACGACACCTGCCAACACGTGCCGTGTGTTCCCTTTGCAGAACATGTGGCTCGAGAGGACCGTCTACACAACTGCGTACAAGTTACCTGGGATCTTACGGTGGTTTGAGGTCAAATCTGTTTTCATGGTAAGGACCGTCCCCCCTCCCCGCCCCCGGAAGGGATTGTCCGTGGCCATCTCTCCTGCCTCCGGTGCGCCCTCCCCTCCCACGAGTGCCGGGAGGTGCCTGTGGCCGGGGCACACCGCAGACCCCAGATCAGACGAGACTGAGCCCGCCATCCCCCCGTGGGTTGCTCAGAGCCTCGGGCGCCCTGGCCCTCGAACGCCGCGGTGAGGTGCTGTGGGCGCACAGCCGGGCTGGCTTGGGAGAAGTATCGGGGGCCAGTGCTCCCCGAGCCGCTGAGAGTGCAGGAAGGGGTCCGATTTGCATGCAGGTTTTCAGGTCTCGCTTCCCAGTGGTTTAACTGCCATTTACGTGACAAACAACTGGGTTAATAGTGCTCATTCCAAGTGAAAGTAGCTTGCGGTGCCCCTCCCAGATGGCGCTTCTTAAAGAAATAACGACCCGCATCTCGTTGGCTGAGCCCTGCCCTGCCTCCGGGGAGAGCCCCCCAGTGTCTGAGGCCCCTGCTCCAGGGCCGGGCAGCGGGTCCCCATCATGTGCAGGGCGGCATCGGGGGCACGGGGTGCCGGTGCTAAAGATCTGGTGGAAGGACGGACGTCTCCGTAGTGTGCCTCTGCGCCCGTTGTCGCCTGGCAGGGTCTCGTCCAGAGGGCGTGGCCGCCACGCCGTGTGCGGTGAATCCCCTTGGAATCTCCTGGTTCGGTTCCAGAACACGCGGCGCGGGGACCTCCCTTCCCAGCCCTGTCTCCTCTCCGCCCCTGCGTCCTTACTGTCTGAACCCCGGGCTGCCCCAGAGTGTGCCCTGCTCACCACACCCCCGCCCCGCCCCAGCTGACCTTGCTCCTGCTCCGGAGCCCCAGGGCTGCCTGCCCCCACCCTGGGCTCTTCGGCTTTCTGCCCTGGGTGCTCCCGCTCTGCGCCCGCGCAGTTCCTGATGTAGGGACGCTCAGGAGATGCGTGGCAGTGCCAGGCCTTGCTGGGCCCATGGGAGCTGGCAGAGGAGGCCCTTCACAGCCGCAGGCGCTAAGCCTCTTAACGAGTCTCTTCCCGTAAGCCCTTTGTAATCGGGAATTTGGCGAGCTGGCCAGGACGCCGGAGGAGGGAGCTTAACAGCAGGAGTGGAGGGGGGCGAGCTGGACCTTCTGCGAGGACGTGGTTCTGCGATTGCCAGCAGATGGAGGGCTGCGCGTGTCATCCCCGCGTGGGCGACACACAGCCCCAGCCACACCCCTCCCCAAGAGAAGGAAACTCTTCTCTCTTGAGGCACAGGGGGCAGAGGGGCGAGGGGCCACGGAGGGGAAGCCGAGGGGCACTAGGGTTGGTTCACCGAGCAGCGGCCGGTTCGCGGACGGGGCCTGTGAGGCCCAGTCTGCAGTGGCGACAGTCTCCCTCCCCGTCCCGGGGATGCGAGAGCTCATTCTGCGCAGGAGGGTGGGTGGCCTTACGTGGGGACCGTGGCAGGGCGTCTCTCGCATCCTGACCACACCACACAGGTACGAAAGTGCTGAGACCGGCCTACAGGACGTGAGAGAGGGCTTCGAAAGGCCCTCCCGTGTTTACCCTCTTTGAAACAAGCAGCAGACAGGCCCGCGGGGAAGAGGCCTCGCTTGTGCAGCAAAGTGTCCAAGCTCCAGCCGGGCTCTTGTCCTGGGGCGCCCACTGGTGCACACGTGCGCAAACCATGCACGTGTGCACACGGAAGCATAGCGTGTGCACGCAGGTGGCCATGTGTATGTACACATGGATGTGCACATATGCACATGTGTGCACATAAGGGCCTGCACACGTGCAGCTGTGGTGCCTGTATGTGTGTGCATGCTTTGTGTGTGTGCACGTGTGTACAGACATGTGCAGGCACACAATGCATGTGTGTGCTTGTACGCACAAACACATGTATGCTCAGATATGTGTGTGTGCACATTTGCTTATGTCCGTATGCACACATGCTTGTGCGCACACCTACATGTGCATGTACTTCACCTTCGTCTGTGCATGTACGTGTGTGCGCATGCACATACACATGTGTGCACCCGCGTACGTGTGCACTCGCACACACCGGAGCTCAGCAGGCTGGCGTTGTTCCTTCGGGGCTGGCGTCGTTCACTGTGGGGGTGGACACAGCAATACCGAAAGGTCAGCTGCCCACCTCTGGGCAATCAGGGCTCATCCACGGGGGAGGAAGGCGCGTGGGGCGTGGGAAGCCTGTCCTCACACGGAAATGTTTCTCCGGCAAGGCCCCATGAGCTGCAGCTGCAGGCCCGGCGGTGGTGGGGGAGCAGCCGGCCTGACGTCGTCCCGTCCCCCGCTTCCCGGCAGGTGGAGATCAGCCCCCTGGAGAACGCCATCGAGACCATGCAGCTGACCAACGACAAGCTGAACGGCATGGTGCAGCAGCACCTGGACGACCCCAGCCTCCCCATTAACCCCCTCTCCATGCTCCTCAACGGCATCGTGGACCCTGCTGTCATGGGCGGCTTCGCAAACTACGAAAAGGCAGGTGGCCTGCCAGCTCTCTCTTTCCAGCCCTGTCCTGGGACGGACCATCTTCAAACACCGTCTCCAAGCCCAGTGACCACCCCGGTCTCATCAAGTGACCTCAGCAGTGCTGGGCGACGGCCAAGGCCGGGGGCACCCAGGGCAGCGCCTGCCCAGGACAGCACCGAGGGGCCTGGTGCACAGTGGGTGTGCAAAAATGTGAGCTCGGTGCACAGGTGTACTGAACGGCTCTCTCTGTCTCCCCCAGGCCTTCTTCACAGAGCGGTACCTGCAGGAGCACCCAGAGGCCCACGAGAAGATCGAGAAGCTCAAGGACCTGATCGCATGGCAGGTAGGCGTCCGAATGCAGCCTCACAGGCTGGGGTGGGGGCGGGAGCCGAGTCCAGGCCCAGGCCCACCCGGCTACCCTCCGCCCACATGCCGGCGGCACCGAGGCCCATGGGTGTCAGCCAGAGTGCGCGTGGCCGTGTCTGTCCCAGAGAAGCCCCCATTGCTGCCCTGATGAGCTCAACTCTGGGCCATCCGTAGCCAGGAACCTGGACACCCAGAAAGTTCTCTCTTGCAAGTTGGTCTGATCTGTCGCCTCTGGTTGGTGAGCTTGCCCGTTGCTGTAAGCTGTCCGGGAGGGATGGATGGGACCGCAGAGGCCGTGAGTGAGACTGTGCCTTCGTTTCCAGCCAAGTCGCAAGCACTTATTTTATATTTTATTGTGGTAAAATTTGCATAATGTAAAGTCTAGCGCTTCAAGCATTCTTAGGCATATAGCTCAGTACCACTAGGGACACTCACACCGTTGAGTACCCATCACCACCAGCCACCCCCAGAACTCTTGATCTTGCAGAACTGAAACTCCACCCCGTTAAACAACTCTCCATTCTTCCTGCCCCTGGCTCCGCCCCGTGAGGTCCAGCGCTCTGCAGACCTGGGGTCAGTGGGGTCATGCAGCTCTTGTCCTTTTGTGACCGGCTCATCTCACTCAGTGTCACATCCTCAACGCTCATCCATGCGTAGCATTGGTCGAATGCCCTTCCCTTTTAAGGCTGAATGGTGTTCCAGCATGTGGGTGCGCCTCGATCTTTTTACCCTCTCGTCCCCCGGCGGACACTTGGGTTTTTCTGGCCTTTGGGCCGTCGTGAACGGTGCTGCTGTGCACACGGGCGTACAGACACCTGTTGGACTTCCTGCTTTCACTTTGGGCACGTGCACAGAAGTAGGGCTGCTGGGCGATACGCTAGTCCTGTTTCATTTTCATTGTTTGAGGAACTGCCAGGCTGTGTCCCACAACAGCTGCCCTATTCTAGAACCCCGCTGGCAATAATGCGTGATGTCCCAGTTTCTCCGCATCCTTGCCAACACTTATTATTTGCCGTGTGTGTGTGTGTGCATGCGTGCCTTATAATAGCCATTCTAACGCGTGTGGCTTTGCCACAAATCCGTATGCATTTGACATATGTTTGGCTTGGAATTATCCTGTGGTGAGAAGCATTGCGGGCTCACCCCAAGGGACCTCGTTGGCCAGATTGCCTGGGATGGGCACCCATCGTACGTAGGGTTCCCTGTTACTAAAAAGAGACAGAGTTTAAATGTCTGAATGATTCCAATTTAGATGTTGTTGAAACCAGAGGGTCCGAAATTCAGAACTCCTGACGGCTGTAAAACAATTGCCATACAAAAACTAGTTTGGTCTGCAAAAGTTGTATTGATTTTTTTCTGTAAGCTTTTACAGCAAATTGGATTTTAAGAGTTTCAAGTCCTACAGAGGAAAATAATTTGTTCCCCAGAGAGGACGCGATGTCAGCACTATGTCATCGCCCCTAATAACTGTATTAAAGGATGAATCTTAAAGCAGCTCACAGGGGTGCTGGAAGAAGGGATCTGTTTTCTAGCAGCTTCGTCACGTCCAAGGTGCCGGGAAATGCACGTTCCCGACAGGACCTGTGATTGTGCTTTCATTTGCGAATGTTTTGAAAACCGCCATTTTCCTATCCGTCACTGGGTCATTCGGTCATTCAAAATTAGAAGTTGGGGGCCATGAGAATGCCTTCCCTCGTTTCGGTTTGTGAGTTCGTTTGGTTTGGTTTCTTTCTGAAGCTCCCTCCGAGTGGAGGGAGGGCCCCCGTGGGACCCCCCGGGGCTCGAGGGCGGAGTGTCCGGCACTGAGGCCCAGAAGGCGCCTCCTGGCATTAAGTGCCAGGCTGCCCCTCGCTCTGTCGGCCGCAGCCGGAGCGGGCGGGGTGCTGACCCACTGCCCCCTCCTGGGGGCTGGAGTCAGGCGCAGGCTGCCCCGCCTCTGCTGCTCTGCCGCTGGCACCACGGTCACAAGTGAGCCCCAGGCCCGTCCTCAAAGGCACAGCTCCACTGTTCCCCGAAGCAGCTGTGTTCTGGAGCGACCCTGCTGAGTAGCCAAAGGCGAATCCACGGAGACCCGCGCTGACCCGCTGAGAGGCGCACGCAATTCTCTTTCGAAACGAAAGACCAGACGCGCTCATCATGCCCGACCGACGAGAGGCAGGACCGCCGCAGCCAGGGGCGGCGGTGCTCCCGGAGCTCCGAGCAGCAGCCCCCGGCGCTCCGTGCTGCCGACCGGCCAGGGGTCTAGAGGGCACTCGCAGGGACAGCCTTCGGTGCAGCGCGCCAGGACAAGAGCGTCTCTTCAGAACAGGCTCGTGCTGAGTTTGAATGGCTCCAAGTGTGGCCGTCCCCAGTCTGGACTCTGGGAGTTGCTTTAGAAATGTAGACTCCTGGGCTCCATCCAGAGCAAATCGGGGCTCCGGTGGGGTTCAGCGGTCTGCCCCAGAGATGTTGATGCTCAGCCAGGCCGGAAACCACTGAACGGAAGGGCCTCTTGGAAGGGCCGTCTGCAGCCTGGCTGCCGGCTTCAGTGGGTGTCAGGCGGCTCATGAACTGCAGTGTATTTTATTCGTAGCGGCCGTTCAGCACCAAGTATACAGAGACCAGGGGCCAGATCCTGTCCTCGAAGAAGGTTCTGTGTGACCAATGTGAGGGACCTGCGTAGGGGCGAAGTCTCAGGTCCCCTCCATTTCACCTGCCGAGTTACCGCCCATGCAGCACCAGTGACCTAGCCCCGATGGACCCATCTGTGGCCCAGCAAGTAGCTTCTAGGTGTCACAGATCCGCCCAATTCGGAGTTCGTCAACCAACAGAACACGCCGAGAGGATGAGATTGCGTGACGCACATTCGAGAAAGGCCCGTCGAACGTGCTCCGTCCAAACGCTGTCTCTAGGGGGGCTGCGCGTTCACCTTCAGACAGTGCCCCCACATGGCCCGCGCCCCCAGAGAGACCCACCGTGTCCACCCTCCCCCCGGGGGTGTCCGCAGTCCGCCCTCGCCATCCCCCAAGGCGGAGCTCAGGAAGCGAGGGGGGCTCTGTGAGCACGGCCCGCTGTGCAGCCTGAACCGGCGGCCGCGGCTCTCCCCGGGGAAGCTGCCCCGGGCAGGAGCGGTTCCCACAGGACGCGACGACACCCCAGCCCTTGCAGGATCTCACCTGCACACTGCCCTTTCGGCAACGACGGCAGGCAGGAAGGACCCACAAAACACACTGCGCGTGGGTGCAGCCGAAACCAGGCCTGTGGGCTGCGAACGTGGGCGCACGCTCACCCCCCACCCGGCCGCTCTGCGGCACCCCCCCAAGAGGCCACGGCTGTGCGTTGTAAGTGGCGGCCATACAACTTAACGCCTTGATTCATCTTGATACCATTTCTTGAATTTGTTCGCGTGACATTCACTTGTGTACTTATTATCCTTCTTACTAATAGATCTGCTCATTGAGATTGGTGTTCTGTTATATTAGGAAAATCTGTTTTTAATCATTCTGTTGATTTAATTATAAGTTATTAAGTGGAAGCCTCTTGGCTTGATTGCGTTGAAAGTGTCAAACTCCCCTTCCGAGCGGGAGGGTGGGCAGGGGTGGGGGCAGAAGGCAGGGAAAGCCAGGAGCCTTTCCGGCGCCCACCCGCCGGCAGCGGGGTCTGCGGAGGGTCCCGGGTGCTGGGCAGCGAGAGGTCCTGGTGTGCCGCTTTTAAACGCCAGCTGCATCTCCACGCTCGGAAGAGAAGCGCCGGTGGGGGAATGCGGTAACAGCAGTGCTGGCAGAGGACGGTTATTTTTAGTTTCAAGGAAGAATGGATTTGGGTTCCTGTCCAAGGAAGAATGTCCTTCAGGACTGTAAGTCACGTATCGTGAGATTTCTGCGTTTTGGAGCAGGGTTCTCAGCAGCATTCTTAGAGGTTAATAAAAAAAAATCTGTGCCCCATGACATGACCCGTTGCTAATAGAGCAGTTTACATCTGGACAGATTCAACGTTCAGCTCTTCCCCAACTCAGGTGAAAAGCGCAGGTAGGTCCCTCCTGGACTGACGGTGAGTCAGGGACGTCGCTGAGTGGCTGCCATGCACTGAGTCACCCAGGCATGTCCAGTTTGAAGCACGGAGCAATTTAATTTAAACATTTTGGTGTTTGGGGGCAGTGAACCCGGCAGTGGCGCCAGCCAGCCAGTCTGGTGCGGACCCGGAGCAGCTGCTTAGCGCCAGCGCCCCTGGGGCCCAGCGGGCCGCCTCTCCCGAGACCAGGAACCGGCAGACGAGGAGGGTCGCCCTCTTTGTTTTCCAGATCCCGTTTTTGGCCGAAGGGATCAGGATTCACGGAGAGAAAGTCACGGAAGCCCTGCGGCCGTTCCACGAGCGGATGGAAGCCTGCTTCAAGCAGCTGAAGGAGAAGGTGGAGAAGCAGTATGGCGTCCGGACCATGGTGAGGGGCCCTTGCGGAAGGGGGGGGGGGGGGCGGGCATCGCAGTGTCCAGAGGCGACAGGCTCCGAGGGCAGCGTAACTGAGACGTGCACAGGAGGCCTGCTTAGGAAGTGGGGGGTGTCAGGGACCTCGGTCCCCTCTGTCAGGCCACCTGCCAGCAAGCCGGCGATGTCCTTTCAATGACGGGACATGTCAGGGGGAGCGACGTTCGTGAAGTGGCTTGACCGTCAGCTGCCCTGGGTGGGTGGAGAGACAGAGAACCCTCGTATAACCCGTGCGGAACATTAAATAAATAACCCGCAGGGCAGCGGCCCTCACGGTGTCCCGGATCAGCAGGGGAGCGTGTGCCCAGCCCAAGGTCAAAGTCTCCAAGGGGAGGCGTGCTGGATTACCGAGGTCTGGAACTGTTAGCGAAGACTTCCCTGCTGGAGGCAGTGGTCCCTGGTGTAGCCAAGAGGGGGGTGGGGGTGGTTGGGGAGGGAAGGGGGCCCGCTGAGCGAAGGCCGAAGGCAGGAGGCTGAGCAGCCGCGGCCGTGCCTCAGGCAGAGGGGGGTCGGAGGGAGGAGCTGGGAGGTACCGGACCACCCAGAGCCTGGAATGCCAGTCCGGGGCAGGAGAGCTCCCCTCCGGGGTGGAGGGCAGAACTGGGCTTTGGCTAAGAGGTTGTGGAAGGTTCCCGAACAGGGCTGAGGCCAGGAGCGAGATGAAGGACCAGCTTGGGAACTTTAATGATGCAAAACCTGTGGTAGGTTAAGCCTTGCTGCAGACTTGAGGCAATGGTCACGTGACTCTGCCTTAGCAGCCCCTGAGCCGCCAGCTGTGCTTACTCACCTCACCGCCCCTGGGAGCCTGGAGGGGTCCTAACCTCCAACACGCAGGGACTCAGGGACTCTGGAGATGGCCGCACAGCAGGTGGCTGCCCCTCCGTCCCGGTTGCTCGGAGACAAGCAGCAGTGGGGGAAGGAGGCAGCAAGGCCCCTTCTGGTCTGCCGGAGCCCCCCGCCCGCTGGTTGGAGCGGTGTGTGCATCGGCCTCCCATGCTGCTCAGAAAGGAAGGCTTCTGTGCTGAAGTTCCTGTGGCCCTCATGTCCCACGGCTCTGGGCCCTGCTTCCCAGGGCCCAGGTGGCCCACGTGGCGGCCCAGGCGGTGTGGTGGCCTAAGTGGCATGCCCTTTTGGTCCCTTTTGGCCCACCACCACCTCTCCTCTGTTCTCCGATGTGCTCTGTTGAACTCACTTCTTTTTTTCATGCCTTTATCTCATTTGGCAAATACCGATTTCATGCTTTTGCTAATACGAACTTACCTCAACCCTGTAACTCCATGGGGGAGGCACTGTGGACACCCCCACTGTACAAACGGAGGGATGGGGACATGGTCATGGCCGTCAGGAGCTGGAAAGGCTGGAAGAGGACGGCGTAGCCGGTGAGGCTCTGGGTTTTGTGTAAGGAGCATTTTCACAGTTGGGACTAGTCTGCAAATAATCATTTCCTTCTTAGTTTTCTCGTAAAGGCCAGGTCATGACAATGGGCATCTGTTGGGGTGTACGAGGTGGCTCCATTACTGGCGCTGAGGCCAAGACCGAGCAGCCCTCCCTGCTGCCCGCCTCCAGCGGCCCGTCGCTCTGCCCCGGCGGTCGGCAGAGACCTCGTGGCCCACGAGCCCCGCTCACTGGTCGTCTGGCCCTTCCCAGAAAAGGCTAACCAACTCCGGCTCTTAACTGTTCTTTTGCAGCTTTGAACCTTTCCTTATTAAAGAGAGAGTGTGCAAGTCAAATTGTATTTCACATGCAAGACACATATTTAAGAAACAGACCCACTTCCCAGATGCGGAAGTGGTGATACACACCGTCTGTAATCAGCGGGTCCCAAGCAGGTTTCTGTGGGTGACGGGCTGAGCGAGACGCCCGCTGTGCTGGGGTGGGGGGGGTAGCCGAGGCCACACCGAGACGAAGTGCCACAGCCTCCGGTGAAATGAAGGAGCCTCCGCAGCAGCCATGGTCCCAGATGTGCCGACATCTGGCTCAGGTGCAGGTACACGAGCATTTTCCAGCTAACTAGAGGTTGACACATGGTATATTTCAGGGACATGTGTTTTTGGTAACATACTGTACAATAACGTGTCAGAGAGAGGGTAGAGAACTCCATCCAAGGCCAGTTTTCTTGAGAACACATTACTACTCCACACCTGGCAGGGAGGAGGGGCGTGGGTAGCTCCATAGGTGGCCCCACCTAATCCACTGTCCCTGTCACCAGAGGGGTGGGACCCCCCCCCCAATTAGAGCAGGAGCCTCGTATTTCAGTCAACAGACGTCCGGTCCTCACATGCCCGAGATGCGTGGTCCGTCCACTTGCAGAGTTGTACGAAGTCACCCCAAGATCCTGCAGATCCTTTCATCTCGCTCTAGATGTGACTCCCCAAATTACATTTCCTACTGTGACTTCGGAAGAGGCCGATGCTTTGTGGTCTTAGTAAAGAAGACTGCATTTAAAGTTTCATAAAGCCAAAGGGAGTTTTTTCTGATGTTTTTCACAATAGCAGGTCAAGTTTCAAAAACGAAGACAAAACACCCCAATCGCCGTCATTTTCATCTTCCCCTTGGAACAGGAACATGTGTGTGCTGCCCATCAAGGCGTTGGCAGTTTGGGTCTGGGTGCCAGGCTGCCGGGACCTTGTACCCCCGGGGTCTGACCCTGCCAGACAGAGCGTGTCGGGACAGACACCCAACCTGCCCCTCCCCGTCCCTGTGTCCCCGCCGCAGCCCTCAAGCCTGGAGGACAGACGCGGCAGCCGGCCCCGGTCCGTGGTGCGGTCCTTCACGATGCCCTCCTCGTCCCGGCCTCTGTCGGTGGCCTCCGTGTCCTCACTGTCCTCGGACAGCGCCCCTTCCCGGCCAGGCTCTGACGGGTGAGTGGTGCTCGGTGGTGACCAGGGGGATCACGGGGTGGGGGGGTGGCCGTGAGGAGCCACTGGGGCCCCGGGCTGGTCTTGTCACAACTGAGAAAATTTTTTTTGAAAGCAGAACTGTCTTTGAAACAGAAACCCTCCATGACTCTGCGAGCTCAGTGCCCCGTAAGGCTTCCAGGGTCCTGTGAGTCTTCGAGAAGGAAGCGCTCACTTGGCCAACCACTTGGGGTCCAGCCTCCATCATCGAGTGCTCACACTGCCCATGAGGGACCAGTCCCCTCGGCGTGCCCGTGTGCATGGACGTCCGTCCCCAGCTCACTCCCGGGCTGTCCCCCCAGGGCAGCACCCCGAGCAGAGTGGGGGCTTCCTTGAGAGGCACCTTATCTGCGAGCCCTCCTCGGAGAGCCATTTTTGCCTTTGAGCTCCAGAAAGCGCAGAGCCACCAAGGAGGGGACAAGAACCTGACAGGCTGGTTACCGTCCGAGCCCGCCCTGAGCCTCTCGCGCTAACTCCAGGTGCCCAGCGAGAGCCTGCACGTTGCCGGCTGGTGTGCGGGCACACCAGCTGGGGACACGCACAGTTGCACGCCATTCAAACACCACAGAAGAGCTTGGGATGGTTTGATTGTCAAGTTCGCACAGCTGTGTGCTTGTCCGGCCCCGCCAGCCCCCAGGCTCCGGCCCCTGCCACACGCGGACCCAAACTTTGAGGGCGCCGGAGGGACGCTCAACCCCCAGTACCCTTTCTGTCGACATCCGATGTGCCCAGTGGAACCCTGAAAGCGGCGCCCGCTTTTTTTTCTTTACAGAAGTTTTCAGTCTCTGCTATTTGTAAGGCTGGGCCCATGTGGAACCTCTCAGTGTGGAGGCGTTTAAATCATGTGTACTTGTCACTTAGAACGAGATTGCCGAAGAAATGTAATTCAGCTCTCCCCAAGAAAACCCCCGGGCTAGTTCTGAAAAGGTGGCGTATCTCCCGGAACGCAGGGGGGCGGGAGTGCAGTGGACGTGCGGGTTTTGATGAGAACAGCGAGGTTCGCTCGGGGAGCTCAGGAGCCAGGGCAGTCCCCACCCAGCACCCCGAGCCCCACCAGAGGCCTCTGCTGAGCCTTGACCTGCAGGCGTCACGGACAGAGCCCAGGGTCGTCGTCTTTCTCAGTCTCCAGCCTCGGCCGTGTAACTAACGGAGAGGAGGCGAGGCCCTGCTCTCGGACGGCACGGGCTGCCTGCGGAGCAGAGCGGACCCGGTCAGCAGCTGCTCTCAGCAGGCCAGCAGTTTCCAGCCTGACCTGTCTTCCTCTGGTTCTGTGCCAATGTACCTGTGCCCGCCCCCACCCCACTGCCCAGAGCTGGACAGTGTCCACGGGTCCTTTTTGTCCCGCACTAACTGTCTTGAGTTCTGCAAAACCTAGAATCAAATTAGTAATATTTTTGATCACTGCTTACAATAGATATATCTAATGCGTAATGGGCGTGGGTTTATTGGTTAATATGTGTCCAGCCGGAAAAAGTCCAGGTGTCCCAACATGCCTTAATGACTGGAATCAACACCAGCACGGTGTAGCGGCCGGCCGTCTGTAAGCGTTTATCACAGGGAATTTCTAGTTCTACCTACAGTGGACAGAAGGCCGCTGGGCCCGGAGCTCATGCGCCAGCTGCAGCGACCATCTCACTTCCATCTGCGCCCCGCACTCTCCCTCTCCCATATTATTTTGAAGCAAATCTCAAAGTTGTGTCTTTTCATCCATAAATATTTCAGTGTGAATTTCCAAAAGGTAAGAAGAAAAAACCAGCCATTTATCACACATAAAAAATTAACAGTAACTTCCTGTTATCATCAAAGATTGGTGTTAATTTCTAATTGCGCCATAAACGTCATATTTTTAAGTTTATTTGTTTGAAACTGAGCCAACTAAGAGTCTCACAATTGCTGGATGCATCTTTTTAATTCTCTTCTGCTCAATGGCTTTCTCTTCTCGGCTTTCCTCTTTTTCTTGAAACCCCCCGGCCACGTGTCCCGTGACCTTTGCCAACGGCATCCCCCACAGCGGGTTTCCCGCATGTCCCTGCCCCGCAGTCCCCAGCACTGGGGTAGGTACTTCTGGAGGTGGGGCCGTACTCAGGTTGGACTGGGGGACAGGGTGTCCCCACTGAGAGGACGTCGTGCCCCCGTGTCCGTGTCGGGGGTGTCAGCAGCTGTCGATCATCGACGCCCCCGTTTAGTGCCACGACCGTTCAGGTGGCACGCGCCTCGGCAGCAGCAGACCCTGCGGAGCCCCCAGTTCCATGGGGAGCAGCGGAAGTGGGAGGAGACCGGCCCCCGCTCTGGGCGCTCCGTCCTTCAGCGGCAGAGTCCGTTTACTGCCGAGGGCTAGTGCGTGTCTCCGGTCTCCCTCGGCCTCCCTTTCCACGTCAGCCCTTCCCGGCCACTCCAGGCAGCACCGCGGGTCCCCGTGGGGGCTGCCCCGTCGGCAGGCCAAAAGGCCGTCGATGCCCTGGGAAGGGCCCGCGGTTTACACACCTGTGTCCTTCAGGTTTGCCCTGGAGCCCCTGCTGCCGAAGAAAATGCACTCCCGGTCGCAGGACAAGCTGGACAAGGACGACCCGGAGAAGGAGAAGAAGGACAAGAAGAAGGAGAAAAGGAACAGCAGACACCAGGAGATATTTGATAAAGAGTTCAAACCGGCCGACCTGTCCCCGCAGCCGTCGGAGGCCGTGATCCTCTCAGAAACGGTAATCCCCCGGGGACCCTCCCGCCCGGGCTGTGCGGTTAGCCAGGGTGGGGTTCACGGAATCGGCTGTAAGAGGCACCTGAAAAGACAGGGTCTCCCACACCCCTCCCTGACGGACCCGGTGCTGCAGGGCGCTGTGCCCCGGTCCGTCTCACCACATCCTCCACCCCAGGGGGATCGGGCGGCACCCACGCATCCCTGGGCCCCCGATGTCTCTGGAGATGCACAGGAGCGCACACTGTGCTGTCAGAATGCAGCGCTCCGTGCCGGGTGGCCCCTCCCCGACCAGAAACCACTCTGCCCCCGGGCCTGCCAAGGGCTCCGGGCTGCTCGGCGCGAGGCCGGACGCCCCTCCCACCGGGCTCTGCCCTCGGCACAGTCCCGTTGTCTCCCCGGCCTTGTCTGCTCCACGCTCGCGTCCCTTGGCCATCATCTTTCAGCAGGATCCTCGGGGACTTAGTGTGGCACGTGCTGGTTTGGTGACATCAAAAACAGATTTCAGAAAATCCCCATGGAGCCGAGGGGGTGGGCCTGGGCCTGGGGGGCTGCTGCGCCCAGAAGCACGTGGCAGCGTTTGTAGCCTGAGGGCAAAAACGAGGCGAGGACAGCTTCTGGGGTGCCCGTGACTCAGAACGCACCGTTTGCACACAGGTGTGTAAAGTGGTTAGGTCAGGCTTAGAGCTGTCTGCTCGTAGAACAAAGGGCATTTGTCTGTACGGGGGCCAAGAACACACCTGCCCCAGGCAGGAACCCGTGACCTGTCCCGCTGTGATGGAGGGGGGCGTGGTGCCAGGGCTCAGACGGGACCACCTCTTAGGAGACACGCTTCCTGGTGTTTTGTATCTCCGACGGCAGAGGGTACATTTCATCCAGACCGAACCCCCCCTCCGCCCAGCGCACACGTCCTTGGCGGCCTAGAGGCAGGAGGCGGACCCGAGGGCCCCACGGGCCTTCCAGGGAGCCCTGCCCTTCCGAGGCCTCCGGACGCAGCTCTGCCTGCAGCTGGGCCGAGGTGTTCCCTTGCAGCAAGCCAGCGGCCCAGGGTGTCGGGGCCCGGGGGGGGGGGGAGCACTGGCCAGGCGCTCGCATGCAGCGCCCGGGCTTGGGCCCCCCGCAGTGCGACTGAGGAGTTCCTGGTGAACCGGCCGCGTGCTGTGTCCGCCATTCTAGAAAGATGGGGTGCTAGCGGCCCTGCTGAGACTGGCCGACGTCCCCTCAGCCCGGGATAGGGCTCCCACGTCTCAAGACCTCGTAACTGCACGGGGCACTCACAGAAACATGGTTGGGGTGTCCGCTGAGTGCCAGACACGGGGCCCGTCTTCCACACGTTTGCACGTAAGCTCCCTTCCAAGCTGGTGGAGCAGGCAGCCTCAGAATCGGAGCCAAGGGGCGGGGTCCGTCGCAATTAAGTTGTGCAAAAAGAACTCAAGGGACACAGCAGCCACTGGGCCATCACAGGGCCAGTTCTGTCCCTTCCCGCCTGGCCCTGTTTGCCTGCAAGGACACTATCAAGACAGGGCCTCCCCCGGCTGGCCCTGAGCACCCTCAGTAAACCCACAGGACACACCCAGGTCACAGCTCTAAACTTGACCCTTCTGTGGCCCCTGCTGCTTGTCAGAATGGCCACAGCTGCAGCTCGGAGCCAGGGCCCCTGACCTCTTGCTGAGGGCGGGATGTGCTGGGTCCAGCCCAGCTATCTGTCTCCAGAGCCGCCACCTCTGACAGGTGACAGGTGTTGACAAGGCCTGTGAGTAGTCAGTCACCTGGAGTTCCTACGCCACCTCCGTGTGCCTTGACCTGCCATCTGCCGTAGAACTGAACCTTCAGGCCCGGCCCCGCCCCCTGGGAGGGTGACCAGAGCAGGAGCAGCAGCTCTTTCTTGGGGCCACACCAGCACCCCGAGTGCTTTCCGGGCCCTCTGGGGCTACCGCTGTCCCTTGCCTCCCACCTGAGCTCCCTGAGTGGCTGCAAAGCTTCCCTCTGGTCACTCCGTGGGCCTGGGTTAGCTGCCCACCTGTATGATCGGCAATTTCACTAACTTTCTCTGAGCTCAGAGCCAGGGTGGGAGGGATTCCTCCAGGTACTATTTGCGCCCCACCACTGCGACATGCTGTGCTCCCTGAATCACCGGACCACGCCCTTACGGGATGGGACAGAAGCGCCTGCAAGGCCCCCAGTCCCTGTGGCCCCATCCACTGTCACCGAGCTTCAGGCCTCCCGCAGCAGGTCCCTGCCCAGGAAGGGCGGAGCCTGGCCTGGAAGCCTGTCTGTTGCCTGTGTCCCCCCCAACCACCCCATTTCCCAAAGGGCTTACACCTGCCTCCCCGCCTTCCAGCCTCAAGGGTCTCCTGACGGCCCTGCCTTTGCAGGCCCCCTGGAGGGTGCCCACCACAGCCACCTGCCCTCAGGGGGTCCAGACCCTCCTTTCTGCTGGTTGATAACATGTCCGATCACACCTGCCGCAGAGGAGTCTGCGCAGGTGCCCGTGCTGCCCACGGCCTAGCGCGCTGAGAGCAGGTCAGGAGAAAGACACGGATGAAGTTTCCCGGTGCGATTGGCATCTGTCATGGCTGCGGCCACAAAGCGCCGCGAACCGGGGCTTCTGCAGCAACAATCAGTGGTCTTGGTCGGGAGGCTGGAAGTCTGAGGTCTGGGAGGGACTGTGTGTTCTGTGCCTCCCCCGGCTTCTGGGGCTTCCCTGGTCCTCTTGGGGTTCCTCGGCTTGTAGAGGTACCACCCCAATCTGTGCATGTCTGTACCGAAATGCCCCTTTGATAAGGACACCGGTCTTACTGGGTTGGGGCCAGCCCTGATGACCTCAGTTTGGTCACCTGCACAGACCCCGTGGCCAGGCAGGGTCACGTTCGTGGGTCCTGGGCATTAGGACTTCAACATGCAGCACGCCTCACCCCTGGCAGCCCCTCAATGCACTCCTTCTGCCCCCCCAATACAGATAAGTCCCCTGCGGCCCCAGAGGCCGAAGAGCCAGGTGATCAACGTCCTCGGGAGTGAGAGGCGCTTCTCAGTGTCCCCATCGTCACCGCCGGCCCAGCAGACCCCTCCTCCAGTCATGCCACGGGCCAAGCTCAGCTTCAGCCTACAGTCCAGTAAGTGGGACATTCTCAGAGTCCAACCTCAGGGCACGCTACACCCTGCACCCTCCTGCCACCCCCACCCCCACCGGAGCCTCGACAGTGTCACCACTTCCGCCCCGGGCAGCAGGGCAGCAGGCGTGTCCTGCAGACAGCTCAGCCCGGCTCCCCGAAGTCCTGGGGAAGGTGCGGGGCTCTCAGCCTGCTGTGCGCAAGGTGTGGGGGTGGGGCGTGGGGGAGCAGGGAGCCCTGCGGGTGGAGACCGTGCTCAGGGTGACGAGAGAAGTTTTGAAATAGAGCTCGGCGGTGGTCGCAAAGCAGCAGAAATGTAACAAATGCCGCTGACCTGTACACTGAAAGTGGCTAAAATGGCAGATTTTGCGTTCTGCATGTCCTGCCACAATTAAAACCACCAGCCGACCAATCACAAGGATGTCCCTCAACCAGAGGCCGTCTCCTTGCCCCCCACCATTCAATGCCCCGGCCCCCCATTCCCCAACAGGTCTTCGACACCCACGGACGCAGTTCTGCCTGGGGAGAGTTCCCTAACGACGGGGCTGCCAACCGATGGGTCGTCTGGGAAACTCTCACAGAGACCCATCAGCAGAGATGGCAGCGCTCTTGCCCCTCTTTAGCGCCAGAGGAAAACCAATTCTGAGTCACAGCGAGGGCCGAGAGTCTGAACGATCATTTCTGTTCTCGAACGGCTGCTTTCCTCGTTGACTTTAAAAAGCGGTTGCGCGCCCCCGAGGCTCGCTCTGCGGCTGCTGCTAGCCCTGAGTCCCACGGTCACACTGCCCCGCTGAGCAGCCGCTCCGGCTGTGCGGCGCTTCTGGACCTTGCTCGGTGACATTCTCCCGTAACCACTGTGCAGGGCTGGGGACAGGCCGGCTGGGCTTTGGGAACAGCGGGTGGAGACTGTCCTCGTGACACCCAGCTGTGTCGGAACCCCAGAAGTGAGGGGACCCCGGACTGACATGGCTGTTTTCACAGCTCCGGTTTCAAGCTCCGGTCTAGGTGCCTCATGTGCCCGGTGCTCTCTTTCTAGAACACGCCCGCAGGAGGGGGCCTGGCCCTCTGCCCCGTCCGCCCGTCCCCTCCACCTCGCTCTCTCTGCCCCGCTGGCGGGCATCCCTGAGGGGTCGAGCCTTCCCGCCTCCCGGTCGCTCCAGGGAAGCAGAGTGCAGCCCCCCACCCTCCCCCGGCCGCTGTCCCCCTGCACCCGTGCCAGTGGGACGTGCGTTTGATTTTCAGTCCACCCGGTTTCCCAGGTTTGGAGCTGAACGGCATGACCGTGACCGGGGTGGACATGGCCGAGGTCCCGCCGCCTCTGCCTCTGAAAGGCAACACGGCCGATTACGGGAACCTGATGGAGACCCAGGACCTGGTGGGCTCCCCGGTGCCCCCGCCGCCACCCCCGCACCAGAGGGTAAGTCGGACCCCGAAACATGCGTCCTTACTTTTCTCCCTCCGAGGAGGCGAGGGCCCCCTTCCTGATGAGTGTGTCCACGTCGGGTTAGCCCGGGCTTGACCTTGACTAAAGAGGCCGAGGGGGTCACAGCTCTGTCTGTGCACTCTGTGGTTCTGTTGTCATCGCTGCAGGAGGGACATACGTCCAGATGTGGCTGCAGGACAAGGAAGGGGGAGCGACATTCCTGGTGGTGGGCGGGTCAGAGGGCAGACCCCAGGACCTGGAGGTCATTCCACTGGAGGTGTGGTTCTCGTGGAAGTTTGAGTCTGACAAGCAGCTTTTCTAGGAAGACTTTTGTCTGACCTTTGTAAGAAGCTGGCCGGTGTCACACCACATGGGGACGTGCTCCTGTTAGAGACCAGCCTGGGCCTTGGGAAGCCCTTATCCCAACAGCTCCTCCGGGAGCATCACCCTCATGCTGGGGACGGACAGGCACTCGCCACTCAGAGAATCTGCAGGATTTGTCTCCGACTTGGGCGAAGCCCAGATCCCCAAAGCCATCTGCCCCGGGCTGGGCCTCTCTGGAACCCCTCCCCATTGAGATTCGGGGTGCTGGCCGCCACAGGCTGGTGCCGTGACGCTGGCACCTTTTTAGTCGTTAATCCTGTCTGCTGGGTGCAGTGCCGAGTGGCCCCAGGGCCTGCCTACTACCGCACATATTAGCTAAACAGCTTCGAAGGTCGTTTGAACCCGTCCTGTTACCGTCCGCAGTCCCAGCTGCGTTCCTCCACACTCCACCATGCTCCTCTCCGGGCTGCTGTCCCACGGGGGGCTCTTGGCAGCTCAGTGGCCCGGCCACGTGCGGAGGGCAGCGTGCCGTGGAGGGGCGCACAGCGCGTCTGCTCAGCCTCCACCCAGGGACTGCGACCCAGAGCTCCTGTGGGACCCTGAAGACACGAGGTGGTTTTGTGGCTGTGAGTCCTCACAACCAAAGGATGCTTTTCCCCAAAAAAGGCAGTATAAATTCCACACGCTGCTTCCTACGGAGCCTTTTCCCTGCGTGCTCTGTGAGTGTGCGCAACTCTGGACGGTGAGAGGGGTTTAGTTCCAGTCTGGGTATCTGATGGGTTGACTGCTCTTGCGTAAGAAAATCAAACCCAAGAATGGGCTTCATCTTTGACGCTGGAGGGACAATTGTCCTTCTAAGGTTGCCGTGCCTCTCTAATAGGCCCATTGTCCCTCGAGATGGCACGATGGAGACGAGACACGTGACCCCACGATGGGTTTTCAGAGGCTGGACTTGTTTGTTGCTGCTAGAGAAATGGAAGACTCCACCAACCAAGCCCACATTCGAACAAAAGGAGACACAGGGAGTCCAACCAGCACAATGATTGGCCGGGGTATTGTTTTCCTAGCAGCTTAGTTAACCAATCAAATCTTTACTTTCTCTGTTTGACCGGAAAAGCGGGACTGTCCCGCCATCTCCCTGCACCAGGGAACTGTAAGTTCTGAACCTAGAAGCGTGAGCACGTCCCTCTGGGTGACCGATCACCTTGGGGCACCGTGGTGCTCACCAACTTCCTGGACACAGCTCCCACGTCACCGATGCCAGTGCGCTGGCTGAGGACAGGGCCCCAAGCACAAGCTCTGGCCGCATTTACAAAGGGCTGCGATTCAGTCTGAGGCCCTTCCCAAGGCTCTTTGCTCTCCGTTCCTGTTTGATTCACCTGCAGCGTGAGTGCGCCTTCAGGTGACGTGGCTATGGGTGCGTGGGTCGTAGGAAACGGCTGTGTTCCCAGGGGCCTCCCCTTGTGAAGACCCTGTGAGCTGTCCTAGGAGAACGATTGTCCCCCTCCTGGGGGGTGACCCATAGATAGCCTGTCACCCTCAGGGGTCAGCCCTGGGCTTGCAGCCCACACTCTCCCTAGTCGTCGCCGCTTTAAGCGGTCTCTTACACCCGGCAACCCGCGCTACCGCGCTGCGTATTGGCGATGGGCCTCCAGGCCCGCACCGGGTGGGACGGGCTTCTGCAGCCTTGCTGTCCTCGACGGCGTCAGCCGGGCCCTCGGCGGCTCTCCATTGACCCCAGGTTTGTGCCACGTCAGCCTATGACAACCAGTGTACACAGGGACCTCCAGGGAACTCACTGACCTGGAAATCACCGCACACCTGAGGCCACACCGAATGGCCACCGGTAGGGAGAGAGTGGACCGCAGGGGCCCGGGGCTCAGGTTTTCTGGGGCCTCGGTGGGCTCACTCTTTACTGGTGAATTTAAAGGGCAAGAGCAGGAACTTAACCATGGGAAGGGGAAAATGGCCCGAACAGTCAGTAACTACACTGGATCAGGATAACTAACACTAGGGCTTCAGTGGTGCGGCAGCCGGCCCTCGAGCCCCACGCTGCCGTGCGCTCGCTCAGAAAGCCATCTTCGAAGCGGCTGCCTCGGCAGGCGAAGCTTCAACCTGGTGCTTGCGTCACCAAAAACAACAAAATCAAACAAACAAAAAAAATTCTGTCCAGGTTCACAACATGCAACCATTGTTTCATCAGACCTCGAAGTAGGCGTGTCTTGGAACCTTTCTTACTGACTTACAGTCTATTTTACTTCCCCTTTTGTAATGTCTGAATACCATTATCCATTATATCCCTTCCGTTTCCGTATACACACACTCCCTCCTCTGTGCGAACCGCTGGGTCATTGTAGTGCGTTGTGGTCTGGGAATCCGGAGGAAATTCGCAATGAGTGACAGATGGCGGTGTCACCCTTCTGTCCTTGAAACTTCCAACCTTGAGCTAAATGTGACCCTCCGTGGAGAGGCTGTTCGCTCCTCCCTCGCCCTCAGGGGACGGCGCTCCGGGATCCGCCCGGTCTGCTGCACCTGCGCCGTCCACCTGGGCACCCACTCGTCCGTTCGCTGGTGCACTGACTCACTCAGCTACCTATCTGGTCAGCTCACAGTGGCGTGTCCTGTGTGGCAGGGGCCTGCGGTGCGGGAGGGTTCAAGGGCAAGAGGGGACGCCCCCGCCCCCAGCCCTCTGCACCTGTCAGGCCCGGTAAATGGGATTTTCTACCACCTTTACGGTCGTGACTTCATTCCCACTCGGGGAAGGAGCCGCTGGTCCACGGGCCAGTCCTGCCGGCCCCCTGTGGCCGTGGTAACATTTCCTCCCACCACACCTGCAGCGTTTCCTTACTTACCGTCTCTCCTTCCTGAGGAGCTTAAACATCCCGATGACCTGTGTCCCCCCCATGTGCAGTTTCCGGAGAGACTGTGGATGAAGAACTGCCTTGTAAACGGGTCGCTTGGACGGTGGCCACAGGTGGCACCCTGGTTCACCCAGCGCTCCTTCCTGGGCCTTTCCAGTCCAGAGCTCGAGGGAGGGCGTCTCTCCCACCCCACCCCCCGCCCCGGGGGAGAATCTCCAAGCACTTGCTTGTCCCTAACCACAGGCATCTGCAGGAGTGCGGGGTGGGACCCCTCGGGAAGGCTCAGCAGCGACACCACAGGGCTGCCTGGGTTGCCCTGGGTCCTGCAGTGCCCGCGTTCACTTGCTCTTAGGCATCGAGCTGCCCGTTCTGACATCAGCTCTTTTCCCGGCCCTGGATCAATGGCCCGGACCCAAAGCAGCCTCACACACAGCGGTGGCTGTCTTTCCGGGGGCTGCGCAGACAGCGGGAAGGCTCTGTGAAAAGCGCTTCGTCAGAGACACCAGCAGCCTGGTCCTGAGCGTGCAGAGAAGGCCCTCCCCTCCCAGGAGCGCCAGTCACCTCTCCCTCCCCGCCGCTGGGCCGGGCCGGGCCCCGCCTGGGGACGCTGCTTTCCTATCAGAGTGTCAGTAACGTGCGCCCCCTCGCATTCCTGTCTTCCAGCACCTGCCACCTCCGCTGCCCAGCAAAACCCCGCCGCCTCCCCCCCCAAAGACCACGCGGAAGCAGACCTCCGTGGACTCCGGCATCGTGCAGTGAGCGGAGCGCACGCCGCCGTCTTTCCTGCCGCGTCCCCCTCTGAGTCTGGCGTTTACCTCGTGGGACCTGTGATGTCTGACATTTAGGGCGCTTGCTCTTCCTTCAAAGGAGTGCGCCCTCAGCCTCGGAGCGCGTGGCCTTTAGTATTGGGAAGCAAGAGCGATGTGGGTCTGGGATGTCCCGGTGTGTTGATCAAAAGCGGGGGCTCCTGAGTGGGTCCCTCTTGAGAGAGCCTCAGTCTTGCCCAAAACCCTTTCTTCCTGTGCCAAGTGACACGACAGCGAGGAGCAAGGTGGAGCTGAGCGGAGCGCAGCAGCAGGACTTAGGCCATCGTCTTCGAGGACCGCGCAGCCTGAGCCGCCAAAGCCGCCCCAGCTGCCACGTGCGCGCCCTTACCCAGCCCTCCCCGCGGCGGTGCGCGTGCGCAGTGAGACCTCCGGCGGGTTAGACTTACGTCGACCTGCGTCGGGCGGTTCCGGTCCGGCCTTTCGGGGAAGGGCCTGGTCTCCTTCGGTCTAGTGTAAAGTAGGATGTTTGTCGGCTACTGAACGGTTACTAATTTGGGGCGTGGAGACAGCATGGAAGATGCCGGATCGAGAGGGGAACTAGCCGCGAGCGGAGGAAGATCGGTTTTCTCTCTCTCTCCAACTGAAGAGCGCACGTTCCGCGAGCGGGCGCTCCGACGTCGGGTGAGTTCGGTCCGTCCTCTGTACAGAAGCGTGTGTGTATATGATGCTCCCTTCCATTGCGGTGGTCCTCCCACGGACGGTGGTGGGCGTCCGCGAATGAGTCTCGATACGTGTTCTTCGTGTTTAACTGCTGGAAATGTTAAAAAAAAAAACAATTCAAAATTAAGTTCTGTTGTTTTGTTTTTTTCCCAAAGCTCTGAAAATGTCGGTGAATGATGATTTTAAAAAACTAACTTTGTGTAACCTAATATTTGTACTCTATCATCTATATTTTTGTATGCACTGTAATCACGACATCCTCCTAATAGGCTCCAATGTTAATCATTGACGATGAAAAATAAAGTGTTATTTAAAAAGACTGAGCACTGGGTCGCCGCGTCTGAGCACTGGGTCCCCGTCCCCGAGGCAGCGTGCGGACGCTGCCCTTGGTCGCGGCTTTCTGCAGCAGCTCTGCGGCCCACGCGCGGGCCCGTGCCGCCTTCCTCTGTTCTCAGTCCTCTCGGTGTAATCAGCTCTGACTGCGGTCCCAGATGCGCCCCCCTCCCGCCCCCCACCCTCCCCAGGACGCTCTGCCAGAGGCTGGAGCCCTCTGCGCCTCGCTTCTGCCTCCTGTCGGTCTTTCCGCTGCGCAGTGGATGGAAGGCTCTGCTGAGTGGGGTCTGTCTTGTAACTGGGGACGCATCATCAGGCTTCAGAGCTTCCTCTGCTTCTTAGGTGGCCAGAGACAGATGGGCGGTGGGGTCTGTTCCGCGTGTACACTGCATTCCCCTGGGTCCCTCCCATGCGTGTCCCTGGTGAGCAGGTTCATGGCAAAGCCATTCTTCCGGCCAGGTGTCTGGCTAGCGAGCCCCAGGCAACTCGGTTTCGTGGCTTCTTTGGGTCACCCATTCCTCGTGCTCCCTAAACCGCCACTTCTTTCAACTTACAGGAACAGGTCACACACGTAGAAAGTGACCCTTCCACCCACCCCCACATCGACCATCACTGCGCTGCTGTCTCGTCCGGTGTTTTTCTAAATTGCGTGTGTTTTTCTTTACAAAACGGTTGTCTCACTGCATGTGTGATTTTCTGTCCAGCTCTTTCCACTCCGCACGAATGTCCGTGTCACTCAGTGTTTTTGAGAGTGTGCCTCTCTGCCCCCTGCACCCAGGCTGCTGTCCCAGAGCCCGAGATGCTCGGACGGTCCTTCTCTCCTTGTTGAGCTGACCCCAGGTCACTTGTCCTTGCTGTGAGAATCCGCCCCACCCCGGGCATGTTAGACACTCGTGGGTATGGAGTTTTTCCCGTGTGAATCCTCACTCTTTGACCAAGATAAATACTTATCCTTTGTTGAGTGCGTTAGAGGTGGGGTACTGTCCATGACCCTACAGGAATTGCATTGGCACACCACCCTGGGAGAGCATAGGAGAGGCCAGCCCCTGGGGGTGGCTAATTTTGGGGTGATCTGCAGTTCACATTGCATGAGCTATCACCAAAAATTGTAAAAACAGCCCCTGGCCCTGTGGAAGATGGTAGTTTTTATTCTAGAATGGCGTCCAGGTTGTAGTTCTTCCCTGCTTCTTACCACCGCCTCCTCCTGGAAGTCCTCCTGGATAATCCCCACACTCCACATTCTGTCTGGATTCTCCTTTTCCCCCAACAGCTGTCAGAAATCCCAGGTTGGTATCTAGAGTTAGAAAGTACATAGTGAATGCAACAGGTAGAAATGGTACACTGGGCACATTTTGCACGTTACAGGAATTTCCTAGTATGGAATTATAAATATGCAAATATACTCCTAAAAGAGTAAACTTCAAACCACAGACACAAAATTTCTTCACCTTTAAATCAGGGTTGGACTGGAAACCATCATCACAGCGAAACTGGCATCTGTGTCGCCTGGTGTCTCCCGGACGCGTTCCTTCTGGAAGGAGGCACGGACGCAGCCTGCCTCTCTGGAGGCCGCGATACGCTCCATGCAGTCAGTCAGTGACGGTGTTCCTCAGCCTCACTGCTCTCTTGCCTCCCAGGCAGCCAGCCTCTCAAGGCATTTTGTTCTAATCGTTCTGCACCGTGCAAGTTTAATAGCGTGGAGAGAGTCCGTGTCTGTTTATGCACTTTATATGTATCTGTGTCTGATGCCGAAACAAAGTAAGGTTTTTTTGTCCCCCAAGAACCAGTTTCACCCCTGGGGGTGATTTGGCCTCCTTGAGGATGCATGCTCTAAGTTAGGAATGGGGAGGGGCTTATGTTCTCTTTTTGCTTTGGTTGCCAGGAAGCTCAGAGCCGAATGTGGTTCTCACACGCTCCCATTTTGGTTCTATGTTTCTGCCTTCCAAAATGCTCTGTGGTGTCTAACTAATTCATCACTAATTCATCTTTATTTTCACTATCCAGCTTAACATGTGCTTTTCTCAAATCTTTATTAAAAGAAGATAGTGTAGAAGCTGAATTTTACAAGTAGGAAAATCTTTTTCTTATTTAAAAACCACCCTTGGTGCTCAAAGACTGCTTCCTGTATGTGGAGAAATTGTTTTTTTAATCAACGTTAAGCCTTTTTTATGTGAGACGTGATCTTCCTCATCATCTTTGGCTCTGGACTCTTTGACAGTGCCGCCTTTACTCCATGCTCACCAGAGTCTTTGTTGGCAGAATGGATTTCAGCTTGGGCTTTTTAGTTTCATCTCTAATTACTTTTTAGTAATTGACTTACTTTTTAAAGTCTGTTTGGGGAATTTCGCTTTTTTTTTGCTTTCCAATCTGCCCTTTTTGAATTATTTAAACATCTGTTCAGTTGGTAATGGCCTAGAAAAACTTAACAGGGACCCTGCTGGGCAGTAAGTCCTCCTCCCAAATCAGCCGAAATTGGTGCCCCGCCCCTCTCTCACCAGCAGGGAGAAGCCACTGCTGCCTTCAGGTCCTGCCAGGACCTAAAGGCAGCGGCTCAAGCTCAAAAGGGAAAGCAGGGCCCGCAGGGCCGTGGGACCCGCAGCAAGCTGTCCCAGGGCCCTGCAGCACCCACGCGCCCCCCAGCGCCCCGCTGCATCCCCCAGAGGGCGTCCTGGTCTCTTTCAGCCTCCCAGCGCCGCGGCCTCAGCTCCCTCCCCTCCCTCGGTTCGGGCTGCCTGTTGCCGCTACTCCTTGAGGTTTCTTTTCAGCAGCGGGAAGGGCTGAATTTCATCCGCTCCTACTAGTTTCTCGTAACCGGTGTGGCATCATCTCTCATCCAGAGAGCGTCCACGGCTCCACCACATGAGCTGCGCCGGGCGCACAGGGGACGGGGACAGACCGGGGCGCCCTCCTCTGAGAGATCAGAGTCCGCTGAGGCAGCGGACGGGCCGGCAGCCAGGCCGGGTCCAGTTCCCCGCAGACCGCGTGCGGTGAGCACCGGCAGGACGGGCCTTCAGCACAGGTGCCTGGGGAGTGCGAGCAGTGGGCAGAGGGCCAGGGCGCCGGGAGGGGACGGGGTTCAGGGCAGGGAGACTGCTGCAGGAGGGGGAGGATCCTGTCCAGCGTGGAGGAGCGGGCTGAGCGGGCCAGGGAGCTGCGAAACGTCCAGATGGGGCTGCCCTGCTGCCAGGCCGCTGTGACCGCCCTGGGCTCTGTCCTGCGTGCCCCTGACCGGTGTGAGGGGCGGAGGACCCACACAGCCTCCGTGTCTCCATGCCATGCTGCCCCGTGAATGGAGCCCGGGAACCATGGTGGAGCGTGGAAGAGCACACTGCCGCGCAATGGGGCATGAAGGGGCGTGGTGGGGTGTGGCGGGGCGTGGTGGAGCATGATGGGGCATGGTAGAACATGATGGGACGTGGTGGAGCATGAGGGGGCGTGGTGGAGCTTGAAGGGGCGTGGTGGAGCATGAGGGGGCGTGGTGGAGAGGGCGGAGCCTGGTGGAGCGTGGGTGACGAAGGCCAGTGTGGCCGGTGTGAGGCCAGGCTGCAGTGTGTCTCAGTGAACGTGCCAGCCACTCCACAGCGCGTGCTGGATTGTGGCGGCCTTGGCATGTCATGGGTCCTGTGCCCCGGGGACCTGCCTGTGAAGGCACCACAGGCCGGAACCGCCCTGGCCCACGGTTTCCTAGTCACCCGAGCCGCGCAGGCAGGAAAGGCCCTCGGGCAGGGGCGCAGCTTTCCCTGGTCGGCTCTGGGAAGCCTGCGGGTGGCGTCTCGGGCCTGCAGGAGGGCCGCCTTGCCTTGAGTGTCGGGTTTTTGTCCCAGTGTCTCGCCGCATGGACGTGCTCCTCCTCGTGGGCTGTTTGGGGGCGGTTGGCTCTACCTTAGGACGTTCTTGTGGCTTTCCTGGTCCGAGAGGCAGAGCTCAGCTCCTCCTCCTCCTCCACCCCCTTCCCTCCCTTCCTGAACGACTTCGTCCTCAGGCCGTCGTCATCGGGGACAGAGCAGGGTGAGCATTCACACTGGGGAAGGGCCGAGGGGTGTCCTGGGCGTCCGAGCCACGTGCCAGAGGCGGGAGAGACGACCGGTCTCCCGGGACGAGGGCAGGCGGAGCGCTCTCCCTGAGAAGGGCTGGAGGGCAGTGACAGGCCCGGCCGCCGGCCCCCTGAAACGCACCCGCTTCGATGCGGCAGCCCTGGTCTTCGGGCTTTTGTCCTCGTCGGAGTTTGTGACGTTCTTGTTGTGGGTGAGCAGGGGGGGAGCGGTGCCCGCGCCCCGCAGAGCCCGCTCGGGCAGAAGCGGGCAGGTTTCTCCCGCCGCTGCCCCGCCCTGGGCCTGGGCAGTGCTGGGGGCGTCTTCCGCTCCCACGGTCACGACAGGTCAGCGCACAGCACACACCCTGTGCAGACAGATCCAAGGAGACCACCCCCCCGCCCCTCCCCACACAAGGAACGCAGAAGCTACTGGGAAGCTTGGGTGCAGAGCCCCGCCCCATCACCTCTGGGGAAGAGGCAGCAACTTGAAGGTAAAAGTAATCATTCTGGAGAGGAGAGCGTTTCTGAATTAGCATAAATTATGCTATTTTGAAAGACTTGTTAACAGGCAATTTAGCATTGTGCGCACTTGCGGGAGAGGAGGGTACTTCACATGGAACAAGGGGCTCCTGCAGGAGGCAGGGTTATTTTTAAGCCCCTACATGGCGCTGCTGGTTTCGGCCTCTGAGGGCGTCTGCTGCCTCGGGAAGCTTTTCCCCTGAAAAAGTAACTCGGAGTCAAAGCGATGATCGCGAAAGCGCAGCGACAGGATCGTCCCCCAGCTTTTCAGGAGCATCAGTGAAGCGAGGGCTCATCGAGAGAGGGGAAACCACGCTGTTTGGGCTTTGGAGGAAAGGGCTGACAGCCTTGGCGGGGCGGCGGGATGGGCGGCGGGGCGGGCTGCAGGGGCCCGAGGGGGCCATGGCTGGACCTTTTCGAATGTGCCTCGGACAAGGCCACCCCAAGGGAGGAACACGGGGGATCTGATGCCGAGGTCAAGGCCGGAACTGGGCAGTCCCCAGGTACCGCGTCCTCCCGGCTGAGAAAAGAGGCGTGCGTGGAACTGAAGAGCCGCTGGGTGGCTTGGGAATCATCTCAGGCCCAGCGCCCGCGGTTTTTCAACACCCGTGGCGCCGGTGAGGACTGTCTCAAAATGCCAGAGCTGTCCTCCCGGCTGGCTTTGCCGTCAGAAGTAAAGAAGGCGGGGGGGCAGGGCGGGGTCCGCAGCTAAAACAGACCCCTGTTTGGGAAAAGCCGAGAAGGAATCCCAGAATGCCCTCTCGGGAGATGCCCCGGAGCCCACGTGGCTGCGGGTCTCCGTCCGGAGCGTCCTCTCTCCTGTCAGCGTCGGTGGGCAGTTGGTCAGTGTCAGTGCAGGGAGGGGGCACAAGGAATCGGACACGCAGTCGAGCAAACCAGGGAGCTGCATGCCCGGAGCTGGCCGCCCTGAGACAGCCAGCCAGCCACGCCCGGGGTTGCAGGGACAGAGACGACAGTGAAGGGGGGATCCCTGTGCTGGCACCCGCACCGTCGACACCGGGACGGTGACCATGGTGGGGGGCGCACCTCTCTGGGGAAGAGGGTCGGGTTGCATAAGGGACACAACCCTGGGAGAGCCAGAAAGTGACCAGGGGGCCCGGGGCCCAGCACACGCCCTCGAAGGGTCAGGACAGAGACCCGCTAGTTTGGAAGCGAGCTTACCCCTCCCAGGGCTGCGATCAAGCTTAGCAGAGGCCCGTCTGGGTAGCGCGCACGGCCCCTTGGTTCACCTGACCCTGTGTGGTCGGTCTCTCTCTGTAGCGCTGGAGCCTGGGTGCGGCGGCGCAGCACCGGCTGAAACGCTGCCGGGAACAGAGGAGACCCAGCTGGCCGGGTGGGGGCGGAGCCTGGGCCGGCCTGAGCTTTGGCGAGGGCTGAACTGGACTGCGCCCCGCTGGTGCCAGGCCAGGGGCTCCGGTTGCTGGACCCTGGGCTTCCTGCAGGGCTTGGTGCGGACAGGGCTGGCTTCCCTCCACAGCAGGACGGAACTGAGCCACCTGGTCATGGATGAGACACGGGGCCCCCGGGGAGAGCCCGACGACCAGCCGCTGGCCCCGAGGCAGTGTGCCGAGAGAGAAAGTGGTTTCCATCCAACGGGCTGCAGAGAGGCCAGCAGGAGACAGTGGGCAATACAGTTCAGGCTCAGGCTCAGGAAGGTCAAGGGTCGGGCAGGGTCAGGAGCAGTGCAGGTGCAGGGGCAGGTGCTGACGAGGGCCCTGGGCTTCCGGGGTCCGAGTGGCAGTGTTGGGGTGATGGTATGTCACTTGGAATGACCCCTGGAGTCTGGGAAACGGACAGTGAAACGTCTCAACCAGACTTGAACGCTGCTGCCAGCTTCCTGGAGACACCCAGTAAGTGCGCCAGGAAAACGATGACGGGTTACTAAATGATGTGAGTTACTATCGTGCGCAAAACACAGTGATTTAGTTTCGTTAATATTCTCTTGGCTTTCCAAGATTTGCGCACACTTCTTATCTCATTGGTTGTTCGAAATTGCCTTCTGAGTAGATGAGGGGAGCATTTCTCTTCCCGGTTCGTAGAGGACGGACTGAGCCCTGCAAAGGTGGAGTGACCGGGCTGCAGCCGACCCCCCGACCCCGTGACCCTCCCCGTGCCCTCAGGGAGGGGCCCAGAGTGCGCGGTGGCTCACTGAGCCCTCCCACCTCCCCGTGTGCGGGCAGAGCTGGGCCTCGCTGCTCACTCAACACGTGTCTGTCTTTCCCGGTGCTGCGGACAAAGTGACGAGCAGGTGGACGCAAGTCCTCCCCTCTTCTCCAGGCCACCTGGTGGCCAGGTCATTGTCCCTAGAACCTGACCGC
The DNA here is from genome assembly GCA_039655065.1 of Glossophaga mutica. Classification (NCBI taxonomy): domain Eukaryota; kingdom Metazoa; phylum Chordata; class Mammalia; order Chiroptera; family Phyllostomidae; genus Glossophaga; species Glossophaga mutica. The sequence goes on from CM077307.1 coordinate 174,947,607, forward strand.
CCGGTTCGAGCTCTAGCCCTGTCCCTGAGCAGGTCACCACCCGCGAACACGGCAGTAAACCCACGCCTGCCCCCCCTCCCCCGCCGTCCTGACACTAGTAATACGAACAGTAGTAACGTTCATCTCTACATCTGGGCTCACCGCCCAGCAGGTCACTTCCCAGCCAATCAGCACGGGGGCCCCCTTCCCGTCACCTTGTCACAAGAAGTACGGCTGACCCCTGGGCGACCGGGGTTTGAACTGCGAGGGTCGACTGTATGCGGAGTTTTCTTGATGCACACGCACAGCCCAATTGCCCCGTGCGGCTCGAGCCCGTGTCGTTCAGGGGTGGAGAGGCGGCCATGCGTCCAAGCGCGCTGAGGGCCGACGGTCGTTCCGAAGGCCCCTGACCGCGCTGCTCGAGGGCCCGCTGGGAGGCTCTCGCCTGCTCTTCGAGCTGCACGCCGGTGTCTGCAAGGTCACGTCCTCCCGTCCCTCTCTCTCCCGCCTCTCCCGTGTTGAGTCTTCTCTGTTTGACTCTCGGTCTGCCTCTCGAAGGCGCGGCCCGTGTTTCTGCCTCCTGTCGGGGAGCCGGCTGCGGTTTCTCCGGCGCCCTCCTCTCCGGCTCGCTGTGTCCGCTCTCCCCGGCGTTCCTGCCTTTCTCCTCCTGCTGGGGACTCAGCCGCCTTTCTCCTGGGTGCCTGGGCTGGCAGCTGCGAGCGCCCACCTCCGGTGGCAGTTGAGGGCCTCGTGACACAGTGCCCAGGACATGCACAGAGCACTCGGCGCGGGCACAGCGAGGGGGACCTCCCTCCGACTGCTCCCTGGGAGGTGACCCCTCGGGAGGCAGGCACTGGAGCGCACCCCACTTTACTGCAGAGGCAGCGGCGTCCGCGACGGCTGTTCCCCAAGGTCCCGGAGCTCGTGGGGGAAAGCCAGCCTGCGCCCTGGGGTGAGTTCCTAAGTGGGGCTCCTGAGGCCCAGCACCACGTCCCTGAGCCTCTCCCGCCTCTGTCGGGACTGTCCTGAGCAGGTGACAGCGTCCCCAGCCCACAGGCACTGACAGGAGGCTGATGGGAGGCGGGGCCCCTAACAGGCAGTGAGCAGGGTGGCCAAGCTTCCTTCCCAAAGTGCTTGCTAACCCTTCATTACGGATCTGCCCTGGGCACAGCTGCTTGTCCCTCGGGTCACAATCGCTCTAAAGAAACAATTTTCCTCTTAGAACTGCCAGGCCTCCGCTGCCTTTCCTTCTGCCTGACAAAGAGCGTTAAGTGAAGGGGCAGCGTCATTGAAAGTGACAAGTCACAGGCAGCGGTGCGTGGGCGGGGCGCTTTCTACCCAAAGGCGCTGGGACCCAGGACCGCGCCCAGCTCTTCAGGATGCTGGGGGTCGGCTGCCGGTCCCTGTTGTCTGAGATGGGCTGAGGCTCTCTCGGGGCCGCTGCCACCCTGTGCTGGGCCCAGGCTGGCAAGCGAAGGTCTTCAGCCCACACATTCCAAAAGCACTGAGTCTCCTATCTGAGAATGTCCCAAATTCACCTGCTACCTCCAGCCCCACGTCCTTGTATCGAACCCTTGCATTGAACTCGAGGACCCTCATGAATTGGTGGGGAACCCCGGGGGCTTCCCTCACTCTCACTTAAGTATGTTTCCGCTCCGGCGGTGGCCAAGGTTCTCCCGCAGAGGCGCAGGCCCCACCTACACGCCCACATGCCAAAGAATGTCTCGCTGGGGGGGTGCATGTTCCCCAAGGGTCCCCCAAAGACACCAGGTGACTCGGCACAAGTGACTGCTTCTGAACCCCAGAGAGACCCCGCACCAGCGCCTGCTCGTGCCCCTGCGCCCTGGGGAGCGAGGGCGGGGCCGGGGCGCCCTGCAGAGAGGGAGAGTGGTTCTGGGGATTCACCGTCTCCACCCGCCTGTCCTCATCAGTGAGCGGGGTGGAGAGAGACAGGCGCTTGCGCAACAGCTGAAGGCTCAGGAGACCCAGGACCCTCCCTGCTGAGCTCCTGGAAACTCGGCCGCAGCTCATCAACCATGACCTTGAGCACTTGAAAGTGTATGAGTGTGCCCGCGTGTGTGCCCGCGAGGCTTTAGGAATTGCCCCTCACAAGTAGCTGTGGAAACAGCGAGGCCCTTTGCCGAGTGCCCGGCTCGTCTCTGGGTGCACGGACACCTTCTCCGCGTTATTAGACGGAATTAGCGGCACCTGACGGGGGAGGGCGCCGAGCGAGGGCCCGACACTTCAGCCCACAGGTCCGACCCTCTTGGAGTTAGAGCCCGCACTCCGCCCCACGCCCGGTGTCTCCAGGAGGGGCTACAGAGGGTCCCACCCACCTGGGACCCCCTGGGGACTTCCGCCCCGCCCGCCCCCCAGGGCCCGCCCCCACACACAGGCCGGAGAGGGAGGCCTCTGACCGCCCAGGAGAAGACGCGCCGCCGCCTCCCGGCGCAGGGCAGCGAGAGCGGGGCAGCGATCGGCCTGCCTTCCGGGCCCGTGGCCGGGCGGGCGAGGGCGGGCTCCCGCGTCCCGGATGTGCGCACGGGCCACTGCCCCCACAGAAAAGGCCCATTCAGGCTCCGCTTTTGGGGGGCCTTGGGCTGAACAGCGGCTGTGGGCGCAATGCCTTAGCGGGTAAATGGGAGGGAGCCCCGGGGAGGGCGCCCTGACCCACCCGGAGGGGCGGAGGGGGAGGGGCAGCAGTGACGCAAGTGGGGGCACCGTTCGTTAGTCATGTGGGGGGCTTCGGAGAAGCACATCGCGCTGCTCTCTGCCTGTTGGTTTCAGGGTCGCGGGTCGGGCGCAGCGTCAGCCGGCCCTGCACGCGCCCACCGGCCACGCCATCTCTCCGCTGGGAGGTTTCCCGGCGAAGCCCCTCCCGGCGTCCCTGCCCTCTTCCCTCCGCCGTTAACACTTTTAGTCTTCCAAACATGTTTTCACTCAATTATTTCTCAAAATCAGTTTGGGGATATTTCGATTAATTTGTTGGAAAAAGAAAGAGGTGCTTGTTAACGTTCTGACATTGAGTTATTATTTCATTTCTGCAAACAGACTCCTGACTTGGTCGTGGAATAGCATTCATGTTTAATTAATACGCGTGCAGGTCCCACTCGCTAGCATTGTAGATAGGATTTTCCCCCTAGGAGAAGCTCGAGATGGAAAAGGATTTATCTCGGAGACGGTGGAGGCTCCGGCTTTGCTCTGACGGCCTCCACGCCAGTCCGAGCTGTAGGAGACCCGCAGCCGTTTGAGGGAAGTGCGTCGGCGGGGGCAGCGCCAGCGCGGACTGGACGGCCCGAAGGACGAAGCGGGGGGGACGCCGTGGGGCCCCGGAGCCCCGCTGGCGGGAAGCAGGCGGGGGGAATTCCGCCGCAGCAAGCATGCCGATGTTTCACCCTCCCCCGAGGGGTGTGTTCGTTGATTTTCAAGAGAGAAAGAAGCGGGGGGAGAGGGAGGCAGAGAAACATCTATGGGTCGCCTCCCGTCCGCGCCCCGACCCGGGACTGAACCGCAACCTGGGCGTGCGCCCTGATGGGGGCGGAGCCCGCCACCCTCCGGTGCGAGGGGTGGCGCGCGGTCCGCTGAGCCGCCGGCCCGCGCAGACGTGCTTCTCTGTCGTAAACACAGAGAGGGTGGCTGCGGAAGCAGAACCGAGAGTCCAGAGGACAGAGCCAAGAGCTCAAACAGCAATAGAAATTTAAAAACAAACAAACAAAAAACCCAGCATCTTCCTGGCTGGATTGCAGGAACGGTGTGGTGACTTCTGCCTGCCCTCACTTTCCCCTTTGGGACCAAAGTGTCAATAGCGATGATCGCATGTGTGTCCCATCATGGCGGAGGGCCCCGCAACTGCCCTGTGCAGCTCGCAGGTCCTCAGCCGGAGGACATGACCTTGACGGGCTGCACTTGCGGACCTCTGGCCGAGCACCCCCAGGCCTGGGCCTGAGAAGACCTGGCTGACAGCTGACACACTTCGGACGGCGGTCCTGGGAAGGGTGAGTATGTTTGTAGGTGGGAGAAACAGAAGTGATTTGTGGCCAGGAAACAGACCGTGTTGGGCTTAAAATAAGTCCACAGATTCTTTGGTACGCCTCCCTTCAAGATGTGGGCCGGACTCGGCCACACGGCGTACTGCGCGCAGTGAAGCCACGCGTGAACTCTGAGCTCCTGTCATGCGTGCCGTTGCCACTTGCCCCGTGTTCTCTCTCGCAGCTCACTTGTCCCTGAAGAAGTCACCAGCCATGTCACGAGGGTGCCCAAGCAGCCCTGGGGAGGGCCTTACATGGTGAGGACGTGAGGTCACCTGCCAGGAGCCAGAAAACAGTGGCGGTGTCTCCCGGCAGTCACGAGGGCCAAGCGTCCTGCCATGGGCCCTCCGGCCCCAGGTGTGACTCGGGTGACGGCCCCAGCTGCACGCTGGCCGCAGCCCTGTGGGCGACACCACGGCAGAACCACCCGCCGAGCTAAGTTGCTTCTGGGTCCCAGAGGCCGGGAGAGTGCATGCTGTCTGCAGCAACGGCTGCCCGATGGAGCGCTGTGGTTTGGAGCAATGAACTGGGGCACTTTTTCCATATTTTCCTACACTCCGGGATGGGTAAAAGCACACAGAAATGATCTCGTTCCGGGGAATTTGATAGAATTCACTTACACATCCATTCGGAACCACAGGTTTTGTTTCTCTGTGTGTTTTTGTGTGGCGTTGAATTTTGGAAGTAGGTCCTCCATAGATTTTAAATTTTCTCTTTGGCTTATTTGGGTTTTTGACTTCTTGGTAGCTCCTTGATAGAGGTAGACATTACTTTTGCTTATTTCTTTTTAACTTCTTTTAAAAGTGATTTTGGTTTCCTCATAAGCATAAGAAAAAATCATTCCATTAAGACTTTCAAATGTCTCATCACGGGGATGCTTGCTTACACCTTGGAGGCGGTGACACCTGCGCCCTGTCCTTCTCTCCCTCGCAACGATGGCTGCTTTGTCACTTTCCTGATGAGATTTTCCAGAGGCTTGTCTGCTTTATGGCTTTTTATAGAAATGCTGCTTGGACCTGCCAGTGTTTTGAGCTTTTTTATATATTCCAGTTCCATTATTCCCTCTTCTATCTTGATTCAATTTCTTTATCTTGTTTTCCTCAGGTTTTTGTCTCTCCTGCTTCTTTAATTAAATGACAAGCATCACATCTTTTGCCTTAATAAAAAGCACATGAGAATATGACTAAGGATTTTGCCTTTGGAATTACTGCCGTAATTATTACGTGAACATCCCGTGGCTATAATTCCCGTTCCCTTCGTCTCAAGTGCTCGCCGGAGAACAGAAATGCTTCCCCTTCCACGTGGCTGACTTTCTGGAGACACACCTGGGTCATTTGATAACACCGCCGTCTGAGAAGGCGACCTAAACACCCTTTGCTTTTAGAATATTTTAAATTTTCGTACGTGGCCCCAGGAGATTTTGAAGTAATATATGGCATCTAGAGGGTACACGGTTGTGATGTCTGTGTATTCTTTTACGTACTCAGACACGTGTGTGTATAAGTGTCAACGTGTAAAACGACTAGCGAAACTTAAAAGTACGTGTAGCTGTGCGTCCCTGCCTCGCCCTGCCCCTCCTGCCTCCAGTGCCGCCCCGCCTCACCCAGCCCGCCAGACTTCATCCTCCTTCAGAGACCAGATCACGCTTCGTCCCCCCTGGGGGGCTCTCGCTGGCCCTCAGGTGGAGGGGACACTGTCCCCCAGTCAGCTCTGGATCCCAGCACTGAGCCACCTGATCTGCCTGGAGGGACCCATCTGCTTGCAGGGCCCGTCTTCCTCCCCACGGTCAGGCTTGGGCCCCCCACCCCACCCGCCACCCCAGGGCCAGCTCCGTGCCCGGGGCAGGGCAGTGTTTTTGGGAGAATATATTCTTCAAACAGCCACACCCACGACACGAAGGCCTATTCACGTGCCCATCAGATGCTGTGTCCCCACGCCAGTGCCTAGTGTCCGTCAGGCACACGCGTTCTCTGGGCAGTGCTGTGTTCTATGGAAATTCCCGCCGCCCGGCTGACTCTTCAGTCAAAGCCAGGTCACACCACCTTTGGGTTAAGCCCCAACCTGGAGGCAGGTGCATCACTATGGACCCTTTTACAACATCAGTTTTGTCAAGCTGTTATTCTCGGTCCCATCGGCCGGTGCGGGGTCGGGGGGGCAGTGGTTGAAAAGGCTCCGTGCCGGGACGCCCAGGTTCCTGCAGGCGACCGACCGCGTGACGGCTGCTGACAGGAGGTCGCCGTGCAGGGTGGGGGTCCAGTCCTCGACCGCCTGCTTCGTAGCTCTTTCCCCGAAGCGGCTGCTCCGCATGATCCATGCAAAACACGACCTCTCTGTGCCGCACAGTCTTTGGGAAAGAGCATCTGCCATTTCTCTTTTTTAAATATTGTTCTTATCTATTTTTTAGAGAGGGGGAAGGAGGAGAGAAAAAAGGAGAGAAACATCAGTGTGTGGTTGCCTCTCATGCGCCCCCTACTGGGGACCTGGCCTGCAACCCAGGCATGTGCCCTGACTGGGGATCGATCTGGCGACCCTTTGGTTCACAGTCCGGCGCTCAATCCGCTGAGCCAGAGCCACCTACCATTTCTTAGATGTTATATGAAGACAGTTCTTTGAATACGGTTATATTTTTATGTTATTAGCAAGAGCTTAGGTGGTAACATCTTGATGCTTCTCGTTTTCAAGGACTTTCACAACACAGAGTTTCCTCGTAAAACCATTCTAATCTGCAGAGGTGCCCGCACGCTGAAGCCTGCGGAGCCTGCCGCCACGCCGAGTCCCTAGCGGCTCCTCGGGTCGCCCGGGCCGTGGACTGGAGGGCCTCCCTGGGGGCCCTGGGTGCGGAAGGTGTGCAGTCGCTGCTGGCGAGGCCGACCCGAGCGCGTTCGCGTTCGCGCCGCAGAAGAGAAAGGGCGTCTCCTGGGCTACGTGGTCACATCGCCGCCCTCTAAGCTCATCGGGGACGTGGTGACATTTGCACGGGAAAGAAAACCTTCCAGCTCACCTCGGTGCGCAGTAGAGAGCAACGGGGGGGCGGGGGGGGGGGACGACGGCCCTGCCCCCTTGTTTCAGAGCTTGGTGGCCGAGGGCACGCGCTGACAGAGGGCGCAGGGCCGTCCCCTGGGTCCTGGACTCCGTGGTGTTCATTCTGGCGGCTTACAGCGGGTGGAGCTGCGCCCTCCGCTGCGTGTCGGGGGTGAGTTTCGGTTGAGGAAAGTAGATGGCCCGTGAGTAATTGGGGGCGTGGGGACCAAGGACGGAATGCACGGTGGTTTACACACTGTGTCCGTCGGGGGACCCGTGTCTCCCCTTTCTCGTGTGGTCACACCACGCCTCTCGCAGGTCGGCAGGCGCGAACGCGCTCACGGCGCGTCGCTGCCTCTCGCGTTAGGAAGACGACTTCCAGACATCCCGACTCTCGCTCTCCCCTCAGCAGGCAGGAGGGCCTGCCCTTGTGAAGTCAGGCACGCACCCCCCCACCCAGGGACCCTCGGGGAGGCCGGGGGCCGCGGGGGCCTGCCGCCCGAGAGTCGGCCTTGGACCTTCCCCTCGAATTCTTCGGCCAGACAACGCTCCCCACGCCGCGGGAAGACGGCAGCACGGTTCACGGATCCGTGGCCGCCCCGTCGTCGACAGCGAAGTAACTCCTGTGGGACACGAATGGCCGAGGGGGGCCAGACAACGGCAGCGCCCTCGCCGCGCCCTCGCCAGCTGTTCGCCAGCAGCCGAGGCCTCGTTTCGCAGACTCGCTTCAATTTTTCACTCCGACGATTCGGATAGCTCGAGTTCAAACTAATGAAAACCGACATTAAATGAGGACTGGATTACCTGGCAGAAGGGTTCATCCTGGTTTTATTTTAAATGTCAGGTGAAATGCCATCTGATCAAGCGGTTTTCTCTCGCTGCTCTTTGTCACCAGAGATGTCCGTTGTCGGGTGACAGCGGGTTGCCCAGCCTCTGCAAAACAGACGCGCCGCTCTGCCCTCATCTTGGGAGGCGGGACCGTCTTCCGCTGCGGTCTCCTGCTCCCTCTGAGTCGACAGCGTGTCGTCTCCTTTGCTGCAGGAAGGGGCGCGATGAGCGTTTCCAGGGAACGCACCCGGCTGACGTGCAGCGCGCACCCTCGGGGTGCCCGGCCCTCCCTGGCCTTTGCCTGTCTCATTCCTTTCCCTTGTCGCCATCAGAGGGTGAAGGGGGCGCTGTGACCTCCGGTTAGTGGATGAAGCCAGGGTGGGGCCTGGCGGGACCAAGGAGTCTTGTCACGGTCCCTCTGCTTCTGCAGAGTGGCTCCCGGGGAACGTCTTCCTCGCCATCCCCCCCCACTCCGTCCGAGGGGGCGGGGGTGGCGATCCCACGTTCGCTGTGCAGCCGTGCCTCGGGGCGCCCAGCTGACCGACAGGCCAGGCTGTCCCCTGCTCTGCCCCGTGCGGCCGCACGGAGGACCCGTCTTCCTTCCTGAGAGATCGCGTGGACCTCATGACCCGCCTTCTCAGGTCTGGGTCCCTGAGGCTCCAGTACCGCCCGTAGCCTTTCCCTCCTCTCACGCCGCACCCAAGACCCTGGTGCTCCTCGGGTCCCAGTGCGTGCCAGATGCCTTGCCACTTTGTTCAAGCTGCTGGCTTGTGTTTAAACGTTGTTGAGGCTGTCTTCTGATTTACAAATTGTTTAAATTGCGTTATGTAACATGAAGTTTTCATCTTTTTTGTAACCAATGAACTAAAATTTGCTTAAACAACGTAACAGTGGAGATACTCGTGTCCAAAGCGTTACTCTAGGTGCCTGGCCGTTTATGGAAAGTTAACCCTCAGGGCCGACCACCCCTCCTGGGCCGAGGAGCCCAGGCACGGCCAGCGGCCAGCCCAGCGGGCGCGTTCCCACCAGCAGGCAGCGAGTCGGCTGCGGCTCCACCGTCCGCCGTGCCTCGCTGCCGACCTGAGACCCAGGGAGCACTTGGTTCCTCCTCTCTGCCTGGGGCTAAAAAATTTAGGAACACAGGGAGGCACAAGGTTCGATCTCATATCGATGCAGCTTCTCTAAGTTGCTTCGCTGCTGAGCTAATGAAATTATTTTTTACCATGAAATGTTCTTCTACATTTTCAGCATTTTACCGTCTTGTCTTCATTGTCGATTTACCCCTTCAGTGAAACTGGAATTTTAAAAGGCCCTTGACACGGAGGTGTGCTGATGTAGGCCGCCATGAGCGCTTCCTGTGACGTGCAGGTCTGATGGGTTTTCTGCTCCCACCGAACGCGTTTTCACACGGCACGGTGCGTGCCACGCGTGGACGCACCACCCGATGTGGCCGCCGTGGCGCGAGTGCGGCGCTGGCCAGGCGTTGGACTGTCGGTGGCATCCGAGGCGCCTCTGTTTCAGGGCTCTGGCTGGTAAAGGTGACGTGGACATTCGTACACCAGTGTTTTGTGAGTGCAGTCTTTAGAATTGTATGTTCCTGTGGGTTACTGCTGATGCCAAGGAAAGCCATTTTGAGACGTGTTTGAATGTCGTATGCAGGAGGTCTTAGACTTGTCCTTCCTAAGTCTGATAGTGTTCCAGATAACGCTCTTTGGTTTTCCGTGTAGACAGTAAGTAAGGAAACCTCTTTTCCTTTCCAATATTTAAACATTGGGCTGCTTGTTCTTGTCTTATTATACTAATGAGGAGTTTCAGAACAAAGGTTGAATAATGGCAATTACAGTATTCTTGCTCCCAGTTGTAGAAGTCATCGGTGGTTATATGACGTTATGGTCGAATGGTGCCTCCTCCCCCACCCCAGCGTACGTGTTGAAGTCCTGACTCCCTGCACCTCGGAACACGACCGTGTTTGGAGACAGAGTCTTCAGGAAGGTGACCAAACCGAAACCGGGCCGTCAGGGCGGGCGCTGCGCCAGCGTGACTGCTGACGCCTTGGCTTCCGGCCTCAAGAACTGGGAGAAAATGCATTTCTGCTGTCCGTGTCGGAGCCGCTCAGTCTGGGTCCCTTGTCACCGCAGCCCTAGCGAGCTAACACGCACAACACCCCCCGGGAACTTGGTGGCCCGGAGCAGCCCCTGTGTAATTCGGTCACGGCGGCCGGTCAGCAGGGCGGGCCGGCTGAGCCCCACTGTCCACTTGCTGGTCTCACCCGGGAGCCCTCAGGGGGCTCTGCCATCTGCGGCTGCACCAGGGCCGCGTGGTCCCAGACGTCCTCGGGCCCACGCTGGTGCCTGTCATCCACTGAGACAACCGGTCTCTGCTGCCTGCGGCCTCACGACTGACCTGCTCTAGGTGACCCCAGGCTTCTTCACGTGACAGTCACCGAGCTGCGCTCCCTGGGGACGCCAGCAGGACCAGCCATGCCTCCAGGGCCCTCAGCTTGGACTCGCCCTGTCACTTACTCCATGGTCTGGTGTCAGAGCAAGTCACCAGGCCAGCCCTTATTCTGGCAGAGGGGACAGAGACCCCTCCCCTGATGGGACCAGTGGCAAAGTGACACTTGGAAGGAGAGTGGCACCAGGCGGGGCCCGGTGCCACCGCTTGTGGCAATTTAGCGTGCGATCGGCAGAACTCCCGGGGCCGGTATTAGCCCGCTGGCTGCTGCGGTTTCTACGAGAACCTCTCACCCTCCGAGAACTTGCTTCTGCTCCCCTGCGTCGTGGGGGATTTCTTTCTGAAGCGCATGTGCAGTTTTAGCAAACGTCTGTTCGGCCTCCCCGAGACGACCGCATGGTTTTAATGGGCAGTTGCGGTTGGGGCAGGGTCCTCAGGTTCTGCTGCGGTGTGTGGCTTCCCTGCGCGCCCAGGCCTGAGCTCCGGGAGGGCGCGGACCCCTCGGCGTCCGGGCGGAGGCGCAGCGCGGACTCACCGCGCGCATCTGCTGGCGCACGGGCTGTGGGTACCCACTCCCATCCAGGGGCACACGCGTCAGTCGGATCAGAGGGAGTGCCGGAGGCGACATTCTTCTCCTCCTCCTCCTCCTCCTCGCACCCCCCCGCCCCCCCGCCGTCTCCTCGGCCACCCACTCCAGGTGGCTCGCCCTGCCCCCTGTGGATTTCGCCGGGTGCCTCGTGCACCTTCCCGCAGCGTCACAGCAGAACCCTCACCGGGACCCTCGGGGGAGGTACCAGCTGCTTTCCGTGCTGAACCCGCGCGTCCCCGGCCAGTGCCGGGCGCACTTCCGACGCCGACGCAGGAGCCTGCCCTGCGCGCGGGTCTGCCAGTTCTCCTCCGAGGAGTCGGAATGGCTGATTTTCATGCGCTGTCACTGGCAGCGGTTTAAGTCCACTTCAGAGGTTCGGGGACGTGAGCGCAGCATCCCAGTGGGCCGGGCCCTTCTGGGCAGGGGACAGGCACACAGCTCCCCTGCTCTTTCCAGCAGAGGGAGCTTAATTGTTTTCTTACGATGCTGGGCCTGGATGTCACCATAAAGCGCACCCCGGGCCAGGCCTGCATACGCTTCCCCTCTTAGCCGCCGATGCCCAGATGGAGTTTGAGCCCATTCTGCTGGGCCCTGCGTCTGAGGGTCCAGACTGCGGGCCCTGCGAGGGGGCCTGGCACTCAGGAGCCTTTGTGCCCAGTAATTGACCAGCTCTTCTGAGATCCACAGTCCCTGGCATGCGTCCTTCTTTCCTCGAGTGGTCCTGCCTCTCGAAAATTAATTTGATTTGATCGAAGAGGCTTGGTAGCCTCACGGCCCCGCAGCACCCAGGCTGGGTGAGGCCGGGAGCGAGGTGATCTCGGTCTCAGCAGATGTGCTGGCGCCGTCTGCAGGCAGGGTTAGGGTTACACTGCAGGCGGCCGAGCCCGGGACTTCACCTCTGCGTGCTTGCTGAGCCTGGGCACATGGGGAAGGTTTCCAGAGGGGGGACCATCTGTCCTTGCTGATCCTAGTGGCAGGGGGCAGCAGCTGCTTCTTGACGTCTGGCCATAGTGCCCCGTGGGGCCGGAGCAGCCACAGACCGGCAGCGGGCATGGAGTCGGGAGGACAGGCACCCACGATGGGGAGCCCTCGGCTGGCCGAGGTTTGCGTCCTGGTGCAGGTGGAACCGTCCGCAGGAGCAGACAGGGGAGCCCCGAGAGTGGGCGATCTGCCCTCTCAGCCTCCTGGGGTGGAGTCTGGGCCCAAACCGGGGCAGACGGAGCTTGGCAGGGCCCGTGGGAGGCGAGAGGTGTCTCCCCAGGACTGCAGATGAGACGGTGGCGGAGTCCGGGAGAGGTGGGGGCCGCGCCGAGGGCTCTCTCTGTAAACCGGGAAAGATCCGCCCCTCGGTAAGGTGGGAGCGGTGGGTTTGGGGCTGGGGCTGCTTTCCGCCCAGGGCCGTGTCCAGTGGTGGCTGAGACCAGGACCTCTGCTCTTCCCGCTTCTTCCAGGGCCTGGCCCAGTGCCCCGAGTCGGGGCGCCAGGCCACCTGCCGCCTGGCGTTGCCCCCGCAGGGGGCGTCGGAGCCGTCAGGCGTAGTTGAGCAGGGGGCTGGCATAATCCGCAGGGTATTGGGGGAAGTTCCCCGAGGCAGGTCGGTGAGAAAGGACGGAGGCCACCTCGGGACAGACAGACAGGTCTGGAGGCCCAGCGGATGCACGGGAGGGCGTGGCGGAGGCCGCGGCGGTCAGCGAGGGGGACGGGAGGGAGGAAGGCCGCTCCGGCAGCGCACAGCTCGGGGGGAGGGGATGGCGAGGACACGGGCCCCAGCGCAGGCTGGCGGGCCCCCCCCCGCCCCGTGAGGTCCTGGAGCACAGAGCGGGCGGGGACAGGCCGGGGCGGGGACAGGGGGCAAGGGGCTTCTGGGCAGCAGCTGAAGGGCGCGGCCGCCTGGCTGAGTGTCCATCAGCAAGCAAAGGGGACAGATAGGAACAGCAGGAGCGGGGCCCGGCGGGAGGGGACACTGACCACAGAGGAGGGCAGAGTCAGGGAGGACGGCCGGGCCGGGGGCCACGCGGAGGGAGGGAGGGGCAGCCGGGCCTCTCACGTGTCACGAGGGTGGGTCACGGGGGGCCAGGGAGGGACTGAGGGCTGAGGGGACGGGGATTCGGATCTGACTTGTTACCTGAGTCCTCCAACTGACTGTTAATTAAGTGCTTAGGAATTACGCAAATCACAGCAGATTCAAAGGAGAAGCTAAGACGGGGGTGGCTCTGCCTGGGGGCTTGGGGACAGACAGGGAACCGGAGCACAAAGGTCACTGATCACACGGTCCAGTCGGTCCAGGGATCTAACCACCGAGCTAGGCAGTTTCCTGGAGTAAATCAGGGGGGGCTTCATAGAGGGAGTGTCTCCTGAGCTGAACTTGGGAGGCTTCCTGGCAGAACCACCAGAGCCGCCTACCGGGGATGCAGATCTCCCGGCCGTGCAAGCTGTGGGAGCTCCCCACACCCCGGAAACTGATTTCCTTCTTTTAAATGTCGGGGTGGGGGGGTGCTGTGCTCTCTGCCCGGGTGTCTCTGCCTCCAAAAGTCAGTAAGTCAACCCTTGGAACAAAACCGGTGGCTTAAACCACGTGGACACGAGTATGTTTTTCAACTGAGCTGCTCAGTCCACCCCCGCCTTGTCCGAGGGCCATTGGTAGTTCCAAAAACCTTTGAAACTCAGAAAACAGGTAGTTCCTGAGGAGAGAACCGTGCCACGGACGGCGGATGCTTGTGGGCGCGCGTCTCTGTGCGGCAGAGAAATCACAGACAGCGTGGTCCCCCCCGCCCCCGCCCCGAACGAAACAAGCACGCGCAAACGAGCTGCCGAAACTCAAACGCGGAGGGTGCGGCCGTGGCTGGTGATGAGCAGCAAACTGAAAGGGGAGAGAGGAATCAGGTAACGGCAGAGGTAAATTCCGGCTTCGAATCAGCGAACAGGACGCTGGCCTCGCCAACGGTGTCGTCGGGGAGAAGCTCAGGGAGATGACATGGAAACGAGGAGCATTTAAAAGAGGCGAGGGAAACTTGCGTGCGGCGGTCAGACAAAACACGCGTCCACCGCACAGCACCAACGTCCTTGCAGGAGGGAAAACGTCCACGGGAACTGAAAACGCGTTCGGAGATGCGGCAGAAGAGACCTGCCTGGGGCGGCGGAGCGCCGACGGCGCACTTGGGGCGGACGGCAGGAAGGACTGGCGCGCGGGGACTCGGGAGAGCTGCTCCGAAGTTCACAGGCCACGGAGAGCGAGCGTGCCGCCATCGACTCGGCAGAGCAGGGAAGAGCGTGTGGGATATTCGAGCCCTCCTTCGAGGTGCTGTCTGGTGGCGCGGTCCAGCAGCGTGAAGTGGTGCGGGGCACGAGAATGGGCGGGAGCACCGAGTCTGTCTGAGTGTGGTAACGGCGCGCGCGGAGCAGGGCAAACTGCGCACGCCCTGGAACGTGGGCTGAGTGTAAGCACTGGAAGTGGGGAGGGCGGGGGGCCCGGGGCAGGGGTAGACGCGTGGGTTCCTCGTCTTCAACAGATGCGCTTCCGTGTGGTGAATCAAGCAAAGATGATACGGGGTTAAATACATTAAGGTTGTGGGTAACTCCTGAAATCGTTGGAAAGCAATATAACTAAATTAAATTCCGAAAAGTAGCGCTTGTACAGAGTGCGTACTCTGATCACACTGCAACACAACTATACATTAATAACTAAACATTTCTTATCACCCGATACTTAGAAACTCTTAACCAGAATTACTTATAAAAGTATAACAAGGAAAGAATTATGTATCAAAACTTATAAGTAGCTAAAGGATAAAAAATTCATGACTTTAAATATTTATGTTATAAAGTAAGAAAGGCTAAAAATAAATGAATTACCACTTAGATAATGAAGTATAAAAACAAATAATAAAGAAGACAAATGACATCAGAATGAAATAATAAAGATAAAAATAGAAACTAATGTATTAGAAACAGAAAACTAGTAGAAGAAATAATTTCTTCAGGAGATGGCTTTCTGCAGTAGGGGAGAGAAATTCTAGTTACCGTAATTGTGAGAAAAGGAGAGAAGCATAAATATCAAGCATCAGGAATGAGATTGAAAAGTTAGAGCGCAATAAACGTAATCAAAGTAACTGTTACAGTAAGCACACCCTTCCTTGACGCATGCGCGCGTACCTGGATGGCGTGGGCGACCTGTTGGAAAACGTGCATCACCTGACTGCGGCCCCAGCAGATTGGGCTCAGGTGTCTGAGATGGCCTCCCAGAGACACCCACTGTAATCCCCGGACTCTGGGAAAACAACCACATGTCACTCCCGTGACTGTGTTCTGTTAAACGGCACGGTTGACCTTCGGACAGGGACAGTACGTGGGTGGACTTCATCTGGTCACAGGAGCCCTCAAAGCAGAGGACTTTCTCCAGCTGGTAGGAGAGGAGAAGGCCGGAAAGATTTCAAGTGTAAGGAGGCCTCACCGCCCCTTCGCAGGATTGGAGGCGGAGGAGGGGTCCCGGGGCTGGGAAGGAAGGAGGTGCTTCCGGCAGCAGAGCGGGCCCTCGCCGGCAGCCAGCAAGGGCCCGGAGCGTCGGTCCTGCAGGCACGGGGACTGACTCCTCCTGACAGCCCGAGTGTCTGGGGAGAGGAGGCTTCTCAAGAACTTCCGTGTAAGGGCCGGGCCGGCTGTGGCCTGGATTTCAGCTCTGCCCGGCCCTGGGAGCAACAGGCAGCCGAGCCCACGGGGCACTTTGGCTTAAGACTGTGAGGCAGGCAGTGGATGATGTTGGTCCAGCAGTAATAGAAAACAGATACAAAGATACAGGCATGGAAGGTGGTAAACTTCCATGAAAGAAACAATTGTCAGTAAGTTCCAGAGGCAAGTTTTGTCGAAACTTCAAACACACAAAACTGAAATACTTACTAAAATCGGAATAACACAGGAAACGAAAGGTCCAAATGGCATAGCAGCAGATGCAGGCTAAGGCCATGTCAGGCGTGACCGCTGAGGCAGCGATGCGAAATAAAGGGCAGGCAACGGACTCCAGCGACACAGGATGAAAGTCTGCATCACCTGCTGTCGGAGACGCCTTTTCCAAGAAGGCCTGGCCATCTGGGAGTAGGACACCTGTTCATACAGCTAAAGACAGTCATTCCTCCAAGAAGAATCATCAAATGACCTTCTCCGTGGGTGGCAAAGTACATGTGTTAAAAAGTTAGCCTCCGTCTTCGTAGGTGGACACACTGTGCCTCCTCTCACAACCAAAATTAAGGGCAACAAATATTTAGAAACAAGAAAACAACCAGAACTGATAGAAAATTGAACTGTACGGAAGTCCAACAACCATTCATCCAGACCGGTAAGAGGGGCGGAGTCTCGGCAGGAAAAAGTGGAGGTGCGGACCCGGGAACACAGGAGGCAGTGGCTGGCGGTTCCCAAGTGTGCAGGCGGCTGGCGGACCCCAGGCACGGGGTGGCAACTGTGCAGACCCAGTGAGGCCGCGCAAGGTGGCTGGCTGACCAGGTGGTCCCACATTCCCGTGCACAGACAATCCAGGTGAAGGGGAAGCGGCAGAAGGGACTGGAATCCAGGAGAGAGCAGAGCAGGCGCCATTGTTCCCTCTCAGACCCCGCCCCCACGTACAGCGTCACAACCCAGCGACTGGGCTGCTCCGCACTGGGGGACATCTAAGGCTCCACCCCTCACTACGTAACAGCCGCGACCAGACCAAAACCAAAACAAAGCCACCAAAAATGGCTCAAACCAGAGAACAAATGAAAGCTTCAGAGCCAATTCCTCTAAGCCGTGAAGAGATAGCCAACCTATCAGATGCACAGTTCAAAGCCCTGGTGATCAGGATGCTCACAGAATTGGTTGATTTTGCTCACAAATTAGATGAAAAAATGCAGGCTACAATACGTGAAATGAAGGAAGACGCATGGGGAACCAATAGAGATGGGAGGAAAACTGGGATTCAGATCAATGGAGTGGACCAGAAGGAAGAAACAGCCAACCAAACAGAAAACAAGGAAGAAACAAGAATTCAAAAAAATGAGGAGAGGCTTAGGAACCTCTGGAACATCATTAAACGTCCCAACATCCGAATTATAGGGGTACCAGAAGGGGAAGAAGAAGAGCAACAAGCAGAAAACTTACTTGAACAAATAACAAAGAAGAACTTCCCCAATCTGGCAAAGGAAATAGACTACCAGGACGTCCAGGAAGCTCAGAGAGTCCCAAAGAAGTTGGACCTGAGGAGGAACACACCAAGGCACATCGTGATTACATTAGCCAAGATTCAAATGAAGGAGAGAATTCTAGAAGCAGCAAGGGATAAGGGGACAGTCACCTACAAAGGAGTTCCCATCAGACTGTCAGCTGACTTCTCACAAGAGATCTCCCAGGCAAGAAGGGGCTGGAAAGAAATATTTGAAGTCTTGAAAGGCAGGGACCTACATCCAAAATTGCTCTATCCAGCAAAGCTGTCATTTAGAATGGAAGGGAAGATAAAGTGCTTCTCAGATAAGGTCAAGTTCAAGGAGTTCATCATCACCAAGCCCTTAGTATATGAAATGTTAAAGGGACTTATCTAAGGAAAAGAAGATAAAAATATGACAGTGAAAAGACAGCAAACTCACAGCTATTAACAACCACACCTAAAACAAAAGCAAACTAAGCAAACAACTAGAACAGAAACAGAACCACAGAAATGGAGATCACATGGAGGGTTAGCAACAGGGGAGTGAGAGGAGGAGAGGGGGGAAAAGGTACAGAGAATAAGTAGCATAGATGGTGGGTAGAAAATAGACAGGAGGAAGGCAAGAACAGTGCAGGAAATGTAGAAGCTAAAGAACTTATGACACATGGACATGAACTAAAGGGGGGGGAATGTGGGTGGGAGGGGGTGTGCAGGGTGGAGGGGAATGATGGGGGAGAAATGGGACAACTGTAGTAACATAATCAATAAAATATATTTTTTTAAAAAGTTAGCCTCCATCTTGACAAAATAACATCTGAACGAACTAGGGAGTGATGGAAGTCTGTCTAGAGTGTGAGACCAGCGGCTGGCGCCCAGCGAGCGGGAGAAGCTCGGCCGGCGAGTCCACACACGTGCGTGTGTCTGTGAGCAGTGGTGTGTGGGGGCGGGCACATGCCATGGTCAAGATCCTCCTCCACTCAGCCTGGGAGTCTGCACAGGAAGAAGACCTGTCTTATCGAATCCTTTTTGTTCTGTTTGGCTCTTTTCGACATGTGCTTAAATCACAGAATTTTGTATTCTCTGACTTTGCAATGCTTTGCCCTAACTGGCCTGGGCAATCAATCAGTCAAGACAGAAATAGTTAACCGTGGTCTCAGCAGCCTGTGTCCCTGTGACCTGGGTGTGGGGGTGCTTGGGGGGAGGTGCAGGCTTGGGGCTCGGCGGTGCCTCCCGGGAGCCCTGCCCGCACAGACCCCGGCTCAGGGCGATCTGGAGAGAGAACCGCAGGCGGGTGTTGAAGGCTGAACTCAGCCCCCATCACCGAGCCCACAGCCCTGTGAAGCGGGAGGCTAGTGGGGGGCTGGGCTGGGGGCGTGGCTCCTGCGCTCACCCAGGAGAAACCATCGTTCACCCCAGACACTAGGGAACCTCGGCACGCATAACTTGTCTGTCCTTGACGCCGCTCTCTGGTCACGAAATCCATCAAATCAAGCACGTGGGGAGAGAATTGCAGTTGGGAAGGACAATAAGTAGGGTTGTCCTCTCGCCGGCAGAAGTTTCTCGAGGTTGCCACGCATTTCTGTCTCAAGTGTCCCTTGAAAACCAGAAAGTCTCGGAGGAAACTTTGGGAGATGCTTTCTGGCGCCCCGGCTCGGGTGTCAAGCAGTTTCTTTTCTGAGAACCAGGGCCTCGAGGGCGGAAGATGTCTCAGCCCTGCAGAGTGACAGCCAGCTCCACCCCCCGCCCACCTGTCGGTTTGGTTCGGACCCTCAGCAGGTGCAGCAGGGCCCACCCACGCTGGACAGGGCCCAACTCAAACACTAGTGTCTTCTGGAAACACCCCAGAGCAACTTTGTGCCAGCTAGCCCAGTCGCATGGACCCTTGCAGCTAACCATCACAGAAATCATAAACACTTCAGAGGAACAAAACATGAGAATATTATAACAAATACCACCAAATCCCCACCCGAGTCAGGAAGCAAAACATCAAAACAGAAGAGAAGCCCACGGGGTCCGCCCCTTCGGTCACATGCCGCTGGCTGCCCTCACCGCTGCCCACGGGCGGCCACTGCGTGTAAACAAACCGTGGCCCAGTCACAGGGGCGAAGCCACAGCGCGCAAACGAATGACTGGCAGCGTCGCTGTCCGCCGGGAGAGACCGCCGGCCCTCCGGTGCGCTCCGCGCGGTGAGATGCCCATGGCCGTCCCTGCTGGGCGCAGAGGAGGCTGTTCTCGTGGCGCCTCCTCTGAAGGTGCCCGCCCTCCGGAGGCCGTGGGAGGCCGATGAGCTGACCAGCAGTTTCCTTCAGAGGCCCCCCCGCGCCCCCGCCCCCCCGGTTCCAGCTGATGCACTTAGATTGTAATTTGTAATGGGCCAGCTTCGGTATTTTCCCACCAGAAGCACAGACTTCTCTTATACTTCATGGCTTGTAATTTCCACAGGTTAATATGCTTTGCACCAAAAAAATAACGTAATTACTTTGCACCAAGCTGTAAGGAGCTGTACCAGCTCAAGAACATAATTACCGCCGTGTTGTGAGCACAGCGGAGTTGATTCTTATTTGTGATGCCGAGTTATTACGCTGCAAGTCTGCAAAATTCAGACAGAAATAATTATACCCAGTGTAGTTAGATGCAGAGGGCTACAGATTACAGTAAATTGGAAAGCATGAGCATTCATTCACACACACACACACATATATATATATATATATATATATATGGTGTTATCTTGTTTTCTCTCTTTCCCTGAGTCATTTATTTCTTTCTTTGCAAACTTTGATTCACTTAACTGCTTGTTTTTGATGAGTTTTTCTTTCTGTATCATATTTATTGTAATTTTTAATTTTTCAACTACACTTGCCAATGTTACATAGTTTCAGGAGCACAGCAAGGTGGCTAGACATGTGTACAAATTACGAAGCGATCGGCCTGGACCGGCCCAGGGCCCACCTGGCCCCACGCGCAGCTGTCGCCACGTGGCCGGCCGCACCCCTAGGCGGCAGGTGGCCGCCTGTGGCGGCTCCGTGACTGCCAGCCTCTGCTTCTCCATCCGCTCGCCTTCCCCGCCCGTCCCCTTCACCCCGCCCCCTCGGTCTGCTGTTCGCCGTGTCTGTGAGTCCATTCTTATTTTGTTTGTTTGCTTATTTGGTTCTTTAGATTCCACATGTGAATGAAACACATGGTATCTGTCTTTCCCTGACTTATTCTACTTAGCACAATGCCCTCTAGGTCTATCTATGATGTTGCAGATGGTAAGATTCCATTCTTCTTACGGCCGAGTAGTATGCCATTGTATACATGCACCGCCTCTTCCTCACCGGATTGTCTCGGAGGCCGCTCGGGCCGCTTCCAGGTCTGGGCTTGTGAGCAGCGCCTCGGTGAGCACAGGGGCCTATGGTTTTCGGATCAGGGCTGTGATTTCTTCAGGGGGATGCCCTGGAGAAGGGTTTCTGGGCCCTGTGGTGGCACATTTTAATGAGATGTACAGTACGCGTGTTACAGAGAAGCAGACCATCCTTGGCTGGCTGTTTGCTACATGAGTATGGGACTGTGTGGCTTCCCGCCCCTGCCCTGGACACCAACCTGCCACTCAAAGCCAAGCTTAGAGACTCCCGTGGGTCTCGAAAAAGCAATGACCAAATCACCGCTAACCTGAGCGAGAGGAAACTCTGCAGTAAATGTTTAAGAACTTGCAGACCACCCTGACTGGTGTGGCTCAGTGGATTGAGCACTGGACTGCTAACCAAAGGGTCGTGAGTTCAATTCCCAGTCAGGGCACATGCCTGGGTTTCGGGCCAGGTCTCCAGTAGGGGGCACTCAAGTGGCAACCACACATTGATGTTTCTCTTCCTCTCTTTCTCCCTCCCTTTCCCTCTCTGAAAATAAAAAATATAAAAATATCAGAATTAAAAAAACTTACCCATTACGGGGTGCAGCCGCAAACCCCCCGGGGCATGGGCCGTGACCCCGCCAGCCAGGCCTATCAGGGGTAGCTGTGGTCACTCGCATACTTTTTCTCTGAGAATCGCCACTTCTCTCTTTCTTTTGTCCCCCTGGTTTTCTTAATCACCACTTTCTTTATCTGCAAAGTGTCATAGCTAAACCCAGCCACACCCAGTACAGACTGCGTGCCTTTTAGGCAGAGACTCTCACTAAGGTAACAAACAGGTAAGGAGGACACTCTCTTGGGCTGAATGACCTCCACAGTCAGCACCAGGCAACGCACCCGACAAGCATTTGAACAGAGAGTGCAGGGCGCCCCGTCGTCCTCCCACTCGGGTGCCCTACAATCTTCTGGGCACGCTCTAAAAACAGACAACACCCAGACCTGGCCATGGGGACTCTGACTCCAGTGCTCTGCAAAGAAGGGGGACAACTGCTGTTTCCACAAAGCTCCCCCACGTGACTCGAATGTGCACCCAGGACCGAGACGCTGTCCCTGCCCGGCTCCCAGCGGAGATGGTCTAACTTTCATCGCACGGGGAGTTAATCCTCCTTCAAAGCACAGCTGGCGCCTTCGAAACGTACAGCCTTTGGAGTAATTACAGGTCTGCGGTTCCCCCCGTGGGCCTGCTGAGCATCTTCCCAGAAGGCATGTAAAAGCGGAGCTTTCTGAGCCAAGTGCCAGGTCTGCCGAATCAGTATCACCGCGGAGTGGAGGCCAGATGCGGGACTTTTCGCATAAGCTCCCCAGCCCAACGTGATGATCCAAACGCCAACAGGCTGGCTTAGCTCCCTGCAGATGGCCCGTCAGGAGGAGAAAGGAGCACGGGCCCAGATCCGATCCTTCCTTCGGAAAACCAGACAAGGTGGACGGAAGTGGCCGGGCTCTTGGAGTCCATGCGAAATGGCTCCTCCGTGCCTCAGTTTCTCTCGAGGACCCCCCTCCGCCCACAGGGCTCCATCCGGCACCTGGGCACCTGCCCCGGGCAGACGTCTGACCGCCCTTGCCGGAAAAACATGGATGAGTCAGGTGAGACTTCCTCCTCACGGCGCCTGCTGGGCAGATGGCGATCGAAGAGCATCCAGAGGATTCTTGCCTTTCTGCCCCACTGTGGTGTTCTCGGGAGGAAGTGAACACATCAGGTATTTTAGTAAGTCCCGAAAATGTGCACGCCTGCGTACAGACCCTCTCTCTAATCCTGAGCGGCGTGGAGTCATCGCCGTGAGCCGCGATGCATCGAGTGCGTCCGCTCTTCTGAACCACAAAGCACGCAGTTCCCGCCGTCCAATCGGGAAAGCAGGCGTTCACGATCGCTGCATGGCGGGCTGTCTGCCCCCCACGCGGGGGCATCCTGAGGGTTAGGGAAGAATCATTTCTTATCCGTGCTCGGTTTGCAAACGCGGCCACGGCGTAAGGAGTTGACGTGTCCTGACTCTTCCAAGTTAGCCTCCAAGGGGCTACGATGGCAAAGGACGGTGGGAGGAAACACTTACTTTTGAGAAAACGTTTTGGTGAACGGCCCAGGTGAGACCGTGGGGTTCACCCTTCAAAAAGTATTCAGGGGGACCAAAGTGCTGGCGTTGCAGTCAGCACAGATGGCTGCAGGTAGCCGTTCGAACGTCACCCCCACGGGCGACCTTCTCTGAACCCGTCTGGGCCACCGTCG
The DNA here is from genome assembly GCA_039655065.1 of Glossophaga mutica. Taxonomy (NCBI): domain Eukaryota; kingdom Metazoa; phylum Chordata; class Mammalia; order Chiroptera; family Phyllostomidae; genus Glossophaga; species Glossophaga mutica. The sequence goes on from CM077307.1 coordinate 174,970,287, forward strand.
GCCCCGGCACCCTCAGCACCATTCGCGCCGGAGGCCGGGTGTCGTTCTGCCTGCCAGTCCCACGTTCTCTCCACCCGAGTCCCCTGCCCCTCTTTCCTTAGTCCCAGGAAAGCATCCCGGTTGCCTCCTGCTTTGAACACGGTCAAACTGCTGCTTGCCTTGGACCACTCCATGGCCTCTCCCTCCCTCTCCACCCCCCCCTTGGGTTTCGGACCAGATGTCACCAGGGTGGAGGAGCTCCTGTGTCACCTGGAACTGGGGGCGGGCCCGGGGCTTAAGCTGCCTGTGTCCCTGGTGGCCCCCTCTGGGGTGGGGCTCATCCTTCAGTCCCACCCTGCGTGTCCCCACAGCTCCTGAGGGCTGATCCTCTTCTCCCTAAACGTCGGGCCTCCAGTTCCTGACCAGGCCCTCCCACTCCTATCTGGAGGGGACGAGGACATCTCAGGCGCCTCACGGACCCACTGGGGGGTGCACAGGGGTCTGGGAGGATGAGGGCCCGGAGAGGCATCCGCACCAGGCGGCCGGCCACTCCGCACCTTGTCTCTGGAGTTTGACCTCCGCCGCCACCTTCCCGGGACCCCCGTTCCTAAATTCCGTCCACTTGCCCGTGGGCTCACTCCTCTGACCAGCTGAGCCAAGTGCTACCCCTCTTTGGGCAGAAGCGAGCGAGTTCTCTTTCTAATCTATTATTTATGGATTAACCGTATGCCCTCATCCCTCAGACTTCAGCTTTTGATTTTCCAAAGGAAGGTTTTTGGAATTCAGAGGAGCGCTTTCTCTTTCAAGAGCCTGGCCCTTGCCGTTGAACACCAAAGCGTTCAAGACCAGCGGCTGCTCCAGTCTCGCTACTCTGGGGCGGGGGGAGCGGGTTCGTAGAGGAAGCCGTTCTTGCCGCTCGAATAGTGGCGGGGGCGGGGGCGTGGTGCGGGCAGTGAAAGGGATTCAAAAAGAAAAGAGAGAGCCATCGCTCTGGGGCGGAATCACGGCCGCCCGAAATGACCACGCCCTATCCGTGCCGCGGGCGGTGTCCCCTCACGCGGCAACAGGGACTTTGCAGGTGTGATAACGTCAAGTATCTTGAGAGGGGGAAGAAGATCCTGGATGGTCCCGGCAGGCCCAGCGTCCTCACGAGGACCCTGGGAGGGGAGGCAGCAGAGAGGGACTCAGCAAGGTGGGCGTGACCATGGAAACCGCGGCGGGGGGGAGGAGCTCTGAAGACGGGGGCGGGGCTCCGAGCCCAGGGATCCAGGCCGCCCCCCCCCCCCGCCCCCGGAAACTGGGAAAGGGGCAGAGCCGGCTTCTTTCTGGAGCACAGCCCTGCCCGCATCTTCTTTTTCCTTGCGTATGTGTTTTCGTTTATTTATTTTAATGGAGAAGATCTAACTAGCAGAGTACGTTGAAGGCGCGCACGGCGTTGATTTGTTCCCGCCACGCTGGCTGGCCGCGTCAGCCAGCACCTCTGGGGGTCCCACACCCCTCCCTTCTCTCTGCGGCGAGGACGGTTCAGCTCTGGTCTCCTGGCAGCTTGGAAGGTCACGTGCGGTGTTGTCGGCCTTGACCACCAAGCTGTGGTCGGATCTTCCGGCTGAGGAACATCTCCCCGGCCCCCTCCCCGCACCAGCCCCTGGAAGCCACCTTTCCACCCTTTTACAAGGTCGGCTTTTTGGGCCTCACAGGTAGGCCAGACCACACAGCCTTTGTCCCTGTGTGACTCACCCTCGAGGCCCACCTGCGGCGTGGCCGAGGCAGGACTCCCTTCTCTCTCACCTTGATTTCGCTCCCATCAGACTCGTTTTGGGCCCCTGACCTTGAAGGAAACAAACGTGAGCTGTTTTAAGCGCTGCATCTGTGGTGCTCGGGTCCAGCGGCGAGGAGGAAGTAACAACATTCCAACTCCCGGGCCAGGGCCTGTCCCCGCGGGCGGGGTTGGGTGCAGGGTGCTGCCGCCTCCCCTTCCGGACTGGACGCCGCGGAGCGTGGCCTCGGCCCCTCTTCCTGGCGGTTGTGCTCTGCCTGGGGTCAGCCGCGGAAGGTGCTCGCAGAATGAATTCAGGACAGCCTCTGCCCTGAGCACGCCCGCCGTCTGCCGATCTCAAGGGCCCTTCTCTTTCCACCGGGACAGCTCCTGGCCTCTGGTGGCCGCAGCGCGAGCATCTGCCCTTCTCCTGGGCTGTCTGCTTTTCAAGGCCCCGTCACAGCGACCTCAGCCCTCCCCCGAAGGCCCGTTTCCACCCCAAGGAGCACACTTGGTCCCAGCCGAGGGTCCTTTCTTCTGGGCAAACTGCGCTTTCTTTAGAACTACTGGCGGGACTCCGGTCAGACGTCCTCGTCCTCCCCTTGATCGGTGGCTCAGAGCAGGTGGCCTCGTCCCACCGGAACGGGACCGGCCCCGGACCCCGCCACGCAGTGTCAGGGAGGTGGAGCTGGCGGGGGGCGTTCCGATGCCTCTGCCACGCTCAGGCCTCTTGTCCCAAAGGGCGCCAACCCTTCTCCGTGGCTTCTGGCTCAGCTCCAAGGCGGTGGGCCGGCTGGCCTTCGGGATGTCAGCACCTTGGGCCCCCCCGTGGAGGCGTCCTCTTCCCTCCCCAGCACAGGCCGTCTGCGCCAGGGCGGGCAGGCACGTGGGTGTCCTCGTACGTGACAGCTACAGCCAACCGATGGCTGCCCGAAGGACCATGCTGGGAAAAATTCAGAGGTTCCGTCTCGGTTCAGACAAAAGAACTGATGAGCGACGGTGTCTGCTGTGGCCACCAGGAGGAGGGTCGCCACAAGCCCGCCACCCACGCCAGCCTGCCGGCCCGCTCACGCAGCTTTGAGCTGCCCACGCCCTGTCGCCCGCCTCTCTCCGGTGTTACTGCACATCCGTTGGGGACGGGAACCAGGACATAGACCCCTTTGAGTCCCCACACTCCGCACAGTGCTGGGCGCCCAGCCAGGCTCGTCCAGGTAAAGGGGGTTGTCTCACTCTCAGAGTACCGCCGAAACGCCGACTTAACCAACCCGACTTCCTCACCGCCGGCTGTGAGCCTCTGCGGTCTCCCTGTCCCCTTCACCGCAGAGAGCCCGGCACGTCACCCGGTCACCGCAGTCCACGCCCTCTGCCGACTCTTCCCGCTCCTGCTCCTCGGGGCCCGTTTTCCTCTGCCTTCCACGCGGTGGAGGCCTTTCCTAGGAGGTTCAAGACACGCGAAGAGCAGCTGTCTATTTCTGGCGTTACAATGGTGGTGCACGGGCTGGTTTTCTAGGACGGCATCTCTAAATGGGGTAGAAATATGGGCAGTGAGCCATGTGGGGAAACCGCCCCTGACAACCGAGGTACCCGCTAATAGAGTTCTCATTACATATTTTTGAATCGAGCAGGTGGAATAGGATGCCGATAAAGAGGCAATTATGATTCTGGATTCAGCAAAAATAACGATCCAAAATTCTTAACCATGCTGTCATTAAGAATGAATAAACTACTGTACCGACTGCAGTGAGGAAGTTTTGTTAGTGACCCTCTTGTATTCACCTACCATTCACAGATGACCTAGCTAAATGGATCGATAGGGTTTCATTCCCCCCAAACCTTTCTCTGGCATGACCACCAACCAGCTGTCTTATCTCACAGAGTCCTTTCTGTTTTGCTGAGAATACACCAGATGGTTCAAAGCCCATCGAACCCCCCACGCAAGTTGGAAGGTGAGGGAGGCAGGCCCGATACAGAGATGCATTACCACTTGAAATGAATTGTGCTCGTGCTTCAAGGTTTCGGTGTCGCCGTGTGTAGGGGAAGTGGCGGTTAACGCTCACCAGGGTCAATCAGATTCCGGGATTGCTGTCCAAGTTTTGCCAAATGTCAGGGTTCTCTCGTATGCCGCGCGTCAGCAAGAGGAGTGTATCATTGAGAGGAGACTGTATTGAGTACGTCTGTGTGGCTCGCTGGGCACAAAGGGAGCCGTTTCCCCGGCAACAGGAAAGTCCCTGTGTTCACTGGGTCCAGGTGCTTTCTCAGTCTCTCCTCCCTGGACTCAGGGTTTTTTCGGGGAGGAGGGTGCTCGGGCCCTGTGAGGAGGCGGGGCTGTCCCGGCTGAGCTGGTCAGTGTCTACTGTCCCACTTTCTTGGAGCGGGGAGGACCGCGGCTGGTCGGTGCGAGGGGACGGTGGGATCTAGCCCAGGAAGGGGGTGACCCGCTTGCTCAACTGCAGGTGAGTGGGTTTTGAAGCAGGTGGTGCTGACTGCCCCCCAAACGACAGGGGTCGATGACCGCACAGGTGAACGGGACCCACCTTCTCTGCCAGTGGGTGGGCAGGTCTCCACTGGTCACCCAGCTACAAGACGCGGTCCCAGCGACCTGTATCTGAACTCGCGGCAGGAACGAGTGTACGTGTGGGCGTAAAAACGTCGGGAAGCAACAGGGAGCGAGAGCTGACTATTCAGGAGCAGAGAGAACCTCAGCATGAGTGCCACTCGTGCACAGTTTCAGCGGCAGGTTTTAAAAAGGGACAGCCGGAGGGAGGAATTTCACGACGACAGAGTCAAAGGCCTGCTCTGAAAAGGAGCACCTCCCCACCCTGTCGCGTGGCTCTCAAGGGCCCCGGACACGGGCCGTGGTTTCCTCGAGCGTGGACCCTCCCATGCGAGGAGTAAATTAAGGCCCTTCAGGTGAGTGCCGGGCCTCCCGGGTGGGCAGTGGTGAGCTGAGCTTGTCTTCCCACCCCTCGTCCGAGCGCGGGGCGCCTCCCCGTTCCTGCTGTGGCAGAGATGGCTGCTCCTCCTCCAAACCCGCTTCCGCGCGAGGCTCCCTGCCCAGCCCACTGGCCACCGCCACAAGGGACTGCGGCTTCCAGGCCGGGGGTGCTCGTCACCGAGTCCGAGTCCTCCGCTACCAGATACAGCCGATGACGAAGCCCTCGAAGGCTTTGGCGACTTGAGACAGAAGGAGATGCAGCCCGGCGCATAAACCCTGGCACTTTGTATTCATGACGAAGAGGCGTCCACTTCAAAGACAGCGCTCTCAAATAAACAAGTGACCGGCCACCTGGCCACGTGAGGAGCCGGGTTGCCCACCCCCACCCTCTCCTTCGTTTTCCACATCTTGGTCGGTTTCAGTTCCTGACCATTTGGGTCACTTGTCCGTTCACTTCCAGAGCTTTGAAGTCCACCCAGCTTTGAAGTGGCTGCAGGTGTGCTGTCGCCTCCCGGGACCTGTAAGTAGGACACCTTTTTTTCAGAGTTTCCCGATGGTCACCGCTGAAGGGCCTGTGGCAATTCCCGTAAGAGCCCCAGAGGCCGGTCCAGCCTCAACACTGGTCATCTACTGGCTGCGATGGGCGGAACACAAGTGCCCCGACGCCGCCACAGGTGGGGAGTCCCCTCGCCGACCGGGAGCGACCTACACGGGATCACGTGAGCGAGACCTGTTGCAGTCGATCCAGGGGCGTGTCCGGGCCTCTTCGTTATTGCAGCTGAACCTACGCTGATGGATACACGTTCGTTCTGTAAATGCAAACGGCGTCTAAACCCATTTGTTCAACCAGCGTTTGCTGAGTGCTGTTCTAATTGGGTCCGGAGGTCCCAGGGTGTACAAGGAGGACATGGTGTCTGCCACCACGGGTTGTGAATTATGTGGGAACAGTCGGAGGAGAATCGTGTCCCTGCGAAATACCTATACAACAATTGCGGACTGCTGGGAGCTCCCCGGTGGCGTCGAAGAGGCGTCGGAAAAGTGCCTGCGGTGGGCCGTTCAGGGAGGGCGCTTCCAAGCAGGTGCTGTTCGTGCTTCTCTAGCGAGACCCCCGGGGAGGGAGGGAACGCGTTTCGGGGAGAGGAGCAGCGAGGAGGGCGTGTCCTTGCGGCACCGGACAGAGGCACAGGCGAGATCGCGCAGGCACGGAATGACCCTGCTTCGCGGCACAGACCTGACACGCAGTAGGTATTCAGAGAGGGGGTGGTTGCTATCTGAGTTAAAAATTAAGGAACAGGTTCTTCGCGTCCGTGTAACTTCGCCTTTTCACAGTGTTCCTGCGAATTCATTCTCACGGCCGCTCTGAGAAATTACACGTTTATCGCGCACTCCGCTGGGACTGCGGAGGGGCTCTCCAGTCCGCCGTGGATGGTGGGGGGGGAGGGACTGCACCTCTGACAGGTGCCTTTTTGGTAAAGCTGACGGCTTTCTCCAGGAGCAACTTCCTGTAGCGGCTCCCCGAGCAGCCCGGCCATGAGGTCGTGATCCATGCTGGCACACCCACGGCCCTGCGGTCCTCTCACCGCCACCAGCACGAGGCGGCACAGCCCAGGGCCCCCTGTCACCCCAGAGAGTGTCGCACGGCTGTGCCGCTTCCTGCCTGCCAGCCGGAAGCAGGTCACCAGGCTTTCACTGAAAATAAGGAAAGTAATTTGAAAAGGAGTCAAATTCAGAAGTCCTCACAAATCTTTCAAAGACAGATGATCTATGCCGTTCCAACCTGGGGCTGATGCTGGCTGCTGCAAGGTCCTCCCAGCGGCCTCTGCCAGGGGCAGGTCTGGTCAGCAGCCTGGGGAACCCGGCAGCGCCTTCTCCCCCCCGCCTCCACTGGCCTTCTTGTGCCCCTTCCTCAAGGAATCGCCTCAACCTTGTAGTTAGAAATCCCCCGAATAATCCACCACACCTGCACCCTTCCTGTTCTTGAAGACTCACCCGTAGAGTTGAAAAAATACGCCAAGCCCGCTGCAATGATAACAGGAACAGCCAGCCTCCCTCCCAGCCACCGTGGGGGGTTCCCAGGTGCCCCGGGATGGAGCAGGACAGAAGTCCCAGAGCCGGGGCGTGGGCGCTGCCCTCGCTTGGACAGCCTGGAGGGGGTGTTTAACCAGAGGAAGCTCCCTCTTGGCCGACAAGCTGTGTTTAAGCGGCAAGTTTAACCCATTTCCAGGCCCCGCCCCACCCCCGAGAACCCTGCTGTGGATCTGGGCGCGAGAACACAGACCCACACAGACCCGGGAGGGCCGCTGCCCGCGCGCCTCGCTCCGTCTCAGCTCCTTCCCCCCCCCCCCCCGTCTATTCCCCCCCCCCCCCCGCCGTCTATAACGCACGACCGAGCAGCCCCACGCTGACAGCTGTTTCAGGGATCAAGGGCCGCGACGTACTTTGAAGAGAAACAAAGTCCCAACAAGATCCAACGCACAAGGCTGTTCCTGCCGCTCCAGCTGGGGCCCCCGGGCACCTCCTCGCGCGCTGTCACACTGTCACGGCTCCAGAAGGAAGAGGCCCTGCGGCTCACAGTGACGACGGCAATAGGGAAGCACAGCGAGCCAGGCACCTGCCCCCGCCCCGCCCCGCCGCCCTGGCGCCCGGGCCCGAGCGCCGCCCTCCCCCTCCCCAGGCCCAGCCGCTGCGGCTCGTCCTCCAGGCAGCCAGCCGCACACGCCTTCCCGCTCTCCCTCTCCCTCCCCGCGCCCACCCCTCTGCGGTGTTCCCCGCTCCTCTGGCCAGCACCCGGCCTGCTTGCCCCGCCCACACATCCACCAGGATAAGGACCGAGGACGCGCACGCTTCCGCTGGGCTCGGCCTCCCTCCGTGGGTTCAGGAGTGGACGGTCGCGCCTGACCCAGATCGTCGGGCGCCTTCGAAACGCTCACAGGCGACCGGACATGAGCAATCAGCCTAAATACGCACGGAGCCCACGCCGCAGCGGCGGCCCCCGGGCCGTACGTAACCCTTCCACCGACACAAACGACCAGCCTAATGTTCCCTTTGGCAAGAAGATGAAATGCGCTTAATATGCATGGATAGCTTCAGAATTGTAAAAAACATAGTTTTTTAAATGGTTTTGAAAATGTGCAAAAGAACAGGAGTTTCCGCTAAAAATTTACCTTCGCCCCGTTCAGGCATCTGAACGTCAGAAAGCTCTCTCTCCCGGAGACGGCGCCACCAAATGAGTTTAGCCTGGAGATCGGGGGCATTTTGTAGGCCAGACGGAAGCCCCCAGCAGATAACGTTCTACGTGCCCTGGGTTTACCCGTCCGTGAATACAACCCTAATAAAAGGCTGTAAAGTGCGAATGGGTCCAGAGTGGGCAGATAGGGGCGGTGCCCATAAAGGCTGGCTGGCGGATCTCGGGAAGGGCGGCCCGCACCCCGGGGGAAAGACGAGAGGTCAGAAGCCAGCACGTCACCCACAGGGCCTTCTGGGACTAGGACTCACTGCTGGACAAGTCCCGGAGGGCTGCCTGCGGGCGCCTTCCCAGGCAAACCCAGCAGCCCCGAGGGTCTGGGGATCTTGCTCCGACGGAGCCTTCCGGCTGCGGGGCCCGGGCAGGGTCCTGCCAGGGGTGGGGGCCCCATCCAGTCCCAGGGTGGGGGCCGGTGGGGCACGGGCTGCTCCGGTTCCTCGAAGCTGTTTTCCACTTGAAATGCCCAGCGGCCCTTCCGGGAAACAGCCTCCGGAGGGGGCAGAGGGGCAGAGGGGCACGGGAAGCAGCGGCAGGCCCGGCCCCTGTGCCGGGGACATCGCTCTGCAGGCTCTAGTCCTCCCCGGGCACGGCAGTGTGGGGTTACGCGCTGGCCGGAGCCTGCGGAGGGCGACCCAGGTCTGCAGTCCACGCCTGCCCGTGAGAAGCGCGAGGCCGTGGGGTGGGGGGTGGGGGTGAAAGGGTGCCATCCGCGTGCCGTCTCAGCACAGCACCTGGAACATGTCCCTCTCTTGTCCCCGGTGCCCCTAGTCCGGTCTCCTGGGGTCGGGGGCAGGGAGCGCTGGGAAAGAGAGACACACAGAGGGGACAGGCGGTGTGCGTTGCCCTGGCCCCACCTTCCCGGCCACCAGACTCCCGTCTCCACGTGGTCTCTCCGCGTTGCCACACCCGCCCGGCCCAGGGCCCCGTTCCCCCCTGTGCCCTGTCCCCCCACACCCCCCGTCCTCTCTCTGCCTCCTCTGCCCTCCCAGCATCGCCGGATGCTCAGCGCCGCGGCGTCTGCGCCCTCCGGGAGGTGCCAGAGAGGGAGGCACAGAGTGGGGCGTCGGGGGCGCGAGGTTCCTCGGTAGGGACAGGAAGGAGGGCCAGGGGAGATCTGGGTCGCGCCCAGGAAGGGGAGGGTCCAGGACCCTTCGGGTGGCGAAGGGACCACGTGGGAGGAAGGGGACCGCGGGGTGTGGTGCTGGGACAGTGAGGGCGGGAAGCGTTTCAAGAAGGAGGGGGTTGGCGTCTGCGTCCAAGGCTGCCGGGAGGTCCAGTGCCGTAAGACCAGGGAGGCGACCTGGCGCTGGGGACTTTGAGAGGAGGGGTCTCGGTGCGGGTGCCAGCCTGAAATGGGTGAGGAACGCACGGGGGCATATTAGGAAAAAAAAAAAAAAACAGACAGTTTTTCCGATGCAAACTATGACACGTGCGTGAGTCGACGGCCGGAATCCGAGAGGGAGAGGGGGAGGGGATAAAGCCTGTCCGCCTCCAGAACAGGGGTCACCAGCTGAGGGTCATCTCGGCCCCAATCCCAAGGGACACTTGGGGGTGAATGGAGATACTTTCAGCTTTCACAGCTGGGGCGGGGGTGCTCCTGCTCTTCGGAGGCCAGGGATGCTGCTCAGCACCCCACCCTGCGGGTGGCAGCTCCCAGCAACTGAGGGTCTTCAGCCCAAAACGCCAGCAGCGCCGACCCCGAGAACCCGTGCCCCGGAGCAGCCAAGGAGACTGCCGGCGCTTTGCACCTGCCGCCGTCACCTCCCGGACTTGCTTTGCCTTCTGTTCCCGTCGGACCTTGACCTTGAACCCTGGGCCCACGGTGAATGCGTCCAGGAAAACCGTTACCGAGCCTCGGAGGAGGAGTGACCACGAACAGAAGCAAAGGTTTACCCCAGTAAGTGACCCTGAGCGCTGCCCAAGCCTTCATTCCTCCTGCTCTAGTCCAAAACCCAGAGAACGCACTGAGCCACATTCTGCATTTTAATTATAGTTTCAGAGGATAACAGTTGTATGAATTAAGAAGCAATAAAATTAAATTGATTTTTGCTTTTATGCCGAAAGCCGCAGGGCTGAACGCGTGTCATAATTAGGAACAATGGAGCCAAGTGTCGGGTTTTTTGAAAAACACCAACACTCTCAATTACGCCGAACTGATAACCTTTTCCAGCTTGTCACCTGTTTTCTTAAGCTCATTTAACACGGTTCCAAGTCTCGTTGCAGCGAGGAGCTAAACCAGCGGCAGTGAAGTGGGTACTTGTGGGAAGGTGCCTGGTGCTATACAAGGAAGCTCTGGAAATTAGCAGAGAAGAGGCCTGCTTTGATTTTTTTTTCCGTCCAAAATACGTCTCGCACGATGTGCTTGACCTCCGGAAGCGTGACTCAGCAAGTGTCTCTCCAGCTCAGGGCTGAGCGGTGAGAAGCAGAAGTCACGGAGGGCTTGCTCCTTCTCACGCCAGCTCCCACGCGGGGGTCCTGAGGACGTGCAGGACAGGGCTTGGGTGACTCCACGGCAGCCGCACTGTGACAAAGGCGAGGGGGACCTTCCGGTGAGTGCGGCCCGTCGCGTTCCGAGACTGCGTGGGAGGCCCGCCTCCCCGTTCACAGTTGGCAGAGGGTCGTTGCCTGTTCTGATTGCACCAGAAACAGCTGTCGCAGACGTCGCACTCCAGGCCCAGCGGCCAAGCGACGCAGCCCAGCCCTGTGAGCCGGTGGTGGCCGGGCGCCTTCGGAGGAGCCCGCCTGACCGCAGATCGCTGTCCCCTCCGCCAGAGGCCCGAGAGCCACCGCACAGGCTCCAGCACCGGAGCTGGGCATCGCTCTCCTCCCCGCCACCAAACCCTGGCTGACGGGAACACCACCCTCGCGTCAGACACACTTTCAGCCTAGCGACGATGCAAGCTGGCGATCGCGCTGCTGAGCTGGCGCAGCCTGACCCAGACCCCGGCGAAGCAACACAGGGCCCTGCTTCGGGCTCCCGGAAGTCAGGCCCGATCAGCTGTGTGGGCGCCGAGCTGAGATGCTGGAGCCGTGGCCCTCGGGCATCCGCAGGACCCAAGCCCAGCCCAGCCACCGTCGGGCTCTGCCCACCTGCGGCCTGGGCCCTGCTCTTGATGAGCTCCAATGCACCAGCCTTGGCTGTATGGACAGCAGCCCTGCCCCGGGCACCCAGGGGAGCAGCAGGCGACCAGCCATCTCCCTTAGGTCCCCTGGAAGCCCAGGGCATGGGGGTGAGGGGGATGATGGCATCTGAGAATTTTCAAGTGACGGGGTGGGGGAAAGGGCGCCAAGAGGCACAAAACATCTTGTGGTAGACACAGAATTAAACTTCAAGGGTGAGTGTGGGTGTGTGTGAGTGTGAATGTGTGGATATGCGTGTGTGAGTGTGTGTGTTGTGGGGGAGAAGGAGCTTGGATTTCATGAGCACCGCCTGTTCCAGAGCCGAGCAGACGAGCCACGTGGGTGGGACACACTGGTTCGGAGTAAAGTCACCCAGACCGGGGGTCGAAGTCTGGCTCCGCCTTCACACAAGCCGCGTGACCTGGGCAAGTCACGAAGACTTGAACTGACCCGCAGAAAGCAGCTGTGCGGGGTCCAGCGTGCAGTGAGCCCTCCAGGGAGGCTGGCCTTGGCTGTTTCGTGTTTGGCCTGGGGTGTGTTGGTCAAGCATTTTCAGTTGAAACGGCTAGTTTTTTGTATAAAACGGCGTTTGGCTTATGTGAGTGGGGTGTCAGGAGGGAAATTAGTTTCAAGCACAGTTGGATCACCGAGCTTAGCAATGTGATCTTCAGATGTCAGGTGCTCGGTCCCTCCGTCCGTCCCCGCCCTCTCCTCCTGCGGGGCCTGGCCCCTGGCCCAGGCCTCCGAGCCAGGCAGGCATTCTCTGGGCGGCAGTACAGGCGCACTTCGTCATCTCCGGGTAGACCAGTCTGCGGTGACATTTTTTAAAGTTCTGCTTCATCACAGCGAGTGAGTAATGTGCCCTATGTAAAGAATCGAATAGTTCTATGGGCATTTCTATGAAAATAGCCGTTTCTGTCTCTTGTTTAATTTCCTCTCCCAGAATTATCACTTTCAGGACTTTTAGCTGATTATTTTTCTATCGATCTCTAAATGACATGATGCATTTTTTTTCAGAATTCTCTGTACAAGTCAGATAACTCACCCCACTGCAGAAGCACGCCCTTCCCAACACCAGTACCATTAAATTATCCTGTGGTGAGATCATGAATCAATAACCATATCACTATAACTGCAAAGGATGCTCCCAACCGAGTCCAATAGTTAACTGTGATTACTTTTGATTCTTATATGTTTGTTCTTATTAGAATGAATATGTGTCTCTATTTTTGCTTAATTTTCTGTGGACTTATCACGAACTCAACGCCAAATTCTCCAGCCGCCTGTTTCTCTCAAGACACCCAGGTACACTGCGGTTTTCATCTCCTTGCGGAAGCCTCCCCCAGGTCCTTCTGACACACTCACCCGGGCTTGTTGCCCTTCCGACCTGGCCTGCGGGTCTCGTTGGGGACTGCCATGGCCTCCCCTCCAAGGAATGTCCTCCCTGTCCTTCGAGTTCATCCCTCGTAATGTGCATCTCATGGTTTCCTCCTTACAGGTCCACACCCTTATTTTGTTGGAGCGCATCCTGGAGTGCTTTCTGAGAAAAGGTGTGTGGGAGTACAATGTTGAGATCCTGCGTAACTGAAAAGGTTTATTGTAATCTTACACTTGATAGGTAGTTTGGTTGGGGATAAATTCTAGATTGGACATCATTTTTTAATCCAGAATTTTGAAGGCATTTTTCATTGGCTGCTAAGCTACCAGACTTATTTTTGAGAAATCCAAAGTATTCTGACTTCTAAGACTTTATAGGTAATCTGGAAAATGGGTACAATTGGCTGGAATTTTATAATGGTGCATCTTGGGATGGGTCAAATGCATTCACACTGCTAGACACCTGGTGAGTCCTTTCCTTCCAGAAAACGATGACCTTCTGTCATGGGAAATGCTCTCGGGCTTTTGGGGTATCTTTTTTTTGCATTGGTGGTTCCTTCCCTTGCTGTTTTTTTTTTTTCTTTTCTAGAATTCTTATCATTTACACGTTGGACCTGCTGGATGGGTACTATTCTTTAGTTATTGTAATTGTTCTTCCCAGTCTTTTTTTTCTTTCCTCATCTGGGGTATTCATTTAACCCCATATTTCAGTTATTCTACTGAGCTTTTCATAGTTTTAATTTCTGTGAGCTCTTTCCATCTTCTGAACGTCACCCTTTAGATGGCATTCTTTACTTGCTTTATAGACACAACACCTTCTCCTCTTCCTGGGAGAATATTGGGTATTTTTTAAAAGTTTTCCTCTCTTGCCCTGGCTGGTGTAGCTCAGTGGATTGAGCGCGGGCCTGCGAACCGAAGGATCGCGGTTCGATTCCCAGTCAGGGCACATGCCTGGGTTGCCAGGCCAGTTCCCGGCAGGGGACATACAAGAGGCAACCGCACATTGATGTTTCTCTCCCTCTCTCCTTCCCTTCCCCTCTAAAGATAAATAAATAAAATCTAAAAAAGGGGGAAAAAAAGCACTTAAAAAAATCTTAAAAAAAAAAAAGTTTTCCTCTCTTGTATTTTCTCGTTTCCTTCAAAAGACCTTTTCTCCCTTGTGTTTTGGTCCCTGTGTTTTATGACAAAATACCGTGTCCGTAGACTCCTGTCTCTTCCCCCCTTTGTTCTTGTTGGTCCGACTCCACAGAAGATCCCTCGCTCACCCCCATGGCATTTCCGAGTTGTCGTTTAGAGGTGACAGTGGGGCACTAGGGAGCCTGTGACTTCTTGTGTGCGTCGGGTGCCGCCAGCTCTGGACTCGAGCGAGCCGCACTCGGCTGCACCGTCCTTAGCGGGCAGCCCCGAGGTCGGAATCCCCAGGCTGTTCGCCTCGAGCTGGCCGAGATTCACCAGGGGAGGGTCCCCCATGTGCTTGTCCTGAGGGCGAAGACGCGTCTCCTCGTGATCGGGGCGTTGAGTCCAGGGAGCGCCCTCGGCCTCAGCACTGAGCAAAATCCTTGCTCCGCTGCGGATCTCAGGAGGGAAACCCGAGTGCTGCGGCCCGGTTCCCTCCGCCAGGAGACCCGCCGCTTGACCCTCCTCTTCTGGGAATAACCGGTCGCCCCGGCCAAGACAAGCATCCTGTGGACGCGGGGAGAGGGTGTGGGATGGAGCCGATTCTTGAACGTCCAACCGACCCTCCTTTCGCAGGCCCACCTGCGTCCCATCCGAAAAGGACCAACTCCGTGGAGCCTGGCGTGTGCGGCGCGCCTGGTACCCCACCACCGTTTTAACGGGCACCCTTCTCAGGTCTCCGTAGCCGGTGATTCCTCACCCCAGCCGACCCGGGTGCTGCCCTCTTCGCCGCCAGCCTTTCGTGCGCATGCGTCTCTTTCTTTTGGGCCTCAGGAGAGACCAGACCTAGATGCGCGAGTTCAGTTCCTTGGGGCTTGTCAAAGCTCTTCACCTCCCAACCGTCATAGCACTTCACATCATGTCCCCAAAGGGACAAGGACTGAAGGGATGGGTCTCGTGCCCCTGCTCCCTGCTTGGCGCTAACTCCGCCATCTGGCTTCCCTCGAGGGTCTGGGTCACCTGCCTGTCCTGGTGGTCGGCGGTCTGTGACTGAATGATCGACAGCTGCGCGGGAAGCATCCCCAGGGGCAGTTCCCAAAGGAAGGGGGGCAGCCAGGAAATGTCGCAGGCGCGGGGGGGCGCTCATCTGGAGGAGGCCAGGGCTGTCCTCGGCGGCTTCGTGCTGGAAAGCGGTGCCCCCGTCTCAGGCGCACCCGCCAGCTCTCCACACAGACGGCAGCTCCCTGCGGCTTCCCTGCAGCGTAGGCCTCGAGCGCCCGCCTGCTGGCCCCCAGGCCCCCGAATCAGCGCGCCAGCGGGGGTGCCCACAGGGGTGCCCTCGGGAGGAAAGGGCGGCGGGGGCTGGCAGAGAACTCCCATGACGCCCTGGACGGGAGAAGGAGGCCCTGGCGGGCAGGGGCTCTCAGGCCCCTGGGACTTGGGGACGTACCTGGGCGGGGCAGAGACAGCGCCCTTCCTGGAGTTGAATGACTAGCGGCAGAGGGCGGTGACATTTGCTTCAACCTCAGAAGTCCCAGCAGGCGTGTCCAACCTTCTGGGGTCTCTAGGCCACACTGGAAGAAGAAGAGTTGTCTCCGGCCACAAGTTAAATACACAAGCGCTAAGGAACACTGATGAGCAAAAAGAGAAAGGTTTTAAGTAAACACAGTCTTGTGCTGGGCCGCATTCACAGCCATCCCGGGCTGCGTGCAGCCCGCAGGCGGTGGGTTGGACGCCCCTGTTGCAAGGAAGGGAATCCGCGCTAGACAATCCACGCGCTGGGCAGGCCAGGCTCTTCGGGTACCGGCTCTCCGTTCTCGTTAGGGCGCCTTCGTGCTCGTCTCTGAAACCGAGTGGTGGGGCCCGTCAGAGGAATAATGTCACCCTCCGAAGGGCTGGAACTTGAAGTGAAACAAACTTCTGCTTCCTTTTGAGACCCCTAGCCACCTGTGTCACGATGATGCCGTTTGGAAGACAGTGTTTTTGAAGGACACTTTTTAATGGCAAACTTTAAATGAAGTCCACCATTGGTGGCTTAATGTCAACGCCTGTGCCTGACTGTCCTTTGCAAACTGAACAGGAACAAAAGGCCACAGCCGGACCAATTAGTCACATATGACGGGCCAGCGTGACATTTTTACTCCTGAGCTTTTCTGGTATAAAAGGGTCGCCCAAGCAAGATCTGACAGGGAGCGTGAGGAATTTGCCAACAGAGCTACTGATCTGCAGAGATTCGGAGACGTCCAAAATGATCCGGTAAAGGGCTGTGTTTTTCCACAAAGAAAAACGTCGCATTCGTGCATGCTCTTCTAAAGTTGAGACTCGCCGGGAGGGCGCTAATCCGAGGTGTTTGTCTCCCAACTTTGCAGCTCGTTGAAATGCAGTCTCGTTCTCGTTCTGTCCGTTTCCGTGATGCACGCGCTCTGGTGTTACCCGGTTGCGTCTCCTAAGGTAAGAGTTTCACCTCTGTTTTTGATACTTAAGAAGGTACCTGGAGAACAGTATAGTATGTAAATTAAAAATTATTTCAGGGGACATGTGACGGAGAAGTGTTGTCTTTATTGTTAGAGCTTTCGGTGAAGAAAAGCACAAGTAGAATCACATAATTAGTAAAAAAATGAACATTTATATGACAATAGGTAATACTGACATAGTCGTACAGTTTATTGGAATTATTTGGAAGTTGGCCACGGCGTGGGAAAATATTCCTTCCAGTGTGCAATGTGGGTTGCTGCGCCCCTGACAGTGAGTTCATTCCCTGTACGCACAATCAAGGTGAGAACGAAATCGCTGAAACAGTGGGCAGACGAAGCGTCACAGACTCATACACCTGAACCGCTATAATTTTATTAACCGAGGTCACCCCAGTAATCCAATTAAAAATGCAATGGGATGTTTTTCAAAAACAGTGAATTTCTTAATTTTGTGACCACGGTGACTTGTTCAGATGTGGAATGTGGATAAAATGTCGATCTCAGTGCAATCAGTGTCTTCTGAAACAGAAATGTCTGTGTTTCCCCGAGAACACTGATCGAGCTCCTAATTATGTTCGGTGAACTGTGCACGCCATCCGGAAAGTGCACGTCATCCTTTTATGTCAACACTTTATATATTTACAATTTAAAAACATTTCTGTCAGGGACGGAGCTCTGTGCTTTTCCTCGCCTTCCCTACAACTTCCCTGGCACACAGCAGCTTCTGAACCCGATGTGATCGGCGAATCTGCTTCTAGGAGAGCCAGACGCCGCCTGCACAGTGAATGACAGACGGACGTCCCGACAGAACAGGCGTAGCCCCTGACAGGGTCGGCGTTCTCAGCGGTCCCGGCCGGCACCTGTCGTTTCTCTGTTTTGTGTTTACTCGATCCAGCTCCCTTGTTCCTGTTTTTCTCCCGTCGGCATCTGCCCCTAATTTAGTCGTTGACCCTGCGACACCACCTTGGTCGAGGCGACGAGTCACCGTCCGTGAACTGGCCCGAGTTCTCCAGTGTCTGCCGAATGATTTTCTGTCCTCTCCCCGAAGGCTTGTCCGTGGCATTTCTGTGGAATGAGGGCAGCTGTGCGCAGTGCCATCTTTTAATTAAGAAGGCCCTTCCTTGGGCCGCGCGCACGAGCGCTCCTTGTCTGTGAACGAGATGTCCCTCCCGTCACCGCCTTCTCCCCCTTTCTGTCTTTGCTGCGACGATGTCGTTCTCGGTCCAACCCCATCGTGCAGCGATGCTGCCGACCGGCTGGTCAGGGCGATGCCGGCAGAGGAGGGGCTCTCGGGCTTCTGCAACGCCCGCTGCGAGCTGCACGCGGTCCGTCCCCCAGGAGAACCTTCCGTCTGTCCGCGAGTCTGCTCAGGCAGGGCCGCTCCAGTGACCTGCCAAGGGCACCGGTCTCTTTTGGGGGAGGTTGCTGGGCTCTCCTAGCTAGAACCGATTGCTGGGAGGTAAAGCAGAGGGCGTTGGGACACGCTTCGCTTCCCTCTGTTAACCGGGAGAAAACACGTAGTTGCTGTTCAAATGGGAGTTTTTGGTCAGCTTTCCCACGATCGATATTTTTGAAACTCTGACTATTCCCAGATTTTAAAAAAAAGTCCATCTTTCCTGCCAGAAGCGAGTAGAAATGACTTTCCAGGGAGTTCTGACTGCTGGGACCTTCGATAAGCCCCACGCCCCAGCCCCTATCGTGGGCGAAGAGAACCGGCCGGTATTTTTTGTGCTCCGGCCCCATGGCAGCTTCCAAAGTCCCCCGAAACCCAGCTCGTTTCCCTGCACCAGGAAAAGGAAATGCGTATGTTTAGTTTGTTGTGTGTTTAGGTCAGATAAAAGTGTCCTTCCCTCTTTCCTCTTGTGCGCTCCCATCGAGGTGGAAAACCCAGCTTGCGGTCCGAGGCCTGGGCTCGAATCCCCGTCCACCTACGAGCCATTTAACTTCCTCATTCGAAGGCCATCGTCTCCGAGGCAGGGGCAGCCCCTGCCTCACAGGGCCGTTTGGGGGGAGGAGGTGAGATGTTGTTGCGCAAGGAACGTGCAGCACAGAGGTCACCGGGGCGTCATTCTCCGGCTCTTCCTAAAACTGGCGGGTGTCCCTCGTCAGGGTTTGCCCCCCTCACACCACGGAGGAGGAGGCGTGGCAAGTGTGCAACGTTCTCACCCGATTCCAGGTCAGGCCCGCCTCGGGGACTTGCCGAACCCTGACCCGTAGCCCTGGAACCTGCTTCCCTCATCTACAAAGTAGGGGATTGAACTGCAGCTTCTCGGTGGCGGCCTGGGTTCAGAGTCCAACCGTCTTTTGTGACTAAGGGCCCCCTATCCTATTTTTTGAGCCACAGACAAAGAACTGAACCAAAGTCAAAAGACAGAGATGTTGGCGTGTAAGTAGGAAGACATCGCGGGGAGACCCTTGGCACGTCGTGGCCCAGGACCAGGCGCAGGAGAACAGCAGCCCCAGCTGAAACCTGCCATTCGGTGGTCGTGAACGGTTTTTCTCAGTGAGATTTAAAACTGTCCCCAGGACTAATTAGTGCCCCTTGAAAGGCTCCCTGTAAAGAGATAGTGACAAGATTACTGCGTGCGGCCGAGGAAGCAGGTACTCGAGGAAGCAGAGTCTCACCAGAGTGGGGCCCGCTCCAAAGAGCACGTTGCATTTAGATAAAGCATATGTTACATTTTTGGACTTATTGCCATGAGATGTCGACAGTTGTTACTATTGAAATAAACTTTCACTCTGAGGCTGTGCTCTCCCCCTCCCCCTCTGCATTGCCAGGTACCCCCGGGGACGCTGGACCACCTCCTCATCTTGCTGAGCGGCTGCCCGACCGGGTGGGACAGGAGCGGGGGGCTGGGCTTTCTGAAGCCAGTTTTGGAGAAGGTGTTTGTGAAAAGGTCTTTTCGCAATGGAGTCGGCACAGGGATGAAAAAAACTTCCTTTCGAAGAGCAAAATCATGACTAAGTGTGTAAAGGACTCTGGGCATTAGTCTCAAACGTTTCGGAGTGTGATACCGTGCTAAAAATCAGTGACACCTTTGCCCTGACGTGTTGGTCTGCTCTCTAAAACGTCTTTTCTCTCCTCGCTGGTGTAGAGTAAATTGAGCTTTAAAAACAATGTTAGCCTATCTCAAACTTCCACTGTAAGAGAATAAACTGTTCGTGTGACCAGTTGGTAACTTTCCTGAGTACAAATGGACACCTTTGCTCTGCTCTTAAATTGGCCAGACAGTAGGAGCATTTTTACTGCGCTGACAGCGGTGTGATTTTCTTCCTGCCTATAACACGTGGTATCACAATGCTGATGTTTCTTTCTTTTAAACACAGTCTTCTGAAATGACCTGGCAGGGCCAGTTCTTTGGGGATGTGCTGTTTCCGTTTCTGAGAGCGCTGTGAAATTAACCGAAGTTCAGGTGCGCACTGCGCCGGCCGAGCGGAGCTCCTGCCGCCCTTGCCTGTCAAATCTGCTGAGACGTAGGTGGTCATTTTGTCCTGGAAACTCGTCACCTTTTAAAAATCTGAAAACGGAAACCCTACCAGTAACGGTGATGACACCAGGGGGACTGGGTGCCCTGGGGTGGTTGCTGGGCGGGGCATCTTCTTGGAGCCAGGTCCCCACACCCTGCTGCTCAGCCCCATCCCCTCCCCCTCCAGGGAGGGCCTGACACCGCCCCCATCGAAACCCCTGACCTGCCTTGTTTAAAAAGGTGGCGCTACCTCGGGGAAGCTGTTGTTATTTCAAAAGCCTAACATTCATACACACCTGTGTTCATGCCTGTTTGACTCTGCAACACGCTCAGGACATCCTAACATCATTCTGTGCATGTGGCCACACACCGGGGTCCCTGACAATATCCTCCAGATTGCCCACACTTGCGGGGAGCGCGTTCCACGGCCCCCACGGAGCCCCGCGGTGCGGCAGAGCCTGGCGCAGACGGGACACCGCTGAAGGACAAGCGTCTCCCCTGCCCCCCCAGAGCCTCGGAGACCAGCCTCGGAGGGGAGCGCAGAGGCAGGGCACGGGGGTGGGACGGAAAGTGCCCCCGGTGAACTGGGGACAATCTGTCAGGAGCTCGCCAGGGAAACTGGCGTTTGCTCTCCCCGCACAGCGTGAGGGGCCGGAAAGCTAATTAGACGGCGCGGTAGCCGTTACTTACTCTTGCAAAGTGGGGACGGTCACTGCGTTAATAAGCTCGGGGAAAGGGTGGTGTTGATCGGTGTCCAGGGCAGGGGAAAAAAAGCATTACTTGCAGGGCATCATCTTCATTTGTCTCCGCATGCATATAGACCGGTTGGACTGATGGAGCACCAGAAACGTAATTAGAAATCTTCTCGTCCCAGTTCTGGGTCTAAAATGCCATTCTAACATGGGGGGCGTGGAGACCTGTGAGAAACTGTAGCCGAGGACAGGCTGGCAGGCGGGGAAACTCGGTTTGTGAGGTGTGACAGGGACGTGAGTCCCCTGCTCCCGGCTCAGGCCGGACTGGACTCACCTACAGGCAGGCTCCCCTGCCTCCGAGGCCTCCAGACTCGGATGGGGGCGGGGGGTGCCGCCAGCTGTCCTGATCTTGGGCTTCTCCACCTTTATGACCGCGTGAGCTATTGCAAATCGTCAGTCAGTCAGTCAGTCTCCGTTTATAAATATGCCTCCCATTGGTTCTGTTTCTCTGGCCCGCCCTAACGCGCTGCGCTCGTTTGCTTTTGCTCCATAGCAAACGGCCAGAAACTTGGTGACTTGCAACAGCGCACAGTCGTCACCTCCTGAAAGCCAGGGGGCTGCACATGCCCAGGTCACCTCCCTCAGGGCCGCACCAGATGGCAGTCCGAGGTCCCCCCAGGCTGCAGCTGGGGCTCTGCCAGGAAAGCAGCCGTGTCCATGCTCACGCACCGTTGGCGGGAGTCACTTGTTTGCGGCTGCAGGCGGGGAAGTGTGTGTTGCTCACGGGCTGTGGCAGGACCCCCGCCTCTGTTCCTCAGACTGCCCTGAGTCCCTGCCACGTGGGCCCCTGTGCCGGCCTCCCCCACACCTGCGAGGGGAGACTCCTCCAGCACACGGTCATTGCAATCTCATGAAACATCATCATGAAAGTGCCACATCATCACCTGTGTCCTGTTCCACTGGCTAAACGCAAGTCACGGGTTCTGTCCGCGCTCCTGGTGAGGGGTTGGCACACGGGTGTGAATGCCAGGCGGAGGGCATCATGGGGACCACTTTAGAGTCTGTGTACCCCAGACATTGGGCGGGGGGGTCTGATGGGTGTGAAATCCCCGCCTGCCCCCAAACTGGAGCCCGAAGGAGGAGTAGGACCCACACCAACCGAGCCGCGCCCCACGTGGGCAGTGCGTGCAGGGAGAGCCATCGAGGTGCCTGGCCGGCAGGTGTGCGCACACCGGGCAAGCGTCTTCTCCCCTCACGCGGCTGGCCTGCGTCCCTTGTCCTGCGGGGCCAGGCTTGCAAGGTTAACACGCAGTGAGGATAAAACTATGGGAACTCTGCTGTGTATACCAGCCAGGCACCGACTAAAGAGTTCGAACGTGTGAGCTCATTCGTCTCCCAAACTGCCTTCAGTAGAGAGTGAAATACTTTGCGCTAGATGCTCCCATCTGCCCCACTTTACAGATGAGCACAGAGAGGTTCAGTGACCTGCCCTGCGTCCCCCAGCTTGGTGGCAGTAGAGCCAAGACGGGAACCCACGTGGTCTGACCCCTGAGGCGGAGCACTTCCCTCCTGGGCATCTGAACCTGCGACCTGAGAAGGGCACCCTCTCCGGGGGGGACGGGGTGGGGGGGTGCCTCCCGGCTGGCCGAGAAGAGCAGGCTGGGCCGGAGTGCACAGGAGACTTTGCCGAGAGTAAGTGCGTTTTAAAGGGGCCAGAAGAACGGAAGTGAAGACACACTTGGAATTGCCAAGACCCGTCCCCCACGGGGAAATGGGAGAGAACATAGAAGCACCAGGAAAGCAGCTGGCTTCGCCGCAACTGGAAGGGTCTGCCATCACGGAGGAGCCGCCTGTGCACTAGGTCAAGGCCGACGTGACCTGGCGAAGCAACCTCTCCGTAAACAATGGGGCCACAGCATCTCTCCTCTGCGAACTTCAGTCCAGGGCTGAAGTGTCACTGGGGCAGATGACCCGGAGTAGTTTTGTCACTCTTGTCCTCCTCACATGACGGGGCTTCTCACATCCTCGGGCAAGTGGTTAGTAATTACCAAAGTGAATTATAGTCACTGCCCAAGGGTGACATCGGCTAGGATCCAGTTTCCTGCCGCTGGTGGGAGCCGTCCAGGTAGATAA
This sequence comes from Glossophaga mutica, assembly GCA_039655065.1. Lineage (NCBI taxonomy): Eukaryota > Metazoa > Chordata > Mammalia > Chiroptera > Phyllostomidae > Glossophaga > Glossophaga mutica. The sequence goes on from CM077307.1 coordinate 174,992,580, forward strand.
AGGAATTATAGGCTAACCCTTTAAGGAACAAGCTCCGCAGCTCGGAACCGGTGCCCTGTGTTCTCTCTCCAATCCTCTGGGCTTTGGGACGCCAGCCACGTGTGTGGCCAAGTCACAGCCAAGGGGTCTCGTATTGGTTGAGACATGAACACAGGCTTTGGATTCAGACACAGCTGAGCTCAAACCGCTTTCCCCACGTGGCTGTGCCCAGACCTCTCAGGGCCTCGGTTTCCTCCCCTGTCAGAGGACCCTGTGCCGAGAGTTCTCGGGAGGTGAGCGAAGTGACACGTGTGCCACAGGCCGCGTGTAGCACAGGGCGAGTCTCCCAACAAGCAGAGGCAGGCGTGTTGGGAGCCTCCGGTTGAACATCGCACGGGAGATTGGGTGGGTAACTCACACTTACAAATTAAGGCGGTGAGGAACGGGAGGCGGATGTTGCTTGTCGATGATGGAAACATAAACGGGATGTTACTCCCAGCCTGGCGCCAAGCTGAGAGAGGCTCGTATGGCTGAGGCCGAGGAAACGCGTCTATGTTTTTAGAAGTGCTGTGGCCGAAAGTGACGCACACGGGGAGGCTGACTCTGCAGGCACGCATGGCCAGACCACGTGTGACAACGCAGACACACCCCGCGGCAGACACCAGCCCGGGAAGTCGGGCTCTGTAGCCATCGGCCCCAAACAGTCAGGACCCGGCCGGCAGCTGTCATCTCTCTCTTTCATTGTGCCCCCACCTCCAACTCAGAACCAACAGAGAAGGGCAAACGTGCCACCAAACGCACAGGACACCCTGCCTTCACCCTGCCTCCAGCCGGCCCGCCCCCCCACCCCGCCCCCCCCCCCCCCCGGGTCCGCGGGCCAGCCGCCTCCGCCTCCGATCAGGGCCCGCGGGCAGCCTTTGCCTCCTCGGCAAAGTCGCCCCACCCCCCGCCCGCCTTTGGCGCTCTGCCAGGCGCAGCCGGGGCCACCCAGCCATCGCTGCAGCGAAAGCTCTGCTCACGCAGCCCGTCCTCGTCCGTCTGTCTGTCTCCGCAAGCGGGTGCAGTCAGCGGGGCCTGCGTTAAGAAAGACTTCCCAGGAACTCCGCAGGACCGGCTGGAGGTCAGCATCCGTCGGCACACACTTCCTAAAGGGCTGTGTGAAACAAGGACACTTGTGCTCATTAGCCTTACTGCAGGTCTCAAAATCAGACGTCGAGAAAACTTAGGCAGAGAAAGGACGAGGACACAAAAACGCCCCCCCGCCTCACTCCCCGTCCGCAACCACGCTGAACGCCGTCTGGGTGATGTGGGCGAACGCAAACGCTTTTCCACGAGTGTGGTCACACAATTCTCATGTTGAAAGCTTTGTTTTTTTCAAACCTACGATGCGCGTGGACGTAGCTTTCCGTGCCTGCGAATGTGGAACTAGACCAGGAGAATTCCGTCGTGGGCATGTATCACAGTTAGTTACACACCTTCTATGGACGGACACGTTCAGGCCACGCGGTACTGCGTGGATGGGAAAAGCGCTGCAGTATGGACTCTCGCACACCGTCCGATGGCTCTGCAAGGATGAAAGGAATGCTGGACGTTGTCTGTCTTTTTCAGGTTTGCTAACTGGCGAAAGGCAGTGTCCCGCCATCGGAATGTGAAGTTCTGTCATTTCCTAACTACTGGCCAGGATAAACGTTTACCCATGGGTACCTACCTCCCCCCCACACTTGGGGGTCACGTAAGAACCACCTGCTCTCGCACTTGGCCGCTTTTCAAGGGAGTGTCTTTTCTTGTGGATGTTAAAACTTCAGTGTATAATAAGATATTAAGCATTTTGTCATATGTGTGATTACATTTTGTTTTATTTGTAGTTAGCATGGAAATACCATTTTTCTGCTTCTGGCTACTGGGTCACGGGGAAGAAACTATGTTCCCGTTCCAAGATAATAGAAGGTTGTAAGGTTTCATTTCTACCTGTGATCCAGGACATCATCTCTTGCTGAGTTAAATTAGATCCTCAAGTGTATCTCCACGAAGGGGCATTAACCCTCTTTGCATATTTAGAATGCCTTCTGCTGACTTGTAAATAACAGCATGTTGAGCACACTATTTTGAGGTTAGCTTTTTTTATTTTTTGGCCCAAAATTTTTTAAATATTTTATTTACTTATTTTTAGACAGAAGGGAAGGGAGGAAGAGGAGGAGAGAAACATCAGTGTGTGGTTGCCTCTCATGCACCCCCTACTGGGGACTTGGCCCACAACCCAGGCGTGGGACCCAACTGGGAATTGAACTGGCAACCCTTTGGTTTACTTAATCCACGAAGCCACACCAGCCAGGGCTTTTGGTCCAAATTCTGCAGACATCTGGTCGCTCCATTTTCTTCTGCAATTTTATGTTGTTGAGAAGTTCTAACCAGTCTTCTAATGTTTTTTGCTTGTAGGCCTCCTGTTCCTTCTTATGAATATTTGTAAGATTCTTTGAGTTTCTTTAAAGTTTGAGATTTACAAACTAAACCTCAATATGTATCATTCTCTCCTGATTTTCCAGGTCATTGTACTTCCTTAAAGTTCTCTTCTCTTCCTTTTTTTCCGTCACTTCATTCTACTTGCTTATCCTCTAACGCAGGGAGCTCCCTGTCCACATCCGCCGAAACCCACCAGGCTCACTCGCTCCTAATCTGAATTCCCCAGAACACAGCCGAGGGCACAGCTCCGAGGCCACCCTCTGTTTGGAGGACAGCAGGAGGACAGGCAAGTGTAGGCGAGGTGAACGAGGGGAGCAGCAAACCTGAGACCAAGCGGCAGGGCCTGAGCAAGCACGCTGGCATCTGCTGCTATGTGAACCCTGGGTCCTTTCGAAAGGGGCTGGACATCCATTGTCTACCAGTCTTGGGTCCCCTTGGCGTATCTGTTCCTTTCCATCAACATTGGCCCCGCAGGGCACTCTCCTCTTCGTGCACGTGGGTTGGGCTGCCCCAGCCCCGGGGCAGCTGCCAGGGACACCGTATGCCCTGTCCTGCCCCGTGAAGCTGCCTCTGAGCCCGGGAGTGATGGGTGGGGAGGGAGGCCCGGCCTGTCCGGTGGGATGGGGACGCAGACAGCGGCCGTAGCGGAAGTGGCCAAGGCAGCGGGTTCGGCCCACGCTGCTGGGTGCCAGGCTGGTGCAGGCTGCCACCTCCTGGCTGGGGGTCCCTGGGGCACCCCACTGTGTGCGGCCCAGAGCCTGGACCCAGTAGGACCATCATTGCCTCCATCGTTCGTTTGTTTCCTTGTCTTTCGCTTCTACGTTTCTGTGACTTTCAGCCCTGTCCTGAACGTTGCTAACTGGGTCTCTGAAGTACCAATTCTGGTCACTGCAGCTTCTAAAGCATTTTTAAATTCCCGCAGTAAGGCTGCTTTGCTCCTCGTTATCTGCAGGTAGGCCTGCCAAATCTATTTTCATCTCACGCTGTTCTTTTCTTTTGTTTTTATTTTATCTTTTGTTCTCTTTACTCTCTAAGAACATGAAGAAATTCCCTGACATATTTGATTTCCCAAAATAACCACTTTGGGATATTTTGTTCCTCTCCCTGTCTGTCTCTCTCACTTTTTAAAAATACAATTTCAGAAATCTCATGCATTTTGAGTACTTATTATGTCAACTATTTGTTAAGCACTTAGCATGTTACTTTTTATCCTTACCACAAAAGTGTGTCGGGGGCAGGATTTTCTCAGGGAGGCACGGAGACTGACTGAATCGCTCGAGGTCGCCCCTGAAACTCCGGGGAGCCAGGCTTCTCCCAGCCGTGCGCACCCAGGCCCCGAGTCCGTGTACCGAGTGCTTGCTCACCACGCGCTCCCAGCAGGCTGCGTGTTGCCTTGCTAACCTTGTTCGTTGACCCGATTGATGCCGAACCTTGGCCCGCCAATCACGCGGCTTCCGCGCGGTGGCCTCCTCGGGGACAGACGCAGTTCCGGTCCCGTCCTCCGCAGCTCCGAGCGTCGTGGCTCGGGCTTCTGAGTACTCCTCGTTCGTTCGCTCGCAGTGGGAGACCTCGCCCGGACTTGCAGTTTGGGCGGCTCCGTGTCCAGGGTGGAAACAGCCCGGCTGCAATTGCATCTCCTCGTCTGCTGAAGAGAGACTTTAAACTCCAGACACAGGTGCCAAGTATCACCACGCCCCCGCCACACGCTTTTTCGTGGTTCGGTAGCAGAGTGCACTGAACCCCTGACTGCCCTCGGACCTCAGGGGGTAGGACAGTCTTCGGTGTAGTCTCTCTCTGTGTTCTCGGAAGGGTCACTTCCAGAGCCTTCTTGGCCACCAGAGGAGGTCAGGCCTGGCTCCGAGTCCCCAGCCCAGCCCCAGACCCTGGCGGAGGGCGAACCCTGGGGCACACCCTTCAGACGAGGGCAGTGGGCTCCCCTCCACAACATCGGCGCTCTCCCGCCGGGGAGCGTGCGTGTCTGCGGGTTTTAAAAACCAAACCCTTTCACTGGCAGTGTCTTCTGGCCTTTGGATGACATTGGACGATGCTGGGGCTGTGGGTGGGGACGGAGCCAATGAGCGGGGCCTCTCCTTCAGGGGCAGGAAGGTGCCCAACTGTACCCCGAAGTCCAGAAGTGGCAGTCCATTTCCGGAAATCACGGGGGCGTCATGAAGTGGCTCGGTCCCGATGTCCTTACGTGTTCTCTGCCACCGTCCAGCATCTGCTGCTTCTCCTGGTGACAGGGACAAAGATTTCACTCTGGGGACCCACAGGCTCTTCCTCTGGGCCCCGTGGCCGCAGCGGGGCTTGGCCCCGGTGCCACGGATGACCAGCGGCCCGGTGGGCTCCCCTCCGCTGGGAGGGTGAAGGAATGAGCAGGTGCAGCCCAGACCTTTGCCGAGCCTGCCTGGAAGGGAAATTCTTTCTTCGATGGCCTTGGAGCTGGGAGGACCAGCGCCGTGGCAGCCCTAGTCCACAAAGAGGGAGGACTCGACATGGCGGTGAGGGACGCGGGACACGGGGAGATGCCAGCCCCGAAGACCAGGGCTGGGGGCCCGGGGTCCCTCAGGCCTGCAGCTCGTCCACCAGCGCGTCCCACCACCGCGGGAGCCAACGCAGACCCTTTCGCTGCAGCGGCCTCAGCCAATCCGCGCGCCTCCCCTCCCCGGGCCCCTCTGTGGCCGGGACGCCGGAGCAAGGGTGTCCCTCGCCACCACCCTCAGACGCCAGCCCTCCGCCTGAGCTCCTGCTGCCTACTGAATAATCCGGACGTTCCCGACACTCGGCCACAGCATTTCGTGTGCCCAAGGAACCTGCCTGAGGGTGTCGTTCCGCTAGGAGCACTACATAAAGCTTTCAACGAGCCGAATTAATGCGAAGTTAGCTTCTTCCTGGGGGGGAGACTTCCTTCCCCCAGCTTCCAAGTGAATGCTAATACCCTCCCCGGCGGAGCCTGGTGCGGGGCGGCTCTGAAGGATGCTCCGTCCCCCGTGGGTGCCGAACGTCGGCTCCCGAGCACTGGGGGCAGCGGGAAGTGACCTAGACTCTGCCATCTTCCGTTATGAACTCCTGCCGATGAGCGTTAGAAAAGGTGCTTAATGGAGGAGCAGGCGGAGGCGATTCCAGAAAAATTCTTTTGTTTTGTTTTGTGGGTGTAACCGTAAAAAATCATGGCTTCCCTTGGGGTTAGGGTTTCTTTTTATTTCTCCACGGACGTTCGCATCCATCTCTGAACTGACGTAGGTAGAAAAGATACGGCAACTCCATTTTGGAGCTGATGGAACCGAGATACGTAGGAATAAGCCAAGGACGTGGGGCGAAGTGCCAGCCTGCACCGCTGGGCGGTCCCCCTCTGCGGGGTTCGGGACAAGCACGCTCTCTGGTTTCTGCGGCGGCGAGGGTATTTTGCCGTGGCGTATTTCCAAAGCAGGTGTGGGAACCGGCCGCTGGACGTGGACTCGCGTATCCAGGATTCCAGAGGGCTCCAGCCGATGTACGCATTTGGCAAAGGGCCAGCATTTCAGTTGCTGTTATGATTTCATTAGTAACTCCTCGAACTGATTGACTTCCAGAGGCTACACGCAATATTTCAGAAGCGCTTCTGGAAGGTTTAAATCATTCTTAAGGCCCGCGTCTCCTTCAGGTTATCATTTCAGAAGCAGCAAGTCGTATCAGGAAGGAGGGACAGATCTGCTAGGTGACAAAGCACAGCGGCACTTTAATGGCGAAACAGAAACAGCGGTGCCGTTGCAGACGGAGCTCCGGGCCCCAGACCAACGCGTGCGGCTCAGCGGGGGGCGCACGGCGGCTCTGTTAGTGGAACTCGCCGTCCGATGACAGGAGGACGTCACAGCCGTTCAGACCGGAGCTTTGAAGGCAGGCCAGCCTTTGGTCCTCCCAAGCCTTCTACGCGCGCAGGTCTGGCTGCGCGGCGGAGTCCCAGGAAGAGGCCGACGGCCCTCGGTGCACGCCGATTGCCCGGTCACTCTCTGACTTCGTGGGACGCGGTGTGGGAAGTGTACCTGCTTTCGTGCCCCCCCCGCCCCCCGCGCTGCACGTGACCCTGTCGGAACCGCTGGCTGCCGGTCAGCCTTCTCTTGGACTAGAAGGGGCAGAGGACAGGCGGAGAGCAGCGGCGAGGGGGGAGCCACCAGGCCCCCTCGGCGTGTCCTCCAGTTTCCGGGCGGCCATCGGTCTGGACCATGAACAGCACCCAGCACCCGCAGGAGGAGGTCCCAGCATCTCTCAGAGGTTCCGAGAGGGTCGCCTGACATGGCGGAAACCAGCTCCTGGCACGGGGACTGCCTCCTCCTTAACTAACCCTGGTGACCCCGACTCCGCCCCTTTTGTGAAAAGATGACCCCTTCCAGCGAGACCACGTACGGGTCGGACTGGGACCCAGCACCCGCACTTCCCTGTGCCCAGCACGAGAAGCCTGAGCAGCAGGAGGGGCGGGTGGAACGGGAGCCGCAGGGTTCATGGCCGCCCCCAGGCCCTCCAGCTGCGGGCGTGTGGGTTGCGTGTCGGATGCAGGCCTGCCAATCACACGGCCGCCCCGTGGAGGGAGCTCTCGCCTGGGTATCTCCACAGAGCTGCTGGGTTGGCAGGAGCTCTTCCTCGCACTGAGCTGTCTCCCCAACGTCAACCTCCTTCTTGGACGCGGTGGCCCTCAGGACATTTGGACATTGTCCTGCAGGGGTGTGAAACTGAGACTCCATCACCATTATTGCCACGCCAAACGCCGTGTTTTCCAAGCACCAGCACCCAAGGGGACATGCGCGTCTTGGGTCATTGGCCAAGGTCCAGTTCAAGGGCATCGGAAGCTTTCTCGTCCGTGCTGGTTGTTCCCTGAATCTGCGGAGCACCGGGTCCTCCGGTCCTGGGAGAGCCTCGCCACACAGCCCCGTGACAGCTTCTGTTACAAGCGTTAGGCGCCTTAGTCTTCTTCGCACACGTGCGTGAGACCGGACGGGGAGAAGATCGCGGTAACCACCGCGCAGAAGCGTGTCCGGGGCCCGTTCACCTGGGGCCGCGCCGCCCTTGCTGTTGGGGCAGGTGTCGCTCTCCCACTTATTTAAACCGACAGCGCGCCTCTCGCTCACCCACCACAGATTCCACGGACTGAAAACGGCAGGTGCAAGGCTGCCCGCTTCGTCTCCCTGTAACTCGCTGTGCGGCCCTGGGCAAGTGACCCCAATTCTCCAGGCGTGCGTGCAGGGCCTTCCTCTGTGGGCATCGGCAAAGGGCGAGGGAGCGTTGCAGCACTGATTAGCCAAGATCAGCACCAGCGCCATGCTAGTTAGAACAACGTGCCCTTGGAATGCAGCTCTGGACGCCACGGAACCCAGGTCCGAGCCCAGCGAGAGCGGCGAGGCGAGGAGGGCCAGTGCCGATGGGCGCGTGGCTTCGTGTTGCTCGGTGGGTCCGGCCGGGCCCTGGGCCTGGGGCGTCTGCAGGCTCGGGCGCTGGCTCGGAGCACATCTCCGGGGCCCGAGGATCCGACTCCCAGAGGGAGGCAGGGCGGACGGTGCCAGCAGCACCCACGGGCGGGAGGGCTCGGTCCCCTGGAGGAGGAGGAGGAGGCTCGCATTCCCAGATGGAGAGGTCAAGGCTGTGGGTATTTTGGGCGCCTCTCAGTAGGAGGACAGCGTTATTCCCGGACCTGATTGGCAGTCCGGTTTGGCGTGATGGAACGCGGATGCTGGTGAGGATGCTGGCTGTGTCCCCTGATGCTGTGACAGAAATAACAGTCGGGCGCGCTGCTTGTCTCTGACGTGTGACTCGGTGGTGCTGTCTGTAGGAAGTGCGTGAGGGGGGGATTTGTGGGGGAATTTTGGAGCAGAACACTGAACACAACGCTCTTCTCCTCTTCGACCGGCCGCGGGAAAGAGGGCCGCTCAACTGGCAAAAGCGCATCGGAGCCCACAGCCCAAGTCGGCGGGTGAGCCCACGAGGGAGGCGTGACCCCGGACACTTGGTCTGCCCTCGGTGCGTGCCAGCCACGGAAAAGACACCAGACGTTGTCAGTTTGCCTCAGATATTTTGTGTGATTTCCTGGCGGCAGAAACTCACTCGGAAACCGTCAAAAACCCCGTTTCCCGTTGCTTCGGTGGAGTTCTAAGTGCTGTAGGGAGAAGGAGCTACATACCCGCCCTCCCAAACACTGAATACAATGGATCAACAGTAAAGCACGCGTCGCAATATCACTTTATCTTTTCTTAATGAAAACACTGCCACCAGCTGGTTAATGAATGATTCTGACTATGTTTTTATTGAGCAAAAAAAAAAAAAAAACCAGCAAGTCATTTCCCCTTCATTAAAAGAGGGACCCCAATGTCTAACACAGGTAGTTTTTCCCCTTTTCATAAAAATCAGTAGCGTCTCAGGATGCCCGTCGTTCTTCGGTCGTTTGCCGAGTGAAGGGATCTGAGGACAGACCGGAGCTCCCCGTTCCTGTGTGGGGCCCCAGCGGTGGAGCCGTCGGCAGGGCCCCGGTGGGACGAGGCGGCGGATCTCGCGATTTGAGCCCGGTGCCTCTCCCCGCGTGCGTCAGGCGCCAGGTGCCCTCGCTTCTGCAAAAGTAAGGACAGCGGGGGCCGGGGGCCTGACCACCCCAGCGGAGTCCTCTGGCAGCCCCCGCACACCTCCAGGGGGCGTGGCCTCCACCCCGCACTGCGGCCGCGCCCAGCTTTGCCTCTGCACTCTAACGTGACACGCACTTCAGGGCCTGTCTTAGCTTTAGAGCATCTCTAACCGACCTAAGATTTTTCGAGCATTAATACCCAAAGCAACAGAAAAGGGGGAAAAATCAAAACAGCTCCATCTGGCAAGCGTGAAATAGAGCTCCAGGCATCCACCTGATCCGGCTGTGCACTAGGAGGACCGCCATCCCAAGACCCTGTGCAGGCACCCAGGGCAGCTGTGGCGCCAGGGCCAGGCGGTCCCCGTCACTTGGTGTGGAAACGCCCTTCCCCGGGGGGGGGGCCTAGGAGCCTGTACGGGAGCCCCTGTGTCAGGGAGCCCGTACTGAGCAGGTCACACGTGACCTTTAAAGTCAGGCAGTGTTGGCTCCAGGGAAAGGCGTGGGAAGCGTTGCCCGGAGCCCCCTCTGTTATAGGACCCCCAGGGAAGCCAGCTTCAAAGGAGCCCTGCAGGGCGCTGGGTCACCCACGGGGGCTGGTGGCCGAGGAGCTGTAAGGGCGAGAGGCCACAGCGACCACAGCAGGAGGGCGGGGCGACTTCAGGCCGTGGGAGTTACAGGCTCCCCCTTGGGAGTGGTTTCTGCTCAGTTTCCCAGGGTTCGTTCCATCCAAGGTCCCTGCGGCTCAAGCGCAGTGCTGGGCTGGCCCTGCGGACCCAGGAGTGGTCCCCAAACTTACTCCGTCACAGAGTCCCTTCGACCGAACGGGAGCCAGGCCCTGGGCTGGGAGAGATGCCCTGGGAGACTGGGATGGCCCACTGCCCCTCATCCGGTGGGTCCCCCGACTCTCAGCCCGGCGACAGCATGAAGGACTGAGAGACGAGGGCCCACTTCTAAGACCCTGCTTCCAGCGAGGTGCCACCAAACCTGTAAGATGCATTCGAGCTGCTCCCCGGGAAGCCCGTGGGGACAGGGACGCCAGCCCCACTGTGGGGCTGGGAGCCGCTCAGAGGAGGGAGTGATGCGCTGAGGCTCACACAGGGGGCCCAGGGCAGGCCGCGCCTCACACCACTCGGGGGGACAGAGGGCAAGGACACTGGGCGGGGCCTCAGGGCCACCCAGACCCTGCTGGCGACCTGGAGTGCTATACTCGCCCTCTCTGAACCTCAGTCCTGTGACCTGTGAAACACAGGAACAGGGTTAGAATAATGTCTTTGAACTTCCCGCTCTAAGGTTTCCCATTCCCATGAGTGTGTGTGCGTGTGTGCGTGTGTGTATGTGTGTGAGAGAAAGAGAGAGAGAGGGAGGTGTGGTAATTCCCTGGAATCCCTTTCCTTCCAACTAATGAGGACAATGTTAAGGATTTCCTGAATTAAAACATTCATTTCTCCAAAAGACTTTAATAGGAGAGGAGGAGGGATCATTAAGATTTTAAAATACGGAGATACAAATGCCCGAAGGTTCCCAAGCAGCCACATCGGGCTGTGGCGGCACTTGCTGCCCGTGTGGTTCTGCGGAACTCGTCGCACCGAAAGCTGACCCAAAGTCAAGTTCACAGGCGCACGGGCGTTTACACAGCCCTGGCTTGTTACCTGGGGACCGCTGTTCCTTTCAGGATATTAGAAAGGTCTGGCGCATGCACTTGATTTCATGGAAGAGTTAATGTTAAAATAGGGGCCAAGCAGACGTTTTGAGTTTCCCTTGAACTTCCTTAGTGATCTCAGAAAGAAAGCATCAAAAATATGTTTTATTCAGAAATGTCTATTCTAAAATTGTCATCTCGAAAAATTAACATGAGGCTTTTGTAATTTTTTTAAAAGGATAGTTTGCTTGAAACATCCTTGCTAGGGCCATTGCCAACATTTCCCCTTAACACCTAACCAGCCGGAGGCTGATAACAGCGAGAAGGAAGAGAATTCCCGGCGTGGGTTTAGACCAGAGAGGGCGGTCTGTGACTGCGAGTCCCGGGCCCTCGGCTGGCGTCGAGGGTCCTCGCCGACCTGCTGGCTTCCCCCGCCGGCTCTCTCCCGGACTCCGTGGGATGCACTTGGCTTTTCCGACTCTGCTCAGGTCCGTCCAGGCTGCTGGGGCTTCTCCTTCCCTCCCGTCGTCAAACCCTTCAGTGAGAGAACCCCCAAAGCAAGCGCACCCCAACCCTTCCCTGAAGAGGGATCTTCCCCACCGGGGTGCTCTCAGCCTCCCCGTGATGCCCCCAGGACCTCGGCTCCAGGGCTCCGAGCTGGAGCGGACCGGACGCCCCTTACCTGTCGCCTGAGTGTGCTGGGGGCTGAGGTTCTCGCGCCCCACACACCCCAGGCCCTGCACGGTGCCCACCAGGAGACAGTCACCTCCGCCAAGCCAAGCGGGCCCGGGGCTTCCACCGGCGACCCAGACTCGGTCTGGGGGACAGGCCCAGGCGCCAGGCCTGCCTGCCCTGGAAGGTTGGCGAGCGGCTCCGCGTTTGTGGCACATCTTCGCTTGGCCTTCCCCCCACGGTCTCTCCCAGTTTGTGCCGACTCCCTCAGGCTGCAGGGCTCCAGGGGGACACTCTAGGAGACCGTTCCGCGTGGCGTGGGCCCAGCTCCCACTCGGAGATGCACAGGACCCACGCCCACGGATAGCTTCTCCCGTGGGGAATCAGGCCTGCAATGTGCCTAGGCCACTTTGAGACTTGCTTTTGCTAAAACTCCCTCACCCGGAATTGAGGCAGCAAACATTTACTGCAAAGTAACTTCCTAAAATCCGTGCTAAAACTCCCCAGTGTGGAGTGTAACCGGTCCAACCACTTTTCCCTTTCCATTTGCTAATATCCTTCTTCTGTGATGTGACTAGTGGCATTGGCTCCTTTGTTGTCTGTGAAAGGTAACCACCTAAATTGAACCTGTGCACGGTAAATGAGGACCATCATGTAAGGTGCCAGGGAACCCAATAAAGGCCGGTCACGGCAAGGGCCGCGGCTTTCGCTCCCCTTGAGAGAAAAGCCATGCTGTCCCTTTTCCTCCACCGGACTCGGTCGTCCGTGTGAATGTCTCGTTTCCTCCATAATGACTCGGACACTGCCGGCCGCTGTCTGCATCAGGACACTTCCTAGCACTGTATGAAGGGCACCCCACAGGCTCAGGACAGATCCTCCCCCAAACCAGAACCTGGCTGGTGCCAAGGGTCCGCCAGAACACTCTGGAAGATGGAACAACGATTTTTGCTGCTTCGTCTGATGAAGTTTTGTTTCATTCTGTTTTTCCATTGTGAGACTAATACACAATTAGGAGCTGCTATCATTTTATTAAACATGTTTATTAACCTATTTCAGTGTTTTCTCAGCCAGGAGAACAACGCGATTTAAGTTCACAGGCTTTGCCGTAACAAGGTAAATAATCGTGACTCAATCAATCAATCGAGCGCTTATTGGATGCAGGGCGGCCACCGCTGCTGCTTGCCCTCGGTTGTCACCTGTGTCACCTGCAGTCCTCGACTTTCGAGACTTTTGTGGGTGCATTTTGTTCCAATGCACCGCACTGCCAAACTCAAGCACGTTTTCAGATGTTGCAAAAATAAAATAAAAAATACACTCCGTGTGGCCACTTGGAAAATAGGACAGAGCACAAGCAAAAATAAACCCTGTCGCCAGAGATACTCTCCTTTCACGTTCTGGTTGCTTTCTCCCAGGTTTTTCTTTCTTAAATGTGTGTTTAGGAACTATCTTTTTATGGACTGGTTTTCCATTCTCATCTTTCCATTTAACATAGCATAAGCTTTCTCAATTTCATTAAATATTTAGTAAAGCACATTTAATGTTTGCACAATGCCCTGTTATGTTATTATACCAGGATTTATTTACCCATTACCCTTTAGTGCAAATGCCCGTTTTTTCAGTAGGAATTCGCGGAGCGCCGCGCTGCGTCTGGCGCCAAGTGGGGCTGGGCCTCTCACGCGGCAGGACGTTCTCGCTCCCTGAACTTGGTCGCGTTGAGTATGTTTCCCCTGAAGCTCTAATAATTCTATTAGGATACGCTTCTTCAAAGGCCACTGTTGGATTAAACAGAATTAACACCTTTTTTGGCCAATTTTTATTTGAAAATTTTCAAATCTACAGGAAAAACGTAGAAAGAATAGTATGAGAGCATTTTGCTTAGATTCACCCCCTGTAAATCCCTCTCCACACACACTCACACACACACGGGATTTCTCCCTGAGCCTCTACTTTCCCGAAAGTAGTCTGCAGACCTCACGGTATCTCCCTCCCACCCAAACACTTCAGCCCGCATCTGTAGAAAAAGATGATCTTCCAGAATCACACTACCTTCACCAGTGTGAGAAATGTGACATTTACATCATCGTGTTGACCAGGACACACCTCACTGGCTCCTCCCCCTCTGTCCCAGTGGCGCCCTCCGTAGCCCCTTACCTGTGCTGGTCTAGAAGGTTGTCCGTTATTGCACTTAGGTTTTGGGGGCTCAGGGTCCAACTGAGATCGCCCATCGCACCTGCTTGTCTTGTCTCATTCCTTCCCCCACGCCATGGACTTCTTGCGGTAGGAACTACGCTGAGTGAAGTTCATTCTCTTCAGGTGTATAATTCTATGCATTTTGACAAACTTACATAGTAATGAAACGACCTTGGCGGAAGCCCAAGACACAGAGTATTCGCTTTGTGCCCCGCAGTTCCCTCCGGCCCTTTCATAACCCACCCCTTCCCTCCTTCTCGGCCCAAGGTTTTGCATTTTCCAGGAGGTGACGTCGGTGGGCACACCCATTGCCCAGCTGGTTGGATATGACTTCTTTCAGTCAGCGTGATGCTTTCGGGAGTCACTAGCATGCTACACGACCCAGGAGTCTCTTCCCTTTAACCCCCGAGCAGCCGTCCCTCCCAGGGGCGGAACACGATTGCTCGTTCATTCACAGGAATGGACAGTTGAGTCCTCTGGACTTGGCGGTAGAGGATGCCCGCCGCCGCCGGGAGTGCTTGTGTGCCGGTTCCTTTGCACTTAACTTCCTTTCAGTGAACACGCAGGTGTGGCACCGCCGGGTCTGATCTGGAATGTGTGCTTAATCTTACGGAAGACGCCCAAGCTGCTGCTCCACGCAGCTGCGTCGTCTGGCTCCCCCGCGGCGGCGTGAGAGTTCCGGTTGCTCCCAGGTGTGAGTCCATGTGCACTGTCCCGAATGTCGATGTCCGGTTTGTCCAGCACTGGGTTTTTTTTTTTTTAAGACAATGTTCTTTTTCCCTTGCTTTATAAACAAGAGGTTACGCGAGCAAAGATCCTGGGAAGAGCGACGCTGACTCAGAACGGTCGGGTTTGATGGTGCGCACGCGTGAAGGGGCTGCAGCCTCGCCACCTGAAGAGGGGGCTGCAGATGGGACGCTAGGAGCCAAATGAGCCCTTCTTTCCGGGTGTTCACTTGCTTGATGAGAGTTTGGATAAAAAGGGCATTTAACTGCTAATCCTTGGGTATTAGAAATTAATGTTATGTAACAAAAATTATAGAAATTAGCAAGCCTTTATACAGCTCTTGCTCCTTCGAATTATTTGTGCGATTGTTCTGGTTTTTATAGAGTAAAAGAAATTAAGTATATAGAAAATGCTAATTGTTTGAGGGCTGTGACACTTTAAGGGAAATTTTCTATCCATAGAGCCTCTTTGCACGTCGCCATTCACCCCTGCGGACACGGTCATCTCCACCCAAAGGGAGAATTACATGGAAAAATGTACACCCCCTTTGCTGTCTTTCTCCAGCTGTTTTCTCCCCTCTCCCCTACCCGGAAGTTTCTTGCTGCTACTCAATCACAAGTGGATTCTGCGTTCTAATCAGTGTCCGTGCGTGCTCACACGAAAAATCACAGTTTCAATGTACCGAGAGGGAACAAAAGATTTCCTTCCTGCTTCATTGTCGAGCAGTCGAAACGCCAGCGCCGTGATTCCGCCGGTCTCCGAGAGCCGGGTGGACCTGCAAAGCGCTGTCTCTGCTTATCGGCTCCCACGCCAGACCCTGCTCCTCCCGACTTGTGAGCTCAGTGTCTCAAGAGTCCAGGCTGGCGTCCGGGCCTGAGAAACCACGGCTTCAGTGCGCGTCACTTCCCCCCACCAATGCACGAGCAGTTCTGATGAGAGCTGCCCCCAGTCTTGTACGGGGCCGTGTCTGGGCTCCCACTGGTGGGAGTCTCAATAAACACATCTGACTGGGAGGGAGTTATTTGTGAATATGGTGAATGGGAGGGGTCTTTGACGCTTTCTGTGACAATCCATTCCGTAAAATCTGCAGGTCTACTTTGTGGCCAAGGAAAGGGGTAAAACAAGGAACCAGGGAGACAGCCCACTCCCCGAGGGTGCAGGGCCTGGTGGGGCAAGTCGCCCATTGCACCCACTAAACTCACGCATCGGGGGCTCTGGAGCTAATCACACGGCGTGCACGCCGGTCCGCCCTCACAAGGTCATCACAACTGTTTCCCAGGGAGGAACGATGGCTGACACAATGCACTTGATCTTGCTACAAATGCAGTAAATCTTACTACAAGTAAATGAGCCAACAGTCTTCATAATGATTAATTGTCTTCGTAATCAATAGTCTTCATCCAAGTCCCACACTCACCCTCAACAATCTCGTCATCAGCAGTGAATGCATCCCATTTTCTCCTGCCGTTGTTGATGAAGAGTGTTAAACATCTGCTACAAGAAAGCAGATCTGTGAGCCCCTCTTTGATGTTTGGATGAACAATGAACTCATTCCCTTTTTCCAAGGGAAGGCTGTTAACTCCCTCCTCGAAGAAAAGCAGTAATTTGACCAGGACTAGGGCAGTCTGACCGGTGCTCTCTCCCACCCAAGTCAGCTAGTGCACATGGATCTGGGCGAAAACTTAAGGCCACTTCCCATTTTGTTAAAATTTAATAAAAAATAAACAATAAAGCCCTGTCTGTGTTATTTGGTGTATCATTTTTATCCTTCTATCTAATGCTTGGTTAGGAATACTTCCAGCTTCAATAACACTCAAATAATGGCAATCGATAGCTTAGCTTGGAATTTATTTCACCCACAAGACAACAATTTAGGAGTTGGCCACCTAGGGCTGGTACAGGTGCCCCAGGATCTCGTCTATTCCACACCTTTGGCTTTGGACACTGCTGCCTTATGACTGTCCTCATCATCACCATGCCTGCCATTTCCTGTCACACATGCACCCTGGGATCAAGCAGGAAGGAAAAAGAGGAAGTGGGGAGAGGTGAAGGAACATCATATCCACCACTTAGCTGCAAGAGAGTCTGGAAATATGTCTCTTTTAGCTGATCACCTCATGCCTGCAACCCCATCAGGAAAAGGCTAATAAACACTGGCTAAGCAACTAGGGGGCTTTTATAAACATATAGACATCAAGGGACAGGCTACCTGAAGGGTAGGTATGCTCGATGCACTTGGAGCATGCAATGGACTGTAGCAGATGTAGCAGCAATGCTCACATCCCCTGACCCTTTACCATTTTTTACATACCCACTGTCACTCCTATTAGGCACTGAGTATGTCTCGTTGTTTGAGGGCTGCTGGAGTGTGCTGTGGAGGGTACCGGGAGAGAAGGGAAGTGCTTGGGGATTTACACCCCACCCCCAGAATCAGCTCTTAACCAATCGCATAAGTACTTCTCTCCCCAGCTTCCTTTGGGGATTAAGCCAAACTTGCATGTCGGGGGCCCGATGCCTGCCCTTACTTGACCTCCTTGACTCCCTAGTCCAACCTCCCCACTCCCCTTCCAGTTTTCCTGCGATCACTTCTTCCTATATGACTTTCCCAGACGTCTTTACCTCAAGAGATGTTTCTCAGGGGCCCAGACTAAAACATCAGCTGTCATCATTTCAGCCCCATCGGTACATCCAAACGTACATATTCCCCCTAGTCAATCCTGCAACTATTTACATTGTTGGCAACCTCTATGCTGTGTCTGACCTTCAGGTGCTTACCCACAGGTCCCATTGTTAATAGGCCTTGTGAGCCCCGGTCAGTGTGATGGGACCAGCCAACTGCAAGGTAAAAGGCTGAGTTAACCTCCATTTTTTAACCATTTTTTGAGCAAAGGGTGACTTTTAATCAGAATAAAGCACATTCTTATCATGCCATTTGAGAAGGGCACGCTCTTCAGCAAGGCTGCTTGCACTGGGTCCAAGTTCAGGTCAATCACACGAGTGAAAACAGGCTTCAACAACTGCGCTCTGTAAAGTGAAT
This sequence comes from Glossophaga mutica, assembly GCA_039655065.1. Lineage (NCBI taxonomy): Eukaryota > Metazoa > Chordata > Mammalia > Chiroptera > Phyllostomidae > Glossophaga > Glossophaga mutica. Next base: position 175,009,866 of record CM077307.1, read on the forward strand.
TTCATTGTTCCAGTGGTTTTTGAACCCGAGCTTGAAGGAAGACACAAGCAGCTTCTCATTCTAAGCTTCCCTTGCTTGTATTTTCACTCATTGTTTCTCACCAAAGGACCACCCTCTCTAGATGCAGAAATAGTCTTATATTTTCTTTAAAGCTTGCAGGCTTGTTTTCAAATATTCCACTATGAGATTCACTTTGTATCATTTATTATTTAGTTTTCTCTAACAGGAGACAGTAAGATTTAAGTATGTTGGCTTTGCAACAATTATAAAGTTATTCTTTGGGGTAATTTCTAAGAATACTCATGCCTTCTTGATCATTGGACGCTGCTGACTCTGGCGTGCTGGCTGTTCTTGAAGTGTCCTCTGCTATGTCAAGGTCAATGACAGAAGCTACAGAAACAAAGGTATGTTAGTCTCAATCTTTGGCGACTCCAGGAGGCTCCGAATGTCTTCGTTACCTGGTATACTTTCATTTGTTTCAAGGTTAGTCTTTAACTTCCCTTCTTAAAAGCAACATGTTTTAAGTTCCCAATTGAAAATATAATTCCTAAATTGTCATGCTTTAACAGAGCAAATGAAGACTGTCACTAATTCAGCAAGAGCTGAATTTGCAGACTGTTTTGTCATGAGAATTCACTGCAGCTGGAACCAGGCAAAGTTGCATTTTGATAAACAAAATGTTTGCGCCAACACGGCGGCAGCAGGAAGTTACGCTGGCTGGTGCGGGCCAATTTTATTTTCTGTAATCAAACACTGGCCCAGGAAGTGACACATTCGCTTGAAAAACAGCTTCCAGTTTAAGATTCCGCACCAAGGACATGCTTTTACTTCCTCCAAATAAAACTCCAATGACGGGGCAGGGGTGGAGGGAAGCATGCAAGGAAATAAATTTGTAATACAATTATTACACCTCAAAATGCCAAATGGAAAATGATGGGAGCTCATAAAGGCCTCCACTTCTCAGCGGTTCACGCTGTCAGGGGACCTCTCTGCGGCTGACCCCTAGCAAAGCCACGCTTTTTGTGTGCAAACAAAGCCTTTAGGGAGCGCACCTCCTCCGCCGAGACGAGCTGGCTGGCGGCAGCCGATGGCGTTTGCTGAACTCAGCCCCAGCCCACGGGGGGAGAGGCTCGCTGCTCCCAAGACCTCAGCCCTCAGCTCCAGGGGAGAGACACATCCCCCTCCCTGCAAGAGGAAGCGTGCTGGGCGGAGAGGAGAGAAATACGCCCAGGGCGGCACTGCTTATAAGAAAACCTAAAAATGGAACTCCTTAGGACCCAGTGATTCTGCTTCTGGGGCTGTATCCTAGGAAACCCGAAACACTCATTCGAAAGAGCATAAACACCTCCGCGTTCTGTGCGGTGTTATTTACAATCGCCAAGAGACGGAGGCAGCCCAAGTGCCCATCCGTCAATGAGGGGATAAAAAAGGCTGTGGCACGTCACACCATGGAGTACTACTCGGCTGTAAAAAAGAAGGAAATCTTACCCCCTTTGCGACAGCGTGGATGGACCTGGAGAACATGGTGCTAAGTGAAATAAGCCAGTCAGAGAAAGACAGGTACCGGACGGTCTCACTCACACGTGGAATCTAATGGACCAACTGAACTGACACGCAGAATAGAGAGAGACTCAGAGAGAATAGCCTGGCAGCTGTCAGAGGGGAGGGGGGTTGCAGGGCTGGATGACAAAGGGATTAAACAAACAAACAAACAAACCAGCGCCCCCGGACTCGGACAACAGCAGGGGCGCTATCGGAGGAGAGGGCGTGGGGGAGGTGGACGAGAGGAAAGGGGATAAATGGGACGGAAGGAGACCTGACTTGGGCTGGGAACACACGATACAGTGTACAGGGGGTGTGTTACGGAATTGTACACACTATATAGTTTCATTAACCAGCGTCGCCCCAATACCTTCCATTAAAAAACACAAGGAAGTGCTCGGTGGGCCAGAGGCTTCCATGGACTCCCGCTGACCCAAGCCGAGGGGCTCCCATCTTCCGAACAGGCCCCAGGCAGCTGGGGCCAAGGGGCACCGGGGGTGAGGGGGCAAAGGTGCCGGCCCAGCTGAGGATGCTGTGTGCATGGGGCGGGCCCACTTCCCCGTGGTCTGCGCTGCGTCCCTGCCGAAGCACAAGGCTGAGTCTCTCCACCTTAAGGAGACGGAATCACCACAGGGGAGCAGCCGGGTTTCAACACTTACTGAGCACCTACTGAGTGTCAGGCATGTGCTAAGCCCCAGCAGAGGGGAGAAGCTGACCGGTAGCTCCAGAGCAGAGCTCGGGGCAGAGTGCAGGATGGCAAGTTGCTGGCACACAGCGCCACCTGTTTCGAAGTGACCCCACCGGGCCATCCGCGGGGCACTTTTCAATCACTGTCAATGCGCCAGGAAGCTCACCGTCCACCTTCACCTGCGGCAGAGGGTTACTGGGCTGCGGCAGTCAGCAAGGAGCCCGTAAAACGCTGCCCCCTGTTTCAGGGGAACTTAAAACATCCCGGGATGTGTGAGTGATGATTACCCAGGAACCCGCAAGCAGTTATGCCATTAGAATCCCCTTCGTTGATGTTTGCATTTGGAACTCCTTCCCCTCCCCTCCCCTCCCCGATCCTCCCGAGACCTGGAGTGGAGATGTCACGGGGTGTCTGTCTCCCGCCGGCTGAGACGCCCCAACCAGCAGCATTCTGAGGGCCTCTGGGAGCGGTTCGGCGTCTCCGGGGGAATCCGGACAGAAAGGGAGCCATGCCTTATGTGCGAAGGAGGCTTACAATTCCCACTGCTAAAACGATGACAGCTACAAAACCTTGGTGACACAGGTCCCCCCGCCCGATTCCTGACGACAGTCTGGGCCTTTCCGCGGCCGGTTTCGCCACAACCTGTGGCGCGTCCTGCCTCTCGGCCGGAGGTACTTGGCATAGGGAAGGCTGGCGGCGATCTCGTGGAATGAGCCAGGTGGCCCGGGAAAGGAAAGGGCTTTGTCCACGTTGTCTGGGTTGTTTGTTAGTTCTCTTACCGAGAGGAAACCTGGGTGCCTGGTGTCTGTATTTACGGAGCAGCCCTGGGGGGAGGGAGGGCCTGATGCTTAGGAGCCCGATTACAGTCTGCTGGGGCGCCCACGTGACCGGGCGCGGGGGGTCAGCGGTGCCCACCAGGAGGGTCCCTTCGAGCAGCGTGCCGGTGGTGCCTCCGGGGTCACAGGACGCAAGGCGGCGGGTGAACGGTTCTCCGGACACAGTGCGTTCAGTTGTGGAAATTACAGGACAGCAGAGAAGTTGGCCGTCGCGCGGCCTTGGCGGCTGCCACGCTTCCCCGTGATCACAAGCCGCCAGCGCTGGCGTGGGGCTCTGCCTCGGCCTCTCGGTTCCAACAAGGCGCAGAGACCCTGGCACCTCGGGTGCGGGGGGTGTGCGCTGTGCGCGGGGTGGGCGCTGTGGCTTCAACGCAGCTGTGCTTTCTGTTTTGCTTTGTTTTTTATTTATCATGAGTAAATGTTTTCACCAGGGCAAATGTACAAAAGCTACTAGGACCATGAGAGCTGACTGGAAAACGCGTGTTTTCCGATAAGTAACCGGGGGACGGAGTTGTCATCCTCAGAGGTGGCGAAGTCTAGGCGGGAAGCGCGTTTGGAGGGAGGGGGAGGACCGGGGATTCGGCTGGAGAGGGCAGGACTCGGAAAGTGTAACAGACCCAGGGACACCTCGGTGTTCAAGTAAACACCAAACAACCCCACACAAAAAGAGGAAGAGAATTCTAACAGGCGGTGGATTAACACAGAAATATCAGAGAGCAACAAGCCAAAGGAAAGGAAATGCACCCTTATAATCAATCGGGAAAAGGTATAAAAAATTAATGTCGTGCCTTTCTCTTCCAATCTGGTTGACCAAGATACAAAAATATCACATCTAGTGCTAGAAAGGATCTGGTTAACTGGGCGATTTGATGGACCCGTTAAGGAAGTATTAACTGGTGAAGATTCAGGAAATGCTTTGAAACTTAGTTAATATTACTGCATTGCATGACATAAATTGCCTTCACGTTGATTTCCGTTTTCTGGTTTTACTGAAATCTGGGGAGCTGACTTTTTGAGGAGAAAGATTTTCTTTCAATTGCTTGCTCTATTAGGTAGGAGCTACTTCCAGACTAAAAAGTTAAATTAGATTTTGAAAACAAATATGAATAACTTCTTCTCTTTACCAAATTTGATTCCTTTGAATAAGCCACTGGGATGTCAGAGAAATTGAGCGGCAAGAAAAGGGCTCAGGCTGACATTATTCATGACGATCCTGAGATGACAGATTCTTGAACTCGGCACAGTTGACCGGAGGGCTTGGCAAGTGGGCGTCAAAGCACATGAGGTCGCAGGTGACGTCTAGAAGAAATCACTTCCCGTTGCTGCCACCGCGGCCAGTGTAGCCCCAGAGGGCGGTGGAAATCTAACTGCGGTTAAGTGTAGACGACCGCTTCTAAACACAGCACCAGACCATCTTCTGAACTAGCCAGTTCTACATCCCCCACGTTTGCTGGATACCCAGTGAAGTCTCCGAACGCCTCTGGAGTCTCCCAAAGGATGGAGCGTGTGGACACAGCTCTGAGATGATAGATTCGAGCAAGGAGGTCTAGGTCTCTTTCACCTCTGAATTGCTGCACCTGCCAAGTACCTGGAACAGAGAAATTACACAAAGGAATGGAGGAGCCGCTCAACTATGTCCGACCAGTGGATGGATGGATGGATGGATGGGATGAGATGAGTGGGTGGGTGGATGGGATGAAGTGAGTGGTGGATGGATGGGATGACTGGGTGGGTGGATGGATGGATAGGATGAGTGGGTGGGTGGATGGGAAGAGTGGGTGGGTGGATGGATGGATGGGATGAGTGGGTGGGTGGATGGGAAGAGTGGGTGGGTGGATGGATGGATGGATAGGATGAGTGGGTGGGTGGATGGATGGATGGATAGGTGGATGGATGGGATGAGATGAGATGAGTGGGTGGACGGATGGATGGACAGAGAGATACCAACAAGAAACAAAACCGAGTTTTCACTGCACAGCAAAGTTGGTTAGAAGTAGCCCAAGGAACAGCCTGGCTCCAAAGCAGCTCTGGAGGACGTGTGCTCAGAGAGAAGACCTAGATAAGTAATTAATTAAAGGAAGACACTCCCGGGGCCATTTGCTTATTGGAAAAGCTAAAGCCTTTTTCCTTTCTTTCTTGCACTGGCAGCATTTTAATGAACTTGTTCCTTCCTGATTCTGCAGATGTCATGATGAAGGTATGCTTTTTTATTTTTAAATAATGAGATGAAAAAATGTGGCTCGACTTACCAGACTCCTAACCTGTTTTTAGAAAAATGCTAGCAAAGGCTTTTATTTTAATTCTTATGAGTTTATAAAGAAAGGCAAGCCAAATCAAGCCGAATGCGTAGGTTTTTTGAAGCAAATGACATTTCTTCCCTGGTCTTGTAGGTCAATGATACCTCTAGCAGCCTCCTGCACCGGGGCGGGGTAGGGCGGGCAGGGGCAGTCCCAGGGCTGTTGGGAAGCGCGGCCCACGTCACTAGCCACGTCCCTTTCCACTCTGCCCAGGGCGACCCTCCCAGGCCACGGATGAAGGATGTGTAGCCCTTCCTGTGTGTGACACACTTCTCCAGGAGTTATAGCTGGAAATTGTGGAGCAAAGTCTCTCCAAAGGTTGCAAAATCAAATTTTTATAATGTTAGTGTGAATACGAAGAAACGAGGGTTAAAATAAATCAGCGGCTTCCATGTTTCCCCTCCTCTTTTCAAAGACAAAATACGAGGTGCTGCTTGTAAGCTGCCTCCGGCCTGGGGGGCCGTTTGAGGAAGGAACACCCCAAGGGCTCAAAGACTCCGGAGGAAGGGGGAAGCGGCCAGTTCAAGGCTGTGCAGAAGGCGGGAGTTCAGCAACCACTTGTTCGTTACAGTTGGAAACATTTGGGGAGGAACTTCATGAACAAGTGGTTTTCAAAACAAAAGTTTGGCCTGTTCGTGTCCATGTAACTTCTGGAAATGAGGAATGGGTCGTAGCTTGGGGACCAACCGGAGAGCAGATGGGGTGACGGGGAAACTGCTGGTCCTTGATCCCGGGAGGTGGGGTGTGGCGATGCCTCTGCCTCGCCTGCTGAACCTCGGGGCCAGAAAACGAAGCTTTTGTCCCGATCAGTATTTCAGAGATAAGATGCCTATATAGGTTTTTTATTTAAAGGCACCCTTTGTGCGTCCAGGTGAAGAGCCTGCTCATCGGCAGAGTGAATGAAGATGAGTGACACGCGGAAGCCCGAAGGACAACCGCTACGTGAACAGGGCTGAACACAAGGCGTCTGCAGTGAGCCCCTGGCTGGGCCTGCCCGTCTTCCACTGGGCAGAGCTGCTCTCGGGCCCGTGGGCTCTGGTCCGAGGGCCCCGCCGCCAGCTGGCCGGCCTGGGGCAGGCACTGTGCCTCTGTAAGCCACGCTTCCTTCGTTTATCCAAGGCTCACACTCAGGGGCTGCAGTGACATTTACATGAAATCGCTCGGCCCAGGGCCGGTCCCAGAGCAAACACACAACACGGGATCGTCAATTCTATTGATAAAACTATCCAAGCAATCAAAGAGCGTCCGAGTCTCAGGAAGCAATGTGGTGAGGAGTTTCCCGAGCCGCCCTTGGAAGCCGAGACCCGGACCGTGGCCTACGATGCAAAAACGAAACCCTAGACACTCTCCTCTTCGTGGTTCTTAGCACCCCAAGGTCCCTGGCCAGTGTGCCCTCTTCCTACCAGGCTGTGGAGATTCCCAAACGTTTGTTTTCTGTGTGTAACGTCCAGGGTATTTGTTGGTGCTTGATGCTTGGTGCTTGGTGCTTGGTGCTTGGTGGGAGGAAGAGCGAAACCGTACCTGCTTCATTTGTCCACGAGCGTAGGTTCTCACGCGATTCTTTTGTGATAAGACTTTGCCAAGGTTACTTTAGCACAGAAACTTTACTAAAGAGTGTAGCTGGCCAGCATGTCCCCTCTGTGCACACTCACTGGGTCCCTGTTCTGCCCAAGACTCCGAGTTCCCAACCCCTCGCCCCGAGAAGTTCCCGTGCTCTTTCCAGCCGCAGCCGTCCGACTCTCTGCACCACCGAGGAGATCTGCCCACGTCTGAAACCCACATGAACGGAACTATGCACGTCTTTCTGAGCCTTGCTTCTTTTCCGCAACGTAATATTTTTAAGGTTCACCCCTATTGTTGCATTTATCAAAAGCTCATTACTTGCACCTGCTGAGTAGCAAGCAGTTCATTGTACAAATATACCAGAGTTAATTGATTCTTTGTAGTTTGTCTTCAGGGGTAACTTGGTGCCCACAAGCCGAGGGGCTGGAGGTACAGCTTGTGCTGGTCAGGCCAACGACTCACAGGTCACGCAGGCCGAGACCGAAAAGACAAATCTCGGCCGCTCCTTATGCTTTGTAACAGGTTAATACAAAAGGCGCAGTTTGCCCTGGCTGGTGTAGCTCAGTGGATTGAGCTCGGGCCTACGAACCGAAGGATCGCGGTTCGATTCCCAGTCAGGGCACATGCCTGGGTTGCCAGGCCAGTTCCCGGCAGGGGACACACAAGAGGCAACCACACATTGATGTTTCTCTCCCTCTCTCCTTCCCTTCCTCTCTAAATATAAATAAATAAAATCTAAAAGGAAAAAAAAAGTACTTAAAAAAATCCTTAATTTAAAAAAAAAAAAAACAAAAGGCGCAGTTTACGCTCCTCAAATAAGGTAATTTCGGGAAAATCCTACGAGGCGCCCATGGGTCTCCGTACCTTCGGAAATCCTGATTGGTGGACGTGTGGGCCTCTGCGCTCGATCTGCTGTGTGCAGACTCTCAGAAGTCACGTGACCGCCACCATCTGAGCAGCACTGTGCCTGACACCAAATGATAAATATAGACAGCGCAATGCAATCACTGACCAGAAGAGACCGTTCGCTTCATATTTCACGTGAAAAAATTTAAAAGGCGACTTCATGTTGCTTTGCTTGCAAAGCAAAACAAAACACCGGAAAACAGCGCAACGTTAACTCGATTACGGAGACGGATTTTGTTTGCAGACGTCCCCGTCCAGAACGCGCAGCGACAGATGGTGCCGCTGCAGGTGGGGAAGGGAGAACACGCCGGCGGCCTCGGCCTGCAGCGGTCCAACCCACGAGCCCTGGGAGAAGGGACTGGCTCTGAGGAGTCTTCACTGAGCGCCTGCTGTATGCATGTTACAGGACAAACGCCTCGGTGCATGCAAAGCGGGCGGATGCAGAGCCGGCCAGAAAGAGCTTGCGGATCACGTGGGAGAAAATACCTTGCAGGGAAGATAAAATAACAACACGAGATTTCTTCGAAACCGTTCTCACGTGACTAAAGCTACATGTGAGTGTGCAAGTCCTTCCCCGAAGATCTTGACCTCCATCCCGAGATGATGATCCAGGGGAGACACGCCCTCCCGTTTGCAGGCGGGTGCACGTGGCTGATCCGAGGGCACAAGGGCGGGGCGTCCGGTGCAGCCAGGGGCCAGGGAGCCTCCCTCCTGGCGCCCGTGTGCGGATCACATACATGGGATGAGATCTGAAATGGCCTCTTCACCCAGTGGGGCTCGGAAGGCAGGAGGCAGCTCAGGCACACGGGTCCGAGCTGGAGCTGGGTCCTCAGCGGGGTGGATTTGCTGACGTGGACAAAGAAGGTTCCGGAAGAGGGCTCCTGCGAGACAAGCCTTTGCAGCCTGCTTACACCAGTGGAGTAGGTGAGAGCGTTCGGGAGAAAGGTCACGTTTGGGCCTACCCCGCTACGGAGCCCGGGAGGAAAAGAGGCCCGAAGTGAGTCCAGGAGGGCTGAGACCAGACCTGGAAGACGGCGGGGCTGAGAGCGGCGGCGTCAGGCGGCCGGGCCGCAGGCTGGAAATGCGGCCACGCGGTGAGATTCCAGCGCCATGCGCGCACGGGCCGTTTAAGGTACTTCCGTTTGCTTTTCTTTGTTGCCGAGTTCGCTCTCCGCCTTTGCAGGGAAAGGGGACGCGCTGCGTTGGTAGCAGGAGGCGAGGCGGTTCCGCCTGGTTCGTCTCACGGGGAGCGGAGCTGTGTTCGCACTTGGTGCGGCCAACCGTGCCGCGGGCCGCCTTCCTTCTTTCTTCCCCCTTTGTCTTTGGAATTCTCTAGAGATTTCTCCTTCGGAGGTCTGAGAGGGGCAGGTGCTTCCACCGTCACCCCTGTCATTACCCAGGAGCCTCGGAGGTGGCCGGCAGGGGTCACTCTCCAGGAGCCTGCGTCCCAGGCTGTGACCTCCCGGGTGCTGTTCAGTTGCGTTTCGTTTTTCCCTCCTGGGGCAGGAAGGCCGGACGGAGCTGGAACCGGGTATCCAGTAAGTAGCGTCACCAGCGCTAAAATCCAGGGCAGCTGGCTCCGTAAAGCGTTTCAGTGGAGGGCAGGCTCTGGGCGCCTTGGAAACCACTGCTTTCCCCTGCCGCGCTCCAGAAGCCCGGTTCTCGCTCATCTACACCCTGAGAACCGGCGGGGCTCCTACAGGTGTGGAGCCCCGTCCCCCACCCACCATCGGGGTCACAGTTTAGGTTTTAGGAACCCAGCAGGGGCTCCTGGCCAGCCCCGCACCCAGGAGTCCGCGCCAGGCGCTGTGTTTCTCTGTGTCCCCGGGATGTCTCTTCTGTTTGGGGGCGGCAGCGTGCCCGGTGGCCCCCGTTCTCTGACAGATCGAACAAGAGTTTGTTGAGTCCTTTTTCTTGTTGCGGGGACAGGAGTGACAATTAGAACAATTAGAAGTTGTTCTAATAGCCTTACGCGTTGGACCAGACCCTGCAATTCTCAATCATTCCGTTGTGAAAAAATGCTGACATATATGCGGTACCCTCAGGGCAGCCCCCGCAGCCCCTCCCCCAGCCTCCGTCTCTCAGCTCTGGCCCTAACTTCTTTCACCTGGACTCCCTCCCGCTCTTTGCAAACCCTGGGAGTATGTCCCTTCGTGAAGGCCCACCTCAGCATGCATCCCCAAATGTAAGGACCACGGAGAACATCTGCAGTACCATTCTGCAACGCATCGAATACTGTCATTAAAACCTTTCTGACTGCCTCGCATTTTAAAATTTATTTGAATTAGTGTCCAAGGAAAGTTAGGGCCTCTTTTTAAAAACTGTGGCCTTTATTTTCGCTTGCCTTGACTTTCCTCTTTTTCTGACTTTAAAACGACACTAACAATGCTGTGCACACAGGCAGAGTCATATGACAGAAATTTGGTCGTTATTTTACAAATGTGGTTACATGCACTAGTCTGTGTTGAGTCGAGATGACCTCACTTAACAATTGCTCTGTCCGCTGCTAGGGAGCCGGCTGGGTCTCTTCAAAGAGCCTCAGCCTATTCCAGGCACACGTGACCGGATCACATCCGTCCGCCCCACGGTCGGCATCCGGCACTCGTGGCCCCTCACTCCCCGAGGTCCTTCCGGCAGGCCCTGCGACTCGGAGGGCCTGCGTGCCCGGGAGTGCGATCACTGGGTGAGAAGCGTAGGTGGTGTGTTTCCGATGGCTTTTCGGAAGTATCATGTGCGTTCATTAACATCAAAGGAAATTTCAGATTTCCTTACTGGTTTTCTTTTCTGTGTGTTCTGGCAATTAGTGAAAAGGCGTGTTGAAATCTCTGACAACTCCGAGTTAGTCTGCTTCTCTTTCCGGTTCTATCAGTTTTTGATTCGTAAGTTTTGAAGCTCTCATATAAATGCTGAGGCTGGTTCTGCATTCTCGGAGCGCTGACCCCTGTATCGCTGTGGGCTTACTTTCTTTGTCCCTGGCAACATCCCTCACTCTGGAGTCCTCTCGCCCGAAGACTGAGGCTGTAATTACACATGTAGCAGGCCGCTTGAAATCTTCCTGCACCTCACTGATTCTCGATCTTTCGGTCTTTTTGTCTCCGGGTTTTATTTTGAGTCTTACTATGTCTTCCACCACCCCTTTCTTCTGCAGTCTCTAGTCTGCCCCTAATGCCATCCAGGGGCCTGCGACAGGCCAGGCAGGAGTCCGGGTCCACACAGCGGGCTGCTGCGGCCAGTCACGGCCAAGGTGGCAGGCTCGGGGGAGACACAGGCAGGGTGCTGAGCGGTGCAGCAAGCACCCAGACAGCCCCCACGGGGGTGACGGTCCGGTTAGCCTCAAAGAGACCAGCGAGGGAAGGAAGTATGGGGTCACAGCAAGATGGGGGAGTCTCTGGATTTATGGGGAGACCAAGCCTTTTATCAGTATTATTATTCTCAGTGGCCTTCGATGTCATGCTGTGTTAGTTCCGGGTGTACGGCATAGTGGTTGGGTGGTCAGACAACCGTGTACTTTACAGAGCGGCCCCCGTATTCCCCCCGCCCACCTGGCCGCGCGCACAGTTGTTACAATGCTGTCGTCCGTATTCCCTGGGCTGCAGTTCACACCCCAGGACCACGTTGTAACTCCGATCTGCACTGATCGCTCTCTTCACCTTGCCGACCCAGCCCCCAGCCCCCCTCTGCTCTGGCAGCCCTCACCCTGTTCTCCTCGGCGAGTCTGTTTCTGTTTTGTTTGTTGATTTATATTGTTCACTAGATTCCTCGTATAAGTGACATCGTGGGGTACTTGTCTTTCTCCGACTGGCTCATTTCACTGAGCCCAGCCCCCTGGAGGTCTGTCCACGCCGCCGTAGGTGGTCAGATTCTGTTCTTCTGCGTGGCCGCATACTATCCTGTTGTACCAGCGCTTTTTATCTGCTCATCTACTGATGGGCACTCGGGCTGCTTCCACATCTTGGCTGCTGTAAGTAATGCTGCAGTGAATATGGGGTGTATTTATTCTTTAAAGTCAGTGTTTGGGGACTTTTGAATGTATACCTACAAGCAGAATCACTGGGTCATAAGGCAGATCCTTGATGAAAAATGTTGATTTTTGAGGTAACTCCACACTGCTTTCCACGGTGGCTGCCCCAGTCTGCATTCCCTCCAACGGTGCACGAGGGTTCCCTTTTCTCCACGTCCTCCCCAGCACCTGTTGTTTGTTGACTTATTGATGATGACCAGGTGTGAGGTGATAGCTCATTGTGGTTTTCATTTGCATCGCTCTGATGATTGGTGACATGGAGCATCTTTTTATATGTCTATTGGCCATCTGTACGTCCTCTTTGGAGAAGTGTCTATTCAGGTCCTTTGCCCATTTTTTAAATTGGATAGTTTGTTGGGTTTTTGTGGGGGTGGGGGGTCGGTTGTGTGAGTTCTTTATGAATTTTGGATATTAACCCTTTATCAGATGTATCATTGGCGATATATTCTATGGTGAGATCAAGTCTCGAGTGATTTATCTACTCTAAGGCCATCTCTCAGGACAGACTGACCCATGAGGGCAGGGGACACTGTCCGTCCCGTTCACAACAAGCCCTGGGCGGAGAGAAGTCACTCAGGATACATTTTGAAATAATCGGAAGAAGCAGGCCCACGGACTGTCGAAGCCCTAAGAGCCGGCTTTGGGGCAGAAAGCCTTGGACACAGGCTTTGGGGGGCTGGCATTCTGTGACCTGGAAGCAGGGAAGGAGACAGAGGCACTTCCCCCTCCAAATTTCCCCTAGCTCCAGTTTTCCGGCAATTGTGATCATTGTACAGGGCGAGGAAGGCATGGATACAGGGAAGTCATAATTATGTCCGTGATGCATAATAGCTTCCAGACTGACCCTGTGTAAATGGGTAATATTTGTAAGTGGAGTAAACTGTAATTTTAAATAAAATGAAAATTGGGACTCTATAACACATCTCAAAGTATCTCATTACCAGAAGCAATTTTGCCTGCAAATGCCCTAATCCATCATTAAACACGAGCACGTTTTTGAAGTGTGACTGCCACCCATCACAGTTGCTCTGGCGTGGTACTCACAAGCCTCTCCCGAAGGCCATCCGGCGCGTGTAACGGTGTTTAGCGGCATCGGAGGCTCCGGTTTCATTAGGAAAAGGGGTTAGAAGTATGAAGGCTGAGACACGAAGCCCAGCGAGACGTGGAGACCGCAAACTGTCAAGGCCTCCAGAATCAGGGACACCTCAGAAACCGCCCCGGTGATGCAGGGGGCGGGGGGTGAGGGCCTGGGACGGGAAAGGGCGTTGCTTAAAAAGGAAGGGCATGCGCATAAACGCAGACTCTACTTAATAATAATAATATATATGGGCTTCTTCACTGTACCGAATGCACCATAATCATGAAATAATGTTAGTAACAGGGGAGCTTGTGCATGAACTATAGGTTAACTGTCCGGCCCCCCCTTTTTTTTTCCTGTAAATCTAAACTTCTAAAAAATAAGGTCTACTTAAACGTAGAGACAGCAAGAATGGACCGGGAGGCCTCGAAGCCCCGTGGCTGCCCCGACGGGGTTTAACGGGGCTGGTTTCACTGCCGAGTGGCCGTGACCGCTGGCGCTGCGGTTTCCTGGAGCCTCGCAGACGTGCTGCTGACAAACACACGGACTCACTCTCACGCTCTTTTGCGTAGAACGTCAGGCATCTGCACGCGCGTGTCTGCCAGCACATCCGCGGGCGTGCAACACGCCGCACAGCCAGCTTCGGCGCAGAAGGTGTAAACTGTCTTTTGGTTTGTTGAGCGAGCGGCGAGCGCTCCTCGGTGTTCTGTTTCAAATGCGGAACGCCCCTGGTTCGGGGCGAAGCCGTTCTGTAGGGACACGTGGGCCGAGAGGAAGAGCTGCCGCCGCGTCAGGGACAAGAGGAACTCTGAGCTTCTCTGGCCATCTTCACATCCGTGAGGTCACGTTTACGACCATTTATTGCCACGCCGAGATGTCCTGTTTCTGCAGACACAATACACTGTCGAGAGAAGAGCTCTGACCGCCACACCCCCCTCGGACCTTCCGAGTCCTGCTTACTCGGTGAGGCCACCCCTCCGCTGGGCCTCCCCTGATGTCACGGTCTGTGGGGCCAGCCGGCGTCTCCTCAATAACCTCAGCGGATTCTGCTTTGCTTTGGGGGTTGTCATTTCCCTGACTCACTGGGTGGCAAACTCGCTGAGGGCAGGGGGCAAACAATTCATCTTTGAATGTCCCCTAGGGTGGGACACAAAGGCTTATACGTAGCAGGTGCTCGATAAACTCTTGTTTCATTGGGTGGATTACCAGCACAACACAAACACTCCGGAGCTTAGACACTAGACATGGTCTCTGCTTTTTGTTATTACAAGAGGAAAAATCATTTAAATTCAATCACAGTTACCAACCCAAGAGCCAGGGCACTGGAGCGGCCTCAGCGTCTCGGACGGCAGCTCTCCCAGGCAGGAGTGGCTTCCTTTCTTTTAAACGCCGCCCTAAGGAAAGGAGCGGGCCCTGTGAGGAAGTCGCCTGGGCTCCTGGGGGCAGCAGGTAGTGCCATTCTGCTTATCCTGGGGGTTTAAAGCATGCAAGGAGAATGAAATGCTATTTAAAAGAAAATCGTGATTGACAAAACTACAGAAAGGGGAAACATTTCCTTCTTCAGAAGTGCCTGTATCATCAAAAGAAGGCCGTGGAGAGAAGGGCGTTAGCAGCAGATGACTCACCAGGTACATTATCACCCCCCCACCCCACCCCCACCCCCCCGTTGCCAAAGCCAGAGAAAAGGCAGTGCGGGGAGCAGCGCAGACGAACGGAGGCTACTCAGAAGGGAAAACACATCGTATTTCTGAAGGCACAGCAGTACGTGAGCGCAACAAGATCCAGCTCGAATGATGGCCTTGGATCCCACCCCGCTTTGCAGGGTCCCATCTGCCCTCCGAGGCCCTGGCAGAGGCTGCTGGTAAGCGCATCGAGGACGCTCTTCCCCGCGTGGCGATGTGGCAGCTGGTTCACGAGCAGCCGCGTCATGTGGGTCCCGGGTCAGCATGGTTGCGAACGCAGCCTCGTGGGTGGTTGGCTGCGGGAGAAGTTCACGCGCCAGCCTGCTGCCTTTCCCCAGCAGACCCCTCTGAGATGACCCCATTCGACGCAGCGGGGCAGCTGCGGTTTTGTTTTTTAAAGATACAGGCAATCTGTTCCTTCTGTCATAGGGCTCAGTGAGGGAGGACCCGGAGTCAGCAGCGAACGCAACCTGCACTGAGCATCACCAGCAGGCCCTCAGCGTTCCTCGTCTGACGGCAGGACCACTGTCTGGAGGGGGGGTGGGTGGCATTCCTCCTCGGAGTGGGACAGTCACAGCACTGAGCGGCGGATGGATTCCCAGCTGGAGTGCCGCCCCTTCCTCAGGCGCAGACACGCCGTGCTCCCCAAAGCGGTGATAAAAACTCATGAGAGTTAGATGTAGCCCAGCTGATGGCCCTTCTTCCTCTACTGCGTCCCCTGCGGTGCAGAGAATCAGTGCTAAGAGGCTGTGCCAGTAAGAACCAGGGGGTTCCCAGAGTTGTCTGAGCAGCTTCCTGTCCCTGGGGAGCCCACACCCCGTTTCCTATTCATCTCACCCCATCCCTTTGCCCCGGGAGAGCCTGGTCTCACCTCCTTGGTCCTTGCAGTGAGCCTGAGCGGGACCCAAGCCGGCAAACGTTGTCCTCTGCAGCACTGCGATTGGTGGGGAGGTGGGCACGTGACCGGACCAGGCCAATCAGAGCCCTCCTGGAAAGGCCCTTTCTCTTGCTCTGCGGGGAAACGCTGAAAGGGGTGGGTGGGCTTGGCAGGAAGCCTTGCCCTCCAGGGTCCAGGGACAGCTGGAAGAGAGCTGTGGGCTCAGGAGGGCTCCGTGGTACTGTCTGCCTCAAGCCTCAGGCTGCCACGGCCTTTGCATCTTCCATGTACGTGACCCTCGGCCCCGTGGCTCCAAAATGGTCCTGTTTAATGATTGGTCTGCTGTGCTTGCTCTGTCCGGGGACAGGAGTGCCAGAAAATCAGGGACTGTGTCTACCTTAGCGCCACACTGGGGGGCCCACAGCACCCCCTACAGGCTGGATGGGCGGGAGGCACAAGTGTAAGGTTTAGTTAGGGTTAGCATTAGGGTTAATGACTCGAGCTTTAGAAGAACTCCCGATACCAGGTATAGTGTGTCCTTCACCCTTGCTCTACTTTATAACATTTTTTGGCTATTGTTGTAATTAACTGGTCCATTTCTAAAAAATGTGTTTAATTCACACTACATTGCATTAATAGATACATTTGAGGAGAATTCACATCTTAATATTAAGTAAACGTGGGATCTCACCTGACTGTGACTTCCTGATGAACTAACACCTTTATCATTATGAAACGTTTCTCTTTAAAGCAAACCTCCTAAGGATCAACCTGATGTCACGTAACTTACTGCATCCCAAAACAAAGCCCAAAAACATTTACAGAAATACAACAAAAAAAGTCAGCACTTAGCAATGTGGAATTCACAATGACTGGTACATGAAAATCACCATGCAGACAAAAACACAAGAAAACACCACCTATCACCACAGCAACAATCAGTGAACAGTAACAGACGCAAAATGACAATGATCATAGAAAACATAGATATTAAAGCACATTATAAATGCTCTCCACGCACTCAGGAAGGTTAAAAGACCCAGCAAACATGGCGAGGAGAATGGAAGATAGAAAAAAGATCCAAGTCAAATTATAGATATAAAAAACATTTCCTGAAATGAAAAATACACCGAAAGAGATTATGCACAAGTTGAGCCCCGGAGAAGAGAAGATTCGTGAACCCGAAGACGGCAGAGAGCAAACCCGCTCAGTCCCAGCGTGCACCTGCGGTGTGTCGGAACTGCTGACGCGCGCGTCCGTGGGCAGCGTCCGGTGCAATAGCGAGTGGACACGGAGTTCACGTTGCGTTCCTCTTGCCTTTCTCCTTCTGGTAACATTTCCAGCGTTAACTTACGTCCGCACTTCGCACCCTCACCCCCTTCAGTGAGATCGTTTCGTACGCGTGGGATACGGTAAACTTTATCTATCACATTCTGCCTTCCATCCTGGGGTCCTCTGACGTTCTAAATTATTCTTAAATGTTTTCACACACGAGCGTTCACTCTTTGTGCTGTGAAGTTCTGGGAGTTTTGACAAATGCCTTACCGTGTCACACAGAAAAGGCTCTGCATCGCTCCACCCATTCGACCCTCCCCATCGCGCCCGGCGACCGCTGATCTTTCCTGATCGCTCGTTTTGCCTTTTCCCAAATGTCACGGAACCGGCAACGTACAGTGTGCAGCCTTTTCCCGCTGACTTCCTTCACTGAGCAAATGCATTTAGGATCCATCCATGTCATTTTGTGATTTATTAACTCATTTCCTTTTATTGCTCTGTTCTTAAAAAAAAGGGGGGGGGGGCCCAAGTATTTACTTGTGTCTATGGAGAGACAGGCACATGTGTATGCATCTGGAGCAAAATTAAAAGTATCTTCTTACCTCAAACTGCAGTGCCGACACCCCCTCCCCGCTCGGGCCAGAAAGCCAGAGCTATTCTAGTGGTTTCTTCATCCCTCCTAACGTTCAGTTCGTCACCGGTTCCTGCGGGTGCCACCCCCCACGTACGTCCCCAGTGCGTTGATTTCCTTCCATTTCTATACCTGTCACTCCATCCGGGTAGTCATTGCCTCTCGGCCAGGCCCCTGGAAGGGGTTTCTAGTCACTCCCCCCACTCTGCCTCCTCCTAGTTCTCCAGGCAGCAGCTGGAGACATGGACCCCTGCTGAAGTCCCTCCAGTCTTCCCAGTGGCTTGGAATACCATCCAAATGGCTCGGCACAGTTGGAGGACCTCGCAGGGCTGCGACCAGCGTGCTCCCACAGCTCCGCGGCCGTGGCCACCCCAGCCAGTGCCCGCTCCTGCTGCTGGTCCTTCCGCCCCTTCCACAGGCTCCTTCTCACTGCAGAGCTGTCCGCCCAGAGGCCTTGGTAGGAGTGCTGGCTGAGTCACCTCCTCAGAGAGGCCCTCCTGGTTCCCCAGGAGCAAGGAAGGTTTTTTGCTCCTTGCCTCCATCACAGACTCGAATGCTGTGTTTTTGGGGTTCGTGCCCCACATGCTCCTGTAAGAACCACCGGGCAAGGCCACGCGAGTTGCGTTGCTCCCTGGACTCCGCGCCCAGGCCGTGGCTGACACGTGGTGGGTGCTGAAGAGATACAGGTGAACGAAACGTGGAGGAGTGGCAGCGACCAGGGAAAACGGGCGGGCCAACCTCACTCTTGTTCTTAGCGACCTTGCGCTCACTTTGCGACATTTCTGATTTACCGTTTTTTAATCTGTTAAGTAAATACCATACTTTTTCCTGGAAAACTTAGGCTAAGAATGGAAATAATCAATATAATGCAGACATCCTAATATCTGGCTGCCTTGTCGAAATTCAGAACCTGCTAGCTAGAAACATCTTTCTAGTAACTTCTCTTTTAAGGACAGCATGAACTCATGATGTGGACCATAATTTGCTACTTTAGATTTTACTGAATTAATCATTTGTTTATGTTTATTGTATATTATGTACTTCCAATTTTTTAAGTGTTTCCTGGTTTTAGGATTCAAGGAAGGCTGGAGAAAAAGGAGAGGGAAAAAGAGAAAAGTTAAGGGCTGTCGTGATCTCCCAGTATTTTGTTTTACATATCTTTTTATTTCAACATGGTTCATTAATTATCATATTTCTTGGAATGACGTTTTATCAGTATCAAACTACATTTTCCTATTTTATGCTTTTGGCCTTAAATTCTGCTGTATCTGAGGTTAATACAGCCATTCCTTTCTGTGATTCTATTTGCCTAATAAATTTTTTGCTCATCCTTGCATCTTTAACCCTCCATTTTAGTTTTATTTGGGGTGTACGCCTTCAGGCAGCATACAGCCAGATATTCTTAAATCTGACCCAAACTCTGGGAATTATGTAAATCGAGGCTCTCAAACAGAACTTCCAGGGACACTTGTTCAACTGCCATTTCTCGTTCGCACCCTGACCGCCAGCGTGGGGCCCCGGCGTCTGCATTTCAGTCGTGAAGACCAGGTTTTCGAGGCACCCCATCCACGCAGCACTGGTCCGGAATCGTTCGTTAAAGCATTTTGCCACTCACCGCAACTGGTAACTTTCACTCATCACTCTCATCCTGTCTGGCGCTGGTTTCATTTTATGCTCATTTGCTTCCTTTTCTTTTTCTCCGTGGGCTATTTGGGTAGTTTTTCTCCATCTGTTTGTTTGTTTGTTTGTTTTTTAATACTAACGGAGTATAACTTAAGTATTCCCCAACATACGGAAGCCTGCATTTCTTTAGTGACAAACTCCAGAACGAATCTTCTTCTCCTGCCCCTTCGCCCCCGGTAGAAGGAAGAGGGGAGCATATTCCTGATTTGAGGACACAGTTATCATCAAGGCATGTATTTCTCAGGGCGTGGCCGTCTGGTGTCGAGAACGTTTATTTACATTTACCTTCTTTCTAGACCCTAGTTACAGGCGTTCGAGTTCAGCCGCCTGGGTCGTCGGCCTCCCCCTCGCCGGCCGGTGGTTAGTGACTCACCCGACCTGCGCACACTGAGTGAGGCTGCGTCTCTTCCCCCCCCCCCCCCCCGCCCGCGTGGCAGCCTGGGTCCCAAAGCCCGGGCCTCAGACTGGGCCCAGGGCGCTCACCGCATCGTTTCCGCACAGATCGGCATTTGGTTGTGTGCGGAGTCCGACCTCAGGGCGACACTCTACCCCCCACCCCTGAGTCTGCGGCGGGGAGCCTCCATGCCTGGCGTGGTTTTTCAAAGGAACCTGAGACCAGCTGTGGTTTCTGTTCTTAGAAGCAACATGCCTTATCTATCTAAGGTGCTTCTAGGATTTTTCTTTTAATTATCTTATTAAAAATATGATTATTTTCTAATGAATTTTGTCTGGAACATGGTAGCCATTTTTAATCTGCACATAATCAGACTTTTTTTTTTAACTGAGCAAATGTTTCTCTTGTTATGCTTATCTCTAATCATAATTCTCTCCCAAGCACTCTGGTTACTTCATTAGATACCACGCTAGTTGTTCCGAGGGCTCGGTGTTCCTGCTCACGGGAGGTGAAGGTTTTCCGTGGAACTACCAGCTAGTGGGGCGCCCGAGCTCCCCGACCCCAGCCCCCTGCCGGGATTGCGGAGTGACCCGCCCCGCTCCTGCCCGCTCGCACCCTGTCCTCCCCAGCAGCCCTGGGAGAGGGAGGGGCCGCCACGGCCAGGAGGGGTGGGGGGAGCATCAAGCAGGATGAATCTGGAAAGCGGTGGACCGCACGAAAGGGCGGCCCTTCCTGCAAACCGCACATGGGGCTGGAGTTACTGCCCACCGTAGAGAAGGAGCTCAACTCAACAGGAAAGAAAAATAACTCGACTGAAAAAGGGGCCGTGGACCTGTTTGAATTTTTAAAACAAGATACGTCGACACGTTAGGTCTCATTACTTAAGTTGCATTAATACAAGGATGAGCAGCTAAAGTTACAAGCAATTATACATGATAATCAACATGTGACCAAAATGGCAGGTCAGTTTTACGGTGAAGAGGCAAGGGCCTGGCATTCTTCATTAGTGTGTTTGTAGGCTCAGCTGTCGAGTTCTGGTGTTCAGCTAGTAAACGTAATTAAATAGTTATAAACTCAGCAGTAAAGCCATTAATTTCAATATGCTTCAAAATTAAACTTCCCCTACATATTTAATTAAAAAGAAAATGATGTATTGCCAAAACCCAATCTGTGCGGTACTGGCCTGTTTTATTCTCTGTTACCAAGAGGTTGAAAATATAAGAGTTTTTCCTGAGTTGCAGAGAAAATTTATGTTAAAAAAAAAATCAAATATTTGATCACATGATTTGCCTAGAACAGGTCTTAACTACGTTATTAAATAATAACACGCAAGTCCTTAAAATCACAAGTTTGAATTGCGGGTTTTAGGTTAGGTACCTTGAGAACGTGGCAGTCCCAGAGAACAGTCTAGTTTGCCCAAAGCGGTCAGTGTTTCAGGGGTTTTGTTGGCGAGGCCTTGGGGAAACAGGCCTCCTCGCATTTTGTGGGGACACAAAATAGTAGGGACCCTCCGATCGGCAATATCTAACAAACATACGTCTGCGGTTACCTTCGCCCTGGAAATCCCTCTTCTCAGAATGTACCCGGAAGTCTGTGATAGCAGCAGAGGCCCGATGACCAGCTGTCCCTCCGTGGGCCGCCGGCTGCCCCCCTGTGGGGCCCCACCCAGAGGAAGAGGACAGAGCCCTGTGAGTGAGTGAGAGAAGTCATCCGTGTGCTGTGGGACCTCCATGACATACTACAGGACACAAGCAAAAGGCAGGGCAGTGTAGGAGTCGTGCTGGCTGTGTAAGAGAAAGAGGGGAGCTAAGAACTCGTAACTGCCGAGAAGCCCAGCCTTCCGCGGGGAAAATCAGGAGGGTAGAACGATTGCAGTCTGAGAAACGGTGGAGGGAATGAGGCCGCAAGACTTCTCTGAGCCTGGGCGGTGTGTGGGCTTTTGAGCCACGTTAGTGTTATAGATCTTCAAAACTGGAAATGAAAGCAATCTTTAAAGCAAGCCTAAAATTGGAATTAAATGGGCTACCATAAACTCAGCAGTGTGTTAAATGAATCGTGTAAAACATCACTTCGGGTGACTTTCGAACTCAGTACTTCAACAGGGCGTCGCCGGTGGGGTATATTCTAAAGAGGAGACGCCAGTCTCTGCCACAGAGAGGCCGGTGTGCGAGGCCCAGGCAGGAAGGGTCCACCCCGCTCTGCCCGACGGCAGCCTAGCACCCCAGCACTCGGGGGGCGGGGCGGGGGGGCGGGATGTCCAGAGAAGGCAGCAGAAAACTGGAGCAGCTGGAGAAGGAAGATTTAGTACACCATCCTGCTCCTGACAGGTTCAAAACCATAACAGACCTGGGAATAAATTTAACAAAAGACACGGCAGGCCCCTGCATGGAACACAGAACACTGCTAGAGAGGTGGACCTTGTTGGATTGGAGATCACGGTGTCACTCCTCTCGGACCTGACCCATGGGTTCGGGTGGCCCCGGTCCCAGTTCCAGCTGGCTTTGGCTGTGTGTGTGGGCACTGAATAGCTGTTGATAAAGTGCATATGGAAATGCTAATGGCTATAATAGCAAAGGCAATTTTTTAAAGAATAAACTTAGAGGATGGAAAACCCGCTATAAAGCTACACTAACAAGGACGGCATGACCTTAACGAAAGAACAGACATAAGCAGACCAATGGCACCAAACAGGAGCAAGCGCTCACACGTGTGGTCAGGAGATGTTTTAGCGTTTCCAAGGCAGTTCCGGGGGGAGAGAAAACACCCCTTTACCGAATGGTGCTGGGACTACTGGGTATTCGTACCCCAAACCCTTCACTCACACCTCACACAAAGCTTAACTCTAAATGGACCATCGACTTATTAAGTGTGAAATCTAAAGCTGTGAAATTTCCAGAAGAAAATACAGGGGCAATTCTGTGGCCTTCGTTTAAACGAACGCTTCTTAGATAGGACACAGAAGTTTGATCCATAGAGGAAAAAATTATAAATGGGCCTTTCTCAAAAAATTTGCTCTCTGAAACCTTTCTTCGCAGCATCGGCATGCCGACTCTGTCAGAAGACCGAATACGTGAAGGACAGGGCCGGAAAACAACGAGACAAGCCCTACAAGGGAAGAGAGTGTGTTTTTTACCTTCACCCAAGGATATGTTTTCTTTAATTGGGGTTAGAGAGAGAGAGAGGAGAGAAAGACATCGGCGTGAGAGAGGAGCATCAACTGGTTACCTTCCGTACGCTCTCCCATCTTCAGTATTAAAACGGCTGCCCAAAATTCACCGATTTTGACAAGTGTTGTAACAACGCACGCTAATACGACAGCTGTCACAATGCAGTCTAACAAAATTCGTTCAAATGTCGTTACAGACAACTAAACGCTACGAAAGCCTTTGACGGGAAAAAACGAAACGGACTTTCTGGCCAACCCGATTATAGCCTTTCTCTGGGGCGCTGGAATGCCTGCTGAGTCAAAAGATGTCCCCCTTCTGGCTCAGCACGCTCTGTTTAAGACACACGGAGCCACTTTCGATGCCCAGTGCCTCGGGGACTATATCTTAGTGCTGCTTAAAGGCTTTCGAATAACCCCCTTGTTTATCTCCTTTCCTTTTGGAACGCCTTTCTTGGACAGCTGTGAGACGGGCGTGCGGGGACTTGGTGCCTGAGCGGTAAGGACCATCGCGTGCGGGAGCTCTGGGCCTGGACAGAGACGGCATCCGGGCAGCCCCGTGAGACGCCGAAACCCAGGCCCCGTCCCTTTGGGGGCGCGGTGAGCGCACTGGGCCCGGGCAGGAGGTGCGCTAAGTGCTCTGCTCTTAGAGACCCGCGGCCTGGGGGGCCTGCTTTGCTCTTCAGGGTGGGACCGCCCCCACAGGCCATGACGTCTGAGTGTGCTGGAGTCGATCCCAGTAATTTAATCAAACGTGCTTATCCAGAAAGTTCGGCCTGCTTATTTTAACTAAAAAAATCATTATTTTTCCCTGGCAAGATCTATCGATTACAAATATATGAAATAAGCAGGTTTGAAATTTTACTAAATAAAATTTAATTCATGGTCAGCTACACATGTGAAGCTTGATGAACTGTCCACTATTGAACTGAATGTCTAAAATAGCTGATTATAAAGCGACAACGATACACTCAAAATAGCACGTATGTGGAGGGAAAGAGAGAAGACCGCCTGGGGGCGGTCCCTGCGGAAGACCCCGTGCGTCCGCGGACCCGAGCCAGCCTCACGGGAGCCGCCGCCAGAATGCAGTTCTAGCACCGTCTTATGATAGCAATAACATGTTTTAAAAATTAAATTTAAGTATGCGTATATTAAAATTAAGTATGCGTATATTAAAATTAAGTATGCACACACACATATCAACACAGATTTTGTTTTGTGCAAAGAAGCATGCAAGAGTGACCCACACGAGACTTTCAGTCATAAAATATTTTCGATTTAAAGAAAATTCTGTCTCAGAAGTGGAACAAAACTGCAAGTTCAAACAGAGAAGAATCAACGTGTAAAACGTCGGACCGGCGCGGGGCGGTGCGCGCGTTCCTGAATGGATGGTGCCGGCTGTCAGACCGCGACGGTGTCGAGTTCCACCCGACGAGACTGACAGGCTCTTTTATCTGTGAACCCGGAGACTTACGATGTTCTGGAGGTGATGCCGGATCGCCCCTGTCACAGGTGCGATGGAAGCATCTGCGTGTGGGATCAAAAGCACGTGAGGGGGTAGGCAGTTTGGCAAAGCTTGCGGGGTAGATGAGCCCCGCCCGTTGGAGAACTCTGCCTTCGAGAGTTCACAGCCCGGGCAAGTTCAAGTGCAGAAATTGCTCCAACACCTGGGGCCAGGCCGCTGGAAATGGAGCAGCTGATTTAAAATGTGCCTGGGAGACCCAGGGTGCGGCGGGCCTTCAAGCCTTGAGAGGATGAATTTACGCTGGGGCCTGGTTCTCTCAATTCAGCTGGGTGATGAATTCAGGAATGGTGAAAAATTATCTCAGCAAAATGAAAGTTTGAAGTTTCAGACTTTAGAGAGCAGTGATATAAATTGAGTTACAGCAAATATAAAATGTTACAGTGAGAAACCTTCCAACAGAATTTATAACGTAAATAAAGGGGCTGGAGAAAAAGGCATATCTAGAAATTATGTAGCAGAAAGAGAGTTAAAATAACAGTATTAGAGTTATCAAAATTAAACACATACACACACAGTTTCATCAAGTTGTCGAAAAGGATGTCATGAAATGTCCACATTCTCCCACCTGCTGGAACACAGGGTGTATTTCTGTCACTTTTTTTTAACCAATTTTAGTTGATCACATATATCAGAATGCTAAGGTCTAATACCCAGGAAATGAATTTTCTTGATGAGAAGAATTTCAGCCAGAATCCCAAAATTTCGGTGATTCAGTGTTAGCTGGAATAACTACTTAGAATGCTGGCAAAGCTGTTTTATGACCTCTGTATAAATTGAAAGCTGTCCTATCCCAGAAAGTCAACTTAATGCGTATCAGGAAGCGCATATATCTTCGGCGGGATAAACCCGGTGCACGCAGAAAGAAAATGGTTCTCTGCACCTGAACTACCCTGACTTTTAGACCAGCGCAAAAACAGATTTTTGTGCTTATGAACTTAGCTCCAATTATTATTTTAAAACATCCTGGAGAGACCCATTCTAAAATAGTATTGTATTTATGAATGCCCTTACAACACAGGAGCTATTTAATGTGACCTAATGCATTTGGCCTTGAATCTTTAAATACCAAATCTCTATTTCCAAAAAAAAAAAAAAAATGGGTACAGTGAATTCTAATAAATCAAGGGTCACACCATGTGTCAAATATACACCTGGAATATATTTTTATATGTCTACAAATCGGATCCTAACTTCCAGTGCACGGCCCCAAGGATAGTGCAGGCGTAGGAGCAGCGTACAGCTGGACCACTCAGAACGCCTCCTCGGAAATCCTGACTCGACAACGCAAAGGATGGCGTGAGTCAGCGTAAAAGTGCTGTGAGGGGCTCTGAGTCTATGTTGCGCCGTGAGAATCTTTGAATCCCCCCCCAACACTTTGTGGGGTCGGGGGTCGCTCTCACTGGGGCTCGGACCGCAGGACCAGACCTTGCACACTGGCCTTGCGTAAAGGAGCCTGAGGAGGGATTTGAAACTCATAAACTTCTCCTTATTGACCCTTCTTTCACAGAAGTCGAATCTGACTCTTCCTTGGGTGAAAATAATAAGTGTCTGTTACACAAGACAAAAAAATTATGTGACTTTCTGCGTGCACTCTTTTGACAGGGGAAAATATACTTTACCCCTGTCTCAAAGATGGCTTTTCCATGGTGGAAAAAAGAGGAAGAATGATTTAGATGAATGTGTCAGAACGTGTGAGCGCTGGGGCTACGCTGCTCTGATCAGGACTTCTGAGCCGAGGTGCAGCCTGGCCCAGAAAGCGGTTTGGAAGGAAATGTACCCAATGACGTCACGCTGGGGGCTTTCTTGGAAGCTGCTGTCCCTCTACTAACCAGAGGGTGGTTAGGCACGCCCGTGGTTAGAGGCCCGGGGTACCAAGGACTTTGGGTGCTTTGATGAGCACCCAAATCTTTGTCAGAAAATGGGGGAGACTCCCACCTGGCCTCTGGGTGTGGGTGAGGGTCAGGGCCTCGTCCACGCCGGGGGATCAGTGACTATCTCTCTGTCGTCACTCCCTGTGCCCTCTCTTCACCCATTTCCCCAGCCGCTCCACGAAGGAGAACCAGTTCAGGATCAACGTCAGCGAGGTACCTTGGTTGGGAGTAAAGCCTGAGTAGGAGCTTCCTCAGCACATTCTAACCAGAGAATGGCGGGTCGGACTGCGAGCGGTTAACTGGGGGACAGTGCTGGGGGGAAGCGGAATGAGGGGGCGGGAGACTTCTGCCCCGGTCCCACTTATTGTAGGTGATTCGTGCAAATCTCTCGAACTCCAGGTTGCCCGTCCAGCAAATGAGGGATGATCACAGCTAGTCCATGTGCTCCGCAGGTTCAAGTTGTGTCTTTAGAGTGCACGGAGATGCACTTGCCAAAATTGAAAGCATCCCAGAAAGTTTTTGCAGTCGAACATTTTTTTCATCCCCCTTTGTTATGCATATTCTGAATATTTCAGGAAAAGGTACGACTTAATATGAAGTGAATTGAGCCTGTATCGATACTGGACTATTGGTGGTTAGAGAATAAAATGTCACACGTAGAGAGTGACTTCCAGTCACTAAGATGAACCTTCTTCCTCAGGTGACATTAAACTAATGTGCACCGTGCCCCTCTCCAGGAATTATCCAGTTCCGGAAGGAAGTCCATTCAACCGAAATTTCTCTGTGGCTGTGGAGAACACCTCAGAAACCCTTGGACCGCCCGCTTTTGTTCCGATTTCTTGAGCCTGCATCCCTGCCACGCTCAAAGATTTGCACAGAAAATACCACTCCAGCTTCTCTGCGTATATTCACACATAGAAGGACTTCCTCCAAGTTTCAGTTTTCTGAGCTTGTGCTTTATGGGAATAAAGCTGGAAAATAGGTCGTTATATCGTTAGGAAGATATGTGTGTTGCCTCTTGCATCTCAGTTTTATTATGACTCACCGCCCATGCTAGCAGTTGTTTGCATGACGTGCCCGCGTGTGAGTAGCTGTGCGTCTGCGCACGCGTAGAGGTTCGTAGTAACGTTACGCTCTGGGAGAAAGTCAAGGAAGATTAATAGGGCATAAAATCTCTAATAACAACAGGATATTAGGAGAAAATAAGAGAATAATTACTTGAGCACGTAAACAACATGGTTCAAACTTATTATTTTGCCTTTGTTGAATCCATAATTTATGTCTTTAATAAACTTCAGCGTTTTCTCCAAAGCACATCCTCGTTGTCTTTATTATCTGCATAACAGGAGGGCGAGTCATGCAGGGTCACTATACTGTGTGACCAAACTTCTCGTCACCATTAAGAAGTTATGTAGGAACACATCACACTAAAAAAACCTCAACGAGGTGCGATCCTGCAGACTCATGGTCTAATCCTACGTAAGCCTCTTCGGCTCCATCCCTGCTACCTACCGGTGGAAAGCGTGTGAATGTTCCATTTCGGAGTCTTGTGTTGAGAAGCCATTCGACTGCTTCAGAGAAGATTCCTATATAGTCCCAAACTTCAAACGTATGAAACTCAGAAATTTTAATGACAGGTATGCTTATGATCTTTTTAATAGGATACTCAATATTGATTGCTATTCTAATTCTGTTAACAATTGAACTTGTATTATAGGTTAATTAAGGCTCACTAAACAGATTTTGTGTCTTAGGATGTCATTGGCTTAAGCAAATCTGATTTTGAAAAATATATCTCTACTTACTCTACAAGAATAACTCTTTTCCTTCTACAATGGACTTACATGATAAAATAAAAGCTGAAGAGAGAATGAATGTGAATTACAAATGCACCCAGGGCGTTTTCCGGTTGCGCAGGTCATGGAGACTACTTAAATACCAAAATGTATGCACATCCACCACGGACTTGACCAATCAACACAAGGAACAAATACAGCCCCATAAATCCCCTGCCTTCTGCAAAAAGAAAAGAAAAGAAAAGAAAAGCAGAGACCACCACTAAATACTTCTAATTAATGTGAAAAGTAAACATCAAAATCCAGAAGAACTCTCTCTCAAATGTCTGCCTTTGCTAGGAGAAGCTGCCCAGGGGAGGACAGAGGGGCCGAGATGGGTAACCTTCAGGACAGAGGGCCACGGTGCCTGTGGGCTACCAAGGAGGGTTCCGTGCAGCCAAGGGCTCCGACTGGAGGGGACAGACTTAGACGTGAGCACGGGACTTGGACAGGCAGGTGGAAAATCGCGTTTCTGAAGGGCAAGAGACACCAGGGAAGAGACTTTGGGGACAGGAGATGAAGGGAAGAAGGTGGTGAGGGAGGAAATGGGGGGTGTTTGGTGGCAGACTAAAATACAAATAAAATGAAAAGGTGTGCACCCTCTCTCCAAAAGGAAGCCACCCACTGAGGAACCTCACGGCCAACCACTGGCCATGTGCGTGGGTGACAGAAATGTGAGGAATGTTCATCTATAATGCTCGTCTAAAGGGGAAACAAAACACAAGAAAACATTTCGGCTGGTAGCAATTCTTCTCTCTGCTGCAAATAACCACAAAACAGAAGAAAGATGTAAGAAGAATTCAGACCAGAATTAAATATCATTCAGCAAGCACTTGGGGATATGAAAACCATCCTGAAACAGAAAAAAATTTTAATGTAAAAAATAGTCATAAAACAAGAGAACAGGAGTTGATTGAACTTAAAAGAGAAATATAAGATAAAGGCCAGTGTAATATTAGCCATGAAAACTATGTTCCATGAATGCCCTAGAAAGAATATACTGAGTGAAAATTCGATAACAGGCATATAGGAAAAGCAAAATGGAAATCACTGAGGAAAAATTAGATTAAAAAAGAGGCAGAGGAAGACAAGAAATGTGTATAGGGAAAGTGGTTAAAATGGAAGCTATGCCAAGATCTAACATACACATAATTGATGCTCATAAAGTTAGCAAATAACTAAACGGAACTAATATATACAACTACAATTCAATTAAACGTTCTGAAAATTGAGGAAGACCGACTCTACATCATGAAAAAGCTTCATGGGTAGCTAGGAGAATTGACCGGGAACAATGATTGCTGAGACATATCTAAGAAAAATGATTAGGTGTTACTGGGAAAGAAAAAGATTCTTTTTCTTTCAAAGATTCCCAAAACAAAAAGATCAAACCCTGCGTGTGCAAAAAAATTCAACTAACACCAGGCCTCTAAAAAGTAATATGCAAAGTGAAGCAAAATTGAGCAGCAGTTTCAAAAAACTCAAAGGGAAAGAAGTTATAAGCCAAGGATTCCATTTCTAGTCATTCTGTTATATCAGTTATGAAAGAAAAACAGAAGAACAGTTGTAAACATGCAAGAATTCAGAGAATTCTGTACTCATCAGACCTTCTTGAGGAATTTACTAGAGAATGATTTTTTTTCCTAGCAAGAGAACACTGAGGAAACAAAAGCAAGAGGAAGGAAGGGAAGGAGGGAGGGGGGGAAGGAAAGAAGGAAGGGAGGGAGGGAGGGAGGGGGGAAGGAAGGAAGGAAGGAAGGAAGGATAGAAGGAAGCAAAACTGGTTGGGAGTATTTACCAGTAGATGTAAGACCAATCAAAGGTGGAGAAGTGGTGTCCAGATGTTGTATGTTTTTGATGAAGTAGGAATAATGCAACTAAAAATAAGCGTGCCGGGAAGAGAGAGAAGGCAGCATGAGCTAATTCTGCATTGCGTGGGTGCTACGTGGGAGTCGAGGGATGGCTTTGAAAACAATGACCAGACAGAAAACACTTAAATACAACAGGGGGGAACCGAGCACCTTAAAGAAAGCCTCAGTCAAAAATACAGGCCCTCCTTCATGCAGGACGAAGTGAGCAATTAAAACACATCCTGTAGGGAAGAACATAGGAAATATTACAGAATACACATAGAATTATAATTTATACTAGGACAAAGTTGAGACCAAGCGTATCAGTCAGCTCAGAAAGGTGAGTGGCTGCAATTCACCTGTTAAAGAGAAAAGATTTTTAATTTTGTGCACGGAGCAAGACCCACCCCATATTGAGTGTAAGTCCCGCACCCAGATGCGCGCCTGCAACGTGGGAAGGCTAGCGTGAAGGGACGGCAGAATACCAGGGAAATGAGGAGGAATTGAGGCTTGCACTTCTTGTGTTAAAAAAAAGTAGGATTCAACCTAAAAAATTAAATGTGACGAAGAAGGCTACGTTCAAGTGTTACAAATCATAATTAGTAACAGAGATACTGGAGAACACCTGTGCACCACAAAACAGAGACAGCCGCTTGGATGGGGCATGCGCTGTATCTCGGAGGCAAGGAGATGAAAATAGAAGGAAACCCAGATAACAAGAGACTTGAACGTACTATTCTCAGTACGAGTCAACTCCAGGGGACAAAATAAAATACGGATTTAAAATGGGGCACCCCCGGCCTAGATCTCAAACTCGACCCATTAAGGCAGAGAATGTTCCTTCTCAAGTGTTTGCAAATCCTTGCTATAGACGGAATATCTGTGTTCTCCCTAAATTCCTCTGTTGAAGCCCTAATCCCCAGTGGGACTGCATTTGGAGACGGAACATTTAGGAAAGTAATTAGGGTCCTGTGAAAACAAGGAGGGTAAGGCCCTCGTCAGACCCGATTAGTGCCCTGAGAAGAAGGGCCAGCAGAGGGCTCTGTCCCTTCCCGCACACTCGAGGACGGGCCCTGTGAGGACACCCTGAGGAGGCAGCACCGCGCAAACGAGGAGGAGGGTCCCCACCAGAACCAGCCCTGCCGCCCGCTGACCCCTGACTTCCAGCCTCCAGGATGCAGAGAACACAGCCGTCTGCTGCGCCAGCCCCCGGGCGGCGGTGCTCTCTGACGGCCCGGCGAGCGGGCGGCCACGGCTCACGCAGGCAGATCCAGTGATTTCTCCGGACCCTAGGAATGTCACGAACAAGAAACCATGACAAATCTTTCAAAGATCCTTCCAGTTAGAAGTTAAAAAGCCTGTATTAAACAGTTCCTGAGTGAAACCACAAATACAAACTAAAACCTGAAAGCTAAAGTTAATGAAAACACTTCCCATCAGTTTAACCATTTAAAGTAGCGATCACAGGAAAATGCACAGTCATGAATACTTGCAGTTTTTCAATAAAAGAATCGAAGGGAATCACTCAAATTTCCAACCCGAAAATGCTGAAAAACAAGGACAAAGCAGTTCAGAGAATGAATGCGAAGGAAATAATAATGATGAAACTGGAAATTAATGAAAAAGCAGTAAAAGCACTACATTAAGGGGTTTTTTAAACAAATGAACGGTGCATGTTATGATTCTAGCGTATCCATCATAAAACAACGAAATAATTTATAACCAAAAATCCAGTAACAGAGGAAAGCGAACGCTGAGGTGTCAGGGGAAAAAGTATGTACGTATTGTCCTGGGTTATGAAGGTAACCCCAGAAAAACCTAGAACAGCGGCCATCGCGAGCATTCGCCTCTGGAGATGGGAGTGGGGTGCAGGAGGTGGGGGTGCTGCTGTTCTGGTCTTTTTTTTTTTTTTTTAAAGCTTATGAGCGCTCCAACTTCGAGCCGTGTGTATGTAATACTTTGGTAAAAGTGTAAAATGAATTCCGTTCCAAAGACCGGACCTGGGTTGTTGGTTAAACGAAAATGTGAATCCCTCGCTCCTTCCTGAGAAAGCAGCCATCCAGGCCCTCAGCTGCCTGTGTCGCCCCCCCACCCCACCCCCCCAATCCTCCCACCGTCAACAACCAGGGTGCCCCAGGCAGGGGGAAGGAGGGCCGAGCAGAGCTCAGGTCTGCTCTCTGACATCAAAGGGGTCTGGGGTAGCTGGAGTGACATGAAACAGCCATAGCTTGGGGCGGGGGAGGGGGAGGGAGGGGGGATTCTCACCTCCAGTGGGTCGAAACCCCCAGGCCTGCTGGGACAGCGCACCTGGGCTCGTGCCAGGCGGGAGAGCAGCCCCAGGCAGGACCAGGCCCGGAGCAGCCGTCCCGGGGAGGTCAGTCAGCGCGCACCTGCGACGAAGCAGAGGCAGCACCCGGGCCTGAGAGTCGGGCATTCCTCCTCCCTAAGGGGCAGAGAAGAGGGCTGTGTCCGCCCACTGGGTTGTAAGAGCCTTTCCAAGTGAGAAAGAGTGTTTCTCTAGCTGGATCCAACATGGATTTGAACATGGCGTGTGTTTCGCTCTGGTTGTGGTTTCGGGGACTTTGAGGTGGCTCAGGTTCATGCAGGTTGCCGGCTGCTTCACTTCAGAAGTACAGGTTTCAGCGACAACGCCTCCAGCAAAGTGCCCCTGCACACGAGTTGATTTCACAACGCTGCCGATGTCCCCAGGAACTTGACTCTGCAGAAGCAGAAGCATCCGGGGTTTCCGGGAGACCCAGGTGATTCCTGGGTGAAAATGGCCGGTGGGTGGGGACCTGTGGCCACACAGGTGTGTGTCAGCCTTGGCTCAGACCCAAAGGGGCTTGATCTTGGTCAAAGCCTTTAACCCCTGGCGGGTCGGTCTCCTTTCCTGTGAAGCGGACCGCAGTGGTGCCCGCCCACGCTGCCAGATGGGTCAACGTGAACAGAGCCCTCACAGGTGGGCGGCCATGGGACTCTGCTTTTTGGACCATAAAACCCTCTGATAACACGGGGCTGCTGACGTGCTCGATCATGCCCAGTGGTGACTCGACTCGTACGAGCCAACGTACTGGGATATTTCACTGCATACCTTCTCACTGAAATGGTCCGAAACCAAAGCCGCAGGACAATACCTAAAGGTGGGGGCAAGGCGCCCCAGGGTAGGCTCTGCCCTAGCAGCCCCCTTTAAAAGAGTCCTGCCGAGATTTGGGGACCTCTCATTAGCTGCTGCAGGACATGACGCGCCTAGGACAAGGCTTGACTGGGTGCGCACACACCTCACCAGGAGGAGGGCACCCCTCCTCCTGCACCGACGCGCATCTGCCCGAAACGCGCAGGCGGGCCTGGCTGACCTGGAGCCCTGCCAAAGACCAGCGGAGTCCAGTTCTTCAGAGTGTCCTCTCGGCCGAGCTGCGCGGACCTGACGTGTCAGAGCAGGGCCACGCCAGCTCTCCCTTCACGGTGGACACGCAGTCCCGCAGAGGCAGCACAGTCATCGAAAACCGAGGACAAGCCGTGTCGTCCCAACAGGCGGGGCCTGCGGGGCCCGAAGAGGCCACCCCCTTGGAAGCTGTCCGGGTAGCTGACAGGAGACGCCCTGGGGCTGGAATGTAGCTGAGTGCCGGATTTTCACGCCTTCCTCCCTTTGCCCCCAGGTCAGAATAAAACCGCAGCCCGAGCTGGTGTACAAGGGGCGCTGCACTGTAAGGGGCTTCTTCACTGGTGCTCCTTCCAACCAAACCCGCCCTGAGGTCTGTCCTTGCCCCTCGCACGGGGCCCACGGCAGCACGGCGCTTGTGTGCCAGACGAGAGGGCGCTCCATCACTGAGCGAAGGGTGCCTCCCTCGGCTGCCCCCCCATCTATCACCAAAGCGAGGGGCTGCTCTGATGATCTGTTAGTGTAATAATCTGCACGGGACACCCCATTCGATGATGCATTCCTCAACAGACGGCCCTTCTCACGGAAGCGAAGCCCCGGGAAGAGCCGGGGACCCCTCGAAGGCGGCTGGAAGGCTTCCGCTGAGCTCGAACCCGGCCGGCGGGCAGCACGCACAGTGGGACGCGCTGCCCTAGGAGCAGACGGAAGTCCTGATGTGAAATTCAATCTCCTGTCTTCGCTGTCATAAACCCGTGACCTTATTTGACCTTGGCGTCTCGGGTCCTCCTCGCCGGCAGGCACCATCTTGGTTGCTGGCGAGGCAGGTGGAATTTTCTTCTGGGGAGCTGCTGAATCAGAGGAGAGCCGGGTTCCCTTCCGCAGTTCCCTTGCGTAGGGAGGCTGTGCTGCAGAGTTACCTTGGAGACGCTTCAGGGCGTTGGGAGTAATGGAAACCACCCGTGATGATAATCCTATCCAACATGTTCTGGGCCTTCTCATGGGGTGTTTCGTTGCTTCTCCTGCTGTA
The DNA here is from genome assembly GCA_039655065.1 of Glossophaga mutica. Classification (NCBI taxonomy): domain Eukaryota; kingdom Metazoa; phylum Chordata; class Mammalia; order Chiroptera; family Phyllostomidae; genus Glossophaga; species Glossophaga mutica. The sequence goes on from CM077307.1 coordinate 175,043,989, forward strand.
TAAACCATCGGTTTATTGCCCTCCCTGTTCCTTTTCCCTCAGAATGTTTCCTGTGATGAAAACCAGCCGATTGCTTGTCACACGTTTCAGGCGCCACGTGTGGGGGGCCATCGGTCGCACGCTGGCTGTGTGCGCATGTGCACCTCGTTAGCTGGCCCCCCACTCGTCATGCCCACAGGAAAAACACTGCTAAGTGGCCTAATAGGCACCTCAAAACTGATCAGACACCGCACTTCCAGCATCATAACTGCGCCTGGCGCGAGGGTACCAGAGCATCCGGGGGCTTGTGCGGGGAAGTGCTTCCAACAATTAATCTCTGTGAGCAGCGTGCCTCTCCCTGTAGAGGTGCGTGCTCTGGGCCAGGAAAGCATCCCCCCGTTCGGCCTTGAATGAGGCCTTCACCTGTCCTAAGGCAGCGCAGCCCAGAAGGTCAGGTCGTAAAGGAGGGCGGGCAGCCCACTAGCTCTCAGAATGCTTCTGCGGGTGGGGCCGGCCCCCACCTCCGCCTCCAGATGACCCTGAAACAGGCCCCTGGACCACGACTGTGGAGCGACGGCCCGGCCGCGTCCCACCCAAGGCTGATGTTAGAGAGGTGAGCGTTCGCAAAGATTCCGTAAGCCGAGATACTAAAGCACGTCTCTCAGCATCCTCTAAATCCACTACTCCTCGGCTTCACCTTGGCAGCGGCCACAGAGCAAAGGGACAGAGGAACATTTGGGGACCTAAGACTCTCTAGAGGTCCTGTAGCAGCACTCTTTGAGAGTCCAGGGGGTAACAGCGGCAGCTTTAGTGTCCCCAAGTCCCCTCCACTGTGCACACCAGTGGGACTGGATCCTTCCGGAAGGAATCGATACACGGGTGGGATTCCAGATGCAGCAGTTAGGGCAGCAGAAAGAACGAAAGTTCGTCGGCCGATGGCGGGCCTTCTGGAAGCGTGCTGCTTTAACGTCTCGGAAGTGGGTAGGGGGCAAACCAGACAGATGAGTCCGAAATTTGTCTGAGCTCACCTCAAGGTGTCTTTTCATATTATGTATAATTACTAATAATCCTTCATCAAGTCGTTTTCCTAATCAAAAAGTTGCTACCTCTGGTGTAGCGCCTTGAGAAATCGCTCAGTCGGTTTTGCAGTGTAGACTGTTTCATGCCTGTTGCCCGTGCAGGCCCCTCACACCTTCAAAGAAGAGACCTACTGGGAACACAGTCGTTTGGAACCGAACAGCGGAGCCCCTGCCTGCCACACCGTCCCTCCCGGACCGGGGGGGGGGGAGGCCGCCGTGGGCCTGCCGCGGTGCGCCCACACCTCTGCAGTGTGTCTGCCTTCACCGGCAGTCACCGATGGCTGAGCGGACTCGGTTCCCCCTCCCCCCACCCCCCCACCCGCCACCCTCCACCCCCGCCCGCCCCAGCGTTTGCAGTCAGACAGAAGCTGAAATCCGGGAAGTGCCTCCGGCACCCACCATCGGGGGGTGTTTCAGGGACATGGTGGGTTCACCCTCAGGAAATGAATGCTGGAGGTCACCATGGCTGGAGGTCACCATTGAAGGTCATAGCAGTGATGTCCAGGTGCACCCTCCCTGGGGAGAAGGGGGCCCCACCAGGCCCCCTCACTACCGTGTCTTCAACAAACGCTGCTGCGGCTTCGAGAAACATCAAGTTAGGAAAGTGAAGAGAAAGCACCGAAGGTATTTTCTTGGCCCCGTAATGATCCCATCCATCAAACGTGGGCTGTTTCCCGTGACGACACCTCTGGATGAAGTTTACACATGCGTAAATATTAGTCAATAGAAAAATAAAATAATTGCTTTTGACTTGTGGGAATATAAGTGAAATTTTTATCTATTTGAAGTTTCATTTAAAGATGATTTAAGTTGTTTTGGTAAAAACTAATATGAGAAATAGAGAGAAATCGTGGCAGGCTCCATAAGACAGTCATAAAGAAGATGAAATGGACCAGAAAATAAACCAAAGGAGCCCGGCTGTAATTTAGTTACGTGATATTAATAAAATATTTAATACAATATTCTGACTTTCATATATGAAATTGTGCTTCTCCACTATCAGCATACGCTCCAGCTGCTTTTCCAATTTATTCCTGAGTAAATAGGCGCCATGGGCGCCTGCGCAGTCTCGGCCTCGCAGGGTGCTAACCTGACATCCTCACGTCAGCTCCCGGCTCCGCACGCTCCCCCCGGCCGCCCTGCGAGGGAGCACGGGCGGGAGCGGTGAGGGAACTTCCCGAAGGCATGCACTCTCGACACATTCCCAACCCCACTTTGAAAAAGTGAACAAAGGCTCAAACCATGAAAGAGAGTTCTTGAGCTAGAAATACCACTGCGTTCCCCGTGGCAGAGGCCACTGAACAGCACCCCGAGTCGTGCGGGGCGAAATGCAGAAAACAAAACAGCTCCCAAGGAAAAACTCGCGTGGGGGAAAGAAAAGGGAAGCGCAAGGAGCAGGAACGGGGAGGAGCTGAGCCCCGGGCGTCAGGAACAACCAACCGATTGAGCAGTTGCTGTTTCGTTTCCTTTTGTCCAGAAGGATGGGGACGTGATTGTCGATCTGTGCAACGTGCAGACATGTTTTACAATCCGCACATCCCTGCGGCATTTTCTTATTTGAGAGTCGAAGTAAAGAGACAGAGCGTTCCTTCTGTCCTCGGAAGGGGGCCGGCATCCTGCGTTTCTCCTGGACACCATGCGGAGGATTTTAACGTAGAGAGTGAGGAGCTCTGGACGCAGGAAACGTCTGGTCAGCCAAGCAGGGTCCCTGTTACACCCCAGCTCCGCGTCCAGCACTGGGGATCTGATCCAGCCCCTGTCAGGCAACCTGAGCGGATGGATGGCTCTGCGGGCTGAGCAGTGCCAAGGTGCCAGCGACGGTTCCTTAGCGGCCTGTGACGTAGCTCAGACCATCTGAGCCTGGAGAAAGGGCAGCAGAGGAAGGCCCTTCTCAGGTGCTCGGACGCTGTGGCTCACCTCCGGGGGCTCTGCTCACAGCCGCTGGCGACCCGAGAAGGGAAAGACCCCCAAGCCTGACAAGCGGCGCGGCCCACGGGCTGGGTGGTGGGCCTGGAGGAGGCAGGGCTTCGGAAGTGCGAGTTCAGTCCGCCCTCTAAACCGGAGGTCGCAGGCTGGAGGTCCTGAGCTCCGCTTCGCCTGCTGAGGTGTTTTGCTTGACCTTCTCCAAATTTCAAAATAAGATTAGTTGTTGACATTTTAAAGCTTAGAACTTTAGGGTTTTCTGGCTTCTTTGGGAAAAGAGGAAGCACAGACAGACCCCTTCGGCCTGCTCTCCCGTGGCGTGGGGCAGCGTGGGCGCCGTCCCCTCTGGACCAAGCACGGGCCCTGCAGTTGGCTCCTGTTGCCCCCCCGCCCCAACACTGAGGTTACCGTCGCCTTGTATTGGCCCGATTCATTCCTTCGTTTTATCGACGAGGTTCCCTCAGTCGAGGGGTGGCCAACCTTTCGGTGTCACCGGGCCCCACTGGAAGAAGAGCCACGACAGTGGGCCACACGTTAAATACACGAACACTAACGAAAACTGATGAGCAAATAAAAGGTTTTAAGTAAATGTCTGATTTTGTGTCGGATGGATGACATTCATAGCCATCCTGCGCCTCATGGGGCCCATGGGCCACCGGCTGGACACCCCCGAGAGGCGTTGCAACTTGCAACCCCCATCCCTGTGCCTCCAGAATTCCTGGCTGTGTGCAGCCCCTTTAACCTGTTAAAAATGAAAAGGTCAAAGACTTTATATTCAATGTTGAACAAAGTTAGTACAAGATCAAAAAGACAAACTTGCTATGTAACCTTCAAGTCACTTCCCCCCACGGGACCTCAATTCCCCCACACATGCAGTGCAGGGGGGGCCCTAGGTAATCTGACGACTTCCCGACTCCAGCATCTGTGGGCGAGACCGCCTCCCAGCAGCCCTTGTTCCTGTCCATCAACCCTGCTGAAATCCAAGTGCATTGCAATTGGATTTCTTCCCCTTTCTCTTGCGTTTGGCATTTGTTGAAATCTTTTAATTACTTGCAAGCTGGCCCCAGTTGTCAGTGACAGAACACGGCTCACTAGACAACCGGGAACCCTTCCTGAATCTAATCAGTGCCCGCAGGACCAAGGCTGCAGCATCCGCAGACGATGCCCGCAGCCTGTCCGGAAGCACTCTTGCAAGGCTGGTGGGTCCAGGACGAGGCCAGAGACTCAGCAGGCCTGAAAATTGAGCTTCCTTTTCTCCCTTGGAATTCATTTGCTGTCCGCAGGCTGGAGGCAGCTTGACGCGGAGGGAAATGGACTGTCGGCGCCCTTCCGTGTGCGTTCCTCCATCAGTCCATCTCTGAGGCAGCCACCCCCACCCCCGCCCCGCCGGCCCCGGGGCTCCCGAGACCAGCCACAGCCGGGCTGGCGAGGCAGGGAGGGCAGGGGGCGACCTGCCGTCGCAAAGGCACAGTGCTTTCGGAGGAGGCTGCGTGGGAGGAGGAAGGCTCTACGGAACCTCCCAAATGTATTCTGCCTCATGCAAAAACATTTTTCTGGCCAGTTACGTCCTTGACTTCTTTCCCTTCACAAAATGCCCCGGAGTGTAATCCATCTTGCGGCTTGTTCCTAGTTATGCAGCTTGTGGTAAAATATGATCTAAAAGGTGTAATTCCGGGATGTGCAGCCGAATAGATCTTCTTCCTTCGGAATGAATTTACTTGGCCACCGGCCGCTCGATTCTCTTTCCAATGACTGTAATGCACGGTTCTGACAAGGAATGGAAAATGAAGCCGAGAGTGCTTTGAAGTAAATGTGGCATCAAATGAGAGCATCACTAAAAAGTCTGCAGAGAGAAAGGTGGCAATCTAGCTCTGGGATTTCTGGATACTTAGTTCTGCCCTTTAGAGTGTCGATTACTCTAATATCCAGTGAAAAGAAAAACTTAATTTGCTTATCTGTGCCCAGGAATTACTCCAAGTCATGGTAGACGAGGCAATTGTTTTTACACACAGAAAAGAGAAAGTTTCTCAATACTGACTTCAACTCATGTGATACACAGGGTCTGGCAGAAGTAACACCCCTTTTTGTTACAAAACCATAAGCATGTAATTTTGTCTCATATCAATACCACACCCAAGCACACCGTAGATGTCTCCTAGGACCGCTAATAAAATGTCTCCTAGGACATTTTAGGTGAAATGTTCAAATTAAAACTATAAATCATTACACCCATACTATTAACCTACCAACCACACTCGAGCAGGCATTACTTCTGTGGGACCCTGTATATTAGATAAATTTTTCTTCTGAAGATATTATTCTTTTTAAAAATAGATTTTATTTGGTTATCTTTAGAGAGAAGAGAAGGGAGGGAGAAAGAGAGGGAGAGAAACATCGATGTGAGAAAGACACATGGATCGGTTGCCTCTCACACACACCGTGACTGGGGACCGAACCCGCAACCCAGGCGTGTGCCCTGACTGGGGATGGACCTGCAACCTTGCACTTTGCGGGATGACGCCCAACCAGCCGAGCCACTCCGGCCGGGGCTGAGTACATTTTTCTTTGAAAGAAATGTATACGTTAGTTTGTGGCTCCCTCGTAAATAAGAAATACCTGCAGCGTAAATTTTACCTGCTGAGTTTTCAGCGCCATCTGGGCTCAGAGTGATTTACCCCTCTTGTGCCCTTTCAGATCCGCTTCCTGTTTTACATCCGCCTTCAACCACCCTCTCTCCCACCCTCGGGACAAAGGACCTGCGGGGGCTTCTGAGAAAAATTCTTCCAGAAACTAGCCAGAAACGGGGCCTCACGGTTCGGTCGTGTTGACAAAGACACAGCGGTCCCACCAGGGTCCTTTCGTTTTAAGGCAAAGCGGAAATGAACTCCACGCCTGTTCCCTTTGGTTTTCTATTGGCCTCTCTGTTTTTTTTTTTATTTTTGTTGGACTTTTTTTTTTTCTTTGTGAATTAATGAAACGAGCCCTTGCTTTGCGATGCGGGTTTACAAACACGGGCCACGAGCTACATGAAATCGAATCGAGGGCGCCTCTCTCCTGCTCCCCCGTGTTCAGTCTGCTGTTGCCCGGGAACAGAGAGGCCCGTCTCCCCCCCGGAGAGCTCTGCATTGGAGAGGCAGACAGGTGTGTGCGGGGGAGCGGGGGGGGGTGGGGGGGTCCCGCTGGGTTTCTTACCGGGGAAGTGAGCGGAGGGGCGAGGACACCCCTGCGGGCTCGGCGGGCTCGGCGGGCCCTGCCCTCTCCGGCCACCTCCCTGGGTCCTCGCAGCCAGAAGAGAAGCCATCGGCCTCCGCCGTGACCCGCACCAGGTCCCCGAGGGTCACACTGATTGCACCGTGCTGATGTCTGTGCGTCTGTGCGTCTGCAAATGCAGGAATCTCACACTGAACACACTCCCTTTCCCATTTCCCCCTTTGAAGCAATGACCTGTTTTGACTGAGGGCCCCTGGTCTCCTGTAGAATCAGGTTACGAAATACGAAACATGTTTGCATTGTCTTTTTAATCTGATGTCACCTGACGGCTTTGGGAGGCGTGCGAATTCACATTACAGGTGAAATGATTGTTTGGCGTACCGGGCCAGAAGCGAGGGTCGTGTGTGTGAGTGTCTGTCGTGGGGATGCGCGGGTCACGCTACCACAGAAACACAGGTGTGTCCTTGGCACTCCAGCAGCCGGCCCTGAATTGTCATTGAAGAGAAGGCGAGGGCGGGGCCTTGCTGAGACTGCTGAAGACCACCTGTGGATTCCGGATGGGTTTCCATAGTGTCAGGGAACAGAATTGTCTCTGCAGGTCAACACGTACAATTGGCTCTTGAGAGGGCGGGTTCGGGCCTTGGCTGGCCCTGGCCAGTGCGGGCGCCGGTTCGCTCCCACCCCTACCTGCAAACCGGCAGTAACGGCCCCCCCTCCACCCGGGGGTTCTTGTACAGGTCACGTGAGGAATCACATGTACGGCACTTGGCGCACTGCTGAGTGTTTCAGAGACCAGAAGCCCTGACTTCGCAGGTGCGAGGCGCTGGAAACCCACCTTCAAGAGCCGAGGGCCCCTCCCACCCTGAAAGACGGTCGGCACAGAACTCACGGCCTCGCCAACCTGGTGTCAGCAGTGCCTGGCGGGTCTGTATGTATAACGTAAGAGGCCTGTGAAGAGGGCTGTTTACCAGTCACATTTCAGGTCTAATAATAATCTTAATAACTATGCATGGCGGATAAAGGTAGTCAGGAAACACGCTGATTGCCAGTGCTCTCCGAAAGGGCACGTCAAGGCCGTGTTGTGAATCGCATCACCTTGCTGGCAGGAAACAAGGGCCAGGAGCCCCTCCCCCAGCAGGAGGACAAAGCTGAGCGTTTGGAGTCGATGGGGACAGTGAGGCCGGGAGACCCGTCTCTGTCCACACTCCAGCCACCCTGTGTGACAGTGTCATGGTCAGTCCTTAAAACCTGGAAGTCCCGGCCGATGGGCCACTGGTAGATTTTCCTGAGAGGCCTGCATCCGTTCACCCCTCCGCTCACTCATCCACTCACTCAGGGCTCCCCTGGCTCTCAGCAGGGGCCCGGACCTGGCCTCCAGGCTGGGGGCGCCGTGGAAAACCAGACCAGAACCTGATCGCGGCCCCAGGGGGGCGCTTACAGTCCCCTTGTCGTTCTTTGTTTGAAGAGTGTTGCTGTTTTTCCCAGCGTGCAATGAACTTGGCTAAATTAAACTCCAGACTCTGCCTCCCATGGGCGTTGGCAGGAGCCAAAACCATCACTCATTCCGACCCCGCGTCTTCCGCTCTCGGTAAGGTCTTCCGGGACCTTCCCCACGCACACGCGGTCCCGGCGCCAGCCAAGGATGCGAGTGAAGGTCAGACTGTGATTCTGGGTCTTCTCCCTCGGCGGCTGCTTCTATTTCGGGGTAGCCCCGATTCTCTTCCCAATTCTTCGAATGTTTGAGGCCGTGAATCTGCGGTTCGCGTTTCCTTTCCAGCCTCCCCGCACCGTGAAAGCTGGTGAGCGACTTCAAGCAAAGAGCTGGGTAAACGCAGACCCTAGCCCAGCGCAGGTTCTTTAGTGCGGCGTTCGGACCCCTCCCCTCTCTGCCTTCTTTGGTCATTTTCTAGTGCCTTCGAATAGTTGTTGTAAAAGTATTCTGAACATTGTGTGTGGATTAGTCTGAAATAAGCTACCCCATCAGCATCATTATTATTATTTTTTAAAGATTTATTTATTTATTTTTAGGGAGAGGGGCAGGGAGGGAGAAAGAGAGGGAGAGAAATATTGATGTGTGGTTGCCTCTCACGAGGCCCCCTGTGGGGACGCGGCCCGCAACCCAGGCGGGTGCCCTGACTGGGAATCGAACCCACAACCTTTTGGTTCACAGCCCATGCTCAGTCCACTGAGCTACACCAGCCAGGGCTTTACCCCATTGTTATTAAAAGTGAACACTTGGTTCGTGTCTTTTAAATGTTTTAAGTATTAGAACATAACCTTCTCAAGAGCATTGTCCTAATTTATATTCTGACAAACATAACTAAGCGTGCAGGTTTCATGCTTGGGCTGGTGCTGGGTTCGCTCAACTTTTCAACAATCAGATTGATTTTAAAATGCTATGTCATTATATTTATTTGTGTTCCTTTAATTAGGCATGAGATTTCCTGAGGTTAAGTAGTCAGTAGATTTTCTTTGCTATGAACTCCGTTTACCCACTTGCTTGGCTTTCCGTGGAGTTCTCTAGTTTTTTTTTGTGTGTGTGTGTATTGTTTTTATAAATTAATGAAATTGGCCCTTCATTTGTGACATGGTCCCCCCCATAAGTTGAACAGAAGGTCCCTCGTGTCCAGCTTGCGGTTTTTTTGACTTTGGGATGCTGTTAAAGCAATACACATCACAAACCACGTGAGATACTCAGCACGTTCGTATAAAACAGGGTGTGGTCCAGGGCTTCCCCAGCCGTGGGCTGATGGGAGTGTTCCGAGCACGTTTCAGGTGGACTATTCTTTGGTGCTTGGTAGGCTAGCTGCATAAAATGCATTTTTGACTTACAGTATTTTCAGGTTATAGTGGATTTCATCGTAAGTCGAGGGGCACCTGTATTTCTTTCTCGTTTGCATTTTTCTTTTGACTTAGTATAGTTTAATCATACTGAAATGTTAATTTTATAAGTAATAAAACTTCTCAGTTTTCCTCCATGGCTTTGATTTTCATATTCTGATTTAAAAGCCTCTCCACATTTCAAGATTATAAAAAATGTCATCTGTAGGGTTGTGGGGATTTTTTTTTTTTGTGGTCTTTTATGGCTTTATTTCACTTTATTGCTACTCTATGCTCCACTCAATCTGTTTAGAATTGATTACGATGTGAAAAGCACATAGAAATCTCTCTCTTTCTTTCTAAAGGCCAGCCTCCGGTTTGGTTATACTTTTGAATAAATAGTCCTTCTCTTTCCACTCACTGGACGTGCCCACAGATGTCACGCTGTGAACTGCCTTTTGAGCTCGATCCTGTTGTTAAGCGGTGCTCTGTTCCACCGTGACCTCCGTCTCCGGTTTTCACACCGAATGGCGTTCGCCGTGGAGACTCCGTTTAACTCGCTGATGTCCGTTAGGGTTAGTCTCAAGGAGCAAGTGCTCTGGAGGTAGCACACTTTCACAGTCCGCTTCTCCGATCGCGTTTCTCCCTTCCTTTCATTAGGGACACTGAGGTGGCCTGGCTGCAGCACTGGCCACTGCCTGCTGTCTCTGGCCAGGTGGCAGCTCAGGCTGTCATCCCCAGGTGCTCTCACGCGCAGGGCTCTAGGCATCCCTCTCTGAGCTGCCCGCCCTAAAAACGTGCAGACATTTTTAGGTGGACGAACACTGTTTTTGAGAGCATCTGGGCGATTGCTGTCCTCTGTGAGCAACATCAAGGGCACGTCCCGACTCCATAGTTCAAGTACATCAATAGTAACTCTAACATCACACAACAAAAGGTCTGTGGAATAGGGGATGAGTTGAGGGGGACATAAAGTTCAATGGGAAGTAATTTAATGCTACAATTACAAATTCATCCACTAAGTACATGAATACGACCAGTGCTCTACAAACCTGTGCATCGCACCGAAAGGAGCTAGAAGTTAGAATAATAGAGTAAAAGCACTTTCAAATGATCGCAGAGCACCGAGTCCCGTCTGCATGCAGGAGGCCGACGTCCTCCAGCCCGAGGGGCGCATTTGTTTGCTGAGGCTGATTTGGAGGCACAGGCAGCCCCGCAGGGAGGGCGGACGGAGGATGCAGAGACACAGCTCGTGCTGCTACGAACCATCACAGAACTTTTATTCTGAAGTGAAATCCGCCGCTCGTTAGGCCCCATGAAGGCCTGACAGTGAAAGGAAGTCGAGATCAAGCAAAGAAAAATAATTTTCCTGAAATGTGAACAGGATGAGAGCCGGCTTTTCCTGTGGATATTTAATATTATTGAATTTATATTCAAACTCGGCCCCAAGAGAAAATGAGTCAGGGTTTCAATACCAGCAAATAACGAGTAACAAACCAATAGGAGGACATAAGGAAAGCAGTCCACTCCTGAAAGGCGATAGATGCCCGACTCCCCCCGAAATCAGGAGACCGGAATGCCAAGTAACAGATACAATTTTTCTTAAAGCTCTGCGCGCGCATATATATTTATGTCTATGCAAATGTGTGTCTATGAATATGGATGTGTTTTTAGACATCTATCTGTGTATAAATAGATGCGCATAGATTTTGATGTTTACCTACTCTTTCTTCTAAAACGGCACTTCTCGTCTTACGCTTCACTGGAGGGTCACACAGCTTTTAAAAACACCACGCGCCATAATGTTACCCACATGCCGATGCCACCGAGGTACAGCTCACAGGCACAGAAAGCGCGGGGCGGCGGTAGGTGATGCTCAAGTCTAGGTGCCTCCCCTTTGTCAGTAAGCTCGCCTCAACGATGGAATTGGAGGTTTGGCCCCTCATCGCTGAAATACTGATGCATGTAGAGAACTGGTCGTTTTCCGAACGGTAGACTACGCGTCCACCATAAATAGTAATTTAGGCAATTGTCCATCCCTACAAGTGTCTGTTTGTCTGTATCTGACAAAAAGACTTCAGGCCCCTGAAAGGTGTTGGGTAGCGAGGGCTGCCGGCCCGCCCCGCATCACAGAGGCGGAGCCTTACCCGCTGAGTCAACAGGGCATCAAGGCATGGCCTGGACTGGGGGCCACAAGCACAGGCCCCACCCGGAGGGAACAAGGAAGGAGAGGAAGAAAAGATGAGAAACTAGGTGTGGGCCCACGGCGAAAGAGGGGGCTGCCAGCCGCCTGGGTCCCCGAAACGACCCCATCCGGAAATGAGCCCCGGGCCCGGCCCTGGCCGTGGCTGGACTGAGGGAGCCAGAGAGCCCGGCAGCGGCCACTCTGCAGGTCAGCGAGCGCGCAAATCCAGGGCCCCCTGCGAAACTGCACAGGGCCCACGGGTGACGTCATCGGTCCCCTGGCTGCTCTCGGGGTGGAGCCGCCAAACGGGACTGCCTTCCCCTGAATTCCCTCCAAGGCCAAGTCTTCGCTGCACATTCGTTGCCACCTTCCCCACGTGGTTCGTAAACCAGGAAGAAAAACCCGGGCCAGACCCAGCGACGGGTGCGCCCCTGCCGCGGGGCCGGGGGGACAACCGCCTGTGCCCGCCCTCTCTCGGGTCCTCCACGACAGGACTGAGCCGCTGCTCTGCCCTGGCATGTGGGGCCCCCGAAGCATCCCCCCCCCCCAGCAGCTGGCGTGGCATCTGTTCCGCTCCGCCCTACGGGGCAGCGCCGCCTGCCTGCCTGCCTGGGGCGCCCTAGGCATGGGGCGGGTAGAGTGGGGGGCGACTGTGTCAAATGAAGCCTGAAGTCGTTTCCTGGCAGCCACAGGATGAAAACGGCCAGGACCATTAGGGACCCAGCGGGGCCTGCTCGGTGCCTGCTTCCCACGAGCCCGCAGTCAGCACGCCTCTCCCATGCGACCGAGTGACAGGCCCCTGGCCGTCTATTTTAACTCCTGTCTCTGCTTAAACGTTGATCCTAATGCATAACGAGAATTCTGCAGTCGCCTCCGACAAGTTTTAGGACCGGCTTTTGCAGAGGAAGGGACCACGCGTGGCTTGCTGGCCTCAGAGGTCTGGAGAGAGGCCGGGGTCCAGTGCAAATGCCCGTGGCTGCAGCCAGCCATGCAGGGTCCTCTCCGTCCAGGACGTGGACAGAGCGCTCGCCTGCCTAAGCGCTTGGCTATGTTTACTTGAGATCCAGACGCCAGGGGGCGCCCAAACTGCCCTCGCTGTGTTTCTCCTTCCTGCACAGGCATTCCCGGGACAAGGCTCGGTTCATCGGTCAGGCACAGTGGCAGAGTAACGGTAACAATGCTAAGAACAATCACAAGCACGGACCGAAGTACAAGTTGCGTGGATGTGGCCTCTCTCAGAGAAGGGGGCACTGTGCTGTTCCCCGCTCTTCTCGCTGTGGCATGAGATGGTTCCCACCCCAGTTGACGAGGTGAAGGGGTGACCGAGGGGGGCGTGGTGACGCAGCGTGAAACTACCGTGAGGGTGCCTTCAACACAAGCCCCGCCGTGCCAGGCCCGCGACCTGGGCTCAGAGGCGGCTGCTCAGCGAGTCACAGGCAGGGAGCCGGACGAGAGAGGGCTCATCACGTGGCTCAGATCACCCCGCCACGGAAAATGGATGGCTTGTTTATCTCTGGGATTTTCCACACAGCATTTTCGGACCATGGTCGACTGTGCATAACTGACACCACGGCGGGGGCAACGGTCCGAGATGGTAGAACCGCGAGCTTCGCTCGGTTCCTGGAGGACATCCACCGAAGGCATCGTGTCTTACGCCCTCCGTCGGCCCCAGGGTCAACCTGCACAGCGGGCGGGGGCTGGGCACACGTAGCTTTCCGTCGTGAGCGTGCCAACCACAGTTTATTCTTGTGTCACACGTTTTTCGTACGCCTGTAAACCTACGTTTGCCCACCCCTGTGTTGTTGCTCACCCAATATTAAGTACACGACCAGTTTTGACCCAGGAGCAGGAGGAATGGTGGAAGTTCGTCCGTTAGAACTCCGTTCTGGAGTCCTGAAAAGGCCCATCGCGCTCACCCAAGACTTGTGTCTTCTTCACGCTAAGTGCCTTCCCTCACTCGTCAGACCTCCGTTCTCCCAGCCAGCGTGTGGGTGACCCTCCACGACAGGCCCGCCTGGGCGCTTCTGTGTCGGGACATCAGCCGCTTCTCGGCTTTGACAGTTACAAACGAGCACGCCCTTCACACGGCTTCGCGCATTCGAGAAGGTCTCTGGTTTCCATTTTCGCCAGAACCACGGATTTCTGGAACCAGAGCATAATGAGCGGATTGCAAATCTGTGCGCCGCTCAGGCAATGTTAGCACGGAGGTGACTTCTAAATTGCGAGCTCTGTACTTCTGATTCCTGTATTTGCATATCTGTTCAAACCCAAATGATTAAAAAGGAGCTGTCAAGGTTGAGAGGCCCGAAATTAGATTTGTCTGTTTATTTCCAGCGTACACATCACTGTAGACTTCGCTACTTCCTGTTTTTCTCTGAACCTTCAGTGGTGGAGAATGAAGCACACCAACAATTTGGGGGTTTTTTATTTCTTAAAAAGTTGTTTTTTTCAGAAGGAGTCACTAACAATGTAAATCATTCTACGATGAAAGCCACTCCACTTTACAAAAGTGTACAGGACATTTTAAAAATCACGATTTTCCTTGTTTTTTTGGAAATGATATTTTATTGATATGCTATTACAGTTGTCCCAATTGTTCCCCTGTGCCCCCTCCACCCAGCACCCCCACTCCCTCAGGCAGTCCCCCCACCATTTGCGTATAAGTTCTTTGGCTGCTCCATTTCCTACACTGGACTTCACATCCCCGCGGCTGTTCTGTAACTACCTGTGTGTACTTCATCCCTCACCTGTCACCCGGTCTCCCCCTCCCCCCTCCCATCTGGCAACCCTCAAAATGCTCTCCGTGTCCATGATTCTGTTCTCGTTTGCTTAGTTTATTTTTTAGACTCAATTGTTAATAGATATGTATTTTTGCCATTTTATTGTTCATAGTTTTGATTGTATTCTTTTTCTTAAATAAGTCCCTTTAACATTGCGTATGATAATGATTTGGTGATGGAGAACTCCTTTAGTTTTTTCGTGTCTGGGAAGCTCTTTATCTGCCCTTCGATTCTATGTGACAGCTTTGTGGGATAGAGCAAGATTGGCTGTAGGTCCCTGCTTTTCATGACTTTGACTATTTCCTGCCAATCCCTCCTAGCCTGCAAAGTTTCTTTTGAGAAATCAGCTGACAATCTTATGGGAGTTCCCGGGCAGGTAACCAACTTCTTTTCTCTTGCTGCTTTTCAGATTCTTTATCTTTAACCTTTGGCATTTTCGTTATTATGGATGGGCCTCTTTGCATCCATCTTGTTTGGGACTTTCTGTGCTTCCTGGACTTGCCTGTCTATTTCCTTCACCAAATTAGGGACGTTTTCTTTCATTATTTTTCAAGTAGATTTCCAACGCCTTGCTCTTTCTCTTCTCCTTCTGGCACCCCTATGATGCCAGTGTTGGACCTGTTGAAGTTGTTCCGGAGGCTGTTTATATTGTCCTCATGCTTTTTGGGGTTTTGGGGTTTGGGTTTTTTTTTTTGGTTTGTTTGGGTTTTTTTGGATTCTTTATTCTTCTTGTTGTCCTAGTTGGTTGGTTGTTTCTTCCTTAAGTTCCAAATCATTGATTTGATTCTCGGCTTCATTCACTTGACTGTTGTTTCCCTGTAAATTGTTCTTTATTTCAACTAGTGTACCCTTTGTTCCTGACAGAATCATGTCTGTGCTGCCGAGGTCCTCACTGAGTTCCTTGAGCAGCCCTATAACCTGCGTTTTGAACTCTGTATCTGATAGGTTGCTTATCTCCATTTCATTTAGTTCTTTTTCCGGAGTTTTGATCTGTTCTTTCATTTGGGTCATGTTTCTTTGTCTCCTCATTTTGGCAGCCTCCTTGTGTTTGTTTCTGTATATTAGGTAGACCTGCTTTGACTCCTTGTCTTGGTGGTGTGACCTAATGCAGTAGGTGTCCTGTAGGGTCCAGTGGCACAGCCTCCCTTATCACCCAAGCTAGGTACTCGGGCGGGGGGGGCACCCTTTGTGTGGGCTGAGTGCACCCTCCTCTTGCGGTTGAGACTTGGTTGCTGTTGGCAGGTCAATGCGGGGGACTTACCCAGGCCAGTCAGCTGCAAGGACTGGCTGTGACCACTGACCCCCAACCTCCGCCCTCCATGGAGGGTCAGCTGTGCAGGGGCAGGGAGTGGTGCTCCAAAGTGGTCAGTAGCTGCCCACTGGGTGCACTGGCCCTGGGGCTTCCCAGGTGGTGCAGGCCAAGGTCAGCCCCCCACTGTGTTTTGCCCAGGGCCACCCTGCCTGAGCTATAAAGCAATCTGTGATGGCTGCTACTTGTGCTGGGCTTGGAGATTCCCAGATGAAGCAGAGCTGTGAATCCAGCCTGGCTGCTGGCTGTTAGTGCTGGACCTGGGGCTCACTGAGGCCAACTGATGCTTGTTTAAGAGGATTTAGAAGGTTGTACAGTATGAGCCAAGGCCAGCCATTCATATGGAAAAGCAGCTTAGGTGGGCCCATAAATTGGGTGGGGCAGTCTCTGGGGATCTCCAAGGAGCTCAAACAGTGTTAGCCATGTTGATGGAGACTCATCTACGGCACTAGCTTGCTGGCTCTGTGCCTCTGTCGGGGGAGGGTTTAGAAAATGGACAATGGTCTCTGCTCACCTTGATGCTAGACATTTCAGTTTCTCCCTGTATGTCACCGATTCCTCTCAAGTTGCTACCCTGGTGCTGGAGTTCAGAGGGAGTGCGTCTGAGTAGGTGAATCTGTGTGTGGGTTCTTTAAAAGGAACTGCTTGGGGCTCCAGAAGGTTCTTCCACCAACTCAATCTCTGCTGGTTTTCGCAGCCAGAAGTTGTGGGGACCTATCTTCCTGGCAATGAACCCTGGGCTGGGGGGCCTGGTGTGGGGCTGGGAGTCCTCACTCCTGAGATATCCCTCCCGAAGTTTTATCCACCACACGTGGGTGTCAGACTAGTTCCACGTCTGCGTCCCTCCCACCCATCTGGACGGATGTGGTTTCTTTAATTCCATAGTTGTCAGGCTGCCATTTGACTTGATTTCCGTTGGCTCTGAGTGACGGTTTTCTATATTTTAATTGTAATTTTGAAGTGGTTATGCAAAGAGGCAAGCCATGTCTGCCTACACTGCCATCTTGACCGGAAGTCTACAACTTTTAATGAGTAAATTTTTACCAACTCAATTTAAATTGCCCTCCAATGGCTCAGTCCAAGAAAAATAGCAACAATATCTTACACTAATAAGTATTATAGGTGTTTTTTAATCATTTTATCTAATATGACTAATCCATTAAAAAAGTATCATTTAATTCTTATCTCCAAACTCATAAAATGCACCGATTCCATTGGCCTTCACAGTAATTTCATGTATATATTCACCGGGAAAACTACCACAGGACATGTTAAAGAAATAGTCACGGGGATGCGCAGTACACCGTAGGAAAGGTAGTCATGACATCGTGATCACTGTGTGCGGTGCCAGGTGGGTCCCAGACTTACCGGGGGGACCCCTTCCGAAGTATGCAAATGTCTAATCACTGTCTCATGCACCTGAAACTAATATTATATTGTATGTCAACTGTAACTGAAAAATAAATTTTAAAAATAAAATCTAAATGTTCTTAGATTTTAAAAATGAAAATCTAATGTTTTATCTAATGTGACTAAGCCATAAACAAAAATTCAACACTTACCTTTAAACTCAAAAACCACATTCTGATGGCGTCATGCTTCACGGTGATCTCACACAGATATTCGCCAGGAAAATTACTCTGAGACACGCTCTTTAAAATCTCTTTTCCCATTTTAAAGAAAGTAACTCGGTATTTACAGAAATTGCACAATATCTACTCACCCCCCTTCGACATGTGGTGTGCAGAAGTAACGCTCTGTAGAGAAATACGGCGCTTTTTAAAAACATCACTCTGTTTTGCCCTATCTCCTGCCAAGCCGTGGGGGACGGGAAGGACCAGTTCGGCTCGCGAAGGGACGGTCGCTTCCCAGAGCTTCAGAGCTGCCACTCCAAGCCTGGCGACCTGTGTGCTTTTCAGCTCTGCCTCCGATGACATCAGAGCTGGAAGGAGTCCATCTGGGCCCTGGCAGCTCTGGGCGCAGACCCACCGCACGGCCGCCCACTTTTCCCAGAAAGCAGTGGCTTTGTCAGGACCAGAGGCAGCCCATCCTCCTTGCTTAAGCAGAGGCCAGGCCCGTGACCTTCTCTTTTATTAGCAATGACACTTATTGACTGAAGGTGGGCCATCCTTCCTTCAGGGGCGGGAGGTGTCCGTCTGGGAGGTTCAGCCGCTGCAGCGACAGGCAGGAAGTTAATGCCACGCTGCTCTTTCCCAGCTGGAACTGTCCTGTGTAATTAGTAATTTGATCGGCTCTGCTCTGAAAGGAAGGTGGGTGGAACAGAAAACCGTGACTCCTCCGAGGCAGATTCTGGACCCCGGGAACTTCTTGAAAGAATGTTTGCATCCATCTTGTTTTGACTTGATGTCTTGATTACTGGGCCACCTTCGGTGATTAATCGTTGCAAAGAGGACCCCAGCTCTCCAGCAGAGAGTGGTTCTCAGCGTGAGCAGATCCTCCGCCTCCCTCAGGAGCCCCCATTCTCCCGGCTCCTGTATCATCCATTAAGGCGTCTTTGGGATCAAGTTACCTGGGGCTGGCTGGCCTTTGATGCCAGGATCCCCAGGAGGGACAGATGCCGTAATGACTGTCTCAAAGTATCCAACTGGGCGGCTAAGTGCTGGGGCGGTGGCGTCAGCTGCTTCCTTGAAATGGGGTGTTCTGTCACCTGCACCCCTGCTGTGCCCCGAGGGGTGGGGGGAGGGGCGGGGATCAGACCAGGAATCTCTCTCTGAAGACTGAGAAGGGTTCTTTTTCTACTCATTTCCTCCTCAGCAATACTCCAGGCTCTGGGAATCACACTTCCTTCTCACAGAAGGTTACAGACCCCCAATCTCATACATGTTTGGGTTCCCACGTGAAACTGTGCTCCCGTTACTTCTTGTGGCAAAGCCATCTCTGCATGTCAACTCGCGGAGGCCCTGGGTCTGACTGACGCCCGGGCCAGCTGCCTTCCGGGGGCCGCTCAGAGCTCCGGGTGCAGCAGTTGTGTGGGAATGCTGCCACTTCTTGCGGGTTCGGAAGCTCAGATGAGCTGGGTTGGAGGAGCTGGGGGTTAAGCAAGGGTGGGCACGTAGGGCCCCCCATTGCTTAAAGGTCTTTTCGTTTGGCGGTAATTAGTGAACTTTGCGGATCCTAAGAAAACTTGAGATTCCACATGTTGGGAGCAAGCTAATCTTAAAAGTGGACAGTACCAGCCACCGGGGGCGAGGTAGGGAACTAAAGAGAAAGGGAGGGTTTGAAAGTCCACGTAAGAGACCAGTTAAACCCCAGTCCCATCTGGGATTTTGAGCACCCATGCCCAAAAGGAAAAAATGTTTAATTTCTGGAGCAAATAAACCAAAGGGCCTCAGACTCAACAGCACAGGGCGCAGAGGAAGGTGAGCGTAAAATGTGTTCCTCCAATCTGGGGGACGGAGCGAACAGCTACAACGAGAATGGGGAGACACGGGGAGTCTGCTTCCACCCCGCCCCCGCCCCGTGGGCTCCACAACAAGCAGGCCCCCCACCCGGGCAGAAGACTGGGCGCCCCCCCCCCCAGGGAATTCGCCTCCACATTTTCTTCCGAGTTGACATTCAGGGGGTCATCTCTAAGGTGCCCTGATTTCTGGGGACGCGCAGCACACACCGCTACCAGCAGACTCCCCCCTCAGGCCGGTCGCCGACCTTCAGTGACAGGCTCCAGGACGAAAGGTGAAGATTGAGATGATGAAACCACAGAATACGTAAATGCGCTCAAAGGAAAGAGAGACAACACAGGACAGAGAAGACGATTTCAAGAAGATTATAGTGACTGTCTTACAAGAAGTAGGAGAGGATTTGGCATCCGCGGCCCCACTCCACCGCACCTGCAGAGACACATGGCTAATTATCTTGTCATCAGAGTGGCTTCGTTTTCTTAACACAATTCTCTGCAGATGTGCGAGCAAGCCAGACAGCTGCCGGGCGTTCGGCCTCCCCGTCTGCCGAGCCGCTGGTCTGTCAGTAACCCTCTGAAGGTGACGAAAGACACGGGCTGTTTCTGAAATGCTCAGGACGGGGGCTTCTTTCCCACCAGCTCCCCGAACAGAGCAAGTCCTGGAGGAAGCGCCGGGCGGGCGTGGCAGCGGGCTCAGGGCGGGGCCCCGGGGCCCTGGACTTCAGCTCCGGACCCACGCAGGGAGCACTGGAGCCGCTGAGGGCACCAGGGACCCTCAGGTGAGGCCCTGGAGGTCCGAGGGTGTGAGGCGGTGCTGCCGGTCCATTCCAGGACCCATCGCCACAGTTTCCACACAGAACTGACAAGGCTGCAGACATCCAAAGGTTTGAAGAAAAGACCAGGAGCCAGCAAACTCCAGGAGGGCGAACCCTGACGAATGCTCCGGTTCTGGGAAGGGCAGCAGGAGAGGGAGAACCCGATGGGTTTACCAGACACGTGGAAATGAGAACCGCTAGGACCCAAATTAGAGGCGTAGTAACGTGGGAACGGGGACCTCGTTTCCTTCGGCCAGGTATCCCAGGAAATCAGCCGAACACATAAATAAATAAAACTTGACATAGATCCATATCCCAGAAAGCCAACTGAATACATAAACAAATAAATAAAACTTTGCACACATCTATCCAGTATTTTAATCTATTATTAAATAATGTGGACTATAATGAATAATAGGTCTATTATATGCTATAAAGGAATCACGCGTTATATAATACATATGATATAAGAACAGAGAACAAGGTACAGGATGAAACAGGAAATGCAGGTACGGTATTATGGCCGTGGGTTCGGTACGCACGATAGTTACTCTCACTTTTTCATGCCAGCGTTCCCAGCACTAAGCAGGTGTTCCCGCACATTACTCATTCACCCTCCGGGGACACGATGAGCCAGATGCTGTGACCGCACAGATGTCACACATTATGTTGCACAGAGCAAGAAATGGATTGAAAGCCAGGCTGCCCGACCCCGGTGTCTGTGCTCATTGACACTAATGTCCTGCCACTTAGGCAGGACATGGACACTCCTGTCCTTCCGACTGGCACAAGCGTCCTTGGCTTGGGCTCTGCGTGAGGACGGGGGCAGCTGGCGGCGGTCTGAGCAGCAGCAGGGTCTGGGAGACCACTCGGCTGCCTGGTTCCTGCAGGGTCGGCCACCTCCTCTTTGTGGCACCTTCACAGAGCAAGAGGCGACACAGAAGAAACGGCACCCACTCCCCCAGCCCTCCCTCGGGTGCTTGCCCGATTCAGTACTGCACCAAAGGGGTCAGGGATCTGGACATCGATTACACTTCAGAAATAAAATGACCAGAAATCGAAAAGAAAATGACTGTGTGATTCTCATTGTTACAAGATGCAGCCGGAGAGGCAGCAGCCTCTGGACGGAGCAGGAGGAGCAGAGAGGCCGACGGCATGAGCCCCATCCCCACGCCGATCGACACGCAGAACACCCACCCCGGCACATCCCGTGGTGAACGCAGCTCTCAGACACTCCTGACTCCCGTGCTGGGAGGGCGGGGGAGGTTAGGGCTGCAAAGAGCGGGTCTCACTTTCCCAAGGTCCCGAGTTTTTACGGATTAAAGGATGCTGCGAGATGGAGAGTGAGGGACCTCCTCACACGACGGGGTCATTCATGCCCAGGGGTCACACAGCGGAGGAAAGGACCCACCCAGACCCAGACGGGACGCTGATCTGAGGGACCCGGGGCTCTCTCTGGGTGCCACCACTAGGCAGGCTGGGCTGGGCTCCGCAATCAGGGAACCTCTACACGCATCCCAAAGACGCTGTTCTTTCTTTTGCAACCAAGGCGGTGGGTCGGCATTGAACTATATAACAGGTCTTTCTCTGAAACAAAATGCGGACCCTTAGTATAGAGTCCTCTGTGTTTACTAGCATCGCGTGAAAGATGCTCAACACGGTTATCGTAAAAATCGACAGTAGAGCTTTTAAAACAAATATAAAAGTATTTTTAAAAGCTTTGTAATAAAACAAGCACACCGTCTCTGTAGCAAATGTTTCACTTACAAAGGAAAGGTTTTATCTCTTAAAGGTTTTTGTTGGAAGTATCTTTATTGATGGCTATGGATTCTAAATAGTTCTTTCCTCGCATCTATTTCATTACGTCAACTGGGAAGGAATAAAACCTGACCTACCTATCATGTACCATAAACACGGACTTTTTCTCCTCCAACGGGACCCTTGAGGAAATCAACTACAACTGGCCGCTAGATGGCATCGCAGTCACATAATAAGGACAGGGATTGCAGGAGGAAAGATCAATACACAAACCCGCACCTGACCCTAAACGGAAGCTGCAGCCTCTCCCTCCCTCCCCACCGCCGCCCCCACCCAGGTTGCCGGAGTTCTCTGTTTATTTGCTACAGTAAAACTGCTTTCGAAAAATGAAAACAGACCAGTAAGGATCGAAAACGGGCCCTTAGTCATTACCGGAGTCACACGAGCTGCATGGATGGCATCAGGGCGCTCTGCGGGCAGCATGCCCTTTAACCCGCAGCGGGGAGGGGCCTGTGTCACTACTGCGTCGGTGAGGAGGAAGCTGAGGGTCAAGGCAACTCACCCAGGGCCACGCAGCAGGCGGCGGCAGGACCAGGTTCCAACCTGAGCCCACCTGACACTGCAGGCCTGCCGGTCACTGGTGGGTCCCCGCGGCAAAGCCAGGTCCTGCCCTTCGCATGGTCCTGCTCAGCCTCTGACAGTGTCTGCCTCTGGTACAAGGAAGCAAACGTCACCCCAACACTTCCCACATCCTCAGGGGGCCCCGGTGGTTGCACTTAACATTCAAGGACCCCTAGACGAACTCCGTCACACTCCGTTGCTAAATCTCTACACCACAGAGAAGCACTGGGCGGTTAAATTACCAAGTGTGCTTCCCAGCTTCTCAGTGCTGAGCCAGTGTAAACTTAAAATTTTTTTTAATGTATCGCTTTTAGAGAGAGAGGAAGGGAGAGACAGAAAAAGACATCGATTTGCTACTCCACATATTTATGCGCTCATTAGTTGATTCCTATATGTGCCCTGACTGGGGATCAGACTCACAACCTTGGGGTACCAGGACGATGCTCTAACCGCCTGAGCTACCCAGCCAGGGCTGCAAATCTAAGGTTTTAAACGTACATGGAATGAAAGGGAATGAAGCTAACTGCCCAACAGCAACAGCCCACACAGAGAAAACTATTTCAAGTGACTTTATAACAGATTCCTCTGACCGTCCTTTACTCGTGGGATCTGTTTTAAGGATAACGTAACCGCAGAGAACTCTTGACTTCTCGCTGAGCAGTTTTCCGTTCCTAAGGACACTGGTGGGGTTGTTTGAAGGCACCAAGGTGCGCAGTGAGATACGAGGCAAGAAGTCATTGTGTTGATGGTGTAGGAGAAAGGAGATCCAAGTACAGAGTAAACATTTAAAAGAAGAAAGAAAAACTGCATGTGAAATGTAACTAAGAAGTATATTAATAAGTCATGACTTAAAAACCTTTCCCTGGTCACTGCAAGGTCTAGAAGCCACGCTACCCCTCCCCCAGGAAAACATCCTCCTCTCTCCATTTTGGCTTCTTAATACCCTCCCCTCTCCAAAGGAGCAGGGCCCACTGGAGAAAAAGCGGGTCGAGTTCTGGGTCAGGAGAAGGAAGCCCGGCGGGGCGGGGCCGGGTCGGGACTCCAGGGGACATCCCAAGATGGGCAGCGCCAGGTCGAAAGGACACAGCCACCAGCTCCAGGGTGTCCCAACATGCCAGTTTGGGACGATATAAGCATCACAAAAATAATTGTAATTTATGAAAACATTAAAAATATAAAACTTCCTCAGTCCATATGATACTCAGAAGAGAAATCCAACAAAACAAAACAAAAATACTGTTTCCCGTTAAGATGACTTTCAGCCACACTTTTCCCTTAAAAATCAATTAATAAAGGGGGGAGCATCATGTATATTTTTCTTCTTTTTAAGACGAATTATAGTTTAGGAAAACTAAGTAAGTCCAGTGAGTGACAGAAAGCTCTGATGCTGTGGTGTTTGAAAAATGACAGTTAACGAACATTAAAGGAATGGCAGAACTAGAAAATTTCCACTTCGCAAGTTCCAGCAGAGTGATTGACCGTCATGGAAAATAAAACCAGTATCAATTTTTTACCTGGGGAAACTGAGTTCCTTATTACACTCTTATTAGGCTGAGTAGGAACTCATCCATCACGGCACAGATGAGTTCTACTCAGCCTGAAGTCAAGGCGTCGGCCTCTGCGTGTCACAGGGGCCTCTCCCAAGGTCATGGACAGAACTTGGTTCCTTGTGAGTGTAGGACTGAAGTTCCTGCTTCCTCACTGCCTGTCTGCGGAGGGACTCTCAGCCCCCCGAGACTCCTTCCATTGCTGCTGTGAGAATGATAATGAATTCAGTTTGGGGTGTGTTGCGTTGGAGAGGAAGACCTCCAAATGGATAATAAAAATATAAAAAATATTAGTTAATGCAGGAACTCCCAAGTGGACAGCAAAGAGTTCTCCAGCCTAACATGCCCATGGCGCTGAGGCCAAGGAGCCCCGAGTTGCTGGCTGGTTGTCAAAGCCACAACAGCTAAGGGAAGACCAGGAGCAGGGCCCCGAGAGGAAGGCAGGCCGGCCCAGGGCCTGAGAAGATGTCTGGACTCGAACAGAGTCATAAAAGCAGGCGGAGAATGGGGGCTTGTTCCAGAAGGTGCCAGGAGCTGCTGAGAGGCGAGCAAAACGAGGAGTAAAGACATCACTGGGTTTGGAGTGACAGAGGCCGCTGGACGCTGTGCCTGCGCAGTTCTGGGGGGGGGGGGGTCTCTCCAGGCTGAGTGAGGACTGCGGTCTGCAGGGGGAAGGAAGGACAGAGCAGCAGCCGACAGAGGCACCCCTTCTAGGAGCTGGGCTGCCCAGGAGAAGCAAAGGGAGGGGCAACATCGGAAGAGAAGTTCGTCAACAGGGAGAGACCTGAGGCCTGGAAATGCCCGTGGGGTGGAGTGGGGGGGGACCAGCACCTGGCAGGGGCGGGGCGGGGCGGGTGCTGAGAAAAATGTGGGAACAAGAACCTAGGAGCACAGCCCCTCCTGTCCGGGGAGTGCCAGAGAGTGCCCCCTAGGCGATGCCCCTCGGGCCGCAGCCCTGTGCTAGGTACACAGAAGAGAGACGGACTTCAGGACGAAGGGACACGCCTCCCGCAGGCACCAGCAGGAAGGCAGGCAGGTGTGGGTGCAGCTGCAGGCGGCCCGGGAGTTGGTGGGGGAAGGTTGGGGCGCTCTATCCCCAGCGGAGGCGGAGCCGCCACTTTTGAGCACACAGGGGAAGGGGACGGGTTTGGAGAGCAAATTCTGGGCCTGTGCTGTGCAGGGAAACCTGGCAGAAAGCCGGGGCAGACCCCGCCCAGGGACGCTGGACACTCCGCCTTGTCCTGTCTGCCCCTGGGTTTGTTTTTTTCTTCTCTTGGAAAAATTCCCATCAGAGAGCTGTCCAAGGCTGACGGTGTTAAAACAGTCCCCACGTGACCGTCCTCCGTCCACCGGTGCGCCCTTCCTAGTCCGATCTGCGCAGAGGTAAGGGCGCCCTTATGGTAGAGACGGAAGCTGGACCTCGGGCCGTGTGGTTGAAATATGGACATTGCTGCGCAGCACACATTGTGATGATTTTTGTGAAGTAAGATCGAGGGCAAGTGCAGGAAGGGTCCTCTGATTTTCTTAGAGGTTCTGAACTGCACACGCATCACCGTATTAACAGCAAGAAGGGCCATTAAAATCGCAGGGGCTTGGAAAGGCCTGTCGTCTCCTTTCCCCCGAGATGCCCCGAGCTGCTGGTGAAAATTCAGCGTCTCTGGTTGTAGCACCACAGTAGTGCAGTTAGCGGTAGATGAAGTTCATCCTTTCTCCCAGATCACTGGTCTCTCCACCCGGAAAAGGGTCGCCTCCCCTGCAAGGCCTGGCCTGCAGGGCCCCGCGGGGCAGCAGGTCCTCCCCGCAGCCGCCCATCAGCGCCGGAAGGGCCGGCGGCCCTCGTGGGTTCAGCCTGCTGCTGAGCCGGCCCGCCTGGCCGCATGTCCGGTCTCCACTCCCCTTCTCCGTTATCCCCATCTTTCGGGTCAGGGCAGAGCAGTGTGGCGGCTGTAATGGTCCGTCCTCGGAGAGCAGGTTTCGGGAAGGCCGCCCACTCGCAGCGGTCACGGCCAGATGTCAGGCGTGGAGCCCGCCGGGCTCCCCGTACACTGACTGAGCCCTGCACCTGCGGAGGGCAGGGGAGGGGTGTGCATGGACACCCACTCACGCCCAGCGTGCCCCTTACACGCAAACACCTCGGAGTCAAGCTGGCAGCCCCCTCTGCCGGTGAAAGGCGCTCTGTCTGAGATGCGGTTACCCGGAGTCTCGTCCCATCCACAGGGACACCGTGTGTTCACAACTGTGAGGACAGAGTGGACGGTGCTGCGCTGGGAGGCAGATGGCTCTGGCTGCTGCTTTTGCTAGAAAACACAGAGAGGGCACCCAAAGGAAAAAAGAAGGAAAGGAGGGAGGAAAGAAGGAAGGGAGGGAGGAAGAGGGTGGGAGACAGAGAGACAGAAGGAAAACGCAGAAAGTGTTTCTCATCCTGCGCAGTCCCCTGCCCCCCCCCCCAACACACACTGTCCCTGCAGTGTCCTCTCAGGGGAACTGGCTTCTGAAAGGCCCTGGAGTCCCACAACTGTACCCCTTTGACCACAGTTAGAAATCTTTGGGGAGGTGGGGCTCGGGGGAGGGACCCTCTGAAGGGCCCACCCCCCGGAACCAGCGGAGCCTTGCCTTCCCAACCGGCCTCCCTGACCCCCTACTCCAGAAGGCCGCCGCTTCCTAAACAGCGGCCACTCCCATGAGCAGAGGCCGCTGCGGCACTGGAGGGACCTCCCTTCTGCCTCGTGGTAAATCGTCCCCCAAACCGGTTGTTTCACACAGCGTTTGAGGTCACCATCTGAGAGGCCTGCCACTCGGTGGGTCAGCAGCTCCTGGATTCCAGAGCCCGGGTCCCTCATTCCACCCAGTCCTTAGCCCCAACCCACGGCCGCCGCCTCCTGCCCAACGGCCACAGTGGAGAGCAGCAGGGAAAGTGGACCTTTGGTTTTTTTAAAGGAATTGAAATGTATTCTGAGGATCCACAGCACCAGGAAATATTCAGGAGGAGCCCGGGCAAGACTAATTTCTACAAGCTAGGCGCTAACGGGACCTTCTCATCCCTGAACCTGGGTCCTCCGGAGAGAAGTCTCCTTCTCCGAAGGAGGGCGGGGGACCCGATCTCAGAGCCGGGAGGCCCGTGCTCTTCCTGGAAGCGGGGAGCCGGGCAACGTGAGCAGCCAAGGGTTCCGTCCCGGTCGAGGTCCGGCAGTGTCTTCGGGGAGCCAGAGGAGAGCTGGGGAGTCGGTGGCCCCGGGCACAGTGGATGCTGGCACGCTGCAGAGCTGTCCTTGTGAGAAGTGGCAGAGGCTGTTGCCACCCCCTGTGCCCGGTGCCCAAGGCCACCGAGCAGACGAGCCAGGTTGGTCCCTGGCTCCCGGGTCTTCCGAGTAGCAAAGGTTTGTCCGGAAGGCTGGGGTGTCCTGAGCTTCCAGTACCTGGACCCTTACAAGGCTGTGGTTCACCTTCCACCTTTATCCCACGCATGGGACTCCATGGGACTCCAGCGCTATGTGGGCGCCCACCCAAGCCCCTCTCCTCCTCCTTCCTTTGTCAGGCCGCTCCTCCTGGTGGCCCTAGCCCCACGACACTTGTGGGCATCACCTCAACTTCCTGCCCAGCACCACCGTCCTCCTGGGCTGTTCCCTCAGGGGCAGAGTCCCCCGTGGGGGAGCAATGGGGCCCCACATTGGACTTGGGGAGATGTGGTACCTGCCCGAGGGCCTAGGGCAACCACGGCTGTGGGGTTGAAGAGGCCGGGATGGCTGGGACCCCTGGGAACCCAGGGTGCGGTAGACAAAAAAAAGTA
Source organism: Glossophaga mutica (assembly GCA_039655065.1). NCBI lineage: Eukaryota > Metazoa > Chordata > Mammalia > Chiroptera > Phyllostomidae > Glossophaga > Glossophaga mutica. The sequence continues at coordinate 175,071,220 of CM077307.1, forward strand.
GAGACCCACGTGACTCGCCGCCCAGGAGGGCCCGGGGGATGGGGGAGATACTGGCTGGCCAGAAGCTCTTCGGGACTGGGGCGGGGCGGAAAGCTGACCCCGGGGCGGGGACGGAGACGTCACTCTTGCGAAGCCTGTGGGAGGAGGCTCCACTCTGACTCTCACCTGGGGCTTGACCCCGACGTATTTTAAAGGGCAGCAGGCAGGGCGGGGTGGGAGCTGCCATTGAGAGCTGCCAGCGGCCGCGGCGGATGGAGCGCCCATGAGCTTCGGGGCAGAGCCGCCCGGCCAGGCCCGGGAGCGGCTGGACATGGCCACGTACTGCGACGGCTCGGGCGTCTGCCCGGCCCCGCACAGCCAGACCCGGGCAGCCTCGCACCCCGCGGGCTACGGGCGCGGTGACCTGGACGCAAGCGGCGGAGGCCCGCGCCTGTGGTTGAATGCGCCGGGACTCAGCCCCGCGCCCTTCGCGCCCGGCCCTGGGCCTTCGTCCCCCTACGCGCCCCCGGGCTACGCGGCGCAGGGCGCGCTCCTTGGCGCGGCGGGCGGCCTGGCGGGCGCAGACCTGGCCTGGCTGAGCCTGTCTGGGCAGCAGGAGCTGCTGAGGCTCGTGCGTCCCCCCTACTCGTACTCCGCGCTCATCGCCATGGCCATCCAGAGCGCGCCGCTGCGGAAGTTGACGCTCAGCCAGATCTACCAGTACGTGGCCGGCAACTTCCCCTTCTACAAGCGCAGCAAGGCGGGCTGGCAGAACTCCATCCGCCACAACCTGTCGCTGAATGACTGCTTCAAGAAGGTGCCCCGAGACGAGAACGACCCAGGTAACGGGGACGCGAGGATCCCCAGTCCGACTTCTCGGATTCCTACTACAGCCGGGCTGCCGGCCCTGGAGGGATGGGGAGGGTCTTAGACCGCCCAGCCCTCGATTGTACGGCTGGGCTCACTGAGGCCCGGGGGGGCGGGAGCGGGAAGACACTCTTGGCGGGGGAGGGCTCGCAGAAGGCAACAGAACCCCTCGGACCCTGACTTCCATCCGGTCCTCCACGCGTCTCTAAGTGTCTGCACGCAGTTCCAACCTAGCCAGCTGGGAGACCTTCCGAGTGACTTCCACGGGCCGCAGGGTCCTCTCTGTAATAAAAGGGGGCAGACAGCGCCTCCCCCAAGGACGGGTCGGACAAAGAAGGTGCCGCTTTGGGAAGCGAGAGCAAATTCTTCCCAGCCTGGCTGGGCACGGAGGCCCCCTCGTTCCGGCAGAGAGTGCCACCCCAAGGTTTGGGGAGGGGGAGGGCTCAGGGTGGGGCCGGTGGGGGAATCTCTCCAAAGTTGACCCCCACGTCTCGCATTCGCACCACGGCCCCTCAAACCCCGGGTCTTCTGAGCCGGGCTCTTCCTTCCTCCGCAGGCAAAGGCAATTACTGGACCCTGGACCCAAACTGTGAGAAGATGTTCGACAATGGGAACTTCCGAAGGAAGAGGAAGAGGAGAGGGGAGGCGGGCGCAGCCGCACTCTCCGGAGCCCGGAGCCCCGGCGGAGCCCCGGCACCTGAGCTGGACGCCCTGGGCACAGGGTTCCCGGACCTGCAGTCCTCGCCGTCCCCACCGGCGCCCGAGGCCGCCTCCTGCTTCTCCAGTTTCGCCTCGGCCATGGGCGCCCTGGCCGGCGGCCTCGGCTCCTTCCCCGGGGGGCTGGCGGGCGACTTTTCTTTCGGGAGACCAGCGACCATGGCTGCTAACGACCGCCCGCCCCCTGGCCCTTCGCCCAGCTTCCCCGCTGGTCATCAGACTGCGGCGGCCGGCTTCCGTGTGGGTCACTTCGTGTACAGCCGGGAAGGGACCGAAGTTTGAAGGGAGCCTGCGGACCACCTCAAGTGCCCTCTCCAGAGGCGCTGAACTGAAGGAAGGGCCAGTCCTCCCCTGATGAAGGCCCCGGGCGCCCACAGGTCAGGGCCGCTGGGAGGGACCAGGGCCCGCAGAGCCCGCCCCAGCGGGGACTGAGCCGAGGCAGCCCAGCACTCGCCTGCTCCTGCCCCGGAGACCTCGGTGGGGCAAGCGGGCTCTCCCTGCTGACTGCTCCAGCCATTCCAGTTCTCTGGCCTGAGATCCATGCTTTCCTGGGTGGGGGCGGGGGCCTTACAGGGACCAGAGCTGACAGCCCCAGCTTTATGAGGGGAGCTGAGGGGTCCCAAAGAGCCTTCTCCTTCGTGCTGGTGGGAGGGCAGCCAGGACCCTGTCTGCAGAGATGCAGAGATCCCCGCCTCCGGCCCTGCCTGGCCACCCACTCCCCTCACTTCCTCCCTCCCCACTCTCCGAAACACCGGGGATGGGGATGTGCGGTGAGGGGGGTCTGGCGCTGGGGGGCCGTTCCATGGCTGGCACCGCCCACGGGGGTGGGGAGGGAGAAGGGCTGCCAGGCAGGCAGCAAACCCTGGGGACCCCAGCCCCGCTTTCACGGACCCTGTCCCTTAGGTGTCTCCAGAGACCACGGGAGCCATGCCAGCTCCCCAGAGTCCCAGCATGGGCTCCGGTTTGCCCCCCTCCCCGCCCCTCCTGCATTCACACGTGCTCAGGGGAGGTGGCCCGAGGCCACCCTGGTGTCCCTCTCTCCTCTCCGGCCCTTCATTTGGACAGAGCCGGCCCCTGCGACAGAGCTGGGCCTCGGCCTCCCGTGTGAACTTAATTAAGCCTCCTCCTCTCCAGTTCATATTTACCAGAAGTGTGTCTTTGGAGCCATCAGGAGGGGGCATTTTGTTTGACGTGGGTGTTCCCTGAGTCTCTGGCAGCTGCCCCCCACCACACACTCCAGCCACGCCTTTCCTTCTGGTGCCTGCAGGAGCCTGGGGCACTGGGCAGGCATATTCCCCTTGCCTGCGCTGGGGCGGGGGGGGGGGGGGCTTTCTCCAGAAGAGATCGGGGAGAAGACACTGAACCTGGGGGAGGGCTGCAGGTTCAGGGGGCCTGAGCTGACGGGCGGTGGTGTGTGTGCGCGTGTGTGAGTGAGAGAGTGAGGCCTGGGCAGGGGCAGGGTGGGGAAGGGAAGGCAAGCGCTGGGGCGAGCCTGGCCCCGGGTCCTGTCCCCCCGCCGAGTCCCTGGGGCACCCAGGGGGTCGCTGACTCCTCAGCACCTCATCTGCTGCTGCCTGGTTGCCCAGCCCAACTCACAGCCAACCCCGAACCTCTGGGGGAAGCGCTTCCCTAATGTAATGTGATTAATGCAGGCCAGAAAAAGAAAAGGGAACCTTTACCTTACAAGTGAAAGAATCTTACTTGGAGCCTATTTTAATAAACTGAAGTGCTTATTAAAACAACCACAGCAGTTCCTGAGGCTTGGATGTGCGTACGTGGCGTGCGTTACCAAAGCCCACCGCTGCTTCCCCCGCCCCCAGCTTAGGCTCTGCGTTCGCAGGAAACTGGGAGAGAAATAACTTTTTAAAGTTAGTGTGATAGTACTACAAGTTGACAACGAACAGAACCTTCGGAAACCGGGCCGACAGATACGTGTGTGAGCATTTTGTGTCGAGGCCACGTGACCGCTCAGAACTGGCGCAAAGGGGTTTCTGTGTTCCGACATTGGATTTTCTGTTAAAATAGAGAAAAAAAAGCTTTTCCAAAGGATTTTCCAACTTTGTTTGTTTGCCTAAACATCAATTTTTGTGGTTTAGAAACTGTTCATACACTCAAGCTTTCAACTTTCCTAGTAACGAATGAAGCCTTAGCGAGTGACCCGTGGGGTCAGGTGACTAACTGGCAGTGCGGGTGTCTGGGACTTGGCCTGCTCCTCTCCCTGACGGCCCGGCATCTGGACATGTTTTCACGTGTGTGGGGGGGATGCGGGGGGGGGACCTGGTACAGTCACCTTTAGAGCCACTTCTCATGGTCCCAAAGGAATATTTTCCCAGAGCAAAGAGAGTGTGCTAAAATCAAAATAATAAACAGAGCAAAACAGGTTGTAACAAGAATCCCATTAAAATAATTTCCAGCAGGGGCTCTGGGAACTTGACCGTAGTTTCAAAAGCAGGCTGCACATGGGCGCGTGAAGGACCCACTCGGGTGGGTCAGCCTGGGCCGGGGCATGTCGGACGGGGCTGCTGCCCAAGGCCTGGACCCTCACTGGGGACTCGGAGTCCTCTCACAGTGCCCAGGCCCCCTCTTCTCCACCTCTCTGTCCCCTTGTATTGGAAATAGCGACACCTTAGAAAATCCCTACTCGTTTTTAAAACCCGCGTAAGACTTCACAAACAAGTGCCCCCTTGGGCCGTTACAGGCAGTGATGGTTCGGCATCGGAATCATCCATCTCAATCTGAAAATACACCTCAGTGGTGCCGAAAGGTTTCAGACGTGGAAACGGGTGCTCGGCACCTTCGGAGGGGAGGGGCCATGGGGCTTGCCAGAATGCCGGGCTGCTGGGAACTCTGTCTGCGGCCAACCGTGGTGGAGATTTTCAAGTTACTGAAAACCAAACAGCATCATAACAAAATGAGTTGTAATCTCCCCTGGAAACATATTAGTCACTGGGAGAAGGGGCGCCCCATGCAGAGAGAACACATTGGTGATGAAGACTCAAAAATGTGTTGAAAGTATTTTTGAAAGTGTGTGAGCAGTGGGTTACAAGATACGGGTTCATGTTTCACATATGGATCAAAACATCCAGCGTGTTTGTTTATGATGAACGTAAGTTTTGCGTTTTAGCCATGCTGCCTGGGGATATTCATGTGCAACTTTAAATCTAATTTCCTAAGCGTATCCATTGCAATCAATCGGCATTTTTCATTCAGGGAAATAGCATCACAGTAATTACGGTGACTCTTCAGTGAGATGGGAACTGCAGTCCATCGTCATGTCGCCGTGGGAAGGCTGGGTCAGAGGACCAAGCCACCTGCAGAACGCAGAGGTTCATCTAACGAGAGCTAGAACGGACCCCAGCGGGCCCCGCCGCATTCCACGGCCTGACTCCGAAATGCACCTTCCTACGCACGAAGGAACACGCACAGGTAGCACCTCGTCTTGGCCAAAAGACTCAAGAGAAAGGTGACCACGACACCCACCTGGAGGTGCAAAGGTGTGGTGCAAATAACACCTGAGAACATTGGACACTTTTCACTGCCTTCTTCTAAACTGGGGGTTTCCAACGGGGGTGCCGCAGGAATTTTAAAACACGCAACACCTGACTGTTTAGTGAGGGGCACTGACCTTGTTTCCCTTAGATTGCCAAATAATTAAAAAAAAAAAAAAAAAAAAAAAACAACGGCCAACACAAGCCATCCGGTGTGAATGAATCAAAATTACACCTTTTTTTTGTCAGATGGGCAAAAAAAGATTGTTTTGGTATGCCAGAGTTTTAGTAACTAGCTGACGTGTGCCCTGAGATGAAAAGCGTTGCAAATCTCTGTCCTAGACACATTCCGGGTCTGCCCGTCCCCAGGCCCCTAATGCGTCCCAGCCATCCATCACCCGTGGCCACCCACACCCCTCCACGCCCCAGCGGTCCGGCTGCCTGGGGCGACATTAGCTCCTGTGTCCGGCCGAGCCACCCTCTCGGCCCCTGGGACTGCCCCTCACTTTGCCATGGGCACTCTCCCCCAGAAGCCTGAGGGCGGGGCGGGTGGGGGAAGGCGGGCTTCTGGAGTGAGTACAATTACACCTCAAGGAAGCGTTTCCGTGTCCGGATTCCTGAGACTGTGCAATTCCTCGCGCTCGTTTCGTAATCCTGAGTGGGACTCGGCTACCTCGTTCATGTCGCCTGCTTTGATTTTTAAAGGTTTTGATGCCTGATAGAAAAGAATAAGTCACAGGATGCATTTTAATTCGGGGACACTGAAAGCACGTTGGCATGTTGCGGAAACAATGCGACACGAGGAAGAAATGGGAAGGGAAGGAAGGGCAACAGTTAAAGAACCACTTGTGATGCAATTCTTCCCTATTGAGGTCATTAGCAAACGATGCTGCACTGGGTTCAGGTGCACAACAACGAAAGGATTCGGCATTTGTTCGCACAGCGCAACAGCGAGCACAGCAAGTGTGTTAACACCCACCGCCGCGCCTGGTTACAGAACCGCTCTGTGCGCGTGACGAGAGCTGTCAGGTTTGCGCTCGCAGCGACTTTCGAATACTCGTCACAGCGCACGTGACGTCCCTGCGATTCTCGTCCCGCTGGCTGGGGCTTTGTCCTTTCTAACCCCGTTCGTTACCCGGTTCCTCAGAGACTTTCCCCCGTGAACTTGGCTGTGGTTCTTTACGTTCGCTTTAATTGTTTCTCCAGTGCCCTGGTTAGTGGGTATAACTCAGGAAAGACACGTAAGCCACGGAAGAAGTAGACGGATCTACAACGGTACAATTTTATGGACAGGGTCTTTCCATCGCTGGGAGGAAGGGTTCTTCGCTGCCAGGGTCTGAACCTGCCAGTTTGCTAGTGCCCACGCCACGGTCCCGTGTTCACTGCAGGCCCGGAACTGAAATGCGATTTGTAACAGGCAAGAGTCATACGTTTTCAAGTAACTAGAACGATGGGTGTTTCTGGATTCTTCAGACCCCTCGCTTCAGCTCAGATTCCACACAGGCCCATTCCCACGGCAACTCAAATTTTAGGTGGACGATAAGCCAACAGTCAGATCCCAGATACAGCCAGCTGCTTCTGTTCGCAAGGGTACATCTCACACTCGGGCGTGGGGGTGCTTTGCTGGGCCCAGCCTTGGCCTGCTTCACGCTTTAGGGGTCAGCATACGTGATTCGGAGCTGATGCTGCACCCCAGCTCCTGCAGGAGACATTCCAGGGCTCAGTGCCTTCTCTCACGTGCCCTGCGGGCTTCGGTCGCTGCGCCGATGATCATCTCGGTATTGAACAGAAGCTTCCACGGGGTTACGGAGAGAAATCTGATCGGATTACAGGTGCCATCACTTTTTATTGTTCTCGTGAAATGGAAAGGGATGAAACATAAGAAAAATGAAAATATTTTCAAAAAAGATTTCTGCGGATGTCACTCTGAAGAATATCCACCGTTTCTAGTTACAGTTAGGTTGATAAACAGTGGAAATAAAAAGTCTATAGCTACGAAAATCTCTTTTTAACTGAATTTATATGAAACGCTTAGGGTAGCTCTATCGGGCTGTATTGGCCGAAAGCCAAGCTTCCTGCCCTGTTGGCTTGTGCAAAGGGTGGTCCCATGTGCCCAGACCACCAGACGATGAGGCTGCCGCCTCTGGGGAAGGGGCCGGATCAGTGTGGGGTTGGGGAGGGGGGTCTCAGGCTGCAGCGGCTTCTCGCTCCCCTCCAACCCAGCCTTCCTGCATCAGACAAGCCCCCCAAATGCTCGTTTCAAAGTGCCTCTTTGGTGTCTCCCCTCAGCTGAAGACCATGCGGGTCACGGGCTCACTGGTCAACCTCACAGTGGTTCACCAGTAGGGGTCCTCCATCTTAGCCACGGAAACGAGAACGGAGTTTCCTGTAACAGCCCAGGCCATCGGGGTGTCGCGGCAAAATGACAAGAAGGGCCCGTTGCATCCACTCGTACGACCCGGTCGTGACATGGGCCCCTCTGATCAGGGCCTCCGTTTTCCCAGGGAGGCAGCAAGGGTCCCCTTCCTCTGCTCTGGACGTGCGTGTGGAGGCGAGGCGGTGCCGCTCAGCACCGCGCCCAGGCCTCTGGTTTTGGAGAGAACGCGTCTTCACGGGAGGGCTCGGCCGACTTCCGCGCACACCTCCCCACCCAGCGCAGCGCGACCCACGAGACAGCTGGAGGTCCGCATGTCCAATCCACTGTCAGTCCAACGGATGCTTCAGGTTTTGTAAAAACGAACACTAACTTGGGAGAGGCATTTAAATGACCTCTTCCTATCCTTCCAGCATCATCAAAACCCAGCTTGGCACGAAGGTCCTTGTTTGAGGGAAAGAAAAAACGGTCATTCGTTTCACTGGAATCGTTACAATCGCTCGATGATGAATGGGAGCAATCTCCGCCACAGGGCCCCTCTCTCTCCCTCTCTCTCTCTCTCTCTCTCTCTCTCTCTCTCTCTCTCTCTCGCCGGCCCGGCTCACACTCCCCTCCCTCTGGCGCTCAGGACTGAGGCGGAGTCCGCGTGGATTACCGGGAAGGGGAGATGCGCTCACGTGCTGCCTCGCTTTGCCGGCACACCCGGTGGACAGGCAGCCACGCTAATCAAGGTGGGCAAGATGCCAACTGAAATCGGGTTCACTGCCTATCACCCCTCTTCCCAACCGGTGACCCCGCTGGGGCCAAGGCTGCTTCCCAAAACAGAAGCCGCCTCTGGGACTATCCGGGATCTCCAGAAAGTGGGGGGACTTTGCCCGGAATTCAAGTTCCCCTGGCAGAGGCTTAAACCTTTGCAGCGCCGACTGCGCCGGCCTGTGGGAAGCTGCCCTCCCGTCAGGCCGCCGTTCTGTCTCTTCCCACGGCCCTTGCCTCCTAACGCTCGTCCTCCACCTCCTTCTATCCCGCCCCATGTCCTGGCCGCATCGCCCGCCTTCTCCCGAGCCGACTGCCAACTCCTTGGGGACAAAGAAGTCCGATGACCTTTCTTCCTCCCCAGACCCAGCTATGGGCACGTGGTTGGACTCTCAGTAAATACAGGTCAAGGGCGCGGGTGGATAAAGTGTCAGACTGTGTCGTGTTGGTGATAAGGGCGACTGGACGCCCCCCTGCCCCCAACCTTGGTCTGCATTGGCGGAAACTTGCCTGCCATTCAGTGAGATAGGGGTGGTGGGTGGGTGCGTGGCTGGTCCTCAGAAGGTCCCAGGGGCTGTGGGAAGGGTAGGCCCCTCGCTCCTGCGGCCCATCCGGGCGGCCGTCCCAGCCTTGCGTTCTCCTCCCCTCTCCTGCCTCACCCACTGTGCACACGCAGCCTCTTCTGGGCCCAAATCGCACTCCCAGGGTGCCCACTGCCATTACCCTCAAACCCCTCCTCGTCCCCCGACCACGGGGCGCTTCCTCCAGGAAGTCCTCTGGGTTTGGCCCATGTGTCATCTTCACCGCCCCGTTCGCTCCTCTTTGACCATGAAGCCCACTCTCCATCCCTCACCTCTGGCGGGGGGTTGGGGACATGTTTGGATTTTTGTTTGGTCTTGAGCGAAGAATGGCTTCTAAGTTTCTGGATGATTAGAAGCAAGACCACAAAGGAAGCAAAGCAAAGAATGTACGGCAGAGACCACATGTGGCTGGCAGCGCTTAAAATGGCCCTTTCCAGAAAAAGTGTGCTGACCTCAGTAGAGACCACCGCCTGGCACGTAGTAGGTGCTCAGCAAACACTTGCCTATGGGAAGACTTCTTGTCGCTGGCTGTGGCGAGGGCCACTGTCCAGGAGGAAGGCCCCGTGGTTTTCATTAGTAGCTTGGCCCAGACTAAACCTCCGATTCTGAGTGACAGTTGTCCCTCACAGTAACGGAGCATATTTAAAGGGTGGAAGAAGGACATCCGTCTGATATGTTTGCACCCAAATCTGCCAGGGACATTTTAAAGGCGAAGGTCTGGGCCGGGTACACCTCCCTCCAGCGAGTGCCCCGGGCGCAGCCACAGTTTAGAAGGACGAACTGAGGAGAGCGAGAAAGGCCTGGTGCGTTTACTTCCAGTTTTACCCGCTGCTCACGGGCACCGTTTGTGAGCAACCACTCTGCACCCAGTAATAAACATTTCCATAATTTCATACCGAGTTTCTAAAAGCTGTTCCACCAACTTTCGAGCTCACAAAGCCTCTGAGAGATTAAAACAGGCGCTGCAGTAAAACTCCTTGGCATTTCCGAGAGCCATTTCTACCGTGCGTTGAATGTCAAGGTACACGGGAGAATCTCTAATTAATGATAAAGAACAAGGGACCGTCAGGTTTACTCTGACTCAGCCGGGTAAACAGCTTGCGGGTGCAGCCCGCTGAGCAGTAGACAGCCTGTCCTCTGGTCCGTCTTCTCTTGCAGAGAGAGACCGTTTTTAGCACAGCCCACTAACAAACACGTACATGCGTGTCCTGGAGCTTGTTTTCCAAGCCATTTGCCTGTGTTTCCTCTTGGCCCCCGCTTTTGTTTAAATAAAAATCTGCGCGAGGTTATAAGGGCATCATTCCAGGGAGCAGGCACGGACAGAGGCCCCGGGCGCTAGAAGGAAGGTGGCATGAGGTGGCCAGTGGCGAGGCTGGGAGGCCGAGCAGGGCCCGGGTTGTCGGGGCCGTTGAGACTCGACGTCCAGGGCAGACCAGCCAAGGGGTGGACGCTCACGGTGCCGAGAGGGGCTGGCCGAGGAGGAGGGGTCACGGGACGGACGTGGCAGGGCCCACTTGCTTTGGGAGGTGATCGTGGTGGATGGAAGGGGCGTGGCGCTGACTTCACGCGCAGGCTCTGGTGTACCCCCCCGGATGACTTGGGGGAAATCGTTCACGGCCCCAGCTCCCGGCCTTGCCCTTCCCCCACGGCGGAGACACGCCATCTCCCGCGGCCTCTGTGAGGACAGAACCAGGGGTGGCACCGGGGTGCCCAGAGCAACGTCTGGCGCAGGGAGGGGCGCAGTACACATTGATTGTTTGTGCGTCAGGCCCAGGCCACTTCCGGAAGTTTGTTTGTCATAATAACTGGAACAGAACATGCGACGTGTCCGACTTGTTTTTAAAGATTTTATTTATTTTTATTTTTAGAGGGGAAAGGAGGGAGAAAGAGAGGGAGAGAAACATCAATGTGTGGTTGCCTCTCACGTGCCTCCTACTGGGGACCCGGACCACAACCCAGGCACATGCCCTGACTGGGAATCGAACTGGCGACCCTTTGGTTCGCAGACTGGCGCTCGACCCACTGAGCCACACCAGCCAGGACCCATGTGCCAGACTTTACTGTGACTTTTTAAAACGTTAATTCATGGTGCCCTGGCTGGTGTGCGTATTATTTGGTAATAGGAGTGGACAGCTCCTATCAACTTGGCTTTCCAAGGAAGCAACGTAGCAATAAATGTTGATTTAAGGGCCAGAAAAGACAGGAGATAGATAAAATAGGTGTATGTGCACAAATACACGTATGTGTTCCAATCCCGGAAACTACGCTCTCTGAAGAGATGAAAATGTTAACTGCTTGAGTTTTCTGTAAGCTGAGAAACTTAACCAGGCTCCCGCCAACGCCGTCGTTAATAACTTGCAGTTTGCCACGCCGGACACGGGAGCCGCTTGGACTCCAGCGCGGCTCAGGGACCGCTCGGCCTGCAGGCGCCCGCCTGTCTCATCGCTGCCAGCTCCCCTGGCCGGGTGCTTCAGGGCTGGGCTCAGCCCACGGCCACCCGTCAGGCTGGCGGGACAGGCGGGAGAGCCTCCCCGAGAGCTGCTAATGACACCGCGGAGCATGACGGCCGTAGCCCTGCTGGGAACCAAAGTCAGGCTCTGTCTTTTCCAGAAACGGCCCGTCCCCAAACCGTGCCCAGCTGCTTCCTGCTGACTTTAAAGTGACCCAACAAGAAAGCCGTGAGGAGCCTGGGCAGTTCCACGTTTGTGAAATTTCCTGCCGCTTTGATTGTGAAAAGAGGACACATTTGGAGAGTTTTGCTTTTGCACACAAGAAGTTCATGCTGTTATTTACCATTAAATGCACACGGATATGCAAGAGAATCATTCTTCACTAGCAAGCGTCAGTTCGATTCAGCTGCACAGAATCAAGACCTTTTCCATAGTTCGAGGCAAACATTTTTAATGATTATTCTCTTTTTAAAGCTTATGATCAGAGATGTAATTGTAAAAATAAATAAACCAATAAAACCTGACAACTGCTGAAGAACACGTGGGTGAAGTCTTGAAGTGGGGGTAGGAAGGGGTACGTTCAGATTGTGTGCTGCCCTTTGCCCTTTTCTCTTTGTCTTTCAACTGCCCGACATCCAGTCGTGAGGGCTGGAGCTCCAGGAGACACTTTGAGGGCACGAGGACCAGGGCAGAGCAGAGGGGGGGAGGCACCGGAGCCCAGACGTCCCACGCCCACATCTCCACTGTTTCACGTCAGAGAGGACGCAGCCTCTGTCTAGTCTGATGGAGCGTGCAAACTCTCAGCTCATCTTCAACGTGACTTTCCCAGGAAAATTAGCGTAAGTCCAAAAAAAAAAATGAGGAAGAAATGAAGTTCTTGTAGACAAGGAAGTGGGGGCAGGCGAGGAAGGCACCCTCCTTCCGCACCGGAGCTCAGCTCCACCCTCTGCGAGGCCGGGTCAAATTTGGAAGGGCCGGTTCCAGCCTCCAGCGCATCACCAAGAGCGTGAGGACGCCTGGCTTCCTCCCCCGCGTCCTTCCTTCCTTCCTTCCTCCTTCCTTCCTTCCTTCCTTCCTTCCTTCCTTCCTTCCTTCCTCCTTCCTTCCTTCCTCCTTCCCTCCCTCCCTCCCTCCCTCAAGTGTTTTCAGAGTGTCCGTCACACAGAGTTGGCACCGTGCCTGCTACCTAGAGATTCGGTGACAAGCAGGACGTGCAGCCCTGTCACCCAGGCCTGGACCCTAACCTGTGCTGGCACAGGGCGGATGGTGAAGTCATTGTTTACGCTCAGCCTGGAGAGAGCGTTGGAGGCAGGGCTGTGGGGAGGGGGGAAGGGAGACACAGAGGGGCGGGGGGAGGAAGGTCTCTCTCGTCTCCCAGGAAAATGCACACGCTCGGCCCCTCTGGGCTTGGTCAGCCCCGTGGTGCAGGCCAGGCCCCGTCACCTGGGTCCCTGGCTTGCGCCCCGACCGGCCATTTGCATACAGCCTGAGCAGACTCCGGAGCAGGCTCGTGTGGCTCGCCGGCCTCCCAAACTCAGTATTTACCTACAAAGCAACTACTATTTACTGATACTTTTCATCTGAAACTCGATGCCCAGAGGCACTTACGCCAGAAGTGGGGTGTCCCCTTGTCTTTGAAGGACTCCAGCTTTCATTTCTCAAAGTCAGATACTGGCTTTCTTCTCTGTCCCAGCCTTTTTTCGGGCTCCCAGGGGACAAGCTGGAGAAGTCGCTTGCTGTCGTGGAGAAAGTGGCCCGGCGTTTCTCTAAGTCAAGGATAGCGGACCTCCATTTTCCTGAGAGCATTTCTGTGCTTCACGGCCAACGCCTGCCCTTCCTCGAAACTTCAGGCCCAGTCAGTAGTGTGGGAGGGGACGGCGGGTGGAAGAACGCTTGTGAGCCGCACCCTGGCTTGAGAGAGTGTCCGAACAGGAGGAGAACAACTCGTGTGTCCAGCCAGAAGGAAAGGGGCCGAAGCGATGACACCGTGGCCATCCCCTCCAAGGGCTCACAGCCACAGGCTCGTTTTAGGACTTGAAAGCTACAGACAGCGCCCAGAAAGCGGCCTTCGTTATGTTAGTGAGACTGTGAGTCGGGACGGTGAGGGAGGCGAGCCCCGAGACTCTTCGCGGAAGCCGAGCCTTGCTTGGCGTGCCTCCCCCGATGGTCACCGGGGCTGGCGAGGCTCTGCCTCCGGGTCTGGGAGAGAAGGAGGTTCCAGAAGACTAACTGGTGTTAACAACGGCTCCTCCCGTCTGGTGCAGAACTTTCCATCAGGTCGATGGTTATTCCCCTTGGTCGAAACCATGTCTCCCCACTCTCCAAAGCCCCGCCCCCACCCGGCCAGTGTGTAAAATACAGTAAAAGACGGTCGGCCTCGGCTGAGCAAGGCGGCCAGGGGACTGGGGCCCAGCCTGGGTTCTGCCGTCCGCTGGCTGTGGGACTGAAACAAAAGCTGACGTCTCTGGGTCTTATTATAAGACTAAGACAACTGGACAATGTTATCTGTGATTTCCTTTCATCTACGCAAAATGTCATCTGGCTGATAAAATAAATCATCAGCGAGTTAAGAGGCGTCTGTGAGTTATGGCACCCAAGGGGGTCTCCTTGAAAGACAGAGCTATGAAGGAATGGAGCAAACCGGGGGGTCGTGGGCCCTCTGCAGGGAGGGAGGAAGGCCTCGTCCGGGAGCAGAGCGTGGCCTTCCCACCGACCAAGCCCAAGGCCGCACACCTGCTCCGCCCCCCAGAGGACGGAGGGCTCTGCTGGAGAAGCCTCCTGCCCGCAGGCCCGAGAGACCACACCCTCCACCTGCCCAGCACCCCCATCCTTCAGATGGTTCAGCATCCTTCAGTAACAGCCCGGGCCCAACGTGGCCCCCGGAAAGCTAGGGGCTCCGCTCAGACGGGCTTCTGTTGGTCTAAAACAGGAGGTTTGGGATGTTTGCTGTTGTTTTTGTTATTTCAGCGCCCCCTGCCCCGTGGATGAAAGAGCACCCAGGGGAGGTGACAACACCTGTCCCAGTGGCAGCACAGGGAGCCCACACTCAGCGGAGGACAGGCAGGCACACTGGTGGGGACAGAGTCCCCGGTGCTCTTCCATGCAGCGCAAGGCACCTCCACCGTGTGTGGTCTGGGCAAAGAGCCGGTTCCCAGGGGGCGACTGGGGCCTTAAACTCTCCTTACTGCCCAGGACAGGAAGGGCCCGGGCGGAGAGGGAATCCACCACTTACCGTGTGTTCTCGCCGCTCACGTGGCACAGGCCTCCTCTCTCTCGGACGGAGGGGCTGTGTGCAGAAGGTGCCGCTGGGGCGGCCTCGGGTCTTCTGTAGAGTGGGGTGCAGGAAAAGTCATGCACCTCTCCTCCACCCCGCCACCCCGCCCTCCTCCCACCTCAGCTGGCCTCCCCTCTCGCCCGAGACAGCTCTTTTCTGGAAGTTAAACGATAAGTGAATTGTGTATCATTCATGAAATGGCATCCAGTCAAGTCCCGGTTTACAAAAAGCGAAGATAAAACCCCGTAAGTCCATATGTTCAGAGAATAGCTTTGATTTTCTAACTCCGGGTTTCCATCAGACAATTTGACATTTTGTGAGAGCTATTCATGCACAGGGTTATAATAAAATTGTCCTCGAGACCTTCTATGCATTACAATGATGCACTGTGTTAATGCTAGAAAAAGCACGGATGTCAAAGCCAGTCCTTCCTGGGTCAAATCCATTCCAGTGCACAACTTACCGGGTGGCCTTGGGGCCCTTCCTAGCCCTCTGGGAGCCTCAGAATTCTCATTTACCTACTTGAGTACCTAGCACAGTGCCTGGCATATAATAAATGCTCAAACTGGAAGTTCCTTCTTTCTTTGTCCATTCCTAGGTAGGGAAACAACTGTCCTGGAGGGTAAGTAACTTGCCGTGTAGTAATTATTGCGGATTATTGTTATTATTACTGTTTCCGTTCTTATAGCTGACATTCACTGCTCACATCCTTCTCCTAATCACTGTGACCCGTTGTCCCCTGCGCACACCAGGGAACTGTGCAGAGGGCTGAGCACCATCCATAACTTCAAAGCCATTTGTAATCGGGTTTCAAGAACATGAGCAAGTCACCAAAGAGCAAATGGACACGTTGGGTGTCGTGAAAGCTAAAGACTCGTGCTTCGAAGGACACCGCTAAAGGGTGGGAAAATGGCCCACAGAACGGGAGGTCAGTTCTGCAAACTGTACTATCCGATCAAGGCCTTGCATCTAGACTCTATAAAGAACACTCGTGGCTCAATAGGCACAAGACAATCCAGTGAAAAGTAGGCAAAGGACCTGAATAGACACTTCCGCAAAGAATGGAGAAGTGATTTTACTGGCCAGTAAACACGTGAAAAGAAGGTCGACATCACCAGCTCTCAGGGAACTGTAAATCAAAACAACAATGAGATCCCACTAGGGTAGTGAAAATTTAAGGAGACAGATACTCACAAGTGTTAGTAAATGTGCGGGGCGGGAAGAACAGAACCCTTGTACACTGCTCCTGGGCGTGTAAAAAGCAGCATCCACTTGGAAAAGGATCTGGCACTTTCTCAAATGGCTAAACATAGAGTTACCATATGACCCAGCTGTTCTATCCTACTTACATACCCAGGGGAAGTTAAAACTTATATTCGCACACAAAAAGTGTTTATAGCAGCGTTATTCCTAACAGCCAAGCGGTGGGGACAACCACGAACTGGCTGATGGGTAAGTATACGTGGTCTGCTCACACAAGGGGACGTTATGGGGCCGTAGAAGGGACTGAACACTGTCACCTGGGGGCGACAACAGAGGCGAGCCTCGGAAATGTGATGCTAAGTAAGGAAGCCAGTCCCAGAAAACCACCTAGCGTGCGGCTCCGTTCACGCGAAGCGTCTGGAATGGGCAAAGCCGCAGAGAAGGGAAGTAGCGGAGCAGTTGCCTAGGGCTGGGGTTGGAAAGGAATTGGGGACTGATGGGTACAGGGATTCCTTTCCAGGGGGCGAAGTGTCCTCAAATCGACTGTGGTGACTGTCACGCAGCTTTACGAAGCGACTACAAACCACTGAACAGCACGATTTACATGGGTAAATGGAACGATACGTGACTTATACCTCAATCAAACTATTTAAAAAATAAGCAAGTAGTTAGTATAAGTTGGCTTTTTTTGAGAAGCTGAACTCCTAGTGTTCAGGTAGGCATGCGCCCCTCCAAACCCCGAAACACCGAGATCAGGGAACTGTCCACGAGCCAGGGTGCTGAAGCCAGCACTTGGAGCAGCCCCAGGCACCCAGGAGTCCCTCAGCATCCGGCCGGTCCAGCCAGGAACGCCTTCCGGCTGCACCCCCATCTGGGAAACTCCGGGGCTCCTTGTAAGGCACGGCTTCGGAGCTGCCCCCTCTGGAGCCTCCTCGGGCCCTCCCAGTGGGGTCAGCCGCTGGTCTGTTGCTCCGCTCCAGCTGGTCACGCGGAATTGCCGTTAGATGAATACTTATCCCCCTACCCCTGCCAGTTAGGCCTCCAGCTCCTTGAAGGTAGAAATTGAGGCACATTCAGCTGAGGGTCCAATGCCCGAAAACCGGAATGGGAAGGCCGAGGAGGTCCCTGAGCAGTCGGCACGTGCCGGACACGATGCGCTCACACGCGCTGCAGTGTTACTACTCCAGAGAGCCTGCGGGGGTTAAAGCGATAAACCCTACTTCTCTGAGGGTGAGGAAGCAGCGGCTCGGAGAGGTGGGTCACCGCCTCAAAGTCGCAGAAGCAATAGCAGAGCCTGTATGCGGCCCAGGCCGTGTCATGCTGAAGACCACAGCCCCTCAGGAGGAACTGAGCACCCGTGCCCCTGTTCCTTTAAAGACGTTCCCTTTCTCCTTCTAGCGGCTCCCGCTTTCCCTCTGCACCTCCCGGCAGAGGCTTCGGGCCGGTGTTTTGGGTGTTGGCTTTTTCTTGAGGTTGACTTCATCTAACGTGTGACAAATGGCTCCTTGCTTTCTTGGACCAAATTCATGCCTTGTCGGTGGAGAATGTCCTGACCTGCTCAGCTAGCCCTCACATGGGTTTTCCAGCGACCATGGTTTTGTTTTGTTTTCGCAAAATTCCCACGTCTGGGCATTCCCAAATGTAACAGGCGCACCGTGTGAGATCTTGGTCTGATAGTCTGTAAGCGCAGCATCAAACCGGAATGCCCACTGGATAATTGCCCTCCGGAGACTTTGAGAAATGGTTCGGGCGGAGCCAAGGTGATGCTGCAGAGAGGTGCCAGAGCATCTGGTTGCCATGGTAACTGCGGTGGAGCTTCTGACACAGACTGCAGCCTGGTAAACACCAGTATGCTGTCTTGTTTTCAGCAAAAAAACAAGAAAGCGTTCCTGCCTCCACCCCGCCCGCTGGGCGTGGCGGACTCTGATAGGACGAGGAGGGGGGCCGGTGTGGTTTCGTTTCTTCCGGAGAGGGCTTCTCTGCACCCTGAGGGTCAGGCCGTGCGCCAGCTGCCTTTTTCTCCAGTGACTCTGGAGTTGGAGTTTCTATGCGTGTCCTTCCTTCCAGCCCTCTGCGCACAGCTCCTGGGACAAAGAACACCTTGACCCATGTTGCTTAGCTGGGACGTAATTCTTATAATTGCACAGAGAACCGGTTTCCTTTTCAAATCTGTTTAAAAGACACGAAGCAGCCCGAATGATTTACAGTAAATAGCGTTTTGATGCTGGCCCGAATAACATCAAGACACCTGCCTGCGCTGACATTCCAGACAGCTGGGGCGGCTCCCTCCCTGTTGACTGTCAACACGGGGGCCAAGAACACGGGGCGCCTCCAAGGTCACAGTCAGGGCCTCAGCTGCCGCGGTCTGAGGTGGTTGTGCTCAGACCACCAGCTGAGTTTAAACAAAAAAAGAGGATTTTAAAAAAATTCTAGAGATGCCCGTGGCATTCCTGCCCAGAGACTTCGGGAACAAACCCAGGAGTCGACTAGGACAGGGGGTGGGACAAGCCACAGCTAACGAGGTGGGGGTCGCACCTGCTGCCGCTCTGTGGCTCTTCTGAGAGCTGGGGGTCCAGGTGCTCTGGAGTCCAGCAAACGGGAAGGACACGCAGAAGCCACGTCCCACCCGAGCCCTGGTCCTGGGTGGGGCCCGCAGAGGCTCCCTGCTGGCTTCCCAGGGAGACCTCCTGCCGTCTGTCTCTGTGAGGACATCTGCTCGTCACCGGAGCCTTGCTCCCTGCCTCTCTTTTTTTTTTTTTTTTTTTTTTTTTAACCTCCAGTCCTAGTGACCTCCCAGCCACCGCAGGTACCGGGTCTCTGAACCGTCCTGCCTGGAGGGGTGGGGGGCAGGCCCACTGTGTCACCCCACACATTGTTTGGACACCGTGCATTGTTTGAGCGTGGTGCAAATGTTGCTCTAGGACAGCTTGTGTCCCTGCAGGTCAGGGACTCTGCCTCCTCTCTTTAGTTGACCGCTAAGCGAGGGTGCCACACTCCGCCCTCGGCAAACCCTCTGGAGCTGATCGAGTCTGGGACCCCTGTGCTGCTACTTCCGTGGGGCCGTCTGTGTCTGCGTTTGAATGCCACCCACCCTCTCTGCCCTGCTTCCCACGGAGCAGCCCTCTGGGTCTGAGCCAGCGCTGTGGGTCGTTCTTCCTGTGTGTGCTTTTCCCTGGAACCTGCGTTTTTAATGAGATCCTTTTTTTTAATCACAGCCACGAAACCTGTGCTCTAGGAATAGTGCGGACGCGCCTGGGTGTCCACGAAGGCGCGTTCCTTGCAGGTAGAGGTGCTCTAAGGGGTTGGCTCTCAGCGGGCCGTGGCTGCCCCGGGAAGGAATTGGCGTGTGCGCACACCTCCGCTGCAGTCCCCTCACACAAGCTGGCGTCCTAGGGAAAGGGAGGAGGCTGGGGCAGAGGGACAGAGAACCTGGGTCTCCACACCTACCCGCCCCCGGTCCAGATAGCCCCACAGGAAGAATGTCCATGGAGATCCGTCTGTCACGTACTGCGGCTGCGCCCAAGACAAATGCAAACAGCGTCATCATTTTACAGAGACAGGTGACCACCACCGCACGCTGCCTTTTGCACACGTGTGAAGTCACCGCAGTGACTGGTGCTGTCCAGGCCCACGCAGCCGAGACAGCTGCCAGCTCCCGGTTAGCTTGGTCCACCAGCGACACACCTGCGATGGCGCGGAGACCCAGGCGGGCGCTGGGTGAGGGGACCTCCCCCGCTGGGCTCTGGATGGGCTCTGGTCCTGAGATGCAGCCCATCCCACTGTTAGACTTCCCGCCGTCCCGGCCGCCTGGTCGGCCTGCAGGAGGACTGGTGTGCAAACACCGAGTTCGGAGAAGAAAGCTAAAACCCACCCAGTTCCGGAGCGGGCGCGCCCCCGCCGCTCTGGTGGGGGAGGGGGGGTGAGAGGCTGTGGACCTAGCAGGGAGGGACGCATCTGGGCGTCAGGAGGAGCCCAGGGCAGAGCTCTCGGTTCGTGATTCTGGCTGACATGCAGGTTAAAACCGTCCCCACCGCTGGGAATGGGGGTTTGTGGAGGTCAACACTCTGTCACGGGTGGGCAAAGGGTACCAGGTTCTTGGTGATCGTGGACAAGGAATTGAACTGAACACCAGAATTTGTAGCAGAAAGAGCGAGAGAGCAGATTTCGTGAGCAATAGTACACTCCGCAGAACAAGGGAGCTGGCCAGCTCGGAGCAGAGGTTGACCTCGGGGGTTGGGGGGACTCCGTTCTTCTAGGGCGGGTATTTCCTGGCTAGTTTTGGTGGGCGTTTACTGCGCACGTGCAAACAGTTACATTACTTTACAGCCACTGCGCATGTGGTCTCCCATGATTTTCCCTGATTGGCCGCCAGAGCAGGGGGTGGAATAATGTTAATTTATTATAATGCTATTATAATGGAGCAGGGGTCACGGAGCACCTTCTGCACAGGTGCATTCAGGATGCACCATGACTCGGCGCTTTTCCAGAAAGCAGGAGCAGTGGTCTCAGCAGAGGGTCTCTGTCCTGTGTCCATGTCCTTTGTCTTAGCCCTGGGGCCCCTCCGGAGTTTCCTCCGTCCTGACTCTCCTGCCTCAGCTTCAACTCCGCAAAGCACAGCAGCGCGCGCAGGCCCTTCCCCGCTGATACGTTCCCGCCCGCCCTCAGTTTCACCTCCTCTGAAATGCCCCCCTCTCCTCTGCACCCCGACAGGATCGCGTGAGTTACCCCGGCGATCACGCTCATCAGGATGAGCTGCCACCGTGGATTCCCCGTCTGGCTCCCGACTCGGGGCTGCAAGCCCATAGGAGGTGAGGACCAGGACTCGCCTTACACCTCCCGCTCCATCTGCGGTGGCGCCGGCGTGGGAGTGGACTCGACGGACAGTGGAACCCACTCGATGTGTGAAGTTGAACATTCCCGTAAATGTCATCACCTAAGGAGCTCCTTGTGTAAGGAAGGGGTGCCCTCTGTTGACCCCCGAGTTCCCCGGATGGGTCGGCGGAAGTGCATCACTCTTGCTTTGCCCAGAGGTGTGGTGATGGCCCCCGGGCTGCGTTCCGTGGGACAGGCTTCCGGTGGGAACCGCAATGATTTGCACTCGTCAGAGTCTGCACGTGTCTTCCCAGAGCAGACGGAAAGGAAGCACCGCTACTGATGTGCGTTACAAACCCACGAGGAGAAAAGCCAGCCCGTGGGGTGTCACTGCGCGCATCGGCCACCGACACCTGCTGGTGTGCAGGCCCCTTCCGTCTGCCGTTCGCCCGCCACGCGCAGAGCCACGCCAGGAGGAGCCGGTATTACGCGTGCACAGGGAGAACTCGCGGCGCCTTCTCCGAAAGGTAAGTCAGGTGGCCTAACAGCCCCTGGGATTCACTTCCACAGGTAACAAGGCCCGATGCTTCCGCTCGAGACTCCAGCCACTTCTGGTCAAGATCAAGGGCCACGGGTCGAGGTCCAATCATGATGACGGTCAGAAGTCGCTCCATAAGCAGCCTGCACACCAGAGAGTGGGGACACGTGGGCCCTGTGAATTCTCGGGGAGAGCTCATTAGACCCAGGTGTCCCTGCGTGAGGCACAGCGTCTGGGTCGGGTTGGCAACGCAGGGAGGGAGCGTAGCTCAGAGAAGCAGGTTGACGAAGCGTTTGGTGAATCCGACGCTTTAGGCCGGACTTAGTGCTGGAAGCTGAAGGAGCGGCTGCTCTCCAACGTGACTTCGTAAGCAAGCCGCTGGATCCTTCGGGAGCCGGAGCGCCAGGCTCCTCCCCTCTGCCAGGCCGACCTGCACGCACGGGAAGCCCCGCTCGGCTCCCACCCCCTCCTCCACGAAGCCCGCTCTGACCTCCCGGGTGATGGAGCCGCAGCTCGGTGACGTGGACACACCAGTTCCGCTCACAGAGCGTACTGACCCCACCGTGGAGTCCTGCTGAGGCCACGCAGCAGCCGCCCGCAGAGGTCGAGAGCCCTGCAGTCTGTCGACAAGCAAGGTTTGGAGAGGGAAGCCCCTAAGGGAAAGGCTGGTGTCCTGGGTCCCCACCACTGGCTCGGCCCACACAACCGAGAGGGGTGAATCCAAGTGGCCGCGTGGAAGGCCGCGCCGGGCATCCGGGCATCGTCGGTCCCTGTGTTAGTACCTGTCAGGGTAGGACGCAGCGCCGATTTGCGGCTTTAGATTCCTGAGACCGGCTCCCCCACCTCTCTGATGGCCACGTGTCACCGTGGAGTCTCTCCCAACGCAGTGGAAAGTCACAGCCCGGGACAATCGGTTCTGTTATTCTCTCAAATACAAAATACTTGGCATCATCGCAAAGGAAAGTGTGACCTCTGCTGGAAGATTCTTGGGGCTGACCGTCCCCAGGAAGGGCGGGGAGGAGGGAAGGAGGGAGGATGAGCTGGAGAGAGGGTGGAAAAGGGACACAGTGCCCTTTGTGACACTCCCGGCCTGCCTCCCAGAGGTCAGACTGCCCTTCGGTTACCCCCAGGAAGCAAAGCCAATCTTAACCATTCTCTATGAACCACGTTTAAGCCTCTTTTTTTCCCCAAGATTCTGGGGGGGAAATGATTCAGTTGCAGCCTTTGGGAGGTTTGGCGCAAACTCAGGAAAGTGGCCGAAAGCTGCGCTAGCTTCCAGAAGTTCCTTCTGCTCGACTCTCCTGGGGCAGCGGTGTGTGTGTGTGTGGGGGGGTTGCTTGGCTTTGAGAAATACGACCCTCTTAAACATCACTCCCCATGTGCTCCCACGTGATGGAGAGACTGGCTGATGCAAAGGACACGGGCCCCACAGAGGCTTGGGTTCTCAGACACGCACCGCGCTTCCTTGATCTGCGGGCCGGGGGAATGTCCCAGGGGTCCATCCGCGTCATCGCTTGGTGCGGAGACCACGGCGCCAAGAGGCGGCCCACAGATATCTTTAAAAAACAATATCAACCCTGCGCATCCCTGGCAGACCCCGCAGACCCTCTGGTCTCGGGAGCCCCTAATCGCCCCCTTGTTTTCTGAGCCACGCCCAGCAGGTTCGAAGCCCTACACTGACAGAGAACGTGGGCAAAGAGGACAGAGCGCAGTTGTCACTGTGGACCCTGGAAAGATCGGGCTTTGGACAGGGACTGGCACGCCGGGCTGGGAGCTCCCGGACTGGACCGTGCGCACGCTGACGGGGGTTTGGAAGACCTACTCGGCCAGCGGACATTTTGCTGCCTGGATGAAGGGAGGGAGGAAAGGCCAGCGATGGCAAGATGATCAAATTTTCGGTCGGGTGTCCGCTGGGAAGGTGGTGCCCGCACCGCAAAAGCCTAACGTCCCCCCTGCAGAACTTCTCCGGGGTGGTAGGCCGTGACGAGAAACCAGAAAGGTGTTCGCCTGCACACCCTCCCGAGTTGCTTGCTTCGGAAAAGGGGGAAACCCCAGTGGTGAGTCGCTCTGCGAGGAGCTCTTCACTGACGTCGAGGGGCGGCTGGGGCCGGCGAGGTCATTCCTCACCATTTGACACGGGACAGTGCGGCACAACCCCAGACAGAGGCAGAGACAAGAGGCCACACGTGTCCAGGGAGACAGAAAAAGTAGACTCTCTTCTCGACTTCCCATGGCCCAGGAGAAGCCAAAATCTGACCCTCCTTTCCGCCACGGTGTCCCAAAGATGCCATCGCCACCGCCATTGCCGTCGTGGACGCCGTCGTGGACGCCGTCAGGATCCACAGCATCGTCACGGTCCTCTGCATCAGCACCCTGGCCACCATCACCGTCACCGATGTCGTCACCAAAACCATTGTCAGCATCAGCACGGCGCCATCGCCACGACCACCGTCCCTCCTTCCCCCGTCACCACCACTGCCTCCACTGTCACCGCCATCATCATCATCGCCGTAATCACCGTCACAGCGACTGTCACCTTCCCCTCCCCGGCAAAGCCATCGGCCGCCACCACCACTGTCGCCCTCGACTGCCGTAAACACTGCACACACCACCATCGGCAGCAAAATCATCTTCTTTAAATGAAGTGCACGTGAGGGAGTCTCTGCTCCCTGCAGCGAGGGGTCCCAACTAAGACAGGCTCCGCCGGAGGAGGGCCTTGGATGAGGATTTCTAAGACGTTAAAATGGCAGCAGAAGTATTGGAGCCAACCCGAAAAACACGTGAGAAGTGGGCGTGCAGAACTTAGGGCTCAGCAGAGTTTCGTAAGAGAGGTCAGTAATGTTTTGGCTGACTAACCATTTTGTGATGAGGAGGATGGCTTCCAAGAAAAGCAACCGTACTATTTTGCAGGTCCCTTCCTAACGCATCGTCGCATGTGCTGTAATGGAAGCTCGACTTGGAACCGGGAGACCGGGGTTCCACCTCCGTCTTTACGCCTCACCTCCGTCTCAACGCCCCCACCCCACCGCAGCCCCACCAGGCTCCTCCCTCCCTGCAGCGCCACCAAGCCGACCCGGCACCACTGGGCGCAGCGGGAGAATCGGTGGCCGGTGGACAAGGCTGGAAGGAGACCCAGGAGACTGGACGCAGGAAAAAAGCTGGAAAAGAGGGTCTGGAGTGTAGGCATGGGCCGCACCCACGACGGTTCGCGCCCACGACGGTCCGACAAGGCCAGAAGACCGCGTGCAGGTTCCCCCGGCTGGCTCCCTGCTCCCCACGCTGCTCAGGTGGGGCTGCCGGGGCTGGCGGGCTTCTCCCCCAGAGGTGAGCGGAGCCAACGTAACCAGTGAGGAGAGGGCCCTCCCACGCCCTACACTGGCACCCACGGGCGAGGGCCTGCCCCACGTGGGCCTCCCAGACACTGTCCGCTCCTTGTGGGGGTCACGTCGGTGCAAGCCTGCCCTCTCCGTTTCCGTAACAGGGTGTGAGACCACTTTGCACGCGCTCATCGCCTCTTATTCAGAAGGGACTTTGTCTGAGCGGCCCAGGAACCGGCCAGGGTTAGAGCAACTTTGAGCAAGCTGCCTCGTCTCCCCCAGCCTCAGTTTCCTCCTCTGTGAAATGGGGGCAAGCACAGCTTCTCCTTCATAGGGTTTCGTGGGGCTCCATGAGATAATAGTAGTTACTTCCATTAAATACCTACCGTTTGCTGAATCTATGGCCAGGCACTAAGTAAATGCCAGCCTTGTTCGTTCTGTGTCTAATAGCTGCTGTGTCTTGGGCACAGCGTTAAAGATACTAACAAACGGACGTTCAGTTGAGTTAGGGGCATGGCCCAGGCGATGGGAAAGGAGGCCCTCTCCTGAAGTATGTCGTCCTCTCCCGAGTTTGGCGTGGCCGCCTGCCCCGCTCCACGGTGAGCTCCTTCAGGGTGGGCTCTGCGTCCTCCCTCTGCTCTGTCCTCACAGCGCCCTCCGCAGGACGGGGCGTGCGGTATACAGTAGGGGCTCAATAAGGGCTCACGGAACTCGGTCATGCTCATCTGCAGCTGCTTTTCGGTGATGTTTGGGGTCTTCCTGATGGACCTTAGAGACAAGACCAAAATGGGCCTTGCGTAAGGACCGGTGGCCATGGGTGACGCGTTGGGAAAGGGACAGAATATAGACCTGGCATCAGGGAGCCGTCCTGGCGTCAGCTCTGCGTCGCAGACGAGAGAGGAGCCCCCCCTTTCTCTGTCTGTGGCATGGCATCAAAATGTTTGTTTCCAGACAGCCGAGGGCCGCTAATTACTTCCTGACACCCCGCTGGACACTCCTCGGTTCCCCACGCGGGCCCTGACAGCCCTGAAGCGTGTGCCTGTCACCCCACGTTGCCAAGTAGCAATTTCCCCGGCGGGGCCGCTGACCCTGCTGTCTGTGAGTGACAGGGACCAGGGCGTCCCTGGCTCAGGCAGCCTGACCTTCACACAGTCTAATCCATTTTTTGCAGTAATCCCTTTAACTAATGAACGCCGTGTTCACGGGGCTGTGAGTTCCAAATAATTGCTGTGTGATTGTACATCACAGCCCCTGGCAGCTCATTACGGGACGGGGAAAAAACCCTCAGGATCGGGGGTGGGGGTGGGGAGCCCAGCATTATTTTAATAAGAGTTCTTACTTTAACTGACACACAGAACGTCCTGATGCACAGACTCTGTTTCTCTCCATTGAGGATGAGAATTCTCCACTCCGCCGCCGCAGAACCTTGCTGACTTCCACCACCCTCACCCCGTGGGAAGGGAGCTGGTTTAAGAAAGAGTAATCCCGGTGGGCGGGGCCTTCAGAAATCCCACCTCTTTCTTAACTAAGGGAAGTACAGAGTTTCGGGATTATTCTATAGAATCATCTTCATAGTCACGCACAGTTTTTATTTTTTTGTTCCAATTTTCTGATGTGCCTTTTGGAATACGGCTTCAGCTGCCTATTTTGTATGTAGTTTCATGTTAGGTTCTTTTTTCCTCTAAAAAGGTCAAATACATTTAACATCCTTTTAAAACTTAAAATGGGCAGACTATGAACTATTTTTTTTTTTGATTTTGCTAGCATGAGTAACAGCAAGCAACGGGTTAGAGGAAGTAACGGTGGTATCGTTTCATCGTGGATGTCAGAGTAACGTGCATTTTCATGAAAGCCGGCTCGCCCTTCAGTCCAGGGCATTAATGGCTGCCGCTTTGCCGTCTCTTGTTCTCTCATCTTGTCCAAATTAAGGGGAGCGCTTCCAAGGCGCTGGTGCCACGGCGCGTCCAAAGCGGGTGCAGAGTTAGGCTTGATGGGTGTTATCAGGATGTTCCGCCATGGGCAGATGCGGAACACAGTGTTTACGACCTCAGGACGGTGCCAAAGAACAGCGTGGCTTTGGCAGAGGCGAGGCCAGGCATCCTGGTCACAGCTGTGCCGGTGGCTGCACCAGGCTCGGATCAGGAGGAGGGGAAGCGGGCCCTGGGCCCCCTTAGGCCAACTCTCCCGACGGATGAGCCTGCCTTCCACTGCGAGGACCCAGGGGAGGGCTGTGGGGACGGGCCCCCAGGACCTGGAGGATGCTGGTCCTGGGCCAGACACCTGCGGACGTCCATCCGAAAGTTGACGGGGAGATTTTCTCCCCGCTCCCCTCCTAGGCTGGGGCCCAGGAGTCAAGCTACTAAAGACAGATTGACAAAGAAAAAAAAACAGTTTTAAACAAGTTCACAAAGAAAACCGAACTCACAGAGGCCATCAGAGAGCGGAGGCCCCGATTCCTCAGGAGAAGGGGTTTGGGCTTCAGTGGGGGAGGCGAGTAACTAGTGGGCCTGGGGAGCAGGCCCTGTAGGGTGAGGCAGGTCTCCAGGAGAAGCGCTGGTCCTGGTGGGGAGAATCTTTACAGATGGAAATTTCCTTTAAAATGGAAATTTCTTTACAAAAGGGAAAATGTAGACTCTATTTTTAGGCGGTGAGGAGGAGTAAAGGGCTTTTGTTGCATCTGCCTTCAGCTCAGAATAATGCCCATGCCAAAGAGTCCTATCTTGGGGTGGCATGTTCCTCCCCTGGAGACAGAAGCAATGTTTCATCCGTGACACATCGACAGGACACTCGGGGTCCTTCTGACTTGTGGGGACCCCAGCAGGGGCCCCTCGTGCCCTCGTGTTGATGCAGAGCCCCTTTCAAAGGAGCGGGTCGCAGCCACCCCTGAACAGCAGGCAGGAGCGGGAGAAAGGGCCTGTCCTCCTCCCCACGGAGGGGAGGCCCGAGCAGCACGGAGAGGGCGGCAGTGGACGGAGGGGAGGTGACCAAGGGACCGATGGCGACGAGGAGTTCACTGCTGGCGTCAGTGAGGGCCCCGGGACCAAGACGGTGCCCAGTGCAGTTCGGAACTTTCTCAGCGCAGGGGAGGGCGAGGGTGCATTTTCATCCAAAGGAAAGCACAGTGAGTTTCCCTGGGCAGAGGAACCAGACACCTTGGCAGACGGGGCAAAGAGAGGGTTGCCAGGGCAACGGCCCACAGGGAAGAAGGCGCTGCTGTCCCCAGGAGCTCGTTACTTCTGCAGCACCCAGGCGGCTTGGTGGGCTTCCTGCGGTGCTGGGCTCCGGGTCCCGCTGACCCCGCCCCCCGCCCGGTTACCCCAGCACCTAACAGCACGCATGCAGAGGTGGGGGGGCGTGATTTTTCTCACAGAATGGGCCTGCCGGAGAGGAAATGGAAGGCTTTACTTCTTGTAGTACTCGGTATTTTGTCGATTGTATCAGTTCAGCCCGAGTTGGCGTGGTTCCTCACCCGGATCCCTAGTTCGTTTAAATGTGATCATCCTTGACTGCAGCTCCGGGGTTTCCCGACCGCGGGAGGAGGCAGGTTCGTCCCCGCGGTCTGAGCCTCCCGCCCGCTGGGTGTTCGTGCGAGATCGTGCGGTCAGAGAGCGCCACGTGAGTGCTTCGGCGCAGGAGCAAGAGCCCCCCAAACCCGTGGCCGAGCGTGGCTCTCGGAGGCTCTCCCGTCCCCTCCTCTCCGAGGGTGCTGCAGGCTGCACGCCGACTCAGGTTTTCGGGGTCCGAGGACGTCAGTTGGGAGGAAACGTTGTCCACAGGGCGGCTGCCGGCCCCACATGGAAGCCTGGGCCTCGTGGCCAGCCCCGTGGGGCTCCACGCCGTGGGGCTCCACACCGTGAGGCCCCAGCACTTGGCCCACTCGCCCGCCCTCCCGAAGGTTGGGGTGTTGATTCTGTTTCTTCAGTAGCCGCTGAGAGCCTGCCCGCCGGAAAAACCAGCGTCCCCTGCTCACCTGGGACGGTCCCTGCCGCTCAGCCAGCCTCTGTCCCTGCTCTTGTCAGCCAGCAGCTGAGCGGCAGGGAGGACTCGGCAGCCAGAGAGAGGACACCTAGTCCTCAGCCGCCCGCTCCCTCTCACTGCGTCCCCGTGTCGAAGGGTATGACACGCAGGGTTAGGTGCACCAGCACCTAGATGTCCCTACGTGGTAGCCACCAGCCACATGTGGCCCTTTAAATTTCTCTTCAGATTTTTAAAGTTAAATAACAGTGAACATTCAGCTCTCCAGTTGCGCTGGCCACACTTCAGGTGCTCCACAGTGCCACGTGGCTGGTGGCCGTCCTGCCCATGGTCACAGGAGGTTCTCAGGTAGCTTCTGACCCAGGCGTTTTGACACAGCTCCTTCCAGGGCTGGCAGTGCCCACCTCCGTGAGGGCCACCTGCCTCCCTACTCCAGGGGGGTCCAGCACCAGCCACAGCCACGTGGATGGTCCACCTGCTTGACCTTGAGCCCCTGGAGAGAAGGAGCCATTTCGCATCGTCTTTGAGTCCCGGCCCCTGGCAGGGCGCCTGGTAGAGCAGGTGGCTGGGTGGGTTAGTCACAGGTGGCGGATGGGTCCGTTTTTAGGGAGATGTCTGGGCCTGCTCTGCCCTCCCCTCACCTACTTCGCTCTGTGCACCAGGAAGTTCTGTCCCCGAGGCCCGAGCTGGTGGGCATCGCCTGCTGAGCCTCAGGGTCCAGTCCTCAGTGTGAGGACGCAGCAGAGAGACACGATGGGACCGCTCGGGGAGCCTTTTTCCACCTGAGGACGGAGGCCAAGGGGAGACCAGAACAGGCCGCCGCCAAGCCCACCCACGCTGGCTGCGTGGTCCCGAGCGAACCCTCACCCTGTGTCCTGCAGCCTCCAGGATGGCCTCGGGAAGCCGGAGAGCTCGGCCTTTGACAGCTTCAGGCCCAGAGCAGCCGTCAGGGGCCAGAGCTCACGGGGCTCCTGGTGGCCCCGGGGCCAGCAGACAGGACGCAGGGCAGCCCTGGGCCGGCCTCGCTGGGCTGCGAATAGGGCCCGCCAGCGAGCCAGGTCCCTGAGGAATGTGAGTGAGTGGCTCTGCCTCCCAGGACTTGGAAGGAAGGGGCCCTGCCCCCGGGGCACATGCTCCCTCATTGATCAGGAAAGTGACAGCAGGGGCTTCCGAAAACTGGCCGAAAACTGGCCGGGCTGGTTGGCATGTCTGGGGACAGAGACACAGTATCCTGGGAGTGGCTCCCAGGCACCCCCCACCCCCGACTCATGAATCTTCTGAAATCAACACTACCTGTCACCATTGCCCCAAAGAGTCGGGAGGACCCAGTGGGGGTTAAGGACAGGGGCTGAGGGGGCGGCAGGCAGAACCCTGCGGGCACAGGTGAGAGCAGCTTCTTTAAGAAGAATTCGATTCGTCTTCCTGAAGATGCCGGCCAGCCACCTGTCCTGTCCGGGACACGGAAAAGAGGAAGCCCCTGCCGAGAGCCGCTGTCCCTGAGAAAAGTGCCAGATGGCTGGCCGTCCACCCCTGAGGACTGTCTGGTGCCTGCACGGTCGTTGAACTTCCACCTCTGTCATTGGTAACGCACACACGCACACGCGTGTGCCTGCGGAGGAAGCACAGCCCTTTTTCTCCCCAAAGTCGTGGCTTGTCTTGGGGAGGCCCCGGGGGCTGCAGAGGCGCGTCCGTGGGACCTCAAGTGACGCAGGAAGCTGGAAACACAGCCAGGAAGCGCGTGTCAGGGTGTGGTCCCCCACCATGTGCAGAGTGGAAATGTGGGTCTGGGCTTTTTTTTGTATCCAAACCTTTTCTTTGGATTGATGCGAATTTTAAAAGACAGATGATGACTGAAATTGAAATGTCATTCGACAGATGGCAACATCTGCCTTTCCGCTACTTCGGAATAATTCCTCACTGAGCTTACTCCCCACTGTCTTGGGGACTCACACCGGGGCCCCGTGGCTTCCAGTGCAAAGAAAGGACACCAGCAGTTTTTGTGCAAAGGAGGCTATTCTGCCTTCTTCGTTAGGGCACACCCCTCACCCCCCTATGTCCGAAACCCCAAGGACAAGCGGAGATGAAGAGGGTGCACAGTTTTCTTCCCTGAAGTGACAGACATTTTAAAAATCACAGAACTCATGCTTCGCTTTGGGGAGGTTCAGTTATTCTTCATTTTCTGCAGGCAGGCAGGTGGTGTGAATTCTTACTGGGGACAGGAGCATGGTGGCCCTGACTCAGGCGGGTGGCGCTGGGTTTTCTCTTTAAAGGGACACAGCCCAGAGCCCCTGAAGGGCCCCACCCCTGCACTTGTCGTTGGCTGCCAAGCTTTCCAAAGTCTCAAGGCAGCCGTCAGGAAACGCTGGTGGAGGTGTCCTGCTGGAATTAGACAGCGCTGGGTGCTGGGATGCCCGCCTGGAACGGCCATCTAAGGAGAGAAACCGCCCCTCCACCCGGTGGTGTGCCGGGGGACAGGCCCTGCAGAGCGGGCCTCCCATGGAATTCTTCTGGCGCCTTCTCGACGGGAAGAGGAGTAGCCAGCCACCGGACTGGGGCGAGCCCGAGGCTGGGGACCAGGCGGAGGACGGAATGACTTCAGTGCAGGGGGAACACTGGCCGGTGTCAGGGGCCCGGGAGACCTCGATCCAGGAAACCACGACTCAAGGAACCCAGACGGTTTGTCACACTTTGACGTCCACCGGGGACAAAACCGGTCTCCCCAGTTACACGGCAGGCAGGGTCTGCACCCCATCATCCCTTCCCATGGAACCCAAGCACCCCTCCCCCCACCAGCAGCGCGAGGCACCCCTCTCCAGCCCTGCCGGCACCGCGGACTCGGGATGGAGGCTGCGCCTTCACTTCACAGGGTCGCTCACCCCACCCACAGGGTTGCAGCTCCTCTCCGGATGCTCAGAGGGCGGCACCGCCCTCGACCAAAAAGCTCGCTCGCCTGCCAGACGTCCCAGCCCAGCGAGCCTCACTCTGCAGGGCGTGCGGCGCTCAGCGACAGCGCCACAGCCCTCTCTCGTAGGACGGCGTGTTAGCCACGATATTCTTAGATACAAATTACAAATTTGGACGGTTTAAACGTCCCCCTAGTCTCTCAGTGTGTCGTAGGAATAGCTGTCCACCTCCTGAAGATGCAAAACGAAAAATGGCAAGAAATTACTAGAGCGAGAGGGACTCTTTTCCCTCCACTGCGGGACTGTGGCGTCCCGACATTCAGGGTGGTAATGGCTTTGTCATCAAGAGAATGTGAACTCGGAAGTGACGTGAGGTGTTCCCCTCAAAAGAGTCGCTTTGTTTGGGGGCTTCTAAAAGTCACTGGCTAAGGGTGGGCAGGAAGAGCTGCAGACCCCACAGCCGAGTGCTCCCCCCACTTTGGGGAAGATGGATGGAGACGGATGAGGTGGTACTGGCAGGTCCCCGCAGGTCGAGTGGAGGGGCCGCGACGTGGCCTTTCACCGGGTGGCCAGGAACACCGAGCGACTGGTCTCAGGTGTGTCCCAGCTGCAGCGGTCGGGCCTGACTGGGTCCCAGGGTTTAAAGTGGGCTTGCGTTCTGAGCCTCACTGTGGAACTCAAATCTCACTCCCGGGGGGCTCAGCTGGAGGCTGTTCCCACAAGCCTGGAGGGGCTGAGAAGGCAGGTCGGCTGCGGGTGGCTTCCTGGGCCCACAGGAGCCGGCGCACTTGGTGAGGTTCCAGAGCCCTGGAAACAGCCAGGAAGCCGGCCTCTCGCGCCGCCCGCACCCAGCACAGCGGCCCGGGAGGAGGTGTGTTCTTCCGAGACGCACGGCCCAGAGGGAACCCGGAGACCACGGAGAGGAGGAGCGCGGGCCCCAGGCCGCCCTGCACCATGCAGGGGAGAGACACCCGAGGCAGGCCACCCCCGGAGCCCGGAGACCCTCGTGGGGCGGCAGAGGGAGCCCCCCCAGAGCGAGTCCCGCTCCTCTTCCCCTCCCCTGGGGGTGTCATCTCTGAGGCCGTTCGTTCCCCCCCCCCCGCTTTCTCCCTCCCACACGGCAGATCCGTGTGGTCGCCCAGGGACTGACGGTGCCACCGGGGTCCTCCGTGCGCTTGTTTCGCGTGTCACGGCCAAGGCTCAGCATGTGCATGCGCGGGGCAGCCCGTGTGCGCGCGAGTGTGCGTGGCGGGGGAGGGGCGGGGGCCCAGGCACCCAAGTCTCCCTCAGGAAGGGACAAAGCCCCCGCCTCTCCCCTGCTTGGGGCCTTTTAATCCTTGTTATCTTCCCCTAAGTGAAGCGCAGGGAGGAAGGGATTAGCGGCCACAGCCCCTGGGGCTTCTGTTTACAGGTGACCAGGGAGCGATGGCTATCTGGGCCTGTCACTCACCCGCGCGCCCTCGGTGGCAGGTTTGAAACTGATCCGGGAGGTTTTCAGCTCTGCCTCCTCGGAGGGACCCACGGGGTGGGGGGGGGGAGCTGCCTGGCCCGGGGTGGGGGGGGCTCCGTGGGGCTGAGGGGGTGCCTCCCACACTCTGCCCCACTCGGAGCTGCATGTCGGGGCACTGTTTGCACGCGGGTGGCTTCACCCCAGAGCGGGCAGTGGGCCCCCAGGGGACAGTGAGTGTGTCAGGGAGGACGCCCCGTGACTTGGGGCCCTCAGCCCTTCTCACTCCGAGGCTTTTCCGGACACCCCCGGCCCCTCCCACGTCACCCTCCGCTGCCCATCCGCACACTAATGACTCCCGCAGCTTCAGTCGGGGGACGCTCTTGGGGCTCCCGGTGGGCCGGCCGCCGTTCCCGGACAGCCTCCCCACATTGCGCCAAATGCACCTGAACGCTCCCCACTGGCCCAGCCCTGCCCCTCCGTTAGTGGCCCCTCTAAGCAAAGGACACCCCCACTCCTTCCTCCTCCCCAGAAACCTTGAAGGTGCCCTTGTCCGGCCTTCCCACCCACAGAGTCGTCGTCCCATGTTCTCACCTTTGCTAAATCATGCTCTTCCCTTCATCCCACTTAACACCCGGCTCCACCCCTGGCCGGTCCTCCTGGCCCCACAGCTGCTGCGGCCTCCCGCCTGGAGGCCAACTCACCAAATCCACCCTGGAGCCCCAGAACCGGCACAGTCCCCCACCTCGGTGGCTTTGCATTGTGGCTCCTTCTACCAGAGAGGCCTTGCCCCTCTTGACCACCCGACTTAACGGGCCTTCACATAGCCTCCACCAGGAAGCCTTCTTTGACTTGCTCCTCTATTCGGTCCCGCCATCCCATCCCAGGGCTGATGCTTCGCCCTCCGCCCTCCCTCCATCAGGGCCCCTGCACAGCCCACGCTGCTCATCTTGGCCTCCCTGTGCCACAGCCACCGTGTGGCCCCAGGGAGGAGGCACTCTCGTCCCCCTCTCCATCTACGGGGCCGGGAGGTGGGCCCTGGAGCCCCCTCGGCAGCCAACCCCCACCTGCAGGAAGGACACTGTCGCTTGTCACTGACACTTGGATATGTCCCTGCTCAAGATTCCGAGGGACCAGTGGTCTTCTCCCATGCCCTTGAGCCCCTCTCTCAGCGAGAGCGTGGGCGCTGGAGCCTCAGACACAGGGCCTGCCCAGGTGGAGCTCGGACTTTAGAGAAGAAAGGGGAGACTCAGACAAACTAGCAAATAAAGTGCCTGGACGACAGCGAACGGGGAGCTGCTTTCAGGCGGGGAGTGGGGAGAGAGGGACGGTGGCGGATGCGGAGAAGCGGGCAGGGCCCCCGCAAAGTCGGCCCTGCACCCCCCCCCAGGCAGTCCAGGCTCTGGGGCTCAGGACAGCAGCTCCATATCATCCCCTGTGCTCTGAATGTCGTGAAAAAACGGAGTTGACATCGCTCCGCGGCCCACGTCACAGTAAGTCTCCGCTACAGGACAACAAGCCGGCTCCTCTGGGTCGCTGTTTAGAGAACCAATCCACCTGCTCATCCAAATAAATCCAGTGCGGACATCAAGGGTCCAAAAAGCAGGACAGGACCAAATTTACTGTTCTTCCTAGAGATCTCTCTGAGAGGATGATAGTCTTAGTTAGAGAATGGTAATAAATTTGTGAATTTATGGGAACTCTCTACGGAGAAAGAATTTAAAAGGAGGCTGCGCGGAATTATTTTTCAGGAAGAAATGTTTGTCCCTGGAGCCATGGGTTGTGTCTGAGCTGACCCCAGAGGTCACCAGTTAGAGCCTGTTGGGTGAAATGGATCCTCCTCACACCCCATAATCCCATCAAAGGGGAGAGGGCGGGAAGGGGCTGCCGGACCCCCGCCCCCCGGCCGGGAAGGAAGTTGCTCGCCCCAGGAAGGATTAAGCCGGGGCCGGGAGGAGCCCAAAGCTCACACTCCCAAACAGCAGCTGCTCTGATCCTCCCGAAAGGCAGGCCGTGCCCCTGAGGACACTTCGTGCAGGGAGCTTCCCCACTGCGCGAGCTTCCTCCTGCAGCTGCGCTTAAAAACGCGGATTAGTTATCCAGCCAGAAGACACGTGGCCTCCCGCCCCCTCAGCCCTCAAGAGGGGGGGCCCCCAGGCCCCCAGAGCTCCCCAGAGCCCCCTCCCAGAGCCCCCCAGAGCCTGTGACAATCAATGCCCGGTGAAAACGCGGTATAAAATAAATCAGGAAGCACCTCGCAAGCACGTGCTGCGGGCTGGTTGTGGCTCAGTTCTTCGGAGCCCCTGAAACAGCTTCGGATCTCAGGTTCCACCGTCACCGAGCTTGTGTCTCGGAGCCTCGCCCTGGGCGGCTCGGACTCCGTGTGTAGAGAGGGCTGGACCCCTGCAGGAGGCAGGGGGACAGCCCGGTGAGCACTGTCCCCTCTCGGGGACTCTCAGGCTTTGTTGACATGAACACATCTCAGGAGGCAGGCAGTCGGGGTGCCCTGGGGCTACCATGCTTCAGGACAGAGAGCAAGGTTGTTACAAATGTCACTGCGTGAGATGGACCAGGCGAACATTCAGACCTGAGTGTGAGGCCGACGCCAGGCGTTCAGAACATGCCCTGTTCTCAGGTTCATGCTGAGCGTAGTCGACAGGCCCCACTAGTGATGTGGGGCGACCCCCAGACACTTTCTGTCCTTGAGGCACAGTGGGGTTTGGCCAGGCAGAGGGGGCCTCAACCGGCTGGGCTGGGCTGGTCTGTGGGGGTGGTGGAGGGTGCCAGAAATCCTGAGATCGGGGTGGAGGGGGTGCTGGGTGATTGGCAGGGCGCACCAGGGAAAGAACCCGGCTCATGTGAAAGGCCACGGGGACGGCCACCACCTGCAGAGTGGCCCCGTGGAGCGCCCCATGGGCCGTGACTAGAAATGGGGGAGGCAGATGGGACGGGGGGTGGGGGGCTGGCCAGGCCTGGGCACAGTGCTGGGGACCCGCAGGCCGCAGGGCCCCCGCTGGCCCGGAAGAAGCAGGTGCTGAGGTCAGGTGCGGTGGGGCTGAGATGTCCCTGTGCGTGGCCGCGACCAGGGCAGAGTAAAGGTAGGCGCAGCGGGTGTCACACGGGGAGGGGCCCGTGGAGTGGGGGAGGGCGCGAGGCAGCGCTGAGGTGTTCCCCCCATGACGGCCTGGAGGGTGCTTAGAGGAGCCGCGAGGAGCCGGGAGCTGGGAGCGATCAGGAGAGAGGGGTCAGGTCGAGGGAGCGGGGTCTTCTGGGGCGCCAAGGGTGGCGTGTCTTCCCCAGACTTCTCGGACCCAGCCTTTCCCGAAGGGCCTTGTGTAATTCCCACTTAGCGCTGGGAGTTTCCCGGGAGGAACCAGAGCTGACAAGCCTTTGCTTCGGTGGGGATTCCGAGAAGGTGCAGGAGGCCTGGATGGAGCTGTGTGCACGGCGGGGGGGGGGGGGGGGGGGCACAGTGGGAGGCACTGGGCCTCCGGGGGGAGGGAGGAGGACCCCTCCTGTCTCCCTCCTCTTCCTCAGTCAGGAGAAGGTGGAACCCCGATGAGAAGGGGCAGGGCACCCCTGCACCCCTGCAGAGAGGGAAGAGCTGCCCCAGGGAGGGAGAGGAAGGGGACAGGGTCCGTGGGCACAGAAAAGGGGGCCCATCCAAGGGGAGGGCTGGCCAGGCGGGGAGGGAAGGGGCTCGGAAAGGAGAGCCCCTAGATGCCCCGAGAGGACTTCAGAACTGCTCCTTCCAAGTGGGCCACAGTGACACTCTCTGGTGAGCTGCCAACATTCCACCTGCTTTTGTCCATCACCCATCATCTTGTCCAGTCTCCCTGCACAAGAGGGGGCCTCAGGGAGACCTCGGGACCAGGAGAAGCGCATGCGCCCCCAGGTGGTCCAGCACAGGTAGACTGGTGAGTGCCCCTCCCACCGGCACAGGTCCCTTTGCCCAAAACACAGGGCCTGCTCCTTCCAGCCCCGCAGGGGAGGCGCCTGCCTGCACCCAGGAGTTCCCTCCCGCTCAGGGAGACGCCCCACTCCCTGGGGTGACTGGCAAAGACAGCTCGAAAATTCGAATCCCACCTGAAACAATGTGAGCAGCTCCCGCCCCGCCCACTCGGCCTTTCCAAGCGACTGCTTCCTGTTGTAGCTCAGACGCACACACACCCAGGCCCACACCTAAGGCCTTCCTGTCCGATCAGCTGGAGAAAGGGTCGACTTAGCTGCAGGGGCGATTTCTTCGCTGCTTGACTTCTTGAAACCATGACTATGCAAATGTCGTTGTCACCGAGGCTCTATGGGAGGGATGGGAAGCAGAGCCCTATTTGAAGGAGCATCTCCGAGCAGAGCACAAGGCGTCTCAGAAACCCAGGAGGCCCATCCGAGTGGAGGCAGGTGGGCTCTGCTCCCTCCCGCCTGTGTCTCACGTGCTGGAGCAGTCCCAGAGTCTAACGCTGGTCCACGAGCTCACACTGACCTCTAGTGGTGACTCATTGAAATGGCCTGTTGATGCTGAGGCGCAGGCCAGGCCTCACAGGTGCATCCTATCACCTTGACCCCAGACTGGAAGCCCTGCTGCTATGAGAAATGCTCTCTAACGCCCCCATAACAGAATCCATAGAGACTCTACTTACGCTCCAGATTCCAAAAAGATAAATGCAGTGCTGGAACTCTCACGTAAAGCAGAGCTAGGAGAAGTAAAAGGAAAGAAAGTTCCTTCCAAACCGCCCACTAGGAGGCAGTGCTGTGCTTACCGGGGACACGCAGGAGCTGGGGCCAGAGAGGAAACAGGTCTGGCCGTGAGGGGCCCAGGTGGTCCCACCTGCCCAGCTCCGCCAGCCGGGTGACTCAACAGCAGCCGCCGACAGAATGACAGCGCAGGTACGGCTGCGTCCCAGCGGAACTTTAGGAAGGCAGGTGCTGGGCAGGACTTGGCCCCCAGGACGTAGTTTGCTGACCCCTGGCCTGGGGCACCCCCTTCAGAGCACCGATGAGAAGAGGGGGTGCAGACAGAGAGGGGTCGAGGCCAGGAAAGGAGATCCTGCCCGAGTGAGAGTGAGGCCAAGTCCCCGGACTCACCCCCCATCCTTCCCCCGAGTCCCCAGGCTGCCCCTCAGGGGGTCACTCCTCAGTCATGTGTGTGGTTGGGAGGGGGAGGGGGCAGGGAGGGGTGGGTGGGTACACGGAGAAGATCCGTGCACAGCTTCGACCCCTCCGGTTCCCGCCCACTTCCCTCCGAGCTGCCCGGCATTCCTCCAATTCCCCCGTTTGCTCATTCGTTAACTCGCTCACTCGTGCGTCTGTTGGGCACGGGCCCAAGCTGGCCTCGCCCCCAGCCCGACCGCGCCCCCCGACCGGCCGCGAGGGGCACCTCTCATTTTTCTCTGTGTCTCCCTGGGGCATCTGCCGTCTTGTGTGTGTCCACAGGATGGGCCGCGCAGCGGGTGTGCAGCACCACGGCCAGAGGCGGAGCCCTGGGGTGCCGGGCCCGCCTGCCGATGCCCTGGGTCCCCCTGGACCTCCCTCATCTGCTGCTCTCGGCCTGATGCCAGGCCGGTGCCCCCCAAACTCTCTGCGGTCAAGGACTTCCTTTCGTTTCTTTTTTCCCCAGTTTGTCATGGACTGACACTTCCGTAGAATCCAGTACATACAAAAGCTAGAAAATGAAATGACATGTAGAATGTATTCTATTAGACTTAACAGACATAGACTCACTGTCAGAAAGCTGTAAAAGCTCCTGAACGCTCAGTCTGCCTCCTTGCTCACGGTGGGCAGGGAAGCAACCGCCGGTGACCCTGAGGCCGAAGTAAGCTCCCCCTCGGCCCGACTCCTCTGCAAACCCTGCCTCGGCGTTTGCTCGGGGCTCCGCCTGGAGGCCGCCACGCTGGAGCTCAGAGGCTCCTTGGGACACAGGGCCCCAGGTCCTGGCTGAAGCGCTGGGGCTGTGCGCCCTCAGGATCCGCCGTGGGGCAGCCCAAGGCTTCTGGGCCTGGGCCCCAGGGCCCCTCCCCACCCCCGGCCATGCAGGGCTCTCAGGAGGCGGGGCATGTGCGTCGTTGCCAAGGGCAAGGACAGCGTCCAGGGTGAGGAGGACTTCTCCAGGTGGGAGGTCGTCCAGCCCAGGGACCACACCTCTTCGCCTGGGCCAGGGGCAGTCCCAGCTTCCTGGACCCTTGGCCTGCTGGTCTCAGGAGCCCAGGTGAGGTCTGGAACCAGATTCCTCGGAAGAGAAGTTTGCGGGGTACCTGGAAACAGGGAGAGAGACCTGCAGGGGCTGGGGCTGGGGCCCACTAATGTTCCCGGGGCCTCCCAGGAACCAGGACGGGCACCTGCCCGCGGCCCCTGGGCTTCCGGAAATAACCGACCAGTGTCCGCTGTGCTGGGGGTCCCTGTCTGAACCTGGACTGAGACCCTGGGATTAGCTGGGAGGCTCAGGAGATCGCCTGTGTCCCTTGACAGGGAGGGCCTGTCAGAGGCTGCACAAGCCCTGGGGACAGTGCTCCCCAGAGCACATGCGTCAGCCGGCTCAGCAGGGATTAACTCGGGTTGGAGCAAAGTGGCAAACACCTTCCCAAGGAGTGCCATCTATGGCAGGGCGTGGGACATCCACGGAGGGTGCGGGGGGCACTCAGCACAAAGCCACAGAGCTCCCAGGTGGGGGACCCGGAGCTGCCTGGATAGCAGGCCACGGGCTCGCTGGCACTTTTGTGTGAGGGACAAAAGAAGGGGGATCCCACAGCCCTCCTCCTGGGCCCTGAAACGAATTTGTCACGTCCTACTGAATGGTTCTGATGCTCATCGTCATTCTCTCCTCGGCGTCCGTGAGGCCAGCGCTGCAGAGAATGTTCCAGTAACACTGCACAGCAAAGTGGCATCCCCAAAGCGTAGGCTCATAAATAGATGGTAGACAGACAGACAGATGGACAGACAGACCTCTCGGACTAAAACCATTCACAAAAATAAAGTTTTTGTGCCCTGGAAGAGGCTTGCGTGCATCCTACGTACCCAGAACTTTGACCTGTTCGGCATTGGTATGGATGTGAATGCTTTGTTAAAAAATGAACTCTATGAAATCAGGAAGTAAAACAAGAACGAGCTTTTCTTCTACCCTATTATTTACTTCATTTTTCAGATGAGGCAGAGACAGGGTGCTTCCCGTACCTGAGCACCCTTACTCCCCTGTGGGCCCTGGGGCGAGGGTTCGGTCCCCTCCCAGGCCTGCCTCGGTCCTTGCTGGGGATCACAGAGTGTGGGGTGGAGGCAAGGCCACCTCCTTCTCCTGCTCCCCATTAGTCCAGCTCCTCCGTCGGGGTGCCCCACAGCACCCGGTGGCTCCGCTCCAAAAGCTCCTTCTCAGCACGGCAGGTGCGATGTCTGTGTGCCCAGCTTCCCCACGACTCACGTCGGTCATGCCCACTGGGGGCAGCTCCCACTGTCTTCCTAGCCTGCGGCTCCATCGGTGTTTGTTCCTGGAGCATTTGCCGAAACCCGAGACTCTGGGCGCAGAAGGGAGCGCCTTCTGCACCGCAGTCCCAGACTTCCTCCCTGCCGAGAACGTGCAGCGAAGCTCAGGAAGCAGCTGTTTATCTTCGGTAATAAAGATAACACGCGGTGTGCACTGCCTGGTGAAAACAGTTACCTTTTTAATCCAGAGGTGAATGATTGCCCGATTCAGGAGTCCGGCAAACCCAGCGAACCCCAAATGCCACGTGCCTGGGGGCTGCCCGGGGGAGTCCACAGTCCAGGGTTCGGACGTGCCCCTGGTACTTCACCCAACCTTTTTATGGACACGCACGGTGACCCCGTACGGTCCCCGACCCCAGCCTCGTGCCTCTCCAGAGGCACCGCCGGTGGCGCTGGGATCTCGTCCTTGCCTGTCCCTTGCCGGAGAACGTGGACGCGCCACTCAGCCAAGTTAAGCTGCAATCCCTCATCCACGAAATGGAGTTAATTATAAACCAGCACGTGCCTTTGCCGTGCGGATTCGGTGACCTCTCACCAGCAGAGCATCCTGGGCACACACACCGAGAGGCCGGCGTTGGCGGCGGTCACTGCGGCTGACCAAGCCGGAGGACCGAGACTGGCCGCCCTCACTCTGGAAGGCCCTCCAGCTCTGAAAGCCCCCTCCGACAAGTGGCCGACCAGTTAACATTTTGCTGAAGTGGCCGCACTTCGAGATAACGAGCCGGGCGGAGCTTTCCACAGAGGGTCAGGGTCGAACATTAAAGTCTGTCCCTTCTGGCGAGGACTGGCTTTGTTTTCAGAGTGGGCTGTTTCAGCCAAAACAGAACGATGCTCACGGGCGCGGAGAGGAAATTGAAGTTTGCCGGAGGAGGGCCGGGGGAGGAGGGAGGAGCCGAGGAAGGGGAAGGAGATAAGCGCGCACCCCCAGGTACAAAACAAGCCACGGGCACCGTCGCAGTAACGGGACAGCGACTGTGGACAGATGGCGGTCGCTTTGTGGGGCGGGGAATCACCGCGCTGTGCGCCTGACACCAACATGATGCTGCGTGTCGGTGACAAATTAAAGATAAAGCAACAACAAAGTTAAAAAGAGTGTTTAAAAGTTCGTTTAAAAGGAATAGTCCTGCCCTGGCTGGCGTAGCTTAGTGGATTGAGCATGGGCTGTGAAGCAAAGGGTCGCAGGTTCGATTCCCAGTCAAGGCACATGCCTGGGTTGCAGGCCAGGCCCCTAGTGGGGGCCACGTGAGAGGCAACCACACATTGATGTTTCTCTCCCTCTCTTTCTCCCTCCTTTCCCCTCTCTAAAAATAAATAAATAAAATCTTAAAAAAAAAAAAAGGAATAGTCCTGAAATACAGTATGTTTCTAGCTGAACGTTTTTGGCTCCACATTTCAAGAGGTTGACAAGGAAACTTTCATGCTCTGAATGGAGCCTGTCTCGATGCAGGTGTTTCAAAGCCAGGGCAGTGTCTGAAGTTCTCACTGACCAGGTTGCTATTGTCCAGAGTCCGGGTGGCGTGGGGACGCCGGGCAGGAAGGGAGCCTGAGGGACGGGGACGGAATCCTCGCGTGTCCCCACGCAGCCCTGCTCGGGGCACTTGGTGTTTCCTGAGTGTCCCACACACCTCAGCTCCTCCTTGGGCGTGGTTTTGACAGACCGGTGGCCTGGACTCATGCTCTGTCTAAGGAGAACAAAGTTCTCTGATCCTGGGACCGTCCGCCTCCTCTGGGTGCGTGTGTGGCAGGCGCACGTGGAGGGGACACCGCCTTCTCCAGCTCGGGGTGGCACCCCAGCCGGCTGAGCTTTATTAGAAACAAACTGGGCGCCTTTTTGCCTGAGCAAGCCGCTCCTTTATTCTG
Source organism: Glossophaga mutica (assembly GCA_039655065.1). NCBI lineage: Eukaryota > Metazoa > Chordata > Mammalia > Chiroptera > Phyllostomidae > Glossophaga > Glossophaga mutica. The sequence continues at coordinate 175,113,225 of CM077307.1, forward strand.
AGTGGACGTGATTCCCGGTGAGGCCCGCAGGTGCAGCGAAAGGAGCCCTGGGCACTGGGGACACAGCAGGAAGGCCACCCTCCCGGTCTGAGACAGGGCTCAGGGAGCAGGGACCGCCCGCCCTTCGGTCCCTGTGTCCCACCCCAGCCCTTGGATTCCGCCTGATGCAAACACATATTTGTGGAGCTGAGTCAGCTTTGGATGCCTGGGCAGGTATGTTAACCTCCTGGGGATAAATTGTTTGCTGGTTGCTCATTTACAAAGCAAAGAATTTGGTGTGGCATGCTGGCGTGCAGTAGCCGAGGGTGGGCACACCCCCTCACCTTTGCACTCGCAGTGATGCAGGGCTGAGCGGGGACACGCCTGGTCACGGTTCACCTGCAGGGCCCTGCGAGTGGGCCTGCGGCGGTCGCCCTTGTCCCAGAGGACAGAACGAGGCTTCTTCCTGGGCTGGAGCCCATTCTTCCTCTGCCCCCCCCCCGCTAGGCAGGAGTCTGCACACGCAGGTGACCAGCGACACCTGCGTCGAAACCGCAGTGACCAAGCATGGGTGGGGTGATGGGGGTCTCTAGAACTTGCTGCGACGTTACACTCATGCTCCAACTGAATTTACCGCAGTGCTTTTAAACCGAAACCACATTTCCCCTCCTTATCCCGGAGGCTGTAGGGTAATGAATTGTACTTTCCCTTGGTCTTTTCCCATTCTGATCTCCTTACAAAAGCCCCAGGATGGGTATCAGCACCTGTGCGCACCACTGGGCATGTTGCGTCAGCGACGGAGGGTCCGGGGGGCCCGGTCGTGCACCCCAGAGTCTGGCCTGCTGCCTCCAACACCTGGTCCTGGAGAGGTGAGTTCCAAATCCTTCTGTATTGGAAGGCTTTGTTCCTGGGGTGAAATAAAAACTCCCGGTCCCTCACCAGGAGGAGAGCTCGTAGGCACTCAGGTGCGTCGAGCTTCTCACAGGAAAGGCTCAACACACGCCTTCACTGCCGCAGACAGCGGGGCCGGCCGAAGGGTCTGTAGGCCACAGTCATTCCAGTGCTGTGACCGCCCCACAGGCCAGAGGGCGCCCCTGCTCACCCTCCCCACCCTCGCGGGGAGGACCATCCGCAAGGGGACGTCCTTTAAGAAGAACAGAGTGTCACGAGATACAAAAACCACCGCAGAACGGCAGCCGGCCAGGGCTGCCGTGACCGTCCCACCGTCCAGCCCGGCTAGCCAGGAGCCCACCCCGTGCCCCGCGGCAGGACTCAGAACAGGATCCCGTCCCGAGGAGCGTCCTCCATCGGCTTCCTCTGCTCCTGCTTCCGCCTGTACCGGGCCTTCTGGTAGAAGGCGATGATGACGATGGTGGCGCCATTCAGAAGGAGGACGAGCAGCGTGAGCCAAAACGAGTACCGGTAGTGGTGGGCCTCCTCCCTGCGGGTGGCCGACGGGTGCGGCGGGTACAGCGCCCGGGCCAGCTTGTCCGACAGGCGATTGGACTGCACGTTGCCCACGAACAGCACCGAGGCCAGGAAGGTGAGGGATGCTGGAAGGAGAGGGGGCCCGTCAGACGGCCGCGCGTTCCTCTGTGCGCCAACGTGCCCTGCGGTCACTGGCCGCGTCTGCTCTGGGGTCTACACTCTCAGGCGCAGAGGTGAACACGGAAGAAACCCGGGACCCAAGGGGGGTTCTCGGCGCGGAACACCGAACTCGGTGCAGGGCTGTGTGACCGGGAGCAGCCACGGGGGCTCAGATCCTGTCAGCAGACGTCGGGTCGCTGTGGACCCGACGTCTCACCCAGCCCTGCCCAGGGCAGCGCACGTAGTAGGCGTGCTGATGGGGGAAGCCATCCGAGAGGACCGGGCGGGAGAAAAGATGGGCACAGGCTGGGGAAGGACCGGCAGTGTTTCAACTGGAAGCAGCCGCCCAAACAGAGAGGCGCGGCAGGCAGCGAGCTCAGAGATTGGAGGCGGGGGGGGGGGGGGCGTGAGAGGCAAGCCCAGCCGATGGCGGGCCATCCGGAGGGCCCTGAGCACTGGACACAGACGCTGAGAGCCCCCCACCACCGAGAGCCTGCCACGCCAGAGGGGTGCACACAGGGGCGTGTATGTAGCCTCTCTCCAGGGTCTCCTTACTGAACACACTGTAGAAGAGAACGTTTAAGTGTGGTACCCTCCCTTTTGGTATCCTTCACAGAGTCCTCCGCCACAGGACGTCCCTTGAGTCCTGGCTGCTGTGGCTCAGTGGATTGAGCGCTGGACTGTGAAGCAAAGGGTCCCCGGTTCAATTCCCAGTCAGGGCACAAGCCTGGGTTGCGGGCCAGGTCCCCACAGGGGGAGCGTGAGAGGCAACCACACCTGGATGTTTCCCTCCCTCTTTCTCTCTCCCTTCCCCTCTCTCTAAATAAAAACTTTAAAAAAGCAAAACAACTTTGGGAAGCCGCCCTGGCCTAGGGGAGGGAACCTGGTTCTGGACTCAAACAGCGGGGGGCGGGGGGTGCAGCCTCCCTGGGTTTCAGCTTCTCTGGGCTGCCTGGGGCTGGGCGTGGGCCGGCAGCGGGGAGGGGGCACAGCTCAGGGACACGGGGCTTCGGTCTTTTCGGTGGCGAAAACGTTCCCAAACCGACGGTGGCCACGCCGCCTGTGTCTGTGGATGTGGCAGGCTGGCCGGGCGGCCGGGTGGCCGGTGTCTGCACAGGGGGAACTGTCTCTGGGCCGCTCCGCCGGCAAGCTGTTTACAGAGAGGCTCGGGGTGAGGACTCAGAGTCAGGGGCTGGCTGCACCGGGTGGCCATCGGGAGTCCCCAGACAGAAGCCCTCAGGGACACGCGTCATGGGCATCTTCCTCTGCTGACATCTACCCGGAACTAGATGGCCGATGTGGCACCCAGCGTGGCCGGTGTGGCACCCAGCGTGTCTGGGCCGTAACCGACACCCCGGGAGCCTCCCCAACAGCCCCTGGAGAGCCCTAATTACAGGGCTCCTGAGTGAGGAGCAGCGTCCGCTGTCCCTGACAACAGACTGTCATCCTCCGTGTGATGGCTTTGCTTCTCTGTGTTGTGCGCCTGCTGAGGCTCGCACCCCTTCATTATGCCCCTGTGACGCTCCTTATAAATGCGCGGTCACAAAGGGGCCTCACGAATCCGGGGTTAAAGAACTTTTCTGAAGGAGATGCAGGTGGCTTTGATTCGACTCCAGAAGGGTCAGCTCGCACACTCGAACCTTGGCCCGAGCCTCTCGGGCGCTCTGGAACAGGAGGCTGAAGGGCTGGCTTCCTGTCCTGCCCTGTCCCCTCGGGCCCTGTGGCCTGCCACATCCCTCAGTCTGTGCTCCCGGGGTCCTCCGCCGAGGACCACGGGCCGGAGCTGATGGCTCCCTCTGGCTCCAGCGTTCTCTCAGCCCCTACAATGGTGCCCCATGGTCAGGGTGGGGCCAGACTTGTGTGCTGTGAAGGGCAGGCTGGGGTCAGAGGGCACAGGCCTCCGGGGCAGGGGCGGGGGTGGGGGTGACCCTGCTGTGATTTTCCTGGAAGCGGAGTCCCCTCTGTTCTTTCCAAAACAATCCCAGAAACCCACTGCCTCTTGCTCCCCGGGCCACGGAGAGTCTGTCCAAACCCAGCCCACTTCCCTCTGCTTCCCTGGTGGGCGGGTGACCCCTGCCCACGGGCTACGACCCCAGGCATCTTTGCGCACAGAACTCTTCTGCGGGGGTGAACGGAGATTCCAGAGTCGGCAGCCCTGGCGCAGCACGGAGACAACCCCCGGTCCCCGGACATCGACCCAGGGGAAGGTCTGGCCTAGCCGCTCGGGGGTCAGGAGGCTGAGGCCGCTCCAGGAGGCCAGACTCAGGGCCAGAGAGCTTCCTGGGCCTCGGGCCTGGTCAGAACCGGTCAGAACTGGTCGGAACCGGGCAGAACTGAGGCCTGGCCGGGCGCCGCGAGCTTGCAGATTGTTCCTCCGCCCACCCCGCAGCCTCGGCGTGCGAGCCGGAACTTGCCCCAAGCAGGGAGAGGAATGTGGCCCGGACTCTCTCCCTGTCAAGCCGCTCTTTGTTGTGAGAAGTAGGTGGGAAGGAGGGAAATGGGCAGGCCCCCGTTTTTTAAATGTTTTTCTCCATGGGCAAAGTCGGCTGAGACTCAGCTTCGGGGGAAAGAGCCAGCCTCACGGGCCGCAGGGCCTCTGTTGCCGAGAGGAGGACGGGCTCGAACCCTGGAGGCCATAGGCCCGCATCCAGTCCTCCTCCTCCTCCCTGGACGGACGCACCCCCGGCTCCCGGCCCCCAGGTCTGCCTGTGTCTGCAGTGGGTGAATTCAACCCTGCAGGCCACGGAGATCGCCCCAGGGATGGGCAGAGGGCTATCCCAGTGAGAGTCGGATCTGGGGAAAAAGAAGTCTTTTCTCCTGGGGTTGTTTCCATGGGCGATGAGCCACGCCCAGCTGCTTAGCAACAGAGGGCGCCCTGGGGACCTGCAGAGACAGCTCACAGTGTGTGTGTGTGGGGGGGAGACAGTTCCAGTGGCATGAGCCGCGACCCCGATCCAGCTGTGCCTGGAGCCCCTGCTCCGCTGGACTTCTTAGTTACATGAACAGAACTTAAAATCGCCTGTTTACCCTGGCAGTCGGCGCAGTGCGGTTCGCCTTGGTTTGGCGGACTAAGGTCAAGGATCCTCGTAGAAATAGCCTGGGAGCCCTGGCTCTTGGGGGAGGACGTGCGAGCTGTCGCCACGTCCCGGCCTCTGCCGCCGCTGCGCCATGAGACGGGGCAGCAGGGCCCTTGTCCCTGGCCCACAGTGGACGCCCGTGAGCTTGCGGGTTGTCCGTTTTGGCCACCAGGAGACGAAATCGCAGAGAGGAGGAAAGGGCTCGGCATGCGGTGAGCGTGCCGCGTGGCCACCCACGCAGGATTGCCGGAATGGTCCGAGTTCCACCTGGTGCCCTGGGTTAATGAGGGTGGGCTGCTCGTTCGAAATGTCCCTGTTTGATTCGCGAGCGGCATGGCCGCCTGGCATCTGTGTGCCCTGTGCCGCCCACAGCACAAGACAGGCTCCTTCCAGCCGCTGCACGCAGCTAATGCAAGGACGGCCTCTCACCGAAGGACAGGAGGAAGCTGCCCAGAGCGCCTCCTCGGAGGCTTCCTGGCACGTCCCCCCCCCCTGGCCCCCCAGGAGCACCCTGCCTGCCCTGGAAGGGCTCCGGCCTGTGTGCAAATGCACCGTCTAGAATCCGCACGTTAGCAGGATGGGCCTCTTCCGGCCCTTTCTCAAGGCCAAGCTTTCACCCTGGGGAGAGGGAAGGAGCAGGAGAAACCTGGCTGCCTGCCAGGAGCAAAGAGGCACCCATGGGACCGAGCCTCCGGGTCGATGTGGTGGCCACCTTGGGAGTCAGACCCACGGTGACTCAAGCTGCGGTCCATTTCCTACCTGGGCAGCGGCCCCCACCCCAACACCTTTGCCCAACGAGCTAATAAAACAACCTAGCCGCACCGCACAGCAACGCCCTGGGCTCACAGGCCGCCCCAGGAAGGGCGTGGGCGGCAGACGCCCCTGCGTGGCATTCTCTGTGGTTCTCTGCGGCGCAATCACGCATCGTGGATGCCGGGCCAGGCTGATGGCCGTTAGGCGCAGGCAAGAAGGGAGTGAGCGTGAGTGTGCGTTCTCTGTGCAACTCGCGGGCTCCGCGTTGGGGAGAGACCCAGGGCAGGAGCCCGGGGAACGCTCGGGGGTCTGCGCGTGCGCCTTGTGTTTCAGCATCTGTTTTGTTGGTTGGTTTTAGAGCGAGAGGAGGGGACAGAGGGAGAAATGCCGGTGCGTTGTTCCACGTATCGGTGCGTCCGTTGGAGGGCCCGGACTGGGGACAGGACCGCAACCTCGGTGTGCGGGGACGACGCTCCGACCAGCTGAGCTGCGGGCCAGGGCCCCTGCGAGCGTGCGTGTGTCTTTCTCAACCCCTCGCACTGGGTACTCACTCAAAAGCAAGCCCGGTGCGCGTGTCATGCCTCTGCACACCTGACGAGCCCTCTTCCCTCCTCGCCTCACCGGTCTCACCAGTGCATTTAAAATAGACTCTTCTCCCCAGAGATGCTTAATAAATAAATGCTGCACAGATACAAAAATAACCCCCGCCTCCCGGTCCCACGGCTCGCCCGGGCCTGTGCGTGAGGGAGAAGCAGAGACAGGCGGGCGGCTGCGGGGCGGGGCCGGCTCCCCCGTACTCACCGCTGAGCCCACTCCAGGTGTACACCCCCAGCGGCCCCAGGAACGTCTGATAGGGGTTGCTGACGCTGTTGTAGAAGGTGAACCCCGAACTCAGCAGCGACGTGCACAGACTGAGGACCAGGAATGAGATGACCACCAAGTGCAGAGTCTTAGGGGAGGACGTAGCGTTCAGTGTCCCTAAAACTGAAATAAAGTCGGGTGAGTGCTTGGTGCAAAACGCAAATACCAGCTCCGGGCCGGAGGCTGCTCTGCAGGTGCCCGGCATTGCTGCGCGTTCTCCCAGGCAGGTGCTGGGTGAGGGGCTCTTGGGCCTACCGGGATGGGGAGGAGCGAACCCCAGCACCCCCACTCATTGCCCTCCTTGAACCTCAGGCCCTTGAACCTCAGAGTGGAGCTGCGGTGGGAGCCACCCCGATTTTAAGTCCCCCAGGAAAGCGCGTTCCCTCCGGAGCAAGCTGCTGCAGGCTGGGCAGCCTTCCCGTAGGACCGCTGGCTTCAGACCCCGGCCAGTGGGCGTTACCGCAAATGCATCGGAGCACTGACCGCTCCCTCTCGGAGACATGGGCAGAGTGGGCCACCCTGAACCCCCAGGACAGTGAGGACCCGATAAACCCTGAGATTTCTGAGGTGTACCCAGAAAGCCAGGGGTGACCAGGAGGGGAGGGGCTCACGGAGGGGGCGAAGGTGGAGGCGGAGGCTGGCCCTGGCGGGAGGGCGTGTGTGCACACTGAGGCGACAGCCCCACCTCCCTCCTTGATGTCCCCGGAGCCAGAGAGGCCCAAAGTGGCTGGAGTGAGGCGGCTGGCCCTTGGGTGAACCATCAGGTTTCTCTCCGCGTGGGATTCCTCTGTGTTCTGACAACATTTCATAAAATGTGCATGTGTCTTGGGCACAGAGGAGCTCCGGACACAACCATGCACTTCTGTCAACTGGGGCCCCGGGCCGTCCTCCTGTTTCTAACCCACCTCCCCCACCCCTTCCTCCTAGCTGGCGAGCAAGGCCACGGACCCTTACAGCCCCAGCGGAGACTAGAGTGGACAAGGAGGGGATCTCAGCTCATCACCCTGGAGAGGCTGGCTTCGCCACCCGGGGGGCCACGGTTCAGCTCACCCGTGTCCAGCGCACCGGCCCCTGGGGCCTGAGCTCTTTCTCCATCTCTGTCAATGACCCACGACCAGGTCAAACTCTTGGCACAGCCCTCCTTGATGGGTATCATTGGTTAAACACCCGTTGCCCAGGTGGGGAAGGGCGGGGTTCGGGGAGGGCCACCTGTCCTCTGGGGGATGGGCCACCTGTCCTCTGGGGCTGGGCCACCTGTCCTCTGGGGGTGGGCTACCTGTCCTCTGGGGCTGGGCCACCTGTCCTCTGGGAGGTGGGCCACCTGGCCTCTGGGGCTGGGCCACCTGGCCGGGATTGGCCGGGGCCTCAGGCTGCGCCTCTTGCTCTCTCTGGCTCACCTTGGACCTGCAGCGACTGGGGGACCCCTCCTGCTCTACTCGAGCGCACAGCTGTTTTGAAACGTGTGGAAGGTGGACAGTGGGAAAGGGAGGGGAGCAGGGCACAGGTGTTCAGGGGGTGGGGTCGGGGCTGCAGGTGTCTCAGAGCTGGGTCACCGCAGGAGGGCTGCTTCCCGCCCCACCCCCCAGGAACCGGAAGTGTGCTGGGGCCCCACGCACTCTCCTCGGCCAAGGAGAGACCGTTCGGATCTTAGCTGGAGAGTGGAACCTGTCCTGTGGCCCAGTGAACCGCTGTGCTTCCGACACCTGTTACGAGCTAGAAATGGATGTTTGTTCACAAGTGGCGAACATTGCACTCTTTCCAAGTAAATTAGACAGTGACCGTCAGGCTTAGCTTGGTGTCTGACTGTTGGTAAGACCAGTAGACATGATTTTTCAAAAGTGAGTCAGCTTGGAGCCTGATGACTCACTTTCCTGTGTATTAATGTGACAATTTATCTTCAGTTTAGCGGCCATATTTTCAAATTACATTTTGGCATTCTGAATCCCCTGCCACGCAGGTGTGACAGCTGTCTGTCCCCTCCCCGGCCTGGCCCAGAACTCAGACAATGGAAGCTGGAAATTCAGAGAAAGTGAGCCAGAATGAAATGACAGTAAAACCACAGAGCATCTGACAGCTGCTCTCTGCCTGCAAAATTAGCAAATACATTCCGTCCTCTTTCTTCCTTTCAGGGGCCAGGCTTCGGAGTCAGGAAACGCACCTCACAATCAGAACTGATTGCCGGGATGTGGGCAGCCCCGGAAGAGAGGCCAGGCCTCGGCAGCGGGGATGGGGGAGCCAGGCGCAGAGACGGGGCATCCGCGCGCCCGGGGGTCCCCATGCTCGGAGGTTTAGCCCTCGGGCTCCCCGCTCATCGCGCCATCTGGCCCTAGTTCTAGCTCTGGTTTTCTGTAAGTCGCCGGAAATCGAGAGGGAGCGGGGTGGTTTTGCGGGTGGGCGGACACTCCCCGGTCACCAGGGAGCAGGGCCCGGTGGGCTTCTCAATCCGCGGACCACGGGGTCCCCTTGGAGGAGCTCAGCAAGTCCACAGATCCCAGAGCGTGCGCCGTCCCAGCTGGCGTCCCCACCCTCTTGGGAAGGTGCCAGGGTTCCCTTGGGGAGCAGAGTGCAGCGGTGATGCCTCCCCGCCCCTGAGGCTCCACTTCCCCGCGTGGTTACATCTCTGGGGGCAGATGCTGAGTCGCTGCTCCCTGGAAACGAATAGAAGAGAGAGTGGATGGGGCTTTCTGCAGGGAAATAAGCCCCACTTGTCCTCCTTGCAATTCATGGATTTTTGCAGCAGATCCTCTTCCCAAATTATTTTTGGCCGGGGCTGGCAGCACAGTTTTGAGCTCCCCAAAGGCAGACCAGGGTAGGTGAAGAGGCTGGTGGGCAGGGGCACCAGGCCGGCGGGGGGAATCCTCCTCGCTGTCACAGGCACCTGCACACACCTTCGCCCCCGCAGTTCCCGTGGGCCTGTCGGGATGCACTGACGTGCGGCCAATCTCTAGGAAGACTCCACGCTGAGTCCCCCGAGGCGGAGCGCTGTGTGCGGTCCTGCTCAGCATCCACGCCCCCCAGCCCCACAGCAGATGCTGGGGGAGGTGTTCCTGACCTGAAGTGAAACCTCCAGAACTTCCAAAGCAGGGAGGTGGCGTACCTGCCAGTGGACACGGAGCACCGGCCACTTCTCCTCTGGATGTTGGTGAGCGTGGACGCCTCCAGGTGAGGCTGGAAGGCCTGCTCAGCCTGCACTGCCCAGGCGACCTGGCTTCACCAGCCGGACTCACTATTCCCCCCGCCCATTGACCTACTGCTGACTGAATGACCTTGGCACTTCCAAATCAGCCATCGTCCCTTCATTCTGCTTTTCTGCATCCGCGTCCACAGCGCACATTGGCACTGGGTGACACATCCTGTGCGGAAATAGAACCTCGCGCTGCGGTCTTCGTCACTGTTCCGAGACTCCCGGGGGCCCTGGTGCTGGCCCAGCAGGCACGGTGAGCCCACCGCTGCTGGGCAGGGCGGCGGCCTTTACGAGGATTTCAGTGCGCTGCCGATGATCAGTTCCTGACTTGAGAGAAGCCCCGTGCGGTCACGGGACACCAGCAGGACACTGGCTGTGTCTGCCTGTGACGCCGGGGCTCTGCTCTCTTCGGAGGGCACCCCCAGGTCTGCGGCAGCCGACCCGCGATGTATGGGCTAGCTGCATGCCTTTTCCCATCCATCTTCTCTGGAGAACGGTGTGCGACTGTTACAAGGCCAACGGTTGCTAAAGTCAGCTGCAGTGACGCTGCTCTGGTACCAACAAGAGCAGCCTGGGCGGCGCCTTCGTGATGCGGCCTGGCGTACCTTGTCCAGCACCTGGAGGCTGACCCGGACGAGGGTGGCTCTCCGGGAACAGGGAGAGAGCCAGGCAGAGCAGGTGCCGACGTCCCGCCTCCTTGGCGCTTCCACCTCGCTGTGGGAGCCCACCTCATCCTGTCCCCCCAGGCCTGTCCCTGACCACGCCATCTTGCCATCTCTATGCCACCAAGCCAGCCTCTGTCGCACACAGGGGCCCTTGGGCCGAGCTCAGGGAAGCCCAGAACCACTGATTCCAGACACTGAAACTCAAAAAATCCACAGGGTGTTGCCTGCCCTTTAAAATTTCTAAATATGTCCGGAGATTGAGAACCTGGCACACTCTTTGGGTTTGAGGACGCTAGTCACGTAACCGGAAGTGTGACGGCATCTTTGAAAGTCTGGGTTTCTAGGGGTTTTCCTGGGAAGCTGTGCCTGGTCCCTGGGGGATGGTCCCCAGCGCCATCCTGCTGAAACTGCGGGGGGAGACACTGCTTCTGCTAACGTCTAAAAGACAAATTTGTAGCCTGGAACTAGAACCGTGCTGCTCGGGATGTAAGGAAATCGCTTCATTAATAAGGTCGCCAACTAGACCTAGAACCTGGAGCGAGAGCCCAAGGCTCCAACTGCTACCGTGATGCCCTTGGGAAGGACCCGGAGCTACAGCATGGCAGGCGGAGAGCGGTGTGCACTTCGGGGGTCGGCAGGGAAGACGCACGACACCGGGGGTCTCTCAGCCACCCCGTGTGCGACGCTGTGCGAAGCGCATCCCAGTCACAGGGCTAAACAATTCGCAAGTGTCGCTTTCAAATTTAGAAGGCGGAAACGGTGTATGTTCAAACTTCAGAAGTCAAAGAAGGAGCTAATTCAAGCAATCCTTCTCGATTCTGCCCACCAGGAGTAGGACGTTATTCTGTAAGAAATCAGAAAATCGTAGGAGTCCCTGCAAAATACAGAACTAATAGGATTGATGGACATTCACTATCATGTCCAACAACAATGGGCATTTTGGAGGTGAAAATGCAAACCCAGACTGGGTAAAGAAATGAACTGGGGAGATAGGAATAAGAAATGGACCCCACTTTTCACTTTCTCGCTTCCTCAGACCACACTGAAGAAGTTCCAGACCACACCTGTTGCTGCGGCTCAGGATCCACAGTCCAAACCCTTGGGCATCATGCTCCTCCCGACTGTGGGACACCATGTTGCTGCCACCTGTTTTTGCTTAATCGATCACTTGTCCACAGACTCAGCAGCATCACTTAAACGTGGCCTCCGCCCCAGTGATTCAGACCGGCGGGCTGATAGACACCCCAGACCGGAAGAGGCTGAGATAAGACACAGTGGCTGGAGGGGTGAGCAGGTACTCAAAATACTAAACATTAAGGGAGGGGAGCAAGGCCCGGTCCAGCCACTGTGACCGTTAGACTTGGTCCCTTTAAGGACTCCCCAGTTTTAGGAAAGGGGCTGGTTCGATGAGCATTTTAGAAAGCACATTGCGAAGCATGGATCTGATGCAGGCGAGACTGGGGACAAGGAGACCAGTCAGAGAACATCAAGGAAGAGCTGCAGGAGGCCTGAACTCATGCAGCCGCGCTGAGGCTGGCCGGAAGTGGGAGATGCAAAGTGAAGGAGGGAGGACTGTCAGAGCCTGGTGGTCTGCTGGCTCCATCCCCTCCTGCCCATCCAAGGGGTGAACTCCTGATGAGCAGAGTCTCCGCAGCACACGCCTTTGCGTTCCATTAGAAGTTCCCTCTGCTGCTCACCAGCGGTTGGGCGTTTGATAAATGTTGGCTGAATTAACAGTCAAAATTTAAACATGAACACAAACAGGTGTCCCAAATCCTGACATGAGCCTCGCCCAGCTAACCCAGTCTCACTGTCCCCACTCAAAGTCACTTCTCGTTTACCTTCAAAGTCCTTGTCCCCCTCCGCAAGTCCGCCACGCAGCTCTTGGGTGCTCTGGCCGCGGAAGAGCCCGTAGGTGATGACGATGCTGCCGTTGGAAGAAGAGTCGCTGATGGCAATGGTGCTGCTGACCCATTCGTGGGTCCCCAGAACGGCGCAGATCACCACGGAAGCCCCAAAGCTGGTGAAGAAACTCGATAAGAACATCAGTGTTTTCTTTGTTGTTGGCATTTTTCCGGGAGGGAGCAGAAAGATCTTTCTATGATATTTTTGGACCTTATCAGCTGAGGTCCAGAATTTAGAAATGGAAGCTAGTACTTTGTTGTGAAACAGAAGAGCGTGCTCTTCGTAGGAAGGGTTACACTAATGCACGGTGGACTATGAACACGGTCATAAAGATTTCCAGCAGCTGAACTTTGGTCTGGAGTAAGCGGTTGCTATGGTTACAGCCAACCGGCAGGAACAAGGGGTGGGTGTGATGTTCACAAGGGGTGGGTGTGATGTTCCCGAGTCCTCCTCAGTCCTATAATTAATCTATTGACTCTTTGTCAAGTGTCCTGGAAGTGAGTTCAGCTGCCATGTCAGGACAGGACTAGAATTTCTAAATAACGAGGAAGTGGTCGATCTGTACCCCCCAAATGCCGCTGATTCTAGCAGCCAACAGCATAGAGTCCCAACTCATTCATGAATTGCTTTACTGGTTGACTAACCCTGATAATTGTTCCAAAAGCAAACCGTAAAGAGAGCAAATCTTTGCTAAAGGGACCAGGGAGGAGTCTTTTGTAAATCGTCACCTAACATCTTGAAATTGCAACTTTTATTTCTTCCTTGCTGAGGAGTAAGTTTGTAAAATGATTATGTGATTGCTTCTATTTTTAGTATTTATTTGTTGTTTCTGTTTTTTATTATTTATTTGTTTCTATTTTGTTATTTATTTCTACTTTTCAATGATTTTGGTCAGAGTGTAGTCTTACAATATTTACTCTTTGGATTTTATTGATTTTTTGTAGTCAATTGATAAGCCACTTTTATAAATGTTTGCAGCATTTTTGATCACTCGATACTACTCAGTTTTACAGATTCACTATCATTCATTTAACAAAGTTCTATTTTGGACATTTTAGCTCTTATTAAATTTTTTGCTCACATAATCTTGCTCAGGTACAGATTGTTATTACAGCCTTGGGATGAATTCCTAGAGAAGAATGGCTGGTTCGGGCAGGCAGTTTTGGATTTTGGATACCAAATACAAACTGGCCTCCAGTACATAATCTCACTAGCAATGTTGAAGAAAGTCCTGTGTTTTACAGTGCTGGAAAATTCTGGCTATTAAGTTTTTAAATCGTGACCGGCTTTGTAGGCAGTGGCGTTACAATTCTACAATCTGCCTTTCGGTCACAATAGTTTTGCCTCTTCTCAAATTTCAATCAGTGGTCTGTTATACTATGTGGTCTTCTGTGTCTGGCTTATTTTGTGGTTCATCTGGATGCACCAGGGGTTGTTTATCCATTCAACAGCTGGTGGACGTTCGAGTGGATTCACGCTATTGACTGTGATGAATGAAGTCATTAGGAACGTCCCAGTAGAAGTCTTTGTATAGATTCATGCTTTCTTTTCTCCTGGGTGAGGATGCAGGAAAGAAGATGCTGGGACATAGGGGTGACGTGTGTAACTTTAGAAGAAACCGACACAGTGGTTTTCAGCGGGGCTGTCCCGAGGGGCCTGCGCGTCGCACTAAACCGCAGCCCCAGCCGCTCCGCGCCCTCGGCAGCCCTCGCGGTGATCATGCCTTTCGGTTTGCGGGGTGAGTGCTGAGGGGTGGCTCGAGGTGGCTTCAAGTCGAGTTCCACTGTATTAACAATGCTGAACACCTTTCCGATGCTTTTTGCCATCCATATACTTTTTCGTTGGTGAAGTACCTTTTTGAAGTCTTTGTTTGTGAAATGCCGCCCCTTAACCTGGATACACATTGTAGAGATGGTTCTGTATCGTTTTTTCTCTCGTTCGTAGGTTGTCTCCGCAATCTGCCCATTGAGCTCGTTGCAGGGAAGTTTTTCTGTATCGAGTGTGTGAGCTGTGGGCTCCCTTTGTGTTGGGATGTCACCAGTCACCCTTGTGTTGGGCTGTCTCCAACCTCTATTTCGCCAGCTTCTCTCTGATTGCTTTAGTCCCTTTGTCTTGTCCCTCTACACCCACCACTACTTCCCTCCAAAGTGTGACCCTTTCTGGGAGACTCAGTGATTGTTAAAACTGAGGCTAACTTTGCACAGACCATCAATTTGGTGTCTAAAACGTGATGATCTGACATCTGCGCCCACTGGAGTGAGTGCCAGGAGGAGTCTAGTCGCCGCACATAATTACAATCTTTTTCTCGTGGTGAGAAGTTTCACTGGACGGACTTAACAGAAAAGTAAGCACTGTAGAAGAAATAAAATCAGCACCTTTAAAGGTACAGCAATAAAAATGATCAAAACTGAAGCAGAGAACAAAAGAGGCTTAAAGGTTTAAAAAGCCTCAGTGACCCGTGGGCCAACTTTAGGTGACACCACAGGCGTAAAATTGGAAGTCCCAGAGAAGGGAGAAGGTGGAAAACATTTGGAAGGACTAATGGCTGACAAATTTCCAAATTTGATGAAAAGTATAAACTAATAAAGCAAGAAGCACAACTGATTCCAAGTACCGTAGACACAAAGAAACCCACACTAATAACACATTTGAATCAAATTTATATTTAAAAAGCAACGATAAGGAAAAAATCTTAAAAGCAACTAGAGAAAAAGAACACATCACCTAACCTATGGACAGAAACAATAAAACGTGAATCTCACAAAGGCTTCGCCGCGTGGAAGAAACTGGAGACAAAGGCGCTCAGGCTGCCACTTCCAAGGCGACACAGATCCCGTGGAACAGACGTCCCAAGGGCGCCAGAAGGGAGGGGCCCTCGGGGACGGGACCTGAGGGAACTCTCTAGGGTGACGGAAGTGTCCCACGCGGTGTGCGGGAGGAGGCGTTCTCCAGTGATGTGTTTGCCTTTCCTCACCTAACTGCGCAGTCGGGGTCCGCACACGGAATGCCTGCGAGTTCTCCGTGATGGGAGGGACCCCAGGAAGGAGAAGCAAGAGTTCAAACGCCACGAGGACCCAGCGGAGAAAACCGGCCTTTGCTGCCCTGCCGCAGGACGGGCGGGAATCTACCGTCACGGGGCCTGTCCTCTGGGCTTCACAGGTTGACGGCTGCTCGCACCCGGGCGTGACTGGGGAAAAGGGGGCAGTACTTGAGCAAGGTAAAAACCGAAAGTTCTGGACCCGTTATTAAAGCCATTCACTCTGACACGTTCCAGAGACCAGGTTGGCCATTCTGAGTTTCCTCGTTGTGGGGACGGGCCCTGCCGTCAGCTGTCAGCTTCTCCTTGCTTGCCACGCCCCGTGGCCACTCCCTCGCCACGCCTGCCCGGGTCTCCGAGAGCGGCGCTCCGGCTCAGCTCCGGCCGGCTTCCCGCCAACCAGCGTGACTTTGGCTCCACCTCCCAGCGAGCCTTGCTGGCCCGAGCATTTTAATTTTAATTGATTTTGATTGACATGGACGGGGCCCTGAAAGCACGAGGAGCACGAGTTGCCTGGCTTACCCCGAGGAACCCGCACGGTGACCGTCACAGGGAAACGGCCTGCAGCCTCGCTTCACAGGGAAGCGGTCGCAGGGCTTGGTGAAGAGCAACCAGGAGGGGCTGCGGCAGAGCCAGGCGAGGGTGGGGTTCGACGGGGCGACCAGGCCTCGGGGGGGAAGCTGCAGGTTGAATGAGGGCTGAGTCCCGGGCTCCTGAAGGGCGAGGGGGGCTGGGGGCTGGGGGCTGGGGGCCGGGGGAGGTCCTCAAAGCCCAGGATGGGAAAAGGGAAATTCCCCCGATGTCAGCAGGGGCCTTGAACTTGAGAGGCTGAACGAAGGTGGTCGAGAAGGATCCAGGGCTCCGCATGGAAATCCACACTACTCTGCTTCTGTGCGACAAGGATGAGTGTCCTTAGACGTTAGATAAAGTTGAGGGGCAGTGCCAAATTCCTGGAAGAACCTTTGGGGTCCCACAGAGAGGACATTCCCAGGAGGGAAGAGCCATCTGCCCCTCGTCATGTTACCAGGGCTGCTGACCTCCCAACAGCAGATGCGTGACAAAGGCAACTCGCCTCTCTCTCCTGGGCCCCTGCAGGGCTAACAAGCAGAACCGTGCTCGTCGGAGATTAGGAATGAGCCCCTTCACCTCCAGAAGCCTGGCCCTGCAGGCCGCCCCTCCCACAAATCCAGAGCTGGGTGATGTCACCGGGCTGCCTGGTCCCCCAACCCAGGAGATCTTCGGGGGCCGCTCAGAGGGGGCTGCCTGCCCTGCTGGGCTCCAGGGACACAGGGCTGCCTGGTGCTGCCGGCTGGGGCCCCTCCTCCTCTGCCTGTCAGCCCACAGGCTTCCCCTGAGCCCCTCCTGGCGCTGGGCATTGTGTCCAGAGCCCTAGACGGAGAGGTGATGGAGGACGGGTGGGGTGGGGGTGGGGGTGGGGGTGGGGGGCCGTGGGAGTGGCGTCTGAGAGGGCACAGTGCTGAGGGCGGGGCAGGGGAGGCCGAAGGGGGTGGGCTGGCACCAAAGAGGTGAATATACCTTGAGAGAGTGGAGGGTCTGTAAGAAGGTGGGGCAGGTACAGAGGGGGAAGACCCCCCCCCCCCCCCCCCGCTGGGACATGCTAGGGAAGGAGGCGGAGCCTCTTAGGAGTCTGGGCTCTATTCTGAAGGCCGGCTCTCAGGCAGGGGGCTGGCCTGACATGGTTTCGTTTTGAGGGTCCCCCGGATGGTGTGTGAAGAAGGGGTTGTTTGGGAAAGGCTGAGCCCTACACTGGGGGGCCGTGGCTGCCAGCAGAGAGAGGAAGGCAGTGGGCCGGAGAGAAGGGCACACGTTCGAGGGCCCCAGGCAGCTGGACGGCAGTGGACTTGGAGCCTGCTCGGAGGCAGCAGCCAGGTGGGGGGCGGGAGGGGCCTGCGCCTCGGAGACAGCCAGCAGGGCGCCCAACTCAACAGGCCCCAAATCGGCTGCGAGGTCTCTTTACACCTGGTGGAAAGGACACGGCACCCTGGACAGGTCACCTGGGGTGGTCTCAGCCAGTCGGCGCCCACTGCTCTTGTCTTTGGGGCGCGCGGCTCTGTCCCAGGCGTCCCAGGGATTGTCTGCTGGCTAGTGATCCAAGGCGTGGTGACAACCAAACTGCTATCCGCACGCCCTAATGAGCGCGGCTCCTGCGAAAGAGAGGAAACCATACCCCTCCCGAGATCAGCCGGGCCTCCCACCGGCCCGGAGGACGGTTCAGATTGGAGGTGGCGCAACTCGCGTCCCTTCTGCCGGCATCTCCCTCACCCGAACACGCCTCCCCAAACAGCTTACAGGGGACCACCGAGGAAGCAGTCCCAGAATACAACAGGTGTGTTTCACTTCGGCAGACATGGCCTTAATAGCAAGGAAGCCCTTTTCAGCGCCCACAAGTGGGCACCCTTATTCGGAAGGGACACAGACTTGAGACAGTTCACTGTCCCCCTACTTCTGTCAACCAGTGGCCAGCTGGGGTGCTCTGTACGGACCGCATGACCCCAGCCCAGCCACTCCCTGGCGCCCAGAGCCAAGGTTGGGCAGGAAGGGCCTTTCCCCGCTCGCTCGGAGGAGCCCCTGTGACACCTCGACTCCCTCCTTGCGCACCTGGCTCCGGGCAGTGGGGCCCCGCTAGGGTCTCTGGGAAGGGGAACCAGTCTGGGTAAGGGACCTCTAGGGTGGCTGGGCGCCTCAGGCCTCGGGCCATCATCCCTGCCAGGCGGGGCCGGGGCCGCAGGTGGGGCGGGCGTCCGGGTGCGCTCCCGGCGCCGGACACCAGGCGTCGCCCCCGCTCCTCGCAGCGCCGGGCCCCCGCCCCCGCCGCCGAGCCCGAGCCGGAGCAGGAGCTGAGGAGGCGGCGGGACCGGCCGGACAAATTTCCTGCTCCGCTGCGGGAGGCGGGCGGCAAGGGTGCGGGCGGCAGGAGGCGCCGCCCCGAGCGCGCGTCCTCTGCGCGTCCTCGCGACCCTCCTTCGCGCCCGGCGGGGCCAGAAGGGCGCCCCAGAGGGCGGCGGGCGAGCGCCCGGGAGATGCGGAGTCGCCGCTGCGGCGGGATCGGCACCCCGGCACCGGCCCCCCCGAGGTGAGTGCGCGCGCGGGGTGCGGGCGGGGTGCGGGAGGGGCGAGTGCGCCCCTCCCAGTGGCCGTGCACCCAGGGCGGCCGGAACAGGCCGGGGACGCCGCCTCGGCCGCCGCCGCGGGAGGGAAGGGCCGCGCGGGGTGCGGGGTCCCGGAGCAGGGTCCCTGCCGGCCCGGGGCGCGCAGGGTTCCAGCGGCTGGGGACCGCACAATCCGGAGCATCGGCCCCCGGAGCCCGCAGCCCAACTCGGCGAAACATCGGCAGCTCTCGCGCTGGCTCTGGGCAAACGGGCCAGCACAGCGTGTGTCTGCCGGTGGCAGCGGTGCCAGGGGGACGGCGACAGGGACGTGTGTGGGAGCGGGCGAGACCAGCGGGGATGCCTGCGGGTTGTGTTGGGGCTGCGCGCTCGCCGGGATCGGGACAGGAGCCTTTTGAGAAAGTGGCTCGGAGTTGCGCCAACTCCGGAGGGGCGGGAGCGGCAGCTGGGATGCTGCCCGGTGGTCCTGCTCCCCGTGCCCTCCGGGCGAGTGGGGGAGCCAAGTCGGGTGCAGCTGGGGGCTCAGGGAGGGAGCAGGCCCGGCCGGCTCAGGCAGGCAGACTGCCACGATTTACAGCCTCGCCCGGGTGACCTGTGGCTGCTCGGTCAGCGCGATGCCAAGCCTGCCGGCTCCTCGGAACCATCTGGGGAAGCCCGACCGCAGCCTACAGGATGGAGAGGCAGAGCCAAGCCCTGCGTGACCTGCTGGCCTGACCTAAATTCCTTCCTGGCCAGGCGGGCCTTTCTAGAAAGGTCAGACGGTGACGCTGACTGCCTTGGGCGAGGACCACTCTCTCAGAGTCCCTGCCCCAGAACGGAGGAAAGGAGAGTGGGCCTCTAGGCGTCCATTTACTTTGGAGTGGGAGGTGGTTGTGCACCAGCAAAGGATGGCCCGGTGTGCTAGAGTTGTTGTGTCCACGTCCAGTCAGCCCTCGACCTCGGGTGCTCTTTGACCCAGGGTGCCGGGGCGTTTTTGTGTCCCAAAGGTGGGTGAACTTCTGCCTGTGCAAAATAAAGACCCATGCCTGTTGAAAACTCTGTGCTAGGGGGGTGTTGCCTTTCCAAAACCAGTGCACTAAGCCAAAGGAGGGCAGAAATGTTGGCGTCCGTGCGGGCGGCCCAGGCTGGTGTGGGGCAGAGCTCTGCGTGAGAATAGGGGAGGGGTCTGGACGTCCTGAGCAAAGGACCCCAGCCTTCAGGGAGCAAGAGGCCCTGTGGTGACAGGCAGCCCATGAGGTGGGGGCTGCGCTGTCAGTGAGAAGGGCCTGCGGCGGCCCCGCCTCTGACGGTGACCTCCGCCGGGGGCAGAGGTCTTCCTTCGTAGAGTCGGCGATACCCATGGATCAGCACCCTCGCTCCTCCAAACCTGGCTCTCCCTGCGTCCACGTGAGGTAGGGACTAGATCTGTCTCTGAGAAGGCCACGTTGTCGGATGAATCTGGACGCTTTTAGGTTTCACACTACAACCACAGAGGCCACTTCTCACCCCCGTGCAGGGACGGCTGGCCAAGAGATGAGCTCCCTGGTCCAGCGCCTCCACGGAAGCCGGAAGGACTGACGCAGGAAGTTCACATGGAAGCCCCTCAACCCTGAGGGGGGCTGCAGGGAGCATGGGGGTGCAGGTGGGGGTGCGTGGGTGCCGTGTTGAAGCTATCAGTGACAGGGGTTAGTAATGGAGCTGAAACGTGAATTTCAGTTGGTCAACACCCCCCAAACGATGCCTCCACTGGTCCTCCTGGCTCTGTCCCCACGGCCCCCACCACTGTCCCAGATGCCCCTTTCCCCAGAATTCCCTGCTCCCAAGTCCAAGGCGCCCTTCTGGCCCAAACTGGTCCTCTGCAAGTCTCGTGTCCAGCTGCTGCCCCCTCCTCATCTCTCCTGGGATCTCAAAGGCGCCCAACGGAACAGGCCCCAAATCAACTGTGTGCTCTCTGCCTGCTCAGCCCCACATTCTCCGAATATTTTCTTTATTCACTCCGAGTATTTCCTTTATCCACGCAGCCTGCTGTGCGAAGATACGCTGGCCTGTAGTTCCCCTAAGGATGGGCCGTGTCCTCAGCACCCAGCCGAGGGCCTGACAGTGGGCGCACGGCAGCTGTCCTCGGGCAGATGATCGAGCGAGGAAGTGAGACATTTTAGGTGTGCGTCTGCCGGAGCAGATGAGCTGGTGTATTTTTAGTGGGTGTCGGTGTGTTGGGGGGCAACCATCCATTTGCGTTGGCGCGGTAGGTTGAACAGCATCACGGAGCTGTGGGGCGGTCTGCCGTGGGGTTACACTGCCAGCTCTTCAGGGGGGCCGCACATGCCTTGGAAAGTGACTGCGCCGGACCACGGAGTCCCCGGGGA
Source organism: Glossophaga mutica (assembly GCA_039655065.1). Lineage (NCBI taxonomy): Eukaryota > Metazoa > Chordata > Mammalia > Chiroptera > Phyllostomidae > Glossophaga > Glossophaga mutica. Next base: position 175,133,746 of record CM077307.1, read on the forward strand.
CCTCCTAGGGAGGCGGGTTTGGAAGCAGCGAGGAGACCGGCCCTGGCGCTGCCCTCCCCTCCTCTCCTTGATGCGTCTCTGTCATTTACAACGTTTGAGTTGTCCTTTACCGAGGTTGGGCTGTCAAAACAGGAACGAATGTATCCATTAGGATACAGACTGGCCTTCTCGCGTGTGATTATCACCAGGGAAAAACTGGGCGTTCCAAGGGCTATCTCCTGGTGAGCCCATGGCTTGGTACACCCGGAAGACACCCTGATAGATCCTCAGGGCTGGGGCCTGCTCAGCCCCCTGCTCTGAGCCTCCTTGCCCTTTATCTCCAACTTAGGGACCTCTACTGGTGCCCCCAGGCCCACTTCAAATGTCTCAGTCTCCACAAGCCTCCTCATCCCCACCTCCACCCCTGCCCCGCCTGAGAAAATCTCTCTGGCTTGAGTTCCTTTTCGTGCCTGTCCTGGAGCCCTTACCAGTTCTATTTTGACTTCCAGTTGACTTGTTCAAATAGTTTCTCTCCTCGCCCAGGTGGCCAGTGCCTTTAGGATGGAAGGTGTGTCTCTGAGGGTCTGGGCGTGGGGTTCGGGCACGGATCCACCGAAATCCTGGCTCCCTGTGACTTGGGCTAAGCCACTAGGATCCACGCCTCAGTGTCGTCTTCTCTGCCACCGGAGCAATAATCTGCACCTCCCACGGCTGCTGGGAGAGTGGCCGATGGATGACACGTGGCAAGTGCGAGCCACATGCCCGGCACTCGGGGAGCTGCGGCGAGCATAGCCATGACACGCCGGAGCCTTTGAACTGCACTGAGAACTAGAGAAGTTTGAACAAAGAGCAAAGCCGAAGTCCCCGTGGCTGGGTCGATGCCTTCTGCATGCCATCCAGACTGCCAGGTCAGATCCGCGCGGCATGGCGCTCTAGGTCACTTTATATTTTTGCAGCATAATTTGAATGATTATGCAAATTTTGCACCACTAAGTATTTCCAGCTCATGAGGTTGCTGCCTAGCTGTGCCCCACGAACAGATCCATTCTTTGACACGCACCGTTGACTGTTCAGAGCTGGAGCGGTTGATGAGGCACAAACGCCAGCATCGATGCCCTTCACCTTGGGCTCCTGGGCTGCATTACACCGGGGTCTGTGCCAGGAGGCACCAGAGCGAGCCAGCCCCAGCACCGGGGAGCGGTGTGGGCTCACGCCGGCGGTGGGAACCCAGGGTCCACGGGACGGCCGCCAGGCTGGACCGTAGAAGCTGCAGAGCTGCAGACCGCCCTGAACTCCTCAGCACTCCATGCTCCTTAGCACTGAAAAGAGAGGCGCGGTCACCGCTGAGCCCACGCCCGCTCTGGTGGGCTGACGGATGTCGCCCGCTCTATGGCTTGTCCAGGCCGTGCTGGGGCTCCGTGCGCGGCCGAAGCCACGGCTCTCCGGGGCTCGGACTGCAGACCACGTCCCTCTCTGGAGCTGGCCTGGGTGCCGACCCTGTCACCCGCAGTGAGATGAGGCCCCTGGGCACTTTCAGCACACAGGTCGCTTTAGATGCTGACCCCAGACGTGCCAAATGTTTCCTCTGGAGGGCTAACTTCCGGTTTTGCCACTTGCACTTTTTCTCCAAATCCAGAGTTCCGGGTAAAATGCTGGGTGGTTGGGGTGTCGGGTCAGCCCCCCCCCGCCCCCCCCCCACTGAGGGAAAGGGCTTTGGTTGAGCTGCGCTGGTCCTGCCGCCTCCAGCAGATGCAGGTGTGGGGTGGGGGTGGGGAGGTGCCCGCGCCCGCTGGGAGATCCCTGCCGTGGGGACTACCGAGCCAGCTTCCCTTTCTTCTGGGGTCTGGTTCCTGTCCCCCAAACCTGGTCTGTCCAGACCTGCCTGTCCAGGTGCCGTGCTAGGGAGCTTTGAAGTGGCTCACAGCCCCTTTGAACTCCGCAGCGGCCGGCTTGGAGCCAGAAGTGTGGGCCGCATGTCTTTCTTTCAACTGCACAAACACTTCAAAGAGGCTGATTACGCTCGTGAAATAAAGAACGCTCACCATGTGTTTCCTGAAAACAATACACGTGCCCTTTTATATTGATTCCCTGTGAAATAGGGACCAAATACATTGTTGTTTGCCCTCCCCCAAGGACATGCCCACTGATTTTAGAGAGCAGGGAAGGGAGGGAGGGAGAGAAACATCAATGTGAGAGAGAAACTTCAATCAGCTGCCTCCCACACCTACCCTGACTGGGGACCGAACCCGCAACCTAGGCATGTGCCCGGACTAGGAATCGAACCCATGACCCTCCCGTTCAGGGGTCGACGCTCCAACTGACTGAGCCACACCAGTCAGAGCCAAACAAATATTTTTAAAGAATGTCTGTTTTTAAACATTTGAAATATAGTCAACAGTGTCCAATTAATACAGCCCATCACTACGTGGTGTATCGGATAACCAAGTGCAGTTCTGATGGGGTGTTCTAATTCCCCATCCCAACGGGGACAATGCCCCTTCCCAGACCATCAGGCCATCAGGGGGCTGCATTGCGGCACTTCAGGTTGTAATGTCTGTCCACCTGTTTGGATGTTCCCAACTGGACCTTAGTCTCTAGTTTTTGTACTGCGGAGAAAACCAGCTCCATTCTTCTTCTGCACCGAGGTTTTTGAATCTCCTCTCTCACGGCTACCTGACTGCAGCGTGTTACCGTCAGGGACCGAGGCGCCGAGCACTGTCCATTTGACCGGCCCTCCAGAAGAGCCAGGGCTCTCGTGGGTCAGCCCGGTGGAGTTCAGCCGCCTCTCTGCAGGCCTGGCCCTGGCTCCTGTGCCAACGCGCCCCAGTGTCCTTAGAGGCCTGGGCACGCCCTCGGAGCGGAGCCTGGGCACGTGGGAGAGCCTGTTCCGGCAGGTTCCTCATGAACTCCTGGAGCTCTGCCTTCCTTTCTGCTCCGCTCAGAAGGGCCAGCCTCGAAGGTGGACAGGCACCTGCACGATTTCAGGTCCTGGGGCCTCCCCCCGCCTGCCCCACCAGTCTGTGTGTCTGGATTCTAGGTGTGGGGTAACGCTTTTACTCTGTTGTTTGAGGTAAGCGCATAGGTGGAAATTCATCTCTGAGAAGGGCTGCCTTCCGGGGGTGCTCGTGTTTGCGTCTCGTGTCTCCTCACTTCCTACTGGGGGCTGAGGGTGAAGGGTGCGGGGGGGCAGAGCAGGAGCAGGGCTCAGAGGGGCCTCAGGGACACCAGTGGACAGTTCCTCACCCCACTTTTTCCCGGGACTGGCTGGCCCTGAGCCACGCGGCAGTGAGCCACGCGTTACAGAGCACACCTGCCGTGAAAGGCTGGGCGTTTCTGAGATGAGACACAAGGGTTTTTAGGAGTGGGGGGGTACAGTAAACCCCCCACGGAAGGCTCAGCACATTTCGTAGATTCCAGAAAGACTTGCCAGTGAAGTCAGGTAAGAGGCTGGTTTTCGGCACAGACCTCTTCCCGCAGATGCTCCGGCTCCTCCTGGATGGTGCCCGTCTGCAGCCCAGCCCCGCACCGCTCTGCACGTGGAGGAGAGAGCGGATGAATGGAAGAGGCGGGGAGACAGAGGGACACACAGACAGACAGACAGGCAGGCAGACAGGGGAGGGACAGAGACAGACAGAGAGATGGGGGTGGGGACAGGCAGCGACAAAGAGGAGGAGAGATGGGGTGGGGGGAGATGGAGACACGTTGGGGGGGGGGGGAGGCTGCTGAAATCCCACCCCCCCAGTGGCTGTCGGCTGAAGAAGGCTCTGCGGATCGGAAATAACATCGACTCCGTGTTTCATCCCCAAAAAGGGCTTACTGGGGGGAAAGAGAGGGCCGGGCAGCCGTGCTCGCACCCCGGCCTGGGGCCAAGGGGCGGGGTATTTACAGGAGGAGAAGGGGGTCCAGGGAAGGGGTGCTGGAGCCGAGGCGCTTTATGGCAAACCTGGAGGCCTGCCTGTAGGGGTCCCGCGTCCCACGGGCTGGGTCTGTCACCAGCCCTGGCCCCTGCCGTAGGCCCTCCAGTCCCAGTGAGTTTGCTGAAGGTTCCAGGTAGAGTCCTCATCACCCCAGATTCCCTTTGAACTCAGGGTGCATGTCTGGGCCCTGGGCTCCTGCCTGGCCTGGGACAGTTTCAGAGCCCAGAGGGGTGGCCTGTGCTCGCTTGTGTCAACGTGTGGAGTGACCCTCAGCACCAGACGCGCCCGAGTCTCCGAAACAGGAATTCTCTCACGGTGACGGGTGCCGCCGGCGGCAGTGGGGCGGGGTGGGGGAGTGTATCTGTGTGAATGAACAAAATGCCAGAATATTGGTGCCCTTTTGCTGCATCCAAGGGTTCCAAGGACTTACAGTAACTCAGTTCTGGGTAACAAAAGGTCACCCCAGGGCACTGGCTGTACCGACTGGAAAACAAGCGAACGCTCTTCCAAAGATAACACGATGCCTGACCTCTCACATTTGTAAAGCGAACCCTCTGCACCCTCTTCCGCACTCCCCAGTCCTCCACCCAGAAGGACGCTGTCCTTCGCAGCCAGTTACTGCAGGTCATCTCGGAGCCCGCGCTGTCACTAGTGAAATCATCGCTGGCCATCGGCGCTGTTTTTCCGGCCTCTGCGTTTCCTGCCTCTCGAGTGGCCTGTTTCAGCAACAGCTGCATAGTCCCGTACGAGACGCAGAACCCCGCCTCGGTTCAGAAGAGCGGTGGACGCAGCCTGCTCCCTTTCACGGCCTGGAGCTGCGCTTTAGGAATTCCACAAATTACTTTCTGCCGGGGTTGCGAACCTCAGCTCAAGCTCAGTCATCTGCAGGAGATGGTATCATTCTGCCCGTTTACATTCTCTGAGCAAAGTCCCGATTTTGGCCCGATGTAATATAAAAATGCAAGCGCCTGAAATTTAATTTCTGCATTGTGTTGTGCCAAGGTAGGCCTGCCTGTAGCTTGCCAACAATGTTCTTTCAAAGGATGTTTCTTGGTTTTCATCAAACGTGGGGAGTGCTGAAAAGAGTCTGTGAGATCATTTCGAAGGAAGTGGAAATGTCATACATGTATTGAGTACCTACGGTATACTTCCACTGTGTTTACCACTGAAATTACCAAAAAGAAGTCACGATACTGTCCTGCGGGTGCCCCAGGCTCTTGGGAGGGCAGACATCGTCACTTCCAGGGTGTGTTTGTTAGGCGTGATGCTGGCTGCAGGGGTGGGCGGGGCTGCTGGCAGGGGAGGGGGCGGGGCCTGGAAGGGCTTCACCAGGCAGAGAGGCTGGGTTCTCCGGGCTGCTCTCTGGTCAGCCAGCAGGGCTAGAACATTCCAGACGGGGGGCTTCCGTGCGCTTGCTCAGCAGCGCAGGTAGCACGACCCACCTGTGGAAGAGCAGGTGTCTGGGTGGAGCCGGAGCCCGGGATGGAGATGAGGGGGCCAGAGAGGCGGAGTGGGGGCTCCTCCAAACGCCCGTCAGAGTCCGGTGCTGTCTGGGGGCCGGCAGGTCTGGACCTGTTAGCGGCCGCGGGCCTCTCTGAGGACCTAAGAAAAGCGGGGGGTTCATCCCGCAGGAAATGCCTGGGTGCCCAGCTTTGGTGTTAAATAGTTTCCCGAGAGTCGTATCTACCGAAGGCCCCGCGGATCTCAGCCAGGGGGACGGGCACGCCCCAGCACCGGGCGCAGGTTTACCGGGCGCTGACGACCCAGGTTTGGGGCGACTTGGGGCGGAGCCAAGCGGACCTGTCACAGGCAGGTGGTTGGTTCTGCGGGGAGATCCTGTCCCGGTGAGCCGTGAAGGGAGTTCTCCATCCCGAGACTGGCGTGACGACCTTGGCGCCGCCCCGTGCCGACGCTCGCCTTTCTTTCTGTTAAAATCGGTTTACCACGTTCATGTGTGGGGCTCGGACAGCATTCCTGACGAGGGGGCACGGAAAGACTCCTTTAACGCTGGCTGTGGTCGTCCGAGAAGCCGGCCCGCAGGACGTGCGGTGGGATTCGGCTCACGAAGCGTGGCGTGGTCACCACGGGCCTGTGGCAGGCACGGACGGGGAGGCGTCCTGCTCGCTCTCTGGCACCCGCGGTGCTCATCTTAAAGACCTCGGTCTAGCTTGGAGAACCGCGTTTAAAGTTTCCTTTCATTTTTTAATTTTCATTTATTTATTTTTAGAGAGGGGAAGGAGGGAGAAAGAGAGGAAGGGAAACATCAATGGGTGGTTGCCTCTCGTGCGCCCCCTACTGGGGACCTGGCCTGCAACCCAGGCCTGTGCCCTGACTGGGAATCGAACCAGGGACCCTTTGGTTTGCAGGCCGGCACTCTATCCACTGAGCCACACCAGCCAGGGCTAAAGTTCCCTTTTAAAGTGGAGAAGATCCACGAGGAAGCAATGATGGTCACTGAAGGGGTGGGAAGGGGGGCACGGCTGAAAGACCTGAGGTCTCTTATGCAAACCAAGTCCAAGGGATGGCTGAGGCTGGCAGCCAGCCCCAGCCCGCCCAGCATCCTGGCCGGTGTCCCTCTGTCACTCCAGGAGGAAAGACACACAGAGTCCCAGCCAGGTGGGAGGCTGCCCCAGGGAAAAGCCACCAGCCTGTGAGCACCTTTGCCAACAGCTCACTTCTCGGTGGGCTTCACAGAGACCCTCTCCTCGAGGCACAGTGAACGGGCCTCTCTGGGAAACGCAAGTTCTGTCTCCATCGGGGCAGGGGACTTTTACTGGGGACGGCTTGGGCTGTGAACGGCCCTGGAAGGTCGCAGTCAGTGGTCAGAAATGACAACCACACCCCTACTGCATGGCATTAAAAATTCATGTTCTCCCTTCCTCGTACAAATTCAGCCTGACCCAGGCGGGCCTTTCCAGGCAGCAGGGAGCCCAGGGCTGACCCGAGACTCGGCTCCGCTCAGCAGCCGGGTGTGTGCGCCCGGGAAGCCGAGTTCCCTGCACACCGCCGAGCCACCCTGAAACTTCTTATCACCAGCGAGAAAGGAAAACGCTGTCCCCGTCCCCGGTTTTCTCAGTCACCTTCCCCCGGGTCTCACTGTAACGAGACGGGCGTTTTCTGCACCCGTCTTTCCTTCTCTTTGCCGGAGAGCAGAGCCGAATCCCACCCACCTCTCCGTGTCAGCGGCAACCTCTCTGACGAGTATGGCGAAGACGTTGAGCTCTCTACTTAGAGTCGCGTGTGTTCGGCTGTGACGGGGTGGGGCTGGCTGAGCCTCACCCAGGGTCAGGCCTCATGCTGCCGGACCACTGTCCTGACCCAGACGGAGCCTCTTCCTGTCCTCACTGCCCCGAGGGGACCGACCCCTTCGTCCCCTGTCCCGTGGCTGACACGCGCTTTGTGTCTGGTGGGGGGCCCCTCATCTGCTTCCATCGCGAGGTTTCCCCGGTGTTTAGGGGACGTGCGTGCTGACGCTGGCAGGGCCCAGAGATGAGACGTCACACCGCCCTGCCGCCAGCCATCCTTCCCCGGCTCCGGCACGGTCGCGCAGGCCTCGTCCTCGGAGGGCGCTGGGTGCCCGGGCAGTCGTGTCCAGGAGGCGTCTTAGACAGCCGCGACCTGGGGGGGCTTTGCATGCGGCGTGCCTCTGTTAGCAACCGTTTGTGATTTGTTAGGCAAAACCCACAGGCCGAAGGGGTGGGCCGTGCCGGCAGAAACCGACGACCGTGATCCTGGTTACTCCACTTTGCAACGGAGTGTCCCCTTTCCAGTGCGGCAGCGATGGCTGAGCTCTGAAGGGGTACGCTTCCTTCCAGGGTTTGGCGTCTTGGACAGTGGAGCGGTCAGGCTGGGCGTGCTGTGTCCAGTTTTGGCCTCGGAGGGTATGGATGTGGCTTTGCTTGCCAGGGTGACTGCCCTGAGCTGATGGCTGCAGGGACAGTGGGCGGGGGGCGGGCGCTACGGGGTGGACAGCGTGGACTTGCCGGACGGTTGGAGCGTGCATGGAAACTCGCGGAGGGGTCGCTGTCTGGCAGCCTGAGCCTCCACCCCATCACCGAAGGGTGCGAGGTACTGGTTCGGCCCCCTGGAGAAACGAGAGTCCCGTGGGCTGAGCCCCGTGCTGCCCCGGAGTCTGGTTTGGGGTCCACTGTGTGCCCCGCCCCCAGCCAGGTGCGCGCCTCCAGGGGGCTGGCGAGTGTGCCGGTCCCCACGTGGCCGGAGCCCTGCACCAGCTGGAGGGGGTCTCAGTGTCGGTGCCGAGGGGAGCCTCCCCCCGGCGGGGGCCACAGCTGCCTCCCACCAGGGCGCCGTTGATGGGCGGGTCCGCCACAGAGTCTGTGCCGGAGTCCAGCATGACCTCTGCTCCTGCGGGCCCCTGTCTCCCGAGGGGCCTCGGTGCCCGGGACGATGGCTGTGCGGCACCGCATGTGCCCGGGGTGGGGTCCGGCTCCGTGTCAGCAGGGGGCTTAGGGCCATGAGAGACGGAGACACGGTTCGGTTCGTTCCAGGTCCTGGGGCCCCGATGACTGACGTCACTGAAGGTTCAGGAACAGCTGGATGCAGACGTCATCAAGGCCCCGCCTTCTCTGTCCTTCAGGCCGACAGGCTCTTTCCTGCAGCTCCCCCAGCAGCCGCTCGTCCCCCCTCCTTCCCTCCCTGCCCCCCACAGAAGGGAGCCTTTCCCAGCAGGTGCCACCGTGACCCCTAAGCAAGTCTCCTTGGCGCTGATGAGCCAGCCTGGGCGGCCGGCCTTCGCCCACCCTTGCGCTGTGCCCAGGGCTCGCCCTGCCTGACGGTCCAGGCTCGGGCCCCATGTCCTTCCAGGAGCCAGGGGAGCAGCCACCTCCACACCAGGCGGTACGAGGAAGAGGGTTCCCTCGGAAGGCCTGGGGGGACACCTGGGTGCTTCTGCAGGTGAGGACGGTGGTTCCAGGCAGGTAAGAGCGGCAGGCCCAGCGTGGCTGGAGTCAGGGCCGGGCCTGGGGTGCAGGTCTCGGCAGAAGCCGCGGTGAGCTCCTGCACACAGGGGCGGACTGCAGGGGCCCCTTCCTCCGTCTTGCAGGCGGCGGGGCTGGGGCCGAGGGATGTGCACCTCTGACCCTTTTCCGTGACCTAATACTGTTTCGAGAGTCAGGCCTGGCAGCCGCCAGGTCCCTGCAGACCCCACCCGAGGCACCTGGAGGTAAATACCTGTGGTTTGGACTCGAGTTAGAGAGTGAGCGTGACTCGCACACTGGCCCATTGTTGAGACAGTGACCTCGCCCTTCGCAAGGGTCCCCTTCTCGGGGAGTGACGGCTACGGCAGTGCTAGTAACCGCCGGTGCTGGGGGCACACTTGCTCTGTCCCTGGTCTGTTCCGTGGACGTTCCGTGAGGACAGCCACGTGACGTGAGAACAGTAGTGGGCTCCTCCGGAGGGGGAGACCTGCTGGCCCAGGGGCAGCAGTGTGGGGCTGGGATTTGAGCCCAGACAAGTACCAGGAATCCCCGGGATGCCTGACCCCGGAGGCCCCGCGTGGCGAGTGGGCCTGGGACACTCAGGACACTCATCGTGAGCCCCCCTGAGGTCCCTGTGTTGCCCACGCGGCCTGAGACAGCCGTGCGTGCCGGGCACTTTGCCTTGCAGACTCAGAGCCAGGAGTTGTCACCGGGGCCCTGTTTCCACGGGGGTCTGTGGCTGAGCAGCTGCCCCTCCGGGCAACAGCGCTGCCCTTGGTGCAACTTCTGTCCGAGACTTCCACCTGCCGTGTAGCTGTGGGTCCCCGCCACGCTGTTCCAGCCGCAGTGCACGGGGCCTGGCTCTAGGCCGGTGGCAGGGCAGTGGGGCTCTCTCCCTGCCCCCTCCCAGCTCCCGTCCCCACCCTCTCCTTCCGTCCCCACCCTCTCGTCACACGGCGCTGCTTTGCCCAGACCCCAGACCCCGCTGCGCTCACCCTCCTACAGGCCGGACCCTTGAGTGGGCGGAGTTCGGGCGCTGACCCCAGACACGGGCCCCGGGGTCCCTGGCAGCTTCCCCAGCCTGAGCTCCTGCCCCTGCCAGAGCGGCGGGCAGGCCATTCTTCGGGAATGAGTAATGGCAAAGCGGGGCCAAGGAATGCTGTGCTTTTTCTCCCTGCTGTTGCCTCTTCTCAAAGGGTCAGTCAACTGTCCCGTCACGAGAGGAGGCTCGGGGGACCCTTAATGGCCAGGGCTGGGTGCAGCAGGGCCGGGAGGGTCCGAATCACAAAAGGGTGGCCTGCGGCTCCTGATTCGAGAATCGCGTCCAGTAGATTTAAGGGCTCCGCAGAGAGTGTCTGCTCGGAGAAAAACTCCATCGAGGCGCCAGCGTTAGACTCTTACTCTGCGGTGGTGTCCGCACCACTCGTGCTTCACTCCCAGTGTCTCTGGCGGGGTCTGCATGAGTCTGCGACTCGGGGTGACCCTCCCAGGGGGGCCCACCTGCTCGCACCCGCTGCCTGGTTTCTGGTCGGCGGGAGCTCAGCCCCTTGATCGAGCATCGCGGAGGCAGAGAGCACTCTGGTGAGAGTGCGGGGCCCGCCCTCCAGCCGGGCTCAAGGGCCCTGAGGTCCCGCAGAGCAGGAATGTCCCGGCACCCCCAAGGACAGGGGGCGCGTGGGCGGGGGTTTCAGTGCCCTATCAAGATTCGTGACAGATCAGATCAGCCGTGGTGTGAGGCGGCCGAGGGCTCTGGGAAACCGGTGGCTTGAAAGCAAAGGGACACCGGAGAATCTTGTGTTTTTCTGGAGAAAGAGCCTGTGCTCGACGTGGGGTGGCTGAGAGCGTCGCAGGCACAGCCCCCTTCCAGGAGCCGCCAGGAAGGCGGGTGAGGGTCCCGCAGACAAGGGTCTGTCACCGGATTTCTTCAGCCTGCAGTCCGTCTGTCTCTCTCCGCCTGCCTTGCTCCACGCTCAGGGAGGAGTTAATGACCCAGCCCAGACAGCGCTGGCCCTGCCGGACTGCCCCGCCCGGGGAGGGGTGCGGCAGGGGGCCATCAGGTCACAGAACATAGGAGAACTGGCACTGGCCACCGAAGGCGGTGCTTTCGCCTTTTCTGAAAACCCTCCGTAACGTGTAATTTGAAATTCTGAAGTTGTGGGGAACCGGCGTGGCCGTGGCTGAGCTTGCTAGAAACCAGGACCTTCTGTTTTAAGTGGCGGCTTCCAGGGGGCCCCTGGGGTGTCTGGAAACAGGCGTTGGCCCTCCTGGGGGCGGGGGGGCTGCTCCCAAGACTACGCTAATGCTGCCGTCAGCACAGACCGTGGTTTTGGGCCCGAGAGCAGTGAGGGCAGTTTCTCCACCTCGCCTGTCGGGAGCCAACGCACCTGAAGTCTGGACAGGGCTGGGGGAGCGGCTTCCACGGCTGAGGTTGACCGTGGGCAGGAGGCCTCAGCTCCTCACCACGGGGACCCATCCACGGGACCACGTGGTCCTCGCTCGTGCCTTGGCGGCTGGCTCCTCCCCCGGGGAGAGTGAGCCACAGGGTCCTTCCCGAGATGCCCGCTGGTCGGCCGGTTAGCCCTGTTCGGGCAGAGAAGCGTGACCAGCCCTCTCCAAAGAGCGGGTGCTGTCGAGGAGCCCCCGGGCTCTCGTTATCCTGGGGGCGTGAGTTGTGGCGCTGAGCCGTACCCCTCCGCGCCTGACTCTAGCTGACTCACCAAGGGAAGGGCCTGCGCAGGTGACGGGACAGTTCTCAGAACTGGTAGGGAGGCTGGAGAGCCGGGCCCAGGAAAGGGCGGGCACCCAGGAGCCTTGCCGACCCCAGGGAGCTCGAGCCGTGGGCCACATCGCCTCTGCGGCCTGTGCGAGGGGCTCCCAAGCACCCTGGATTGACGGTGCTCCCGAAGGTCAACGTCTTGGTAGGACGGACCATTGCGGCGGGGGGTGGGGGGACCTCCCTGCCTGTCTTGCCGGTGCGTGGAGGGTGCAGTGGCAGGGGGGATCCCCCACGGTGAGGGGTGCAGCGCCCCGAACCACTGATGGCACGTGTAGGGGACGTCACTGAGGGAAGCCCCCACACGGCAGACTTTCACTCCCCCCGGTTTGTCCTGGGCCGAAGGTTATTTTCCCCAGGTATACCCGGTACCCGTAATGTGAACGTGTTCCCGAAAGATTATGTTAATCTTTTGACTCGTGGTTCATATCCACGGGCTAAGCTGAACACCTCCAGAAATCTATAGATAATCCTTCTGTGAGGCAGCTCGTTCTTTTCGAGAACGCACAATCACTTCCCGACCAGTTCTGTAAAGACGCAGACTCTCCAGCGGGTGCTCTCCAGGCAGAGAGCCCGTCCAGCCACAGACTCGCGTGGCTCTCGGTGAGGGGGACGCCCAGCTCTGGGCACGTCCGCCGCGCTGTCTGACGCCACTCGGGGACAGGACGCTGAGGGTTGTTTCCTTCCTGCACCGCACGTGATTGTCTTCTGGGAGGACGTGCAGGCCATTACCGGTTTTAAGAGCTCGTGTTTACTTGATTTTAGCTGCACGGCCGTGTAAGCCCGAGCGTAGCGAGCAGCCGGGTGAGTCGGGAAGCCAGCGGTGTGAGTCGTGACACCCGGGAGTCGCATTCGGAAAAGTCTCCGTTCACGTTCATCTGTTTTCTTCCCTGAGAGGCTCTCCCCGGACGGCGGAGGGATCTCGCTGCATCTCCGAGGGATGCTTTCCCATTTCCCGGGCAAGGGAATGCAGAGTCGGGGCCGCAGCGGGGCTGGGGCCGGCAGCCTTGGCCTCTCTGCGCCAGAGTCTGCGGCAGCTTCTGGGTGTCGGCGGCGGTCTGGCGGCCACGGAGGGAGGGGAAGCAGGAGTGAGGGGCCAGAAGCAGGCGGGGGGACCCGTCGGGGCGCTGCTGCCTTAAGCCAGTAGAGAGGGACAGAGCCCGAGAGAGTGCGGCACAGGGACCCAGAGGGACAGGCTAATAGCGGCTGCCGCTCGGGGGCCTCCATGTGCCAGGCACGCTCCCCCCGCTCCGGCCTCTGTCTCCCCACGGAGCACACGGGGCAGGCAGCGGGGCGAGCAGAGCAGGCCTCACCGCGGGGCGGGGGCCTCACCCCTGCAGGGCGCTGGCGTGCCTGGAGGGTGCGGCCGTCTCAGGCGGTCCCCAAGCAGGGCGGGCTGGCAGGCAGGGCTGGCAGGCAGGCCTGGACACCGGTCGCCACGAGCAGGCCGGAGGGACCTGCCTGGGAGCCCCCGCAGCTCACTGCGTGCCTCCTGCGTTCTGGGCCTGGATTCTGAGGTGGCCACACCTTCGAGTTGAAAAGGTGGGCCGGGAAAACACAGCACGTGACCTTTCTGAGTGGGTCCTGTTAGTCACTTACAGCCGCGCGCAGGGGGCCCCGAGTCCGAGGCGGGGCGGAAAGGGAGTCACGGATCGCACCGCTGATTTGATTTCACTGGGAGGAGGGAATACTGATTCCTGCGTACCTGGAGCGTGTCGGTGTAGTTACTGTCACTGTATTGCTTTATCATTTAAAGAGCTGTGGCCTTATTCCTTTCAAATAGCTTTTCTGTATTTTATATTGGATGTAGGTATCCAGCACACCAAGTATCGTCATTTTTTGGCCAAGAAAACGGATTCGCTCTATAAACACTATTAGAGAGAATATTGATTTCTTAGATACAGTAATCCCGAACTGCATTTTTAGTCAAGATTTGTAAATTGCATTAGCCGTACGCTTCAGATGAGCAAAAACCTCAAAGCAGAGCTTCAGAGAAGCTTAACGTGGAAGGGCCACAGGCCTTCCCACGTCCCCCTGTGCTGTTTGCAAAGCATCCGTCCCACCTACTGCGGGCAGCAGCCAGAGGGACTTCGGGCCCCTGTCATTCCAGCAGGAAACCGTCGTCCTCCGGTTTGCTCCTGTTTTGTTCGTCTGGCGTTTTCCCGGCGCATCCCTCCTTCAGTAAATCGTGTTTGTTATCGACAGGCCTTCTGGTTTCCTTGGAGCTTGGCATCCGGAGCTGGAAGGGAACAGTGGAAACTGTCACGCTGATAAGGCGACTTCTTAACTGGCTTTAAAGGCGCACACGGTCGGGGGTTTGCAGGGACGCGATCCCACCATCTGGGAGTTTCCTTTCTCGTGTCTGCAGCGGTGTTCCTCTGTGTGCCCGGAGCCACGTCTTCTGCGTGGGGCAGATGCGCCCCGCTCGTGTGATCCTGGTTCCCACTGCAGGGCTGCTGAGCAAACAGCAAACATCCTGCCCGGCCGGAGCGAGCCTGCGGCGTGTGCGCTGGGCCCGCCTGCCTGGCGATGGCGTTCTGGGGAGCACGGTGGTTGGGAGAGGGCCGCTGGGGGGATGACGTCACATCAGAGGAAAATCACAGCTTTGGGCGCGGACGGTCCTTTCTCCAGCCCAACTCTTACAGCGTAACAAAGCGCTGAGAGCCGGGTCAGAGGTCAAGGTCAGGGTGACTCCGCTTTCCCACTGGAAAACGAAACTTGGCCGTGTAGCCGTGCAGAGCGGCGCGCCGGTTAACTGCAGACACGGGTGCAGGTGGAAGCAGCCGGCTGGTTGGCGAAGGGCCCCGGGGAGGTTGTCGGAACCTCACCGACCGTCGGCCCGTGGACAGGGCTTGCCGTACCGAATCCCTTCGAAGTTATGCATTCTGCCTAATCTTAAAAGCGAACTTAAACCTTGGATTGGTGTGCATTTCAGGTTACTACTCGGAGCCATCGTATTTGGGGGTAAGATGTTTAATACGGGTTGTAAAATAACACGAGGAGGGACTTGGCATTCTCGGTGGCTCCTGTCATTAGGTTCTGTCAACTGTCATTTTCAGGTTAATTTCTGCCATGATGTGTGTTGTGTAAACAGTAAAGTTATAAATCCTTCTCTGTGTGTAACTCCCTCTTAACATGTACATTTTAATATTAATGCAGCGAAGTATTTTAAGTGTGTTACTTGGAAGTGTGAGTTGTAAGACAATAGATTTTATTATGATCATTATTATGAAAATTCATTTTATTATTTTCTTAAGAAATCAGAGAAGATGGACATTTTATTTAGGGAACAGATACAGGTGTTTGCCCGGTCTCCCCTGGGCCAGGTGCCCTCGGAGTCTGCTAGCCTGGCGTGAGATTCCCAGAGGGCCCCGCACGCTGTCCCCCAGGTGCTGTGCCAGGCGCGCTGCGGTGAGACTAATTTAAAGAAAAAAAATTTTAAATTTCTTTTTTAATTCCTTCACAGTAAAACTCTCTCATGTTTGGTATACACCTCCGTGAGTTTTGACAAAGGCCCAGAATTGTGTCACCACAAGGAAGACATACAAGTTCCGTCCCCTCCCCAAGACAAAATTCACCCTGCCACCTTGCAGACGGATCCTCCCACCCCACCGCTCACCCCTGTCAACCGCCGATCTGTCCTCTGTCCCTGTAATTTGGCCCTTCCTAGAATGACATAGGAGTGGGATTACGTAATACGCAGCCTTCGGAGTCCGCTTCCTTCCACGGAGCATACGGCTCTGCGAACCATTCCTGCTGTGGGGTACATCACTCATTCACCCCTTTTACTGCTGCGTAGCGTTCCATTGCGTGGCGATGGGCTTGACCCTCCCCACTTGGGGGGCATTTGGGTTGTGTCTGGTTTGGGGCACTTACAGATAAAATGGCTATAATACGTGTGTGTGTGAACCTAGGTTTCCATTTCCCTTGGATACGTAAGTGTGCCGGGATTGTGAGCCCATGCTAAGTGTATTTAACTTTCTCGTAAACTCCCAGACCATTTCCCACAGTGGGCGTGCCATTGGCCTTCCCACAGCAGCCGACGCGTTCCAGTGGCTCCGCGCCCTTGCCGACGCGTGACATTGTCGGTTGCCTGATCTTCTGATTGGCGCCTCGCTGACACGTGACCAGTAACTCCTCCATGCAGCTCTCGTCCGTATCCCCCTCACGACAGGCAGCAGTGAGGTCTTTTCCGGTGCTGACTTGCCAGCTGTCTACCTTCTTAGGTGGTGTCTGACTGACTCTTTGCCCATTTAAAAGGTCGGGTTGTTAGCTCTATTACATTTTAGTTTACGCAGTTGGAAGCGTGGTTCTGAGAATGAGCCTCCCCAGATGGCTCCAGGGATCCCTGTCGCCAAAAGGGTGAGGGACCCTCGGGAGACGCACTCAGCCCGAGGGGCGTCTTCATTCCTCACGTGTTTGTGTCTCTCGCGGCGGCTCTGCCTGGCTCAGGGACTGCCGTCGAGGTTGCGGCGTGCCGGCGATGGGATGCTCTGCCGCCCCGCCGATCTCTCTCTCTCTGCTGCTCCGCGCACGTGGAACAGGATGGCAAGGCCTGGCCCTGCGGCAGGGGCGGGGTTCCATATGCCTCCCTCGCCTTCGGTGCGCGCGAAGGCATCGCTTCTATTTTTACGCAGGAAATTCTTTGGCTGTCTTTGATGCTCTACCCAAATGGAAGGAATCCTTCGTTGCGGGAAAACACACCAGCCAACAGATTCTAGGAGAGCGAGCCTGTTCCGTCTTTAGACGTAGGAGCTCCTTCGTAACGCAGCATGAAAATGCGGGCGCGCGCATTCGATCCCCGTCCGTGGGCATCGACTCGGTGGGTTGGCATCCTTTTCTGGCGTTGTATCACCGTTCTCCAGCAGAACCCGCTTCCCAGGAAAGGTGCGCTTTATCTGTTGGAGATAGTTTTTAAAAATCTCCGGGGCAGCTCGATTTTGACTTAGTCATAACCAAATCCATGAGTCAAGTTTCAATGCAGTCTCCACCGGTTAGCATTTCTAGGAACGAGAGCGCTTACTCACGATCAGTGTGTCCGTTTTGTGTCGTGGTTCTCCGGCTTAGGACTATGAGAAAGAAGGGAAGACGGAGAAATACCTAGCGGTAGCCTCTGTATTTGAATTCAGTGGAAGCCCTTACTCAGGATTCTCTTCTTTCCATCGGAAAGGGGGAAAAATGCACAAGGAAAGTAGATGCAATGTATACGTTGAAAATTAATTTTGGCACCAAAAATGTGCCACGGTGAAGAGCTCTGCCAGGCGTTAATTACGGCTTCGGAGTGAGCCTTGGTGAGAACTGGGGGCCCTGCCTGTCGTATCTGGCACCCCGGGACAAGCTGTGCCAATGTGTGTTGAATGCTCATGGTCTGGGCCCTAAGAGACATTAAAAACGTCCTTGTCTTCCAGCCGTGTGTCCCCCGCTCTGAAAAAACGGAGATCTGCACAGGTAAAAAGACAGGAACGGTTAGACAGGCGCACCCATGGGGTCCTCGTCCTCTTGTGAACGTCCCGTGGGCCCACCGCTGAAGCCTCAGCGTCCGAGTGTCCACGTCTCTCTGTCCCTCAGGCTGCCCACAAAGCGGGTGGGCAAAGGAGCCTTTGCCCACCTGCGGACGCAGGTGCTCCTGGCCCCTCTCGTCCGTCTGCGTGGGTTTCCTCGTGCTGCTGTGGCAATCGCCTAAAATCCAGCAGCTCAAAGCCCTGCCCGTTGCCGGACCCCAAGTTTCCGAGGGTCAGCGCCCCGGCCCGGCTCTGCCCGTGTCCCGCTGGCTCTCTGCGCAGAGTCTCCCAGGGTGAGACCCGTGTGCCCGCGGGGTTGTGCGGGCCCTGGCTGGGGGCTCGGGGACGCATCTGCTTCAGAGATCGTGCAGGTGGGGTCCCAGTTTGCATCTGGCTGGCAGGGAGGTGGTGCTCTGGGTCTGGACTTCCCACGCTTTGGCCCCGCCCCTTCCGCCTCTTCAGAGCCAGGAGATGGGGGGGGCAGCCCCTCCCCTGCTTGGAAGAGCTCTGCCCCCCACTTTGGCCACACCTGTCGGGGACAACCCAGTGTCACGCCTCCCCATTTTAAAGTCAGCCAAACAGCCAACTTCATGCCATCTGCAAAGCCCCTTCTCAGCAGGTCCTGGGTTAGCGTTTGATGGGAAAGCCGAGGGGCGGGAGCCTTGGGGGACATGTGCAGAATTCTGCCCGGCCCCCTCTACACACACAGTAACAGCGGAACAGCCAAATTCAAGGCCCTCCCGAGCCTGTTTGTGGCAGAGGGTGCTTCCGCTCTGAGACAATATGTGCTGGCAGAATTCTGCGATCTCTACCATTTGGTGTTTACGCCTCGCAGACTCCGTTATGCATATCTTTAGGAATACTCTTTACATAAATTAAGACGATTTTCCTCTTTCCCGAAAACATAGCAACATGCCACACATTCTGGAGGAAAATGGGGAATGGCTTACACTGCGGGCCAAGTTAAATTCTGGGAGCGTCCTCAGGCGCGGCAGGTATAAACGGGCTGGAACGCGCGGCACGTTTTAAGTTTCCTAGGAATTTCCTTGTAAGCTTAATCGCACGTTAATTTTTAAAAACCATTTAATCATACTATGAGGAACGTGTCCGGGCTTCCCTGGCGTTAATCGGAGGAAGTAATCCTGAACGCGCACCACGGGCTCCTCCCAGGGGCTGCCCAGGGCCAGGTCTCTCACCGGGAAGAAGAGACCGGCCCCGAGGGGCGGAGCGCGGGGCTTGGGGTCGGAGGGTGTCTCCCCGGCCCCCCACTCCTCCAGGCTGGTGCGTTTGGGGCAAGTCCGGCGGTCTCAGGCTTCAATGTCCCGTCATGGGGAAGGTCACCTTGCGTGCAGGAGTTAATGAAGTCGTGTCTGAGAATGCAGTTTGTCGTTCAGGATGAGCTAGACACCTGAACAACCAGAGAGAGAGAGAGCGAGCGAGAGAGAGAGAGAGAGAGAGAGAGAGAGAGAGAGCGCAGTTTCCGTGACCGCAACGCGCTCAGCGTCGTTCCCGCACTTGCCCTGAAACGTCCGCAACCATATGGGTGAGGTTTCTGTAAGGAAGGCTCTCTGCAGGGGATACTCTTGGAGTCCAAGCAGAACAGGTGAGGTCGGGTCCCCCCCCACCCCCGCCATCTCAGCACCATCAGCGGTTGGGTGAGGGCCGGCCACGCCTGCACGCGCATCCTGGGCTCCCTGATCCGGGGTAACTGCCTCACCGAGCGCCCGAGCGTGTGTTTGCCTTGAGGAGAGAGCCACGCGCAGTCGCCTTGGGACTGTCTCCGGAATCCACCCTTCAAGAAAGGAGATGCTATCTGCAAACTGAGCCTGGCTCTCTCTCGCAGCTGGAAACCCTAATCCACTCGGCGGGTAGCGGGCGGTGGTTTGCGTTTCCCGGAGCGCTGCCTTCGTCCCCGAGGGCAGGCCTTGAGGCGCTTTCCTCACTACCCCCCGCCCCCCAGCTCAGCCCTGGTTGAGGGAACTCGGGGCTGATGCGACCCAGCTCGAACGTGTCTCCTCTCTGGGGAAGGAAGAGGAACTCGCCCCCGCCCGCAGCCCAGCGGAACCTCTCCGCTGAGGTTCTGGAGTGCTGGGGAGCAGGGAGTCCACCACACGGCTCAGCAGCGTGTGCGTGGGCTGCTGGCCTGGCTGCGGGGCGGTGGCCCGGTGGCCCATCCGTCGGACACAGCCTAGGGAGGGAGCCAGGTGTCCTTAAGGGTCCCTGGGGCAGCGTCTATTGAGAGTTCCCCTCCTCCACACCTGTGAGGGGGCTGCTGTCTGTCACTGGCAGCGCTGGGTGGGCACTGCTCTAAGTGTCCCCCACCCCGTGAAGGAGCTTCCTGCCTGCCGGGCGTTGACCCTGCCCCGCAGCACCGCCCTGCCTCTGTGCACCTCCGCGTCGGCCCCCCACCCCTCCCACCTCCACGGAGAGGCTGGCGCTGGGACACGTGGCTGTGGTCGCCGCCCAGCTCGGGGTCCCCCTGCACCTCCCCTGCCCCTGGGTATGGAAGTGGCCCTCCAACCCGGCGGGCTGCGGCCTGGCTGCAAGGGAGGCTGAGCTTTGTGGCAAAACCAACCCGGGGTCCCTGGCAGGGAGAGCAAGGCCGTCTCGGGGCACTCAGCCTCCCCCGCCTGGTCCTTCCCCGGGGGGTGGGCGCTCACAGGCCCCACACCGCCCCCGATCCGGTCAGTGCCCGGTCCAGCAGCTCCACCGCTGCTCCTGCCCTGCCCCTGGGAGCCCCCTTTTCCCGGCAGGACCCCATCCCCACCCAAGGCACCCTTCTCGTCTGTTTTGCAGAGCTCCCTGGCTTGGAGAAGCTTCCAGCCCCCTCACAGAGTCATGCTGGAGGCATCGGGGGACTGTAGTCTCCCCCCGAGCCCAAGAGAGGGTCTGCTGAGCACCCAGACGGTGACCGGGACCCTCCCCAGGTGGATAGCGGGTGGCGGTTTGCGGTGGTTTGGGTTCTCGCTAAGGTGGACGCTCCTGGCCTGGAAGGAGCTCCTGGTGCTGGCCAGTCCCACCGAGCCCCCGAACTGCACGATGCAGGCGAACACCACAGAGAGTTTTAGTGGCTGATGTCGGCCCTGCCCAGCCTCCTCCCCTGCGTGGGGGGCCGCGGCCTCCGAGCCTCGCTCCCGGGACGCGCTCCCCTGGTGCGGTGCAGCATCGTGAGGGCCGAACGCTCTCTCCCAGGCTCCGCAAGCTGCAGCCCCCGCCCTCAGCTCCCCGAACCCCCTGCAGCTCATTTCTTTCCTAAATGTGCAAGTTACTGTGTTTGTCGGGTCCCCCAGGGGCTGGGTGTCGCCTTTTACGCGGTGGCAGTACTGTCTTCCCCCTTGTACTCACAAAGGGAAGATGGACGGACCTCACTGATCACGGTCTGGTAAAGGCCTCCCACGGCGAATTTGTCTCGGGACCGTTTCACGAACGCGCGTGGACTTGGGGCTTGTCTGTGAAAGTAATTTGAGTCGTCGGTGTGAATGGCATTTAATTACCAGGGGTGTGCGTGTGCCCGTGTGTGTGTGGGGGGGTCCCCTGGATCAGTAACCCTACTGAAGAGCCGGTTCTGAAGCCCAGGCTGGGGGGCACCGTGGCGCCCCCGAAACCCTTCTCCCAGCTCAGGGAATGCCTAGAGCTGTTCTCGCGACTCCTATGCTAGCGATGAATGAGCCAATCGTGTCCCGTTGCAGCTGGGTTTAGAGGTGACCCGGTGTCCGCTGCTGTCGCCTTTGAAGGACATAAATAATGATCCCTGGTAGGCTCTCACGCTGTCCCGTAGCCCTGACTCCAGGATTTTCATCCCTGGAAAGGCTTGGAGGACACACAGCACGCGAAGCTGAAGGTGCTGATGCCGGTGACGCGGCTGCAACGAGTCTGTTACTGAGATGAAGGGTTTAAGTGTGGGGCTTAACCAAGAACTTTCATGTACGACCCACGGACCTGAACTAAGGGGGGGAATGAGGGTGGGAGGGGCGTGCCGGGCAGAGGGGAATAAAGGGGGGAAAGGGGACAACGGTAATAGCATAACCAATAAAATGTATTAAAAAAGGAAAATAAAATAACTAAATACGGGGCTTCAGGGGCTTCTCGGTACCCGTCCGTCCGAGAGACCTGCCCCTCGCCGCCTCCTCGTCCGCCGATCGCGCCCTGCGCACTTGCCGGAAACCGGGGCACCGGGGCTCCGCAGCTCCGCCCTCGCCCACAGCGAACCAGGATTAGTGTGGCTTCTAATCCGGATCCTGGACTTTGGCGCGGACGGGAGGTTCTAGCGATGACCCAACCCGGGGAGCCCCTGGGCGGCTTCTCATCCGGGGAGAACCAGAATCTCAGGAGGGGAAAAAGGGGGGGGATCCCTCACAGTGTTTTGAATAAGCTGCTGAACACCCTGCTGGGCGCATTACCACACAGTCTTCCCTCCTCTGCGCATCGAGGGGCACCTGGGCTGCGTCCGTCTCCTGCCCGCTGTGCGCGGTGAATGCCGAGTGAGCGAGGGGGCAGGCGTCTCTTCGACGCAATTGACTTCACTTCCTTCTGGTATTTACCCAGGAGGGGGACTGCCGGGTCGATATTATTTTTTATTACAGGTTTAAGGGCTATCTCACATGATGCTACCTCTTGATGTTCTTTTTCGCTCCTGGAGGGCTTGCGTCAATCGATAGAAAAGTGTCATCGCCGCCTCCGTTTGGGAGTGGAAAGGCAGGAGGAGCAAGCCGGCCGTGTTTGCCAGGGCAGGTGTTGATGGAAGGTGGTACCTCCATCCTCGGGCCCCAGATCTGTCCTTGTGGGTCCTGCCTGGGCCTGGCAAGCCCAGGACGCTCCACGTGGGCTCTGGTGTTGTCGAATCTTCGGCGAAGAACTCGAGGAAGCCAGCACGTCCGAGCCTGCTGCCACGGAGAAAGGGTTCCCTCCCTTGGAGCGAGGTTGTATGAATGTCTCTCTGAGCCGAGGCTGCGAACTAATCCATCATCCGTTATCTTTAAATAGCATGCCATCCAGCGAACCGCCCTCCCAGATGTCTGTTTGCCGGTCACTTTGTCCCTTGTTCAGTCAAGTGGGACTTGAGGACTGTCCCTCTTACTGACAAAAGGGAACCTTTCCGTCCGTGACTGTCTCCTTCTGGGGACCCTTCTTTTAGTCCTTCGTCATCCTCTACTTTTGACACCTCCCTTCTCCACAGCAGACCTGCAGGGCGGGTTACGCTTTGTCTCTGGACGGCGAACACAGGGCCTGGCCGTGGAGGCCTCATTATTACAGGGAAACCAGCCAGATGCCCCACCCAGGATGCCTTGGGATCCGTGGAAATCGTGTGCGCGTGTTGGAAGGGTCAGTGTGGCGCAGGCTCCTCTGTCTCGTGCGCGGTGGAAACACGGAGCGAGAAAACGTGGCCCGGACCTCACGGGGCTTCCAGGCAGACCCCAGGAAACGGTTGCGCACCGCTGGGCATGAGGTGGGGGGCGCCATGGCCGCAGGAAGGGCTTCCAAGGGGGAAGAGATGGCCCCCGGAGGAGAGGCCGGGGGGGGGGCACTTCTGGTCCCTCCGACACCCCCACCCCCAGACCGTCTTTCTGAAAACCCTGCCCTGACTTCGGCGCTTTCCTGATTAAACACCCCTCGTGGTCTTCCTGCAAGAATCCCCCCAGCTCAGCCAGAGAACGAGGCTCCTACCAGACCCCTGCCGACCTCCGACGCCTCCCAGCCCACCTCCCCCCAGGCACTGCACCTGCTCAACTACAGCTGCACACCTTCCTCCAAGAAGCCCTCGGGGATTTCTCCCGTCCCTGCTCGGGCAGGTCCCCTCCTGTTGCCCCTGCCTGCAGGACATCCCCTCTTTACCGGGTGTCGCTGTGGCTCCTGCTGTGCATCAGGCTGGGCTCTGGGTGACAGGCAGGGAGCCGCGCCCCAGAAGGATGTGGGTGGGGACACCGAGGGAGCCCGCTCACAGGCTGCTGTCTGCCGTGGCAGCTGTCCCACCATGTGTGACCCCCAGTTCACTCTCCCATGTCCCCCGGGGGCAGTGCGCTCAGCCCTGTGCCCTGGGTCCCAGGCAGCCCCTGCACTCAGCAGGGGCCCAGCACACGCAGGGGAGTGGACAGATGAAGGGCCCGAGCAGAGCAGAACGTCGTGGAGCGGGAGGAGTGCGGAGCCGGCCAAGGCAGGGCTCCGTCCCGAGGCTCCGGGAGCAGGACCGCCACGTGCTGTCGAAGCAGCAGCGGTGGGGCAGGGCGGGGACGAGCAGGGTGGAGGGGTTGGTGGAAGCCGGAGGCCCTGCCGTGGCTGAGAGGTCAAGGTCAGCGCCACTGAAAAGGCAGGGCTGGCCTTGGGCTGCGGAGGGGGGTGCTCTGACTGACTTCGGATGGACCTCGCCTCCCTCTTCTGTTCCCCGGGTTCCCAGACGCTGCCGTCCTGCAGCCGTGGGGACGGCACACGTTCACAGAGTGCCCACTCTGTCCCACGCCCGGCACGGCAGCAGCCCCAGCAGGAGCCCCAGACGCGTGCCAGGCAGGTGCGGTGCTTGCACCAGAAGAGCTGGGTGGGCCTCAGCACGGGGCACAGCACCTGCCCGGCTACAGGGGGCGCCCCCGAGCAGGGGCAGCCCACGTGGATGCAGAGAGTGCAGCCTCGGGGGCGCGTCTTCTGATGATTCCAGAGAAGCTGTTCTGGGGGAATGTCGCAATTTTTACATGTGGACGACTGTGTGATATGTATATGTGGACGCTTCTGTTTTAATGTTTGTGACACCAGGTGGGTTGCACAGGACATGTGTCCTGGGTCCCGGCTGCACTGAGTCTCCGGGCAGTCAGCTCTCCACCCGAGCTAACGCGGTCCTGGCCCCTTTCTTGGCATCCGTTCCCCGGCCCTTGCTACAGCCCGGCTCCACCCTTGCATCTCACGGAAACGCCGTGAGCCAAGTTCCCAGGGGCACCCTGGAAGATTCTGTCTCTGCGTGCAGGCTCCCTTCGCTCACGGCCATGGGTGCCAGGGCCCGTACCTGCAGCCAGGGGCGTTGCAGCGTAGGGGACAGGCTGGGGCCGAGGGCAGGGCGACAGTGACAGTGTGACACCCTGACCTCCCCCGCGCAGCCCAGGCTCTGTCACCGGTGGAGGAAAGGCAAAGACAGCGGGCAGAAGGCTGACGCTTCTCTGCAGAGCGGAGTGTCTTGTGCTGTCTATCGTGCTGGGGAAAAGGGGGTGAGCGCCGCCCCAGCGCGGGCCAGTCCTCCCGCGGCGAGTCCGAGGGCCTGGGGTCTCCGTGTCAGGGAGCAGTGGCGGTGACAGAGCCGTGGGCCCCAGGCAGCAAGGGGAGCCTCACGCCTCCGCCAGCCACCAGAGGCAGGCGCGTCATCGGTCATGGAAGTCGGTTTCGGAAATGAGGACGCGGGATGTGGGTGCTGTCCATCGCGACTCCGAGACGAAGTTTCCTGGGGCCGGGACATTCATGGGGCAGAAATTCGAACGGTGGGTGCCGGGGGCGGGGAATGGGGGGTTCGTGTTTCCTGGGGACAGAGATTCGGTTTGGGAGACGGAGAAGCTCTGGAGGTGACGGAGGCTACGGCAGCACACCGGCGAGAACGTGACCAGTGCCCCGGAGGCGAGCCACTAACAGCGGTTAAAACGGTGGCGTTCGCCTCTCGAGGACCTCCCCTCGTTCCCAGGACGTGCTGGCGGCCGTGGGCACCTGCAGCCGCCCCTCCGACCCCAGGGCCAGCCCGCTCCCCGCCTCCGCCAGCAGCTTTGTCCTTTCAGTCTGACCAGCGACCTGCAGCCTCTTCGTGACCTCAGCCTTCTCCCGGGAGCCCGCCCGGCTTCGCTGGTGGGGGGACAGTGTTCCAGTCGGGCCTTGGCGTCGTGCTCACCGGGCCTGCAGCTCCCCGTCCCCGGTGCCCGTCTGCCTGCCCTGGGCTCCTGTGGCAGGAGGCCCCTTCCTCCTCCAATAACGAGTGTCACCTGCCCTGGGTTCCTGTGGCAGGAGGCCCCTTCCTCCTCCAATAACGAGTGTCACAGGCCCTGAGCGCCGCCCACCGTGCACAGGAAGCCGGTGCGGACGTGCCGTGTGTGGCCTTCCTCCACAGGAACAGGGTTTGTCCGCAAACCAGAGACTCACTCTTGTGACACATCCTCAGGGAGCTGGGTCATGTGTCCCCAGGACAGCCACCGAGGCCCATGAGAGCGAGGCCTTTGGCCCGAGATGGGGCTTCCTTTATCTCGAAGCTCCGAAGGGTGCGGGCGGGCCGTTGGTCTTCCTGTTGGCGGTGTGCTCATTTCCTTCCGCCCGTCCCCCCCCCCACCTGCCCCCTCGGAGGCCACAGACGCAGACGTGTCCTGTGTTCTTCGTCATCCTTGCTGAGCCCCGGGAGGCAGCTGGGTTCTTTCCCGGCCCCACCTGCCATGGAGGAAGAGGAGGAAATAAATCTCTGTGCAGAGCACCTGCCTGGACCCGCGGAGACCCTGGGGCTGTCCACTGTGGGGGGGCCCGCAGGTTTTGGAGGGAGGCCGGCGCCTCTCTTTGGGTGGCCCAAGACGGACAGCAGGAATCTGGGGGGGTGTGCGCCAGGTAGCCCCGACGGATAAATGCCTGGCAGGGCCAACAGGAGTGGCCTCCTTCTTCCAGGCCGTCCCTTCAGAGTCAGGGGTGGGTGGGGCTCCTTCCACAACCTGTGCGTGAGGGGGTGTCATGGTCCCTCACGGTCCCTGGTCTGCAGTGGGCGTCCCTCCAGAGTTCACTCAAAACCGTACTCTATGGGTTTCCATCAATGTATAGTATCCTATACCATTACAGTATTCTCGGAAAGTGCCCCAGAAATTCTCTCTCCTCCACCAATCCATTCCTCCTTCCCTCCAAACCCCCAGGGACCCCTGATTTCCTTGCTGTCTCATTGCCTTTTCCAGAAGGTCGTGTAGTTGGACTCCCACACACAGGTATGGTTTTTCTGGGCTGGCCTCTTTCCCTGTGTAACGTACATTACGGTTCCTCCGTGTATTGTCATGTCTTGACGGCTCATTTCTTTTTAGCCCTGAGTAATATTTTATCGTCTAGATGTTTCGCGGTGTACTTATCCATTCTCCTTCTGCAGGACACCGCGGTTGCTTGCAAGTTTGGGCGATTCCGCATACGCATCTGTGTGCAGGGTTCTGTGTGGACATATTCTCAATTCCCCAGGGCAAATACCAAGTGGCATGATTGCTGGGGCACACGGTAAAAGTGTCTATAGTTTTGTAGGAAAATGACAAACTGTCACATCCCAAAAGGGCTGCGCCACTTCGCGCCCCCAGCAGCGAGGGGCAGTTCTTCTAGCTTCACATCCTTTGTTGGCGTTTGGGGTTGGCGGAGTTTCGGGTTTTGGCCCTTCTGGTAAGTGTGCAGTGGAGTCTCATTGTTGCTTCTGTTGGCCTTTCCCCGATGACCTGGGATGTGGGGCGTCTTTGCGTGGATTTATTTGTCATCCGTTTTTCTTCTTCGCCGAGGTTCCTGGTGGGGTCTGTTGCCCATTTTTGAATCGGGTTGTTTAACTTTTTGTTGTTGACTTTGAGAGGTCTTGATACATTATTGATAAGAGTCTTTTATCAGAGTTGTCTTTTGCAAATATTTCCCCCCCCCAGTTTGTGGCTTGTCTTCTCGTTCTCTTGATGTCGTTGTCTTCGACGGGGCAGAAATGTTTGATGGTAACTGAGTCCAGCTCATGAACTCTTTTGCGCATCATGCCTTCGGTGTTGCATCTAAAGAGTTGGCCCCACCCCCAACTGGGCGGGCTCTCTCCTATGTCCTCTCCTAGGAGTTTCGTGGTTTCGAGTCTTACATTTAGATCTGTGCTGCACCTGAGATAATTTTTGCCAAGGATGTAAGGTCTGTGTCTACATTGTTTTTCTTTCTTTCTTTCTTTCTTTTTTTGTACGTGGGTGTCCGGTTGTTCCAGCACCAGTTGTTGAAAAACTGTCTTTGCTCCATCGTTTGCCTCTGTTCCTTTGTCAGAGAGCAGTTGGCATGATTTATGTGCATTTTTTTTATGCTCTCTGTTCTGTTCTATTGATCTGCCGTCTAATCTTTGGCCAGTGCCACACCGTCGTGATTACTGTGGCTCTATAAGAAGTCTTGAAGCCAAGTAGTATCAGTCCTCCCACCTAATTCTTCTCCTTCAGCATCCTCTTGGCGTCTCTGGGTCTTTTGCCACTCTACGTAAACTGTAGCGTCAGTTTTTCAATATCCACAAAAGCACCCATTGGGATTTTGGTTGGGATTGCATCGAATCAATATGTCAAGTAGGGGAGAACTGATGTCTTGAGAATATTGAGTTTTTCTATTCATGAACATGGAACATTTCTCCATTTATTTAGTTCTTTTATTTCGTTCATCTGAGTTTTGTCATTTTTCTTATAGATTTTGTACAATTTTGGAAGATTTACACCTGAGTGTTTTATTTTGGGAGGTGCTCATGGACATGGCATTATGGTTTTAATTTATAATTTCATTTGTTCATTACTGACATACAGAAAGGCAACTGACTTCTTATTATCACCCTCCTGCCCTGCAACCTTGCTCTAATTGCTCATTAGTTCCAGGAGATTCAGGTTTTTTTTTTGAGTTCAGATTTTCCTCACAAATCTGTGAATAAAAACTGTTTTGTTGCTCACGTCCCAATGAGTATACGCAGTATTTCCCTTTCTTGTTGGACTGCATTAGCTAAGGCTCCGGAGCGGTGATGAAGAGGCGTGGTGGGAGGGCGCGTCCTTGCCTGGGTCCCCTTCTCGTGGGAACGCATCTAGTCCCTCCCCGGTACGCGCTGTGTTAGCAGCGGGGTTCGGGGAGATGTTCTTCATAGAGTTACGGGAACTGCCCTCTAGTCTCAGCAGGGGTGGCCAACCTTTCGGTGTCTCTGGGCCACCCAGGAAGAAGAATCATTTTGGGCCACACATTAAATACACAAAGACTAACAAAAACTGAGGAGCAAAAAAGGTTTTAAGTACATTGACGATTTTGTGTTGGGTCACATTCGTGGCCATTCCGGGCCTCATGTGGCCCACGGGCCTCGGGTTGGACAGCCCAGCTCTTCGCTGGCTGAGAGTGTCGTCACGAATGGGTGTTGGATTCTGTCGAACGGCTTTTCTGTTTCTGTTGCCGGGATCACGGGTGTGCCTTCTCGATCATGCTGACGCCATGGCTCCGTCCGTTGGTTTTCATATGCTGAACCAGCCTTCCTTCCCTGGGATGAACCCCTCGTGGTTGTGGTGTATAATTCTGTTTATACATTGTTGGATTTGATTTGCTAATATTTTGTTGAGGACTTTTACATCTACGTTCACGAGGGAAGGTGGTCTGTACTTCTCTCCTTTTTTTGTAATTTTTTGATTTTGATATTAGGGCGGTGCTGGCCTTATAGAATGCCTCTGCCTTCACAAACAGAGTGCAGAGAGTTGGTGTAATTTCTTCCTTAAAGTTGGGTAGATTTCACAAATGACTTGTCTGTGCCCGGTGCTTTCTGTTTTGGAAGGTCATTAATTATTGATTCAACTTCTTAATAGATATAGTCCTATTCAACTTGTCTAGTCCTCTATTTTTAAAAAAAGGAATCCAAGTTAACTACAGGTTAGGGCTCAAATAAATTAGGAAAAGAAAGTGCATGGGTGTTCTAAAGGCTAAACAGTTGACATACTCACTCACTCACTGATTCATTCCCTCACTGATTCATTCCCTCACTCATTCATTCCCTCACTCATTCATTCACTCACTCAGTCACTCACACGCTCACTCACTCACTCACTCACTCTTTCATTCCCTCACTCATTCAGTCCCTCATTCAGTCACTCATTCATTCACTTAGTCACTCAGTCATTCATTCACTCACTCACTCATTCACTCACTCACTTGGCCATTCACTTACTCATTCACTCCACATTTGTTCCAAAGCCCACCTCCTGAACCTGTTCATCACCAGGCATGACACCTGCTTCAAGATGACAGCAGATGCATCTCCGTGTCTTCCCATGCTTTTCCTCCTCTGCTCACGGTTTCTGTTTTTAATGTGTAACTGTACACCCACAGAAACTTAGACTCCATTCGTTTGTGTTTTGTGATACTTGTTGAAATGAGCCTGACCGAAGGCGACCTCCCTGAATTTGCAGGGACAGTGATTGCCGAGCAGAGCAGAAGCGTTCAGTCCGTCACCACTCTCCCAATGGCCTTCCGCACCTTCTCCCTGGTGGCCCAGGTGGCGACGGAGTCAGACTGCTGGGGGCAGCCCTGGCTCAGCTTCCCTCTTTAATCCTTCTTTCTCTCACTTGTAAAACGCAAATAATAATACCAGCCTTGGAGCCTGCTTGTGAGGATAAAGGAGACAGTGTTATGAAGGTTCTAGCCCGAGGCTTGGCAGGCCACCAAAGGGAGATGTCCCAAGAGTCCCCTCCATGCTGCGGGGGACGTACGGATACAAAAATCAGCAGAGAAGGCAGGCTGCTGGGTGGTTGAAGAGGCAGAGTGACCCAAGGTCAGGGGAGATGAACGAAGGACTGAAGCTGGTCATCGAGGAGGCTCCTTGTCCTGCTCGGCAGGCTGGCTGGGTGCGGGCGCCTGGCCGCTCCGGGTGCCCCGTGCTGAGCGGTCAGATGGTGCGCCGGGTTGCACTCGGAAGGTCGCGGCAGCGGGACGGGCGTGGGGGAGGGCTCCCTCCTCCGCTGCAGCCGCCGGCCCACGCTGCGCTCCGTCTGGGGCCCGCACTCGGAAGGCAGTGCCGAGGCTGGAGGCCCGGGTGGGAACGGTTCCGGGAAAACGCGCAGTGACAAAAGCCTCCTCTGTGTGCTAGTTGGAGCCAGGAGTTCTTTTTCTCCTTCTTTTTTCCATTCTTGCTTTTATTCTTATTTCTCCTCCGATAGTTGATGCCGGACCATGAATGTTTGTAATCAGACCTGTGTGGCTGGTAGGAGGTCTTTATGAGCTGGATGTTATTTTCATGCTTTTTAGAGCTCGTTTTTCCAACCTGTGAGGTTGTTTCTCAGACTCTGCCCAAGTTACGCCCAGATGTCTTTGCAGGACAGTCAGACCCCTGCACCCAGGTGACCCGTGGACCAAGATGTCTTATCTGCCCCTTGGGAAGGTCCTTATCAGCAACTCCTGGCCCTGGGCCCTGGGCCAGCTTCTCTGCCTCCCACGCTGTCGGCCTCAGGGACTCTCCCCGAGAGCCCTCCACCCTGTCACAGCCGAGGGGTCTCCTTGGGGCCTGACCTCACCCGGTGCCCTCCGACCCGAGTCCTGACACACACACACACACACGCACACATTCACTCATCTTCGCACCGCCGTGGCCGAGTCCCTGGAACCTGCAGCGGGGCCCGCCGGTGTGTGCACTTGCCGTCGTCCAGGCCCCCCTTGGACCCGGGACCGTCTGGCTCCCTCAGCCCCACCGGGGGAGACTCGCCCCCCTTGCTGTGTGCGCCCATTCGGACGGCGCCAGCGCACGGGCTTCTTAGGAAGAGCTGTGGGAGAGAGGGCGTCTTGCTCACCCCCCACGTGCCCGGCGTGTATGTGGCCTCTTTGGGGGCACAGAAGCGCTTTTCTCAGCGCACACAAGCGAGGACGATGAGACATTCAGCGAAGCCTCCCAGCTGCAGCCGGGGCGTCCGCGGCGACAGCCTCGCTTTCCGCGGGAGGTGAGAGGCGGACAGTGCAGGCTTGTTCGGGGTGCTGGGGCGGCGCCCGGCGCGGGGAACTGGAAGTCCTTCCTCGAGGCCTCTCTCTGGGCAGCGCTCGGGGAGGGTGCGATGAGAAGCGGGGCCTGGGGTTTTCCTCTCCAGGAAGAGGCCTGTCTCTCTGCCCAGGACCGAGGACTCTGCAGACAGGACAGGGATCGGCAGTGACTCTCTCTCTGTCCCCAGCGTCCGTCTGTCCCCTCCTGGCTGTCCCTGCAACTTGGCGGTTGATGTAGTCATTCCCATCGCCCTGACGGCTGGGAGCCACCCTGAGCGGGGCCCGGGCCGTCCTGCTCACGCCGTGCCCCCGGCGTGCTGTGGGTGTTCGGCAGGGACCTGTGGAGTGAGTGAGTGAGTGAGTGAGTGAGTGAGTGACGGAGGACTGGACGCTGGCCCCACAGCACCCACGCAGCGGATGCTTGCTCTGGGGCAGGCTTTCCGCCATGTGATCCTGGGGCGTTTCAATGTCATCGAACAATAAGCATTAATCACCTTTTTTTACTCCCTGGGAAACGCCAGGGACAGAGTAAAGCCACAAGGTTAGCGTGTCTCCCCCAACCCCCTGGGAGCCACCTGGGAGCCACAGGGGCTTCGAGTGGGCCCATCACGGTGCCTTCAGAGCGCAGCACACAGTAGGTGTTCGGGGGATGCTGTGGAACTGAGGAAGGAGTCCCGTTTGTGCGGCTCGCTTGGCGGCACCGAGGCGGCAGACCTGCAGCGGGCAGGGCAGGTGTTCCCGTCCCCGAGGCACAGGGTGAGTGCCGGGGGGTCTCCTGTGGCCTCACCCAGGGGACAGCGTGTGCGTGCGCACGCACATGGGTGTGCGCCTGCAGCCTGAGGCCACCGGCTCGCCAGCCCGGGGCCGGGCGCAGCTCACGCGTCCCTCTGGGCACAGCCGGGCCCCTGGGTACCAGGAGCGGCGGGCAGAGGAAGCCCGGAGGAGGCGGGGCGGGGGGACGGAAAGACGGCCCCTCCCTCCCGGAGGAGTGGCCGGCACCGTGCTTCATTCTCTCTTCCTCCTCGTCCGTCGTTCAGGGTGAGCGTCCAGGTTTGCTGTCGCCGAGCAAGGGTCGGGGCAGCGCGGGCCCCAGCTTGTCATCTGTCCCCCGGTGCTGTCCAGCCTCTGAGCAGTGAGACCGGTCCCTGCCCAGCGCACTGGACGTGGAGCTGAAGCTGCTGCCCCCGCAGTCCAGGCGGCGCGGCGACTCTCTGCCTTGGCTGACTCCGAGCTTTTCGAAACACGACTGCGGAGAGACGGTGCTGCCAGCCGTGCCTAAGAACTAATGAGGGTCTTAATTCCACCGTCTCGGCTCGTGGCTGATGGTGGACCGGTCTCAGTTTTAAGGGGAGATTGTCTTCTTTATTAAAAAAGCCCGAGTACCTCGGCGGGCCTTTGGTGCTCCGAGGGCCCTCCCGTTGTGTGACAAGTGATCCTTCCAGTCAAGACACCGGTGGGGAACCTTCAGGAACGTTCCTTTGGGGGACGCAGGCTCTGTCTGAGTCCTGCAAAAACCAAACAAAACAGAACAGAAACCCACGGTGAGTGCTGGGGAGTTTCGTTCTCAATAAGCTCTCGTGGTCGGTTCTGCAGCTTTGAGAACACGGGGCTCCCAGCCCTTCCTCCAGGGGGGCTGGCGGGTTCTCTGGGTGACAGGGGACACCTGTGTGGGTGACCGTCGGTGTCGCTCCTGCCAGCCCTCCGTGCGTTCTGCCACTGAAGTGCCGGCAGGCAGAGTGTCGGGGCGTCAGCGTCCCCCGTCCCGATTTCTCAGAATCCTTTGAAGACCGTTCGCCTGACGGCTCAATTTGGATGCAAGATGGATTTTCCCAAGTAGGTCGCCACCACAGGGAGTGAGCGTTACTTCTGACCACGCTTCTTCAACTCGGACTTTCCTGACGATACTTTCGTAATCATTGAGTGGCAGGAAGCAGATGCTGCCTCCCTCGTATTTTACATTCTCAACAGCACAGGAATGGCAAGGACCTTTAAAAGGCAAAGGAAGTGCCTCAATTAGTAATTCCCATGGTAACTGACGGAGCTCGATCTTTTCCCCCTCGTTTCTGGGGCTATTTTAAGTCCTTAAATTGATTTACGTCCCTGTGGAAATGTGCAAAAGTGCGGATTGAGTGCGTCCTCTCCGCTGGGCGTTAGGGGTCTTTCGGGGACAAGCCCTGTTCTCTGGCTCCTCCCCGGCAGTGGGGGCTGAGGTCGGCTCCCACGGGGGAGTTCGCGCACCCCTAAATGAGGAAGAAGTCACGACTTCCCCCTGCATCCCTGTTACAGTTTATATCAAAACACAGGCACACACGTGATTGCGTTCTGCCTCCTTCTGCAGTGCAGAAGGCACCAGTGCACGTGTGTGTGAGTGGCCGGGCACGGGGCGGTGGAACTGGCGCAGGGCGAGCTGAGCGTGGGGACCCCTCCTCAGGTGCAGAGGGTCTGAGCCCAGGAACCTGTTTCTGCCCAGCGCCCACGGCAGGGCGTTCAGGCCTCGGCTGGCTCAGGGTCCGGCTGTCCCTCACCGCGTCCCGTACAGGACAGGGGACACCGCATTCGCTGGCCGCGGGCACACCCTTGGACGCTGGGGTGTCCTGTCTTTCTGCACTGACCCCTTTGTCCACGCTGTCCCCCTCCCACCCCCGGACTCCTCTGCCTTGGCACGAGTCCCCAGGGTGGCCCGCGGTGAGCCGGGGACCAGCACGGCCAGCACGGGCTCAGGGCAGCTCCACTCGGCATGGCCCCCCTGAGGAGCGGGTGGGCACTCATTCCTGCTTCCGACGCGGGGACTGGGGCCCTGGGGGGGCCAGACACTGGGTCCCGGGCCAGCGGGGTGCGCCGCCTCAGCGGGCTAGAGGAACCCTCGTGTCGGCCATTGCTTGCTAGAAGGTTACTGCTGGTCGTTCATGTCTTACCGTGGGACAGGGAGCAGGAGGGCGGGTGGGGGGTGCCCCCGTGTGACGTACTGAAGGACGTCCCAGCCAAAACACACACAGAAGGAAACGCTTTGGAGAAGGCGTGGCAAAGCCAGCGTTCACTGAGCACGTGACGTGGGCCAGCCACGCCACAGACGGTGCCTCACGGATGCGGCCTGGCGCACGCCACACCACGTGGATGAGCGGGCAGCCCGCCTGCTGGGGCCAACGGGTACCGGCAGGCAGGATGTCAGTGTACACCTGAAAGCCCTGGGCCCAGCAGGTCGCGTTGGTCACCCGCCCACCCCCCCAGGGTGAGGCGGACTCCCCTGGTTTTGTGAATGGAAGTCCTGCGGCTCCGAGAGGGGCGGCGACCGGCCCAGGCTCCTCTGGGGGCAGGTGGGCCGGTGTCTGTCCGATCCCAACTCCACGAGCTCTGGCCACAGTCCCCCAGGCAGGGCCTTGAGAAGCCATTCCGCCGCAGCCGGAGGCTCCAGGTCGTCCGTGTGACTGGCACCTTAAGATTTATGTGTCAGTGAAAGATTCCTAGTTCCGTTGGGGGAAAAAATGGCAAAAACCTGAAAACGGTTTTCAAACGAAGTTCGTGGCTCAAGGCAAGCAAGCTTCCTCTGTAAGAAAGCAGGCTTTCGACGGCCAACTGCCGCTGTGGGGGCAGCGGCCCCTCGACCCTCCGTTGTCTCCGTGCTGGCAGTCCCCGTCGCCCTACTGTGTGTGGAGCCGCGGATACGGGGACGTTTCTGCTGCCGCATTTGTGAGATGATTTTTTTGAAGAGAAATTAGTTCGTTCCTTTGATTATCGATCCAGGCTCAGAAGCCAGTACCAGCAGCGATCTCAACCAGGAGCTCGGCCCGGAACGGACTTGCAGCCAAGTACGGAGGGCCCTGGGTCTTCGCCCCGTGAGCAGGGCGCTGGCTCCCACAGGCGGGCACGCAGCGTGCCCCACCCCGCTCCCTCCCGGGGGAACCACTCCCCCACATCTGTCCCCCACATCGGCGCCGCCTGCTTTGGAAGTTGCGTAGGGGAGTCGCGGGCTGCGGAAGGTCGTCATCGTGATGTCTGTCACACCCCGACGAGGCGCGCGGCGCTGCCTGCACGCTCGCTGGAGCTCCTGCGGGTGCGTGCGCACCCCCGTGCGGGTCCCAGGGCTGTCTCAGCCGTCACTCCTCGGAGGCCGTACTCGGCCGGGGGCTGGCTCCTAGCTGTGCTCAGGGAGGCGTCACCCCTGTGTGAATCTGTCGTTTGAAACCCATCGTAGCGAGGAATCCAGCAGGGCGGTTTGGTGTCTGAGTCGCGGGGAAGTTTCCTGAATGCCGAGGTCATCGGCGCCCTGGACTCCAGCAGACAGGCGGGGAGCAGGGACAGGGGCTGGTAGCGCTCTGGCCGCCAGAGGAGACCCGATGTCTGGGGAAGGCACTGCCCCCTTCCAGCCCCAGGGACACCCAACCAAACGCTGGCTTATCCTGGCATCCGGGAGTCCTGCCTCGAACAGCCACGCCCCAGGCAGGGGGCGTCCCACCATTTCTGTCCTGCTGGCCGGCGTTACCAGTGTGACATCTTGATAATCCGGGCTCCGTACCCCCAGGAAAGGTTAGAGGAGGGAGGCTGCGCCGTGTCAGGACGCGTCACAACCCGGGTGGCCGTGGGTCCGGGTGCTGCCGTCACCGCGTGCGAACCCGGTCTCAGCTCCGGCCTCCTCCTCCTCTCTAACTCGGTTTTCTGCTCTGTGCCGTTGGAACGCTAACACCCGGGGGATTGCAAACGTTCAGTAAAGGTATTTTCTGGAGGCACCTTGCACGAGCTGGCACTCGGAAAATGCCAGCCCCACGTCCCTGCAGATACAATGTCACTGCAATTGTGCCCGCAGTTCGGCCCGCAACTTCCTGGCTGACACGGCAAAAAGGAAGGCACAATGCCTGCATTGTGGGCAAAAGAATGTGCCTGGTTCTTCAGGAAATACAAACACCTTCCTGGTGCTCGAGTCTGAGACAGCCTGACTTTGAAAGCCCGAGTTACTCAGCTGATGGGGTTTGTCGCGATGGTCTCGCCCCACCCCCCACCATCAGGAAGGCGGGGAGGCCACCTTCCCCTCCCCACAGCATGGACCGACCCGCGGGGGCAGGGCGGAATTAAACGTGGGCGCTCAGGCCCTGGACTCCACAGGA
This sequence comes from Glossophaga mutica, assembly GCA_039655065.1. Taxonomy (NCBI): domain Eukaryota; kingdom Metazoa; phylum Chordata; class Mammalia; order Chiroptera; family Phyllostomidae; genus Glossophaga; species Glossophaga mutica. Next base: position 175,169,623 of record CM077307.1, read on the forward strand.
GTCAGCGCTGTCCCCACACTTCTTTCCCCCCTCGTTTCAGTGGCCCCCTCGAGGTGACAGCACAGAGCAGAAGGGCGGGAAGTCTGGGGTCGAGGCGCACCTGGCCTTGCGTGCTGCCACGCGTAAGGGACGCAGGGACGCTCGCACCTTTGCAGGGTCCCTGTGAGGCCGAGGAGGTAGCAGCCTCTCCAGAGCGGCCCTCCGTCTTGGCACCAGCGACGGGAAGGAAAGGGGGTGACGGGGGTCTTCTCTGCACCTCTGTACAATCAGAGTGTAGAGCCTGCTTGGTCAGGGCTGCGTGAGCCGGCCACACGTCACCAGGGCTTCGTGAAAGTCTCGGGGTGCTGTGGGTGGGCTGGGTCCAAGGGCTGATGGGCGCCGGGGTCCAGAGCCCAGAGCCTGCCGGGATGCCTGCATCGGGCAGGCGGGCCTGTCCCCGCTCCCTCTGCCTGAGTCTCCAGAGTCTGGGTCCATTTGCAACTTCAAGCCGAAGGTTCAGATCCCGCCCGAGGCCAGTGCGTTGGCACAGAAGGTCACACCCCACCGACGTCCTCTGCACAGAGGGACTGGGGGCTGCCGGGACCACGGGTCCTACGGGAACGGACTCCAGTTGAGGACGAGGTTTGCCGTGACCTGTGGGCACATCACCCACGTTCTGAGAGCTTCCGCTTCCTCCTCCATGAGGCGAGGAGGGTGGTTCTCAGCCCTTCACTCCGAGATGGGAGTTCCGTGGGGTGATAATGCTGGGGTTAAGACACCCAGAACCCCCTGCATGGTAGCCCTGGCCTTGCTGTCGCCATGGTAACGGGGCGCTTCAGTTCTTTGATAAAAGGAGCAGCTGGGAAAGGAGCTTCCCATCCCCTCTGGAAGGAGCCTTGTCAGAACTTGGCTGCTCGTGAAGGGGACTCCCCACCCTCCCAAGCCAGAGGCCGGGAGGAGGGAGGCTGGTTCAGGCCACTGGGGATTCCTGCTGGGGTGGCCGCGGGACCTGGTGTGGGTCCGTCAGAGACCTCTGAGGCCTCTGGTCAAATTCAGGCGCGACCTTGAACTCCATCCAGTTTTCCCAAATTCCACTTCCAGAGCTTCTACCTTTTCCTCAATCCAGCCCTGTTTTAAACGAGCCTTTAAATTCTTCCAACTTGCTTGTGAACCTGAGATCTGAGTTTGGGGTTAGGCGGGAAGGGGGCATTTCGGAGTCCTCGGTGGCGACACGCTAGGTAAACAGTTGACTTGGTAAGGACACGGTGCTGCGTGACCACAGAGCATCGTGCCTGCCTGCCTCTGGGTGCTGGGTCGTGATGGCCCCCTTCCATGGCCCTGGGGACCGCTCCGCATGCGGCCTGTCCCCAGGAGGTGGTTCTTGACCAAAGCACGGGGATCCCCTAATGTTGGGGGCAACATGGCCCCATGGCTGAGAGCCTGGTCCTGGCTGGATGTGGTTTCCGGCTCCGCCTCTTCCTGACCCTGTGACCTCCTGCATCTGCTCCAGGGTCGTCCCACGCACGTCTCTGGATGGATTTCTTGGCATCGCAAATCCCCTCCTCTTCGATAACTGCCTGTCCTCCTGAACTTGACCTCAGTGGTGCCGTGTGACAGGGCTCCGTCCTCTCACCCGTTCCCGTAAAGGAGAAAAGGGCATCGTGAGGATTAGGTGGTTCCTGGACAGAGAGCGTCCACCGCCGGGCAGGTGGCCGCAGCTCAGGGCCAGCCCGGCCCCTCACTGGGCCTCCCCGTCTCCCCTCCCGGATCACAAGCTTGTCCACACAACCCCGTGTCCTTGGGCCCCACGTGCGGAGACCACTGAAGCGCAGAGATGACGTGGGTCCTGCCCACGGGCTCCCCGCAGTGAGCGGGCCCGGCCCCGGCTTGGGGGGCGTCCACTCCGCGTCTCCCTCCCTCCTTCGGGCTTGGACTTGGGTTCCGGGGCAGACAACCGGCCACGCCCGAGGCCAGGGAGGACGGGGGTGCCCGCCGTGCGTGAGACTCACGCCCGCCCCCTGTGGCTTCTCCACGCGGACCCGAACGCCCGGGATTACACACTCACTGGAGGCCGCTCACATCCGCACATTTTGGGGCGATTCCTTGCATTGTGAAGAAAGAAGACAGTCTTCCTTGAGTGTGAGGGGCGCACCGCCTTCCGGGGGGGTGGAGGGCCGACCTTCGCAGGCTGGCCAGCGGAATGCGGGTCGGACGTCGCATGCCTGCGGCCGCTCGCGGTCCCCAGGGGAGCACTGCATAGAGGGTCCCTGATGGGGCTTTGTTTCCCAGTGAAAGCCGCGGGGTCCCTCCTCCACAGGCGGGCCACTGAACTGTCGGCGGCGGCCGGGGGACCGTCGGTGCTTGTCCTCGGGAACCGCTTCAAGCCTGGGGACACTTCCGTTCCGAGCTCAGGGACGGGTGCACCTGTGCTGACCTTCCGTCGTGACCTCCGCGGTCAGCGGGGGCGTTGGGCTCTTTCTCTCTCGGACGACACAGGTGATGCGGAGGACAGTCCCCCCGTCCCCGCCGTTTTAGAGCCAGTCCCTTCTCTCTGCGTCCCACGCGGATTCTTAGCGGGGAGCTGACGGGCCTGATCAGCCAGTGAGGTGGGGGAGCATCAGACCGAAACGCTGGTGTGTTTTGGGCGGAATAACCGGCAGATCTTTCATTTACCTGGTTCACTACTTTTCAAAGTCTTTCCTAGAAATAGTTAACGCACGTCCCTGGTGCGGATGCCGCCTGCCTGAAAAAGAATTGCGCCGTTTTCAGAAAGGTGTTCTTCTTTCCTTGCGGTGCTCGCGGGTTTTCTTGGTCCCTCAGCGACATCCTCCGGGTGTCTGTGATGGGCGCCCATAGGGGCCACTTCCGGGGACTCGGAGGCTAGAACCCACGCTGACGGATGGCCAGCCTTCGACCCTGCCCCTCCGTCCGGCTGGAGGCCCCTTTATTTCTCCCTTGCCCTTCCTTCCTCTCCACCTGCGCCCCAGGTGTGGGCTCTGCCCCTTGACCTTTAAATAGCCGCCGACCCCAGCTCCGTCCCCGCTGCCCCTGCCCTCGGGAGCACCACCCACCCCTCGCCTGGACCACCGGAGTAGCTTCTCTACTGCTCCCCGACCCCCTGTCCACACTCAGCACCCCCGACCTTTCTCCGGGCTCCCGGTCCAGGCATGCCGACTCCTGAGCTCGCTGCTGGGTCCGCTGTGGGGGTTCCTTGATCATTAACCCAGCGCCGTGAGGACTATTCTCCCTGTTGCCAAGGTGAGGAAACTGAGACTCGTGAAGGTTAAGTGACTTGTCCCAAGGTCAAAGCCGGGATTCAGATTATTCACTCTGCGCATTCTCTAGCTTCCTTGCCTTTGCTCATGTCGTCTGTCCACGGATCTTATTGTGGAGACAGACGCCAGGGCTTGGGCCTGGGACACGGGGTCAAGTGCTGCTGCCGCCGCCTGTCACGGCCCAGGGCTCAGGGACCGCGGCGCCTTCCCCTGGTTTCAGGGGTCTGTCTGCACACCTGTCTTGTGGACATCCTTTAGGGCAAAAACCTTCAACTTCCGTCCATGTGCTTTTTTTAAATCTCTGAAGTCCTCGGCAGTCGGCCCAGCACGGCCCATAGTAGATGCTCAGCGCACAGGGCCGCCTCGGGGTTAGCACATGCCTTCTCCTTCGTTCATCCGCGCAGTAGCGTTCTCTGACTTGTGGTTCGTGCGCCAAACTGCCCGAATGGTAACGTGACGGCTGGAGATGGCAGGAAGCACCAGACGAGCCACTCGTTCCGTCTCTGGTTGCAGGTCTGCACCTTGCTTTGCCGCCTGTGAAGTGAGATGGAACCGCCCGCATCACGGGGCAGCCGAGGTGGCACCCATGTGGCCTCGCGTTAGTCCTGCCGTCCTCTGTGGCTCAGACGGAGCGGCTGGAGGGAGGACATGCAGCCGGGAGGAGCCGTGGGGGCCAGCTTTCTGCTTCCGGAGCTCCCGGTGTCGGGGGCGCTCAGTCAGGGAAGCCTGGAGGGCCGGGGCCGGACGGCAGGATCGGGGGGAGCCTCGGGCACTCCTGGCGGCTCTGGGCAGCTCGCTGGGCCGGGGACAGCGTGAGGAAAGCACGAATCGGGGACCACTGCGCGGTCTCCTCGGGAAGGCGAAACACCATTCGTGTGGGCCAGGGGCCTCTAGAAAGTTCCGCCCTGAACACCATTGACAGGAGGCACACTGTGGGTTCCGAGTGGATCGCTGAAGGGGAGCTGGAGCTGGGGAGGGGAGGTGTCCGTGAACCCCGTGTCCATCGTGGTGGCCTCCCCTGCGGCTCTCCCCCGGAAACTTCCAGGCCCCGGCAGGCAATCTGCAGAGCTGTTCCCCAGCACCTTCTGTTCTTCTGATCCACGCCCACCCAACCGGCACAATGCCCTTTCCTTCCCCATTGGCTGCAGTTGACCTTGCGCACTAATGAAGTCGCTTGGGTTAATCCGGGTGAAGTAGACTGTTGGACTTGTCCCTTTGCCACGAGTACAGAATTGACGGGAGCTAGCATTTTAATTAACAGCAGCAATTGTTATTTTTAAATTTAGAAGCACAATTTAAGTCTCCTTTCATTCTGCGTCCACGGGAGTAGCGAGCCTCCTGAATAATTGTTTAACGCCACGGCTCATCCGTTAGGTGGCCGTCACTTCACCCTGGGCCTCTGTAGCTGCTGCTGTTGACAGCTGCGTGAGAGGACAGTCACCAGCCAGCCCCGCACACGCACGGCTAAGCAGCCTGCTCACAGGCCTCGGGCCCCCTGGAGCACCGCGGGGGCATTTCACATCAGCGCTCCAGAAAAGAACTCCTGCAGATGGTGGCGAGCTATCGGAGATTTTCTCCGAGGCTCAGTGAACATTCGTTAGCTAGGAAGACGTCTTCCGGAAAGATTCTGAGTTCAGTAACCACAAACATCTTCAGCAGCAAGCCCATTTGGAGTGCCTTCCACAGGGCCACTCCCAGTGGGAGGAGTAAAGCAGGCCTTGCTTTCCAGAAATGCTCTCCTCTCGGCCCCACTCACCCCGCTGGGGCGAGAAGAACAGCTTCAGATCAAGTGTGATCAAGGTGCTGGCCCAGGTCAGCAAGGAGGCACAGGGCCTGCAGATGAGGCAGCCCGTGGTGAGGTCCCTGCCACCCGGAGCTGGTCCTCTACCCCACCTTTTCTCCCGCCTTGCGCAGTCGGTGGAGACATTTAGGCGGGTTCAGGTGTGGTCACCAGGGCCCCTTCACACTGGCGCCGTGTTACACCTGGCCCTAAGCACCGACCTCAGGGGGAGCTGAATTTCAGAGGCTCTTCTGGAAGGGGGGCGTGGCCCTCGCACATGCTTGTGCAGGTTTGGAATCGCAGCGTTTCGATCACTTGGTCACAGCGATGTGACATGGCGTCCGTCCGTCCGGCACGGGGTTCTGGCCGCCTGCCCTGGGCCAGGCGCTGCCCTAAGCACGTGGCTGTTTCTCTCTGGTTTTACTAGCAAAGGACGTGGGCCCCCGTGTGGACTATAAAATACCATCTCCGAGCAGGCGAGCCCACAAAAACGGGCTGAGAGTCCAATGGTGGTCCGCTGGTCGCCGGTTTTTCCATTACAGGGTGATTTGTGTTTCAGCCCTTTACCCCAGGTCGTGCTCACCAGCGAACAAGCGGTAGTGGGCAAAGAGGAGAGCCATCCCGTTGCACCCAGGGGTTCCCTTTTTCCGCAAACTGGAAAAGGATGTTGACATGTGATGTTTGTGCAGAGACCGTCCTGATGCACCGTGAGGAGCGTGGGTCTCCCTGGGCGCAGTGCCCACCCATCCCCCAGGCCAGGACCCTGGGGTCCCCCAGCACGGGAAGGGACTCGGCCACCGTCGTCTTGGGCATTGCCTTGACTCAGTTTACTGCAATCAAGTGGGGTGCGGCAGGGGGACAAGACAACAGCCAGCACCCAGGAGGCAGGAGAATAGGTTTGTGGGGTTCTTCTGGGTGGGACCCCACTGGGGAGAAGAGTGTGGCAAAGTGAGGCAGGCTTGGTCCCAGGTGTGTCCCTGAAAACGGGCTGAGGGAGGGCGGCTCACTGAGGACCCCTTGGGAAGTGGCAGGCCTTCGGTAGGGTGTGGCGTGCTGGAAGCAACGTCCCCTCCGACAGGCCAGCGGCTCTGGGGCGCCCTCGCTCCGGGAGAGGGCTCCGTGGGCACCCCACGGCCGAGCAGAGACACCCATCGTCACAGCGCGGCGACGGCCTGTGGTCGGCGGGCATGAGACAGGGCCACGAGCATCGGCCCCCTCCCTCGCGGAGGTCTGTGAGGGGACGCCCACCGTCTTTGCTGAGCAGCTGCCCATGAATAAGTCTAGACGCCACCCCGTGTTTACAAGTCCAGCTTGTCTCGGAGATTGACAAGATGGCTGCTCGAGCAGACGGGCCTCCTTTCCAGCACTGGCAATGCTGTTTCAGGAATCGCTCCCCCGCTTCAAGGTGGCGTGCTGGCTGCAGGGTGGGTGGGCGGAGTAAGGCTCACCCCACTCCTGTCATTCGGGCGGTTTGTCTCTGCCGGCAAGGCGGGGCGCGGGTTCAGCAGCAACTCCCAGGCTTTTTCGTGCAGTAGAAAGTGCTGGAATTAACGGCCTTGCCGGTACAGGAAAGGTGCACCGGGAAACCGAGAGGCCTGGCGGAGTGGTCTGGGCGAGCATCTGCACCCCAGAGGCCAGGGCGGGAGGCCAGGGCGTGCTGCGCTCTCCTCCCCCCGCCCTCCCCACCTCCGCCTGGAAGCAGAGAGCATCATGGAGCTGAGGGCCATCCTCGCTGAGCCCCCCACCCGCTCCCTGGCTCACTGAGTGCCGGTTTCAGGCCGCTGTTGTCTGCGCTCAGGTAGCGACTGCCCTGCTCTTCGGGTCATCCATCCGAACGCCGCATCGTCTGGGTCCTCGTCCTTGAGTGTCACCAGGACTGGCAGAGAGCGACACTCCTCGCACTTCCACGGTGCCCCGATCAGGACACCTCGGTGTCGTGTCGGGGAGGTGGGAGCCCGAGAGAAGGCGGCCACCTGGACTTGGATTTGTGGGCGCTTGCTTCACAAAACGTTAACCCGTCGTGAGCTCTCCGTTGTAGATACAGCCTCTGTGGAGAACGGTGCGTGCAAACATTTGTTAGAATGTGGATGTGCCTCCGGGCATTTCCCAGATGCGGCTGCCCGTTGCAGAGGGGAGGTTGTGCGCACGGTGCTTCAGCCAAGGCCGTGTCCGGGGGGGGGCGGGGGGGGGCGGGTCACTTCTTTCTGAATGTGGAAAGGTTGCCCAGGCCTGCCCACCTCACAACTTGACAACTCAGAGATAATTTTCATGTGTTCCCTAGGTGGAACCGGCCCATGCGCCCATTCTAAATGCTGTGGCCGCGTTTCGGTGTTTGCAAGGTTGCGGCCGGTCTTTGCGTAGCCCCTGAGCCGTCGGGACGGAAGTCTGCCGTGCAGCCACTTCCTGTGCCCTCGAGCCTTGTCCCCACTGCCCCGCACGGCGGACTTTCTCTGCTCCATGTCCTCACACCAGCGCCTCCCCAGGGTGCAGCTGGGCATCCCCCCGCTCCGGGCTCTGGGAGCACGTGGCTGTGCTTGGACACTGGGGACAGACCCCTGTGGTCAGCGGGTCCAGGCCTCTGGGAGCCCGGCCACTCCCACAGGCTCTCTGCTCCCCACAGGAAGTACGTGGCCTGCCTGGCCCTTTCCAGATCCTTCTACCCTGCACACCACCGTGGAGCCCTTGCTCGAGCGAGGCATTCTCCAGGATGGGCGTCACCCTGGACAGAATGTCCTTCGTGGAACAGGAATCACAGCCTCACTGGGGAAAGGAGACAGAAAGACCGGACACACAAATGTCCCTGCAGCGTGGGCCGGATCCCCCCGTGCCGCCCCCCAGGAGTGGTGCCAGCGACCCTGGGACACTGTGCACTGGTGCCCGGTGCCCACTGGTCCACTCTGAGTCTTCTCATCCTCTAAATGGGACTCAGTGTGTGCGCCTCCTGGGGCGGGCGGCGGGCTGCGTGGGCGGCGGGCTGCGTGGGCTACGGGAGAGACGGCGTCACAGCCACTGAGGCGCTTGACCGACATCCATCTCCTCTGCTGCCCCGGAGGATGGCGCTGCCCCAGATACGACCAGGGGCCTGGCCCCTGGTGGAAGGGCACTGTGCAGGCGCCTCGATGACACCCTGCCCCCACAGCGGAGCAGCCCCTCGCCCCGTCCCCTCGTCCCGTCCCCTCGTGTGCCCGTTCCGCCTTGTCCAGCACTTCGCTCCATCTGCAGCGGGCCCGGGGGCTGAAGGAGCTGTTCTCGTGACAAAGGCTGGCGTTGGAGGATATTCTGGTCACTTGGTTTTCTTCTCAGCTTCTGTGCTTCGAGAAGCCGCTGCCTGTGGTTTCGCGCTGACCCGTGTGCGCCCCAAAGCAGCGCAATATGTGATCTATTTGTGGAGCCCAGCCTTCTGTGTACCCTTGCTTTGTGGAAGAAATAGAACAGGGTGTGGGGGAGGGGCGAGGGGGTTGGGGGGGTAAATGGTGACGGAAGGAGGCTTGGCTTGGGCGGGTGAACGCGCAGTGCGGTGCACAGATGACGTGGTATAGACTCGCACATCTGAAACCTGTATAATTTTACTGACCAGTGTCACCCCAACACAGTCAACAGATAAAAAAGACACAAAACAAAAATAAAACAGCCTTGGTTCAAAGGCTAATTTAAAACCACTACTTGTGTGGGACGGGGGCGTCGTCGATCTGGCTTACCCAGTTATTAAACCAGTGTTGACAGGGACCCCCCGACCCCCGCTTCCAGCGTGACCGGGGTCTTCCTGGGCTGCAGCCCTGCCCGCCCCGGCCCGGGACACGCTCCGCGCTTCGCTGGGCGTGAGTTGACGGGGGCGTCCCTCGGCCTCGCGTGGCAGGCCGACTTTCTTCTGCATTCCCGTGGGTCCTCCTGAAGGGGTCACGGTGCTGCCCCCTCCTGGCTTGTCCCCACGCGGGGCCCCAGGCAAACAGCGCGAGTTGCTCTTTCCAGGTTCTTTCTGGGGATCAGCTCTCCCCGCGAAAAGCGGGTCTGCATCCCCCATGCTCCCCCAGCGCCCCGCACCCTCCTGCGGTCTGCTGCCCCGTTGCACTCTGGGAAGCTATGATGCCGGGTGTTACTCCGCAGCGTCTGTGGCTTCTTGAGAATTCTCTATGTAGACAACCGTGTCCCCTGAGAATAGGGAAGTATTTTTTCTCTTTCTGATTTACATGTCTCTCCTTCCTTGTCCGTGTCTTGCGGCACCGACCGGGACCTCCAGTGCACGTTAAACAGGAGGTGAGAGGGGACACCCTGGCCCCGGCCCCAGGGCGGGGTGCGGGGGCCCGTTCAGTCTCCCACCGTTAGGAGTAACGGGAGCTGTGGATTTGCACGCCTAGACTGGACAGTTCCCTAGCGGCCAGATCCGCTACTTTGGCTTCTTCTGCTCCCACGCCACCTCGCAGGGCAGCTGCCTGGTGAGCGCAGCCTGCTGGACTTGCGCGGTGTGGGGTCCCTGTTGTCCTTGCCACCAAGTGTCCAGCGCGGCCATGCCTCGGGTCAGAGGCAGTCTGCTTTGGCGGGACACGCCATGCGCTGTTTGGGAAGCAGTGCCGATCAGCCCCATTGTCTTGCAGGCCGAGCGAGCAGCGACAGCGGAGCACGTGTCCAGCCGCAGGTCGATGCAGGCTGCGGGCCCGCCCGTGAGGCTGCCTTCCGGGCCACGCGCACCAGAACGAGGGGCACGTCTGCCAGGTGAGGGACGGAGGGGCGACACGGGGTCCGTCCGTCCAAGGGCACGGCGCTTGCCCGTCAAAGGGCGAAGTGCTGGTCCATGCTACGTCGTGCGTGAACCTCGGAAACACTGCAGATGCCGTACGTACACCGCAGGCCCCCCTTTCTATGAAGTGCCCAGAATAGGCGCATCCACGGACAGCAAGCGGATGAGCAATCGCCAGGGGTCCCGGGCGGGGTGAGCACGGGCTGGGGGTGGCAGCGGGACCAGCGAGTTAGGGAGCTAATGTGCATGGGGCTTCTCTTGAACGACGAAGATGTTCTGGCAGGAGATTACGGTGGTGGTTTCGAAACTCCCGACTATGCTGAAACCTATCGAATTGTGCACTTTAAACGGGGGACTTCATGGCGTGCAAGTTACATCTCGGCGAAACTGTTTTCAGAGGGACCGTGGAGTTAAATGAGTGGGGAATGAGCAAGCCGAGTGATGACCAACAGGGGTCGGGGGCAACCCAGGCAGGAGTGAGAGGCTGACTCCGGAGAAGCTGGGCTGAGGGGACTGCGTCAGGGGGAGGGGGCATCGTAGGCTACAGACGGAGCAGCTGACCGATGGGGCGCCTTGGGGCGAAGCACCAAGAGTTTCAGATCTAGGTCAGCCACCACCCTCCACCATCAACCCACAATCAGGCATCACAGGAGAGTTCGGGGCAGGACACTTTGGAAAGCGGATGATTTCAGCAAAGAGCAGCTGCGGTCGCGTGGGTAAAAAGGCCTCAAGGAGACCCGAACGACGAAGCAAAACCGGGCACCTTCAGCCGGTGATGCCGAGACAGAAGTGGCCAGAATTAGCAGCTGAACTTTTCAACCAGGAAACTCACTCTTTGTTTCTCTTCCTTTTTCAGACTACAGCCGGCATTCTCCCTGGGTGAGTACAAAATTTTAAAAAATTATTTCTGATGTGTAGCCAACTAGCTGAGTAATGTGGCGGGGGCGTTAGTTGTTAGAGAACCGTTACCTTCCGGAGAGAGCCGGCCAGGTGGTCAGCACCGGGCACTTCTCCTCGTCCCCACCGGCCCGAGCCCCCTCCGGTTGCCTTCCTCTGTGCGTGTGTTTCCAGTCTGGCTCGGCTCTCAGCCTCCCGACACGTTCCGTTGAGAACGACGCACTTCCCACCCGCTCCCGCTGCACCGGCTCGCCCTGCCTCTTCCGGGGCCTCGCCTCACCGCGGTGGCGCAAACCTGATGACTCTTAGGGAGCCCAGCGGCGCAAGGTGGCATCGACCGTAGCTGCTCCTGGGACCGTAGCTGCTCCTGGGACGATCGGCTGTGGGGAAGGCTGCTGAGAAGGAGTTTTCCCGATTGTACTTGCGGTGCAAAGAGAAAAGTGTAGTCTTCCCATCATCTTCTGCCTTTTGAGGTCCTGGCCGCTGTGCGTGGTCTTGCCGTCCTGTTATTTAGAGGCAGAAATGCCATGTCTCTGCTGTGTTCTGCTTCATCGGCTTATGGGGTACGTTCCCTAAAGGAACTTAAACAAGAAAACCTAAGTGCTTTCGGAGTGGCCGCAGCCCCCAGGCAGGTGGCGCCCGGCCCAGTGAGATGCAGACGCTCAGCTTTAGTGAGTGAACCAGGACGTGGGCGGGTAGGAAGCTGTGTGTCTGAGACGCCTCACCTTCTTTGAAGTACCCGGACTCTGCTCTGAAAGACCCTAAGGTCCACGGGGCCATTATTTGGCCCCCGTTGGCCTTCTCTTTGCAGGGCGGGGGTGGGGGCACCCTCCCTGGCACTGTGTCCTCGGGGTGTAAATGCTCACGGTTATTCCTGGAGCAACCTGGTGCCTTTTCGCTGCACGGACCAGGTTGCTGTCCGGAAGGAATGCCACATGATACAGGATGATGCAGCCAGCGACGTATCATCGGGACGGAGGGCAGGAAGGTCTCCGAGTGCCACCTGCTGAGACAGTTGCATTGTCCACCTTCTGTCATGTCATCAGATGCTGTCCGTTCTGAACGGCATGACCTCCTTGGGACCAAAGACGAGGGTCATCACGGGGTGTCGGTCACGGGACAGAGACCCGGTGACAAGGGGCCTGCAGTCTCTGTGGCCTTCGATGGCTAAACGAGAGACACTGGCTCGTTCCCACGGGGGTGAGTGGACCTGTAGGGGCTGCCATGCTGGCACGAACCGGTGGAGGGCCGGGCGCCGCGGACGTGCCTCCTTCCGAGATACAGGGCCTCACCTCGGCTCCCTCAGCTCTCGGCTCCGCCCCGGCCCCTCCGCACCTGTCCTGCCACCCGTCCTCTCCAGGACTGGTGGCCTCTTGGCGGGTTGACCGGCTGCCATGAGTGGTCACCCGCCCTCTCAGCTGGGACCCTGTGACTTACATGCTCCCGGGGCTTCCCAGTCCCTGCATTGTCTCAAAGCCAGGGACAGATTCGGAAGCTGGTCCACCGTCCAAAGGTAACTGAGCGCTTGTCCAGGAGTCGACTTCCTACCGCTGTTCCCACCGAAGGTGCTTGGGAGCCAGAGCCGCTCGGGGCAGCATCGCCCAGTCCTCGGGCCCCCCTTCGCCTCTGTGTCCGTGGGGCAGTGACGTCCCGCTTCAGGGAGCAGGGAATTCCTGGAGTAAAAGTGCTTCCGCTCCCAGGACCTCTCTCTCTCTCTCTCTCTCGGAGACGAGGCAGCAAGCGGCCCTGGAAGCGTGGACCCGGGTCTGCGCTGGCCATCCGACCTGTTGCCGCTGGCGCGTGCCCGCCGGGAGTCAGGGTGGAGCCTCGGGTCGGTCTCCCGCCCCCGGCGGTGTTCCGGCTAAACCGCTGAGGCTTTTCCAGTGCGTTGGAGTTTCAGCTAGCAGGAAAGAATTTATTTCACATTTGTGGAATTAGAAACTTGCTTTTCAGCCAGTGAGAGCTAAATAGACAGCCCGCCCCGGGGAGGGCGGGAGAGAGCCGTCGGCGGTCCCCAGCCTCGGTCCACGCTCCGCAGCAGGCTGGCTGCAGAGGGGCCCAGCAGGCCCCCGCCCAGCAAGCACGCGGACTGCGCTCCCCTCCTGTCCCCCCGTCCATAGCTCACTTCCTGGGATTACCGCGGCACTGGAGTGAGGTGACCCCAAGGAAGCGCTTGCAGTTGTTAGCGTCGTCACAAAACCACAGCAATAGTTGTCAACTTTTAAAGCAGGCACTTAGAGAGTCGCGAGGCGTGCGCCGGCACAGTCGTGGGTACCGGAAGGACCCTCCCTTTCTAGCCACAGCCCCTCGTTTTCAGCAAGGAAACCAATACTATGCTAATGTTGGATTTTTAAACAAAAGAAAAGTCAAATTTTTCCTGGTTAAACTGGATTGAGAGGAGTCTTTTCAGCACAGCCCCCACCCATTCTCATGGTTTCCTTTTTCTCTTGTTTCCTTTATTTAAAAACAAACGTGGAAAGTAATGCCACCGTTCTCACCGATCACCTGATGGGAGCAGCGCTCCCTCGAGTGGGGGATGCTGGCAGCTCCGTGGGTCTCAGCTGCGCAGCATTTCAGTAATGCAGCGGGGGTGCAGAACGAAGAACCGACGAAGGCACAGAGTTGAGGTTCGGGTATCTGCTCCAGGCTCCCTGAGGTCTTGCGTTGTTACACCGGAGGGTGCCCCCAGTTACCGAGGTTAGAGGATACCGCGACCTGACCACTTCGCTCTGGCTCGTGGAACTACCAAAGGAATGCAAGAAGACTCAAGTCAGCGCTGATTTGAAATGCAACCTAGAACGGTCACGCGCCCGCCTGTCCTCCGGAACGATCCATGCGTCCTCCTCGATCCATCTCAACACGTGTGACTTTTGTCCCACACGTCACCTTTCTGCCTTCGGGCTGGCCGGATTGGCCACTGTGCCGGGGACAAAAAGAATGGGACGGCTTCCCAACGAGGTGTGCTCCGCCTGGGCAGGTGAGCCGCCGCGACCACAACCACCGCCCCGGCCCCGCTTCCGTCTGTGCGGATGGACTGGCCGCACTCCGTGCCTGTCCTGGCCCCGAGGCTGCAGAAAGACACCGAGGACTTGAAGACTTTCTACAAGATCCGACTCCTGTTCCCTTCCTTCACCCTGGCCTTGGGTTTCTATCAGCACCTGCGGGCTCCACGGCCTTCCTTTCCGAGCAGAAACCCTGGACGGACGGACACCTTCCTCGCTCGGAGGCTGAGGGAGACGCTGACGCCACTCGGAGGAAACCCAGCCTCTGGACCTGCTGGCTCATCGGCCGAGCGGATCCGTCCCTCAGTATTTCCATTGCCACCCCACACACCCTCCCTCCCCCGAGGGAAGTTCCAGCCTCCTTCCAAGAAGTGCCTCTTAAAGGAGTCTGCTCAGTAAGCGTCTGTCGCGTAGCAGAGGCCTGGGCTTCAGCGGTCACGGTTTCCCCTCGGAGGACCGGACACCCAGATTCCCTGTATAAACGCGCGTCTCGGCCGGCGTGCCCGGCAGAGCTGGACTCCCCGTCTAGAAGCCCGCGGCAGCTGTCAGACGGGAAACATGGGTCCTCGCCAACCAGGGTGGCTCCCCGCTGTCGGTCCAGAAGGAGGAGAGGTAAAGGGAAGCTCAGGGGAGACCCTCTCTGGTCGTGTGGGACTTTCGTCATCGTTGCGTGTCGTGAAGGTCCTGGGGCATTTGAACTGGGTTAGAGAGTATCGCCAGGAAGCCCTTGTGCAGGGAGCACTTGGCAGACAGCTCTGCCGGCCCGGCCCGGCCCGGCCCCTGCAGGAAACCTGGGTGTGGGCTCAGGAAGCCCTCCGAGTCCAGCACGGCCCAGCCGGGAGGGGCCTGCTGGAGAGGAGCGTCCGCCTTGGGGCTGCCGGGAACCCCAGGGGCGGCCCACCTCGGAGGAAAACAGTCCCCCGCCGTTGCTGGGCCCCGGGCTGGCTGGATGACACAGCAAAATCCCACTCATCTGAAGCCGGACATTTCCTATTTTTGTCATCCAACCCTCCCCCCTAATTTTCCTTAACAGCAAGATTGGTGAAGTGACATTTCAGTTCACGGTGACGTGGTCAGAAAGTGGGAGGTGCCGGGGCAGGGCGGGTCACTGAGCGGGTGCTCAGGGGGCCGTGTTCGGGGTGCGAGGCGGGGCTGCAGTCACCTCGTGGGAGCAGATGGCCTCGTGGGCTGCCGTCCGGACTGCCCGAGCAGCAGTGTCCGGCGCCCCGGGGGGGCGGGCCGGGCCTTTCCAGTGTGAGTCTCGGAGAGACCCACCGAACCCTGGACTTCTGTCCCGTCCACTAGGGGACGTCCCCGTGCACACCAGGACGCTGAGCTGCAGATTAGAGGCTTAAAAATTGCCAATTTGAAGTGACCTTTAAAAACCGCTTATTACGACGCGGAGTTTAGTATGAAGTGTTTGGAATGTGGGACTAGCGATTCCTGCGGCGCGCTGAACTAAACCCCGCCGCGTAATGGAATCTCTGAGCCGACGTTCTTCTCCTTGTTTTGAACGGAAGTGAGAATAAGCAAAAAGCAAACCTTGCATTTTTGTTCTTTTGTGACGGGGGCTGAACGGATTCTAATGCCTTCGAAACAACGTGTTGACAGCACTTAACCGATTTCAAGTAACTCTCCCGAGACTGACCTGCTGTCCGCCATCTGTGTGCAGGTGCCACGTCGCCCTTTCTAAAAGCTACCACGTTCCCATGTTGCTGCAGAAAAATTAATTTTTTAAAATGTCATGTTGGTGGAAATGTTTAGTCACAAAAAACAAAGCAAAGCAGGACCTTGCTGTATTTCCTACTTTGCCAGAGAATCTCAGTGCCTCAGGCTGCCGACAAACCGCGTTTCTGAAACGGCGCGTGCAGGCAAAGCGCTTGACCGTGGACACGGAGGCTGAAGTTCAGCATCTCGTCTGGGCCTCAGAGGAGCCTGGAGACAGCCTAGGTGTGCGCTCTCGCGTTCTCTCGTGGACTGGGAGACTCGAGCGGCCGGCACGGTGGGCGGGAAGGGTCAAGGCTCCAGAGTTTTCTGTGCTCATCACTGCCACCCAAGGGGGGAGGGGCACGCCAGGCAAGAGAAAATGAAATTTTCCATCATGAAAAATATTATTTTGCAGTTATTCACGAGTAGAGCACGTTCATAAATAGCATATCCCCTGGGTTCTGCACAGTTTGCTGGTAGATAATTACATTTTGGAACAATTTTCTGATCACTGGAGTTGATCTTGGCCAGAGCTCCCAACTATTTCCGCACGTTACCTGCTGACCGAATCGAGTTTCTAATCGCGATTCGCACACTCGCCGGTTTCCTTTCGACTGCCCGCCTCGGCCGGCTGTCTGTCCATTCACGCGCCCGGCGCTGACCTCCGGCAGGCTCGGGGTTGTGCCAGCTACTCACGGATGAGGTTGGAGATCTCAGATGAGGTGGTGGTTTTTTTGCACAGGAGCCTAGAAAAAGGTGGACAGAAATAGAGTTTAGTTCTAGAAAGCCGAGTGACTGAGACGTGTCCTGACTCCCACCTTTGTTTAAAAAGTCAAAGGCGGGTGAGAAGTTTGTCATGTTCTCTTTAAGACGTCAAGATCCGGGGCGATGCTTCTCCGGGTTTTGACCCAACAACAGACATGTCCCCGAAGCAGCCACAGCTCCATGTCACGCGTGCCTGGGGCCACGCGCCCCCGTCGCCCTCCCTTCTGCGAGGCAGTTTGTCATACGTGTTGGCAGTTTGTCATACGTGTTGGATAATCTCCACTTTGGCACTTTGTCTTCCTGTCTCTCAGCTGGATTTGCTCCTCCCACCCCCCGCCTGCCAAAGGAAGCAGGGACATGTAAGGGGGGGGTTTACTGATGGAAACAGGCTTTGAACCGCAGTCTGGTCCTTCCCACAGTGCTGCTCCTGTGCAGGACGTAAGAGCTGGGACCGCGTGCGCCGTGGCTTTAAAATGCAAGCAGAGAGGGCGGTTGCAAAACCACAGGTGCCTCGCATGCCGCTCTGGGAGCCGCTCTGGCAGGGGGCTCTGGGGGAGCGTGACAGTTTATTTGACCTGAAGGAGTGGTTTCCTGGGAAGGCGCATCACTTCATCCTGTCGGAAACCATGGAAACCCCCGGGGCACCCTGGTGCCCGCAGCCCTCAGCAGAGGGCGGGCTGGGAAGGGAGCGTGGCCGAGACCCAGGCAGGGCCTGAAGCATCCAGGCCCGCAGCATCGCTGTTCCCAAGACCCACGTTCGGCCCCCCTCCAGGGCGAGGCCGGCAGTGACATTCCGTGGCGCCGTTCCCATTGTGGGCGGATTTATTTAACTTTTAATGAGTGATTCACTGCCCAGAGCTGTATGTTTTTCTGCTCTTGAGCTGAGGATTAAGTCATGTTTCCTTTAAGAAGTGATTTTTGATACAACCTGAGCCCCGTGGCCCTCTGAGCGTTTGGGACAAGGGGATGCGGTGACGTCCCCGGGCTCTCACGAAACGGCAGTGACGATGTCATCCTCTGACCCTGGCGTCCTCCCTTAGAGGGGACGGTGCCTCAGTAAACTCTCAAACGTGCTTCTTTCCCTGAAGATGTTTCTGGAAATGGTTTTTATGCCCCAACAAACCCATCCTGCTCGGGCAGCCACGTGGAAGCCTTCCCGAACGGAAACCACGTAACACAGTTTCCACACGGTGCTTGTCACGCTTCCTCCGTTCTCTGTGTGGACTGCAGGTGGCCCCTGCCCGCCCAGCTGGCGTCTGGCCGCCCCTTCCGGCCCGTACCCTTGTTCGACAGCCGCTCCGGGGGTCGTCTTGCTTACGGCAGCTCTGAGCCCGTCCCAGGCTCACTTCCGCTCCCACCCACCTCGACCCCACGCATCCAGAGGCAGGAGGGCCGGGCCGGCCGTCTGTACAGCCGCGCGCAGGGACCGGCGAGCCGGGCGCACGCCCTCCAACCTCGTGCTCTCCACCTGGCACCAGGGACCCAGCGTCGGGTCTGCACGTGCTGCCCGGGAAGACGGGCTGTGTGCAGAGGCCGAGAAGGTCCGGCGGGCAGGGGGTGGTACCGATCGGAGGAAAACAGAGGTTGGTGTGGAGGGCGGTGGGGAGGTGGACCGCGCGGTGGAGTCAACAGCCCCAGGGCAGGAGCAGAGGGAGGCCCGGCATCCAGCCTCGCTGGCCAGGTGGCTTCAGTCAAGCCGCCCACCCCCTCAGGAGCCGCCCACCACGTCAGAGCTCTGGAACCCTGTCCGTCCAAGATGGGGCCCCGGCAGGAACTGAAGGGTTCCCGTACAGAACCAGCAGCGCGGAGAGCCGTCCGAGATCAAGGCGAGGACCCTAGGAAGTACCGGGGTGGCAGGGGGGACAGGGGAAGCTGCTTTGCGACATCTGAGGCCTGGGCTCAGCTTTCTTGTGTCGGGCTTCTCTGGGGAGGAGACCTCTCTCGTCAGGACACTGCTCCCCGGTCCCCGGGGTCTGGAGAGGCTCAGGAATGCCCAGCCGCTCTGAGGGCCAAGCCACAGGCCTGGACCAGCAGCCTCAACTGCTTGGTCTGCTGATGGACCCCCCGCCAGGAAGAACTGGATACCGCGTCCGAACTCCAAGCACCTCCTCTGGAAACTCGGGTCCCTGGTCAGAAACCCAGGTCCAGGCATTTCGGGCACGGTACAAAAGGGGACCTTCGTTATTCACTGGAATGTGCGAACTCCCTTCTGAAATTCCTCTTAAAGATTTAAAAAAAAAAAATGTAACCGTTTTATTTCATCCAGGCCACAGTGCACCTTACGAACATTCGGCACTTGCCGAACAGCGTGTCCATGGAGAGCAGCAATGTGAACTCGGCCCAGATGCGGCGCTGGGGGCCTGCTGCACCCAGAGGAGCCGGCGACTGAGGGAACGGGCTTCTAGAGACTTCTGAACTGCTCACAGATTCTGGGACAGTCAAGAGACGCAGGCTCTTCGGGGTCTCGGCAATCCAGGCTGTAGAAACTTAGAAACCTGAGTCTCTACGGTGATGCACGGTGAAGGGCCTTCTCAAGGACGTGGTGAAAAGAGGAGCAGATGCTCACCTGGGAGATGAGAAGCCCAGTCCCAAGAGCGGCCGATGAGACAGCGCTACCCGCTCAGCGGCAGAGAAGGCACGTTCTCTCCGAAACCCTCTTTCCTGCTTCATCCGTGATCTGTAGAGTGGGCGACACGTGACTTGACATTGGCGCGTGGTGAGGTTCCTGCGGACAGAGTGAGGACAGTCTGTTTGACTCCGCTCCCTGCCCGCCGGTGTGTGACACGCGGGGGTGTCTCAGCTCCCAGGAGGACAGTGGTGGCCCCCACTGTGTTTGGGTCCCCAGGGGCCTCCGCACCCAGGCCTCAGGGTCTCTCCGTCCCCGGCGCCCAGGGCAGCTCCTAGCACGACCTGGGCTGCGGACAGAAGAGTCTGCTTCTCTCATTGACAAAAGCAGGGACGAAAGCTCTGTCCTTTCTTCTGTGGTCTTTCTGCAGACCTATCATGGTAGGGTTTTGAACCTTCTATTTAACGTCGTGCTCCCTGGGGCCCAGGGCCACTCTCAGACAGCGAGGCCCCACAGATGCCAGGACGCCACCTCTAGGTGGAGCGTGCCCTCAGGGACCCCCAGGAAGCGGGCGGCCCGAGTCTGTCCTGGGGGGCGGCAAGAGGCAGTGCCAGGTGTCGGTCCCGGCTCCAAGCCACCTCCCATGGCACACCGGGCCATTGTCCCATCGTCCTGCGCTCATGGAACAGAAACTCAGAGATGAGTGATTAGGAACCTCTCTCAGGACGGCTGCTGCAGAGGGCGGGGCCCACGCCCTGGCTGCGTCCCTGGCCTGAGAAGTGGCGTTCCGCACACTGGGCTGTCACTGCGGTCTTGCAATAAGGGCTTCTTTTCCGCAGGAACGTGATCCCTTGTGAGTGAGAGCTTTAATTTCCCCTGGTGCCGTCATTACTGTGCAGAAAGGGCTTCTGTCCTTTTCATTTACAGCGGCCATACTCACCGGCGCTCTGGCTCACTGGGACGAGGGCCTGGGTTGCAGGTTTGGCCTCCAGTTGGGGCGCATGCGAGAGACGGCTGATCGAAGTATCTCCCTCACATCACCATTCCTCTCCCTCTCTTTTTCCCTTCCCCCTCTCTAAAAATAACTAAATGAAATCTTTAAAAAAATATGTGTCCCATTCCCAGACACGGAATTTCAATGCTAGTAGGCGGTGTGAGTGGGTGGGCATAGCCCTGAGCCTTTGGGCCACCCTCTAAGGGGGTGGAGCCGTTTCTCTCCCTTCTGAAGGGCAGGAGGTCAGTGCACCGTGGCCGGCTTTAGGAAGGTAGGGTGTGAGGGGGGCGTGGGCATGACCTCCAGGGAACCATGTCCAAACGCCTGCCTCACCCTCAGTGGACTGCCTGACAACCCATAAGTCACGTACCTGCCAGAGCCTCTGTACAAAGGACTTGGCTGGGTCCCAGGGGACCCTGACTTCTCAGGGTGCTCGGATCCAGAACAGCAGCACAGAAGTCCCCGGCTGGCCCTCGCCGATGGCCCGGAGCCCGCTGGCGGGTTTGAAACTGGACTGTGTCCAAGTCTTTCTGTGGTTTCACAAATAGCTTCATGCGGTAGATGGTTATAAACACCTGTGTGAAAACCTTGTTTTCCAGTGAGGCTGCAAAAGTTGATTCACTCTCCTAGGTAGTGTAATAGGGCACCTAAAGCAAGGATTACTCGGAGCGGCGGTGAATTTGCTGAGCATTGAAGGAAAATCGTCAGGTAGGAACCTAATCGTTCATACAGCCTTGTTTAGCGCTCCGGTCATGTTTACACTCATGCCACACCCGCTGGAGAGAACCCCAGACCACCTTGAATTGAGCAACTTTGACCTCTGTTTCCAAAACTTCTAAAAATAGGTGCTTTCTTTGCGAGT
The DNA here is from genome assembly GCA_039655065.1 of Glossophaga mutica. Taxonomy (NCBI): domain Eukaryota; kingdom Metazoa; phylum Chordata; class Mammalia; order Chiroptera; family Phyllostomidae; genus Glossophaga; species Glossophaga mutica. Next base: position 175,190,185 of record CM077307.1, read on the forward strand.
TCGGCAAGCCACCCACTCCGCCTGCCCTGTCCTGGCAGCCTGGGTGTGGAAGAAGAGTCTAGCCCCCCCCTCGGGAAACTCATCACGGGCATCCGGTTGCCAGGACCCGGTAGGCTCACTGCTCGTCTCTTCGTCTGTTTTTCCCAGCGTGGACATGGAGCGGTGGGTGACATCTGACTGTTTGGAAGGGAGACATCCTCTAAAAGGACGTGCAGTGCCTCAAATTTCCGTTGCTCGGCAACGGAAAACGTCACCTACGGGTTCCACCACAGGGAGTTCCGTGGGCTACCCACACCCGTTTGTGTGATGGGACGCAAAGGGGAAGAATCTCAAAACCTGCCCTGTTAAAACCGTTCCTTCCACGGCAGGAAACGAAGAGAGCGTTTGGGTCAGGGCCGGCTTCGTGGGGCACACCTGTGGGTGCCCTGACTTGCCCCACAGCTACCAGCCCTGGGTCGTCACTCGTTCCGATGACTCAGGACCCTAACCATGCTGGCGCCAGCTGAAGAGTCCCCTTCAGCGTGCACAGCTGAGGCGTCTCCAGCTTTCCAGCTGTGGCACCCGAGTCTGGAGCCCAGGCCGGCGGATTCCATCCACCCACCCTCTGGCTCGTCCCATGTCAGCAGCTGAGCTCCGAAACGCGTCTTCCCAGGGGCAGGGGTGCAGGGAGATGCAGAGACGGCCCCAGCCACACGCCCACAGGCTCTGTGCTGGAAGATGTGGGGCCGGTGGGCCTTGCCTTGGGGATTCTGTGAATGTCACAGCCCTCGTTTCTGTAGGACGTGGGCGTCCTCAGAAGTGTGCCTATTCGTGATGGCAGCCCTGGTGTCTGAGGCTCCTACGGCATTCCTTCCTCTGTAGGGAAAGTTCGCCTTCTGTTGCTGAAACAACGGACCTTCTCATCTTTGCGCCTGGCCCGTCCTCATAGTGTTGTCGCAAGAAAAGAAAGAAAACAAAAAACAAAGCGAAGACCAAACGTGGGGACAGCAAGATCAGAGTGTTACGGATCTCCTGTCTCAAATTCCGGTTAACTCGATGAATTTGGGCCAAACTTGGATTTAACATTTTCCTTGAAGGTTGGCTTAAGTAAACTACCCTCCTGTTCCAAATGGTGGCCTCTGAAGTTCAACCCAGGCGACCGGTGCCCTTTAGAGTGACACCGTCTTACCAGGAGGCCCAGCCAGCGCTCTAGACCGTTCGCTGTACGAGCCGAGGCCTGCCGCCTGCCGCCTGCCGCCTGCCGGCCCTGAGTGTGCCCATCAGCGAGGGTGTGCTCAGAAGGCAGAGCCGTGGTGGGCCCTCGGGCTCCGACAGGAGGCTCCTGCCTTTGGCTCCTAGTGCCCCCTCTCTGATGCTGGCTGTTAAGCGTACACTGTCCCACCACCGGGCTTCAAGGGCTCAGACCTAGGAGCACCAGCATCGGACTTCAGGGCGAGCCCGGCACTGGAGAAGTCCATGCCTTAGCAAACCAGGGCTTGAAGGGTAGGAAGCGCCAGTGAGTAGTATCTTCCTGCTTGGTGTTTTTAAGCCAGACTTCCCACGTTAGAGACCTCAGGAATCAGTACGTGTGCCTGTGTGCGTGGGCACCGCTTACCAATAAAAAGCAAGACAGGAGAACTAAGCTGTTGCTTCACAAACGAGGATCAGTTCGTGTGAACACCCAACGATGAAAATGTTTGGTTCCTCACTGGCAGGCACAGTACTTTTGCGTTCTGTGACAAACATTTCTCAAGACCTGGGACCGAGAAACCTCCCCTTAAATTAAAGAGGGGAAATAAACGAAGGTATTCTGAGATGCCTGTTTCCGTTTTAAATCCCCCTGCGGGCTCACGCCGTCCCGAGCCACGCACCCATCTCCGGCCCACCGTCCCCGCTGGGAGATGGAGCTAAGAGTTCGCTGAGTCTGGCACGGCCTGCTGTTTGTTTTCTGGAAACAAATGCTTCGACGGAAGCGAGCGTTTGCGGCTGCGGCGGGACCCGGAGGAACCCACAGCAGCCATGCTGGAGCGTCGCCATGGCAACCGGCGGAAATAACGGCCCCCTTTGGGAATAAGCGGCCAGCGAGGCGGCTGTCTGCAGCAGAGACGGTTTTCGCTGATTGCTTCCGAGACTCCTCGTCCGACGGAAGTGAACGAGAAGCGGCACTTTCAGATAATAAGTGGATGTGCAGACCACTGGCGGGATCCCCTAAGTCACCGAGGAAGGGAAGCCGACAACGGAAGAAGCTGATGAGGACTTACCGCGCGTGGGCACCAGGAGCTGCGCAGAGCCGGGTCAGCGGTCCCGCCTCCCAGGAGGCGTCGCTAGGCTGTTGCCGGGGTGTCCATCATCAGAGGCGGGAATAACGGGGAAGTAAATGCCCTGAGAGCCCCAGAGCTCAGTTCCTGGCACAGAGAGAGTGCTCAGTGAATCACACTTCAGATTCTCAGGGCCGCAGCACGGGGGGAGCCCGGGGCTGGCCCTGGGGACGTCCGTCATGGTACTGAACAAGCACTCAGAAAGGAAGACTTCTCGGCCAGCCGTGCTGCAGACTCCCTGGGCTGCCTGGTGCCCGCATGCCGGGACTCCTTCTGAAGGACCGAGGCGGCGGGCAGCTGTCCCCGCTCCGCAGGGACGCCTGCACCACTGACCGCGTGCTCCGGGACGGGAACTTCTTGCACAGCCTCCGCCTCGCTGGGATGTGGCGCAGCCCATAGAATGTGAAATGCAGAAGCTGTCAGAGGCCTCCTGCTTCGTCGCCGGAAGAAGGAGAACTTGGTGAGAGCAGGCAGCCACAGAGCGCCAGTTTTGGGGTAACAGTCTCGAGCCTGAAACTTGAGTGTGCATTTCCTTTTTTATTTTAGGAAGCGCTGTCAAAAAAAAAAAAAAAAAACACCCAGATATTTTTTGATGGGAGACGGTCACTCTGCAAGACAGCGTCATGCCAGAGATAGAATTGCTCTTTCCGCCAAGTAGAAAGTGCTAGAATAGAAGACTTTTATCTTTAAACCCCATTTGGGGACAGGCACTAATAATAGATGTCCTTCACTTTTTTTTTCTCGATTTAGGTTGCATTTCCATTCAGCTTTGCTTGAAAACACCCTTTAGCAAGCATAACGTCAGCAGTCACTTACATTTGAAGACAAAACCCAGAGTGTGGGGCAGTCGGGGTTGGGGGTGCCCTTGCAGGTGCTGGGTCAGCTCCCTTCCTGTCCTCCTCCTTCCTGGGTGCCGGGCACCGGTTCCGATCGCCCCGCCAGGAGGCGGACGGCCGCAGCCGGGCACCGCGCACCGTCCCCCAGGGTTTCATGCCTCCTTTCTCGCTGATTTATTTGAAACTTAGCGTCGCGCCACCTCCATGAATCGTAAATTTGTTACCGTGTACGTGTTTCAGCTGGAGAGGAGCAATCTCTCCTGTCATTTTCTCCTGCTGGGTGCTTGGCTCTGGTGTGTAATGGCATCTCGTGGGGACCGACAGCTGCTAGTCTAGGGAGGAGAGTCGCCCAGCACGCGGTCGCATAAATAATGCATTGCCTCTCACCGCGGTGGCGGGCTCGGAAATGTCCATAGCGTCAGCCAGCCGGCCTCCCATGCTGCGGACGTGGGTTTGAGCGCGCTGATCCCCTGGGGCGCCGGGAAGCGGTTCTGTGTAAGTACCCACGGATGCAGAATGCAGACGGGCAGGGGGCTTTCTGGAATGTTCCTGCTGCCTCTGGTGTAGGTTGTGAGAAAAACGCGTTTTCCAACAGCTTTTAAAATCGAGGCTCTAACGTTGCTCCCCTCCGAGAATTCAGGACTGTCTCGGCAGTTCGGTTCTTTGTCAGGTTTGCGCGTGAGCTCACACTGCCGGTTGGAACCATCCGTGTGGCGGGTCAGCAGTTTGGCACGATCGCCTGCTGCTGGCTCCGCGTCCGCCTCACCGGCACGTAGCTGTCTAACACACGTGCGCTCTCTCTTTCACTCAGAATGCAGTGACTGATGTTCTTGAATCGGAGAGAGCATGCTCAAAATTTTGGACATGCCTCTTTGAACTCAGCTGAAAATTATAAAGGCATTTTAGGAAGTATTTGACACGAAGGCTGACTAAGCAGGCATTCCAAACACCACAGCGGCAGCCTGGAGGAAGAGAGCTTCTCTCCGCATTTCTGTTCTTTCTTCTTTCTTCAGCATGCTGCTGCGGTCGGAGGCTGAGTTACACTGGGTAGCCTCTGTTCTCCCGGAGAAGGTGTTGGATAATGCTCACGTTACTTTTCCCTGGCCGGCGCTGCCATGCGGGTAAACTCGGGTACAGCGAACTCAGCTATTAATTATTTGGGGGACCTCTGGTGGGAAAAATCTGAGCCTGCATGGAGAGGCGGCTCACCGAGACCGTGCACCTCAGAGTGCCCGTCCCTCCCTGGAGAGTGGAGGCCCCGCAAGCTGCCCGCCCCAGGACGCCGCTCACCCCAGCATCCCCACAGGTTTGCCCCGGCTCACTCGGGTCACTGTCCCCCGAGGCTCGGCAGGGCGGAAACGCCTCTAGGCTCAGGCGGTGACGGGGCTCAGGGACAGGAAGCTGCCGTGGCAGGACGGCCTCTCCTCACTCCAGGCCCAGCTGGGAGGGGCGATGGGCCCTGGCCCCCGTCGGACGCCCCGAGTGGGAGCTGGAGTTCACTTTAAGTGTTTGCTCTGCCGCGTTTTCACTAAAAGACAGTGTTTGTGTTAGCTAGCCATTTCCTGTAAGGAAGAGAAAACTTCGGTGTGTTTTACCCTGGGCGTGAAAGGACTTCCGCTGCCTTCCAGTTAACCATGCGCCCCATTGCTCTTCGTTAGAGGGAAGCGTGTGTGTACTACCTGTGTGCGCTGTGTGTGCTACTGCACACGTGCGAGTGCTGCGTGTGTACCGTGTGCTCTGTGGGCGCTGTACGGGTGAGTGCCACGTGTGCACTGCGTGTGCTGGGTATGCACTGTGTGTACCGTGTGTGCTGGGCATGTACTTGTGCCGTGTGCCCTGCATGTGCTGTGCGCACTATACTTGTGCTCTGTGTACCATGTGTGCCCTGTGCGTACTTTGCGTGTACTGTGTGCTATCTGCTACGTGTGCCGTGTGCACATACAGGGTTTAAGCCGTGTTCTCCCGCCCTGGGCGGCCCGGCATGGGCGGCCGGAGAAAGGGCCCCGGGAGGCAGAACCCGAGCCTCCCGTGGGCGGTGTCCTAGCCCCGTCCCGCAGAGCGAGGTCGGGCCCTGCGTCAGGTCTCACTCCCTTCGGCAGGATTCCACCCCTCCCACGCCGGTCTCGCTGTTTCTTCCCGCTGCTGTCCCTCCGCCCCAGGCAGGCCTGATCCTGGTCCTGCTCCCCCAAGGAGGAGCCGCCGTCATCACGGGGGCAAACTGAGGCCGGCGCCTCCTGCTGCCTGCCCCTGGGGCCCTCCCAGGGGGGCGGCCAGGCCCTGGGGAAACAGAGAGGGAGATTCCACGAACGAGGACGCCCAAGAGGCTGCGTTCCTAGAGTAAAATGAGGAGTCATGTTTGAGAACAGATTGGAACGACTGTGGTCTCTCCTGATTTCTCCCCCTTCCAGCCCCACAAATAACCCCCCGCCCTCTTCGCAGAAAGAAGCAGGGTCCCTCTTGTCTGATATCTGCAGGCTGGGAGGGGGTCCTGGCCACCCCCCCCCCCCGGAACGCCGAGCGGGTGTGTCTGCTGAGCGGCAGCAACCGTTCCCGGACTGTCCCCTGCTTGTTCATTTGGGGTGAGACCCCCGCAGTGCTGCGGGGAAGCTGGGAGAGAGCCCCTCCCAGGGGCCGGGCCATGACGGTGTTCCCAGGGAGTTTGGGTTAGGGCGGCCACCCGAGAGCCCCCAAGGGCACGCTGGGTGAGAGGGCACTCTTCGGGAGAAACCGGGGTCAGGGGGCCCTCTCTAAGTTCCAGGGTGCCAGTGAGGGGAAGCTGCCCTGTGGGGGATCGTGACAGCGGGCATGTCAGCAGGAAGGTGGGTGCCGTGGGACCCCAGGGTGCAGGGGGCCATGCCTGCGTCTGCGCACTGCTGTCCCCCCAGCTCCCAGCACCCCGTGCGGCTCGTAGCAGGTGCTCACTCCCCTTCCGAATGAGGGGAGCAAACCAACGGACAACGTGGCATCAACTCGTTTCGTGACATGTGCGGGCCGTACGTCTTCTGTGTGGTGACTTGTCTGATGGGCAAGCCCATGTACAGAGCTGTGCAGTTGGGAGCGTTGAAAAGGGGCGGGGGCTTTGGATCGGACACCGGCTTCAAATCCTGACCTGTCGCTGCCTGGCCGTGAGACCTCGGGAGGCGGCCACGTCTCTAAGGCAGAGCCGCCCTCCTGGGCGGCGGGGGGACCGAGCCGAGAGGCTTTTTGTGAAGCCCAGGCCCCGGGCAGCGCGCCTTTACTGTTCTCGTCACTTCTTCCTCTGTGTTCTCCTCGTTCCGTGAGAAAGCGGTCGTTTGGGTTTCTTTGGGAAACAAATTTACAAAGTCAGCCATCCTCTGGGAAAACAAATCTCCCAAACATTTTCCGATGCATTAAGAAACGCACTGTTGATGTTCAAGGCGTGCTGTGCGGTTCGCATTTTAAAACTATCTTCTGTTACATTCAGCCTGATAATAATGTAAAAAAAAAAAGCAGCCCGCTAATGTCGCTAAGCAGCTTTTAAGCGTAAAGTGATCTTGCAGAGCTGGAAAATGACAAGTACGCTGTCCTCCATCTGCTTGTGGCCGGAGGTGCCGGAAGGCTGCCAGCGTTTTAAAGTCAGAGCAGGGGGTGACACCCGACTTAACTCGTCTGTGTGTTGCTGTGCAGCTTCTCCCAATGAGTGTGGTGTGCAGTGCACACTCACCGTGTAATTTAGCACACAACGTGGGACTGGGATGTAATCAAATAAGTTATTACCTCGAAAGGGGGAAGGTGTAGACACATGGAAGCCTGCCTGGGCCCCACGCACCTGCTAGAACATTCTGTCTTCAGCACCATTTCCGACACCCCGCCGTCCCCACGCCGGAGCGTCTGCCTGGTCCACCAGAGGCAGCTGTGTCACCTGCCGAGCTGTGTGCCTCCAGCAAGTTACTCAATGTTTCTGTGCCTCAGTTTCCTCATCTGCGCAGTGAGGACGACAATGGCCCCAACCTCTTGCTGTCATGGGGATGCAATGAGTAGTTAGCAGCAAGTGCACAGCGCTGCTCCTCCCACCAGGGCTTTGCATCACCCCGCAAAGGAGCTCCCACACCCACAAAGCGGTCAGCCCCCAGCTCCGCCGCCCCCAAGCTCCTGGCAGCCGCTGACCTGCTTTCCGTCTCTGGACTTGCGCAGTCTGGGTACTCCACGCCCGCGCACTGAGCAGGGTGGCGGGGGGGATCCAGCCGCGGCCTGCGCCGACCCTTCGTTCTGTTTCACAGCTGAGCACTGTCCCTCCGTGTGGGTGGACCCGCCCCCTTTCATGCCTTTTCCGTTCACCAGCTGGTGACATTCCGATGGTTTTCTGCCTTCCGGCGCTTGTGAATAGGGCTGCTGTGAACACCTGTGTCCTGGTGTGTGCGTGCACCCGATTTCAGTCCTTTTGGGCACAGACCTGGGAGTGGCACTGCTGGGCGACATAGTAATTGTGTTTGGCCCTTTGAGGAACTGCCAAACTTCTCCACCGCAGCTGCACCATTGACGTTCCCACCAGCAGCCCTTCCGCATCCTCCCTGACAATTGTTATTCTCTGCTTGTTAAAAAGTATGGCCCTGGCTGGCGTGGCTCAGTTGGTCAGAGTCCCGTAAACCGAGGGGTTGCAGGTTCGATTCCCAGTCAGGGCACGTGCCCGAGCTGTGGGTTTGGTCCCGTCAGGCCATGTACAGGAGGCAACCGGCTGATGTCTCTCTCTCGAATCAATGTTTCTCTCTCTCCCTCTCAGCTTCCTCTGTCTCTAAAGCCAGTGAGCATGTCCTCGGGTGAGGATGCAAAAAAGTTATAGCCACCCTCCTGGGCCTGAAGTGGTATGTTATTGTGGTCTGGATTTGCATTTTCCTGATGATTAGCGATGTTGAGCATCTTTTCATGTGCCTGTTGGCTATTTCTATGGCTTCTTTGGAGAAATGTCTGTTCAGGTCTTTTGCCCGTTTTAAATGGGTTATTTATCTTTCTGTTGCTGAGTTGTAAGAGTTCTTTACGTATTCTAGGTACTAGACCCTTATCAGAATATGATTTACAAATACTTTTCCCAGTCTGTATTTTGTCCTTTTGCCTTCTTTCTTCTTACTTTTTCATTGAATTTACTGGGGCAACAGGGGCTGATAAAGCCACACAGGTTTCACGTGTACCACTCTGTGACACACCATCTGCACACGCATCATGTGTGTGTTCGCAGCCCAAAGCCAAGTCTCCTTCCCCCACCGTCTATCCCCCATTCCCCTCTCCTACCTCCCCCATCCCCTTTCCCCCTGGTCATCACCACATTGTGGTCCATGTCTGTCTGTTTTTTTCTTCTTAATCTCTTCACCTTTCTCATCCGGCCCCTTCCCCTCTGACAGCTGTCAGTCTGTTCTCTGTTTCTATGATTCTGTTTCCATTCTGTTTGTTAGTTTATTTTGTTCATTAGATTCCACATGTAAGTGAGATCATATGGTATTTGTCTTTCTCAGACTGGCTTATTTCACTTAGCATAACATTCTCCAGGTCCATCCATGCTCTTGCAAAGGGTAAGATTTCCTTCTTTTCTACAGCAAGTAGTACTCCATCGTGTAAATGTATTGCAGCTTTTTTATCCACTCATCCACTGATGGGCACTTGGGCTGCTTCCAGATCTAGGAGATTGTAAATAACGCTGCAATGACTATAGGGGTGCTTATACTCTTTCAAATTAGTGTTAGGGGGTTCTTCAGATGTAGTCCCGGAAGTAGAATTGCTGAGGCAGAAAACATTTCCATTTTTAATTTTTTGAGGGAATTCCATTCTGTTTTCCACAGTGGCTGAAATAATCTGCATTCTCACCAGCAGTGCACAAGGGCTCCATTTTCTCCACATCCTCACCAGCATTTGTTGTGTGTTGATTTCTTGATAACAGCCATTTTGACAGGTGTGAGGTGATATCTCATTGTGGGTTTTTTAAAAGATTTTATATATTTATTTTTAGAGAGAGAAGAAAGGAGAAAGAAAAAGAGGAAGAGAAACATCAGTGTGTGGTTGCCTCTCGAACACCCCCTACTGGGGGCCTGGCCCACAACCCAGGCATGTGCCCTGACTGGGAATCAAACCGGCAACCCTTTGTTTCACAGGCCGGTGCTCAATCCACTGAGCCACACTAGCCAGAGCTCATTGTGGTTTTAATTTGCATCTCTCTGATGATTAGTGATGTTGAGCATCTTTTCACATGTCTGTTGGCCATCTGTATGTCCTATTTGGAGAAATGTCTATTCAGGTCCTTTGCCCATTTTTAATTGAGTTGTTTGTTTTCTTGGTGTTGAGTTGTATGGGTTCTTTATAATTTGGGGTGCAATATTAATAAAGCAATAAATGTGATACATTACATAACCAAAATGAAGGATGAAAATCACACAATCATATCAGTAAATGCAGAAAAAGCATTTGATAAAATCCAGCATCGATTTATGATAAAAACTCACAGCATAATGGAAATATAGGGAAAATACCTCAACATAATAAAGGCCACATATGGCAAACCCGCAGCCAACATCCTACTCAAGGGGCGAAAGCTGACAGCATTTCCCTTAAAATCAGTAGCAAGGCAGGGATGTCCACTTTCACCATTCTTACTCAATGTGGTCGTGGAAGTTCTAGCCACAGCAGTCAGACAAGAAGAAATAAGAGGCATCCAAATTGGAAAGGAGGAAGTGAAACTGTCATTATTTGCAGATGGCATGATACTGTATATACAAAACCCTGAAGACTCCATCAAAAAAAACTACTAAACTGATAAATTAATTCAGAAAAATAGCAGGATAAAAATTAGTATTAATAAATTTGTAGCATTTTTTTACACCAATAATAAATGATCACAAAGAAAAACTAAGAAACAAAAATAAATAAGGAACCTAGGAATAAATTTAACTGAGGATGTAAAAGACCTGTACATGGAAAATTTTGAGACACTGAAGAAAGAAATCGAGGAAGATACAAATAAGTGGAAACATATACCGTGTTCATGGATAGGAAGAAGTAACATCATTAAAATGTCCGTACTACCCGAAACAATCTATAGATTCAACACAATTCCTATTAAAATAACAATGGCATGTCTCACAGAACTAGAACAAATATTCCAAAAACTTACATGGAACCACAAAAGACCCTGAATAGCCTCAGCAATCTGAGTAAGAAGAACAAGGTTTGAGAAATCATTCTACCTGATATGAAACTATACTACAAGACCATGGTAGTCAAAACAGCATGGCACTGGCATGAAAATAGGCATATAGATCAATGGAACAGAACAGAGATCCCAGAACTAAACCCGCACCTTTATGGTCAGTTACTATTTGACAAGGGAGGCAAGAACACACAGTGGGGTAAAGGCCGTCTGTTCAATAAATGCTGTTGGGAAAATTGGACAGATACATGTAGAAAAATGAAACTAGGCCACCTTCGTACACCATACAAAAGAATAAACTGAAAATGGATTAAAGACTTAACTGTGAGTCACAAAACCATAAAACTCCTAGAAGAAAACAGGCAGTAAAATCCCAGATATCTCTCATAGCAACACTTTTTCTGATATATCTCCTTGGACAAGGAAAACAAAAGAAAAAAAAACAAGTGGGACTACATCAAACTAAAAAGCTTCTGGACAGCAAAGGAAACCATCAACGAAATGAAAAGACAGCCCACCGAATCGGAGAGCGTGCTCGCCAGGATCCTTCCCTTTGCTTTCTTGATGGCGTCCTTCGATGCACAACGGTCCTTCCGTTTGTGGTGGGAACTGAGCAAAACAGTGAAGTGAGAAAGCCCTTCATTCCTCTCAGTCTTTCTCACACTGAGAGAGAGACGCTCAGCTGGGATCTGGGGGTGTCCAACCCGTGGCCCGTGGGCCACCTGCAGCCCAGGGTGGCTGTGAATGAGGCCCAACACAAAATCGTGAATTTACTGAAAACGTTATGATTTTTTTGTGAGTGTGAGATTATGTGTCACAACGTATTTAATGTGTGGCCCAAGACAACAGAGATGCCAAAAACTTGGACACCCTGATAGGGCGCCTTCGCCATCCCTGCACCACTCACCGATCTACCTTTTTAAGAGAAAGAGCTCTGGCTTTAGCCAGGAGCCTTGCACAGGGCCCGTGTTTAGCACGAACTTCAAAACTCCTCTCCCCCATCTTCGCTGAGTTGATCGCCAAGGCCGTCTCTCCGGATGGCTAGCGATGCTGGTTTCCCCGTTTACACTAGTGATGAAGAGTTTCCTTCCCAATACGTGCACTTGATTGTTTTAGAGAAACGAGTGACTGATGTGTCAAAGCTTCTGAAGGTGGTAGGAAAATGTCGGAGTGTGGGAACTGTCGCTGGAGGCCCCTGGGCCTCTTGAGCGGGTGACAGGTGAGGGGCTGAGAGGTGTGTGAGGACCACCCATCTGGTGTGGGGGCGGGGCAGATGGGAGGTGCCGGGCAGGCCAGCCGTGTCGGAGCCGTCGGGCTCCCCTTAGCGGGTCCTGGGTGTGTGTCCCAGGTGTTGTAATGGGCACAGCTCCATGAGGTAAAGAAGGTCTTGAGCGTTGGGGAGACGGAGTGGCTGAAACGTGACTGAGAGAAGAATGTGGCAGGACTTGGCGACTGACCGTTGGGCAGACAGAGGACTAGAAGCGTTTTAGCCCGGCATCTGTGTTAATTTCCTGTGGCTGCTGTAAGACATTAGCACAAACGTGGTGGCTTGAAACAAGAGGAATTTATTCTCTCACCACGTGGACACCTGAAACCCAGGTGTCAGCAGGGCTGTGGGAGGCCCCTTCCTCACCTGTCCTGGTCTCTACGGCTCCAGGCAGTCCCCAGCACACCGCCGCTGGTGGCTGCACCGCTCCAGCGCCCGCCTCCACCTTCACGGGGCGTCTTAGAAAAAACCTCCAGTCCCCCCTTCTCCCGTGTGTCTCCTTTGCTTTCCCATAGAACACTTCACTTCTGACGCTTCTGGTCACTGGTTGTGTGGGCGCTTTCTCCCACTGAGCACTTCCCTGCAACACCAGCCGGGTGTCCCGCACGTTAACTCGGTTCTGACACCATGTCCCTGGAGTTGGCACCAGACCCCAGAGTTAAGGTCTCAGTCCCACAAGACTGCCCGCCACCCCACTTCAGATGCCAGTGCCAAGTCTGGGTTGTCCTCTGTGCTTCCGGCCGACTGGCTGTACATCGGAGGTTCCTGTGGCCCCTCCTCGGGTTCCGTTCATCCGCTAGAACGGCTCACAGAGCCCAGAGAAAGAGCTTGGGGTGCCAGCCCATCGAAGACTGTGCCAGGGCATGCGGGTGAGCGGCCAGGTGAGGAGACATACAGGGTGAGGCCTGAGAGGGTCCCAGCCACAGTAGCTCTTGTCCCTGTGGAGTTGGGGTGCGTCCCTCTCCTGGTTCGGGGGTGGGTTCACCCAGTCTGGAGGCTCTTAGGACCCTACCGTACTTTGGGGACTCTATGGAGGACTTATCCCGTAGTCACGATGGGTCGTTAACTGTCAAAAGAATGGTGGGGGGCGGGGTGTGGAGCGCAGGGCTGAAAAGTCCAAGCTTCTAATCATGGGCTGGTCTTCCCGGGGACCCAGGAGCGCACCCAGAGTCACTTCATCAGAACGAAATGACACTCCTTTCACCCAGCACCTTACAAAGGGTTCAGGAGCCAGGGTCAAAGGTCAAATATGGGAACAAAAGGTGTGTCTGGTGCTCTTATCGCTCAGGAAATTCCAAAGGTTGTAGGTGCTCCGGGCCAGACCTGGGAAGCAGACCAAACACACGTTTCTGGTTATAAATCACAGCATCACACACGGCCCTTTTTCCTGTGTCTCGCTGTGCCTTCTCCTCTTTTAGGGACACTGGTCCTTGGATTTGGGGACCACCCTAATCCATTCTACCTCATGTTCACTAGCTGCACCTGCAAGGACCCCGTGGGCAGGTGGGCCCCATTCTGGGGTTCCAGGTGGACGGGCGTTTGCGGCAGCACGGACCAGCCCAACGCAGCATCTGTCGGTCCATCGGTCCTTTTCCACCGAGCGCCTTGCGGGTAGTAGCAACACTCGATACTATTGGGTTTCTCAGGACTAAACCTCAGCTCTCCACCTTCTCTCTGGAGTTCCGGCCTCAGCAGGAGTCTGTGTCCCCAGGGTCCCCGGTCACGATTCCACAGACCAAGGAGGAAGCTGATTTAAAGGTTGAATCAGAGCGTCAGGATTCCCCCCATAGTTAACTTCCAAACCTTGACTCGAAAATCACCGCTGGGTTGAAGTCTGTCTCCTCCAGTGCGGGCCAAGCAGAAATCAGGAGGTTTCCAGGCTTTCAGCCTTGGACGCGGTGCGTGCGGACCCACGGCCTCACCGGAAGCGTCCCTGCACGGAGTCCGGCGACCCCGGGCCTGCGCCGGAGTGCGCGGCGGCAGGGAGGAGGTCAGCGGGTGCTCGGGCGGACCAAAGGCTGCAGGAGGCCCGCACCGGGCGGTGGAGGGGCCCTCCCGGGCCCCGGCCTGCGTCAAGGGCCCCGAAAGACTCTTTCCCAGCAACGGGGCTCTCCTCTCTGCCCCTCCCTCCTCCTTAGCTGTCCTCCTTGTCACTGGACTTCCAATCAAAGGAGGCTCTTTGCTCAAAGGGACTCCGAAGTGTGACGTGATGACCCGCCACCCTGTTCTCAAAGTGGTCAGCCCGGAACATTTCTGAACAGAACTGATAAAGTCACGTTCCTACAGCCTGTTTTCTGCGCCTGATGACCCAGCTTTCCAGCAGACGGGGACAGTCCTTTCCTCTACGGTTGCTTCTCTTCCTTTTTCTTTCTTTCTTTTTTTTTTTTTTTTTTTTTTTTGTAACAGAGCAAGGAATTCTCATAGGACATGAGGTTCCTCGATTCTACATTGATAAATACTGAAGGAGACAAAGCTTACGTTCACAGAGACCTTGGCTCTGTTGGGGAGAAAGAAAGCGCAACCAGGCTCGTGGTGGCAAAGCCTGGGCCGCGTCGTCCACGCACCGAACGAACATTCCTTGAGCACTGGTTTTACGGTGCAGGGCGTTTCCCAGGTGTAACCAAATTAAAGACGTTCTGAAGAGAGAAGTTTGGAGTCCCAACCCATGGAGTGCTGGCGTCGGCCAGTGCCAAAACAATTTGTGGATTCTTGTTTCAGTCGGGGGGGGGGGGGGTAAAGTAAATATTTTCAGTAAACTTTTGGCACTTACAAAACGCGTGTCCATTTGGCCTGGAAGACTTGTTTTTTAGTTCAAGTCAAGTCCCACGGTCCCCACACATGTCCTGATAAAAACCTCACCGCATTTCAGAGTCATGCCCGGGTCCCATGAGTTCGCTGTGGCCGTGGAGACTGGTTTTCTGAGGTGCCATTGTTTCCAGGCCGCTCGGGCTGGAATTCAGGCTCTGCCATGGCACCGGCTGTGTGGCCTTGGGCAGGAGACTTAACCTCTCTGATCCTCAAAGCCCTTGGCTGTAAGACAGGCAGGAGGAGAGCCTGGTCCTGTCTCAGAGGGCTGCCGTGAGGTGAGGGTCAAGTGCCTTCATGTGTCAGTTGCGTGGACCCATGTCCACGGCCAAAGCCAGCGTGCACCCTGTCAGCGGGTCCCACACCTGCGTCACTCACCGTGCTTCTGGAAGGAAGGGTGCGTGTTCTGTTCCAAGTGCCTCATGCCTCCCTGGGCAGATTTCCTGAATCCCAGAGCTGACTTAAGGATGGGGCTCACAGCCTGCGGTCCCCCGTGTCGCTCTCGGGCTTGCGCTGGGGGTGGTGGGCAGCCCCCTGGGGAAGAAGGCTTGCCTGCGCCCACGGAAAACCGCTCCACAGGCCGATGCTTCGAGGGCCGTCTGTCTGGGCCCTGCGGCGTGTCAGCCTCCGCCTGCCCCCCCCCGCCCCCCGCCCCCCGTGCCTTGGCAGCCCGTGCCCCCTGGAGCTCCTGGAAGGCGAGATGGAGCAGCCGAGATTCGGGACTCTCTCTGAGCCTGAAGTCACCTCATTTCAGGAGAGATAAATGCTAGTGATTCTTAGCAAAGGTTTCAGGAGCCTGGGGTAATGTCAGTGATGTTCAGGCCTCAAAACCCAGCGCTTCCATCTGTGAACCAAGTTTGACCAATGTCTTTCCTCCCCAGCAGCCTGGGGGGGGGTCCTGGGATGGGGGGCAGGGCCTGCAGAGACAGGCAGCCAGGGCTAGCGGCACACGGGGTCCCTGCTGTGGCCAGGGCTTGGGGAGAGGTCCCACTGTCTGGACTTTCTCAGCTTCCGTGGGCTGAGGTCACATCGTCACAGGACATTCTGCCCTTACCCCTGCCACAGGCCCAAAGTAAAGGGATGTGATAGGGACGCAGGAGCAGAGAATAGAAAGTTTCTGGCCTAGAAACTTCTGAGAAGTTTGTCCTTCTCAGAAGCAGATGAGCCACTAAACGCTTCCAAAAGCACGGGCGCCCAGGCCGAGGTTCACCCTGCCACAGTCCTTGCCCCCAAAGGCGCTCGAGCCAGCTGGCTCACGCTGTGTGCACTCCACGCTGTGCTGCGCCCCAGAGGTGGCAGAGACGGGGAGGCAAGGCCTCTGGTCTGGGTGGTGTTGGGACACTTTGTGAGTCCTCCGCAGATGTCCCCCGGGTGTGCCTCCTGGGTCCGGATGGCTTAGGAAGTCACTGCTGGAAGCATCAGCGACCCGTGACCTGTCTCGGTCTCAGAGCGGTCCCTGGTGGCCCCGGGGGGTTCACGTCCCCGGGACTGAAAACCGAGGTCTTTCCTGGGGTTCCTCCCCTGCTCGGAAGGCCGATCTATGAAAAGTGAAATAAAACTGGTTCTGTTGCTTCTTGTTTGTTCGCCTTTGAGCAGGACACATTTTAAAGTGTTGATTCACATTCCAGAGAGGGGACCGAGGGCTTCCTTCTTATCTTCCCTAGGGGCTGGGTGGGGCTGCCATTTTGCTCATTTGCTCATCCCCCTCAGAGAGGGAAAGAGCAGGCCCACGGCCACACAGCGTGAGGACCACAGCTCAGGGTGTCCTCTCCAGCACCCATGCTGCCCGGAGAGCAGCTGTGGTTTGAAGGATGCTGGAAAGAATTCGGTAATTTGGCATTTTCAACAGGGCTCTCCGATGCCTTGTTTCATTAATTAGATCGAGGAGGGTTATTCGGCACATTTCTGTTTGCAGAGGTCTCCGGCTAAGACAGCAGGACTTCCCTCTTGTTTGAGAGTGAGGGCCTTGCCTCCCCTTGTCGCTCCTGGTCGGCGGACGCGGAGCCGCTTACCCAAGCCCTGGCAGTGTGGAGGAGGGGAGAGAGAGGGCGCTGCGGATAATTACGCTGGGCAGGGGGCGTGAACCCGACTGGTCAGGGCCACCAGGGCGCATGCTCACTCCGCTCACAGCGCAGCCTCAGAAGTGAGGGTCGTCCTCCACCCACCCCCACCCTCAGTCACTCATGCTGCAGGCAGTCTGGGGGCAGCGCCCCCCCCCCCCCCCGGGGCCAGGCGGGTGACCCATTGCTCGTAGCGTTCCGCTGCTCTGGCCTTGCTCATCCGTGGCCTTGTTCGGTCCTCGAACCGGACATTACTCCCCACTTTGGGGGCAAAGCAACTTGCCTCCGTTTGCACACGCAGGAAGTGGAGGAGCCCAGGGCACCCCCCACGGCAGGTCCCTGCTGATGCCCCGCCCTGCCCCGCAGAGCGCAGAGCACAGCTTGGTTTGGGGAACTGACATCTTTCCTTTGAGAAGTAAAAAATCGGTTCCCCCTGCCTGGGCCACAGGTGCCACCCCCACATCGGGGACGAGCTGTGCCGTCCCCACCCTGCCCAGCCCCCGACTCCACTCCTGCCCACCCTCTTGGTCTCTTTTCTCTCTCCTCCTCCTTTATCTCCAACTTGAGCTCCGCAAACGCAACAGGAAACCCCAGCGGCTGCAGACAGCTGGTTTATGAAATAACTGACAACCGACCCCTCGCGTGGGCGGCGGGCGGTGTGCTCGGGCGGCCCCCGTCTGCGTTGGCTGCGCCTCAGCCGGTGTGCACCACGCTATCCGTGCGCACCACGCTATCCGTGCGCGCCCGCGCTGGAGTTCCCAGGGCAGTTCATCCTTAGTCCCTGTGGAAGAATCGCACCTGTGGGCACAGCGCCGGCTTCCTGAACAGGAGATGCTGTTGGATTTCTAACTTCTGTCTCATTTCAGGCCAGAAAAGTCCATTCGCACGTTGAATCTCTTGACTCAGGGAGAGATGGGTCCACAGATTAGAAAATAAAATTCCAGGCTGGGAAATGGGCGTGAGAATGCCCACGCACCTTGTAATGCTAGTGACTAGTTCATCCCTGCAGCTTAACGAATGGAGGGGACAGTTGCTAGTAAATATGTGTCCTGGCATGGGTGGGGTCGTTACTGGGCGGGGACGGGATAGGCACCAGAAACCGCGTCTCCCCTGGGAACAGGCTGGGTGGGTGTGAGCCGCGCTTTGGAGGAGGTGGGAGTTAGGGACATTCTGGTTCAGGGCAGCTGTTGAGTGGATGGTTCTCTGGCTTCCCCGACTGCGCCACCTGCTGGTCCTCTCCGGCGTCGTTCCCGGGTTTCCAGCGACTGCGCATGCGTGGAGTCTGGAGCCCGCCCCACCCCGCGTCGTCTCTGTTGCTGACGCTTCCAAGTTGGGGTGCAAGTTGAGCCCATAAACCAAAGCGTAAAATCATAATACGTCCATCACTTAGATCCCTCTTCTTGGATACTCCGGTCACTCTGGGCTTCCTCTTTCTAACACCACGCTTGTAACTATGTGTCCTGTTTGTTCCACTGGGCTCTGAGCATCCTGGGGTTAACCTGCGCCCCCACCCCGAGGGTACCGCGGTTGGTTCCCAGACCGAGGAGGGGCTCAGCACCTGTAGGAGCATCAAACGTGCCAGTGCACAGGCTGCGTCCTGAACTTCAGGGACTCGGCTGTCGCTGTCACCTCCCACCGGTTCAGAGCAGAGCCTGGGCCAGAGGCCCCATCCACGGCCCCACAGGTGGATGGCAACAGGAAGGCGCCTCTGAGGGGCAGAACACTTGCCCCGCAGGTGGAAGGGCCCAGGTGGACCCAGATCCGCCTGTCTCTCCCTTCAGGGCTCCTATCATGGGGCTGGCCGCCTCCTTGAGCCTCCCAAGGAGTTGCAAGGGCTATTCCAGGACAATAAAATACCCCGAGGATGGCTCTGAGGTCACAGGCACTCAGGACCCCAGGAGCCCAAACACTGACACCTTCTGCCTTGCTTTGCTGAAGAGCCCGGTAAAGCTCCTGACCTAGGCAGGAAGAGCAGAGACCGGAGCGCAGGGGGGAGGCTTGTGGTGAGCTTCGCTCCGATGGCCCTGATGCCACGTCTGGCTTTCCGCTCCACTCAGGTCTTCGTGCGCACCTACCCTGTGCTGGACATGGGAAAGGCGTCACTCCCTGCCTGTGGGAGTGTCCCAGAGGCACAGTGGGGTCCCAGTCCCTGTGCAACCTCCAGCACCCCGCACCTGTGTTGAAAGCAAGGGGCGGGGCAAACATTCAAAGGTTCTGCCCCAGCCACTCCCCACCCCCACCTTGACCCTCTGCAGTCCTTTTCAGGGCGGGCCGGCCTCCCATCCGAGCAGAAGTGCCGCATCCCTGGCAGCGCGTGTCGACTGCACGAGCCCCCGTTTTTGCTCGGTGTCCAGAGTCACTCAGCAAATGCTTGTCGAATGAATGAATGAATGAATGAACGAACGAACCTCCATCACTGGCTCCTCCACTAAAGTCAGTGTTTTTTAAAAAATGCATGAGTCTCATAATGTTTCCCAGTGTGAGCGCAAACCATTTTATCAAATACACATGAATTTTCTATTAAAGAGAAGAGTGTCTATTTATTAATATTTCCAAAGAGCAACTTTTCGGTCTGCTGCTGCCCTGCTGGTACCCCTTCCCAGAATTGGGTGGTACTGACGGTAGGTTCCCGGCAGAGCGTTGATGGAGAGCGCCGTAACCCTGGCCCGGCGTCACGTCAGGGGGGCTTAGTCCTGCCAGGTGGGGGCTCATGCATCGGCTGTATCCGATGCGGTGAAGGGAACGGCCTCCCCCCAGGACCGCCGGGAGCAGAGGAGACTCGGAGTCACCCTGCAGATCTGACGACTTTTTCTGGTCAAAACAAACGCGGGTAGGGTCCCTATTAGGAAACCTGTTGGGATAATTTAGAGAGAGAGGGAGCATCCTATTGGAGCACCCCTGGGGGCTGGCAGTAGAAAGGACTGAGACAGAAGCCAAGGATACGGGGCACGAGCCTGTGGAGGAAACCAGGCCCATAAACGGAGTCCCGCAGAGGTCAGAGGTGTGCGAGGGAGGTCCCGCAGAGGTCACAGGTGTGAGAGGGAGGTCCCAAGGGCAGGGCTCTGTTTGTTTTGTTCACTGCTAGGCAGGAAGTGTGCCCGTGAAGAGATGAATGAATGAATGAAGCTTCTACAGACTTACTTAGACCAAAAGTGACCCTGCTTCAGGCCAGGACCTCAGGAGGGACCCTGACCCCTGTGCCCCCTCCAGGCAGGCAGAGGGTTTGCAGCCACCATGGACAGGGGGTGACGGGGGTCCTGGAGGCGCTGAAGCATCGCCTTGAGCAGTAAAACTCGGAGAGTTCTCTTCTTCGTTGCAGCTTGGAGGCAAGTTTTCTTCCAAATAATAAGAGGTGCAGCTATAAATAATTCATGCTCGTTGTTTGGCCCCGTTACCACTTTTCAGAAGACGGGCCGCTCGCTCCTTCTTGAGGGACGGCGACACACCCCGGCTGGGCTGGCCCGAGCTTCTGCCCTAATTAGATACTTGCACAGGAGACCCGAGCAAGGGGGGTGGAATTATTTTTAATAAAAGGAGATTAAAACCTGTGTATCCGCAGCACATTCAGGGAGATGGAACCAAATTAAAACCCTCCCTCAGCGGTGGGCCATGGTGGCCTGGAAAGGAAGTGTTTCCCTTGGAATTACTGAAACGTCTTGCTAGGGGTCGGGAACAAATCCAGCCCCCCTCGCCCTGCCCAAATTTCAGATTCCCCTGCTGGGGTTGTGAGCCAGGGTGAGCTGGAGGTGGTCAGCTGCTCTGATCCAGGCCCTGGGCTGGGGGTCTGTCCCGCTGGAGAGGGACAGCTCCTGGCCGTGCGACAAAGCAGGCGGCAGGTGGGCCCCAGCCCGGAGCGGGCCGCTCAGCTGCCAGGTGAGGGGCGGACCCGCAGCTGTGCGGGAATGCAGGCCGCACCTGGTGGTTGCACGAGAAGCCACGTCTCCAGACTGTATGTGCCTCTCCCCCCTTTAAATATTTCAGACTAATCTAAAGGAAGCATAAGCCTCCATCTACCTCCTCCTACAGCCATCCCACTGAGAGGCGCTCACCCCTAATAAATGAGAAACGTGTGTCCACACAAGGACTGTTACCCACGGTCAAGGCTGCTTTGCTCATAGTCGCCGAAAAGGAAGCCAAAGTGGCAACAGCCCAGATGCGTGTCAGAGCAGAGGTCAAGAGGATCATGGGGCCGTGGGGAGGGAAGCCCTTCAGCACGAGAAGGAAGGGACCCGAGGCCACAGCCCCAGGGACGAGCCTCCACGCCCTGCTGAAGTCAACACACTTGAAGCCCAGGAGTCTGTTCCTGCGTGGTTCCGTGTACGGGATGGTCAAGGGCAGGCAAAGCCAAGCATCTCTGGAGACAGAAATCAGAAGAGTGGGTGCTTTTGCGGGTGGGGAAGACTAGACTGGGGGGGAAGGAAGGTTCTAGAGAAATGTCAGATGCTCCCCTTGGGCGGGTGCGAATTGCGTTTGGCAGTCAAAACGTAGGCTGCAGGTCTGTGCATGTGATGGCATGGGCCGGTATCTTTAAGAAAGTCCCGAGGGCGGGGCTGGCGCCGCTCACTTTCATCTGTAGAGGTCAACGTGCATTCTGTTTTCCTGGACCCCAGATAGCCTGTTTGTAATAATAATTCTGTTGCGGCGGGACCCAGTGGTGATTTTGGAAGCTCAGGAACCACTGGCTGGGAGATGCATGTCGCTCGAATGTCTGGGGTTAGACAACAAGCCTTCATCGTCACCCTCGGTTCTGCGTGACCCCCACTCAGGAACACAGGGCTGCACCTGAGGTTGTCGGGGGTGCCTTCCTTCCTTCTTCCAGGGTGAGGAGGGTGCTTCTCTTCCACAGGGAAGAGTGTCTCCCATAACGGTGCAGCTGTAGCTCGTCTCTGCTTTACTTGGCCCCAGCGATGGGGAGCGTGGCTAGATTCACGTCCTCTCGTAGGTGGCTGGTTGGCGGGTAGACAAATTCGAGGTGGCCTTAGGGTCGCCAAAAATGCGCCTTTGAGCTGCTTCCTTGCATCTTTAGATCTCCGGGGCTCTGTTTTTATTGTGGCGGAGAAAGACTTAATTCTTCCAGAATCAGCTCTTCACTGTTTCTACATCTTTAAGAGGGCGAGATGCATAATTGGAATTATGCAAATTAGTGCGGGGTCCTCAGGAATGGAAGTGATTTCTCAGCAGACTGGCTGACCCACCCGTATCTTAGGGGTCCCCGAGGGAGCTCTGCCCTGTCCTCAGAAGGGCCCCTGTGGCGCTGCTCCGGCCCCACGCACCTGGCCCTGCTGAGTAGGGCGGGCGGGAAGCCTCGTGTGCACCAGTGGGTACGACAGCGGCCAGCGTGCACTGGGCATTACGTTTTTCTTGTGTTTTTCAAAACCCTTCGATGCGATCAGTTTCCGTGTATAACCTACGAGTGTGCCCCCGCGTCTATACCTGGGCGCGTGAAATGAAGCAAAGAAATTAGTCCAGGGGCCTTTCACTCTTAGACATGACGGGTTTCCCAGGTTCTTTGAAGGCAAGTTCCCACTCGCTGTTGCTCTGCCCGCCTCAGGGAGAGGGGCCGGCGGAGCGCCCAGCGGGGACGCGGACCTCGGACCGCTGTCCTTCCCTGTCACGGAGCCTCCCCCTCGCTCATCCCGGGACCCTGAGCCTGGCTCCAGGGGGCAGCTAAGGATGCACTGACGTTCGATTGCATTGCCCGCCGACAGATGAGCCCGCTGAGACGCCAGACCCACCGCCATCCACCGTTCTCCCCGCCCGGTCACCTGAGTTTCCGGGAGACCCGTCAGATTTCCGCACAGGCTGAGCCAGCAGGCCTGGTCTCCCCCCCTCCCCCCGGTGGGTGTGCCCTCGTTCCTCCAGACGTCCGCCACCCATCCAGACGTCCGCCACCCCTCCAGCCGACCACTCCTGTTCTTGAATGGAGAGGCGGAACCGACGAAAGCTCTGCTCACGGGAGGGAAGCGATGCGTCAGGAGTAGAAGTGGACGTGGGGGTGGCAGTCAGACCTCCCGCCCCCAGTCCTGCATGCTCCCCGGAGACCCGAGGCTTCTCTGCGCAGCCTCCGTGCCCCCCTTACACACAGCCCCCCTCCTCGTCTCCTTTGATCCCCCAAAACAGAAGAACCACGTGACACACGGACAAGAGAGAACACAAAATTAAAGGTCATGTGGCCACTGCCTCATCACGGGGGACAAACTGCCTGCTTGTCAGGGGAACAATCTGAGTGGATCAGGGTGCTCAGTCACCATGTCAACTTCTGTTGACCTTTCCAAGCAGAAGGGACGCCTCGCCGAGACTTGACTCCGGGCAGCCCTCACCCCGGGCTGGGTCCGCAGCCGCCCCTCGGAGCGAGCGCAGAGCGGTCCCCGCCAGTGAAGCGCGGACCCGCCCGTTCCTCGCCTGGAAGCAGGCAGCCGTGTCTTCTAAAAATACCGCCGTGGCGTTGAGCTGGCGAAATACACTTTCAGCGCTGTTGCACGAGCTCATCTCATTTTGTTTAGCTCCCCGAATTAAGAGGGAGAGTCATGAGCTTTGCTGAAGAGACATTTTTCTAAGGAGTTGACAGCTAATGACCTTGAGCTTCTAAAATACTGTCCCACCCATCACTCCGTGGCCCTGGCATTGGTGCCCCGGCCCCCCGCCCCTGAGCTGTGTGCCCTCTGAGACGGTCTTTCAGACGCTTGTCCCGGGGATCCTTGGAGACACAGGAGGGGGGTCAGGGGTCCTGGGTGAGCTGAGAGGGGAGAGCCCACTAGGTCTGCATCCGGAACGGCCTGTTCAAGCTTCCCATGCTGGGGAGAGGCCTGAGCCGGGCCCCGGAGGCCGTCTTCGGCTCCGCTGCTCCCTCGGCTTGGCCAGCAGCTCCCTTGGACACAAGCCTTCCATCCTCCAGGACGGCTGAGCCTGCAGCCACCTGAGGAGAAGCCGCTCACCTGTGCCGGGGCTCAACTCACCTGTGCCGGGGCTCAACTCACCCGTGCCAGGGCTCACCTCACCCGTGCCAGGCTCGGCTCACCCGTGCCAGGGCTCGGCTCACCTGTGCCGGGGCCCAGGTAAGGTTGCAAAGCAGCAGAGAGCATCCAGGGCCCTTTTGAAAACCATTTTTCTGGGCGCTCTCCTTGTAGGTCCGTGGAGACTGTCTGTGGTGTGACGCAGCCCTGTCTCTCAGGCCTGGCCGTGCCCGGCTATTTACCGGTAATGCGATCAGGTCCACCTTGTGGACGTAATTTCCGTCCCCTCGTCTCTCCCTTAGGAAAAGCTGTCGCTCGGTGCTGGGATGATGAGAGAAAGCTCGGAACAGACGTGCGGTTCTCTGGTCTGGGAAGCTGTCTCCCTTACCACGCGTGGTTTCCCCACCGAGCGGGGAGCTGCATTTTCTGAACTGTCGCTGCATTAAAGTTACTGGCCCGGTTTCCGAGTGGCTGGTACCCAGTGGTCCCAAGGCCAGGGGTGAGGGGGGGCGGTGGTGAGTTAGCTGTCGTTCAGTGAGGGACCCGCAGGGGAGCGAGGGAGGGAGGAAAGAGGCAACCTCCGAAGCAGCAACTGCATGGCCAGGCACAGATGCCCCTCGCAGACATCCCGTCCATCCTGGGGGTGAGGCTGCTCGGGGGGCCACAGGTCCCCTGGCTGATCTGCAAGTGACAGCACCTTCTACTCAGAAGGCCTGTCCCCCTTGCAGGTCCAAGGGCAGCGCCATCGGCAGAGCCCTGGATGTCCAGCTGGGCTTTCCCCCAGGACCTGCTGCTGGGAATGTGGGGCCTCCCCAGGGTCTCCCCTTCCCCTGGGAACCCCGTGTATTCCCCAGGGACCCCCAACATCCCTGGACACACCTGGCCAGTGTATATGGTGAGTGAGGGGCCGGTGTACAGAGAGAAGGAGGCATCCTTCCCCTGCCCCTGGTACTTCCACCGGCACGACCGCCCAGGGGCGCTCAGGGTCCAGCCTCCCAAGCCCCGAGCATTCTGTGCTCCCCAGGGAACCCGACGGAACCCCTCGGGTGGGGAGTGTGCGTGCTCCGTGGGCAGCCCTGCGGCCTGACCTCTGCAGAGCCCAGGAGTTGGCTCCGGCAGCCAGCAGGCTGGGGACACGATCATTTCTCTCGGTCCAGTCTTTGTCCTTTTCCTCTCCTGTCCCAGGGACGGCCCTGCTGGCCTCCTCGAGATACTGTTTCAACGGTTTCCCATCAGACGTGCGCGGTCGCCTCTGCCCAACGGCGACTGAGCTCCAACCTTAACCCGCTCAGGTCAAAAGCAGGGTGTTCGCATCTTTTTAAGGAGCAGAGCCTTTTCCAAAAAGGCAGGAGGGCTGTGGGGAGGGCTGGAGAGCGCTAACTCTGCACCTTTCGCTGCTGGAGGGGTTCTCACTGTTGTTATTTCAATCTCTCACCCCCTCCCCCCGCCAGAGCTTATCCACCCCTGGAACTGGGTGGGTAGTGGTGGAAATCTGGATTTGTTTCTCCTTTGCCAAGAAAACGTATCTTTGTGCTTTGAGTTTCGTTCTCCCCTAATGGTGAGAAGATAGTAATCTTGCCCTGTGAGTAATGGTGTCCTGGTTTTATGGGAAAGGGCAGGGTGGCATCAGGGCCTGACTCCTGGGCCGTGGAGGCCCGGCACCCCTGCTTCCGGTGCTCGGAGGCTGGGAGGGCGGTGCCGGGAGCCAGTGCCGTCTGTCCCGGCCGTCTGTCCCGGGCTGTCTCGGGGCGAGCGTCCGCCTGCGCTGGCTGTCTTCCGAGCACCGTCCTCTCCTGACAGCCTGCCGGGTAGAGGGGCACCCCGAGCCCCAGAATTCACCCACAGAGACTCATAGCCCACAGATGTCCAGGGGTGTCTCTGACGTGGGGGGCTGATCAGCAGACAACAGGGTTTGGCTCCACCTCTGGCCAGCGCTCTGCCCCCACCCTGGAAGCTCAGGGGTGGGGGGTGCTGGGCAGTGTCTGTGGGGGGCTGTGGCCGAGACAGTGGCGGTCGGGGCCTTGTTGGAGGCCCGCTGGCGGTCTTGCTCTCACACTCGCATTACTGCAGGGCCACAGGGGGGCCCGAAGGGTGCTGTCCCCTGCCTGAGACCCCCTGAAACGGGGCGATGCTTGGTGTCTCTCCTCTTGCCTGCCCCCCACTGAAAAGGCCTGGGTGAGAGAGGCCCTAGGCGGGACCAGAGGCACCGCCCCCAGCGACCCCTCTTGGACGAAGCAGGGGACAAGTGTGTAAGGCCGTCAGGGGCCTGCACTCCCGGCAGAAACACAGAGGCCAAGAGGACTGTACACCCCAGCACCTCCCCCTCCCACGAAGAGAGACAGGGCAGTGTGGCCTTGGGCAGTTTGACAGTGGCTGGGGCCTGGGGCCCTCCCTGTGCCCCAGAGACCAGAGGCCGTGAGCTGGGACACTGACAAGTGAGCCCTCGAATTCCTGGGGACGCTGAGGCCCACTAGCCACCCTGTCGCGTACATTATTCATAGAACCTCCCAGAAAGGAGAGCTGGACTTTCTGACCTCATTCTCAGACTCAGGGGGAAGGAGGAGTAGCTGCCACCTGCGGGCCAGCAAGCGGGTGTTTCTGCGGTGGCAGGGTGGCCTCCCTTGTGGACCCACAGGCGGCCACACAGGGATTAACCCCGCCAACCTCCCCACCCCCTGCCCGGGCTGCAAGTGGCTGGCCGGCCTCTCTCTCCAGCCGCCTCTGAAGGTCACCGCGACCGGCGTTTCCAGGGAGAGACCGGGAACAGGTGCGCAGTGTACTGGGCCCGGCCTCTGCCCCCGCACGTGGGCAGGTTGCAGAGCCCGCGGAAGGGGCAGCATGTTCCGCCCCAGGTCCCCGGCCCCCAGCGTGGCTGAGCCACCCGCTGGAGCTGGGGACCAGAAGGACAGGGCTCCCACCGCCAGCTTCTGGTCCCTTTGTTCACGGAGTGGGAGCCCCAGGCTGGGAGGGGGGGGATCTGCTTGGGGAAGAAGCCCGCGCCCCAGGGCACCGGGAAACCCTCTGGGACCTGACCTGGTGCCACTGCCACCGTCATGCCCTCCCCGCCGCGCCCCAGGCCCTCGCTGCGCCCGCATCGCACCTGAGTTTTTCCCTTGTTGCCTCTGCGGCCTCTCCCGGGAAGGATGGCCCTTCTGACCCACGT
Organism: Glossophaga mutica; assembly: GCA_039655065.1. Lineage (NCBI taxonomy): Eukaryota > Metazoa > Chordata > Mammalia > Chiroptera > Phyllostomidae > Glossophaga > Glossophaga mutica. The sequence goes on from CM077307.1 coordinate 175,216,719, forward strand.
CAAGTAGCTGGCCCCCAAGAGGGGCTTCCTCCCGCTCTAGTCACGGTGACCCCTAGGATGTGCTTCCCCCTCTGTGTCCTACGTGACCCGTCCTGGGCTCCAGGGCTGCCTGCGTCTTGATGGCAAATTCCGAGGAAGCAGAGATAAGACCAGGCCAGTTCATCCTTGTCGCCTGGGCTCCTCGCTGAGCCTGGCTGGGTGGCTGCACAGTGCCCAATTTGAATTGTCTCGAGATGCTCCACGGTGACCTGGCCTCTGAGCTGGAGAAAGGGCAGCCCTCGTGCCACATGCTGAGGACCCCTCCGGACCAGCCCCAGAGGCTGGCCGTTGGGGACTCTGAGGAAGGACCATGCACTTCTCCAAGCTTTCTCTGTGGTGCTTGGGGACCCTCACTGTCCCACAGCACCGACGGAGCACCTGCAGCCAGCCAGCCCAGTGTGGGCGGCCGCACCAAGGATGAGAGGCGCCTCGGGGCCCACGGGACATCCAGAGTCAGGCCGCTGGACCAGCCCAGAGCGGCCGCCCTCCAAACACCGCTGAAAAGGCATCGCGTGGAATAAAAGGCAGTCCTGGTCGGAGCGGCAGCTGGCTGACTTCAGCTGGGGATGGAGGGAAAGGCCGCCTGGCTGGGATAGACTGCCTCGATCATCCCGGGTCCGGAGATCCCATGTATTCTGTGCCCCCGCCGTGCTTAGGGTTTGTAAGTGCACAATAAACCGATTAAATAAAATGGCTGAAATTCGACATGAAGTTAACTCCTGTTTTGCGCATTATTGTTGTGCCGACTCGGGTCTGTGCTTGTCCGGTAGTTGGTGCGAGCCCTGCGAGGGCACATGTCCGGGGACCGGCAAGTGGCCGTTGGTCTCAGTTAGGGGACTCTGGAGAGGGAGATGGGTTTGAAGTCTGCGAAGTTTAGCGCCCTCTGCTGGTCACACCAGGTAAATCATGTGGTGTCGGATGCAGGATGAGGGAGGTGACCTCTTGGCCTCCTCTGAGATGGGTCGACTTTTGGGGAGGAGCATTTTCAAATTAGTGCATGTGATGGGAAAAGTGTTTCAACGAGGAATTCTGCATCTGGGGGTCATATTAGCCAGCGAACGCGCCCCACCTAGTCAGCCACTCTGTAATGCCCTCAAACAGACGATGTTGGAGCCGCTTGTGAGAGCGGATTTTTTGAATGCAGCAGGAGGCCTGGGCTGGACTGGGCTTTCCAATGAGTGATCGGGCTCTGCAGTGTGCGAAGGCGGAGGGCCTGGGGCTGCGACGTGGGGACCTGTCTGCTCAGCTCAGGAGGGAGACAGCCGAGGCCTGCACGGGGAATAAGGACCGGTGGGGGGATGCGGGCTGAGGTGTGGCCTGGGGACAGCAGAGAAGGGTCCTGCACCAGTGGGCCGGCCCCCGGCCCTGTGACCACGGGCTCCCTAACCCAGCTCCTTCCCGGGCCAGCAAGTCTTTCCGGGGGACCCATCCTTCTCTGGGCTGTGAGGAGCCCGGACCGTGCCTGCTCCCAGACGGTGTCACGGTGGGCCCAACCCATGTTCCTCAACTGTCCACAGGTGGTTGTCATGTGGAATCGGGAGGTGATGGGGACCGCAGGTCTGTGAGCCTGCCTCTCAGAATCCTGGATCTTGCGGTGTTTTCCGAGTTTCTCCCCCCAGGCGCTTCCAGGCCCTCCTTTGCCCCGCCCCCGTCACCCTCCCATCCCCATGAATAGGCACAAAGGGAAATTAATCCTGTGGCTGGGACTTGTAGAGCCTGGGGGCGCTGGGTGGGGGGGGGGGGAATCTGGGGCCTGGCGTGCCCTAAGGCGCAGTGCTGGCTGTGCCCTCGGTGGTGCAGGGCCCCTCTCCCACACTCGGAGGGGCCGAGCGGCCCCCAGGCGCCCCACTGCCGCCCCACGTCTGCCACGCGGTGCACGCCCACCTCGGGGGAGGGCGCCGTACCCTGAGCCTGTCCTGCCTCTTCCAGGTTCGCCATGGAGCCCTTCTGCCCGCTCCTGCTGGCAGGTTTTAGCTTGCCACTGGCCGGGGCGTTCACGGTCAACGAGACCACCCCAGCGGACAGCAACTGGACCTCCACGACCTCGGGTAAGGGCCCGCTGCCTCCCCCGGGCCGCCCTCGCCGCCCCCTCGGCCCAGGGGTCACCGGGCCTTCAGGGTGATAGCGTGGCCGAGGGGGCGGAGGAAGGTGTGGTTGGCTTTGTGGTGTGCTTTGAACGTTTGCCGCCCATAAAAACGGGCGGGCCGGGAAAGCCGGCTGTTCCCGGTTCACTGCAGCGAGCTCTGCGCGCAGGAGGCCGCAGAGGGAACCCCCGCGCTGAGGGCTGGCCTCCGCCGCAGTGGGGAGCAGGAGACCCCAGGCGGGAACCCCTCGGACCAGCCCAACCATGAGCAAACGTTGCAGCCAGCCTGGGACGTTTCAACGTGGACGTAGCTGTTGAGAGGAATGCAGAAACTATCGCTAATATTTTTAGACAAGCTGTTGATTTAGGGGTTAGGTTGGTGTTTTAAAATAAGAGTCCTTGCTTTTAGAGACATGTACTCGTGAAAGTATTTACAAGTGGTAGGAGAGGATGCCCAGGAGCCACTGGAGACAGCGAGTGGGGGCAGGAGGTGGGCGGGGCTACGGGTGAAGGCGTTTGCCCTGGTCCCGCTAAGAAAGCTGGGCGGCGGGTGCGTGGGGCTCAGCAGTCTGTTCTGTCCCCTTTTTAACACGGATCAGGGTTCTCCAGAAAGACAATGTTAACAAGACTCAGAGACAGAGAAGGAGACCCAGTGGCTGCTTGAGCCAGGCCTCGGCGGAGCCGTTCTGGGGGAGGAGCCAACCACGGGGCGGACCCCACCCGCCCCCAGCCCCGCCCCCAGGGCCTTCCTGCGCAGATGCGTGGCCTGAGGCAGCGATGTTCAACCCCTGCGCTGCAGGAATTTTTCAAACCTGCAATAGGTGACTACTTAGTCAGGGGCACTGCCCTCTTTTCCCTTAGATTGTCAAATTAAAAAAAGACAACGGCCAGTATGATGACCCTGTCTTGAACCATAACTATGTAGGTAACGTGATAGAGTTACATCTACCTGTTCAGTCGTATCGCACCTGATTGCTTAATTCTTGGTATTAGAAATCCTTATATACACTTATAGACACCTGATTTTTTAAAAAGTCCCTTTGGAGCAAAAAGGGTAGGTAATTACTATTCATATTTTTTGTAAGACAATAAACATATACCTTTTTTTGTCAGATCAGCAAAAAATATATACAGGGTCCGGTGCCAATAACGCTTCTTTAACATAAAAATCTTTTATTTCAAAGTCATCAGCATGGAATGCTGTAACATAGTGTCGCACTCAGAAGGCTGCTGCGGTGGCCGCCTGGGTGCCCCTCCCCCGCAGTGGGGGCGGAGCCCGGTGCCTGTGCAATGAAGCGGAAGGTGACTCCAGGATTTCCTCTTGGAGGCCACCCTCTGCCTCTCTGGAGCAAATCGGTGTCCAGGGCCACAACCCGGGCTTCAGAGGTTGTCTCCTGGCCCACGTGGTTTTTCAAAATTGTCTTTAGGTTGAATTACTTACAAATAGTTAAAAATCAGATGCCTTTACATAAAAACGAAGACTCCTTCTTTTGCCAAATTGGGAAGAGCGGGTGGGCCACTCTGGGCCCACCGTCCGCCCCGGGGGCTGGGGCGGAGGGGCAGCTGTCCCGCAGACAGGGCGGACACCTGGCTTCCTCACCAGGCCGCCCCTGCACTCGCTGTCTGCCTGCCCGGCCTCTGCCCTCCAAAACAGAGGCAGCTGCTGGCAAAGGGCAGAACCCCAAGTGGGGAGACCCATCTGCTCCTGTGATCCGGTGTCGTGGGCACGGTCCTGTCTGGGGCCTTGCTTGGATCACCCCGCCCTGTGCTTGAGAATCCCCCCCACACCTGTGAGTGCAGCCTTTCTGCAGGTGGCCTGAGTGGGGAGGCCGGACCCCGAAGACCCCTGGCAAAGGCCCCCAGGGTGGGCAGTCTGTGGCCAAGGGGCCCCCCTGAAGCTCCCGGGCAGGCCGGCATCCTCAGCCGGGGCCACCAGCCCTTGGACCCGAGAACCGGCCAGTCAGACGCTGCCAGGCGGAGGCTGAGCGGGCAGCCTGACCCTGCGTGTGCGATGCAGAAGTGGGCATGTCCGCAGCAGGGAAAGGAAGGGGCGCCCTTCCGGCTCCGGGGCCCCAATGCCGGGCGGGGACAGAGCCCAGTCCTGGGTGCAGAGCAGCCACATCCTCTCCAGGCCTGGGCCAGCTCCGCCCCTCTGTGTCAGGCCTCTCCCCGGCACCCTGGGCTGGGGCTGTCTGCAGAGCCCTGGCAGGTGTGTAGGGTGCTCGAAGAGCTACAGGTGTGGAAGCCTCGGGCCAGGTGGGCTCCCCAAGGGAGCTCTGCCCCAGGGGGGGCCGGGGGAGCCTGGGCCGGTACTCTCAGGCCCTGAGCCTGGCGCCGCCCTGGCCCTGAGCTGCAGCAGGGCCTGTGAGCACCACTAGCCAGCAGGGGGAGGCACCGGCCCGTCCTGGGTGAGGGTGTTGGAGGCGGGCCAGGGTTCCGGCGGCTGGGGCCACCTCCGCATCACAGACCAACGGTCCTCAGTGTGCGGTGCTGCTGCATTGATAGTCACTCGAGTCAGTAAAATTCTGTCATTTGTTAGAGACATACGCATTGACAGCTTGCAGGGCGCCAGGGCCTAGAGGGTTGGGTGACCTGCTCCCAGGGGAAGAGAGGCAGGTCATGACCTTGAGGATTCACAGGGAGGGGTTGCAAGGTGAGGGGAGACTGCAGGGCTGGGGAGCCCCTGCCGGGCTCAGAGCCATGCTTGGTGCTTCTGTGAATACCAAGTACAAGCACCCTGGGGCTGCCTTTGAGGGGCTCCCCTGAAACGCAAGCTAAGGCTGTCACCCATGGGGTCTTTCACGGCAGGAGACAGGGCCTTTGCTTGGAGGCCCTGCTGGGACCCATAGAGGGAAGCCAAGTGGGCTTCCTGGAGGAAGGGGCCTCCGAGGTGTTTCTTGGAGAGCAGGGACATTTTGGTGGGGAGGGAACAATGTGACAGGCAGAGGGAGGTGGACCGAAGCTGGCGGTCCAGCCACCAGAGTCCCTTGGAGTTTGGGCTTGTGGGGCAGGTCCTGGCAGCCACAAGGCAGCTACACTGCGCCCAGGGATGGGGCACCTTCTGGTCGAGGACGGGCAGAGGCGGGAAGGACGAGGGCGGTGCCCGGAGGCCAGCGCTCCTCGGGGCAGGTGGGACCACAGGTCCTGGCTCTGGGAGCCGGGTCCCACCGGCTGCGGTTTCTGACCGGCCCTAGGGCTGGCCTGCCTCCCCACACCCTGAGGTCCCCCCGGGGGCCCTGGGAGCTCCCGAGCATGTCCTGCACCCTCACTCTCCTCTACCTCCCCATTAGGGGGAGAGGTGGGTGTCTGGGGAACCCTGACAAACAGGCCCCCTGGGGGTAGGGGCCGGGGGCACTCTGTGTTGTGTGGTCACGGCCCCCGCCAGGGGACGTGGGATGAGTCAGGTCCCCGGCTCCTCAGCTCCAGTTTTCTTCCTCGTGTCAACATGCCGCTCGTTAAGTGGGGAGGGGATTGTGGCCACCACGGACAAGGATGGGGGGTTATTGCCCAGGGAGAAAGGCTGATGGAAGAGGGGCTTTGTAAACTGTGCGATGGGCTCCGGGAAGAAGGGCTGGTGGGGAAGGACCACTTCACACTCTGTGGGGTGTGGCTCTGGTGTGGGGGAGCGGGGCTGGTGGAGGAGGGGCAGCCCGCTCAGCGAACTGCAAAGTGGGGCCCTGGTGCCCGGGAGGAAGGGCTCGGGTGGGGGGTGCAGTCGGGTGCTGGGAGCCTCCCTTGCCCAGGCCCCCCTCCCCGCCGCCTGAGCCCTCGCCCGAGCCTCGGGTGGGGTGGTGATGGGGCCCCACTTCCGCCCCCAGGCCCGCCCGCCGCCGGCCCCCAGCCCCTGCTGGCCTGGCTGCTGCTGCCCCTGCTGCTGCTCCTCCTCTTCCTGCTCCTGGCCGCCTACTTCTTCAGGTAGGAGTGCCCTGCGCTGACTTGCCCGTCCGCTCGGATGAGGAAATGAGCACCCACGGGCTGTGATGACGGCGGGGCGTGGGGCCCAGTGGCAGAGGGCGGCGGGCTGCGGGGCAGAGGGACGCGGGCAGCAGCGGCTCAGCCATGAGCAGCAGGAACAGCTTCTCCCGGCTCACCTGGTGGGTGCCGCCGCCCGGGTCTCCGGGCTTGGGGGCCCCCCGGTGCCAAAACCTAACGTGTCTGTCTCCCAGGTTCAGGAAGCACAGGAAGGCCACGGTCAGCGCCAACGACAAGAAGATGCCCAACGGGATCCTGGAGGAGCAAGGTACGCACACCCGCAGGTCCCGCCGCGCCCCTCCGGGGCCACCGCCTCCAGCCCCGCTCCCCCCGCCGAAAGGCTGGCGCGGCCGCCCTCGAATGGCGCCAGGTCCAGACTCCTCCTCTTCTCTCCGGTGTGAAGGGGATAATGAAACGTGTGAGTTTGTGGCTTTTCTGAGACACTGTTCACATCCTGCCGTTTCACGGGGCGGTGACGTGCATTTCTCAGTGAGTCCGAGATGAGACGTGGGGGGGGGTTCCAGGTCCAGGGCCCTCAGGGGCTCCCCGGAAACCCGCTGGTTTAGGGCCCAGCACCGGGGTGTTTCACCCGGAGGACCTGGTGGGCTGGGGGCGTTTCCAGCCTCCCCGAGGTTCCCAGCGCAGCAGAACTACCTACTTAAAGGCGCACTGCTTTTCTCCCTGCACCCCGAGGTGGCTGAGAAAGGCGTGTGAGGCAGACGCTGTAAAATTTGGTCCCCGTCGGTGGTCACAGCGTCGTCCTGCAGTCAGCTGGCTGCCGGAGGCGCTGTAGTTTTGGGGACAAACATGCTGTCAGAAGGGCCTCAAAGCAGGTGGCTGAGTGATCCTGAGATAACAACCACAACAACGGGTGGTTGCGAAGGACAACCGTTTGATGTGTGTGCCTGGGGCCCTGACCCTCAGGTGGATGGCAGTACGGCCTCCAGGGCCACCTTCCTGCCAGTCCCCAGGGGCAGGGAGGAGGGTGTGCGGGTGGGGCCGGAGCCCTGGGATTCCTCAGCCTGTTGTAGGAATGGGGCCTGGGGGCGGGGCCTGGCTGCGCTTCAGAGCAGTCCCCGGTAAGGACGGGCCTTCGGCAAGGTCGGCCTGCTGAAGTGGGGCCCACAGCAGGAGAAGCAGGCCCCGAACTGGGGGTGCACTGGGTCCGGGAACTCGCTGGCAGGCCCCTCTCCTCTTCCTGTGTCCCTGCCTCGCCCACCCCTCCCTCCAAAACACCAAAATCAAGGGTGGCCGTCCCTGGGACCACCCTCGAGGTGGAGCCCCTGGGGTTTCGGTGACCAGGGCTGTTGGTTACAAACGACACAGGACCGAGGGGGGCTCGTATGCCACCTGAGTCCCCAGCGCACACGCAGACACCTAGGCCAGCGCCCGCCCAGGAGACAAGCTGCAGTCGGAGGCTGCCTCCGCCTTCCACGGAGGCATCGGGCTGGAGGGGAGGCGGGTGGGCTACGGCATCCGCGGCTGGTGAGAGCAGGTAACGCGGCTGCGGGGACCCCTGCCCCCCATTTCTCCGCCTTCCGTCGCTCAGGCTATGTGACCAGAGAGGAACGTCACCCCCTCCGGCTGTCATTTCTCCAGGAATATTGTAGGTCGGCCTGGCTACTGGACCACCCGCCCAGGAGTGCGGCTAAATAGCCCCCACGTTTCTTTCGACCCCGCAGAGCAGCAGAGAGTGATGCTCCTCAGCAGGTCGCCGTCCGGGCCCCAGAAGTACTTCCCCATCCCCGTGGGGCGGCTGGAGGAGGAGGTCCGCGTCCGGTCGGCCGACGAGGGCAAGAGGTTCCGGGAGGAGTTCAACGTGAGTTGGCGCGGCCCCTCTGCCCTGCTGTCCTGCGGCCGGGAGCCGGGGTGTACCGTGTTATGGTTGAGGTTAATATCTCACAAAGGCTCAGGACCTTACGACCCGCTCCCATTAGGACCCCCCAAAATGGGGGTCTGGGGAAGCCGCGTTCCAGCTGTGATGCTCCCTGCCCCCTGCCCCCAGCCCCCGGCCAGCGCTCGTTCCTGACTTAGGAGACGAGACGGTGGAGGGAGACGGTCGTGGAGTCTCCTTCCAGCGCACACACTCCGATGGTTCCCCGAGGGTTCCCTGGAACCCAGTGTGACAGAGACACTGTGGTCCCGATGACGTGGCAGACCAGGCCTGAGGGACCACAGTGTGACCGTCTCTCACGGAAAGCCACGGAGCTCCCGACAGCCCGGGCATCTCGTTGTGGTAGGAGCTGCACCTGCTCCGGGCCGCCATCCCAAGGTCAAGTCAGCGTGGGGGCGGGGGCGCCTCCAGGGACACAGGCTCTGCGCCGGCCGCTCTTTGGTGTCCGTCTGAGTCGGTGCAACCCGAGATTCTGCTTGTTTTCACCTGCGGCTGCTGCTGGGACGACACCTCCATGAACTTGGCCGTGGCAGCAGCTGAGGTGGATTTCACCAGCTGGTCCAGTCCCAATGGCAGCAAAGCGATGCAACCGACTCTCCACCAGATACGCCAAGGACACCTCCCCTGGCATCGCTACTTTTTTAGTTAATGTCTCGTGATTGCAAATCAGAGAGAGGGACAGACAGGCAGGCCGATGTGGAGATGGGCAGGGGGACCGTCGTCGGTAAGCATCGTCCCGGAGTTTGCTCCTCAGTGTTCGTCCCTTGGGTTTCGAGTCCCACATCCCCCACATTCTGTGTGTGGCTGCAGGCGGCATGTGGAGCGTGAGCTCGGATGTGTCCGCAGCAGGGTGCTGACCTGCCTGGGCCCACCTGCTGGGCTCCACCTGCTGGGCCCTACCTGCTGGGCCCCGGCCCCGGCACAGTAGTCGGCGGGGGCTGCGCAGGCGCCTGCGTCGATGACCCCAGAGCTCCAACTTGAGGCTGAGACAGGGGACTCCGTATGGAGCAGAGTGTCGTGCAACTGTTACAGCTGAAGACCGGGCGACTCCCGCTGCACGCACGTGGCTTTTCACACAGAAGCCACCAGGAGGGCACGGGAACTTGACAGCACATTTAAATGGGCTTTGCTTGTTTCCTAGTGCAGGTCTCCTCGGCCTGTATCGTGCTTCCTTGCAATTGTTTCCAAATGTGTCCCCTTTTTGGAGAAATTAGGTCATAGTGAAAGACATCTCCAAGCGGTACTGGTTTTCAGTCTCTCGGACTGATAAGAGAAGTCAGTTTCGCGTTCTCAAAATAACTCTCCAAGTTTCTGGTGACAAGGCTTCCCCCTCTCTTCTTGGCCCATTTCCCCGGGCGACGTCTGTCCCTGTCCAGGCTGGCGCAGGCCTCTGAGTCACAGCCTGCGGGCCCCAAGGTGTCTCAAGTGCGCGCAGCCCCCAGCTGCGGAATTTAAGGAGGCCCCGACACACTGAGTCATCGGGATAAGTAATGTTTTAGTGCGGCATTTTAAAACATCCAACTGAATGCAAGCAGTCGGTGCAGAAGGAAGTAGCGGGCGGTGCCGGCTGGTTCCTCCGACGGCTCCAGGCTCCAGCTGGGCCGGCTGGTCAGCACTCGCTGGCTGATTGTGCCCTGGCTTCGAAGTTCGATATTGTGGCCATTATGGAGTTGGGGCATGAATTTTGATTTTTTTAAATGTTACATTCGCCTGTTATTTTATTTTCAATCCCCAGGCCTTGGGGGGCCCCTTTTGATTTTGCTCCCCAGACAGGGGCTTCACTGTCCCCGCGCGCCCCCCCCCCGGCCTCGCCCCCACCCTCCAGCACAGCAGGAGTCCCTCCCCTCAGCCCAGGGCGTATGGAGACATGGCAGAGGGGACCGCGCTGGACTTGAGTCTAGTGGCGTGGAACCCGGTCCTGGGTCCAGGGGACCCTGGACAAGCTGCTTGTAAGGATGCTTGGTGGGCCCCAGGGTGCTGTCCTCTCAAGTGGGGGACGGCTGTGGCCTGAGCCACATCTGTGCCTCCCCCCTCCGCTGAGCCGCAGAGCCTCTGGGACCAGCCCCCTCTTGGGTCCATAGATGGACACGCTTGGCGTGGGCCCTAACCCCAGCCCCCATCTTTTCTTGCCCACTGCCTCAAGCTTCCCTCCCAAGAGCTATCTATGAAAGGGAGACCGCTGAGTGTCAAAGGGGTGGAGCCCAGTGTTCAGACACGTGCGTGCTGCTGGACGGAGCAGAGCTGAGCTTGGTGAGGGTCCAGGGCGCCGGGTCCTGGGGCTCAGTCCGGTGGGTGCCGGCGGCAGCCTGCCGGAGTTCCTACCCCGATCTGCCTCCTGCCAGCTGAGAGGGCTGGGGGACTCACTGAATCTCCGCCTTAGTCTCCTCGTCTGGGAAAGGAGGGAGCTCCCTGCGCCCAGAGGGTTTTCGTGCGTAACCTGTGAAAGAGGCCAGGTGAGGGCCCAGCTCGGCCCCGCGTGCACAGAGGGAGTTGGAGTGGCCGTGTTTTTAGGGCGGCTTCTGTGACTTCCGTCCGACCTCCCCGTCAGTGTCCCGAGGGGGAGGAGCGTGGTCCTAGCCGAGTGTGTTCAGGCTCCAGATTGGATCTCGCAGGGTGTGTCCCCCAGGCCAAGAAAATGCCCTCTGCACCCAGGTTCTTGCGAGAGCCACTGCCCCAGCCACCGCTGGGGTGGCCCAATGATAAGGCCGAGAAAGGCACCCGGCAGGCGCCACCGGGAGGGGCCCCAGCGCAGTGCACAAGCCAGAGCCGTCCCCCGGCGTGTGCGACAGCCCCCGCCGGGCCCCCAGTCCGTTCTCCTCGGTTCGCTGCCGTCTGCTCCGCTCGGGGAACACGCGGTGGCCCACGGACGCACTCACGGCAGGGAAATCCCCCCTCCCCAAACAGACACACCCTCTCAGCCAGTTACACACCGGAGGCTGACTCACCGGTGTCGGGGGGGCCCCCTGCAGCGAGCACCGGTGGGTGCGCTGGGCCCTCCCAGCCGCCCTGGCTCCCCCCCACTCCCCCACCGAGCCCGGGCGACGGGAGGCCCGGGCCGGCCGTGCGCAGGACAGAGCCCCGGGCTGCGCCGGGCAGTGGGCGGCGGGCGTTGCCGGGCTTGGAATCCGACGCGGGTGAGGTGCCCGGAGCACCTCGTCTCTGCCGCCCTGAGGGACATTCTGGGCCGCCCACGGAGCTGGTGCCGTCACTCCATCTCCATCTGGGGCAGATGCCGGGCTGGGCCGCTGGGGCCGGGGCCGGGTCCCTGCTCGCCACCCCCAGCCACCGCATGCGGCCGCTGCCCCTTCCGAGGGACACAGAGGCCTCTTGGGGCTTTTCTCCCTTTTTAACTGATTCTTTTTAATGGACCATTTGTAGAGCAGTTTCAGGTTTGCAGACAAACCGGTCGTGAAGTGTCCAGTTCGGTGGTCGCCCCGCTGCACTGCTGTGCTGCACTCGCTACGCCCCACCAACAGCGACCCGTCGCCGTTGATGAGGTTACAGGAGCTGGTTGGCATCACGTTTAACGCTGACTCTGCGTTTTCTTCCAGTCGCTGCCGTCTGGACACATGCAAGGAACGTTTGAGCAGGCCAATAAAGAAGAAAACAGAGAAAAAAACAGATATCCCAACATCCTTCCCAGTAAGATTTCACTTTTTTTGCACGGTTGGTGGTGTTTCGACGGAACTCCGAATCCCCTTGCCGTGCCCCCGGGAGGGGCGGTGTCCGTCCGAGCGTGTGGCAGGATGGTCCGGTGCCCGGAGATCGGAGTCCCAGCAGCACAGCCTTCGCCCCCGGCGTCTCGGCACCCGTCTGCCACGCGGACACAGGCGGCCTCTGCCGGTGAGGCTCTGGCCACTGAGCCTGTGCCCAACGCAGACCGGGCTGCCCAGGGGCCCAGCGGGGGCTGCCTGCGCTGGGCCCGCTCCTGAGCCCCAGCCAGGCGTCTGTCTGGTGGCCCTGGGCATGTCCCGCTCTTGGACTCGGTGCTCGTGGCCACCGGCAGCAAATCCCCTGGACCAAGGGCAGCAATGACAGATGAGCAGCCTGTCGGCCTTTGGCCATGTTGCGGGAACTTTCCGGTAACCACAAAGGCTGCCTCGGGCAGGAGAGTGCGGACTCGAGGAGGTGCCAGGCCAGGGAGCTGGCAGGTGCGGCCAGAGCGTCACTGACTGGGCTGTGGCCCTGTGGTGGCATTCGTAGCCGGCCTAGCTACCAAGACGAACCCCAAGTTCCACACGGCCTTTGTAAAAGCTGGTCCGGAATGGTTTGCGCCGTTCTTCGTTCGGCCTGGACCCCCCTTCTCCGCCCCTGTCGGCTTTGCCCGCAGACCGATGGTGTGGCGGCCTCCAGGGGTCCGCTGAGGTCAGGTTTGCGCCCTGAACCTGAGGCCTCTGTCCTCGGGTGGGCGCTCTGTCCGTGGGACCGGGGAGCCCACCTGTGAGCCAGTTCCCGCGGGGGCTCTGGGTTGCGTTCGCAGGGTGAGAGGTGAGCCCACCCCCTCCGCAGTGAGAGAGGCCGAGGGCTACCCGCCGCTTCGTGTGGTCTCGGGTTTTCAGGCCCCAGTAGAAAGAATCGTTCCCATTTCGAGTGCACCTGATTTACGTGAGGTTGGGCAGGGCCCCTGGGCCCTCTGATCCAGGGGAAACTAGAGCAGTTAAGCATATGTCTCTCGTCCCACCGTGGGTGTAGAGGGGGCCAGGGAGCCCCAGGAGAGGGGTCAGGTGGCCTCGGTGGCCCCTCGGCCGAGCTGTGAGGGGCGCTGGGACCGGGGCTGGCAGATGGCATGAAGCGGCTTTGCCGCTGCGCCCCGTGTGGGCCGCAGAGAGGGGGGGGAGGTGGGGCGGGCTGCGTCGGCTCAGCGGGGGAACCCGGGAGGAGGTCGGGGGTCTTTGGGATAACTGTGTCAGTAAAAACCTGGGTGTCTGGGAAATCGTGGCCATTGTCAGTCTGCTTAGTGTAGCTGAGGAGTTGAACTCACGTGTTGATCCGCGTACGAGCGTGTCGGGGCCCTTCTGGGCCGAGCACCTCGCTAGGCTCCTGACCCACATTCCTTAACCGGCAAACGCTTTCCCCTTTTGGGGTAGTTTCGGTGGGCCTCTAATGGGAGCGGCCGGGGTGGGAATTTCCTGCCCCCCACGCCTCCCCCCACCTCCTCCCAGGATGGGGCGCCCTGTTCCCTGAGGGTCACCGGCCAGGAGAAGCAGCGCCTGCCTCTTGCGGTTCTCCAGCTCGGGCTGCGGGAGGAGGTGGGCCTTCACCGCGGGTCTGAGTGTGACGGGGCAGAGCAGGCTCTTCTAACACCCCCTGGAAGTCCGCTGTCCCCACCAGGGTGAGGGTCCCGCCGCGGCCCCTCCCAGCCCAGCAGCCCCTCGCCAGAGAAAACCGAGGGTGCTGGTGGTCATCAAGGGCGGGACTGTGGCAGGACAGGACACCTCATGCGATGGGGGGCTGACCGATGGTCACGTGGAGACCCGGGGTGTGCCCTGGAGACGGCCCGCTGGGCGGCATCTGGTGTTTGGCATCTGCAAAACACAGGCTGACGGAGAGGGTGTCTGACTTCTGTGAAGTTGGCCAGAGACGCCCTGGTTCCCGCTGGGGGTCGGGACAGTGGTGAGCTGGGTCAGGGGACGCTCTGCAGGGGACGGGGAGACCCTGCTCTGACTCAGGGTGGGTGTAGGGTCCACAGGCAGGAAGAGGCGCCAGGGCCCCACCCCCACCTCCCTGGGCACCTTCCTGGCCTCTCCCGGCCTCCCCCAAACTCAGACTGGCCACAGTTTTACCAGGTTTACAAGCTGGCCCCGGGGGGTGGGGAGCCCAGCCAGGGGTGCGCTCCCTTGCCCCAAGACTCCGTCGCCGGGTGCGTCCTGGGGCAGGGCTGCCGAGAGGCCAGAGCATCCTAGTTTCAGGGAAAGTGCCTACAGCTGGCAAATTTAGGAAATAATACTTTGAAAGTGAAGTGTGACTTTTTAGAATAAAGAGACAGGAAGCGCTTCGAAACGGCAAGATTCTAGACCCAATCAGAAGTCTGTTTTTCCCCTTCTGCTTTCTGTAGCCGTCCTCACAGTGCACATCCTTGTGACTAATCTTCACCTGCTCTGTGCCCACGTTCTGCCTCAGGGTGGTCAGCCCCTGAGCACGGGGCCTCACGGTCCAGCCTGCGTGGGCTGCTGGTTTCGGGTGCGATGCCCTGACCGCCCCACGTGGGCCGTCACTGTCCCTGAGGACCGCACTGGCCTGTCCTCTGTGAGCGGCAGGACCGAGCTGGTCCGACGATACGATGCCCAGACCCCCGTCACACGTGGGCCCCCTCGGCGACTTCAGTCCCGTGCCCACAAGGAGGGGACCGAGCAGGGATGGAGAAGCGTACTCGCTGATCAGTGCTGCAGATGCACACAAAGCACCCACTGCGCGCCCAGCCCCGAGCAGGCGCAGTGGCGACCTCCGCCCCCAGGCAGCTTCCCTCGGCCCAGCCAGTCTGGGCACCTCGGGATGCCCGCTCCTGGGGACGCCAGCCGCCGCATGGCGCCCGGCCCCGGGCCAGGACGCAGTGTGTCAGGGGCCCCGAGAAACGTCTGATTTCTCCCCGAGTCAGAAAACCCACGTGGTCGTCGGGCAGCCTGGCTGACGTCCGTCCGCACTTACGGCGGGCACAGCTGTGGTGTGTTTGATGCGCCTTCTAGGGAGTGAGGCCCCCGAAGGCAGGAGAGTCCAAGGCCCACTGACGCCGGAACGGGGCTGGTGGGAACCTCCCCAGCATGTGCGTACAGACACACATTGCGCACTCTCACCCACGCTCACAGTACACACACCTCGCACACCCGCGCACAGCACCTCCCACTCTGGGAAGCTGCTTGTCCCCCGGCCGGAATCTCCCAGGCAGGTGGCCCCTCGAGCCCAGGAGTCCGCGTGTCCTGAGCACCTTCCTCTCTGAGGCGGACCTGAGGGATGGGAACTGGGGGCTGCAGCCCCAAACCCCGGGCCCCAGTGTCCGCTTGTCCGGCAGTCATCCCCCACCCCCGGAGAGCCCGGGAGAGTGGCCCCAGCGGCTCCCCTGAGCGCACCTGCGCTGGTCAGCCCCGGGGCCCCGCTGGGGCTCACAGAAGTCAGCCGCCGCTGTGCTGGCTGGAGCCCGGGTGTCGGCGGGCAGCCCCCACCAGACGCCGAGCTTCTCGCCTCTGCCCGTGTTGTGCCGGGCCCGCCAGGGGAGACCCAGCTAGGCCCTCGGCCGGTTTAGCACTGCAGGTGGAAGTGTGCGTGCCCGCTGTGACGGTCCACTTGTCCTGACGCCGTGTTGCTCTTTCCAAACAGATGACCACACCAGGGTCGTTTTGAGCCGACTGGACGGAGTGCCCTGTTCAGACTACATTAACGCCTCCTACATAGATGTAAGTCCCCGTCGCCCTGTCCACGGCCCGGCATGACGAGCACGCCTGCGCCGTTCGGGGGCCGAGTGCAAACCTCGACCCCTGGGTGCTCACGGCTCCGGGACCGGGAGCTGGCGCAGGCGCACCGGGCGGTTTGGCCACAGCGCGGACAGCACAGTGGCACCCACACCCTTCCCGTTGCTGTCTGGGTCCTGGGGTTCACTTTCTAGAAACGTACGCCCCCGGAATGTTCGCTACCGCTTTGTGTATGTTACTGACAACACAGAGTGGGAGGGACCCAGTAAATCAAGTGTGGTAACACCTCACGCGGTGGATTAGGACGAATCCATTTTAACTGATCCTTGAAAGGCCCTTAACATGGATATTAAATTAGCACAGCAACACGATATAGGAGAATTTGCGCGTGTAAACCAGTTACAAATACGTGCGTGTCTGCCCGTGGGCACGTCTCAGAAGGCATCCCCAGAGAAAGGCTGAAGAGAAACACAGAAACAGCTTCTGTTATTTCTGAAGTTCCTGGTGAAAGCTGTTCCTACTTTTCCGTGTGAGTTTTCCAGCTGTTTCATCACGAATGTGAACTGCTTTCCTCAGAACAGTGAAAGGTCTTTCTCAGCAGAGAGAATTTCGGAAAATTATAAACCTGATTTTATTTTTCCAGGGTTACAAGGAGAAGAATAAATTCATAGCAGCTCAAGGTAAGCTCCTTCGTGTTACTGTCTCATCGCACACACTCATACACACTCACACTCACCCATACTGGGTCAGCCTCTGGAGTGGGGGCTGATGCTCTGGGACCCGCCCCCACGGAGTGGCCGCAAACCACTCGGACCCGCAGCGGCCGACCCCCTCCAATTTTAGTGCCTGTTGCTGCCCACGAATCCACCTGACCGGGCGCCGTGGCTTAGCTCCCTGCAGACCGCCCCCCAGCTCCGGGGGAGCGGGGGGCAGCAGGGAGCGTGGGGCAACCGGCCTGTCCCTCCCAGCCCCCCCGGCTCTGGAATTCTGCAGGGCGTGAACAGGCCCCACCAGCCCGTTCCTGCCTCGGTGCTGGGGGTGGGGAGGAACCGCCGTCCAGGGCCCGAAGGCCAGGGCGCCGGGGGCTGGGACCTGTGTGCCTTCTCTCTGTGCTGGACGCCGAGGCCCTTCTGCACTCACAGGCCCTAAGCAGGAGACGGTGAATGACTTCTGGCGGATGGTCTGGGAGCAGAAGGCTTCGACCATCGTCATGTTGACAAACCTGAAAGAGAGGAAAGAGGTGAGCCGGGGACCCGGGTGCTTTCTCGTTGCTGCTGCGGCCGCTGGGAGGTGCAGGCGTGTGCGTGTGCATGCGCGCGCGTGCATACGTGTGTGGGGGGAGGGGCGTCGCCACTTCCTTTTCTAGTCCTCTCCCTTCTTATCACTGCAGAAGGAAAAAAAAAAAAAAACCCGCCCCCCGGCTCACGGGCATTTTTATCTGGAAATAGTTCTGCGTTCCAAGTAGCTGTCGACATGAGAAACGTCCAAACCTGCAGAGCATTTCTGCGCGTTTGAGCCTCACTAACGGCCTTGCTGGGAAGCAGAACCTCAGGGAACTGAGCGCACGCTCCCGAGCGTGGCGGTTTTGCAGCTTATTTTAGAATCAGAGGAGGAGAGACGTGACACCCATTGGTGGCAGACTAGGGGGGCGGGGAACAGCAGAGCGGGCGGGTCTCCGGGGTGGGGTGGAAAGCGCGACGGGGAAACACCCACCATGCGTACGCCGGTGGGACGGTCACGTCGGTAATTACCACTGCAGCACTCAGAGAGGTGTTCGGGGGACAAGGGGACAACGAGGGGTCCCTGGTCTCCTGCCCTGGTGGGAGAGGGTGCCCTGGGGGGCCTGGAGGAGGGGGAGATGACTGACATTCCAGGGGTGTGTTGTCTAGGCGCGAGAAGACCACAGACGGGCTGACTTCCGGTCAAGGGGTGACGCAGGCACAGTGAGGGGTTTTTATGTTCACCCCGTGCGGTCACTTCCGGTCTCGAGCTTTTCGGGTCCACCCTGCGGGCCTCCCCTGAGCTCGTCAGGGTTGGGATGTGGCCCCCTTATTGTCCACAGGGCTCGCCGTCGCAGATGACGAGGTGAAGGCGGAAGGGTTTTTTTTTTCTTTCCAGCCCAGGGTCGTGCCCAGAGGCTGGGCCTCAGCATGTCTGGCGTTTGGGATGTTGAGCCTGTGACACGCGGGGCCTCAGACTGTAAATAAGAGTGACTTCCTGCTTATCATTCTAGACTGGAAAGACGCACATGAAAAATAAGATGCACTGAACGAACGCCGACTTACCATTCCGATGTATTTGATTAGCTGTTTCTAGTTCCAAAAGTAACATGCACTGTGAGAACTTGGAACCTCCTAAAAGAAGCAAGGGACACAGGCTCGCCTCCCGCACAGGCAAGCCCTTGCCCGGTCCGGGCCCGCGGGCCACCCGCCTCCTGCAATTTAAAGCCCACTGGGAGGGGCCCGCACCAAACGGAAAGCGAGCAAATGTGGGCCGTCAGGAGGTGACATGAGAAGTGACGGAGAGGGACAGGGCCACGGCGCTCCATCCGGAGGGCCGAGGCAGCCGGGCGGAGGGCGTGGCCTCACTGCGGGCAGAGGGACGCAGGCCCGCAGAGCCACCCGGCATTACCAGGTTCCTGCAGCAGGCAGCGGGAGGGCAGAGGTGGACAGCCCCGGGGTGTGGCCGGGGTGTCCACAGTGGTGCTCACGTAGGGGCCTAAGGACTGGACGGAACCTCACGGGGTCCAGCCCGGGAGAAGCGCGAGGGGCACAGGGGTGGGCGTCCTGCTGCACCCCCTGCTTGGGTGCCCGAGCCAGGGCCAGATGGGTCCAAATGCACCAGAGAGCCGGGCCGGGGGCCGGCGGGGCTGGCCGAGGCAGGGGGAGGAGAGGCCCCCCGGGGTGCTGTCTTTGGTGAAGGGGGTTCATTCTCCAGAAGGGAGGCAGAACTGGGGACTGCAGGGAGACTTGTGAGAGGTGGGGAAATGGTTCTAGAACCTTCCAGCCTGAAGGCCCGGGCCGAGGTGGTGGGAGCAGGCCGAGAGGAAGGCCCAGCTGGGCAGGGGACACCGGGCCAGGCACGAGGCCCCAAAGGGCTGATCTCGCCTCTGTCACTCCCTGGCAGGGGGCCAGCCGGCCTGTCCCCAGCCCAGCCAGGCAGCTCGGCTGAGGCTCAGGGAAGGGCAGCCCTCGGAGACGGCCACAGCCGTCCCTGGAACCCTCAGCCCAGCGGCGTTTGGGGTAGGCGGCCAGGTGCCCGGGGGGCGGGGGGGGGGGGGGAGGGACAGCGGAGAGGCACTGAGGTGGCCCCAGAGCCACTGTCACAGCCAAACAGGAAGTCGCCTCCAACCGCGTTTGCTTCCGGCGGGGATGGTGGGGCTTGTACTTTACTGTCGAAGGAGTCGGGGCAGAGCTGGGGAGGGTCCGGCCCAGGCCGTCCCCTCTCCCCGGAGGAGGCTGGGGGTTCCCGGGGACAGCTGGCTGGAGGGCACCCATGCTGTGGGGCGCGTGCTGCGGCAGGGCCCCCACGACCGGCCTGGCTGGGGCGGGGGGAGGGGAGGGCTTGTCGGCGAGGGTGGAACACCCCGAGCCCTGGCAGGAGCGGGGCCCGCCCCATGCGGCCGCTGGCACCCGAGTGGCCCGTGTGACGTCCCGCGGAAGCCTCCCGCTGGACTTTTCCACTCCTGTGACTCAGAGCGGGCCTGCTCTGCCCCCACCTCCCCGCCCCCCATGTCCACCGTCTCACATTGAGTCATTTCCCAACGGAGTTCCCTTTTTCTGCACTGCTCACTCGGCTGCGGCCGCCGCCCCGGCTCCAGCGTCCTGGCCGGGTGTTGTGAAACGCAGCTGCTCCGTCATCGCAGAGCCTGGTGGGCCGAGCGGGCCGGCGCCCGCCATGGGGGCAGGGGCCCCGGGCACGTACGCATCGCACTCCGAGCCCGGGTGGGGGTCTTTCCAGGCGAGAAGCTTGGGAGGGCCCGGGGAGGCCCCAGGAGGCCGAGAGTGGCCCACGCCAGCGCCTCTGAGGGGGCTGCTTCTCTGGGGACCACTTCAGAGACACCCAGGGCCCAGGCCGAGGGCGTGGGGAGGGCACCTTGTCCCGTGGGTGTCACCCCACGAGCACTGGGCTCCGGGAAACACTAAGAGCCTTCTGGGCTGTAGGATTATTAATGCTCACGGCCGACCCCTTGGCTGGGCCCCCGTGGGCCGCTCCCAGGGTGAACTGTCCGAGGTTCAGGAAGCTGCTGCCTCCCAGAGACTGGCGTGGAGCAGAACTTCTGCCTTCGTGCGTCCCCATGCTCAGGAGGGCTGACCACCGGTTAGGTGCCGGGGGCCTGGGCTGCACCCTGGGAGCTGGGGTCGGGGCCTTCGTAGCTAGGAGGGCGGGAAGGGACGGGAGGCATGCTCCCTGCAGCCGGGTGCCCGGCCGGCTGTGCCCGCACCAGCTCCATCCTCGCTGCAGAAATGAGGGGCTTCGTCGCCCTTGACGGCAGAGCGGCGTGGTGCCCCTCAGGTCCGACCTTAGGAGCCGAGCTGGACAGGGCCACCTGCCAGACCCGCGGGGAAGTGTTTGGGGACACACAGCTCTGTGCGGCCTCGGTCTGCCCGTTGACCCGCAGACACTTGCCCGAGCTCTTCCCCAGCCCCCAGCCCTGTTTGGGTGGGGCCTGGCGTGCGCGAGGCCCGCCCGCGGGGACGGCGGGGGACGGTGACGAGGGACACCCACCGGCCTGTCCTGCCCGATCGCCCCCTGCAGGAGAAGTGCTGCCAGTACTGGCCGGACCAGGGCTGCTGGACCTACGGACACATCCGGGTGCGCGTCGAGGACTGCACGGCGCTGGTGGACTACAGCGTCCGCAAGTTCTGCGTCCAGTCGGTGAGCGCCCACCGCGCCGGGAAGGCCGTTCTCCACGGGGGAGGAGGGGGGAATGTCCAGAGTGAATCCAGGGGCGCGATTCGTAATGCGGGGAGCTGCGCCCCTCCCTCCGCATCGCCCCCCGCGACGCATTGCCACCCAGCACTGCCCCCAGCCCCGCTCCCTGCTCCTCAGCCCCGCGGTGGCTTTTGCTGAGTGGGGGCTGAGGCCGGAGGAGGTGCCAAAGGAGGCCGGGGGCGGGACGGGGACCCCGACTGGTGTCCCTGGTCTGGGCTTGTGGGGCCACAGCGGAGGTGCCCGCGAGGCCTCGCACAGAGCCGGCGGCTCCTGGGGGCATTCTGGGTGGGGCAAGCGAGGTGGTGGGCGGGGTCCCCCTGGTAACAGCACCACTTCACACGCTGGAATCACGAGGTGGGATTTTGTTTTTTAACAGTTTCACAATTACATCCGACACTTCCTCATTCCTCCTGCTAGTCATCCCTCAAAGGGTTTTGAGGCCGCGCTCAGCAGAGCTGCCTGTGTGTGCACGCGGCAGATAAAGTAGGGCTCCGCGTTAAAAACGGCAGAATCGGGCGCTCGCCTTGCCCGGAACGGGGGTGGACGGTCGGTGTCACTAGGCTGCGAAGTTTGAGTCTGAGGTTCCTAGAAGCCACAGCCAGAAACGGGGAGATGGGCCCTGCCGCTCTCGGTGTCGCCTGTGTGCCGGCCCCCCGGACACTCACACACACGCTCACACACACGCATGCACACTAGACGCAGACGCACAGGAACCCCTGTAAGCACACGCACGGACACGCACGTAGAACACACACGTGCAGGCACACGCAGATAAAACAGGCGCACACGTGCGAGTGTGCGTGCATACACACACGAGACGCACTCACACACGTGTGCACACGTGCATCCCCCCACCCACGTGGTCTGGGGCACACTCGAGGGCTCTGGGGACAGCTCTGAGGGGGGTCCAGGGCGTCTCCTGCAAGTGGGCCCCCAGCGTCCTCTTCTCCCCCCGATTCAGAAGCGGGGCGTGGATGGGGGGCTGTGGGTAATGGCAGGACCCCAGCCAAAGAAGGCGGCCACCCCGCTTCCCTGTGGGGCCCCTGAGTCCTGGGCGGGCTTTCGGGATGCGGCTGGCTGCCCGGGGCCTGCCTGGCCTGGTCCCGGGACCGGTGCCGGCGGGCTCTGCGCCCCGTCTGTGTGCATCGCCGCGGCAGGCGCCCAGAGCTGGCCGCAGGCGCGAGGCTTCCCTGTGTGGGGTGCCCTGTCACCACGAACGGGGCCCTCGCTCCCTGTGGGCCCCCGGCTGCCATACCTGGGTGGGGTCAGGGCGGGGACGCCTGTGCCCCCGCACATCTCCGGGTCCCTCCCCGCAGCAGCTGCCCGACGGCTGCAAAGCCCCGCGGCTCGTGTGCCAGCTGCACTTCACCAGCTGGCCCGACTTCGGGGTGCCTTTCACCCCCATCGGGATGCTCAAGTTCCTGAAGAAAGTGCGGACGCTCAACCCTGCGCACGCCGGGCCCATCGTGGTCCATTGCAGGTACGCCGGGGCCGCGGGCTGGCCCCACGGGAGGGCTCGGCCCCTGGTGGGCCGCCGGTGTGGGCAGAGGGGCAGGCACCGGGCACAGCCCGGAGAACCCACAGCCTGCCCGTTTCGTGGGAGCAACGCCCTTTCTTCAAAGGCGCTCGAGGGGCACCCCAATGTCTAAACCAGACACGAGCCCAGGGGCCTGGGTTGATGGTGGGAAGGGGACTGGCAGCTGGCCTCCCCTTCACGGCCCCCGGGGTCCCCCGAGTCACCCCAGGAGCAGGGATGGAGACCACACTTCCCAAGGACCCCCAAGCCTTGCTGGAGGAGCACAGGAGGTTCGCAGGGGCCCCTCGAGCAAACGGCCAGCAGGAAAGCCCGCTGGCGTGCTGGGACCTGGGTCCGCTCTCGGTCTCCTCGGTCCCCTGGTCAGCAATGGGAAGGACAGCCTGGCAGAGGCCTGGGCCGCGCATCAGCTGAGCGGCGCCTGCTGCCGGGGTCAGTGCTTCAGTTGCACAGAAGCAGTTTCGGAAGGCCCCTGGGAAAGACTTCCCGGCCTTGGACTTGTCCCTGGAGTGCCAGTGCGGGCCCCCTCCCCCCACCCAGCATCGTCTTGCACCTCCCCCATGAGCCCCGGGCCACCAACGATCTGTAAGCACCGAGCGGCCCCTGTCAGCCCTCCGTGGGTGCCTGTCCGCCCGCCCCCTTCCCACGCCCGTTGGGCAGGGCATCTTCACCTGGCTCCGCACCTGCCAGGCCTCTCCTATCTCGTCCGCTCTCTGCGTGCGTGGGGTGGGGGGCCCATCCGAGGGCATCTTCACCGTCCCAGCCCCGTATTGGAGACCAGCTGGAAAGAGGGGCGCCGTCCTCCCTGCCCAGAGGACAGTGGGGGGCTTCGTTCATGAAGTCGTGAGCCTTTTGTTAAAAAGGTCACTTGCCCGCCCCGGCCAGTGTGACCCAGTGGGTTGGAGCACCGCTCCGTGCACCCAAAGGTCGCAGGTTCGATTCCCAGTCAGGGCACATCCCTAGGCTGCGGGTTCAGTCCCCGGTCCAGGCGCGTGCTATCCTCAGTCTGGGTGCAAACAGCAGGCAACCACCGACACTTCCCTCTCGCGCCCATGGTTCTCCCTCTCCCTTCCTCTCTCTCTAAAAAAAAACAAACAAACAGTGAAATGAATGTCCTCAGGTGAGGATTTAAAAAAAAGAAAAAAAAAACCAGTGAAACGAGTGTCCTCAGGTGAGGATTAAAAAAAAAACAGTGAAACGAGTGTCCTCAGGTGAGGATTTAAAAAAAAAAACAAAAACATCACCTCCCCATATTCAGAGCCAGGGAGGGATCAGTCTGCAGGCACTTGCGGGGGCGCCTGGTTCAGCCACGGCGGCTCCAGCTGGTGCAGCGTCCGGGGTGCACTGGGGCAGGGAGTGCGTGCCGCACCGCACTGGCGGTGTGTCCGGGAGACGGAAGGGCGGGGCGGGGCCCCCGCAGCAAGGGGCCGGGAAGGAAGGGAATCGGAGCCTGGAGTCGCCTGAGGGCGGGCGGATTCCCACAGGAAACCCCCCATCGGGCGCCCTGAGCTGACGTCCCCGCTGGGACGCCTGAGAGCGGCGGGCAGTCCCATCGGTGTGACCCGGCCGGCCAAGGGCCTCGTACGAAGAAGCTGGAAAAGCCATCTTTGGTGTGACGTTTTTGTTTTTTTTTTTTTTAAACTGATTACACGAGTCATAACGAGCAGCCAACACTTGGTCGTAGGGGGAAAATTATCTGTACAGCCTCACGCCAGGCTTACCACTGCATCCGCCTGAGCCTCTGACCTGCCTGGGTTTCTCCATCCTTTTTGCTAAGACCGCAGCGCCCTCTGGTGGCCTCGCTCTAGACTTGCTCCTTAGGAACCCAAGCAAGGTCGAGTTCAGTGATGAGTTGTCAGCCTCCCCGTTGCCGGCAGGCGTGCCCCTCCCTCTGCCCTGACGTGCAGGCACCTTCTGAGGCCCTGTCATTTGCTTTGGGGGGTGGCGGGGGGTGACTGACACGCGGCACCTTGCTTTGTCCCCGAAGCGCGGGCGTGGGCCGCACGGGCACCTTCATCGTCATCGACGCCATGATGGACATGATGCAGGCGGAGCAGAAGGTGGACGTCTTCGAGTTCGTGGCGAGAATCCGCAACCAGCGCCCGCAGATGGTGCAGACGGACGTGAGTCCCCCGTCCCGGGCCCAGCCCCTCGCCCTGGCCTGGGCCTCACAGAGCCACCCAGAGGCCTTTGCGGCCCGACGTCGGCTGTCCCCCAGTGGTGCATGGGGCGCAGTACGTGGCGGAGGCCGTCCTCAGTCACGTGGCTGCCATGTGGTCTTTAGGCAAGGCCATCAGCGGTCACTGTACACGGTCATCAGTGTCACTTTGGCCCCCACCCCCCGCCCGTCCCCAGAGCTGCGGGCCCCTCGAGCCCAGGGCTGCGGGGCACACGCCAGGGCCGCCTGCTGTGTCTCCGCAGACACAGTACATGTTTATCTACCAAGCCTTGCTGGAGCACCACCTGTACGGGGACACCGAGCTGGACGTGTCCTCCCTCGAGAAGCACCTGCAGCGTCTGCAGGGCGCCGCCGGCCGCTTCGACAAGGCCGGGCTGGAGGAGGAGTTCCGGGTGAGTGTCCCCGGCTCCCCAGGGGGCCCCTGCCCACGCCGCCCTGCGGACGGACCCCAGGGAAGCCCTCCACGATTTGCCTCGGAGGGAGGGCACGGGCCCTGGGGGCTCAGCAGCGCCCCAGGCCAGGCCGGGCCGGGGCCGTGCACCCAGGAGAAGTCTGGGGAAGACACGGGTGCCCGGCCTTGGGAAGCTGGGGACGTGCCCAGGAGTGTCGGCCCGTCATCCGCATGGCCGTGCCCCTCTGTGACTGCAGAAACTGACAAACGTGCGGATCATGAAGGAGAACATGAGGACCGGCAACCTGCCGGCGAACATGAAGAAGGCCAGAGTCATCCAGATCATCCCGTGTAAGGCGGCCCGGGCCTGCGGGAGGGGCGGGGGGGCGGGTGGGGCGGTTCCCCGCCGCTCCCGACCCTGGGAAGCCGCTCACCTCCGACCTCTGTAAACCAGGGCCAAGGGCTGAGCCCCCGGGGCTGAGTGCTCCTGGGGGCCCCATCAAGTGCCGATGACAGAACACCCCCAATGAGGCGGCGAGCGACCCTGGCAGTCGTGTGTCCGGCAGGCAGCTTGCGACACGCTCAGCAAGGGGAGGGGACTTCCTGGGAGCCGGGGGTTGCTTCAGCATTTCGTCGAATCCTCCCCCGAGCGTGGGCGGAGGGCTGGCACCCCCGCTACGGAAAGCAGCAGTCCTGGCCCAGACCGTGCAACTGAGACTTTCCAGGAAAGGGCCTTGGGGTGGGGCAGGCCTGGGCAGGGCTGGAGTCGGGAGGTCGGCCTGCCCTTGGGTGAAGGAGGGCCAAGGGATGGGCCACAGTGCTCAGAGGGGCAATGCAGCGGGGGGCCACCTTCAGAAGTGGGGGTGCCTCATTGCAGACACCCCACCCCGAGGACCCCCAGCAAGGCCGTGCACAGACTTGCTCTGGAGGCCGCTCTGTGTGCAGAAATTGCCTGGGGACTGTCCGTGCGGAGATTCCCCTGCCTCGGCCTCTGGAGCCACGGCCGGGAGGTCCCTGGCCAGCTGCTGTGGGTGGCCTCCCCGGCCACTCCCCTCTTTCCCCTGACGTGCGGTGTCCGTGTCCGTGATGCTCTGCTCTTGGAGGGAATCCTCTCCACCTGTGACGAGTGAAACCTGGCCTGGATCCTTCCCGGGGCCTTCCTGCCCGAGCGCAGCCTCCCCGGGCCGCTTCAGTCCCCGTTTCCCAAGGCCCACCTGCCGAGGAGCTGACCTCGCGCAGCGGTCGTTAATGGGTGCCATGCCGCAGAAGCTTGCGGCCGCAAGTTCAAGTTCGCAGGGCAGGGCGGCGCGGCGCTAACTGAAGGGCCGCGCTGCCTTGCAGACGACTTCAACCGCGTGATCCTGTCCATGAAGCGGGGCCAGGAGCACACGGACTACGTCAACGCGTCCTTCATCGACGTGAGTCTGCGGCCGTGCCGCGCGGGGGCGGGCGGGGGCCCTCCTCCCAGACCCTCGGCCCACCGGCCGTCACACTCAGAAAGGCTGGGCGGGCCTGCAGAGATCCGAACTGTTTCACTAGAATGACTTGCTTAAGAAAACGAACAATGGCCTTTGGAAATAGAGGAGAGAGAGAGACGCAGCGGCAAGGAATTCACTGTGTTTCCATTCCGCCGTTAACATGCAGCGGCTTTTCTTTCACGGCTGCTGCGGCCCCTGGTTAGGTGTGGCAGTGTTCCTCTGGCTGCGTCTGCCCCGCCCGCGGTTTCTGAGGTTCTGACCCGCGCCTGCTGAACAATAGGATGGGCGGAGTGAAGGTCGCGGGCACGTCTGCCTTAGGGTGTCTGTTTGCAGATAGAAACTGTGCCGAAGGTCTCTGGGCCGAGTGGGGGAACTGGGATTTCAGCCACTTCCTCCAAACCCACCCACAGGGTTCTTGGCACAGCCATGAGGCTGACTTACCCGGAACACCTGGAAATGTGTTGGCGACTAAGGGTGAGGGGTCGGTTCTCAGAGGAAGTGGGAGTCCTGACTGGCTCCCCGCGTGGGCGCCCGAGGGCAGGGCCCACTGGGGTGCGGGCCGGTGACCTCTGCTCCCACTTGCAGGGCTACCGACAGAAGGACTATTTCATCGCCACCCAGGGGCCCCTGGCGCACACGGTGGAGGACTTCTGGAGGATGGTCTGGGAGGGGAAGTGCCGCACGATCGTGATGCTGACCGAGGTCCAGGAGCGCGAGCAGGTCAGGGGCGGGCCTCGGGGGCGGGGTGCGCGCCTGAGGCCCCACCCACCCCACTCGGCAGGCGCCTCGCTGTGAGCGGCCTGCCTGTCGGCCTCTCAGGTTTGCCGAGGCCTGAGGACGGGACGTTAATTCCATGGTCACCTGACGTGGCAGTCTGTTGTGTCACGAGTGCTCAGCTGCTTTGGGGTCTTAGCTGTTAAATCCTTCCGGTCCCTAAGTGAAAAGATGCCTTCTGCTTCTGAGGCTTCCACGGTTTTGTTTTCGGCCACAAGTCCTAGCCTGTCCGGGTTCGTCTCCGTTACGGTTCCAGGCGGCCCCACGGGGCCGGGCGTTCGCGTCGGCCCGGGTGGGGCGCATTGGCACGGAGAAGCAGCCTTCCAGCTCCCTGCGTGGGACGGTCTCTCCTCTCTGCCAGCTCCCTTCTGACACACACGTCTCCGCCTGCATTCACGCTCCTGTCCTGTCCTCTCCTTGCTCAGAAGAAACACGTTAAATGGCTCGAGAGCCGTTCTGCATCACGCGGTTAAAACTGCTGGCAGGAAAGTGTTCACTGTGAGACTTAGACTCTTCTCTCGCCCCCCAAGGATAAGTGCTACCAGTATTGGCCAACAGAGGGCTCGGTGACTCACGGAGACATAACGATTGAAATAAAGAGCGACACCCTCTCTGAAGCCATCAGCGTGCGCGACTTCCTGGTCACCTGCCGCCAGGTATTGCTGCCGTAGCGACCGGAACTGTGGCCGGAGCACGGTGCAGCCTCCCTTAGGGCCCCGCTCATCTCTGCTCCTCTAGTCCTTTCCAGAGCCCCACGCTGGTACCAGAGCTCAGTGCGGCGACAACAGGCAGATCGCCTATAAAATTCAGACCTCCAAGGTCACCTGCCTCCTTACTGGGGGACAAGGATGTGGGCGAGGGCACAGTGGCTGACCCCAAGAGGCATCCCTTTCCCCACTCAGGAGAAATGACGGTGACCGGGACCAGGAGGAATAAAGGGGACGGATGCCTCAGAGGCCTCACAGGTGCTCTCTGGCAGGTGCCGTTTCAGAGCCCCTGGCCATCCCGGCCCCACTGGGGCCTGGGCTCTGCTCCTAGAATGGAAATTGGGGGCGGGGGTCCGTGGTAAGGGAGTCCATGGGACATGGGGCTGAGCTCCAGGCGGCCAGCACAGCGGAGGCCCAGCTCCCCCGAGGGCTGGTACGCCAGTCTCAGAGCGACCCCGGAGCTAGACCGGCACACTGCTCGCCTCCAGCCTTGGCGGCTCCCACGGGGCCCTGGCTCCTGAAGAAAGAGACGGCCTTGGTCTCCCCAACAAAGCTGCCAGGGATATCGTAAAGGGGGCTTGGGGGACATCCTGCTCTCCACTCAGGAACCCCGCCAGCCCCTCCTTTGGGGGACCAGCATCTACCACAGCCTGGCCAGGCCCCTTGGGCGGCCAGGCGGTGCCAAAGGCCCCGAAGAGCTCTAGGTGTTGCCTCGAGCCTCCCGGACCAGGCGGAGAGGGGCAGGTGACCCAGCACCACTAAGCTGCCCTTTCCTCCCGCAGCCCCTGACCCGCCAGGAGGAGCAGACCCGCACGGTTCGCCAGTTCCACTTCCACGGCTGGCCCGAGATCGGGATCCCGGCGGAGGGCAAAGGCATGATCGACCTCATCGCGGCCGTGCAGAAGCAGCAGCAGCAGACGGGCAACCACCCCATCACCGTGCACTGCAGGTGAGACCCGGTCCGGCGCACTGTGGGTGAGCGCCCCCTGCTGGGGCCTGCGCAGACCGCACGCAGTTCTCGGCTGGCCAGGGATGGAATTTCCCGAGACTGTGGAATTTTCACCTTCTCTTGCACACAGGTGCACTGAACTTTACATACATGCCCTCTTATCGTAAATGCAGGATGCATTAGTGGGAGGAGCTAGGAAATGATTCGAACACACATTGCCTTGTGATTTTTAAGCCGTCAAAAAAAATCCCCAAGCACAGCTCGGAGAGACCCACTCCTGAACTTCGAGGCACGTGTCTCCGTTGTGAAAGGCGGTTCTGGTTCAGGGTGAGGCTCTGCTCCGCATCCTCGCCCCGGGGCGCTGGAAAAGGAGCGGGTGCCTTGACATCTGCACCTGAGACCCGCCTGGGCGCACTTGGGGCCTGGCCAGCAGGTGGCGCACATGGCTCCGTTTTCTGTCCTGGGCACCTTTGCACAGGTCACCTAGAATCAACTAGAAATGAGTTCCTTTGGGTTCCATTCTGCCTCCCAAACCCACACCGAGTTTAGAACAAGCCGGGCACCGGAGGTACAAAGGCGAAGAGTCCGCAGGGCAGACGGAGGGGCAGGCCCCTGCAGAGGCAGGAGCCTTGGAGTCAGCCCGCCTCGCCTCTCCTGGGACCTGCACAGGGAGGGCGTCCATTCTTAACAAGCGTCCGGCGCGCGATGCTGGCCGGGGCCCCACTCTGAGAACCATGATCGGCCCCAGGAAGGTGGGGCGTGGTTACAGCAGCGCCCACGCTGTGACTGGGCGGGACTCCGCTCTCCAGACCCCTGTCCCGTCATCGGGCTGCGTTTTACGAGCTCTGTGACCGCTGCTTCCCGGTGAAAAGCTAAGCTACGTATAAACGATCCTTAGACGCCCACGTTCACATCCTCTTCCCGAGGAGCCTGCGTGCTGATGGGTGGGGTTGGCGCTGTCCCATTGTCACCCCGGCCAGCGGGCGCGTCACCCCCGTTAAGCACTCTCTCCCCACAGTGCGGGCGCCGGGCGAACGGGGACGTTCATTGCGCTCAGCAACATCCTGGAGCGCGTGAAGGCGGAGGGGCTGCTAGACGTGTTCCAGGCCGTGAAGAGCTTACGGCTTCAGAGGCCGCACATGGTGCAAACCTTGGTAAGGCGCTCAGGGTTCTGGGGGTGTTCCCGGAACGAGGCACCAGGTTGAAGCTAACCGCTGACACTGCCGGTGTGGGAAAACGGATTCACTTGGAAATTCTCAGGGGCCTGCAAACTAAATTACGTAGCAGAGGCTGACATGCATAAGGGTATACAGTATTTTAATAAACAGACTCCCTTTCGAATGCTTCCTCTAATTAAATTATTCAGATCATTTTAAAATATCATTTTAATGTTCTCTTGTTTTTCTTTTTCAGGAACAGTATGAATTCTGCTACAAAGTGGTACAAGATTTTATTGATATATTTTCTGATTATGCTAATTTTAAATGAAAATTCCTGCCTTAAAATATTTTTTAATTTAATGGTCAGTATATTTTGTAAAAATCGTGTTAATTTATTTCATAGTTGACATTAATATCCTTTCTAATTTCTTTGTATATATTTTGTTATGCTTTAAGATCACCTGCTTATAAAGGTATTTCACCTTAAATACCCCCCTTTAAAAACTGGAATAATGTATTAAGGTCAAATAATATCCCGTAAAATATATATTTCTGCTAATGTCAGTAAATATTTTAATTTCTCATTAGAGTCATATCATTTAATTTCTCACACTCAGGACCCCTAAGTGTTACAGATCTTACTATGCCAAGTGTGCTTATGCAGAATACTACACACGGCATCCATTAGAAAACAGCTGGGACTCAGAAATCAGCTGGAAGTTCACTTTCTTGACACTGGTTTCCACAGCCCTGGGCAGCAGCTTTTGTTCTAAAGTCTAACGGTTCCGGAAGGTAGAGGTTTACCTTCCCATTTGAAAGATCAAAGAAGACTTTGCAGCCTGAATCCGGGTCTAAAACACATCAGAGTAGTTGGTGACGACATAGTGAGACTTAAATATGCATTGATCCGAGGCCGTGCCCCTGCCATCGGTGGCTGGGTGACAGGAGACGCCAGTGGTCCTGGCCGCCCAGGGCTTTGGGTGCAGCTGAAGCAGTCACGGGAGCAGCGCGCCCACAGCGCCACCTGCTGTCCGTCCGCCTGTATGCAATGCGTGAAAACGAATTGCACCTGTACGTGTGACTCAGGTGAAACCTATTGGGAATCAAATCAACAGCATTTCTCACGCCCCTCCCATTGGCCACAGCTGCCCGGCGCCGTTTGGGAGGTGTCCCAGCGCTCAACCTCAAATCACTTCCCATCCCAAATGTTCAAATACAGCCCAGACTCTGACGCCCACAGAAGCATTGGTAGGTAGAACACAGGACCACAGGCAGCGAAGCTCTCAACTTTCCCAGAGGCATTTTGGTACTTTAAAACCTCTTGTAAAAGCTAAGACTGTTTGTACGAAAAGAAATCTTCAAATCTAGATTTATACAGTTTTTTAAAAGTCCCGCTCCTCAATGTTTACCTGAAGAAAAGAAAGAGAATTCCTTAATCTAAAGGCTAACTTATTTTTGGATGGAGACACTGCTGAGACCTTGCGCACTGGACAGACCGGACTGCCGAGGAGGATGAGTAGGACCGGCCCGTGGGGTGAGGCACGGGGCAGGGGAGGGGCGCGTGCAGAGACGCTTAGGTTAGCAGCGGTGACCTTTCTCTCTCTGGCTGTCGGTGCCCAGCAGACGAGCACAGTGTGAAAAAGAGGACGCCTGGTCTGAGCCGCCGGAAGCATTTCACGTGGCCATTTTTGGTGCATTATGTGCTTTTGAAAAGACATACAAAGGCCTTGCTTGACCACTGACAGCGAATTGCACTGTTTCTTCCGGGCTCATTGCCCGTGAGCACCGGGCTAGGCTGGGTTCTAGAGGCAGGCTCCCAGGCAATCTGGCTTCTGCTCTCCCCTGAGCCCCACCCAAGGGCCCGAGCAGAGGCCCAGGTGGAAGGACAAAAGCACAACTTTGGGTCGCAGCGCTGGGCCAGGCACTCCTGGTTGGCTGAGTGCGAGCCTTCCTCCTTCCCCACGCTGAGTGTCCGCACCTGGGTCCCGGAGGAAAAGGAGGGAGCTTTGCAAGACACGCCCATTGGCCCCATTCGTTTTCGATGTTAAGATCCCAAACCCAGAGGCTTGCTTTGACTGACGGGGAAGAGGGACAGCGGAGCTTCCGTCCAGCACCAGTCCTAGAAGCAGAACTGGCTGGTTGTGATGAAGGCCACTAGGCATTTATTTGAGGGGTCATGGTCAAAGTCGAAGGGCATGAATTTGGGTCCAAATATACCAGCCTTCATCAGCACCCCCACACCCTGTCCTGGTCTCCCTGGCCTCCCTCGGGTGGAGACGAAGACCTTCTCGGGGCGCCCTCGGGAAATTGCCCTGCCGGTTCGGTCTCTGCCCCCTTGAGCCATCCCCGGTGTCCACTGCAAGTGTCCTGGTGCCCCGTTTGGCCCTTCCAGTTGCAGAGGTAAAGTAGAGGCCTCCGTCCCTTGGACACGGGCTCCCTGCCCCAGTGGGGGCAGCCCCTTCCCGTTCACGGAGGCCCTGTAACTGCAGCCCGGTGGCCCCTGCCAAGGCTCACCACGGTCTGGGTGAGTGCGCCGCACGAGGCCCGCCCGTGCAGCCCGGATTCGGAGCTCTCGTCCCTTTCGGTCCAAGTCCACTGTACATAAGACCGCGCCGCGCTGACCTCAGTCCCCCTCGCGCCTGTCCGTGTTGCATGCAGTTGTATTCCAAGGCCAAATCGGGATCGGAAGACCGCCGTTCTGATCTGCGCGCTTTCTCGGTCACCGTGTGACTCCCTTTCCTCCCCGCGTGCTGATGAAGAACTCGCATCGGTGTTGGAAGAGGTATTTCTACGTGATTTTAGACTTTTAAAAGTGAACCCGACGTCCATGTCAGCATTTGGAGGCACCCCTCGTGTTTCTGTTTTTGTTTTTTTAATGTCCGGTTACCGATACTTTTGTTTACCTAAGTCCTGTGTAATTTACGTGCAATCTCTAGATGTATGTTCTCAGTTTCTTTTGCTACATTTATAACTTGATCTTGCTCTGATCACAGTGCCAGTGAATGTTGCTGAATTCTTCGTATATGCAAATGGCGAGGTCTACCATTCAGATGCAAGGATAAATCTTTGCTTTCACTTCCAGCCTGGTCTCTTTCTTGGAGGAAATCCCTCATTTCATGCCTGCGCCTGAAGTCTTTTTAGACCAGACGCTTATTAGGAGGTAAACACTGGCTTATACAGATTATTGATTTTAGGGCTTCTCTGGTTTGGCTCAGAGAGGGTGTAGGAACAGCGCCGCCTCCCCCCCCCCCACCCGGCGTGGGTGGGCACGGTGCCCAGGGCTCAGCCTCGGGCCTGAGCGTGCGGACAGGGAGTGCAGAGCCCTAACCCACCTCTCAGGCAGGACTCTGAGCTCGGAGCTGGGGTGCCTCGGATCCGCGAGGTCAGGACTGCGAGCTGCAGGTGCACGGCCAGGGACGGGCAGAAGGTCCTTGCACCTTCCTTCCGCCCCGAAACCTAACAGCCTGTGGCTCTGGCTCCCTTAGCTCGCCCCACTGCGCCCACCTGCACATCTCTCCCGACTCGCCCCACGCCGGCTTCCTTTCGGGGACCCCAGACCCGCTGAGGGAGCGGAACGTATGCTTTATTTGCTGTACTCATGTAATGAATTCTGTGAGCTTTGTTGTTTGCTGAAGTGACCGAAAGGTGTCCTGGCACCCCATCTGGCCCTTTTATTCCCCTCTCCAAAAACAAGGGCCCACAGCGAAACGCCATGTGCGCCTGTGGGTTTTCCTCGAGTCCCTGTCCCTTAGATAAGCGGTCCCCTCCGCTCCAGGAGTGGCAGGCTCAGTCCGGCTGGGGAAGTGGGGGCAGACACACCCTGAGGCGCTGCACAGGGGAGGAGGGGCCTCAAGGGCGTCTGTCCGTCAGACACCAGCCGACTTGACCGACACGCGTGAGCGGCAGCCTCGGGAGGGTCTGCGTTGTGTACACGCACGGACGCGTGAGCAGGTATGTGTGTACATGCGTATGTGTGCGAGTGTGTTGGGGTGGGTCTCACCTAGGGCAGGCGGGCGTGGGCTGGCCCCGGAGCAGAGGCTGCCAGATCATCGGCAGTCCGAACACAAAGCAGTGAAAGGAGGTGCGTGTCCTGAGAACTGCCCGGAGGGACGGCGCGCACTGGGACAGAGGCCCGGGGAGGTCGGCCAGGCCCACAGGGACAGGCGCTCATTTTTGCCACCCGTTCTCGACCAAGTGGCCTGGGTGAAGGACGCGCCCACCCGGTGGGGTGCTTTTCCGACACTCCGTGGCCCCTGAACCGGCTCCCATCCAGACCCAGAAACCCGACTGCGCTCTGGTTTAACTGCCGTGCCGACGAGGGCGGAAGGGCATGCCCCCCGTGCTCCAGCGGGACCTTCCGCTAGCATCGAACCTGAAGGCTCCATCGAGCCTTTTCCGTTCTGCAGGCACGCAGCGACCGGAAACTTTCCTGGGTGCGGCTTCCCAAGCCCCTTGTTACTTTCCCTGAACTTGGCCCACCTGGACGGCACAGCTGTGCCTCACCTTCAAGTCAAGCACCTTCCTCATGAGGCTACTCTGCTGCTCGGCCCAGCTCACCTGTCATGGACCCCAACACACGCCCCTGCCCTGGCCTTCCCTCAACCTGTCCCTCTCCTAGGGACTTACGCACGCAGCCCAGAGCCGCCCTGTGGCAGCCCGGGCACCAGGAGCAACCGCTGATGAAGACAGACGCACCCCGAGTCCTTCACAAGTGTTTATTTTTGTGCAAGCCTCACTCCATGCACCAGACACAGGACAAGAGGGCAGACGGGGGGTGGCCACCTTCTCAGTCTGCGCGCTCACCGCAGCCTGGCAAGGCAGGTGAACAGGGGGCGGGAGGGGGGGGTCCAGACGGCGAGGGGACACCGAGGGACAGGACACAGGAACACAGAGAGAGAGAGACGCCCAGCAGTCATATGCACATCAGGCCTGAGACAAGACAGAAGTGTGGGCTTCAAGTGCAGCTCGGAGGTGCGGGCTGGCGGGGCGCAGCGTGGGCCTCTGGGGTGGGGCCTCGTGCCCAGCGCCGAGAAGGTCCCCGCCTTAGGGCGGCTGTGTCCCTGCCTGCACGTGGCGGGTACGGGGCACCAAGTGGGCGGGCAGGTGCGGTCAGAAAAGCACAGGGGGACGGGGCCGGGGGCTGCTCGGAGAAGGTGAAGGGCACCAAAGCTGAGAAGCCGAGAGGGGTGCTCGCTGCAGCGGGGAGCCCAGTGGTGCCCTGGCCAGTGGGCGGGGCCCTTCTCAGAGGAGAGCACCCCGCGTTTAGGCAAATACGCATCGGGTGAAAAAGGCGAGCCCCCGTGAGCCCTCAACTGCAGTGACCCCTGTACCCTGAAGGGGGGGGTCACAAGCCATCCCCCAAGTCACTTGCAGTCCCTTAGAGGGAAGTCCCCGAGGACAGGACTGTCCTGTGTGGAGACCCAACAGCCCCAGAGCAAGGGCCACGCGCCCCCGCCGGGGCGTCACCTCCAATCACCGCGAGCCTATCCGTCGATCCGTTCCCCGTGTTTCCGAGGGCCTGCTGTCCCGGGCAGGACGCGAGGGCGGGGCCCCCCTTTGGGGTTCTGCCGGGGACACAGACACACACAGAAGCATTGACAACGCAAGTGCGAGGGCCCAGGTTGGCGGCTGACTGCAGGGGTCCGCTCCAGGGCTGCGTGGGGCCGAGTCGAAGGCCACGGTGCCACGGCGCGGCCCCAACCCCACCCCCGGTCGGCTTCGGTTTCTGCCATCTCGGCGCAGCCGGCGTCTCCTCCACGACCTCCACGGGGCCTGAACAGACCTTGCAGAGCCAGAAATTTTTAACAGCTTTCTTCCCTTAAACACCTGAAAAACATCATTTACAGATTCACTTTTCAATTCGCAGCAAACACCTTACAAGGACCCACCACGAAAATAAGTGCACCGCTTCCCCGCTTACACGTCTCGGCTGCTCCTGCTCACTGCCCCCGACGGCTCCTGGTTCTCATTTTCTTGACACACTCGTCGTCCTCCTCCTGTTTGGGAAGAAACACACAACTCAAGTTGTTTAAAACGACAATTTTTGTAGCCAACTCTGATCTACCCAAACCTTCCCTTCCCTGGGGGTGAGGTTGCCTGAGAGCATCACTTTTGGTCCTTAAACGGCTTTGACTGTTTAGTACGTAATGTTGAAGATCCCCACACAAGCGCACAGAGCTTTACTAGGTAAAAAAACCCCACTCAGCAAGAGCAAAATCAAGTACACGCCAGGAGGACATCTTCCAGGTCCTGTAGGCAGGCCTCCCCCCGCCAGCCGTGTGTGAAGGGGACAGTCACTCGGCTCAGCACTGTGGGGGCGCGACCCCGGCCACCTGCCAAGTGAACGCTGAGGAGGGAGGTTCGCCCTGACATCCAACGAGCAACGCGAGAGGCCGCCTTTCCAGAGCGGCGGCCCGCGCTCCCGCTGCCCAGCCCCCGGGGCTCCCGCCGCCCAGCCCCCGGCCCCGCAGCCCGGCGTCAGGAGGAGCGCATGGCATCGAAAGGCGGGGCGAGCACCTCCCACCAAGAACCGCTCCCAGCGGTCTTTAAGGTGGGGGTGGGGGATGGGGGGCGGTCGGAGAAACCCAAGGCAAGAATTTACAAACTCCAAGGGGCGTGCGAGTGGCCGGGACACCTGAACCCCCAACAGAGGGCGGGCCTCCCTCACGCGGTGCGGCCCGAGTGCCGGCCCTGAGCGAGCTCTCGGGCCAGATGGACCCCCGTGCGCTCTCCGGACGTCAAGTGGGGGCCGGGTTAGGGACGGCAGGGAATGGCGAACACGTGGGCAGACACCCGCCCTGTCCTCACGGGCCCTGGCCTGGTCCCCGGGACTCTAGCGGGGCAGGGACTTCAAAGCCACCCCTCGTCAGGGCCACAGTGGCTGGCAGCGCACCACACGGCTGCATCACGCAGTCCGTTCACCGCGGGGATCAGTGTCCCGCACACAGACAGGACCCTCTGTCACTTTCTCTTTAAAGTGGCTGAGCCGAGTGCTCCCGAGAGGAGTCCTGACGGAACGTCCCCGGGCTCTGTGGACTTACTCCGGTGACAGGTAGCCCACCAGCTGCCGATTTTGATGTGACATTAGCGGCACTTACTGTCCTTGAACTCAGATGGCATCTGACTCGGGAGGGTGACAGGACACAGCACATCCGACTGACCTGGGACTCCTCGGAGCAGAGGTGCCTCAGGGGCACGCCCCGCTTGGCCTCACCCTGGCTTCCCAGAGGGACCCCTGGATGACCCCACAGCCCACCCGGCAGCCTCGGTCCCCTCGGCCGAACTGACGGGAGGCTGCTGGCCTCTGCCTGCGACGTTGGCACCGGCTGGCACCGGGACAAGCAGCCAGAAGCGCCGGCTGCATACCGTCCCTGTGGTCCCTGAGCAGCGTCTTTGTAACGCGGGGTTTGCTGCTGCAGTGGGAACCCCCCGGCAGACGTCACCGAACGCAGCTCCAGACACGAATGCGCGCGCAGGCCCCCGCTGCCCCCGGGAGCCTGTGACCGTGCACGGCGTGTGTCACTTGCTTCTGCGACATGAGGCAGCAGCACCGGGAACATTCCCTGCGTGCTGAGAAGCAAAACGGTGAGCCACTTGCCTTGCCCGCGTCCTCCACAGGTCTCTTGGCGCTCCGCGTCACTCTCTGTTTGGACCGGCTCTCCAGAGTGCCCCCTGTAGGAGGGACCGTCACCTTTCTGGACCGCAAGCATATGAAGCCTGACCGCGGTGCTCCTTCCTTCTGCTCCCGAGTCTTCCCGGGGGCCTGCACGCTCCTCGCCCGTGCCTCCTCCTCGGCTCCACGGGGCACGGGCGCCTCACCCCGCCGTCCAGGTCTCGGGGACATTCTCCTCGCGTGCACTTTGTCCCCAGGGGCGGGATTCTGGGCTCCACCTTCCGGGTTTTGAATCCCCACCTCTCGGGAGGGTTTCACAGGCTTCTCTTCATTCCGCTTTCTTTGGGCCTTTTCCGCTGATACAAGCAGCTCAGGCCTTTGCTCTGCTCCCTTGCTTTTATTTGGGAGCCTGGAGCGCAGGGACACTCCCTAAAAAACACGAAAGACAACCACACGGTGCCATTGGTGAGTCATGCAAATCTGCAAACCCAGCGTGGAGGGAAAACCACACGTGAGCTCAGAGGAGAACTCCCTTGAACCTTTCCCCCAGGGG
Source organism: Glossophaga mutica (assembly GCA_039655065.1). Lineage (NCBI taxonomy): Eukaryota > Metazoa > Chordata > Mammalia > Chiroptera > Phyllostomidae > Glossophaga > Glossophaga mutica. Next base: position 175,254,382 of record CM077307.1, read on the forward strand.
CCAATTCTCTGGGACAGCGGCCACCTGCGCTACTCAGTGGGCTCCTAGGAGAGGTCACCGCCTTTGCCGAGCAGCCGTGAACGAGGGCCTTGGTGCGCCTCAGTCCCGGACGCGTATGTGTCAGACCTGGTCCTGGGGAGCTCTGGGGGCACCGCAGACAAACAGCCCCGGTGCAGGCAGGGAACGAACCCCTGCCGCTGTGACAAGTGCTAATGGGGTTCCGTTTCGGGGGGTCTGCGAGCCTCTCGCCACACGGTTGGAACCAGCTGCGCTACAGGACAAGCTCAACAGCTGACAGTCATGCTCTCAGGGCACCACCGCCCCGACAGCAGGCTAAGTGGCTGCAGCGTCCGCTCTGAGGCTGGCCTGGCACCACCCACTCGGTCCTGAGAAAGGCTCGTGAAAATCCGCAGTGACCACTTTGGCCAGTTATTTTCCCAAACTAGCCCAGTGTCTCCCTGAGTCCCCCCAGGACTCCACTGGGGTCCCTGGCGACTCAGCATGGACAGCAGACCCCTTCAGGAAGGGACACCCACAAACACGTGCGGGTCCCATACAACCTACACCAAACAACAAACGGAAACAGGGGACACTCGTCCAAAAAGACAGACACTGACTACGTACAGCCACCATCACCTTGTCCGGGGAGGTCCCGTCTTCTTTCCGGCCCTTATTTTTCGTTTTCCCACTGCTGCTCGGCAGGTCTTCCACAGGCTCCATGCCTTCTCTCAAAACTCCCCGCCCCCTCTTCGGCTCCGAGGGTTCCGGGGGCGCGCACTGCTCTCTGGGAGCTGCCCGCTGTCTCTTCCGCGGCGGCTTCTCCTCGGCAGCGTCCTGGGCGCGAGTCCTGGGGCGCAGCCTCCTCGGGCCTGCGCAGCTCCCATCTTCACGCTTCCTCTTGGGGGACACGGTGACGCTGCCCTCACTTTGCGACTTTACAGGGTCCCTGCTGTCCGCCAGCTCTTCCGTGGGCTTCCTGCTCAGGGCCCTAACGGCTCTTCTGGACGTCGTTACTGGTTTGCTTTGGTCCGGTGTTTGTGCTGAAGTTCTCATAACACCCGCAGCATCTGTGCCCAGTTCCTTCTCTTGAGCTGGGCTTTGGAGGAGCTGTCTGCTGTCGGCGGGGCTGTGCGGGGGCTGGGCCCTTCCCTTCCTTGATCTTAGCAGGCGTCCGCTGCCCCCTGCGTTTCCCGCAGGGCCTGGTTCCCGTCTCGGAGGTCCCTTGCGCACTTCGGTGTCTTTAGCGCCATCTACAGGTTCTCTGTGGGACCGCATGCTTTTCCCCGCTGTCCCCGTGGGCCTCCTGAGGCCTGAGGGCTCTTCCTGCACCAACGCTGTGGCTGGAGGTGCCCTGAGCTGTCTCCTCGTCCTTGCTGGCCTGACGACCGCCTCTGCCTGTGGAGGTCCAGAGGGCATTTCAGTGCTGTTGGCCACAGCCCCTGGGTCCTCTGTGTGCTCTGGTGTTTGCAAGAGCTCTTTAAGGCTGGCTGGGTCTTCGAGAAACTGGGCCTTTTCCTTACGTGTTCTTGGCCTCCTCTTGCTTGCAGCGACATTTTCTGCTGGGTCCAGTTTCTGTTCTGGAGATTCCTTACACGATTTCACATCCTTATCCACTCCCTCTTGTTCTCCGTGGGACCGCATGCTTTTCCCCGCTGTCCCCGTGGGCCTCCTGAGGCCTGAGGGCTCTTCCTGCACCAACGCTGTGGCTGGAGGTGCCCTGAGCTGTCTCCTCGTCCTTGCTGGCCTGACGACCGCCTCTGCCTGTGGAGGTCCAGAGGGCATTTCAGGGCTGTTGGCCACAGCCCCTGGGTCCTCTGTGTGCTCTGGTGTTTGCAAGAGCTCTTTAAGGCTGGCTGGGTCTTGGAGAAACTGGGCCTTTTCCTTACGTGTTCTTGGCCTCCTCTTGCTCGCAGCGACATTTTCTGCTGGGTCCGGTTTCTGTTCTGGAGATTCCTTACACGATTTCACATCCTTATCCACTCCCTCTGGTTCTCTGTGCGACCGTGTGGTTCTTCTCAATGTCTGCGCGGGACTCCAGAGGACTGAGAGCTCATCTTTGACGGCTACTTTCCCTGGAGGTGCCTTGAGCTGCCTGTTTCTGCCAGCTGGCATGACAGCTGGTTTTGCTTGTGCAGATTTGCAGGGCATTTCAGTGGCTTTGTCCTCAAACATTGATTCTACTGTGTGTCTTGGTGTTTGGAAGAGCTCTTTGAAGCCGGTCAGGTCTTCTGTGGGTTCAACTTTCCTCTTGGGTGTTCTTGACCTCCTTCTGCTTCCAGTGACATGTTCAGCTGAGTCCCATTTCTGCTCTGAAGTTTCCGGGACGTGATGGGGGGTTTGGAAGAGCTCTCTGAAGCCGGTCAAGTCTTCTATGGGTTCCACCTTCCCTGTGGATATTCTTGATCTCCTTCTGCTTCCAGTTACATGTTCAGCTGAGTCCCGTTTCTGTTCTGGAGTTCCCTTCAATGCTCCGTTATCTTGATCATCACCTTCTGAGTCTCTAGGAGAGTGTATGGTTTCCCCTGATGACGGTGTAGACTTCCTGAGTGCCAAGAGCTCTTCCTCCACCTCTACGTTCCTCGGAGGTGTCCTGAGACCTCTCTTTGTGCTGGTCGGTGTGCTGACTGGTTCTGGTTTTGGAGATTTGCTGGGTACCTTGGTAGTTCTGTCTTTAGTCACTGTTTCCGGGACGTGATGGGGGGTTTGGAAGAGCTCTTTGAAGCCAGTCAGGTCTTCTGTGGGTTCAACTTTCCTCTTGCGTGTTCTTGACCTCCTTCTGCTTCCAGTTACATGTTCAGCTGAGTCCCATTCCTGCTCTGGAGTTTCCGGGACGTGATGGGGGGTTTGGAAGAGCTCTTTGAAGCCGGTCAAGTCTTCTATGGGTTCCACCTTCCCTGTGGATATTCTTGATCTCCTTCTGCTTCTAGTTACATGTTCAGCTGAGTCCTGTTTCTGTTCTGGAGTTCCCTTCAATGCTCCGATATCTTCGTCATCACCTTCTGGGTCTCTAGGAGAGTGTATGGTTTCCCCTGATGACGGTGTAGACTTCCTGAGTGCCAAGAGCTCTTCCTCCACCTCCACGTTCCTCAGAGGTGTCCTGAGACCTCTCTTTGTGCTGGTCGGTGTGCTGACTGGTTCTGGTTTTGGAGATTTGCTGGGTACCTTGGTAGTTCTGTCTTTAGTCACTGTTTCCGGGACGTGATGGGGGGTTTGGAAGAGCTCTTTGAAGCCAGTCAGGTCTTCTGTGGGTTCAACTTTCCTCTTGCGTGTTCTTGACCTCCTTCTGCTTCCAGTTACATGTTCAGCTGAGTCCCATTCCTGCTCTGGAGTTTCCGGGACGTGATGGGGGGTTTGGAAGAGCTCTTTGAAGCCGGTCAAGTCTTCTATGGGTTCCACCTTCCCTGTGGATATTCTTGATCTCCTTCTGCTTCTAGTTACATGTTCAGCTGAGTCCTGTTTCTGTTCTGGAGTTCCCTTCAATGCTCCGATATCTTCGTCATCACCTTCTGGGTCTCTAGGAGAGTGTATGGTTTCCCCTGATGACGGTGTAGACTTCCTGAGTGCCAAGAGCTCTTCCTCCACCTCCACGTTCCTCAGAGGTGTCCTGAGACCTCTCTTTGTGCTGGTCGGTGTGCTGACTGGTTCTGGTTTTGGAGATTTGCTGGGTACCTTGGTAGTTCTGTCTTTAGTCACTGTTTCCGGGACGTGATGGGGGGTTTGGAAGAGCTCTTTGAAGCCGGTCAGGTCTTCTATGGGTTCCACCTTCCCTGTGGATATTCTTGACCTCCTTCTGCTTCCAGTTACATGTTCAGCTGAGTCCCATTTCTGTTCTGGAGTTCCCTTCAATGCTCTGATATCTTCGTCATCACCTTCTGGGTCTCTAGGAGAGTGTATGGTTTCCCCTGATGACGGTGTAGACTTCCTGAGGGCCGAGAGCTCTTCCTCCACGTCCACGTTCCCCAGAGGGGTCCTGAGACCTCTCTTTGTGCTGGTCGGTGTGCTGACTGGTTCTGGTTTTGGAGATTTGCTGGGCATTTTCATGGTTTTGTCCTCGGTCATGGGTACAACTATCTGACTGGGTGTTTGGAAGAGCTCTTTGAAGCCGGTTAGGTCTTCTGTGAGTTCAGCTTTCCTCTTGGGTGTTCTTGACCTCCTTCTGCTTAAAGTGACATGTTCAGCTGAGTCCCATTCCTGCTCTGGAGTTTCCGGGACGTGATGGGGGGTTTGGAAGAGCTCTTTGAAGCCGGTCAAGTCTTCTATGGGTTCCACCTTCCCTGTGGATATTCTTGATCTCCTTCTGCTTCCAGTGACATGTTCAGCTGAGTCCCGTTTCTGTTCTGGAGTTCCCTTCAATGCTCCGTTATCTTGATCATCACCTTCTGAGTCTCTAGGAGAGTGTATGGTTTCCCCTGATGACGGTGTAGACTTCCTGAGTGCCAAGAGCTCTTCCTCCACCTCTACGTTCCTCGGAGGTGTCCTGAGACCTCTCTTTGTGCTGGTCGGTGTGCTGACTGGTTCTGGTTTTGGAGATTTGCTGGGTACCTTGGTAGTTCTGTCTTTAGTCACTGTTTCCGGGACGTGATGGGGGGTTTGGAAGAGCTCTTTGAAGCCAGTCAGGTCTTCTGTGGGTTCAACTTTCCTCTTGCGTGTTCTTGACCTCCTTCTGCTTCCAGTTACATGTTCAGCTGAGTCCCATTCCTGCTCTGGAGTTTCCGGGACGTGATGGGGGGTTTGGAAGAGCTCTTTGAAGCCGGTCAAGTCTTCTATGGGTTCCACCTTCCCTGTGGATATTCTTGATCTCCTTCTGCTTCTAGTTACATGTTCAGCTGAGTCCTGTTTCTGTTCTGGAGTTCCCTTCAATGCTCCGATATCTTCGTCATCACCTTCTGGGTCTCTAGGAGAGTGTATGGTTTCCCCTGATGACGGTGTAGACTTCCTGAGTGCCAAGAGCTCTTCCTCCACCTCCACGTTCCTCAGAGGTGTCCTGAGACCTCTCTTTGTGCTGGTCGGTGTGCTGACTGGTTCTGGTTTTGGAGATTTGCTGGGTACCTTGGTAGTTCTGTCTTTAGTCACTGTTTCCGGGACGTGATGGGGGGTTTGGAAGAGCTCTTTGAAGCCAGTCAGGTCTTCTGTGGGTTCAACTTTCCTCTTGCGTGTTCTTGACCTCCTTCTGCTTCCAGTTACATGTTCAGCTGAGTCCCATTCCTGCTCTGGAGTTTCCGGGACGTGATGGGGGGTTTGGAAGAGCTCTTTGAAGCCGGTCAAGTCTTCTATGGGTTCCACCTTCCCTGTGGATATTCTTGATCTCCTTCTGCTTCTAGTTACATGTTCAGCTGAGTCCTGTTTCTGTTCTGGAGTTCCCTTCAATGCTCCGATATCTTCGTCATCACCTTCTGGGTCTCTAGGAGAGTGTATGGTTTCCCCTGATGACGGTGTAGACTTCCTGAGTGCCAAGAGCTCTTCCTCCACCTCCACGTTCCTCAGAGGTGTCCTGAGACCTCTCTTTGTGCTGGTCGGTGTGCTGACTGGTTCTGGTTTTGGAGATTTGCTGGGTACCTTGGTAGTTCTGTCTTTAGTCACTGTTTCCGGGACGTGATGGGGGGTTTGGAAGAGCTCTTTGAAGCCGGTCAGGTCTTCTATGGGTTCCACCTTCCCTGTGGATATTCTTGACCTCCTTCTGCTTCCAGTTACATGTTCAGCTGAGTCCCATTTCTGTTCTGGAGTTCCCTTCAATGCTCTGATATCTTCGTCATCACCTTCTGGGTCTCTAGGAGAGTGTATGGTTTCCCCTGATGACGGTGTAGACTTCCTGAGGGCCGAGAGCTCTTCCTCCACGTCCACGTTCCCCAGAGGGGTCCTGAGACCTCTCTTTGTGCTGGTCGGTGTGCTGACTGGTTCTGGTTTTGGAGATTTGCTGGGCATTTTCATGGTTTTGTCCTCGGTCATGGGTACAACTATCTGACTGGGTGTTTGGAAGAGCTCTTTGAAGCCGGTTAGGTCTTCTGTGAGTTCAGCTTTCCTCTTGGGTGTTCTTGACCTCCTTCTGCTTAAAGTGACATGTTCAGCTGAGTCCCATTCCTGCTCTGGAGTTTCCGGGACGTGATGGGGGGTTTGGAAGAGCTCTTTGAAGCCGGTCAAGTCTTCTATGGGTTCCACCTTCCCTGTGGATATTCTTGATCTCCTTCTGCTTCCAGTGACATGTTCAGCTGAGTCCCGTTTCTGTTCTGGAGTTCCCTTCAATGCTCCGATATCTTCGTCATCACCTTCTGGGTCTCTAGGAGAGTGTATGGTTTCCCCTGGTGACGGTGTAGACTTCCTGAGGGCCGAGAGCTCTTCCTCCACCTCCACGTTCCTCAGAGGTGTCCTGAGACCTCTCTTTGTGCTGGTCGGTGTGCTGACTGGTTCTGGTTTTGGAGATTTGCTGGGTACCTTGGTAGTTCTGTCTTTAGTCACTGTTTCCGGGACATGATTAGGAGTTTGGAAGAGCTCTTTGAAGCCGGTCAGGTCTTCTATGGATTGGGGCTTCTTCTTGGGTGTTCTTGGCCTCCTCCTACTACCAATTACATGCTCTGCTGAGTTCTGTTGTTGTTCTGGAGTTTTCTTTGATGCATTCATGCTTTCGTCAATGCCTACTGGTTCTTTGTGTGTGTGCTTGGTATCCCCCGGGGTTTGTGTGGGCTTCCTGAGCACAGAGAGAGCTTCTGCACTCACTCTCTGGGAAGGCGTCATGACCCAGCCGTTCATCATGGCTGGTGTGCTGACCGGTTCCGGTTTTGGAGATCTACAACACACTGTTGTGGCTTTGTTCTCCGTATCCACCGGCGCCTCGGCATGACCTGGGGTGTGGGGAAGACAGTGGATGCCCACCAGGTCTTCCTTGGATTCTGTCTCTTGCAATCTCTTCATGGCGATGACATCTGTTCTTGGTGCACGATTGAGCTCTGAAGATCTTCTTGATCTCCTCACAACTATCCCCTTCTCAGAATTTTCTTTCGAGTCGATGTCCCTCTCCCACGCCGCAAAGGCTCTTTCGCGCTCCTTCATCTCTCCCTCTACTGGTTGTGCCTGCGCTGGCGATTTTCTCAGGCATCTTCCCAAGAGGCTCTCCACGGTGTCCAACTCTGGGCCTTCCTTTTCACACTCTGCACCTGGCACCTGGCTATTTCTGAGCCCCGCAGACCTCCTGGATTTGTTCCCACTGGATGCTGTCTTCGAAGGCCCTGTCTCAGAGGGTGGAGTTCTCACGTTTTTATTTACTGTCCCACACTGTCTTCTCAGGGCTGGGCTTGCAGGCTTTTTATCTGATGGCTCTTCTGGTGCATCCTGAGCACTGGGGAACGCATTCTCTCCTAAAGGAAGTAAAAGCATACACAGTAAGAATAGTCTCTTCACTGCGTTGTGCCAATTTGGTATTTTATCCTCACGAAATATTGTGTGACAGGCAATAACTCGCCCTCCTCATCACCTGACTACCAGTGTGAGTCTGCAGATGTGCTAGGCATCTGCCTGACCTGTCACCGTGCACACTGGAGGATCATGTCCCCAGTGTTGAGAGCGGGACCGTGTATAGGTGGCTAGAATCCACAGGACTTAGTGAACAAAGTCCCTCAAGAAGGGTCCCCTGAAGGCTACCCTAACATGTCTCAGCGACCTGCACACAGGCAGTTATTCTCTTCAAACATGAAGAAAAGCTGTTCCTTCTTTTGAACCACCGATGCAATCATGTGGCTCACACGCAGACGACACAGTGCTCCTGTCACACCGGAAATGTCTGCCTTTTAGCTGCAGGAAGCATCTTCAGTGCAGCCGGGTGTCCACTCTACAGTACGAACTTGGTTCCAGATGGGAGAGCAGAAGGACTGGGCTCTCCCGGCTCCCGCTCGCCCTGGAGCACACGCCCACCCGAAGTCACAGGGCGAGCGGCTCCGTGTCCGCACCGCTGTCGCTCTCTTTGGTGAGCGGCGGTCGTTTTGAGTTTGAATAATTTACTTAGAAGTATAATGAGAGATCATTATATTTTTTGGCTCATCACCTCTTTCTAATACATAAAGAGGCAAAAGTGTACACAGCCCTGGCCGGGTAGCTCAGCTGGTTAGAGTGTCGTCCCATACGCCAAGTTGCCGGTTTGATCCTGGGTCAGGGCACTTACAAGCAACCAATGAGTGCATCAATAAATGGAACAACAAATCGACGTTTCTCTCTTTCCCTTCCCTTTTCTCTCTGAAATCAATTTTAAAAAAAGCGTACACAGGTAGTTTGATCATTAAAGGAATATTCCTTTTTAACCAAGGCTCTAAGTTCCAAGGCTAGTTCAACTGCTGATGGGACTTTCCCCTGAGGACAACGCAACAGAGGAGCCGGAAGCGGCACCTCATCAGCGTGTCCGTCGCAGAGAAAGACGCCGCCGCCTGTCACTGACACAGCTCCAGGACAGACAGCCAAGCGCTAGAAAACAACGTGAACCAACCAGACTTGGCCGGGGTGCGGGGCGGAGGTTCTCCTTCCGACTTGGGCACTTGGAACTGTCTTCCGAACAAACCCTCAGAATTCGAAAAAGCGGTGAGACGCAAGCTCATCTTCTTTGGCTTCTCTTTCGCTGGGGTCTTGAACATTTCGGTTAGCCCTGTCACGTGACGACAGTGGGACAGCAATTAACGCGCGGCCCCTCTGTGCAAGCAGTCATTCCAGTCCCCACATGCAGCCCGAGACCCACTCCCTAGGATTCCTGGGGCAGCGCTCTCAGAGGGGAGGGCGCTGTGTTAACACCGAACCCCTTTTGCGAACAGAGAGGGCAGCGATCGGGATGCTAGAACTTGCACGTCCCCTCCCCCGCCTCTTCCCCTGGAAACCAAGAGAGGAGGCTGTCTCAGCCTCCCAGTGCCGAGCTCTGGCTGGGGGACACAGGCAGGCCTCCCGAGACGCGGTGGCCCCGTGCTGCCTTCAGAATGTCCAGGCACGCAGCTCCGCACTTTACGTACAAATGAAATGTCCCCAAATTTTAAAAATGACATAGGATGCCCATTTCTAATACTGCCAGGTCATAACATCAGCATTTTTTCATTTTAACACCAAATAGCATGATTATAATGATCTCGGGGAGGGGGGGGCGAACGACAACATACAGTCCTTTAAGTGGAAGATTTAGCTTTCTGAAAAACTCCTTGTCCCACGTTCCCCTTTTCTCGTTCTGCCATCAGTGGGTCAAAACACTGCTCAGCGCCTGCCCGCAGACTGTGTTGGAGCAGCCGTTGGGGAGGACCCAGCCCAGCCAACAGCCAGCTCTCGCAGGAATCTGCCTGCCCCTCTCGGGCCTCACTTAGAACACCCAGGACTTAGGCCGCCGCGCACGCCGGTGCTTTGTCATGGAAGTCACAGCAGGGGGCGCATGCTGGTGACTCCCTTGGAAAGCATCTCCAAGGAAGGCTGAGCAGACCCACCGTCCTGAGCGCCGAATACGTAAATCCATTTACTTTTCAAGGGTGTGCGTGAAGTGTTGTCACTGCTTTGCAAGACACACCAGGACACGCACATGCACCTGGTGCACAGGGCCACGCAGGCACATGCGCGTGGGTGGTGGAGGCTCGGCAGTGCTTACTCGTGGAGCGCGGTACTGGCACTGCGGTCCCCCCCATCCTACACGCTGGGTGTCCTTTTCTAAAAGCCAAACGCGTTGGCGCAGCGCGACTCTAATCGGAGGGCACACTTGACAGCTTGTGCAGAGAGAGCACCTCTTCTGAGTCAACGATGCCCCGATACAGACACAAGATTCCGCCAAGCGGGCTCAAGTCTTAGCCCCTCCACAAGCGTCCAGAGTGGGAATCCCTGACCCGGCTCCATGGCCGGAGACCCTGACCCTGGCCTCGCCGTGGCCCGAGTCCGCAACCGCCGTCTGCGTTCTTCTAACGAGCACGGCAACGGCGGCTCGCTGATTTCATTTAAGCGTGAACACTAGCAGTGCTGACGGGGAACCTCTCCGCGGACCGCTGATTCATGAAAAAGTTACACGACATGGAAGGAGAGGAAATCTTGAAGCAAAATACGGCTCTAACCAGTTGCTCTACTCTGGGGCAATTATAGCAAGTCCGCCTTCCTCCCACGGAGTCGCTCCTGCTCTCCGACGCCAGTGCTGCTCTCCGAGGTAAAGGTGCGCCCCTGCCGTCCACGCCTGCTTCACGCAGCACGCCTGACCCCGATGCCGGCGCCTGTCCCTGCTCCCCGATGAAGCTTTCCCTTCCTGGGCCAGGATGCCCCCAGGAAGGTGACTGGATCGTCCGGCCTCCAGTCCCGCTCACAGCAGCGAAACACCCTTCCACATCCCCGGGGACCTGGGCCGGTGGTTCGCAGGAGCCGAGGCTGCGTTTTTACCTGAAAGGTCTTCGCTGAAGTCGATTTTCCTGTTGAACACCAAGCCGTTCAGCATCCGGTAGGGCCGAGCGGGCACGGCCACCTTCTCCACGTGGGCTTTCCCTATTACAATGGTGCAGGGGGAGTTGGCGTGGCCGGTGCTGCACTCGCTGTACACGTGGCCCGTGGGCTTCTGGAAAAAAGGCGGCAGGGCACAGAGGGTCAGAGCGCAGACCCACACTTAAGGCCACTTTAAGTGCCATTCTGCGCACCCGAGAGACTCACGGCGGAGCACGCACCTTTGGGGTGTGGGCCCTCCTCTGCCTCTTGCTCGGCTGTCGCGGAGGACCGCGTTTCACGGCCTTGGCTTGCGTCTGCTTGGCGCTGAGCTTCACTATGTCTGCCCACGACTTTGCCACTGTCAAAAGGAAAAGATGCTGAACTTCCGCACCCGGGTGCAGCGAGGAAATCTGTCTGCACACACCCCTGCGAATACGACACTCACCGATCAAATTGGCTTCCGAGGCGCCGCTCCTCCGCCGGGACTGAACCATCTGCAGGACCCCGTGCCGGCCCCGCCCCACGGACGCCCTCCGAGAAGGCGCGCCGCTGCTGCTCCTCCTGCCGCCCCTCCTAGGGGCGTCTGGCTCAGGTGGCGACGGGCTGCCACTCGGGGCTGGCGGCTGGGACGACCTCCGGCGATCGCCATTGGCTACTGAAGATGATTTTGTGGGACAGCAGGCCGGGGAGCTCACAAACACGTTCTGTGCGGTCACTTCCAAATGGATTTCTGAAGAGTCTTCTTTTCCTGACTCTTGAGGCTGTCCCTGACAAGATTGAAATGTTTCTAAAAAGCTGACCTCAAATATCACACCTCCAAAGGGACCGAAAGCCCCACCTGTTCAGGATTTTGGCTGCTTCGAAGTGTGAGAAACCTACAACAAACCCCAAACTTAAACTCATTTTGGGATGTCCAGCGCTCATCCTGAGAGAGTCTGGACTGCTCCCAAATGCTCAAAAAATGTTAACAGAGCTGGATTTGAACACACTTGAAGGATTTTAGCTGTTTAAATTTTGAGGCACCAAACCATTTCCACCACCGTCCATCAAGTGCAAGGCAGAGGCGGGCATCTGCCCATCATTTAAGGAAGGAAAGCAAAAATGCAGCAAACAAGCCTTAAGTAAGGTATTCCGGGTAGAGGGTGGAGGAAATCTCCTGCAGAGAAGCAAGGGCTCTGGCTGGAACCCAAGCAAACCAATCGGCGTGCAGGAGAGAGGGGTCGCTCCCTTCCGGGGGTCAGTATGTAAGGGAAGGGGCCAGACACACCTCGCATGCCCTTAGGTATGACGAGCAACTGAAGCCAGCCCCGCCTCTGCCGGGACTGAGCTGCGGGACCACACCGCCCTCCAGATCTAACCCCGGGACAGCACGGCCGAGGGGAGCTGGACAAAGATCCTCAGCAGTTGGCGGCGAAGGGTGTAGGTGCGCTGCCACCCAAGATTTCCCTTCCCCCTTGTAATTCTAAAAGAAAAACAACCACCTTATCGTCACGTGTCGTGACGTCCCCAGATTTTTATCAACTGGTGGTCGTAGCTGTGACCCCAGAGTGGCCCCCTGACCCTGGAAAATTGCGGGGAGCCTGAGCAGGAAGAATCCCGAGGACTCACTGGGCTCGGCCACCTTCCAGCAGTGGTTCGAAACCCAGGCGCTCCTTTTCCAGCCCCCAGGGGAATGAGCTCATTTGGACTTTTCGTCGTTTCTTTATACTGGGAAGAGGGCAGTCTTAGTGCACTCTCACTCACGTGAGGAGCCTGGCAGGACACACCCAGGACATGGGCCTGCGGGCGGGACAGAACAGCCCGGCAGTGGCATGTACCTTGATGATTTTCTTGAGGACAGCTGGAGCGTGGGTCACGAGAGACCTCCTCTTCATGGGTGTTTCTCCTCTCTTGAGAGGTGTATTAGGAGGTAAGTTCTCATCAAATAATTCAGGTCGCAGGCGGCCCCCGAAGGAGACCCGCCTTGTCTTCGAGGGCACCCCCTCCGTCTTATCTGCAGGAGAGAACGCACACAGGAGGGGAGAATGGAGGAAGTCAGCACGGGAGCCCGTGCGGCGAGCTTCCGACTGCTGTTGAAGACAAGCCGACGGCGCGCGTCACTGGCCCCGCACATCGGCCCCGCACCCTCCTTCTCCGGTGACGCCGAGGAAGTGCGGGCTGCTTCCAGAGCATGCTCGTGAGAGGTCGGGGTCCAACCCCCAGCAGGCACGCCCCAGCTCGACAGCAGGGACGCCCTTTGAAACGCGGGCATGTGCTGCGCAGACGCGGACCCTGGAGGGCTCGGCCTGATGCGGAGGCCCCCCCCCCTCCGCGGGGCCGGGGGCCACAGAGACGGCCGCTTCGGCACCAGCGCGGGCAAGCTGTCCCCACAGACACATGCCGGGGCCTCACCCAGACCTGCCCGGGGAGCAGAGGAGCTGGACGCTCTGCGGAGGGCTCTCACAGGCCATGCACGCGACGCCACCCCCGCAACACAGCCTTACAGACCCCTGGCCCACGTCAGTCCCCGTGGGAGAGACACGCCCGTCCTGACACTCAGGGACACCGGGACTGAGTGTGCAGGCCCCACGACAGAGAGTCGCATGGCACCCACAACGCGCTCCGGCGGAGCAGAGCCCGGACGACGGTCGGCAGGCTGCGTCTGACACCTGAGACCCCAGCAAAGGGCAGGCACCCGGGAGCCACCGCGCCTGCCACTCCCTGCGGGGCATGCGGGCGCCGCCTCCGCCTCTGCAGAATGGAGAAGGTACTGCCTGCCCCGCGGGCGCTGGCTGGAGCGTGCCTGCCTGCGAAGTCACGCACGCCCGTGGGGACAGCGCCGTGTTTCCTAAGGGACCGCGTGTGGGGGGCGCCGAGGGCAGCGTAGACGCCTGAGGGCCGCCCTGACGTCGAAGGTCCCACCCACAGGGTGCTGACGCTGGGCGGTGCGCGGCTGGGCCTCCCGGGCCTCCGGGCCCAGCGGCTGCGCTCGCTCTCGTTTCCGGGCCTCCGGGCCCAGACCAGGACCATCAGTGAGAAGGCTCGCGGCGCCCGCGGGGCCCGGCTGCACCTGCCCTTCTCCAACCACCTGCCTGGCCGCCGCTGCCTGCGGCGACCACCGGGTCTCAGGACAAGGCCCCGACAGGGGCGGGGACGGGGAATGCCGCTGCCCCGTGCCCTTGGTCCCGGCTTCTCCGCCACAGAGCGCACCGTTGTCGCAGGGAAGGAGGTCTTGTGAGGTCGTTCATACGAGGAGGTACCTGGGGCCTTTGGGGGAAAATGACCTTAAAGTGAAGTACTTACGAATGGACTCGTCCAAGTCGCGGACATCAATGGCATGGAGGCCAGGGGAGCCAGCCGCGGCGCCCAGCGAACCGCCTGGAACCTTCCGCTCCACGTGGGCCAGCAGCGGGGTGAGCACCGCTGGCTTTGGAAGTTCTGCTTCTGCAGCAAGAATGTCGACCTTTGGGGGGAAGCTGCTCCGCCTCTTCCTGGAGAAGACTGTCTCTGGTGCGCTTCCGAAGCCATCGGCACTGTCGCCTTCGGTGGGTGTCCCTTGTCCAGGGAAGAGCGGCTTCGGAGTAAGCGCTGCGCTCTGCTCCAGGTTCACGGGCTCACGCCCCCGGTCACCACTCTGGCCTCCGCTCCGGCGCTTCCGCGAGGAATTTTGGTGCGAGCGCCGTCCAGGGGTGCCGCCTTTCGTCGTCTCCATGGGGGGCGTGCCGGGACTCCCGGGGGCCTCGAGCGCGAGACCAGGCCCCTCGCCTGTCCTCTCTTCCTCTCGCTGCCCCGGAGCCGGGACGGCCTTGGTTTGGGAGCTCCGCCGGGACCTCCGCCGGCGCTTGGGGGAGCCCTGGGGTGGTGTCTCACCCCATGAACCACCAGCACTTTCAGAGTTGGCTGCGCAATGACCCCGGGACCCCGATTTTCTACGATTCTGTAGAACATTCTCTTTTTCTGATTTCACATCTAACTTTTCCTTCATAGACTCATACAGCTTCCTAAAGGGGGACTCTTTCTCGCCACCCTTCTCAAGACACCAGGGAGAGGGAAGAGCCTCCGGGCCTCCATTCTTGCTCACTAAGGTCCCCCGGGAACCCTCCCCCAGGCCCCCAGCCGGGGAACCCACTGCGTTCCTGCAGTCGTCTCTGAGGGGTCCTGAGCGATGCCCTTCAGGGGGGCTCCTGGTAGCAGGGCCTGCAGAGCTGCGCGAGACGGCACGGGCCGCCCCGACACCCTCCATGCGTGCCGGGGGCTCTCCTGAAACACAGCCTGCTTCGGTGAGCTGTGAGCGGGCAGCACCGCGACCTTCAACTTCGCCATCTTGACAGTGAGTTAGGAAATAAGAAACAAGTTCAAGGCTTTCTCAGTGATTAATACGGGCAGTTTTGAAAACTTAAAACTGTCTCATAACCGAGCTTTTCACTTAGCCTGCAGGTTACCGAATGCCCCAAATGTGTAATAACCGCACTCTGATACTAGTATTACGACCCAAATAAGGCAATACGTTAGTCTCCTGCAAGCAGTCCGAGACACCCACTGCTATTCGTCTCCTCAGAAGTAGGCAGACGCCGGAGCGAGGCTGTTTATTCCCGTGCGCGCTATCCGGTGAGCGTGGGGCGCCGCCCGTCCCTCGGGCAGAGCCTGAACTCGGGGGTCTGTTCCTGTCTGTCTGCGTCCGTGAGCCCGGACCTAGAACCCTCAGGATCCTGTTCCCCCCCACCCCCCCACCCGTCACAATGCCCCCCCAGATAACTGGCCTGGCAGGATCTGCAGTAAAACGAGACACTACTAACCAGGGTCGGAAGAGAGGCTAGACCTGGAGACCCGACGTGGAGCAGCCTGTGAATCGGTGAAGAACAGACAGCGATTCAGTGCCTTTTCCGGAACCGGCGGGCCAGTTTATGAGAACGTGCTGCCTACGGGCGACCTCCCTTGCCCAGCCGTCCTTATGTGACCATCAGACTGGGAGAAACGAGCCCCGGAGACACAGGGCCGGGGCCCCGAGTACAACTACAGCACTGGAGTAAGAGCCAAACTTGAAGCTGAAACCGCCTTACACCGAACCTAGCGAGTTGTTATGACTTCCTCCAACTTCCTTCTCGTCACCCTCGGAGGGCGTTAAAGTGAAACCTCACCTACACGCTGCACCAGGGGCGCCAAGTCACCGACTTCAGACTCGGCGTCATCAGGGATCGGCTGTGGGGCCGGTGGGGGAACTCGGGCGCCACTCCGCGCGTGCGCTCTTGGCTGGCCCACTCCCGGGTGTGTCGGGGCCCCGAAGTCAGGGCCGACACCGCAGGGCACCGCCCCACTCTGTCACAGGGAATGTCTCGGGGGCCGAGGAGCAACACGCAGCAGCACAGAAAAGTCCAGTGCTGTCTCCCCGAAGGGGAGATAGAGCATCTGAATAATCCCGGGTGTGGGGAGGGGATCCACAAAATATATCCGAAAGCAAATAATCTAACTTTTAAAATCAGTTGCCAGTTTCCTGGTATCTGACACCTTGCTTTTCAGCTGCCACCTGGAGGCATCGGTTCCTACTTTCCAACCCGAAGTTGACCAAGACAGGACTAAACGATACAGATTAAGGGGTATGTCAAAGCATGCACCGATTGCGACAGCATGTTCCAAATACTCCATTTTAGCGCTCCGCCCCACCCAGATAACAAAGCGCTCACACGCCCCTGAGCGCGCTCATCTCGCCCCCAGCCCAGCCCTCTCGTTGGGCGGTTCCCTTCCACCCACTGACAAGTCGGAATGAGGGCAGGTGGGTGGGATATCTCAAAACCTAGCCTTCCTTCCCCCCAAAGCTGATGAGCTGTGGGGTCAACATTAAGGCCACGCCTGCAGGGCAGACACAGCACTCGGCAGGAGCAGACATCTTCCTCGAAGCGCCCGTCGCTAATTTCAGGGCTGCCCATGACAGGACCCTAACAACCCCAGCCTGACCCTAGACCAGCGTGGGCAGCTCCACCAAGAGAAATTCTCGGGGCGGGCCTCACACTTTTAAGTCCCACTACGTCTCCAAGGGTGGGCCCAGGACTGCGCCTTAATGCGCGGCACCATTTGGAATGCGTCTCCTGCGCTGTTGGACACCAGTAATAAGATTCTGCCACATGACCCCGGGCAGGAATTCCCTTCCGGGGTCATGGGTCACCTGTCCACCAAAACCGGGAACGAGCCGTGGGACCCACAACCCCAATGTGACCGCTGCAGAGGGACAGGGGTGGCGGAGGGTGGTAATGGGTGGCCCATGAGCCCCCGGAGCGCACCGATCCCAAATGCCTCTCTGCGCTGCGCCTGTCCCAGCCAAAGGTTTGCAAGTTGGATCCTGAGCAGCCCAGAGCCTTCACGCCAAGCGGGGAAGACTGACTCAGAACTATCGTTTTGAATAAAAAAGGAAGTACAGTTCTAAAGTATTTTAAGCCAAGTTCAACCTGTTTTACTGCCTTGGTTACATTCTCCCGCCCTAACTGCTAAGTCTTCCTCCCTCGTCCAGAACTGTTCATCAACGCGCACACCAATGATCTCCTATCTCCACGCCAAAGAGTCAGAGCCCAGGGTGCGACGAGACCCCCATCACCTGTCCATGCCTCTGTCCTGGAAACGCAGCTGACGTGCTTCCACTCTGACGACGGTCGTCTTCATACCTGAGGTGCACAGAACGCAAGCACAGTTCAGGTCACTGATCTGTAATTCACAGCAAAGCCTACGTGTCCAGGCGATAGCCAAGGGGCAAGGAACAGACCTCGCGTTGTCTTCAAGATGTTACCTTACTCCTGCCCTGGCTGGTGTGGCTCAGTGGACTGAGGGCCAGCCTAGGAACCCAGGAGTCACCAGTTCGATTCCCAGTGAGGGCACATGCCTGGGTTGCAGGCCAGGTTCCCAGTGAGGGTGCACGAGAGACAACCACACATTGATGATTCTCTCCCTCTCTTTCTCTATCCCTCGCCCCCCTTTAGAATCTCAAAAAAAAAAAAAAAAAAAAAGTTGGTACCTTATTCCTGGAGATAAATTCAGAGCCAGGAAAGTGCTTTTACTGAAAGAAACTAAGACAAGGCACCTCAAGTTTTTTTCCGGAACACCTGCGTCCGGGGTTGGGGCCCAAATTAGTTTCTCAGCACTGACCAGCCTGCAGGCTTCACGCCCCCCCACCCCCGAGCACCCCCTCCCTGCAACCCTACTGCAGTGAGATCGGAGCTGGGCGCTCGCCAGTTCTCGTTCATGGAAATCAGCTGACGGGCTGGCAGCCAACCAGGGAGCCTGGGGTTGTCACTTCCTGCAGAGACCGCAGAGCTGTGCTCTACCTTAAGGTCACTGTGATCTCTTCAGTCCCCCACTCAGCCCGTCTGCATGCGAACAGACACAGGCAGTTTATGAAGACGAGAGGCATCGAGCAGGACGCACAGTTGTTCCCACAGACCCCAGGGACGAACCTTGTAAAATGCAGAGAACCTGGGCACACAGCGAAATGGCCTGATTTGAATTTGCTTTTTTTTTTGAGGTTTTATTTATTTTTAGAGAGAGGGGAAGGGAGAGAGAAAGAGAGGGAGAGAAACGTCAGCGTGTGGTTGCCTCTCACGCGCCCCCTCCTGGGGACCTGGCCTGCAGCCCAAGCATGTGCCCTGACTGAGAACTGAACCTGCAACCATTTGCTTTGCAGTCCGGTGTTCAATTCACTGAGCCACACCAGCCAGGGCTGATTTGAATTTAGAAGCCACCTGAAGTGGCTAGGCATCTGGGACTGAACTCACAAGAAAGAGTTCTAGATCTATTACTAAGATCCATTTCCTATTCATTGTTGGAGGTATTCAATCATCTCAATTAACCTGAAATTGAACACAGTGTCATTTTGAGGGAACATTTCCTGTCTCCTTCACATCAGATACTGCCTCCCTATAGCTTCCTATTCAATAAAAATACCCTTTCAAAATGAAGCCAATTCATGAAAAGCACAGTGAAAGAAATGACCTGGATGTTCGGATGGTACAGGAGAAATTATTTCACGAAGGCCGCAACGAAGGCAGAGTTCCACTCAGCAAAACGAATGAAAAAGTGACCCAACTGTGTCTCTACAAGAGACACAGGTTAGATCCAAAGACACAAGTAGGATGACAGTAAAAGCGCAGAACAGATACACCTGCAAACAGCAACCAGGAGAGGGCTGGAGAGGCCTCCCTGACACCAGACAGGACAGACGGACACTGTTCTCAGAGCCCAAGCACAGTTAGTTTATGGTGATCAAAAGTCCCTCTGGCAGGAAGATAAACCAATTAAAAACAAAAAGTGCACCTAACAGCTAGTTCCAACGGATACCCTAAACCTTAAGGATTATAAAAAGTTGAACGTATGTGCTAGAAAAAAAAAACACATGAAATCCTCATCAAAGGCATTATTAAAAGGCATAGGCCGTATCAAAAGGATAAATGATAGAACTTCATCCACCAGATTATCCTGAACTTAAACACATCGTCGAGTCTCCGGTATAGAAAGAAAACTAACAGAGCTAAAAAAACAAAAACTAAAACTAAAGTCCCTCAGTGTAGGATTTTAACATCCCTGGCGGAATAAGAATCGGGACGGAATGACGGTGATGCTGGCGTGGGAGTTTGGACCTAACGGTCACGGACAGACCCCGAGAGCTGTGGAGGGCACCTTGTTTTCAAACGTGCAGAGCAGTGAAAACCTTATCTGACCATAAGGCAAATGCAGAAACGGAAAGTCCCTCAGCTGTCCGTGCAGAGAGACCGGCTGTGCGCGGCTGTGCATCCAACTGACCATGCTACGCAGGGCGAAGGCTGTTCCCGTGGTGAGAAGAACCGCACCGCCACGGGAGCAGACATCAGCCCCAAGCACACACTGTGACTCCAGACTGGCGGGGTCTCACAGGCACAGTGCAGGGGTCAGGGCGCAGGCTCAGGCAGCAAAACCCCAAAGACTCTCATGCGGTCAGAAAGCCACACTAGCGCTTTACTTAGTGAGAGGAAGAAGCAGTGATTTTAGAAGACACATGAAAGAAGCTTCTGGAAATGTTCTAATTATGCCTTCAGTGGTGGGTTAGTTTGCTATAGCTTCCATAACAAAATACCACCCGCTGGGTGGCTTAAACAACGTATTTTCTCACAGTTCTGGAGGCTGGAAGTCCAAGGTCAAGGTGTCGGCAGGGGTGGTTTCCTCTGGGCCTTGCTTCTCGCCTTGCTATGGTTTCCCTTTGCCACCTGTACACCGGGTTGGCCCTCTGAGTGCCTGCGCCCCGGGTCTCTCTCTGGGTCCTCATCTCTTCACATGAGGACACCAGCCAGACTGGATGCCGGCCTGTGGCGCCGGCCTCAGTTTAACCTACTCCGCTCTTTAGAGGCCCTGTCTCAAACGCAGCCATTCTGAGGTCCTGGGCGTTAGGACGTCAACACATGCATTTGGGGTGGGGGAGGGGGAACACCGGTCAGCCCGTACCACGTGATGATCCCAGGGCTGTCCCCGCCTCATCTCGTTTTGTACCTTTCTTGACCACTGTACTTTAGTTTAAAATAATAAACTAAAAAACGTGTGCAGTTTCTCAACACAACAAACTAAAACTCCTGCGGGCCTGGGCCCCCCTTCGGACCCTTTACCGGATCACATAAGCCCCGGGTGTCCACTCGACCTTGGGTTAGGAGCCGGCGCGGAGCACGACAGTCTCAGACCCGCTGACGTTCGCCCGCGTTGAAGAAGAACCCCGGCGGCCTGCAAGGCCAGCTCGGGCGAGTCAGGGGGCCTGTCACTCCCACCGACCTGAAAGAGCGGTCAACGACGGTGATCACGTCCCCGTGTCTCAGCTGCACGGGCCCGTCGATGGCAGACCCGTTCACCTGCGTCGGGTTTGCGGAACTGAAATTGAACAAGACTGCCTGCGAGTAGAAAAACAGGGGGAAACAGGTGATGCCCAGGCAATCCATGAGGTGAGTTCTCTCTGAAAATGGGTCTTCCCAAACCCACTGACCTTCTGCTCGTTGACCTCAATTTTGCAGTGCTGTCTGGAAACAACAGGAAGCTGGATGCGGATGTCACACTCCACGCCCCTTCACCGGAAAGAATGACGATTTTTTAGGTTGTTGCGTTAAAACAATTACTGTTTCAAAAATCAGTATTTCAAAATAAAACAGCACAGCACTGGACTATACGTTGGATCTGTACGTGTAACGGCATAACCAGCTGGGCGATGTCAATCAGCTTTGCATTTTGCTAATAGTTTTTACAAGTACTGTAGAAGCAAGTACTTTAAATCTTTAAAACTCAGAGCACTTAAAAATAATTACAACATTACTATATAAAATTGATTTGCCTTTCACTAAAGTATCTAGGCTTATAAGACCCAACTAAAGGAATATTTTACATCAGTTTGCAGAATGAGATTACTATTAATACTCTGCTGTTTTTCGACAGAAAGGTTCATGTAGGTTCATTTGTAATGTTATGTATAGTTTAAGGTTTTTAAGGGTTTTTTTTTTTTTTTTAAGATTTTATTTTTTAGAGAAGGGGAGGGAGAGAGGAAGACAAGGAGAGAAACATCAATGTGTGGTTGCCTCTCGTGCGCCCCCTACTGGGGACTGGCTTAAAACTCAGGCATGTGACCTAGACTGGGAATTGAACCAGCCACCCTTTGATTCGCAAGCCAGCACTCAACCACTGAGCCACACCAGCCAGGGCTAAGGTTTAATCATCACCAAGAGTGCTAATGCCAGCATCCATCTCTCTCTCTCTCTCTCTCTCTCTGCCTCAGTTTCTTTAAATACAAAAAGAGAATTACACTAGCACCTTATATCATGGTGCTCTTCAAAAGATTAAGTGAGTTATGCACATCTGTCATCTGCCTGAAAAAACAGCAAATGCTATTACTTGTGACCTTTTTATTGTTTTAAAACCATACTCCATCAGCCCTGGCTGGTGTAGCTCAGTAGATTGAGCGTGGGCTGCGAACCAAAGGGTCACCGGTTAGATTCCCACTCAGGGCACAGGCCTGGGTTGTGGGCCAGGTCCCCAGAAGTGACCATGTGAGAAGTAACCACACACTGATATTTCTCTCCCTCACTTTCTCCCTACCTTCCCCCTCTCTAAAAATAAACAAATAAAATAACAAAACTATACTCTGTTAACTGACAGATTCACAAGTCTATCCCTAAAAATACTAGTCTACAAGTAACAAATTAAAAGAGTCAGCCTGTCTTTTCACAGGACGGCTAAGCCCAGCAGGAAGTGCAGTAAGGGAGACTCCCCAACCCCATCAGTGGCCCTTGGCCAGGTCTGGGGGGGGGGCGGGGCGCGGGGTCCCATTACCACCCCAAGGTTTTATGAGTCGAGTCGGAGCAACCTGCCCTTCCCATCCCTGTTTTCAGCAGGCACCTCTGCAGTCCAAGATCTAAGATCTCTCCTCCCACCCACGTCCTGCGACCAAACACTCATTAATGGGTGTCTAAATTACAGGTCTTGCATAATCGCCTAATCACTGCCGTAGAATAACCACAATTACTGCCATTTGATACCAACGTGTTTTCAGACATCTGTTTTCTTTAGAAAAGAAGCTACGGAAAGTGAACAGCCACTTGACGTCAAAGAAGAGAATTTGATTTTCAGGTAGAAGAACATGCCCGCAAGACAGAGCCTATCTCATCAGAACTGAGAAATTGTTTGGCAGGAGCCTGCCGACTCGGATCAGCGCGACGAGAGCTGGCAACCTCGGCCACGGAACTGTTTACAGGGAGCAGCAGCGGTGTCCCGATCCGGCTCTCGGAGGCCGGGTGCTGAGCCTCCCTCCCTGGGACCGGAAATGTCTCCCCAGGGGCCCAGCGGCCCGCAGCCGAGAGCCAGGCCGCCGGGGGCGATCCCAGTTCTGCGGCTCCAGCGCTAAGTACGGGTCGCCCACGCCGGGCCCCCCACCGCGCACTGAGGACCGGGAGTTACTAACCAACACCCCGTCCTCGGGGAGCTCGGTAGCGGGGCAGACAAGCCAGAGACGTCGCTGGTGGCGTGGGACCCGGTAGCGCCCGGGGTGGGTTGCAGGGGGTCAAGGTGGCACCGAGCGGGGCCCCCAGGGGAGAGAGAGACCTATTATCTGTCTGAAGGCGCGCATGCCAGAAACTACCACTACCACGGGGCGATTAATAACGTCGCCGGCCACCTCCGACACAGGAAGGCACCACGGGAGGAGACGTTCTCAAAGCACTAGCAGGAGGGGTTCCCTCCCATTTTCAGTCCCCCCAAAGGCCAGCAGGCCCCACAGACGCCTCCCTGCCTCCTTCCTTTGCTCCGCAGTGCGTCCCCGTCCCGGTCCCGGTCCCCGGGGTTTCACCCGCACCAGCGGTCCCGCTCGAGGCCCGACCCGAAACGGGGCACGGCCCCACCCCCCCACCTGCACAGGTCATCCCGTGGATTTCAGCCGCGACGCCCCACGGAAGCGCCGCTCAGCGCACCCACACCCCGGTTTCGAGATGACCTGGGCCGCGGGGTTGACGGGACCCGGCCCGGGCGCTATGTACCCCCAGCCCGTTATTCGGGGACCAGGCTGCGCCAGTCCTTTCGGCTCCGGCGTCCGTGCGCGCGCGGGGCTCACCTCCCGAACAAGCAGGTGCTCAGGCTCAGCGGAAAGTGGGGGCCGTCCGCCCCGCTCCTTTTGATGGTCACCAGGCGTCCCGCGGGGCCCATTCTCCGAGCAGCGCGGTGAGGACGCTCCGTCCGTGCGGGGGCGCCGGGCAGAAGCGAGCTCGTCCGCCGCGGGAGCGCGCGCTGAGTGAAATAACAAAAACAGACAACGCGGCGGGGGCGGCGTGTCACTCCGAGAGCGAAGAGCCCAGAAGTCCCCCGTGAGTGGCCGGCTGCGGCCGCCGTGCCCCCGCCCCCGCCCCCACCCCGTCTGACAGCTGGGCAGCCCCGGCCAGCGCCGCGCCGCGCCCCCGGGCGCCCTCCGGTTAGTTGGCAGCGCCCCCGGGACCCGCCGCCGGGCCGCGACCCTGGGGTCGCCCGGGAGTCCCCACCGAGACCCCGGAGCCCGAGCCCGGAAGGAGCCGGGCCCCGTAGGGCCCGGAGGGGTCTCCGCGGCTCCTGCCCCCGGGTGCCCCGACTCACCCAGGCCGAGTCGCCCGCACAGCCACCCGGGCGTCCACCGCTAGTCTGGGCGCTGCCCAGGCCCGCGCCGCGAGGAGCCCGCAACGCGTCCCCTTGCGCCCAGCGTCCGCTCCGCGCTCCCGGGTCCGGCACGCAGCCCGAAGGCCCGCGTCCAGCTCCGCCGCGGCCGCAGTCCCCGCTCCCCCCGCCGTCGCCCTCCCCACTGACCGGGTAGCCCACCCAGCTCTGTCCCTGAGGTGCGCTGCTTTGGCGGCGCAGGCGCAGAACGCCGCCCGCCGCCTTCTCCCGATTCAAAAGAAAACAGCGATTCAAATTTGGCGCAAAGCGCTGCGATTGGACGTGACGTGACAGCGTCCAACCAATGGGAAGGAGCGAGGGGGCGGGGGCGGGAGGAGAGCGGCAGTCCGGGCGGGCTCCGCAGGAGGGGCGGGCTCCAGGTGCGCCGGCGAAAGACGCGGGCTCCGGGTCCCCGCCCCCGACCCGACCGCGCAGAGCGGGCGGGAACCCTCTTGCCGCCTCTTCGTGAAGGGCCAAGTGCAGGGGTACAAGGAACGGTTGTGCACAACATGTCCCTCGTTGCCGGAAGGTCTGAACATTTTCAAAGTTTCTCTACCTTCCCAGAGACAGCCAATTATTACAAGCGATTGCTGTGTCTTTCCCAGCTACACGTGTATTATCCCCGCCCCCCCCCAACACAGAAAAAGATCATAACAGACACGATGTTCTGTACTTGGGCTCCCTGCCTAACGAACCCGGAAGCTGTGTGTGCACCGAACGCATCCTTCCCTTTCACTTGCGTTGTTCGGGCAGCAGCGTTTTGGGCTTCGGAAGCAAAGCCGTGGTCTCCCTGCCCTCTGCGACTGCCACGGGCACCGGTTTCCGATGGGTCCCGGTTAGAAAACGTCTCCCGAGTAAACGCCGTGTGCTCCACCCAGTGCGCCAGCTCTAGAAAACCCCAGGAGTCCGCCCCGCAGCCGCCGGCCTGGTGGGGGAGGGCGCCTTCCGCGGGCCCGCGTGGGCTTCATCGGATCCTGCGTCCCGCTCCCCGCACACCGCGGGGGGCTTGGCTCTCCCCGGCCACGATTCTCACCCGCGGTCTGCGGACACGCGAGGGCGCCTGACATCCTTTAGGGGGCGCCTGAGCTGAATGAAAGCCACGTTTGTCAGAGCCTCGGACGTTCCTCGCCCCTTTCGCTCATTTCCCCACGAGCGGAGGAAGGGGCTCCCCAAATGCAGAAGGAGCAGTGAGAATCCGGCTGTTTTTTACTCCGTCTGGAATTACAGAGAATTACACAAATGTAAAGTAATGCTGCTCGTCGCTAATTAAAAAAAAAAAGGACACCTGTTTTTAAGTTCACATGCAATGAGTTTATCGCTGCTTTAAAAGGGACAAATAACGTGTTTAAAGTTATTCAGTTAATAACCTACATAAAGGAAAACTCTTAGTGGTCCTCAGTGATTTTTGAGACGGTTTTAAGGGGGCCCTGAGGCCAAAAAGTTGGAGCATTTTCTCCTGTGTGGCGGCTCGCCCACGGGGGTTCGGACACACGCCCAGGGACGGAGGAGGTCCTGTAGGGCTCCCCACTCTGACTGTCCGAGGCGAGGCTGGCGGGGCTCATCTGAATCCCTGGGTGCTGTTAGCCTTCTTCGAGGGATCGGTTTGCACGCCCTCCTGCTTTCCCGAGAGAGATCTCATCCTGATCAGCCGGCAAAATGCTACTTTTGTCGCTCTAATTACTGCTTGTTGTGGGGGACGGTTCCCCGACCCCCCTCGTCGGCAGCCCGATTAGAGCTAGCTGGTGCTGGACTCGCTGCCACACAGTCCCACAGGCACTGTCCCTGCCACTGGGGAGGCTGCGGGAAGGGGTGCTGTGCCCATCCGGGCAGCCTCTGGGATAGCCCCCTCCCCCAGGCAGCCTTCCAATCTGGAGGCCAGAGCCTTAGAGTGGGGGTGTGGGGATGGGAAGGGTGGCCCGAGTGGGGCTGGTATCCTTTCGAAATGGGTCCCCTGCACTCCTCCCTTCTGGAGGTCAGCTGCCTCACTGAGACCCTGGGACCCAGAGACATCAGAGAGCCGTCAGCTCCAGGCCCCCACGCCCTGGCGCTGACGGGGAGCAGAGTGACTGCCGGCTTCAACCACGGGCCCCAAAGTGGAATTCGCTTCCTGGGGCCCCAACCCCTGCGGGCCGCACCTGCCCTTCCTTCTGGGCTCCCTGAGTAGGAGGATCCCAATGGCCTTTCACCCAGGTCAGAAGCTGGACTTCTCCTCCACCCTTCCACAGTCAGGGGGGACCCCATGATCCGTGGGGTGGCCCCTTCCTGACTTCACAGCCTCTGTCCCCACCTGGTTTCCTTGGCCTTTCCCCTAGCACACGGGGGACCAGCCTCTTCCCCTGACTTCATTCTGTCCTCGTTCCCTAAGTCCTTACTCTGAAGATGGTGAGACATAACTCCGCTGACCTCTGGGACCCCAACTCAGGACCCTCTGCAGGGCGTAGTCAAAGTGAGCTGTAGCGAATTAACTCCAGATCTGGTGACTTCCTGGCTGACGCTCTGCCCTTCAGAGGCTGCTAATGACTTCCAGAAAAGAACCCAGACTCCTCCCAGGACCTGCGAGGCCATAGAAAACCTTGGAGACCTCCATTCTCTCAGTCCTCTGGCTCCCTATACTCTGACCACTCCGCTCTGCTCCGCTCTGTCATCCCCAAAGGTGCCAGATCCTTCTAGCCTCAGCCCCCCCCCCCCAGCTCTTCACTGGGGAGGGACAGGAGGTCAGCTTTGCGGCTGGATGAACCCCTCTCCGAGCCAGCCTGGAAAGCATCAGCCTGGCTGTGCCTGCCCGGGGCAGACCTGCCCGTCAGCCCTGCCCACCCACGCTAGACTGAGCCTGGAGAGAAGGACGAGGATGCCTACAATCACCGTTTAGAAAATAAAGAAACGGGGGCTTAAAGTGGCACTGAAAAACAGAAACAAAATTTGGAAATGCTTTTTTTTTAAATGTAAGAAATTAATATATATTTTCATTATCGAATATTTGGAAAACGTACAAATGTACACAGAAGAAAAAGTCACCTGAACACGCACAATAATACTTTTGTCTGTGTGATCTTTATTTTATAGCAGAAACATTCCATGTCTTTGCACAAGCACACACTATTTTATTAGCATTACAACAAGCATTTTCACGTTCACTTTTGGTAAATAACAACACTTTAAGAACCCTATTTCCCTGTCCTAGAACATTTGAGTTTCCCCCTAATATTTTAGTATTGCGGATAATGGCGCGATGAACATATTGAGCAGAACCCTTGTTTTGGTACACCGGATTGTGTACTTAGTTTGTCTCTAACCCAAACCTAGTTGCTGGATCAAAGAATATTTGCCTCAAACCATCTAACTGCTTGCTTTTCAAGAGGGTTGTAATAATGTATCTATTCAGTTCGATGCTTGAGAATGAATGCCTGTTTTGCTGGAGGCTCTGTGCACACACGTGTTCAATGACCCACTGCTTTGAGAAGCCAAAAATGGGATATTATTTCAACAAATTTTATTTTATTTTTTTAATTTTTTTATTATTTATATATCTTTTAGAGGGGAAGGGTAGGAGAGAAGGAGAGGGAGAGAAATATCAATGTACGGTTGCCTCTCGTGTGTCCCCTGCCGGGAACTGGCCTGCAACCCAGGCATGTGCCCTGACTGGGAATCGAACCGTGATCCTCTGGTTCACAGGCCCGCGCTCAATCCACTGAGCTACACCAGCCAGGGCTATTTCAACAAATTTTAAAACGACTAGTAACGTTGAACACTTTTCTGCACTTGTTTGAACATCTCATTTTTTGACAATAATCCTTTCATGTCATTTCTTTTTTAACAGTCAATATATTGAAGTTTTCCTTATCAATTTATTTAAAAATATATCAATCTCATTCTGTAGAATTAGGAGAATTTTAAAAGTGCGTTGTAGCCCTGGCTGGTGTAGCTCAGTGGATTGAGCGCGGGCCTGCGAACCAGAGGATCGCGGTTCGATTCCCAGTCAGGGCACATGCCTGGGTTGCCAGGCCAGTTCCCAGCAGGGGACACACGAGAGGCAACCGTACATTGATATTTCTCTCCCTCTCCTTCTCTCCTACCCTTCCCCTCTAAAAGATAAATAAATAATAAATAAAATCTTTAAAAAAAAAAGTGCGTTGTAATGCCAAAGAATATTAAAAAGCCACAGATTGGATTCCTTGGGTCCGTGTGTAAAGAATAAAACTCCAGCCCTTCTGAGAACGTTTTATGTGTGGCTGACATCCCTGGTGGGGACAGGAATAGATGGGATTTAAAAACAAGACATCTTCAAAGATGACCCAAATACCCACAGTGACACTCCCAGAGCGGGGTCACTTGAGTATAAAATGGGAAAAACAAAAGTAAAATAAGGTAAGAGAGGACGTTGGGTACATTTTGATCCTCGTCTAGGAACAGCGTCACTTCGAGTGGGGGACAATGACATAGCCACGGGCAAAGGACAGCACAGAGCTCTGACGGCATGAAGAGACACGCAGAAGACAATGAACGGAGGCTCCGAAGGGCAGCTGGCACCGAAGGACACAAGTGTATGCGAGAATGTTGTGACCTTTAGGTACAAATGATGGCGCGCGGTTGAACCAGATACAGGTAACTGACAATCAGATACAAAAGCTCACTCTCTCCGCTGCCACGTGTTTGGGTAGCTAACGGTGTGACGCATTTGATTCCGTAGTCTTCCCAGTTCTTGGCCCGCCAGGGCCTGAGCTCGGGGTTCCCCTGGAGAGCAGCCTCTGGAGACAGGTGTCTCGTTATGAAGCTCTTCTGGGAAGGGGATTTCACAAACAACTGTTCAGTATCTGGGTCTCACAAGATGAAGGGGAAGAGCTAGGAGTTTAGGGTTAGATATTCGAATTGCTTAAGAACAGAATAATAATGCTCAATATTGTGATTACTTCAGAAAAGTTTCTACCCTCTAGTAATTAATTTTACTTTAACAAAATCCTTAGAGACAATCAACGATTATGTATCTGCACCTGTTAGAAGAGTATAGAAATCTGAGTATACACTGTATCTGTCATCACTGAAGCCCTCGTTATAGTCTCCACTAAAATTTTGCCTTTGGGACACTGGAAACTTTGGAGTAAGGAAAGGTCATTTTCCTTAAGAATGATTTCTCTTTTGCCAGTTTAAAAATTGTCCTTTACATCTGTCCACTTGCAGACCATGTTTGCTCCGCAAGGCACTGAAAACTTCAGAACTAGCAAGGCTTGCAAATTTGCCTTACAAATACGGCTCTCTGACAAGCAGTCAAGTTTCCAAGTACGATGGTTCCCCCTGGGGGCAGAATCCAAAATGAGCAGGACAGGGACAGGAGCGGCAATGGTCAGAGAGGGTCCCTATGCAAACCAGGGCGTCAGGCAACCTGAAGAAAATGCGGGCCTGTCTCCAACACTCGTTGCTGAGAATAGAACAAGGACCCTGAGAACTCTGAAGCTAAAAACACTGGGTGTCCTGCCCTAACCTCCCATCCTAATACCATAGGAAAGGCCCTCTACCTTAGTGAGAGGGAAAAGGATCACGGCAGAGGGTCCAGTGCATTCATCGTACGGGAGGAGAAAACAGCAAAGAGAATGATGTTCCTAGGGAGCAACAGAAACGCGTGAATAAGGCAGGCCCACGAGAGGGTGTTGAGGCCGCAGGAAAAGAGTCTGGAACTTGGAAGAGCTCTGTGTCCGGGCTCCTCGTCCTAACTCGGAGCAGTCGCTGGAGGTCGAGTCCCGAAGGCCAGAATGAAGGAGGACTCATTTAATGAGTTTCAGTGTCGAGTGTGAAATACGAATGTGAGTGCAGAGCTGAGGCTCAGTGGGGGTTGGAAGGAGAGGGTGTGTTTCGGAGAGGGGGTGCGCGCTCAGTGGGTATGGACTGGGAGTAACAAAATGTCCCTTCAAAGTAAGCGCGGTGTCAGAGAAGGTTGTAGCTGATGTTCAGCAACACTAATGTCAGGGAGCGGCCGACTCAAAGGGAGGGGCTGAGTATTGTACACAGGCTCTCGTGTAACTGTGATCATCACACCTGAACTGCAACTACGCTGACTATCAAAACATAGAAAAGAGAGTAGAAGACTATATCGCTATGTCCATAGATCTTCAAAAATACAGTAGAATTGGTATCAAACATACCAACTGATTCAAAAAGTTTCAGTATCCTCAACTAACCTATTAAAACAAAAAGACTTTGACATTCCTGTATCCCGCTATGGAGTGGGTGGCTCCGAATATTACCCAATGCAACAGGTAAGGTCACGCGCTCCCCTTGTCTGTAGAAGAAACGGGCTGGTGGGCGTCTCTGCGCGCTTGCTCTTGGGGAAAGGGCGACGGAAAGCTCGGCTGCAGAACGTAACAACCGGCAGTGGGCACAGGGAGGGAAGCTAGACTTTTCTGAACCCACCTCGGTGATAGGTTTGCCTTGTGAATGTGTCACTATTTACAGAAACATGAAACCAATTAAATAAAAAAAGAAAAAAATAGAAGACCCTAAAAGTAGACATTAAATTGAAACGGATGGTATAGCAGGCAGCGATGCAGCCAGAGAGAGGACAGTAATTTAAAGTGAGCCGAGCCCTGGCTGGTGTGGCTCAGTGGATTGAGCGCGGGCCTGCGAACCAGAGGATCGCGGTTCGATTCCCAGTCAGGGCACATGCCTGGGTTGCAGGCCAGTTCCCAGCAGGGGACGCATGAGAGGCAACCATACATTGATATTTCTCTCCCTCTCTCCTTCCCCTCTAAAGACAAATAAAATCTTAAAAAATAAATAAAGTGAGCCAAAACCCACTGAATGTAGAGACTGATGACGCCCCCCACACCCCCAGATGGCATGAAAGTCTGTGACTCATGGGACTGAGGTCCCTGGGCAGCAGGGCAGGCCTCTCCCACAGGTCTGATGTGGCTTGAGAAGAAGCAACGAAGACCAGTTTTGCTGTGATTGGGGGAGGGGACAGCTGGAGAGGCAGCTGGTTGCAGGGCTTGGTGGTTGGCAGGAGGGAGCACCGAGCACCCAGCTTTCCCATCAGCCCTCAGGGCATCGGGAAGAGGGGGAGAGGCAGGGGTGAGGCTTAGATGGGGTCAGCAGTCAAACATCGATAAACCGGGTCTGACTCCTTGCTTCCGTAAGTAAATCGTGAGTTGGAAATGTCCAAGTATGAACACATGGTGCATGGACTCAAAATTTAAAAGAAAAAGGAAGGACTTATTTTCTGATACATTCACTGAAAAGACCTTGAACTTACCCCCAAAGTCACGAGTGTCCTCACCTCCTAGATTGTGGCCTCTCAGTATCATTTCCTACCAAAGGGGACCCAGTTTCCCTGTAGAATTGCTAGATGCCACACCGGAGGCAGGCACTGCGCAGGTGACCTTACAACATTTGGTCACAC
Organism: Glossophaga mutica; assembly: GCA_039655065.1. Classification (NCBI taxonomy): domain Eukaryota; kingdom Metazoa; phylum Chordata; class Mammalia; order Chiroptera; family Phyllostomidae; genus Glossophaga; species Glossophaga mutica. The sequence goes on from CM077307.1 coordinate 175,285,310, forward strand.
CAAAGAGCAAGGACCACATCCAAAGGAACCAGGGGCTGGTGTAAACAGGCCCCTCAGTGCAAAGGGGGGCGACTCCGATCTTCAGTGAGAACAACTACTGCAGTGAACTGGAACACACAGAATAAAGGGAACCCCTCAGGCTCACGATGATTCCTTAAACAGAGAAAGAAAAGCAACGGAGGACACCCCTTCGGACGCACCCATTCTGGCAAAGAAAGGAAGATCAAGTTTCCGTCTGCCTTTCCTGTGTGAACTGAGCCTCAACGCAACCACACGGTTGATTTGGGAGTTTCTCTTTCTAGATGCATCTAGCAAACAGGTGCCCCGATTTCTGCAGGCGAGCAGAGAGGAGAGACCAAGAAGAAGCAGTGATCTGGGGCTGCTGGGAAAGATTTGTGGGGTGCATTACCCTAAGAGGGAAGGGAGGGCAGGAAGAGACTGGTGTGGGGGCTGCAGTGGTCCTGGGCCAGGGGCTGTACCTCTCAAGGCCGAGGCGAGACTGCAAGGCCGGGCAGGATAGAGCTGCTGGAAGAAAAATCTGTCCACCTCGATTTTTATACCCTAGGGAAAGATCCTGTTAAAATAAGGGCAAGATAAAGGCGTTTTCAGATAAACTCATTCCCTAAACACCAGGGCAGTGCAATTCAGCACTGTCATACACCCACCAGAACACCTACGGTGGGAAGGGCGGAACGACAAATGCTGGCGGGGGGGGGGGGGCGCGAGGGCAGCAGGTGGCACTCTCCGGTGCTGCTGGTGGGGGGGACAGGTGACCCCCACACTGAACTCATAGGCAGCTCCTTATGAAATTCACGGCACATCTTCGTGGTCTCCAGCAAGCCCACCCCTCCCCATCTGCCAGAGAGAAATGAAAGCATGTTGCCACAAAACACCTGCATGCTCAGCTCATTGGTTACATCCCCAAACCTGGAAACAATCTCCTTAACCATCAGTTGGATGCTTCCTAACAGGAAACAATCCCTTAACCATCAATTGGATGCTTCCTAACAAGATAAACTGTTACATTCACCTGGTGAAATACTACAAAGGAGAAAAAAGAACGAAGTATTGGTATATGGGACATTGTGGCTGAATCTCAAAAGCTTTAGCATGTTGGGTGAAGGAAGCAAGACGCAGATGAGCACGCAGTGTCTGTTTATTCATGCAAATTTCTCATGCAAATTTCTCTGACAGAAGCCAAGCCAGGCGCAGGCAGGGTTGGTGGGCAGACTCACAGGGCTGGAGGGAATTCTCAGGCCTGACGGAGACCTTCCACGTTGTGATGGGAGCATTGGAAACAGCTGCTGTTAACACTTCCAAGGGGCGGTGGGAGAGACTGGGGCATGGACTGAGTATCCGTGATACCAAGGAAACGGTTTCAGTGTGAGACTAGTGTTAGAGTGACAATGATAATGTTAGGTTGAAAAGAGTCCTTATCATTAGAGACACACACTGGAATGTTTATGGAGAAGAGATACAGCGTCTGGGATTTGTTTCAAAACAACACAGTGGGGTGAGAGGCACCCCAGAAGTGTCCTGGGCTTAGACGGGGTGACTGTCAACAGTAGGAGCTGGCCGATGGGCACATGGGGTTCCTCAAGTTACTACTCTTGCCACCTCCGCATACGTTCAGACTTTTCTTTGAGAGGAAGTTTTAAAAAGTAACAGTTTCCAACAGTCAGAACACCTGGGAGCACCCCCTGGGTGGGGGTAGGTTCTTTGCGGGGTGTAGTTGCCACAGGGAGCTGTGTGTTACCACCCGAGAGGCCAGTGATTGGGACTCTGGGCCACGCCTGGATGTGCACCCATCAGCTCAGCAGCCTCAGTCCCGGGGCGTCCTCACCCCGCCCCTACAAGTCACCCTACAGGGACCCTACACGTCCCTCATCACCCCTTAGAAAAGGGTGTCGTGGGAAGAAACGTCCAAACCTTTAAAAGGGAGTTCTTACAAGCCTGTAGTTGAGCCAAACTGATGACGTACGCAGGGTAGCAAGATCGCCACTGCTCTGGAAACAACGTTGCCGTTTCCTTTGTGCGGGTGAAAGTAAGGGGCCGCAGCACCGCCAACGAGATGAGAGCGCTCTGGAAGGCGGTCCGCTCACAGGAGTGCTAACCCAGGCGCAGAGAAACGCGGGCAGGGGGGCTTCAGGCAGAGATAAACCTTTCCCTGCAAAGTTACTGCCCGGAGCGTGACTGCCCACCGTGACTTGCCCAGTGAGGTTGCTTTCCGCAGAACCTTTACCACGTCCCCCCACCCCCCGCCCCGTTCACAAAGGTTTCTCCTAAAAAATTTAAAGCGCGGTAACCGCTAGCTTTCCAAACAAAAATTCGGCTTGGCGCCAAGGTCGGAAGAAAAAGATCAGGGCGCCTTCAGCAGCCCGACCTCTGGGAGCGTGGCGGGAGCCCGGGGCGGCAGCCCCAGGCCCCCGCGTCCCCGCCCCCGCTCCGCCCCGCCCCGCCCCGCCCCGCCGCGTCCGGCCCTCCAAATCCGCGGAGCCCACGGGACCCCGGGCGCGATGGCTGGGGACGCAGCGCCATCTGGCGACGGAGCAGGGGACCGGCCGCTCCTCGGGTGTGAGCGCAGGTCACAGCAGCTAGCGGAGGTTCCGGCGGGTGCTGCGGCCTTGGAACTGTGCTGGTGACCCTGTCGCGCGCACCTAGTCGTGCCGTGTTAAGCGGCCTGAGGAAGGGGACGGCGCCATGGTTCCGCCTAGCGTTTGCGCCCGAGGTCACTGCACTTTTCAGACACGTGCTGACCCAGGGGGTTGGAGACAAGGCAGCGGGCACCAAGTCAGGGACCCCGCTATCCGCCATCCGCCATCCACCCCACACAAAACCGAGACCGCGGCCGCTGGCGTCCCACCGATGGGGGTGTAAACCACGGAAAAGCTCTCCGCGAGGCTAAGCGCAAATCTGCTTCGAAGTTTCCGGGAGAAACGGCTTTTAATTGTCTCGTCCCGTCTTTGGGCGGATGTTACAATGCGGAGCTCATTGTTTGGGATAAATTACTACTATTGTAACGATAAGACTTTATTATTGGGAAACCTGAACCTTTTGTTATATGCATATTGACTTGTAAACTTAGGTGCCTCTGCCCCGGGCCAGTCTGTGCTTCAGGCTTTTATTTGGTGTCTCCCCAGTGTGCCAGGCAGTGGGTGAGGAGGATGAGGGTGAGGAGGATGAAGAAGGCAGTCCAGGTTGTCAGGGGACGCAGGGCCTGCAGGGAAGAAGCGCCCTGGAGACTCGCTCACACCTGGGATGCTGCTCTGGCCGGTGCTGAGTGTGGGCCGTCAGAGGGACAGCACGTTATCACCCAGAGGAAACCGCCACGATCAGATAGCAGTGACCCCTCTGTGGCTTTGGGACACAGGCAAGAACGACTGCCCTTTGGTTAGGTTCTACTTTTTCTGCTGCTCGAAATGTTTTTTGGGGTAAATTCTGGAGAAAGATGGAACTGAGAGAGGTGTGTGTGCGGGGATGCTAGAAACTAAAAGGGGAAACCAACAAAACGGGAATTATCTTCCGGAGGGTGGGTCCCTTGCAGGACAGGCTTCCCCCACAGGGTAAGTGTTCTAGGAACCTGTCTGTATCCGTGTGCCAGCTGGCGTTGTTGTGAGAGGCCGTGTTTGGCTCCAGTGAATATTTTTTGAAGACTCTTTCAATGCATTTGCCTATTTCGTGGTGGGTGTTTGACGAGCGCACCTGCCCGCACGGTGCTGAGTGCTCAGCAGTTTTTGGCCAAACACAGCACGACCCCTGTACCTCATGCCCCCTACTCACCTGACCTCGCCCCAAGAGGCTTCTTTCATTTCCCCAACGAAAAAAAGTCCTCAAAGGGGAATGTTTTTCCGATGCGGAAGAAGTGAAACAAAAATTAGAAGAAGCACCAAAAGGCATCAAGCTGACGAGTTCGAGAGCTGTTCTGAGCAGGGGGAAAAGTCTCGATCAGGGTATTGCATCCAATAGAGAGTACTTTGAAAGCGGCTGAAGTTTAAGCATGTAAGACTAAATGCACCATTTTTAATAAATAAATTCTGGTTTGGGTCCCACCCCCCATATTTTCATGAGCTCACTGGAGGGTGAGTTGGCGAGCAGCTCGGTGCTGTCTCCCCTTATCATTCAGCACAACCAACGTCGCTGACAGCGTCCCCCATCTCGGCGGTCCTGCTGTGAGCCCGGCCGACCGTCCCCTCCACTGCGTGCTGCCTCCTCAAGCCTCCTGGCCATCTCAGGGGGAAGAATCACCCCCGTTTCACAGATGGGAGGTTGAGGCCCAGTGAGGGGCGTGAGTCAGTCCGCATCACGCACGGGGAGTGGGCAGCAGGGACCTGCAGGCGATTCTGCGATCCCAGGGCTCCGACCCCTCTCCAGGGGGCCCCGTCTTCCTGCGCCGCTAAGGGAGGGGCTGTTATCACCCCGTTGGCCTCTTGTGGTGAGGACATCGCTCCACAAAAGCCCCTTCCAGAGGGTGTGCATGAAGCGGCTCGTGAGGGGAGAAGGCCCCGACCTCGGACGAGACTGAGGGGAAAGTCAAAGCTCTGTCTAGCCCCAGCCTGTGTCACTGGTCCCCCGCCTTGGGGACAGACTCGGGACGGCTGGAGCAGCGACACCTGCTGTTTCTTTGGTGGGACACAGGGACCTAGAAACACAGAACAGCTCACTGGGCACTAACTGTTTAGAATAAGCACAGAGTCAACATTTTGAAAACACTCTTTTTTCATTAGCAACGTGTCCTTGCAATTGAACGCTTATTCCAATTAGGAGTAAGGACCAGGCCTATTTCCAAAATGCTACAAGAGGGAAAAGCATTCTGTGTTGTCCGTATGTTCTGTACAAAATCCACAGGTCTTCTCTGGGCGTGGAAATGGGCCTTCGTGACTCATCCGTGGCTTTGGGGAGACGTGGGCCGCGTTTACCCTCCTTCTTCACCTCGTATCTCTGCGGTGACAACCTTCCTGAGGGAGCGACACCGCTGTCTGGGGCTTGTTCTGAGAACGGCACGAGGCGAAGCGTGTAAAACGGCAGCCACGGGCTGCGCTGTGCCCTCCCCCCAATCCCGGTGTTGGGGTCCTAACCCCCAGGACCTCAGAAGGTGACTGCTTTGGAGATAAGGTCTCTCAAGAGGTGGTGCACGTTAAAATGAGGTCATAGGGTCCGTCCTAATCCCATGTGACTGGCGTCCTTATGAATGAAAGAGGGGGCCAGGGCCCGGACGGGCACAGAGGGATGTGTATGTGAGGACTCGGGGAGAAGGTGGCCATCCGCACGGCGAGGACAGAGGCCCCAGGAGCCCGCACCTCGATCTTGGGCTTCCGGACCCCAGGACTGAGAGAGGGTGTGCGTCTGGGGCCTGCTCAGACTAGCGCCTCGGCGCCCCCAGCCCCGCACCACCGGAGCCCCTCGGGAAGTCCTGACCGCTTTTCTTCTTGTCTTGTCCTCTCCTCCCATAAATTCACCAGTTCTGGTGGGGTCAGGAATTGTGTCCTCTCATTTTGGTGACTTAGACTTTCTTATTCCAGATCAAACCTCCCGGGGACCCTGGGGACGCGTCTTGAGTAAGGCTGCATAAGGGTCTGCGTTCCAAAGCCCCTAAATGCTCCTCCCAAACTGTGAGCCCAGCACCACGAGCCCGCCCCGTCCCTGTGCCCCCAGTGCCGAGTGCGCACTCTCCTGGTTCCACAGCGCACCTGCGGCTTCTCCGGGGAATAAGCGCATGCGGATACTGGCCAGGTCCTCAGAAGGATCCTGGACGCGGCCCTTGGCTCGGGGCCAGGACATGCATCTCCACTGCTGACTCGCACTTTGCTGGAGGTGAGCTGGGGGCAAGCTGACCTCCCCCTGGTGTGCTCACTCCTCAGGGAGGGCCCCATGGGCTGGACTCTGCACCCCATATTCCTGCTAACCCCAAACTCTCTCTGTCTTATATACGATGTTTTGTTTTATTTTTTCAAACTCCCTGACTGGGGATCGAACTTGCAACCTTTTGGTGTAAGGGATGACACTCCTACCAACTAAGCCACACTGGCCAGGGCTCTTACATACCGTATTTCAGAAATGAACATTTTTTAAAGTTTAATACATACTTTAAAACATATTACAAGTAGACCAATGGCATTTCTAACTATGGAGGCACGTGAAAAACACCAGCCAATAGACCTCATTCGATCTGAGAGCTGGGGGGCCTGGGACAGCTCACCTTTGGGGGTTCTTTCCACATCGGGTCTCTGCCGCCAAGAAGAGGAGGACGCTCTCTTCAGTGTTCCTTCCCGTCCTTCCTGGGCCCCTGACCAGTGCGCAGGTCCCTCATCTGTAAAGGGGACTTGTAGTGGCGGGTCCCTCATGGACTTGCTATGAGGATTAAATTAGTTCACGTGTGTGGTACATGCAGAAGTGAGATGCTCACATGGTAAGAGCCCCATGAAGAGTCTCACTGCTGATGCACTTGAACTTGTAACTGATCAGTTAGGCGGTGCAGACTGAGCCCCCAGTTCCTGCATAAACTACGAATTGACCTTTAGGCCTGTGAGCATAAGGTACCCCACGAGACACAGACCACATGGGTTCAGGTCTTAAGAAATTTCGCACTTAGTTTGGGAGGCAAGAATTAGGTGCAAAGGGACCGCACGGGATTTTATCATTCAGTGGTGGAGTTCTCTGCTTCCGCGATGTTCTGGAAAGCTCCATGGGGAGTAGGCGGGGTTTGGAGAGGAGGCTGCCGGGCGGAGCAGGGCAGGTCGGGATGGAGTGTGGGGGCGGGGAGGGGAGCGGAGGTGGCCGGATCCGCGGGGCTGCGCGAGCCAGAGCCGGGTGAGGAGCAGGAACCCTGTGCGGTCCGCTCGGGCCACCGTACCCAGGTGCCACCGCCTGAGGGGCGGACACCACGGACGTGCCTTTCCCCTCCAATCCGGGGGCTGGAAGCTCAAGATCAAGGGGTCAGCAGGCTGCTTTCTTCCAGGCTCTCTTCTTGGCTGGCGGACGGCCACCCTCTCCCCTGGCGTTTGCTCTGTGTGGGGGTCCCTGGTGCCTCTTCTGCTTCTTCTAGAGATTTGTGGGGTCAGGGCTCTCTCGCGACGACCGCGTTTTACCTTCATCACCTCTTCGAAGACCCCGTCTTCAAGTACGGTCACATTCGAAGCCACTGGGGGGTCAGGGCTTCAACATATGGATGTGGCGGGGGTGCTCTTGAAGAGACCCCCCCCACCCCCCCCCCCCCCCGCCTCCGGGACAGCGGGAGGTAGAGAGGAGCGGCTGGATCTGCTGAGGTTGGAAGGCTTCAGGGTCCGGCCAGGAGGCAGCCCGAGAGGGCCCGCCAGGGGCGCACGAAGTCCAGCTCTCCCTGAGCCTGAGGGGTGGGTGGGAGGGGGGGCAGACAGGTGAGGGGCAGAGGGCGGCTGACCACCCCCCCGTGAGGGGAGCCTTGAGGCGGAGCCTGGCCGTGGAGCCGGCCTGTCCTGGAAGGGGCTCTGGGGACGCGGGGTGCGCAGGGGACAGGCCGGGCTCTGCCCTCCGTTCACGCTCAGACTTCTGACTGCTTTCCCTTACTCTCCCTCGGTCTCTCGTCTCGCCGTCTCATCTCCCCCTTTCCCTTTTCTTCAAAACCAGAGGTGGGCGGCTAGCCATGGGCACCGTTGTGCCACCCCCTGTTCCCCCCGCCCCAACCCCCGCCCGGCCTGTGGCCCCCGGATGCCCCATGCGGCCTGGCTCTGGGTTTAACGGGTCGGAAGCATCTGCCACGATCACTCAGTATCGTTTGCTATGGACACGACCTCCGTTTCAGAAGCCACGCGGCCTCTTGATCCCGGGAGTCTGCATTTGTCGGCTCCGAAACCGGCTCCGACTCGTGCCTCGTGGCTTGGGTGGTGGGAGGCGGTGGGCGGACGAGGCCCTTACCCGAAGGGTGGCCTGTCTCCCGGGGGAGGGCTGCGCACCCGGGGAGGCCGCGTCCACACTGCCTCCTGGAGGAGACGCCCTTGGCTTTGCCACAGGAAGCTCCCGATAACCCGCAGGCGGCACTGGTTTTAGACTCGGTCAGATGCGGCTGAGGCTCAGCGGCTGTTCATCGCCATGACTGGACCACGGGCACGACCTCCTTTGCAAACACAGAAGGTGGCTTATCGTTTGCTGGCAGGCCGCTGATTGGGGGCCGCTGCCTTCGGCATTTTCCCAGCAGCTAGACACAGCCGGTCCCTTCAGAGCTCAGCAAACCATTGTCGTTAAAACCAGGAGTTATTAACTTCCTCGCCAAATAGTGAATCGGTGGGAGTACTTTGCTGGCTCCACGAAGAACGGTCTCTGTGCCAGGGTCCCAGGAGGCACAGCCCACCTTACAGCGCGGGGCCTCACGCGGGTGGCGGGGTGGGATAGGCGTCCCCTGGCAGGGCTGGGCCAACTGGTGCATCCGCACTTTCCACGGGAGCGAGGAAGAGGGGGCTCGGGGGAGGGGGCTCAGGGGACTGGAGCCGGCCCTCCCGCTCAGGAGCGCCACTTCCCCTCCAGTTCCTGCAGACTCACAGACGGAAACGGAACAACGAAACGAGGCTAGAAAGAGTGGGTTAAAACCCCTGCACTTGTAAAGCGGTCTTGCCAAAATAATCAGACCCGAGTCTGCGTGAGGGCTGTGGATTCGAGGACCGGTTCCCAAGAAATGCAGGGATGGAGGGACTCCTAAAGGGGACCCCAGGGAGGGAGACTCTGAGGGACCAGGGGTCCGTCTGCTTCAATAGTTAAGTGAACAGAGACAGAGCTAACGATGGGGAGGGAGCGGGGGGAGGGAGGGGGGAGGGAGGGAGGGAGGGAGGCGGCACCTCAGCCAGTCACAACCCGTGGAACTTACTGGCCTCTCCACTCAAATTGTCAGACGCGTCATCCTGAACCTTCACTCGTTCCCAGGCGATTGGAAAGTGGACCTCCGACTGATGATCCAGTAATATGAAGGATTGTCGGTCATGTTGTTTAGGGATGACAGTAATATTTTATAGGGTAAAAACGACCTTTCTGTTCCGAGATGTTTCCCGAAGACCTCCAGGCTGTCCAGGGCTCACTCCACAATGCTGAGGGAGGACGGGTTGGGGGGGGGTGCGGGGAGGGACGAGCCAGAAAACAGCATCAGCTACGAGCGTGTCCTGTGAGGCTGGGCGGGGGACCCGAGGCTCAGGGGTTCTCGGTGCTGTCCCTCTTTACTTTGTGCGGGTTGACGTTGCTGCTGTGACGACGAAGTTCCAAGGGAGCAGCTTCCTGGGAGTGGCTCAGAGCAGCTCCCCGACCAGAGGTCGCTGCCCACCTTTCTCTGGAGGACCCTCCAGCAGCGCCTCCCCCTCCAAGCCCCCCGCCTGCCTCCTTCTCTTCCCCACTCATTCTTAATTATCTGGACAGTGCCTGGGGCTAGGACCCCTGGAAGCTGGCCTCCTTGGCAAGGTGCTTTGAGGACTTTCCATTTCGAGAAGGTTTATGTCTAGAGTATCTAGAGACCAGAGCTTTCGTGGCCGGGGGTCTCTTACCCCAGGCCCTGGCCACGGAAGCCACTGCCACTCACGGGGCAGGGGGATGGGCAGCAAGGTGCCACCTCTGCAGTTCAGGTAGATTACCAGCCGAACCCAGATGATTTGCCCTAATACAATTTTAAAACAATTACTGAGCTAACCGGATGCAAATGAAACAAAATGAACCTATAAATATATGTGTTTTTCAAATTAGTAATTGGATTTTTTGATGATCTTCAGTGTGACATTGATAAGCTGCCTCTCATAACGGTCTAATTAGGCAACATGGAAACTTCGACACCCGCCTCCGTCCTAGTGGCTTTTTCAAATGATGTTTGTAAAATTTGCAATTTCATATTACAGATTAAAAATTAAAAACGGCAGGAGGCTAACATTAAAATGAGAATTCATTTCAGGGAAAGCCCTGTAGACAAAATTCACCCTAATAGAATTGTGCCTGAGAGGCCACAAATCACCGCGGCTTGTCACACAGGGGAAGGCTTGTCAAACCCAGCATTGTTGGTCTGCACTCCTATTCACAGCGTTCAGCCCATCAGCAAAGCCACTTTGGGGAAAATGCGAACATTATCAAAGAACAGTAAATTAGCAAGAAATTAAAGCATATACCCTTGCATTTCCAAAACAAAAGATCCCTTCATTAAAAACCTTTCATCAGTGGTTTAATATTCATAGCAGTAATTTGCATAACTAAATCAGTTTTCACTGATGAGAGACGACCAAAGTTTTCCCACTAATTTCTTTTCTGAATGAGCTCTCTAGTTTTTTTGATTAAAATTTCACACCAGTAGTTGAACAGAATTGAATACACGGCTTAGCCGTATTTGCGAGGAGCATCTTTTAACGCAGCAGATTAAAAGTTATTTCTTAGGAGGGAAGGTATTGTTCACGCAGCTTTGTTTACTGTACCTGCCTGCGTTTTCTCTCTCCTTGGAATTTGGGGGGAAAGCTCGTCCGTCCGGGGTCAGGACGGAGCTGGCGGACTTTCGACTTGCCTTTTGGTCCTTTTGAACCCGCAGGTAGGTGGCGCTGCTGGCGGGTCAAGCAGCCCCTGAGGACAGGGCCACCAGCCCTGCGAGCAGCAGCGATCCAGGATCTTGTGAAAGTGCGGGCAGGCATGCAGCTGTGGTCCTCTTCAAAAAGGTGGTTTCCCTGGGGGCGGGTTGTGGCGGGGGTGGGGGGGGGTTGCGGGGCAGGAGGGGAGGCTGGCTGTTCAAACCCTGGAGACAGCAGCCAGCAGAGGGCGTCCTCCGGCAGGGTGGAGGCTGCCTGCTCAGGCCTCTGCACCGCCCCACCCCAGCTCCTAACAGGTGTCTGGTGCTGCCACTTGCGATAGCCCTCAGAGGGGACAAAGTGACGGTGATGGGCGGTGCTTGGGCGCCTTCCCTGAGATACATTCCCCAGCCACGCAGGCTGTCTAGCAGTTTAACAGCAACTTAATCTGACTTAACAGCGCCCCCCGCAGCCTGTGTTCTGAGCGAGACAGCGCCTGGTTACTTTCTCTTCTCTTTCAACCAGAAGGGCTCAAAGGTCAATCCGTGCACACCCGGCGGCAGGCAGGGAAGGCAGTCCCGTGACTCCACCAGCTGTGGGTGATTTCGGGGGCTTGCCGCATGGAGAGGAGGGAGGCTCACGGGCCTAGCTGAGTTCTGGGGGGACGAGGTGCCCCTCCTGCTGGAAGCAGCCTCTCCTGACTTTCTGTGTCCCCCATGACCGAGTCCCGGCCCCCAGACTGGCTAACTTGCTGTGACTCTGGGAGCGGCGAACTCCCCTGGAAACCAGCATCCTCCCATAATTCAGCTCCTACTGGTGATTCGGTTTCGGAAGAGTCCTCCATTTCTTGATCACTTGTATTTTTTTCCTTTCTTTTTTTTTAAAAAAAGATTTTTTTTATTTATTTTTAGAGAGAGGGGAAGGAGGAGAGAGAGAAGCATCAGTGTGTGGTTGCCTCTTGCTTGCGGCCCTGCTGGGGACCTGGCAGGCAATCCAGACATGCGCCCTGACTGGGAATAGAACCAGTGATCCTTCGGTTCACAGGCCAGCGCTCAATCCACCGAGCCACACCAGCCAGGGCCATCACTTGTATTTCTTGATGCCCAAACCGAGGAACGCAGCCACTGACATAAAATGAGGCCCTCAGGAACCGGTTTTTATAAAGTGCGTATGACGGGTCTCCTCACTGCCCGTTCATTCACTCCATGTGCTTAGGAGAACCTTCCGGGCGCCGCTCTGTGTGCTTCGTGGGGACCTCGCAGCCACCGCTCTGCGCTGTGGGGGAGACGAGGGACGGGGTGACACGGTTCCCGTCTGGCCGCTGTGTGCTCCAGGCGACGGCAGTTTCGGCGCCCCAGCAGGGGAGATTGTGTAGACTGCGCAAAAGTCAGGTTCATGTTCCCCTCACCAAATGCAGCAGCCCTCAGCCCAGGGTAGCCCAGGCCCCGTGGCAGCTCGGTCCGCACGCTTTGAAATGAGAGGGAAACATCCGCCTCGCGAGCACCGGACTTAAGGAGGAGCGTGCCCCCCCCAGCAGGCCCGTTCCTCGTTCCTTTGCCCGTTTCCCTCACACGGGCGTTTTCTCACGCGCTGGTCCCTGTGGCTGCCCTTGGTGGGGGGCACCTCCGAGGGGCCGGGGGTCACTACAGTAGTGGACACGAAGGGCAGAACATTGGACGGGTGTGTCTTGGGCAGAGATGAATGAAACGTGGGTGGACACTGTCCCTTGAGAAGGGGGGGCAGTACGGGGGGGACCCTGGCCTCGCCTCCATGGCGCCTGCTCGTGGGCAAGCCTGCCGAGCGCAGGGCGTCCATCTCCTCTGCGATTCTCAGCAGCGTGGTCATGACCAGCGCTGGGAAGGTGCCCAGAGAACTGCTGGGTCTAAGCAAGGTGGGCTTCAGGTGAAGAGAGATCCAGGCGACCGTCCTGCACGTGGCCTTCCTGGTTTCTTCCCACCCGGCTCTCTGTCCCCTGGTTTTCCACGACATCTCTATGGGGGCAGGCAGCATCTTCTACACAAGTGTGTGAATCGGGGGACCACCCAAATGCTTTTCCGATAGTGCAAGGCGATCAAAAGTTGCCGTGTGATAAGACTCAGAACCAGAGCGCCGAGATAGGGAGAAGAAGCAAAGTAAAGGGAGGAAGACGCTGGAGCGGGATTTCCACAGCCAGATGGGGTGGGGTGGGGGCCTCGGCACTGCTGCCACAGGGGCCGGTCCGCACTGTCCCCGACCTTGCGTCCAGGTGCGCTGGAGCTGGGGCAGCTGCCTGCTCGGTCCCCTTGCAGACCAGATGCTGGCGATCTGGGCAAAAGTCACGTTGGCTTTGGAGCCCAAGTTCTGGAGCAGGGTCAGTGACCGAGCAGGGTTTCCCCCGCAGAGCCCCACTTTCCGTGCGGACACCCGGCCCATCATCGGGGGTCCCCAGGCCCAGCTGTGGCCCCGATCCATGTCCTCGAGGCTCTTCCTGGTCAGAAGGAAGCCTCAGATCTCAGCACCATTGACGCCTGACGCTTCTTCTAATCCCTGACACCCTGCCAGCTCAGGAAAGATTTCATAATTAAAAATGTAAAAATGTTAATTACCTGAAGATACTTCCTGATGGGTAGCACTGATCAGGAGGGAAATTGACAGTATTAGAACAGGGGGAATTATTAGATTGCGCAATGTGCACGGAAGATGGGGCTCGCAAGAGCTCTGTGTGGGGCGGGCCAGGGCGTGGGTGCCGCTTCCTGCGTCTGAGCGCTGGGCAGGGGATCGGAGATGGACAGGGGTCCAGCGTGGGACGGAGATCGACGGGAGGACAGGTCGGCGTGGGGCTCGGAGACACGGGAGCCGGGCCGGGAGGAGGAGGACGGAGGGACAGTGCAGCTTCGACAGGCCTGTGGCTGTGGAGGCGGGGGGGGGGGGCGCGGCGGTGGAGCCGCAGGGGCCCTCTGCTGAGGGTCTGGGCAGGAGTCCGGTGGGGACGAGCTGAGCTCTGCGGGCGTCCGGCGCGGGGCTCTCCTCGGCCGGCGTGGACCCAGCACCGCAGACGTGCCTGTAGGTCCGCCCGGCCGGTGCCCTGGCTTCCTGGCCAGCCCTGCCAAGGGACAGACAGTAACCAAATCAGGCTTCCGCAGGGTCAGGCCGTCCGCCCCCGGCTCCGCCATGGCAACGCAAAGGCAGCCGGTCGCACATCCGACACCAAGGGCGCCGCCGTGTCCCAGCATCTCCTTACACTGGGACGCTGGCGTGTCACGCTCACGCAGTTTCTGAATGTGGTGACACAGCTTCTTATCATTTCCCCCGTCACTCAAAAGAGTAAAATCCGTCCCTGGCCCACGGCTGGACTCGGCCGCAGGCCCCAGCTCCCCGGCGACTACGGTGCGAGAGTGTCTCAGTTGGTTGGCAAACGTCCTTCGTGACCAGCTTTTTGGGTCTTAAATCCTAGCCGTGGAGCTTGCTGGGATATTTGGACAAAACCGCAGCATTCACGAGAAGGCAAGAATCAGAGGTCTCAGTGTTCCCATTCAGGCTGAAGAAGAATTCGGTCTTTCCCCAAATTCCGGCACATTATCCACTTGCTTTCACGCACAGTTTGGACCGAGCTTGCGGGACCTGCACTCATTCGTCGGACAAACGTAACCTGAACGTCCCGTTGTGTGGCAGGCACGGCGGTGGCCCTTGGAGGCGAGGCTGTGGGAAGTCAGGTGCAGCCGGAGCAGGCTGACCCACACTTGCCGCAGGGGGCACGCCAGCGCCTGAGTCGTCATCGCAAATTTGCGAGCTGCCATGGTCGCCCTGCCTCCCCTGTAGCCCTTGGACTGTGCAGGGGGCGCTTCCGGCTGCCGGGGTCCTCCCCTCCCTGTCCGACGGGGGCTGCTCCCTCCTGCCTCCTGTGGGATGCCTGCTGGTGGCGGCGGGAGTGGCTCACCCGAAGTGCCTGCGAATTAGTGTCCCTGTCCCATCTCCACCAAGGACTCTAGGGGCTGGTGCACAAATACCCCAGGTGCCTTGCCTTCTTACAAAACTAAAATAGCTTCGCCGGTTTGATTATTCAGTGATTATGGAAGTGGCACGTGACTGTAAAATCATCAGGAAGTATCTGAAAAGGTACAGAAGTGAACATCACCCATCACCACACGGGTTTCCAACGGTCTGGTCAAAGGTGCTGATGTTGTGATGACTTGTATCACACGTTGCTAAATTACCTTCTCGGGAGGCCGCACCATTTTGTATTTCCAACAGCAACACAGAAGCATCCGGTTTTCCCTACACCAATCGACATGGGCTTTATGAGTCCCTTTGATCTGTGTCAGGCTGGCAGTTGGAAATGGTAATCCCTTGTTTTTAATTCATATTCGATTATTAGGAAGGTTGAACCTCTTACTGTATCTTTATCACCCACTTGTATTTCTTTAACATTTAAATCTGTGCTTTCCAAGCAGGTTAAGGATGAAATGGTCCGTTTTTTAAAATTTATTTTTATTTATTATTATTATTTTAATTATTTTGTTGTTCAATTCCTTTTTTTTTTTTTAAAGAAAGATCTTACTTATTCATTTTCAGAGAGGGGAAGGGAGGGAGAAAGAGAGAGAAACATTGAAACGATTGGTTGCCTGGTTGCCTCTCACAAGCCCCCAACTGGGGAGTTGGTCCCACAACCCAGACATGTGCCCAGCCTGGGAACTGAACCAGCACCCTTTCAGTTCACAGACCAGTGCTCAATCCACTGAGCCACACGGGCCAGGGCTGGATGTCCTCTCTGAACAGATGAAGATCAACATTGCCCTTTGCATCCGACGTCCTGCTGTGATGGGTGGTGCTTGGGAAGGCAGGATGGTGGGCCTGCGGGGCTCCGTGCCCGACCAGCTGAGCCTTCTTCCAAAGGAAGATTTGACCCTCGGCTCCGACCTGGAACTTCCTGGAGGTGTGGTTTCAGTAATACCTGCTTAGCTTACCTGGCTGCCTGAGAGTGGCTGCTTGTGACCCGCCTGGCCAAAGTCCAGGATGCTGCCTTCCAGCTAAGAATGCGCAAGGCACCGCTCCAAAATCCTTCGAGGAAAAAAAGGCCAGGAGCATTGACTTGTCCAGGATCAAGTGTCTGGCTGGGCAAAACGCCAGGCGAGAAGCGCTTTTCATGCTCTTTCTCTTACGCTGTGGCACTCACCGTGGAATGACCGACTTCCACCGGCTAACGGGCACCCCAGAGCCTCCGGTCCACTTCATCCACGCCCTCGGCACACGTTCACTGTCCACCTACTGTGTGCCAGGCGGTGTCGTGCACGGGGCTCGAATCCAAACGTACTGCTCTCTGCCCTGTGTGCCAGACTTACCCCAGGCCTGTTTCTCCATCTCCGGAAGGGGGTGACGTGAGGGGTGATGCTGCTTGGCGGTGCCGGAGGGGGTGGGGTGATGCTGGCTTTCTGGTTTGACAGGAACTATTCTGGCTTCCTTGTGGAAGGCCACGGGGAAGCCGGTCTCCCTGCGGAACTCTGCCTGCCTTCTCCTGCGGGAGCGAAGCCCCTCGGAACAGGGTCGGAGATAACAGTGCCTTCCTCCTGATGACGGGGTCCCCTCTTGGGACATTCTCCCCTCTTGGGCGGCAGGGGCTCCCAACACCCGAGTTCTGGTTACGAGGCTTGGCGAGACTCTTCCAGGTTACACAGACTTGAGCTTGCTTCTTTGGTGTTGCACTCACGTGTGAGACACGCTGAGCAGCTGAGTTGGACTTTTAAATAAGTTATAGGGCGTCTCTCTCCCCTTCCACTATCCCCAGGCTCAGTCCTCACCCCCCGCCCAGGTGCCCACCCTCCTAAAAAGCAAAAGACGAGCTCCCTGCAATTCTGGGAGCTCTGCCTTGGTTGAAGCTGTGCAGAGTTGCTGGGGTGTCTGGGGTTTTGGGATAAAATTTCTTCTTCTTCTGACTACAACAGATTCGCATCTAATCAAAACCCTTAATTAAAAAAAATCTCAGGTACTTAATTTGATTTGAGTATTTGCATAACATTGGAGGTCAAAAGAAATCTGTTTCCCAGGCCTGCCCCTCCCCCACCGTGATCTGGCCCTAAGGGGGGCCGACCTTGCGGGGGGGCAGAGGGCTTGCTCCTGGCGATGCGGTTCAGCGGCTGGGGTGCTGGGGCTTGCTCCACAGGGAGGAAGATTCTGGCAAAGCCTTTGTAGGAAGAAGGCTTTCGTCCCACATTTCCACTGCTGTGTAACGCGGCAGGTTCTCTGAAGTGGACGCCTCTTTGCCTGTCTTGCACCCATGGGGGCAAATGGAAGGCGATGTCGGAAGTTTAGGGAACAAGCCTGACGGGGGAGCCAGCAGTGCGGGGGGCAGAGGGGGACACTGGAGGCAAGTTGCCTTCCTCACATCCGGTCTGTGCCAGCCTTGGCTGCCACTGGTTTCCTAGGCCAGTCCATCTCCCTGTCACATGGGAGAGCCCTGTTTGCGTCCGAAGCTGCACCTGAACCACTGGGGCCCCACCGGGGACCGGCCTGCTCTGCTCTCACGTCAGGCAGCCGGGCAATGTGCTCGAGGGCCAGCAGGGGGAGCCCCGGAGTCCCCAGGATCGCCAGGCAGGCAGCCTGCCTAGAACCGAGACCGACGGAGAACAGCGCCTTTGGGGACCAGCACAGCTCGCTGTTCCCGTGAAACGCGCTCAGGAAAAATTACAATCGGGCCATCGGAGTTTTGAACACACATCCGTGTCCGTTTTATTATTAATGAATGGCGTTTGATAAGAGTATTTTTTCCCTTAAACGGTCTAACCGATGGCTCAGAAGAGCCCCACTTCACGCCTTTTAATGCTGAATTGCCCTCTTATCTGTAATAAAGCTCCAGTGGAGCCCAGAATTAGCATTCCGGAGGAAAGGGCTTAATGAGCTAAAGCAGTTCTGTCTGGGGGAGGGAGAGTGTCTCATCTTCCTTAAGTGTTTTAGGAGGAATTTGTAAGGAAAGTGGCAGAATATTTGCTCGGACTAAATGGGAAGAAAACTAGGTCAGCTCTTCTCTTTCCCCGCGTGCGTACGAAGCCAGTTCCGATGGCCACACCTACCTTCCTGTGCAGGAAGTCCAACGTCCAGCAGGAAGCGCAGAACTTGGGCCCCTCTTTCGGGTACGCCGGGTTCCTTGGCGAGCAAGAGGTGAGGAGAAACGTCACCTTCTTTGTCCGGTCCTGTTCTTGCCGTCGGAGGCTCCGTGGCCATTGGTCATCTGCAGTGGGCGGCTTTGCAAGGAGCTGGCCACCAGCAACTTCGCTGTCCTTGAAAATGCAACGCGTGCCGGTGGGCGGTGTTCCTGGAGGGGCTGCCGGCAGACAGCGAAAGGGGGAGCAAACGGCCTCTCGGGGCCCATCTGCACTGAAGTTTTAAAGAAGAAATAAAAGCAACAGGGGCGTGGGAGGAGGAGAGAGGGGGAAAAGGTACAGAGAATAAGCAGCATAGACGGTGGGTAGAAAATAGACGGGGGGAGGGCAAGAATAGTGTGGGAAATGTAGAAGCTAAAGAACTTAGGACACATGGACATGAACTAAAGGGGGGAAGGTGGGTGGGAGGGGTGTGCAGGGTGGAGGGGAATGATGGGGGAGAAATGGGACAACTGTAGTAGCATAATCAATAAAATATATTTAAAATTTTTTTTTAATTAAAAAAAAAAAGAAGACGTGGCAGTTCGTGGAAGTCTTAGCAGGAGTTTAACGACGGGTTCGCACCCTCTTCTCGGCACCTGTTAGGGCTCCGGCCGGGTGTTAAAGGGCAGTTAGTGCCCCGTGTGTGGCGGATGAACAGCAGTCTGAGTGTCGTTCCCCACGGGGCTGGCTTTTTGAGTTAGACTTGTAAGAACAAATCTTTGAAATAGACATTTGCTAGTCACGGGTTCATAATAAAGCCTATTTATTAGTTGTGTTTCATGAAGTCCTGAGAAATAGGTCTTGGATTCAAAGTGTCTGCAGCAAGACCCCGACTCACAGCAGGCGGGGGTTTGAAACCTCGAGCGTCCTGAGCGACACAGGTCAGAGCCCGCAACAGCCTGCCATGTGCGAGGTCCCTGGATGCCCCGAGTCGCTCCGAACAGCTATCGCGTCCACGGCGGCAGTGTCTCCAGGGGCGAGCAAACGGCTCCGTTTCCCTTTGGGTCGTTTATAAAAAGAGTTCATGGGAGGGCCGGTCAAGTATGTGCATTTTGACCTAGACCATTAAATAGGTTAATGAGATTAATGTTTCACCTAAGCTATCAAGTAGCATCCGTCTGGGATAGTTTTGGGTGCTAAACAAAAGAATATTTTGAATTCCGATTACCCTCAAAGGACACAGAAAATTTCTTCAAATAAATGCCCAGTAAAATTGACTTAAAATAGTTCAACAAATTGCAACGGATTGTACAGGTGCAGGTAACCGCCCGCACCATCTGCACTCGGAACAGCTCCACGCCCCCAAACTGCTCCCTGCTGTCCCTCCCAGACACGCTCTGTCCCGCCCCTGCAGCCGCCGGGATGGGCCCCCCGCCTGGACAAGCTCGTCTTTCGGAGACGGACAGGTCCAGGAGCCAACACGGGCCTGGCTCCCTCCCCTCAGCACAGAACCTTGGAGTCTCACCCACGAGGCTGCATTCATCGGTCATTCGTGTCTTCAGTTTCCGGTTACTGACCCACTGGGACTGTGCCCTAGCTCGGCGTCCACTCGTTAGGTGAAGGATTTCGGGGTTGCTTCTCGTTTTTGGTGAGTGTGAGCAGACTGGCTGCAGATACGTGTGCACAGATTTTTGCGTGAGCATAGATGCTCATCGCTCAAAGGAAAGGGCCCAGGAGCAGGCTGTACGTGCACCCTGAGTACATGTTCACGTCGACGAGAAACTTCTGTTCTCCCGCAGGTGTGCGGGAGGGGCCGGGAGCTCTGCGTCTGGTCAGCACACGGTGTTCTGAGCGTCTTCAGCCGTGCTAACAGGTGTGCAGGGCGCGGCCCGGGTTTTAACGCGCGTTGGCCCAACAGCTGGGGGCGTTGGCCACCTTCTCCCGCGCTGGTTTGTGGTCCACCTGTGCTCTTTAGGACGGTGTCTCCCCAAGTCTTTTGATCATTTTAAAAGTGGGTTGTTTTCTTGCTCCTGAGCCCTGGGAGTTCCTTATCCATTGTGGATGCCAGTCATTGCTGAATATGTGATTTATACGTAGTTTCTCCCTGTCTGTAATTTGTCTTTTCACTCTTTTAAAAGTTTTTCACTGAGCAAAAGTTTAAATTTTTTCATGCAGCAAAAGCGTTTAATTTTGGTAAATTCCCATTTGTCAAACCTTTGCCTAACCCCAGAGCATCAAGATTTTCTTTCTGTCACTCTTTTTTTTTTATGTATTTTACTGCTTTATGTTTTACATTTAGATCTATGTTCTATGTCGAGTTATTGCTTGTGTAAGGTGCAAGGTGAGGTTTGGGTCGACATTATTATTATTATTATTATTAGCCTATAGGTGCCTCCAACCTAATCTGTTTCAGCACTCATTGAAAAACTCCCCCTTCCTCCGTTAAATCAGCTTCGCCCCTTTGTCCAAAGTCGGTTGGCCGTACGTGTGGGTCTGGTCTGGGGCTTACATTGTTCCCTTGACGTGTTTGTCTATCCCTTTACCGATTTCCACTCCGTCTCGGCCTCTACAGTTTGATAGGACAGTTTGAAATTGTGGGAGTGTGTTTCTCCGATGGTTTCTTCTTTTTCAACACTCTTTTTCCTGTTCCAATTTCTGTGCCTTTCCGCACGCATTTTGGAATTAGTTTGCCTGTGTGTTAAACAAATTTTAGCGAAGATTTCGGTTGAAGTGATATTAATTAGACATCATTTTGAGAAGTGACATGTTTACTGTGGTGAGCCTTCTAATTCATTAAGTGTCATGTCTATTTAGGTGTTCTTTGCTTTCTTCCATTAGCATTTTGTAGGTTTTGGATTCTGTACCGATGCATGTATAGAAACCGTGTATATTTTGTTAGATTTATACGCAAGCGCTTTATTTGGAAGGGAGATACTGTGAATGTTGTTTTACATTTAACTTGGTTTTCGATGTTTGTGGCTGCTGTGTGGGGTGCAGTTGGCGTGTGCGTGTGTGTAGAAGCCTTCGGGATGTTCGGTGCAGACACACACAGTGCCTGTGAGGAGGTGCAACCTGTGTTACTTCTGTGCCTGTTCGTCTGCTCGGGCCACCCCCACGCAACCACCCCGGACGGGGCGGCTGAAATGACAGAGGCCCGTTTCTCAACGTTGCGGGGGCTGGAGGCCCGGGGGATGGTTGCCAGCAGGCCCAGGCGGGGGTCGGGGAGGGCCCTTCCTCTGGGGTGCAGGGGGCTCCCCGCTGCTGCGTGCCCCCGTGGCCTTTCCGCAGAGCGCATGCTCCGGTGTCCTTTCTACCAGGACGCCAGTCCCGTCAGTCAGGGCCCCAGCCGGTGACCTGGCTTCACCTTGATTCCTTCCTGAGAGTTCCCATGTCCGAACACAGCTGCACTGGGTGTTGGGACTTCAGCACGCGGATTTGGGGGAGCAGAAGCATTCGGCCCAGCACCCCTTTTATTCCTGTTTGCTTTACTGCATCTACTACGTCTCCTCTCGTACGACACTGAGGAGGAGTGGCGAGCGGACATTGTCCTTCATTCTCGGTCTTGGGAGAGGTCATCTTTCACCTGTGAGTGCTGTTCGCAGAAGGTGTTTCTTAGACGCCTCTGGTTAGGTGGAGGGCGGTCCTATTTCTAGTCTTGGCCGCAGGTGATATGGCCATTTGGGTGTTCTTCGTTGTTCTCTCGATATGGTGGGTGGTGCAGGTTGACTTGGCCCGGTCTGGAATGCCTGGTCAGGGAATCCTCCTTATTGTACGTCTTGCTGGATTGGATTTGATAATGTTTTGTTGGGGATTTTTATCTCTACGTTCACCAGGGATGTTAGTCTTTTGTTTTGTTTTTGGCTATCTTTGTCTGCTTTAGTGATCAGGGTAAGGATGGCTTCATAAACAAATGTGTTGAGAAGCCTTCTGTTTATTAGCAGGGATTGTGTAGAATTGGCATTATTTCTTCTTTAAAGGTTTGGTGGAGATCGCCAATGAAACCACGTGGGTCTGGAGAGACTTTCTGTGGAAAGTTTTACACTACAAATTCAAGTTCTTTCAAGTTGTAGGTCTGCTCAGCTTTTCCAGTTCATCTTGGGTGAGTGTTGGCCGTGCCTGGTTTCCGAGAATCATTTCATGTTCGTTGCTTTTTGCGAGTAGGATCGTTGTTAGTATTTCTTTATTATCCTAACATCTGCCGACCCGTCTACAAGGAAGCCTTTCTTTCATTCCTGGTTCGACGATTTGAGTCTTCTCTCCCCAACCCCTTCTTCGTCAGTCAGGCTGAAGTTTATCAATTTTATTAATTTTTATAAAGAGCCAGCTTTTTGCTTCATCGATTATGATTTTTCCATATCTTCCTCTTCACAGTTTCACTGATGTCTATTCTTATCTTTGTTATTTCCTTCCTTCTTCTTGCTTTGGGTTTGTTTTGCTCTCCTTTTGGAAAAGGAGAGTGAAAATGTGAGTAGAAAAGTGAGGCTTTCCACATTTCCTAACATACACGCTTAATGCTGTAAGTTCCCCCGAGCTACCCCTGCGTTGGGAAGAGAGAAGAAAAGGTAAGAAGTCCCCTCATTTTCAGGAGGGAAAACTCCAGGCTCCTTTTTCCCCAGCCAGTTCAGTTTTTAGTCGTTCACGTCGCGTGTCCGCAGGGCTGGAGAGGGGTCCAGAGCCCAGCACGCGTCCCTGACTACGTCTGTGTCTTTCTCTGGCAGGACTGGGCCCGGGAGCCTGGAAGGGAAAGTGGAATGAATAATAGTCTACGGGTTCTGGGCGCTGTGTCGGGGGCGGATGCACGGCCCCTGCCGGGAGCCGCCGCACCCGGTGCCACCAAGAGGACTCGGCGCCTTCGTCGTGTAGACCCTGGGTTCCCGGGGGCTCCTGTGGGGACCGTGCTTCCATCAGGAGAGATTTCGGACCCACGAAGTGCCTGAGGGAGCTCAGTGTTTAGGAGAATTTCACTGAGAGAAATCCAGACCATCCACAAAATTATATTTATAGAAGGCTCTTCAGAAGAACCCGGTGCAGCCAAAGCCCCTGGGGCTCTGGTCCCCATCGCCTGAGTGTGTCATGACGGCACTTCTGCGTCCGGTTTGGCGTAGAGGCCTGGCCCTCCTCCGGTGTTTGCTGAATGACTAACTGAGCAACCAGTATCGTGCCGGCAAGAATAGGCTAGTCAGGATTTCAACATCTCCGAGGGCGTCGACCGTGATCAGGAAGACCATCCGACGGGCCCGCAGAACTCCTGCTCCGGCGTACGGAGGGAGACCAGCCTGGGGTCCCCGTGGAAGTCTAATCACGGGCAGACCCCAGCCCGCTCCCTCCGGTCCTGGGGGTTCCGCTCTGGCTGGCGAGGCGAACCCCTTTCAAGCTTTCCCTCGCCACCGCACCGCCCTCTCTGGGAGTCTGCGCCAGGGAACCTGAGCTCATGTTTAGCTCAGATTTATTTTACTTCAACTTGTCTTCTTTTAGAGCTAATTTAGCAACACACATGCCCTTTCTCAAGATTTTTATCAGGTGGTGGTGAACTTTCAACAAATGTAATCGAAACCATTTCCCCGCCCTGGAAAACAGAGGGGATGGGAAATGTGTTTTGACCTCCTCAGCGTCTTTCATCTGGTCTCTGTAATCAGTTTTATAAGAAGCACATGGCTGCCGGGCTGCATCTTGATAAAGAACAGTTTTCGTGTCCATTAGAAAAACCGGAGAACTGTTTTCAATCTGGAGAGGCGATGGGGGTACGGCCCAGGGCGTCGGGGGTGATCTGTCTGCTCCCGCCCCTGTTTCGGGGCCCATGAGCCGACCAGAGTCCACTTCTCGGCGCTGCTCCTTCACATCGGAGCGGACCCCCGGCGCTGCCCGGGGGGTCTGTGCTTCCCCCTCACGGGGCTCACGGGGCTCACGGGGCTCACGGGGCTCACGGGGCTCACGGGGCTCACGGGGCTCACGGGGCTCACGGGGCTCACGGGGCTCACGGGGCTCACGGGGCTCACGGGGCTCACGGGGCTCACGGGGCTCACGGGGCTCACGGGGCTCACGGGGCTCACGGGGCTCACGGGGCTCACGGGGGCGGGTAGCACCTGCCATCCAGCGTCCCAGGGTGGACGCAAGGCGCAGCGTCCGGGGAGGGCAGCAGTGCCTGCTGAGAGGAGGGGGCGGGGTTCCCAGGCGTCTTCAGAGACTTTCTCCAAGTGGGAGAAGTTGGGGGGCGACGGGCCCTCTCCCCCGCCAGCTGCTGGAGCCCTGACCGGGCGGCCTGTGGTCACACCTCGACTGCCTTTGCAGCGACGCCCCCCGAGCGCCCCCTCGGTGCCAGCCTAGTTCCAGCGCCCGGAGGTGTCTGTGAACCAGAGGCCGGCACGTGGTTGGAAGGGGAACGAGGACCGGTTCTCGCCTGCGTTGGGGGCGCTAGACAGAGACGTGTCCCAGGAAGGAGGGGCCCGTGGGCAGCAGGGAGCTGGGTCCTGGGGGTGGAGGGCCAGGGCCTGCGTGGTAGGCAGGACAGCTGAGGAACGCCTCGCTGGGGAGGCCAGATGTATGAAAAATACGGCCACCCCTGAAACAAGTAAAATACCCCCCAAACCAAACCAAACCAAACCAAACGAAAACAAAACCCCAAAAACAAACAGCAAAAATTCCGACCATGCGGCAGCCACCACACTCGGATCTGTATTCTCCTTCCACCTCGGTGAGGACGGTGGGTCGGGGAAGCTGGAGGCCAGACTGCTGACCCCCCTCCGGGCAGGTGCAGTGATGCTCCGTGGGGTGGGGGTTCAGCCCAGCTCCCAGCTCCCCCGCCCCTCCCGCTTCCCGGGAAACCGCCTCTGGCCTGCCCTCTGGTCTTCGAGCCCCTCCCATCCCCTCTTAACTCTTTGATGAGTTTCTCCTCTGTCACTGATTCTGTGTCCTCGGGCCATGTGAGCCCCGGGGGGTGGGGGGGACCGCAACACGAGACCCTCTCTGAGCTGCACGTCCCTCCTCAGCGCTGTCCCCCCACCCGGCCGCCCAGCCAGTCTCAAGGAGAACTCAGCCGTCCTCGGCTCTGCTGGCCGGCCGGGGCCAAGACGGGAACCCGGGGGTCGTTCCTCGTGGTTCCTTCCCCTCCTGACCACCCTCAGAGCGCACACAGTGCCAACGCAGCGGGGACAACAGCAAACACTCGCCGAGGGTCTGCCCCGCGCCAGGCACTGCTCTGGGAGCGCCATGCCAGTTCGGTACGGATGGAGAAACCGAGGCGCAGAGGCCGAGTGGGGGGCAGAGCTGGACTTGAACCCGGATCTTTAACCACCGCGCGGAGAGGAGGTCATAGAGCTGCTCGTCTGGGTCAGGACGGGCCCCTTGGGCCATGCTGCAGAGCTCGCCCTCTGATCTCAGCAGAGGGACCCCACAGACGGGTCCTCGTGGGGGAGTGGGGGACAGCCCCTGGGTTTCGAATTAGGAAGGTCTCTCTGGCCGCAGGCGGGAAGGTGGAGGGATGGAGTTGGGGCACGGAGGTGGCCAGACCGGCAGGAGGAAAGGAGGTGCCGAGAGCCTGGCGGGGCAGGGCTCCGGCTGGGGTGGGGGGTGGGGGGGTGGGGGCAAGGCTGCCACCGGGCGAGGGTGCAGTGTGGCGGTGGGGGGCGGGGCGGTGCAGGGGCCGGGAGGGGGCCGGGAGGGAGCCGGGAGGGGGCCGGGGTGTCCCATCGTACCCTGTGTCCCCATGGCGGCCAGGTCATCTTCATCTTATGGTTTTCGATTTCTTAGAAAAACAGCTCCCGACTGCAAAATTCCTACGTGATTACCGTGCAATACAGAACGTAGGGAAAAGAACGGAGGAGGGCCCCGGCTGTTGTGGCGCAGGGGGGTGGAGCCTTGTCCCGTACACCGGAAGGCGGGGTTTCGGTTCCCGTTCGGGGCGCCTGCCTGGGCTGTGGGTTCGATCCCTGGTCACAGTGAGTGTGGGAGGCAATCGATCAATATTTCTGTCTCACATTCATGCTTCTCTCTCTCTCTCAAATCAATAAACATATTCAAAAATTTTTTAAACAAGATTAAGAAGAGAAATATGTTTAATTCCACCATTCAGTGATAACCACTATTAAAATTATGATACACACCATAGATACTAATATGTGTCAGTGTTTGGTATACATTTCACATACACCCCCCCCACAGGTGTCCATAGCGCACTTTCTGAGACGGACCCAGATGCAGAGTGCCAGGTGCCACGTATGCGCACAGGCATGTGGTGGCCATGGTGCGTGTGTACATAAACATGTAAAATGTGTGTCTATGTCACTGAGTTTTATCTTACAAAAATAAGGGTCGTAGTTTGCACACACGCACATTTGCGTGCTCTTCAGCCTAAAAAATAACATCGACGTCCAGTCCGAGTAATGCTTTTCTTAGATGCCGTCTCCGCGGCTGCCGCGGCAGTTCCCCCCCCGCCCCCCCCGCCCCCCCCCAACAACGTAGCCACTTCCTGACCACAGGCCATTCGAGTCGTGTCTGAATTCGCGCCCCCGGAAGCGACGCGGCAGCAGACATCCGCGCCCAGTGCTTCAACCCTTGCGTTTTCGGACTCAGCTCTGGCCCCGGACTCGAGCCGGTGCAGCTCGGCCTGATGCCCCTCGCTCGGGGTGAGGTCCCAGAAGCGGGCTTGCTGCTCGGTGGTGGGCAGGAAACCTTTTAGGGCGGTCGCCTCTCACCTGTTGCCCAATCGCGCTTTCAAAAGGGGGCCTAGCCGGCATCTCCAGCACAACGGATGACATTTCCCCAGTTGTTGGGAGGCTCCAGATCTTTGCCAGACTGCACCTCCTGGATCACGCGTGAGGAGGAGCGTGTTTTCATATGTTAATCGGCTGGCTGCACTCCTTTGTGGCTCCTCGGTGTCTTTTGTCCCGTGTTCTGTTGGGGTGTTTCCCTCCTTTGACTGGTTTTTAAAGGATTTGCGGTAATTAAGACTTTTACATTTCTAGAGACAGAAACCAGCTTGAGGCAGGCCGGGCAAATGCCGGAGCTGGTCGGCCAGGGCGGTGACATCAAGGACGAGGACTCAGGGTGGGAGGAGAGGACCCCAGGCTTCCCTGGGGTGAAGGGGTCCGCAGAGCACGCGGGGCCATCTCCGTGCAGAGGCCTCCCCTTCTTCTTGCCCTGAGGGGCTTTCTCTGCCCCCTCATCTTGCCAGTGCCCCCCCCCCCCCGGGGACCAGCCCAGCCTGGCCCCACTCTATGACCTTTTACCTCCAGTGACCTCGGAAGTCTCAGAAGACAGCACCTGGCCAGCCCAGCTCTTCCCAAGGCAGGCCGCGGGAGGGGCCGGCTGATGGCTTGCTGTCTTAATGTCATACGTGCATCCTTGGCACATCATCGGTCCCTTCTGGGTGCGCAGGTGGGGAGGGTCTCCAGATGGGACCAGGGGAAGGGCAGCCACGAAGCGCAAACAACAGGAAGCTCGGACTTCCCCCCGGGGTTGCGTGTGTCTTTTCCTAGCAGGTAGGCCCTTTCTCAGCCCTGCTTCCTGGATGTGGTAGCGTCTCCGTACCCCCACCGATAAATTAGCCTTCGTTCAGTTCGTGGTCACTTCTGGCCTGGACTGCTGGTCTCAGGCCTCTAGCCACCCCTCTTCCCACCTTGTCCCTTCTAGCCTGTCAGCAGAGGGACCTACCTGGGATGCAAATGTGGCCAGGCCCCACCCCGAGTTCAGTCTTCCCGGGGCTCCTGACAGCGTTCTGGATACGGTCCAAAGTCCCAAGGAATCAGGGTAGGGTCTGCCTTGTGCTGAGGCGGCGGAGAGCCTGGGCAGGGGGAGGGGAGGGAAGGAAGGCTCAGACCTGGTTTCGGAGCTGGACTTTGGCGCTGCGCTGTCTGTGAGCCGCTTTGTGGGCGCCCCCTGAGCCACTGAGGCTACGCTCGAGGCGGCCTGGTGGTGAGCTGCGTCTGCGGGTGCCGCAGGGCAGGAGAACCGAGCCGGACGCCTTCTGCAGGCTGTGGGGGGGCTTCCGGCAAAGGGCCTTCCTGGTGCGCTGAAGCTGCTTGGGGCCCCTGCACCCCAGGGGGAGCCTGCGGGAAGGCCCCGTGTACATTTGGGGATTCACCGGGCACCCACTTCATTATCGCCATGTGCGGACATACTTGCGTTTTTAAAAGAGCATTCTTTCTGAGATCATTTCAGACTCAGAAAAGTCGCAAATACCGTGCAAAGGCCCCCTCGGCCCAGAGCCCCCAAAGGTTAACACTTCCCCACAATGGCCTTATTGTTGTCTCTGTGTGTGGACGTGTTATTACCTTTACCATCTAAGAACAAGTCGTACACACGGCCCACCTTCACCCCTGAACGCTGCAGCGAGCTTTACGACAGCGAGAGCATTCCCTCCTGCCACCGCACTACGGCGACGGAAAGGAGGAGATGACCTCTGACACCGTAATACTCTCTAACCCGCGGCTCTTGTTCAGGTGTCACTCGCTGTCTGCTGATGTCCCCTTTCTCTTTTCTCCCACTTCCCCCATGAAGTGTCCTGTCTCCTTGGACCCCTTCAGCCTGCCTCGGCTTCTGGGTTTTCTTGGTCTTTTACCTCCTGGACAACTTTGAGGGGTGCAGGCCAGTTATTTTACGAAATGGCCCTCACTCTGGGTTTGTCCGGTACGAAAGTCAAGTTTTGCATTTTTAACGAGGACCTTAGAGATGTGAATGACGCACGCTCCCCAGTGCCTGAACCGGGGGTCGGCGCGGGGGGCGGGGGGACACCGGTGCCCACCAGTTCCTTCCTTGGAGACGCTGGCAGCCTTTCGGTCAGAGGCCGTCTGGCGGGGGTCTCCACTTGCTCTTTGCAGTTATTAAGTGCCCTGGGAGTGGCTCTCGGAAACTCTGTGATGACCCTTTTCTCATGAAATTCTTGCTAGTTCTATCCCCCGTGGGTGTGTCTGCTTGAAACAACGATGACGGTGATGGCGGCCCGACGGCGACGTCGTCCCGAGTCCCCAAATTCCATCTGCAGGAGCGAGGATTCTCCTGGGACAAGGGGCTGTCCCTGCCCCCTCTTGGCTGGTTTTGAATTTCTCTCTACCAGTGAGGACGCACAGGCTCCTCCTCGTTTGTTCTTCGGGCTGTAAGCCGTCAGCGTCGTTGCTGATTTCGAAGCTCCAGCTGTCCCGGATCGGGCCCCTGGCTCCGTGTCCTCTCGACCTGCCCTCACCACCCTCGGGTCGCTTCCTTGACTCCCGGCACAGCGCGGCATGCCAGGCCCATCGTGCCCTGTCCGTGCGCCTGATCCGGGCTCCGCAGTGCCCCCGGAGCGTCTCGGGGCGGATGGACGCAGGGGCGGTATGCGGGTGCCGGCCCGGCGCCTCTCCGTCCATCCATCAGCTCTCCTGATGCTGCCGGGTCCGTCTGACCATCCTCTGCTCCACGCTGGTCGCCCTCCTTTCCCACCAGGAAAACCCTGGCTCTCTTGATCCACAATTAATTTACTGATTTCATCCAGGCCTACCACACACGCAAGATCGTTTCAGCATCGCTGCCCCAAGCCACCGTGGAAAACAAAAGCCTGGACTAATTGGGGTTCTGATGTGGAGGCTTCTCACTGGCATCCAGTAGACAGTCCCTCCAGGCACAGGCAGGTGGGCGGGCTGGGGGCAGGCCCACTGCTCTCTGGTGGCTCAGTCCCCCAAGGACAGCCTCTGTCTGCAGGGACGGGGGGAGGGCCGGCAGAAGTATTGCTGGTGGGGATCCATCTTCGGGTTCTGCTCTGTCCGAGGAGGAAGGAAGCTGCGCCCGCCTCCGTGCTGCTGGGGTCTCAAGGCCGGTCCCAGCCGGTCCCAGCCGGTCCGCCAGCAGCCGCCAGCCGGGGTTACGCTTAGCCACCTGCCCTTCCTGTTTACACACTAGCCCGAGAGACTGCAGCTGGAGGGACAGACGGCAAGATGGGGCAGGGCGGGCTGAGCCGGGGTGCCCCACCGCCCCGCCCCCAGGAAGGAGGAAGCAAAAGCTGAACCTCTCAGGCCACACTCGGACCTTTGTGCAGCAAATAGCCTCCGGAACTCCTAAAGAAAGGCCTTCCTCTTGCACGTTAGCGAAGCAGGCTCTGGAGCTGCTGAGTGAGTCGTGTGGGCCGGTGCAGGCAGGCAGAGCACGTTTACCGGGGCGGGGGGCTTGGACTTCTCCGCAGGGCTGTGGTAGAACACGCAGGCAAGAGATGAGTTAAGACGCAGAAGATTCAAATACCGCCGTGAGCAAGGACTCGAGAACACGCATGTCGATGCGACTCAGAGAGCAAAGTCATCTTCAGGGTTTCATCAAACACACGCGGTGTTTCCGCAAGCCTCGGAAAGGCCCCGGGAGCAGACACTTACCAGGCCGTGCTCTCTGATCAGGGTTCAGTAAAACTGGACATTTCCGAGATGTCTTCCTGCAAAGATCCAGCCTACTCCTCCGAACATTAAAAACCACTCTCTCAAATTGTCGAAGAGAAAATAAAATACAGCCAAACATGCACAGTGTAGAAAATAATTGAAATGGCCATCCTTTGCTTCGAAACTATGTTATTTTCTCAGAAACGAGACCGGTGGGTACCAGGGGCTGGCAGGCGGTGGGGGAAGCAGGAGGCGCTGGTTTTAGGGCGCACACTCGTGGTTATGAGGCGAGTGACTTCTGGGGACCCGACGGACAGCGTGGTGAGCGCAGTTGATGACTCTGCGTTACACACGTAAAAAGTGCGAAGACAGTCGATACTCAATGTCTCGCCACAGAATAGAGATGGCAACTGAGTGGTGGGGTGGACGAGCTCCCTAACACTGACGTCCCGCAACACACACATGTGTCCCGTCAACCGCGTGCGCGCTTTAGATGTACAAAGTGTGCCACCCTGGGTGCGAGTTATGCTGCGTTATCTGTGTGACTTTTCCTAAACATAAAACGACTCTCAATAAAAATGCTAAACTAAATATTTATTTTAAAAAGTGCCTTTCAGCCCTGGCTGGTGTAGCTCAGTGGACTGAGCGTGGGCTGTGAACCAAAGGGTCGCGGTTCGATTCCCAGTCAGGGCACATGCCTGGGTTGCAGACCGGGTCCCCAGTGGGGGCCATGTGAGAGGCAACCACACATGGATGTTTCTCATCTTCTCTTTCTCCCTCCCTTCCCTGCTCTCTAAAAATAAAGAAATAAAATATTTTTAAAAAAGAGTTCATTTAAAAAGTGCCTTTCTTCTCTGCTCTCATTTAATTCTCATTTAATTCTGCAGGTGGAGCAATTGAGCAGAGAGGGGGCTGTATTTGCTGAGGGAACCAAGGGGAGTTGTGGCCAAGCAGCGCTGAAGCTGGACAGCTGGCCTCTGGAACTTTCCCTCAGACTCAGTGGCTCCGGAAATATTTGGGGGCAGTGAGCAGCGAGGAGGCCGCTCCTTCGTTCAGGAGTTTGTCACACCCAGAGGTGCCTGGGGCTGGCTGCTCCGGCCCCTGTGGTCCCTCAGAAACCGACCAGGCTTCCAGCTGGAGGGAGGGGAACAGGGAACCCGTTTTTGAAACTCCGAAACTCTCTGCACCAACAAGCTGGAGTGTGTGACAAGGCGGAAATGAAGTTGTTTTCCTTCCCAAATTAATATGAAACGAGGAGCAGCTTAATTGTACTTTGGGTTTAACCAGTTCTTCAGTTGCCATAGTAACCCAGAAAAGGCATTTAAAAATATATTCCATCTGACCTTGTTCCTTTTGATTGATGGATGCGAAGGCTGGTGCAGGCGAGGTGGCCGCGTGGCTCCAGGACTTGGCCACCAGAGGGCGCGCGGCCGCCTTCCCGGCGTTGAGCCAAAGAAGGACCCTCAGATGTTCGTTCTCCTTCGTCTGGGGGTGCCGAGAACCGGGCGCCCCGAGCTGTGTGCACCCACAAGACCCAGCTGAGCCTTTGCCCTTCCTCTTCCAGGGCAAACCATTTTCTCCGAGTTCCATTTCCCAAGCACAGGGCGAGGACGTCGCCACAGCTGTCCCGGTGGGACAGGGGGTGGCAGGGCCCCTGCGGTGTCCCCGTGCCATTGCAGAGGCGGCGAGCGCTCTGCAGCGAACGTGGGACACCGCGGGACTTGGGGCCCCACCGCCCTCTCCCCCCTGCCCCGTGCCCCCCAGGTGAGCACTGCTCTTGTGCCCCTGCATTCTCCCACCCGCGTTCCCACGTGGTCTGGGGGCAGGGGGTTCACGGCCTGGGGCGGGGAGAGGCCTGGGAGACAAACCTCCCGTCTCCCCCCCCACCCCCACTCCCCCGTGACGTTTCTTTCCAAGGACCGAAGCCAGTGTGACTAGCTGTTGCCAGAAGCTTTATCATCTCCAGGCCGACGACGATTTATGCACCGGTATCGATATTCCGTATCGATACAAACGGGGAGTGTGCGGGAGATAAAAGGGTCAGAGAGACCCCGTGTGTTATTTATGTGTTAATATTTAGAACCCCCCGTGCGTTTTCATTAGAAATGTGTGTTACCGGACGGTCTAGTTGCAAAGGTTTCTCTCCAATGTGAGACTTACTGAGATTTACGAGGCAGCGGCCCCGGTGTGCCGGAGACCCCGGGCGAGGCCCGCGGGGTGAAACGGGGGCGCTGCCCGCTGGTTTGCCCCCCGCAGCCCCGCTGAGCGCCCGCCCCTTCTCCGTTTGTCATTAGGCCGCAGTGACCGGCTCTGCACGAACCCGCAGCTCTGCCATGCGGCCCCAGAGGACCGGAGTGGCTGCTTTGAACAGTCAGCCGCCAGGTTCGGTTTTCCGCGGTTATTCCAGAGGTGCCCGCAGGTTTCTCCAGGGAGGGGGCGCAGCGAGCCACCTCCCCCGCAGCAGTGAATAACGCGGTGCGGTTCTGCGGAGGGGCCACTAGGTGGCGGACAAGAGGCTGCCAGGGCGCCCAGAGGTGCTGAGGAGGGAGGGCAGGTGGTGCTCAGCGTAGAAGGGGCTTCCTCTCGGGGGTGGGGGCCAGGTTTGCCCTGGCAGTGGTTTCACACAGATGAGGCCGCCCCTCTGAGGCCCGAGATGGCGGGGGAATGGTATCTGCACCCCCGATTTCGTCCCTGAGGCCCCATGCTCACTGCCAACTCCCTTCCCACCGGAGCTCTGTTTGGAGCCCCGGGTACACTTAGGGGCTGTGGTGCGAGTGCACAGATGCAGCTCAGGACTGGCGGGGGGCGGTGTGGGGGGGCGGTGTGGGGGGGCAGCCAGGGGAGCAACCGGAGAGGCCAGACGGTGACCCCCAGTAACCTCCCAATGCGACCTTATTTGGAAATAGGGTCACTTCTGATTTGATTCGTCCCATGAGGCCATGGGTCCCTCCTCCAATGACGGGTGTCCTTGGAAGAACGAGGTCACCAGATGAAGACACAGACGCAGGGGGTAGCGGGACGGGAGCCACGGGGAGCTGGGGAAGCAGGAAGGCTGCTCCCCCAGCGCATTCCCGAGGGCCTGGCCCTGCCCACACCTTGACTTTGGCCTTCTGGCCTCCAGAACTGAGACATAACGTCTGCTCTTTTGACACAACCAGTGTGTGGTCTTTGTTCCCGCGGCCCCCAGGAGCTCACGCGAGTCCGGATGGGCGGGGCAGGAGGTGCCCGCTGAGGGGACACGGGACTGCTCTCTGCCTGGCCAGGCCTCGGCCAGCTCCCGCTTCCTGTGCCCGTCGTTGCCGGGACAGGAGGCCCGGTGGGAGATCCCTGCGGTGGAAGGATGGCGGGCCGGCTGCAGTGACCTGCTCCGGCCCCCCCCCCCCCGCCCCCACGGTTCTCAGACTCACTTCCTCCCCTGCAGGGGGGCAGCTGAGCTGTGGCAGAGCGTGAGGACGTGGTTCAGTCTGTGGAATCCATCCCAGGGCTGGGAGCAGGGCGACTTTGGAATGAACGCCGCCGGTCAGGCGGGAGGCCAGAGGGCGGACGCTGGGCTGACCCCTACAACTCACCTTGGAAGGGAATGTCCTGGGCCTGCTCCGTGTCTACGCCGCCTGGTCCCGCTGGGTCAGAGCGCACAGGACCGGGGCAGGGGTGCGGCGTCTTGGGTGCTCACCGTTGCCTGGAGAGCGAGGCCCCACCTCACCCCCAGGGCACCTCCCAGCCGCTCCTGCCAGGCCGGGTGAGGACTGAGCCGAGATGCCGGGGCCTTGCTCAGCGGAGGCAGAGCCTCTGAACCAGCGCTTGCTCTGCTGGAGGCACGGGGAGGGGGCGAGGGCCCCCCGGCTTCTCCCTGCACCTCGTCCCCTCAGGAGGAGCAGGGCCAGGCCGTCCCGCTGGGGCAGGTGGACAGACGGGGGGGTGGGGACGCACTAGTTGTCCGGGATACAGGGGAGGCGCCCAGATCCCCTCTCCCTGCTCTCTGGACTGGAAACCACATTCGAGTGGGATTGTAGCCGGCGGGCACACGCCCCGCTGCCGCCGCCGCCCCTCCTGGGAGCCAGGACGGGGTCCCGCTGCTCGTTTCTGAGCCGATGCGCGTTGCTCTCAGCCGGCCGTCCCCAGGCGGGGCAGGTGGCCGGCATCTCTTCGAAGACAAAGGCAGGTAGTCAGGTGTGCCTCCTCCAGACCTCCGCGCGGGGACCTGGCATTGTGTCGCATTCCGCACGGAGGGGGCGGCGCTGGAAGTCCAGGTGGCGGAGCAGGAGAGGGCCCATCTGCCGCCCCGGGCCCCTCCGAAGGTCGCGCACAGCCGCGCGCTGGCTCGTCTTTGTATGGTCCTCGGCTTCCGGTAAATATTAATGGGTGGTTTTGATTCATTTAGCTTACGTTTTTGAAAGATGGCCTCGAACAAAAAGATCGTATCTGTATGTTGCGCTTTAATTTATTTTCACCTTTTTTTCTCCTTTGGAGACCCTGGTGTATCGTCACTTTGTTTACCGCAAATTAAACCGGGCTGATTGTTTACGGCGCCAGGCCCCTGTGCATTGGCTGCGCTCTCCTTTTTTCAATCATCCCGACCTGGGATTCATTTGCAAGAGGCCCTAATCTGCATGAGAATTATACAATTAACTTCTGATTAACCACCTAGTTCTGTTTGAAGCCGCCGTGTATAGGACACTCTGCATTTAAATAATTTCCCTTAAATTGGGAGCAGGCCTTTCATTAGGCCCGCGAGTTTGACTAAAACAACAACATTTGGCGACAATCGGGGTCAAACAATAGGAGAAGCTGCAGGGTAGAATGTCATCTTTAAATATAACCGTGGAGATAAAGGCCCCCAGATTGCGCCTTATCACAACACGGGAAAATCAAAGCGCTCCCTTGTCTGCGGCGGGGCGCGCGGGCCCGCGATGGCGGCCCACCTTTGTCTGGGCCACCGCGGCGGCAGGATTTGCATTCAGGGGACCCGGCTAACACACATTACATCACGTAGGGGGCTTATCTCCACGTCTGACAATAATT
Source organism: Glossophaga mutica (assembly GCA_039655065.1). Lineage (NCBI taxonomy): Eukaryota > Metazoa > Chordata > Mammalia > Chiroptera > Phyllostomidae > Glossophaga > Glossophaga mutica. The sequence continues at coordinate 175,320,209 of CM077307.1, forward strand.
ATCAGGGAGAATATACTCAGAATGACTTTTTTGTGATTTTTATGCCTCCCTAACACAAGGAAGGGGAGATAACAGCGTTAGGAGAAAGGGGCGAGTCTCCGAAGACTCTCCCCAGGGCTGGCGCTTCGATTAAATTCGCCGTGCCACCGCCGTGCGGCTGAACAAGGGGCAAGACAACCCGAGAGCCTTTTATGGGGTGATAATGGGCCTGAACACAGCCCTCGCCCAAAGATAAGATCCATTGTGCAGACAAACAAAGGCAGCCGCGGAGACACCTCCGAAGAATATCTATGAGCAAAGTTTTCACGCTTGTCCCTCCTCCGCCAGCACCTTCACCTGGTTCCACCAGACCCGCACGTGGGGGACCCCGAATCCTGGGTGTGGGGAGGCCCAGGAGAGCCAGCTCGTTGTCTCGGGAGCGGCTGAGGTCGAGGTGGGACTTTCCAAGGTCAGGGTCACGCCCTGCTGCTCCCTGCGGGGCCCACTCTTCTCTGGTTTGCTTTCTCCCAGGAAACGTGGTGGAAGGTCGAATTCAGAAGGCGCAGTTCGGGCGGTCATTCTGAGTCCCACCCCGGCGGGCTGTCAAAGCCACAGCAGGTGCAGGTACTTGTCCTTGAAAGACTGGTTTTCAGTCTTTCTCCGTATGGGGAACGGTAAGAGCCCTGGGTTGCATCTCCAAGGTTCAGGCGGGACATAGATGCTGAGGGAAGGTCCCCGCAAAAATAACATCAGGGCTTCAGGTCAGCTGCTTTTCCAAAGCCACCTGCACTTGGAGTTGACAGGAGCACAGCATTAACTGTAGTGGGCCACCCCCCGCGCCCCTGGTCAGCCTCCCGGGGGTGGGGGGCGGGCTGTATCGTGCCCTCCCGGCCTTGCAGCGGGTCCATTCTTGCTCCGTATGAGCGATGCTCAGCTCGCTCAGCCCTTTCCCGCCACCCACCCACAAACTTTTCCCGTCCTTGTCTTTCTCTGTTCCCCTGGGTCCGGGGGAGATTGTTCCGAGAGGTTTTCCCCAAATGCTCTGACCTGGTGGGGGCTCTGAGCTGCTCTGTTGGGATGGGGAGGGTGACCTGGTCCAGCCCTGGCTGACAGTGGGACCCACCCACGCAGGATGGGAAGGCCACAGGCTGGGGGATAGGACCCAGGGCCAGGGCCACCGCAGCCCCAGGAGCAGCAGAGCCCTTGGTTCTAAGCATGCTCAGTGGGCGGGGGCAGGGGGACAGGAGGAGTGGCAAGGAGACTGGAAGGGCAGTGTGCGGGGGCTGGGAAGCTAGGGCCTGCTCTTCCCGCAGGCCTGCTGTGTGGCCTCGATTGCCCCTGTGTGAGTCACAGGGCTTCGCAGAGCACAGTGCACCTGGCGGCTCTGCCATTCGCCGAGGCCTCCATTAGAGAGCCTTGGGGACCCCCCTGACAACTGGTTTGCCCTCCTGGGGCTTTTCTGTGGTGGGAGAAGTCGGGGAACACAGTGGAGATCTATGGTGCAGCTTATTTTTGTGGAAACCTTTGCAAAACTGTGATGAATGCAGGGAGGTAGCAAAGTGGAGAGGCCGCTGGCCAGCAGGACCCCGGGCAGCAGCCCGGTGACATCCGTCTCCTGGGCTGGTCTCTCCAGGCCTTCAGGGCCGCCCACCTCCACAGGCCTCAGGCGGGAGGAGACACGCTGCACTGCCAGCCTCAGAGGGCCACGAACCCCGCAGGGCGCACTCGGCAGACAGGTGCCCTGGGCTTGCACGCGCTCCCCTGGGGGCTGGAGGACACGGGTCGGGCGGAATCAGAGCGCCAGGGCCTCTCTGCGCCAGCCTTGGTGCTGCGGCCTCAGCCTCCCAGACCTCCGAGGGCCGTTCGCCGGGCAGCCTTGTCCTCCCCCAGGGACGCTTCCTGCAGCAGGGTCGTTCCTCCCCAGGGGGGTCTTTGCACCGACCAGTCAGGGGCCCCTGTCCCCCCACTGCCCCCGGGGGCAGGTGGTCGGAGGCTGCGCCTAGCTGCTCAGAGCTCCGCGCCTCCAACACGCCTGCAGAAAGTAGCTCTAGTCACATTTGTAAGAAGTCGGGAAAGCACTGAAGTTCGATTTTGAAAACATCCTCCCTGGGCGTGGCTGAAGTGAGTTTGAAGTGCTGAGAAGTGTGGCTTCTCGGTGACTTGGGCACTGGGACTGATTTGCCCAGTTTGTCACCGGCTTGAAGGGGAAGCCATCGTTCGCAGCGCCTGTCACCTCTCCCAGGGCGGAGCACAGGGTCCTGGGCGGGGTCTTTCCCGGCGAGGTGGTTGTGAACAGGCAGATGCAAGGGCCACTGGGGAGACGATGCTGCCTTACAGGTTTACTAATGTGCGTGACCCACCGCAGGCAGCTGGCAAATGCCAGACGGAACCGGCATTGACCTTCACAGTTAGGCACAAGCTCTCCTGCCCCTCGGGGGCCGGCGAGGGCGCTCAGCCGCGGGTGAGGTGCCTGGATACCACGGCTATAATTACAGAAAGTCTCAGTAGATGGATGCTTTTAACTAGTCTCCGTCTTATATTATAGAAAGTGGAAAAATATAGGAAGGGCAAATTGGGGACCAGGAAGATTACAGTAATATAGCTTCTCAGTTAATTGATTAGCAATTAGGGCTGGGAATATTGTTCATTTTAATTGTGTTTAATCTCTATTTTGGTAATAAAGATTATTGTTTTGGATTATGACTTTATCCTACTATACTAATTACTAACTTGTGAAATTAAAGTGTATATTTTCACATCCCGAAAAAATTCACACCATGCCCTTATGTAATGGCTTCCGTGTCTGAACAACCTGGGTATTTGGGATTGTTTTGTGTGTGACGTCGGAGAAGGACTCAGTTTGCAAACAAAGTAAATGATATCTGGTCTATTTACACAGAAATACGGGCTTTTAAACCAGGTTCTAAGGCAACGAAACGAACAAAAGGTATTGCCAGAAATGAATCCGAGATCCGAGAGAACGCACGTCGAAAACTGACCTTTCCTTTGGAGGGGTCTCGCCCATCGCTGTGTTCTGCAGGTTCTGGGGGGCGGGGCTGGGCAGCACGGCCCCGCCCCGAGCCCTGAAACCCGCCCTCTCACTGCCCTGCCGGGGAACCCCGAGCCGTTTCCGCTCCCCTGAGATGAAGGGCTGGTTCCCGCGTCTCTTTCTTGTGACTAAAATGTCTGTTTCTCACGGTCGCACACCTCGCGTGCCCTGGCCCAGACTCCCGGCTCGTCCCGGCCTGTAGTAACCACGTTCACCGTCCTCTCCAGCAACCTGCCCGTCCCCGAGGCCTTTTCCTGGAACCCTGCTGGACATGGCCCTTGACCTTGAGGTCTACCTCCCCTTTCCGGGCCTTCAAATACACGAATTTCCTGAGAACCCTTCTCCCCTGCACGGCCCATGTCACGTGTGGTAACAGCAGTGCGGACTCAAACCGTTGTCGACAATCGGCAACAGTCCTTTTTTTTTGGATTTATGTAGCTCAGGGGTCCAAAAACTTACTTTTAGTGACCGATCTGAACTAACACAAGATGCCAGACAGTGACTCCTTTACTCAGGCTTTTCGGGTGTCCGTGTCCCCCACTCTATGCGGCTGTTGCGTCAGGCACGCAGCGCACCAACGCCTGAGCGAGCGGGTGCCCACAAGCCACGCCGGAGCAGGCCACGGGGGTGTGTGTGGCCGGCCGGTTACGTTCGCCCGCCCTCAGTGCAGACCCTTAACAGAAAGCCCGTTCCGTGCACCTGGTTAATGTAACGTTGTATCGGGAGAGTACAGCCTTGTCAATCAAGCTTGTATTTAAGTTTCCACGTCATTTTTTAAAATTTATTTTTTAATGCTAGTCAACTTTAGTTTTGACTATGATGTTAATGGTTGCCTCATATCCACTCCACACATCTGGGTTATTTTATTTTTGGAAAGATTGCCCCCGTTTGTCATTTCACTGGGGGTGCGTGGGCTGCGTGGAACTGCTACAAAAGAAAAGGAGGCCTGGCTGATTAGCTGGCCCTGCGAGGTCTTAGGAGCTCCAGCTGGACTTCGGTTCCAGGTCCGGTCTGTCCGGTTAGTGATCACATGACTTTCGGCGAACCCAGGTCCTCTGAGCCTCGGAGCGAGATCTTCAGGTGGGAGAGCCATTCCCTGCGGGTTTTCTCACCTGCTCCCCTCCTGATGGAGCTGCGTGGGCCTCCCCTCTGTTCTCCGAAGGCCTTCCTGCCCCGCAAAGGTCCTGCGTCCAGGCCTCTGCCAGAGGCCGGGGTGCGACCGAGTGGGGTCTCCCGACCTCACTCTGCCCTTCAGTTTCCCCGCAACCATTCAGTGGCCCCCTCGGATGTGGCTTTCTTTACAAACAGGCCGGGTCACTTGCCCTTTGCACTGTGTGGCCAGGACGTGTCCCTAAGACGTGGCTGAGCCTCCCCAGACCCCACACCAGAGCCATCGCTTCTCTGCGGTTCAGCTTCCTGCCCAGGTGTCCTCAGGGTTGCTCTGGAGATCCGGCCACTTCCGCAGGCCCCCAGCGCCGGTTTCTCCACCGGCCCTGTTACCTCTGAGTCCAGCCTGGGCTCACCTGCTGCCTGCGTTCATTCTCTTCTGTCCTTAGCATTACGTGTGAAGTAGGCACCGAGTGGCCGCTGAAACCGTGAAAATGCAGCGAGAGGAACATTCCTTAAAATAGGCTTGAGCAGGTTTCAACAGCCTGTTTTGTTTTTTTTTAAACACAAGCAACGGAATGTTTGCAGCTACTCTGCCGCGGGGCGTCCCAGACCCCTTCCTCTCTGCCATGAACCACTTGAATGACAGGCTTTGCAACGATGCCCAGAGGTCGGGCTGGCGCGGGCGCCAACTGCCAGAGCCGCAGGCAAGACGGCAGCGTGCTCTGCCCCAGCCTGCGTCTGACCGCGGCCTTCGACAGGCCTCGTATTCCTCATAAACGCAGTCTCGCCAAGTCCCCGAATGAGCGGCGCTCAGAGCAGGAGCTGGCAGGATCCGGTGCTTCAGAGGCAGCTCTGCCCGCGGCGGCGGCAGCCAAACCTCCCCTTCCGCTGCGCCCAGCATGCCCTTGGAAAGGCCCGCACCTCCCTTTGGTTTGGGCAACTTGCACTTGCCAGGCAGCGTCCGAATGGGTGGCCCCAGATCCTAAACGCATATTGGAGACGTCGCTCGAGGGTACGGCTCGGTGGCCGGCTTTCTCCGGCCAGTGGTTCCCCGAGGCCTCTCCAGACACTGTGGTCAGGGACTCTCTCCTCTTTGAGACGATGCTTTGATTTATTTTCCTCAGCACTTGTGCCAGAACCAACTGTATCACAGGCTGCCTAATTGAGACTTGGCAGCGCACAGCCCAGATCAAAGGCAGCCGGGCACGGATCTCGGATCCCAGGCCAGTGGGCACTTAGCGAGTCTCCGAGCGGAGCGAGCCGCCCGCTCCCAGCAGCGCGTGCCAGCCCGTGGCCTCCGCGCCCCACTGGCTGCGCTGCGCCTGGCTGCGCGTCGGCTCCGGAAGGAGCCACTCGTGAGCTGTCAAAGACAGCAGTGAAATGCCATGGTGACAGAGGTGACTCAGGGGAAGATGGAGGAAGCATCCGGGAAGGCGGTCTCGTTTTCTCACGGCGCCGAATCTGCGCGTGGGCTGGCGGGCCAACCAGAGGCTGTGGGGAAGCCCCGGTGGGACCGGCCTCGGGGGTGGGGGGCGGTGTGAAGCCCTGCAGGGTACAGAGCACGACAGAGCATTTTACAAGTTCGCAGGCAACCTACTGCTTACCAATCCCAGAGTCCTATTTTCAAGGAATGACGGGAGAGAAGGCCCGTTTAGTCCTAGGAACGCAGCTGTTTGGTGTAAGTGCAAATGCTCTCAAAACTGACCTATAGACTCCACACAAAATGTACCCGAGTCCCAGCTGCCTTTCTTTGCATTAAAAAGTTGACAGGTTGGTACCGAGATTCTCACATTTACTCGAAGGTGGAGAAACTCGAGACAATCTTGAAAAAGAAAGTGGAGCTAACCAAGACTTAACGATGTTGTCTTCCAACCTATGGACATGAAATTTCTTCCAATTTCGATCTTTAAAAAAATTTGTTCAAAAGTGGTTTATATATTTTAAATGAACAGACTTTATTTTTAGAAGTTTCTTAGCTTTAATTAATTAATTTATTTATTGATTTTCGTTTTTTCCCCTTTCTTTCTTTTTTTCCAGAGGGAGAGGAAGGGGAGGCAGCAACATCGATTTGTCGTCCCTTCTTTACACATTCGCTGGTTGACCCTTGCACGTGCCCTGACGGGGGACTGAACCTGTAGAACATTTGTAAATTTACAGAAAAGTTGTGCAGAAAGTTCAGTTTCCGTGTGCCACCCTCCCCCGCCACGCACAATTTATCCCAGTTTTTACATGGGGTGCCTTAGTGGGATAGTGGGATTTGTTGCAATCGATGAACCAAAACTGGTACATTTTTATTAACTGCAGTCCACAGTTTCCAGGAGGACGCCCCCTTGGTGTTACGTAGTTCTGTGTTCGGACAGTGAGTGACGTCCTGTGTCCGCCCCGACTGCGGCAGCATGCAGAGTACCCCCGCCCCCCGAAATCCCCTGCTCTTTCACCCCTCCTTCCCCAGCCCCTGGCGACCACCGCTATCCTCACTGTCACTGTAGGTTTGCGTTTCCTAGAACTTCAAATACGTGAAACCATGTGTTAGGCAGCCCCTTCAGACTGGCTTTTTCTCTTAGCAATTGGCTTTGAGGTTCCTCCGTGCTTTTTAGGGAGTCGGAGCTCATTTCTGCTTCTCGCTAAGTCAGGCTCATTATCGGCTGCTCGGCGGTTTATCTCCTCGCCCACTGAAGGACGGCTCGGTTACCTTCGGCTTCGGGTGATTATGGATAAAGCTGCTGAGAACACACACGCGCGGAGGTTTACGTGCACCTGTGTTTTCCTCTCGTGTGGTTACACACCCAGGAGCATGGTGGCTGGCTTGCACGGGGAGCCCGTGTTCAGCTTCGTAATAAGCTGCCGTCGTCCAAAGCGGCCGGACCATCGAACATTCTCGTCAGCCACGAGCGAGAGCCTCTGTGGCTTGGATCTTCGCCAGCTTCAGTGTGGTCAGAATTCTGGGCCTTCGCCATCCTAGCAGCTGAGCGATCCTTCATTGTTGCTTTAACGGGCATGTTCCTAGTTACATAGTAAACTTCTTTTCATATCCTTATCTGTCTTCTGTGTATCTTCTTTGGTGAGGTGTTTGGTCAGATCCTTTTGATTTGGGTTGTTTGCTTTCTTAATTGTTGAGTTTTAAGAGTTCTTTACATATTATGGATGCAAATCCTTTATAATATGTGTTTTGACAATATGTTCTCCAAGTTCGTGACTTGTCTTTTCATTCTCTTAACAGTGTCTTTTGTAGAGCAGAACTGTTCATTTAAATGAAGTCTGTCTTCTCAAGACTTTCCTCGGTCAGTTGTGCTTTTGGTGTTATATCAAAAAAGTCATCACAAACCCAAGGTCAACTAGATTTTCTCCTCTGCCATCTTCTAGAAATCTTATAGTTTTTTAATCCTCACCTGAGGACACACTTAGTAACTCTAGGGAGAGAGGAAGAGAAACATCGATGTGAGAGAGAAACACGCATCGGCTGCCTCTCACTCGTGCCCCGACTGGGGGCGGAACCTGCAACGCAGGCGTGTGCCCTGACCCGGAATCGAACCTGCGACCTTTCGGTTTACGGGGTGATGTTTCAGCCAACTGAGCTACACTGGCTAGGGCTAGAAGCAGGGTCTTCGTCTTGGTGGTGGGAGTCGCTTGGCACTGTGCTTGGAGGGAGTACATGCTCAGCTCTTCAACGAATGAACGGAAAGACACTTGTGCGGTTACTCCTGGGACGGGATCACATAGTTTCGTTCTTTCTCGAGGAGCACTCGGAGGAGAGATCGTGAGACCCAAGTCCCCTTTCCGGGTGGGCATCGCCCCTGGAGGGGTCCCAGTTCTTCCTCATCAGGCATAGACATCTGAGGCGGGAGTCACGGTGTGGCATGACGCAGATCTTGCAAATGACAGCACGGTCCCAGAGACCGGAAGTGTGGGAGCTCGGTGAGGAAGCCTGAGGGACTGGTCTGGGATCGGGGGGAGAAACAGCGGAACCCTAAACGAAGAACAGCGCTGAGCACGCCCAGCGTCCTCACGTCAGGTGTGGGGCCGTCAGGTGACCCCGGGCGAGGGAGACCGGCCCCACCCTGCTTTTCCTGGCAGGGGAGCCGCGGAAACCTGCCACCTGGTGTGTAGGGCACACGGGTCAGCGTCTGCCTAGGGCGGTCCCGGGACCGGGGGCCGGCGGGGAGCCTGAGGCACAGCCCCCGGAGCTGCTGGGGAGGAGAGGCTGGAGGTGAGCGGCCACGCGGGGTCCCGAGCCTTTCCTTCGGCCCCTCCTCCTGCTCAGTGGCCAGACTGCAGGGCATTTCTGATCTCCAACCCGGGGCCCAAGGGAGCCCTGGATCCCCGCTTTGTTCTCCTGCCTCCTAAGAAGTGGCGGCGGGACTGGCAGGGGTCAGGGGCCAGGGGTGCTAATTACACTCGCTCCTCTGGTTGCTGGGAAGGGTCTCCGGGAAGTGAGAGCGGGTCTGTCTGTCACTCCTGCAGCCGGCCGCGAGCTCGCACGTGCCGGTGAAGTCGAGTGCTGATCGCGGAGCCGTCACGGCGTCGAACAGCAACGCCCGTGGGCGGTGGAGGGTTCCAGGGGACCCAGGCCTTCCTCCTGGGGCGAGCTTGGTTTCCAGGGAAGGGAACCGAGTGGCAGAGAAATGTGCGGCCACTTGAAATAAATCTGAGGGTTGAACTGGACCAGAAAAAACCGAGAAAAGAGGGAGCGCTGTCCAGGGAAGGCAGCCAGGTCCCGCGCTGCCATGGAGACGGGGCGGGACCTGTCCCTGCGGTCCGGCTCTGCGGGGGCGCAGCACCTTCTTGCTGGGGAATCTGTGCACTCAGCACAGTTCTCCTCCATCTATTTTCCAGCCACGCCCACTTGTCATTGGGTCCCCTGCTCCCTGCACCCCTCCTCTGACAGCCAGTGAGCGCTGGGGCAGCCGGAGCCCAGGCTGGTCCAGGCCCTCCAGCCCTGGCTTCTGGACCCGAGGGCAGCAGTTCCTGGCTCCGCAGAGGTGGAGGAGGACTGGGAGCCTCTGGGTGGTTCTTCTTGTCCTCACGCCTGCTCAACGCGCCCAGGAGTCTCCCTGGCTGGGCGGGCGGGGGAGTGTGTAGAGGGAGGGGCCCCTTTCCAGATGGCTCTGTCCCGGAGAGGTGACCAGCCACTTTCCAGGGCCATGGGGAAGCGGGGGTGGGGGGGGTTGGAGCCTGTTTAGTCCCTGATGACCTCTATTTCCCGCCTGGGGGTTCACCTGCACTGCTGGGCCCTTCCAGCTGCCATGTTCTTGGATTCTAGGGAATCTGACTATGTAAATTCTCCACACTTCTTTTGATGGTAGAAGAAAACAAACCACTTCTTTTTGGAGATACTTGGAGGGCTTCATGGAAGAGGTGGCCTTGGAGGAGTGGAGCAGTTTTTCTTGCCTTATGGGCCATTTTCCATACTAGCCATTTTTACGTTCTAGCGTAGGAGGCAGAGTCAGCACGAACCCTGACCTTGGAATAAGTAGACGTGGCTGGGTGCAAGGTTTTCTCAGTCACTTTTGGGCTATGTGACGCAGGGCACGTGAGCAGGCTCTCTGAGCCCTGCCTTCTCCCTCTGCTGAATGCAGGCAATGGTACCCACTCCACCAGGTTGTGAGATTTGAGCAAAACGACCAAGGCCAATACGCATGGTTTATGGCACCCAAACAGCAACCTGACGTGCCTGTCACAGGTGTTCCAGAAATGGTGGTTATTATTATATGACTTTGGTTGGACAACTATTTATATCTAAATCTGTGGTGAAAGGAACAGAAAATGTGAGCTTTTAAAAAATTAGGAATACAAATAGTCTCGAATGCTTTCGCTGTCTTCCAGAACATGTTTCTAACGAGTCCAGGAAACTCGCAGGAATTTTTCCTGAGACGCAGAGGAGAACAGAGGTACCCGCTAGCTGGTCTGACTTTAAATTCGGGGAAATACGAAGAGCCTGCTGCCATCGGCTGCCGGAGGCTGGTCTGGGCTCTCTGATGGCATCAGGAATTTCCTGATAGGACTCTGAGCTGGCCGCGTGTTCTGCTGGCTCTCTGGAATAAGACGGCACTCAGTTAACGGACTATCAGCGTTGACAATCTTATTCAATTTCCGTGTATCGCTTGTTCCTTCCCAGACCCCGCAGATGACCTCTTGGTTTAGTCCATTTGTGGAAGGGGTTTGATCTGTTTTGGAGAAGGGTACACGTTATCGAGAACTACGTGGGAAAGAAACTGCTACAGCTTTGGAATCAGGCCGATTTCCAATGAATATATATATAAAAAAATACAACCTGGCCTACACATAAACGTGAAAGAGAGAAAACCGTCTGGCTTGAAGATGCTGACACAATGATGTTTCTTAACGTCTGTCCAAATGAAATGCCCTTTTAAAAACACACAGACACCCCATGCGCGCGCACCGGTGGCGTGATTCTAATTTCTTTCGCCACCCGAAAGTTACAGCCAAATTAAATTAATCCATAAGAGACTTGTTTTGTTCAGCTCCCCTGGTGACTACTCCTGCTTCTCGAAAGGCCTTTCTTTTACCGGCTTCCTTATCTGAAAAGGTTTACCGTGTCTCCTGCAAGGGGTTGTCATGCTTTAGAAAAATCACAAGCAGCAAAAAGTCACGATTGTCAGTTCAGAAGACACCGCTTGTTCCACTGGGTACCACTGAGCACGCGGGGCTGGCGCACGATCTTTAGAAAAAGCCCAGGATGGAACAGGGGCAGCGAGAAGATAAAAGGGGCTGCCGGCTTTATTCCGAGTGCGGGCGGACAGGGGGACCCGCAGGGCGGGCTGCCTATCGGACGGGGCATCTGTTGGGTAATGAAGAGCAGAAGACAGGAGACAGGTGGGGGGGGCGGTGAAAGGCTCTCCCGGCGGGCAGGGGGCCCGGAGAGAGACAGGAGAGCGCACCCCCAGTTGCCGACGACCACCTTTCATCCACCTTTCATTTCCTACAGACCCGCGACCACGGCTTGTAAGGCGGCACCTTGGGGGGAGGGAGCCCTTTCAGAAGGTTATGGGCGAACTTGAAAACCCGCTTCTGATTTCTCCACGGTCTCATTCATTATGGATTCGTTTCTGTTATATTAAAAATTGCTAACATGTCGGAAACTTCCTAGTCCCGTGACATTTATGCTACTGTCCTGCCCTTGTCCGGGTGGCACTGCTCTTACTCTGGGTACGTGCGTGGCTTCCACGAGGACGAAGCAAAGTGACGGTGACAGGGAGTAACAAGTCCAAATGCATGTCTTTGTCCAGGAATTTCTGCCTCCCGTTGCTCCACTCAGAAGAACGCACGGTGTTTTGCTTTCAGAAAAATTTCAAAAGATGACATCCGCCATGGAAGTCACTTTAGGAGCCTCCGGTCTCCAGTGGTGGTGGCATTGTTGGACTGCGACAGCTGTGGGTTTCCAGAAGAAGGTTCCGTCTGTCATCTCTCTCTTGCAGAAAGCCATCTGCCGACTCGGGGTCTGCTGGGGCAGGGGCTGGGGCAGGGGCTGGGGCAGGGGCTGGGGGCGGCCCTGACCCCTGACTGAGCGCAGCGGAATGGGAGGGTACAGGGTGTCCCCTTCCCTGTCAGGGGCCTCAGAGCCCTGCTTGTCTCCTGACTCCGAGAGAAATGGGAGGCACTGAAGAGCGTGAAGTGTGCACACTTCGGCAAATGCCACCCCCTCCCACCAACCGCGAGTTTTTAAAGCGGACCTTCTGAGAAACACGCTACCATTGAACGGACTAGGCTGTGACTGGACTCTCAGGGGACTCCACCCGCTCCGGCCGGCCTGCTGGGATCGATAACGGCCATTTGTGCTTAGAGAGAGAAGTGAGAGCCATCCTTTCTGCATTGACCGGCTGGGATGCACGACCGCCTGCCACGGCGGCCGGCGCCCAGCGCCCCCGCACCAGCCAGCCGGAGACCCGCGGAGCCGGCGTGGGGACGAGGGGCTGGCCATCCATCAGCGGCCTCGGCCGTGGCTGGCGCCGCGCACGCACACACGCGTCGTTCATCAAGTCCGCCCTCCTTCACAAACAATCCAACGGGGCATGAGTCTTCGCTCTGCGCCTCCTGACACGCGGGCCTGGCCGGGGGACCCAGCAGTAAATATCTATCTTAAACAAATTGCTGTCAGCGCCGAGCCACCGGGGGCTCTTAGGAGGGAATTAGGAATTAAGAATTTGTGGCGATGGGTAATAAAAGATGGATTGGCGTATTTGTGTGGCTCTGCAAATGTGTGCATTAAAATGGGTGCAAAAGGCTCTAATAAGATAGCAATTATTCTTCTCAATAGGTCATACCCCATTATCTGGCAATTAATTTGCCCGTTCCTTGGGCAAGATGGGGTATGTCTGTATCACTACAGCTGTATCTGTGTCTACGTCCCACCCGTGTCTGTCTACATCTGTGTGATGCCTCCCACACGCCTACACTGCGTGTTTATGTAAAAATGTATGGCTATGGACGTATGATGCACACACGTGAAAATGAGGAAGTTAAAAGAAACAGAACCGAACTCTATGTCTTAGTGGAATAGTGTGGTTATCCGGTGGTTGTGCTTTGCAAGAAGGCACGTTAAACTGTCTGCTTTTTACGTGCGAATGTTTGAATAAATTAAAATTCAAATGGAAAAAGTCCGTGTGCCCACATGCGAGGACTTAATTTTTTTGTCAGTCTAAAAAAGATAGTTAACTGGGGCTAAATGGCCTGATTATCTGGCCGTCCGAGCTGTGCACGCTGTCTATGCTCTGTAATAAGAAGATTATGCTGTTTAAAATCAGGCTTACAGAGATGTTTCTGCTTTTTAAGCCACAAAACCCTCCACATCGTTAGGCCTAAAGTCTTTAATCTGCCTGATCGGCTAAAAGGTGAGCTCGGGGAAGCCTCGCCATGGCCACCGGAACAGTTGCGAGGGACCGGCGTTCCAGGGCGCAGGGCTCGGGGGCTCGAGCGCGCTGCTCTCGGCAGGGAAACCCGTTCAGAGTCGCAGGGTCCCGCCGGCGGGAGCTGGTCCGAGAGCGTCTTTCCTGAGTGGACGGCGTCCCCAGCAGCAAGCGGTGTCTGTTCCCACATCATAGACCAGGAAACTGAGGCTCTGAGCGACTTCCGCAGGGAGCTAGGGGTGGTGCTGACGCTCACACCTACCGCCGGCCGACTCCAGTGCCACAGTCGTGAGCGGAGACTGTCACCTCCCCGCCCGTCCCGTCCACCCTCCAGGCTCGTCAGCTCTGTTAGTCGAGTTCTGGGGCTGCAGGGACTGAGCAGCTGCACTCACGTCACAGCTGGGGGCTGGAGGCAGAGAGCTGAAGGCGGTCCTAGGTTTTCAAGGCACTCCAGGGCACAGGGAAAATAAACAGGTGCGTGGGAAAAACGGGTGCAGCTCAGCGAGGCCAGAGGTGGCAAGGTCGGGCTGGCGGGACACGGCTCCGGGTGGCTCATCTGGACGCCAGGGAGGGCTTTGCAGAGGGAGGTCCCTGGGCTGAGGGAGGAGGGCGAAGGGGCTGGAGCGCCGGGTCCACCGAGGGAGGCAGGTGGTAGTGACCTAGAACGAGTGGTTTGGGGAGCAGCGAGGAAGCTCCCTTTGCACGGGCAGGACCCCGAGGTCGTCAAACAGGTGCCACGGGGCATGAGGCCGCAGGGCTAGGCCGTGTCCCTTAAGAGTCTGGCAGCGTGACGAGATTCAGCCTTGCTGACCCGTCCACGCTCCTGCGGCGGTGCACCACCCTGAGCCCAGCGGTCCTGGCCAAGGGTCCTTCATGGGTGACGTCGAGGAGGCGGCTGTTGCTAAGCTCTGTGGATGTCAGGGTCACCTGGGCGCTTGCTGAGCATGCAGTGTCCTGGGCCCCCGTCTGTGGCTTCCGGTCCAGAAGGCCTTCAGTGGGACCTGGGAACCTGCCCTTGAACCAGCTTCCCAGGAGAGGAGATGGTTGCTCAGCTGGCCCTCGAGCCTCATGCTGAAGGTGGCTGGCTGCAGCCGTCCAAGGTCTTGGGGAGAGCTGGGCCTCCCAGCCGGGGTGTCCGGGCGGCTGTGCCGAGGGCCCCTGTTGGAAGGGAATCATAGTTTTGTAGCACAAATGCCTGTTTGTTTGAACGTGCCCCCACCACCACTTGGGAAAGATGATGCTGTTTTAATCTGTGTTACAGAATAATAATATCAATACATTCACGTATTAATAATTTTTTTAAAGATTTTATTTATTTATTTTTAGAGAAGGTAAGGGAGGGAGAAAGAGAGGGAGAGAAACATCAATGTGTGGTTGCCTCTCACGTGGCCCCCCAATAGGAGCCTGGCCTGCAACCCAGGCATGTGCCCTGACTGGGAATCGAACCTGCGACACTTTGGTTCACAGCCCGAGCTCAATCCACTGAGCTACGCCAGCCAGGGCTACGTATTAATAATTTAATAAACCTCGTACGTAATATAAATAATGTTATGGCTGATAACCAGATTTCATGTCCAAGGGTGAGGCTGGAGAAAGCTGACTTTCCATCACTCATGGTGGAGAGGGGAGTGGGTGAAAGGTTGTGGGGGGGATGGCGGGGGACACAAGGGAAAGGCCTTGTGCGGGCTGGGCAGCAGGACGATGGCCCTCAGGCGGGAGTGCCTCTGGCGGGCCGACCCTGCTGCCTGCCCTCAGGTGGGCTGTGACATCATTGGGGCTCAGCTGCACTCCCCCAGGAGGGGTCCCCGTGATTGGGTGGGTCAGCCTCAGGCCCAGGGACCGGAGGCTTTCGAAGATGCTCTGTGTGGTTTGCGTTCTCCTCACGCCCACCTGCCAAGGGGACCAGCCCGGGTCTTCGACCAGCGCCCAGAGCCCCGGGCCCCCGAGCGGGCACCCAGATGGAGGCTCGCACCTTTGGCTCGGCGCCCCTGCATCCCTTTGCGCCCGTGATGGCGCATCTGCGCTCAGCACGCCTTTCTGCAGACCACGGAGTCATTAGCTAGATGAGACGAGTCCCAGATGTTAGAGGAACACGGCGGCACTTCACAGACGGCCACTGGGACACATAAACACGGGCGCGCACGAGGCGCTCGGGCGCCAGAAGTTCGGCAGGTCGGCTCCCTTAGGGAGGGGGAGGCTGGTGCCGCGTGAGCGGGGAGCGGGTGGGGAAGGGGGTGCGCTTATCCGTGGCACCTCCGGCCTGGGTGTCGACTTCCGCATCGCCCTGCGGCCTCTTCTGGTCCCCAGCGAACATTCTGCCCCCTGAAAGCGCGCGTTTCCAACGAAACACCAAAACACAAGTGCTGGGTCTTTTAAATGCCTTTTAGTTAAATATAGCCAATCAGAAAACGTTACTGCCCTTCGTGGGGTGCCAGGCATTCAATGGCTTTGAGGAAAGTAATGGAAAAGCAGTCACAAAGGATGTACGCTTAAGTTTCTGAAAAAAAGAAGAAACGTTTTTGCCAAATTTAATGATTAAATCTTTGCTCTGGAAATTTGTTAAAAAGAGCCACTGCTATTGTATCAGGGACATTGTTGCATCAGTAACAGTTGTTGTATCAGTGACACTGTTGTATCAGTGACACCGTTACTGTGTCAGTGACACTGTTGGTGTATTAGTGACACTGTTGTTGTATAGTGACACTGTTAAAGTATCAGTGACACTGTTAGTGTATTAGTGACACTGTTGTATAATGACACTGTTGTATAGTGACACTGTTACTGTGTCAATGACACTGTTATATAGTGACACTGTTGTTGTATAGTGACACTGTTACTGTGTCAGTGACACTGTTGCTGTATTAGTGACACTGTTAAAGTATCAGTGACACATTGTATCAGCGACACTGTTGTTGTATAATGACACTGTTGTATAGTGACACTGTTACTGTGTCAATGACACTGTTATATAGTGACACTGTTGTCGTATAGTGACACTGTTACAGCATCAGTGACACTGTTGTCGTATAGTGACACTGTTACTGTAACAGTAATGAGAACGTCGCTAGTCGGAAGTTCCGCAGTCCGGGCCCCGGTGCCCCTGCCCGAGCCGTCTCCCAAACCCAGATGAGTGTGAAGAATGCACCGCTCCGCCCGTGGGTCTCTTAAGGGTTTGAGGGAAATAGGACCGGACTGCGCTACACTCCAGGCAGGTAACCGCAAGGCTTCCTGTCAGAGTCTGGAGTGAAAATGTCACTCGGAGTGTCCCGTCCCGGGACGCAGGCTGTGGTGCCTGAAGGTGCGAGCTGTGGTCACCACCTGGGTTTGGATCGAGGCTTTGTTTAGAGGCCGTGTCTCAGGACAGCACCTACAGGGAACGTCACACTGATGTCAGCGTCCTCACCGACGGGACCGCCCCACTCCACGCAGGCCACTACCGTGTCACAGCGGTGATTCCCGGGGCGGCGTTGAGCGCAGAAGAGAAGCTGATATCACCTGGAAAAAACAAAAAAACTTTATTCAGTCGTAAGTCTCATCCATTGATTTGTTCACTGCGTATGACTTTAAACATTCAAGATGGACCAGCAAGCCACCAGCAGCCGAGACTCGAAGCTCAGGGGGGAGAACCGGTCACTGATTGTCCCCGTGAACCCACCCACTTCTTCAGTGAGCTCTCTGTGGTGAACGGGGTGCGCTTCCTGTCCTCTCGACGCTCCCAACCCAACAGTGACACAGATGCTCACGGGAACCCTTTCGATCCGGTGCCGTCACCGGGGGCCCTGCAGGTCCTCGGCGACGTGGGCTGGGGCCCGGTCAGAAGGGTGCAGACCCAGCCGGGCTCCAATTTGAGAGACAGCCGGGTGGCAACGACAGAGAGAACCATGTGCCCCAGAGAGGTCATCCCCGAGCCTGGGGTCCAGGAGTCAAAAGGAGTCGACCAGGATTTTGAGAGTCTTTAGGCCTAAAAGAACAGAACTGCTTCAGAAGATTCTCCCTCTCTCTTCTCCGAGATTTCTCTCTGGGGGGAGATACTGTGGCTGGCCCTAACAAGGCCCTTTGGTCCCCGTCACCCGGTGGTACTTCAGCAACCGGAAGGGAGAGGACGCATGGGCCAGGTCCTGGGGCAACCTCCCCAGGGAGTTGAGTTGTAGCCGAATCTCCATGGAATTTCCCATGATGCCCTGGGGGGCTCCATTGAGGATTTGCACACTCACCTTTGTCCTTTAAACTCTTGCTTCCCTCGCTCCCTGCACAGAGCCGCTCCTGCACACATATTCCTACACACACACACGTACGCACACACTCCTTCTTCCCGGTTTACTCTTTTCTCCTGTTTAAGAATACCTGCTCATTACAGAGAAATGTAAAACCATGGAAAAGTGGAGGGAAGGAAAAAAATTGCTCGCAGTCCCCTGGTGTGCTAATAACGACTGTTAATATTTTGGTGTTATTTTTTTCAAATCTTTTCCCCAAGTGATCTTCCTTTCACACACCTATGATCGTGCGCTGTGCACAATGCCATTTGTATCCCGCTGTTTTATTTATTTAATTTCGTAAATGTTTTATCCGACTCTCTCCAAGAGTTTTGGGGTGTGGGGTTAGCCTGATGGACTTAACTCTTCCCTTCCCACTGCTTATGGCATAAGACTGCTTTCAGCGTCTTCCTGGAATAAACAACACAGTGATGGACGTGGCTTCGTGGGACCCTCCCTCTGCGTTTGGGGGTGTTCGCTAAGAGTGAAGGGCACATCAGGGCACCGCTGTTTCTGGTTAAGACGCGTGCGTGCGCCTCTGCTGCCCGCCTGCGTCAGGGATGCTCGGGCCTGGTTCGCAGAAACCAGCGGCCAGCCGGTGCTGCGATTACAAGCCAGCCGAGCAACCAACGCCTCAATGTGATGTGACCGACAAGCTTGTTGAAATGTAAGCTCCACAAGGACAGAGACGTTTATCTCGTTTGGCTTGTTCTTTTCCGTGGATGCGTCTCGGTCACGTGTAATCAGCACGGCGTGGGAGCCTAAGTTCTGGTAGAATTTGCAATGCCTTATCCTGACGGTCCCTTCCTCCGGGTGACAGCGTGAAGGGGCCTCCCACCTGCTCCGCCTGGCTGGGGACCCAGCCTGCCCTCTGGCACCCTTGTCCAGGCGTCTCCCACTGCGTGCTTCACTGGGAGAACTCAGCGCTGCTGTGCGTCTGCCCCCGGGACACGTATTTCTGGGGCAGATTCTTACTTGCTATTCCTGGACGCACCTTGGGAGCGGGTCCATCAGGGAGGCTGTGCTGTGGACCCACAGGGCCAGGAGATGCGGCTTCACTCCAGCTGCCGGCGGAGGGAGACGCCAAGCCCTGCAGACGGTGCGTTTAGACGCCTTTGGGCCCAGGAGGCAGAGGCAGGCTTGCCCTCACCGCGGACGGTCCGGAGACCTCGAGCAGACCCCCAGGGAGGTCTGGGGGAAAGGTCAGCCTCGCCCCAGCTCCGTCCGGGTTCTCGGTCACTGACACTGGTCTCCCAGGGCTGGTCCCTCACCCCCTGGATCTCCGATTGTTGCTGTCACCCTTCCCGTCTCAGCGTTACTGCCCGCCTTGGTAAGAAGGCCTCCTGCCTGGTCCCGGCCACCGCCATCCGAGCACAGAGCCACCGCTGCTGGGACTGTACCTTGTTGGGTTGTGACGGCCCCACTGCAAGTCCGGTGTCCCCTGGCATCGGATTCCCTTCATCTCTGCGTCTGCATTTGACGATCTGCCCCAGAAATCCTTACGCTCACTGGAGTTGGAGAGTCTGGCCTCTTCTGGGGGCCTCCGGGGTGAGCCACCTCCCGGGGTCGTAAGAGAGTTCAGGGAATGACAGCCACCAGCGCACAGGAGCGGTCACAGCCACGGGTGGCCTTGTCCCACGCAGGGTCACCCCCAAGGAAGGCTCTCTCAAGGCAGAACTTGTTTTTTCTGTTGTTTTTGTTTTTTAACTTACATAAACTGTAAAAGTTTTTTTTTAATACACCAAAATGAAAATAAAGGGTAAGTTATAAATGCCACCTCTTAATAGGACAGCAGTTAAATTGGAGCCGTTCATCACTGACCACTATGAAAAACTACTTTCATAATTGTTTTAATTTTCTCTCTTGGTGTTATGGAGACCTTTATTGCACACAGCTCTATATTAGCACCTTTATTTGTAATGAAATAAGGGTGGGGAGGAAATCGAGGTTAAAACATGGCCTGACTTTGGAGGGCGGCGAGCTCCGGGAGGCTCCGCCCAGGGCGCTCAGTCCCTGCCTGCCCCCTCCCCCCCACCCTCCCCCATGGCCCCTCCGCCCCCCCCCCCCGGCTGCTCCTGACTGTGCCCGCTCGAAGGGTCCGGGGGAAGCCTCGGAAGTGTGCGTGCACGGAGACCTCCTCCCGGGTTGTCCCAGTCTGCGGGGGAGGCTGGCTTCTTGCTGCAAAGTCAAAAAAGTGTCCCTTGGAAAATGAAAGGTTCAAAGATTTAAAAATTTTAGCCGTCAAAATCAGTGGATCATTTGATTTCATAGATTAAAAAATTTTTTTCAGTTGAGGAATTTTATATTGGATTGCATTTCTATTTCTACTTTGTCATCTTCATTGAGTATATGCAGGTTTCGGGTGCGCAGTTCTATCTACAACGCGCCATCGGTACGTTGCGCTGTGTGTTCGCCACCCAAAGGAAGGCCTCCTTCCGCCACCGTTTATCCCCCTTTGCCTTCTTTTACTGCCCCCCTCTTTCCCTCTGGTCTACTGTTTTTTGTGTCTATGAGGGCTTTTTTTCCCCTTAATCTGTTCACCTATTTCACCCAGCCCCACATTAAAACGACAACAACAATAACCACAAAAAGCTCTTCTGCAGTTGGGAACAGGACAACACATTCGTGTGCGTGTGTGTGTGTGCGTGTGTGTGTATCACAGGTGGTAGGGGAGTGGGTGGTGGGGGACTGGTGGGCAGTAGGTCTGGTGGTTTCTTTTCAAAGCAGTCTCCCTTTCATAATAAAAGTCAGGGGAGACATTATTAAGCAAACACCTCCTTACTAACCAGGCATGAGGTGAGCGCTTGTCATAACGTTACACTGAATCGTCTGCAAGTCCTGCACCTGAGGACAGAGCAGCCGAAAGCCAGGCCCTGCTCCCGCCGCGTGTGGCAAAGACTCCAAGCACAGAAACTGTGCCGTGTCCTCCGAACGGAGTGGACGAGCGTTGGAACCGCGGAGAAGCTCAGGCACTCGAGATCATTATTTGAGGTCAGGAGGTTTCCTGCTAAAAGCCTCCCACTGAAACCCTCGGGGACTGGACTCAAAGCGTTCTTATCAGAAGGCTCTGGGGTCAGGGATCCGCTTTGACTGCGGCGCAAGGCTTCTGACCTGTGAAATTCCAGGGCCGGTGTTTGAACTGAGGCTTTGAGGAGCCCGGTGGCGAGCGTGTGTGGGTGAGGGTGAGTTTAAAAAGGCGTCTGTGTATTTTCAAGGGCCTCGGACGGGGGATTGCTGGCGCTTAGAAGAATCAGGTTATGTTTTCAGAATGGTTGGCACCGTTACCCTTCCTTCCAACCCACTTGGAGCTGGAGGGTCCCTTTGTTTTTGTCAAACAGCCCGAGAGCCTGAGACTGAAGTCAGGGGCTGACATGGATAACACTGTGAATTAAACAAAAACCGCAACCCCCCCAGGGATGACAGGATTGTCGCAGACTCCTCAATGGACCCTAACCCACCCTCCGGGGAGGGCGGAAGCCGGCACTGCGCCGAGGGGACCCTCTGGGACAAGCCCGGCCAGGAGGCCGCTTTCGGAAGGGCGAACGCCGATTCGGATGTGCAGGTTTGGTAAATAGTCAAGAGCGGAGAACCTCGTGATTTTGGAGTCACGCCCGAGACGGCTCTGCTCCTCACATGAGTGCTCACCCAACGGGACCCCCTTTACTCACGTGACTTTGGTTGTGAACCACCAGGCTCGCACCTCCGCTGTGCATGGGAGGCCCTGGCTGATGCGATGCCCGGTCAGATCGGGTGGTCGCTTGTTCCTTCGCCGTGGACGTGGCCGGTCCCAGCGCGCGCGCGTGGGCTTCCTTTCCTCTGCGGCTTTCCAGTAAGCGTGCTTCAGCTACGGGAGCGGTGTGCCCTGCCCGGCTTTGAGTCCTGCCCCTGCTGCCCCTTCACTCACACTTAACGTCATGAGGACACTTCTGGCTGCGGAGGAGAGGTTTCCCCGTCGAGGGCGTGGATGCGGGTGGGCAGGGGATGAGGTCAGAGCGGACCCAATGTGACTCCCGCTGAACCTCTTCCGTGAGCATGCGTGGCCAGCGCCCCGTCCAGAGCCCTCCGATGCTGATGTTGGGTGGCTGAACGGGACCCATGTTTATCTCGATTCACCTTCTCATCTAGAGCACTTTTACCCATCCAATGGCCTGCTCGTGATGTGGGTGTGGGCTTGAAACACAGGAGGCTCTGTTTTCTGTGTTTTTGTTTTATAAATCATTTATAAAAGAAGCAACGCAGGTACTGCGATCTTTTCACTATTTTGGGAGACCTGTATTAGCCCAGATGGCGCAGCTCTGCATTGTGGGGCCAGAGTCCCTGGCCACCGGGCTGCCTTCCCGACTCGGGACAAGAGGGCACAGCCGATGCTGCAGGGTGGCAGTGGCCAGCTGACCCTGTAGACTGGTTAGAACTCAGTGCCAGGCAGAGCCGGAAGCTTGGGGACCTGCTGGAGCAGAGGCTGAGGCGCCCGTCCAGCCAGCCTTGGCCGGCGTGCGTTAGCTGTGATTGGATTGGAGCCCACCCCCTCGCCGAAGTTCCAAGGTCTCCAGTGTGGGCTGGGTGGTTTGGCTTCTAGATAATTCCCTCTGACCCACCCTTTGCCCTGCCGTGTCATCCTTCCAACGTGGAAGATGATGACGTCTCTGGTTCTAGGATTTCACCTTTCTGTCCTCCACGGATTGACCCACAAAATCGCCCACAGTGTGGGCACTTGTCTGTTTACTATAACGAAGGCACTGGATTTGTAATTGCCTCTGAAATGGTCTATTAGGTAGTGCCATAGCCAGAGGGGCCTCAGCAAAAATAATTCAGCTGTCCAATGTGTCACGGGTCCCCTCTTTGCACACTGTCGCAGCACTTTTGGGGAAGAGAGCTGAAGGTGTTCTCTCTTGTTTCTTTAAATCTTGTAACCTGAAGCTATTTGGGTGACTTCCCCGCTGGGATTCAAGTGTCAGTTTCCCTGGCCTGTGGAGGCGGCGGCTCCCCGGCCTGTTCCCCCGCCGGCGTCCCCAGAAACTCCTTCCTGTCTCCTCTCTGCGGACATGACGCTTTCACCCTGTGCTCATGTACAGGGTCCCCCTGAATTTGGGGGGCCGGGCTCCAGAAGGTAAACATAATCTGGCAGTTTTGTTTTGCTTTGCTCACGGTTGGTGTGGAGGTTGTCACGTGACCCAGTGCTGGGCAGTAAGACCTAGGGGAAGCCTTCTAGAGGGTTCTGAGAAAGTTTTCACGTATGAACCATGAAGGGGAGAAATTCCTTCCTGCCGGGGACACTGCGGTGTCAGGTGTGGGACTGGGCACCCAGCAGCCACTCTGCCCCCAGGACAGACTGAGCCAACCCTTTGAAGGACAATGCGGAGGCACCTGGAGAACCGGGGTCCTGAGCAGCCAAGGAGGCTCAGGGCTTCCGGTTTCTGGGAACTTGTCAGGTGAGATCATGAATATGCTTTAGTTAATTGCCTCACTTTTTTCTTTTATGGCCTTAAGTCACCTAAAGGATCCATAGGCACTTGCATTCTTTCCTGCCCTTGACTTGTTCTGCTGTTTTGTGGGGAAAACAGTTGTTTTTTCCCCAAGGGAAAAGTCGGCTGCAGGCTCCTTAGCCTGGCTGTTGTTTTCCGAAAGCTGAGCCCCTAAGGCGTTTGAATCTGGGGTGGGGAGAGGGCAGGCGGGAGAGGAGCTCCGGGACCTCCCCATGGAGGCGCGGGGTCCTGGGGGAGGGGCTCCCTGCAGTGTGCGCAGGAGGCTGGTCCCTGGCACCCGGCTCCCAGCCACCAGGGTTTCCTGCCCCCACCTGCCTCCATGGGGCCTCGGACTACGGTGCTGAGGGAATCTGCGGAGCCCGTGGCCCGCTCAGGGTGCACGGCCGGTACCCGTTTCCTGGACCCCCTGGAATCCCCTGCCCTCTCGTGTGAACGGTAGGAGGGGCAGGTAGGAGCTCCCAGGTGACGGCTGAGACACAGTCCCCGTCGGCCCAGTGAGGGGGCGGCTCCGACGTGGCTCTAAACCCGATCTGAAGGACCCCCTGAGCCCGCGGAGCAGCGTCCGTCCTTGCCGCACCGTGCTGTGTGTCTGGCCGCCCTCCTGGCCCTGATGGGCTGGGCTGCAAAGCTGGGTGTGCCCCAAAGCTTGCCCAGGTGGGGAGGACCCAAGGAGCATCGCCCAGAGACAGCCCAGGGTCCAAGCAGGCGGCTGCACGCTTTGCCTGCCTGCCTGCCTTTCTCCCTGCCACCAGGGGTCCCCACATTGCGCAGCAGCGCCCACCTCCTTCTGATCGGACTGCTAAGGATGCAACTTCACTGGCCTTTCCCCCCCGCCCCCCCCCCGCCCCCTTGAACGGCGATGCCATTTGTAACACGCTGTCGTTGGAGTGGCGCTCGCTCCGTCTTTTCGGATGTCCCTCCCTGGTACCCTCGATGGCGGGGCCAAGCACACGGACCGCCAATCGCTCCATGCCCCCACCCTTCCGCATCTTTCTCGTAGTATACGGACAATCGTGCATTACATAACAATTTTCCCCATGTGACTCTTCTCTTGCTTGACAAAAATTTCCAGCCCTGCAACTGGGTTTCCTTTCCGGAGTCACATTTTTTTTTTTAAGAGAAACGTTTTATTTTGGAATAATTTTTTATTTTCAGGAGAATGGCAAAGATAACACACAGTGTCCTGGTCTGCCCTCCGCCCAGTTTGCCTGATGTGAAGACCTTAGCAACCACCGCACCCTCGTCGGGGCCGAGGAGCTGACGTCGGCTCCGCTCGGGTAACTAGACGATGCACCTGCTTGGTCCTTCTGCTCTGCGCTGTGTTCGTTCCCCCACGAACGCCCGGTCCTGCCCAACGAGCCAGTCCGGGGTCCTGTGCGGCACGAAGACTAAGTCACAGCCCATTTTATTTTGAGACGGTTTTTCTCTTTTTCACCCGCCCCCCATTTTTAGCACGCCCCTTTGAGTCACCTGTCTTGTTCATCTTGTGGCCTCCTAGCCACCAAAATGTCATTCTTGTCCCCGAATCCCGGAGTCATATCCGATAATGTCTCCTTCCTAAAGTTTCCAACTTCTCTACAATATCTGCGAAGCTGGTAAAATTTTGACAAAATTTAAGACAGTCTGGGCCACGAGCCAGATCTTCAGAATAGCTTCAGAGTGAAATCGGGGGAAAGTGTTCCCCAGAGAGCGCTGTGGGAAGGAGCAGCGTGAACCCTCCAGAGTGCGCGTATTTCTTCTTCGCATGCAAATTTGGAAATTTCCATATTCCTCCTTGTTCATGGGCTGCAGGGTTACGAGGCGAAGGGTTCTGTACAAAAACCCTGTCCGTGAAAAGATGCGCAGAGGCTGCCTTAACAACTCTCTCAACAGTTTTCGGCACCCGTGGACGTCCACGGGTGATTGTCCAGGGGAACCCGCTGGGCACTTAGCTGCCTGATCGGGCTGTTTCCCGGTGCCGGGCCCGGAGGGGCCGTCAGGGCGCCATTCTGTTCCGTGGTATCTGGAGATGAGCGCCCTCCGGGAGTGGATGTTGGGGTCCGTAGGCACCGGCGGTGACGCCATGGACCCTGGGGAGGCGGGCCTTCCCTTCCCGTCTGATGTCGAGTCCACATTTGGCTTCGTAAAATCGCAGAGCGAACTCACCGGGCGGGCCCTGGCTGGGCGGCCCCGTCGGCTGGAGCGGCGTCCCGTGCGTGCACCAGGGTTCCGTGGGCAGACCCCGGTCAGAGCACACGCCCAGGTCTCGGGTTCGACCCCAGGCAGGGGTGCAGGCGGGAGGCAGCGGCTGGATGCTGCTCCTCGCTCATGGCAGTGTCTCTCCGCCCCCCCCAGAAAGAACAAAAATCGACGAGTGAAAAAGGCCCGCAATCCGTTCTCCAGCCTGCGTGACACGCGTCTGCCCCGACCGACTCCTCTCCCCGACTGGCCGGCGCCCTCCCGCGGCCCTGTCTGCAGGGTTACGGCTCCGGCGTGGCACAGAAGCCCCCCGCGGCGACCGGCCGTGCAGGGTCCTGGTCGGGCTCGGCCTCAGGGAGGCGAGTTCACGACACAACGCCGGGTGCTCTCTGTCTGCCGCGTCCCCGAGGCCTGGAAAATTTCTTCTCGATGCACGACGTTCTCTAGATGGTGCAGGCCCCAGTCTGTCCCCTGGGGGCTCGTCTCCAAGGCGTATGGGCTTCTATCCTCTGGCCTCCGGGGACCTGGCCCCCTTAAACCCCCCCTCCCTCCAGCTTTCTCCACCTCCCCGTGTGGATATAACCCTCCCCCCAGACCCTCGCAGGCTGAAGATCTGCCCACTTGTCCCCTGTGAGTCACAAAGTCCTGGCCTGGTCCCCTCCATCCGCAACACTGAGCAGGACGGCCAGTGCTGTGTGAGTGTCCTGCGGTCAGTGAAGGGCACCCTCCCGGGGGAGACCCTGCCCTCCTGGGTCTTGGGAACCTACGCCCTGCCCGCCTGACTTGATGACATGGCTCCGACCTGTCCCCTGTGAACCCGAGAGGGAACGGGTCCCACATGCCGTAGCGAGGGCTGAAACAGCTGCTCTCTCGCATCCTGTCTGCGGTGGAGCCAGCACCGGAGCCCCGAGTGCCAGGCCCGAGTTGAACCACCTCGTCCCCGGGTTGGGGGGTACACAGCACGCCCTCGTAGCTCACCCGCCCAGGCTCCAGGGAGACCTGGATCTTCTGCAGCACAGGGGACCTAGCACACAGCCTCCAGTCAGGAGATCAGGGCCCCCAATCTCCGACCGCCTCGACTGCACCACTCACGGCCCGCCTCACATTCTGACGTGGGTTTGGGGACAGTGAGAAGTCTTTCCCTGGAATGGGGCAATCGTATGTCCCTGGGTGGCCAAGGTCTCTCCCTCCTGTGCAGGCCGGGGGTGGGGGGCTTGCCAAGCACGTGGGAGTCTCCGGATCAGATCGCTTTCACTAGTGACATCAGGGGACACGGGACAGCATCCTTCCTGAGCCCCCTCCCGGGTGTGGCCCTCCGCAGAGCAGAGCCGGGCAGTTGACTTGAAGGTTCGGGTTTCCCTGAGTGTTGGGGGACGCCCGCAGCTCTGCCGGCGGTGTGGGGTGGCACGGTTCTCCAGGGTCGACCTGGCTGTTTCCGGAGTACGGGGCCGGAGGAGGAAGAACCATCGGCTTGGCTGAGGGGCTACTGGCTCCCCGGGCCTCTGACTGGCGTGTGGTTGGCTCAGGGGGCTAAGCCTGAGCCTCGCCCCCCGCTCCCCCACCCCAGGCTGACCGGTCCTAGGTCGGTCTTCGTTTGGAGCCAGCCGCCTCCTGTGCTGCGGGTGTCGGGGCGAGCCTCGTCGGGGCCCGTCTCCCCAGCATCCGGCAGGAAGTGGTCAGACATGTCTGGACGCATGCGGTGCAGGGGTTCTGCTGGGCGCTGGCGGGGTCTCGGGAAGCCAGCGGGGCTGGCAGGGAGTTGAGACAGGTGAGCCCAGCCCTCTCCTGTGCTCACGTCGCGCCAAATCTGTCTTGGGGGCAGAAGTAACCAGCCTGCGGTGTCTCCTCTCCCCACATTGACACAGCGGTGCCTGGTGGCCCGGACGGTCACTTGGAAGCAAAGCTGGCGGCTGTCTGCCTGAGCGCTGCAGGCAGGGACGGACATCTGGGGGCAGCCTTTGCTAGTGACTTCT
Source organism: Glossophaga mutica (assembly GCA_039655065.1). Lineage (NCBI taxonomy): Eukaryota > Metazoa > Chordata > Mammalia > Chiroptera > Phyllostomidae > Glossophaga > Glossophaga mutica. The sequence continues at coordinate 175,347,098 of CM077307.1, forward strand.
CCTCCAGCCCGTGTCTGCGACGTGGATGGTCGACTGAGGAGAGAACGGGTCCGTCACCCTCTGTCTGTGTCCTTGGCTCCCTCCCTTTTGGGCCACGTCAGCCAGACTCGGTGCAGACCGGGAGTGGGGTCAGACCGCAGAGGCGGCAGCGAGCCGCGGTCATTGGAACTCTTCCGGGGCATCCTCCTCCTTAGAAAGAAGCCCCTGCTGGTCGAGGTTTGTCTGCAGAGCCTGCCTGGTATTTCACCGGGGTGGACCGTGCCTTCAGGGCGGGCCCTGTCTCGGAGAGGGGCGGCCTGATGCGGACCTCACCTGCTCCCGGTGCGGGGCAAGCTTCTCGGTCCGGGTTTACCTCTGCCCACCTGCCCACAGCGAGCACTGGAGTGAAGACCCTGCCTGATGTCTGTCAAGCACTTTGAACTGTTTCAAAGGCTTTGCAGGCCGGTTACTGTATTTGATCTTCGTAACATCCCCAGACGCTGAGCCCTGGGGAGGTTAATTGGCCCGCCTGGGGTCACAGGCGGGAGCTGGGACTCTAACGGGGGTCTCCTCGCCGTCTGCTGCTACGCTCACCTCTGGGAGGACAGGGTCACTGCCGTGCTCCTGTGGGGACACAGTGAGACACTGCCTGGCACCCACTGCCCCTGTCTGGCTTCGGTGGGAGGCAGGAAGATGGTGAGGGCCCGCAGCGGCCCGTCCTTCCTGCAGGGCTGCCCCGGGGCGCAGCCTGGGCGGCTGGGGAGGTGTCTGCCCGGGGGAATGGCAGGGTCTCCCTGCTGGGCCCGCAAGCTCAGGCTGTGCGTGGAAGCCAGCGGTCCCCTCCTAGCCCCGTGCCTTGTCTCTGCTCTCTCTCTTTCTGAGTGCGCGCTGCCTCCCTCCCGGAAAGGGCAGTCTCTCTGTCCCCTGGCTTCTGCTCCCCTGCAGGAGGAGGAGGGCTGCCGAGGGGGTAGCAGGTTTGGGAACAGCTGGCTGAGAGGTGTGGGAGGAGACACCGGTCCGGGCCATGGGCCCTGTTACAGCTGGGACTTGGTGAGCGTGGGTGCAAGACGAAGACCAGGAGACATTCCTGGGGACACGTTTGCCTAGTGTCTCAATAATAAAGTGTGACCAGGAGGGCAGTGGGTTTCAAGCTTCAGGAAGGAGCCCCCAGATCCGGCGGAGCTGGACCCCGAAGCTGCTCCCCGCTGGGGGGAGGTGGCCGAAGACTGTCACCAAGCTGTCCTCGGACTGCAGAAGCCCCCGCAGGCAGCTGCCTCTGAAGGAACAGGCCCCGTGCAGAGGAAGGCTGCAAAGAGAGGCCGGCCAAGGTCCCGCCACGTGGGGGCAGCAGCACCGAGCGCCACGAGCGCCGGCCGCTCCAGCTGAGACGCCTGCCGAAAGCACTTGTCTGTGAACAAAGGACGCCTCCAGGTTTGAACAGTGGAGGGAGGACTGCCGTTTCAATGTTAGTCCGGAGTTTCCATTTCTGTTCATGTTCCGATGTATCTCTAGAAAGCAATCCGAGTAGTTAAGGCTCGGCTCAGAGCAGTTGATAAAGAATAGAAATCCCAGCCAGGGCGGAACAGCCCTCCGAAAATCACAGTATGTGGCCGATTTTCTGAGTGGCTGGAACCGGGCTTCTAGGTCATGTTGCGGGTATTTAAGCTAAATGAAGTCATGAAAGAAGATAATACAATGAACCATCATTTGAAAGTAATTTAATCACGAAAACTAAAAATTTGGAAGAAAACAGATATTTTACCTAATAGAAACCATCTGTACCGTACAGTAGGCAAATCACATAAAAATGAATAAAACTGCCTCGGGAGGGGGATGGCTCAGGCACCGGCTTCTATAATGAAGACGTATCTGTGCCTTTTAGCACTCGAGTTGTCTCCTGGATGAGGACGATCGCGCCGGGGTCTACGGGAAACAGCTACAAATTTTATTAGCGTCATCTGGCTGGTGACGGATGGGGCGGTAGGAATCACGCGTGGCGGCGGGGTCCGCTCCCAACGCCGAGGGACTCCCAGCTCTGGGCCGGTCCGGCCAGCTAATCGGCGCTGCGCGCTGGGCGCCCGGGACTTGGCTGTCTAGTTACCGTGGTGTCAGCGGCTGCCGCCCTCCGGGATCATCTTTTAACTTGTTTAGGCGGCACGCGTGCTCTCCGCTTGGATTCGGCCGCAGTGGGGAAGGGGCACCAGCGCACGCGGCCGGCGTGGCCTTTGTGCGGGACGTTTGGCCCAGGGGACCCAGGTGGGGGGTGGGAGCAGCACCCCCCACGGCTGCTGACCTGCCTGAGGGCAGCGATCGGACGGGTGCTTCTGCGCTCCGGGAAGAGGGGCTGGCTCACTTGTCTTTGCGGCTGAAGGTCGAGTGGCCACATTTTTCAAAACAGGCACTTGTTCCTAATCTGCAAATTAACTAAATAATCACAACGGCTAATTATACAGTGTCAGGCCTGGAATACATAGGGCTTGAGTAATAATCAGCTTTTTAAATTAAGTTGGTGACAACTACTATTAGCTGCAGTGATTTAATAATCCCAATAAATGTGCACATTTTCAAAAGGGGCTCTTTGTAATTTTTTCCCCAGCATTTGCAACTGAATCTGTTAATGAAAAGAGAACACAACAGTTTTATGTTACAAATGATGCTGTAATAGGTAAATAAAAGGGCCCCTCCAGACGCTAGTCATGATGGAGACGCCTCGAATATGAATTGAGATGGGAGGAGAGTAAAATCGGAAATCAAGTTGCTATTTCTGTTTGTTATGATGAATTAAGGCCAGAAAGAGCGTCTGATTCCTTCCGTATATTAAGCATTTTAGGGCAATAAGAAACAGACCCCATTAACAAATACGTAGAGTAAAAATACCTCCCTGAAGAGTTAGACTTTGGCAAATTTAGAACGAATAAGATGCAATTTTCTACTTCATATGCTTGCCTGGTTTTGCCTAATATTATTATAATGTATCGGCTCGAACACCGCTCCTGTGCCTCTGGGGACTGGGGGGGGGGCACCCTCCCGGTGAAGGTGGGGGCGGGTTGGCGGGGATGCAGACTCCCGCATTTCCATTGCCCCTCCGCCAGGAAATCACCCTCCCAGCAGCCGAGGGTCCCCCAGTCCAGGGGTGGGGAGCGCAGGGGGCGCAGACAGCTGAAGGGGCTGGGCGGCTCCCTCAGGGGCTGGCCCGGACCACCCCCCCCCTGCAGGGCACATGCCCCCCTTCTCTCTCCCCCCACGACTGACAGCACTTTTTTTTCCTAGTGGTCAATTGAAATTTTATGGCTAAGTTATTTAAAAGAGACTATAGAAGAACTAAACGAGGGAAGGATGATGGAAATGCTGCCTGTCTTTTACAATAATTACTCTTGATAGCAATTTGAAGTAATTTGCATTAAAAACACCCATTTAACCAATCTGCTGAAAAGGGCGATTTCTTGTGTACTGTTTTGCGAGACCTCAGGATTCCCTTTCCCCTCCCAACACAGATCCGGTTGGCGTTCTGGGGGGCAGCACAAGGCAGCCTGAGCCGAGCTCTCTGCCGGGGCGGCCTGCGCGCTGTTAGGGTGTTGCATTTCAGGGCAAAGCGGGCTCGTTTCTCCCGAGTTGTCCTTTTCACGTGGAGCAACTTTAAACGCCAGGAGACGAGGGCAGAGGTCAGAGCCAGGGTTCCAAGCTCGGTTTTTTTTCTCGGCAGAACTCTCGACAAAAATCTCTTATCTTCGAGTCTCTGAGTTGTTTTTCTTCAGGCAAGAAAGGTATTAACCAAGAGCTTTCACACCTTCACGCTCTGAGGCCTTCAAAACAATATATGCGTGTGTGATACACGTGGCTATTGTTGCTGGTCAGAGGAGGCAGGGAGGGCCTGAGTCCCCGGGCTGTGCCCCCCCCCCCCGCACGGCCCCCGCTCCCACCCACCCCCAGCCTGCCACCGGCTCCCTGGGTCTGGCTTGGTGTGGCCTGTCAGTCAGGCGACAGCGAGCCGAGTGTAGACAGTCACCTCTGCAGCTGCCTCTGGTTTGGTTTCTCTGCGTCGTGACTGAGGCTTTCCTGGCATTTTTATTCCAAAAAGAGAGCTGGAGGTCCCCGGCCGGCTGCACAGGCGAGTGACCGCGGGCCCTCCTTGCTCCTCCTCCTCCAGTCGCGTCCTGCCTGCTGTTCGTGCTGTTCCTGGGGAACGTGTGGGTCCCAGACCCAGAGAGGGGTGGGGCGGAAATCCGAGGCAGGCGTCTTGTGAGCCCGTCGGCTTGCTCTCAGGCTCGGTGGTTGAAACAGCACCAGGAGGTAGCTGAACCAGACCTCGAGGGGTCCCCAGGAACCTCCTTTTACAGGTGGAGAAACTGAGGCCCGAGGGGAGGTGTGCACCCGAGTGAAGCCAGCTGCAGAGATCGGGCATTTTCCCGTACACGCGCCAATCCCTACGGCGACCGTGCTTTCTGAACCCACGATCCCCACACTCCGGCTGCGGAACAGTTTCTGGAGGTGGAAGTCATGGCCGAAACCAGCCGAAAGCCAAGTGCGGCCTGTGCTGTACTGCCCCCTTGCTTTGTTCTTTCCCTGCACCCCCCCCCCCCCCGCCAGGCCCTTCTTCCCTGTCTTCCTTCTCTGCCTCTCCATTTCTCTCCTTCTTGCAGGTGAACATTCTGGTTTGAGCTCACCGGCACCTACAGCTCATGGCGCAGACCCTCCCAGCTGCGGGTGGGGGGTTGGGGGTGGGGGTGGGGGTGGGTGGGGGGCAGTTGGCTCGGGAGCAGGGGTGCAGACCCAGGCAGGCTGGCGGGGCTGGGAATACAGGCTTGTGCGTTGAGCGGCGTGGGGTGAGCGGTGTAGGGGGTGCGGGCTCAGCGGGGCCGTCACTGTGCCTGCGCTTCAGGCTCTCAGAGAGCCTTTTGGCCGGGGCCTGTGGCACAGAGGCCAAGAAGGCTGGGTCCAGGAAGGACGGGAAGAGGAGGGCAGCTCCTGCCAGAGCCCGGCCGGCGCCTGGCGATGCCCCGCTCAGACACAAGATGGCACTGTTAAGCTTTGCAAGAAGCTGGGCGCTCTCAGAGCAACTGTGACATTCCTCCCTTCCCAGCTGCACCCTCCTGGAGAGGCTCGCAGGGAGGCAGGAAGAGGGGGAGAGTGGAGGCCTCCTGGACGTTTCCTGGCGCCCACGGCGTGGGGCCCCACTGTCCCCCGGGCGGCCAGGGCTCCCCGAGGCGCAGGAGCCGCTGCTCTCACACCCAGGAGTGGCTGGGGTGGTCCTCAGCTGGGCCCTGCAGCTGGGGCCTTGGGCTTTGTTTCCGAACGGGGCAGGAGCAGGACAAAGAGCCACCGAACACCACCAGCGCGGTCAGGACAAACGGGCTGAGCCCAGTGGTTGGCAGGCCGGGTCTGCCGGGAGGTCCCGCGTCTCTCCCCCTGGTGCGGGCTCAGGGCTGTGGCAGCTAAGGCCCCTCGCAGGGGGTCCTCTGGGCGCCTGGAAAGCCTGGGTCCCCTCCAGTGCTCGAGGACTACCCGCAGGCTCAGACCCCGTCTCTCAAAGGCGTTCCTGGCGTGGGGGGCCCAGTGCCGGAGGCGAGGGTGGCCTCCTTCAGACAGCAGCCCCCTTGGCTGTAAGGACCCACCTGCCTGCCTCCGGGCCAGAGGCAGCGCCCAGCCTGACCAAACTAGGGGCCAGTGGCAGGCAAGCGCTGGGTGCGCTGGGACAGATGGTGGGGCTGGGTGGGCCCCTTGAGACGACCGACCGTGTGACTCAGCGCTGCCTTGACGGGCTTTGGATACACAGGAAGAGCCTGGAGAGCGAGGCGGGCCCAGCCTCAGGAAGTGCTGCCTGGTTGGGGGTGGAGACCTGCCACAGAGGGAGGCCCGGAGCCGGGGTCGGGGGCGGTGTTGGGGGGGCTGCCTGCCAGTCAGCTGCCAGCGAGTGGGCCGTCCACGCGCCCTCGCTGGACCTCGGTACAACCCTCTGCGGAAGGAGCATGGGGCTCGGGTCGAGTTTCAGCTCCTGGCTGCACGATGACCGTGACCTAGAGCGGGTGACAAAACGCCAGAATTCACAGCCTGTGGCCAGGACCAGTGCTGCTTCTGGAAGCTTTTGTCTTAGTGCCTGTGAACGCTCACATGCGCACACACGCGGGCCTGTGGGCGCACAGCTGTGCACAGGTCAGGTTGCGAGGTGTCCGTGCGAGCCCCTGGCCCCCTCGCTCTGGGAGACGAGGCGCCCGGGCGGCCACGGGGTCGGGCCCCATGCGCGCCGGTCAGCCGCCGGGTGGCCTTGCAGCCTGGGCGCGCTGAGCACCGAGCTGTGTGGGGTTTGTGGTGCAAACCGGTGCCCTGACCGCTGCTGCGGTCCAGGGCGTGGCTGTCCTGCCATCTGCTGCTTCGGACAGTCCCGTGTGGCTTCCGTTCTTCAAGGCCAGCCCACCCGCACGCGGCTGCCTAGTGGGAGTGATTTTCTCTGGAAGACTTGCTTGGGCTCCCTCCGGGGGGGGGGGGGTGCAGCGGAGGGGCCTGTTGGACGGAAGAGCCCACAAGGACAGGTGGCCGTTGAGGACCCTGGGGGGGTGGTGCAGAGACCAGCAGGAGAGGAACTGTGGTGGATGGAGGCTGGGGCGCCTCAGGTCAGCCCTCCCTCCCGCTCTGAGTGCCAACTGCCCCCTCTCCGGAAGGTGCCATCGACCCTTTCTGTCGTTGTTCATCGACCGTCCCTGCAAAGGTCTGTATCACTGGCTTGGACAGAGGTGCAGATGCTGTCTTTGTTTTTCGTGCCCTGGTGTCTCAGGATGACGGACGGGGCTGCCAGAGCCCCGTGGGGTCGTGTTGCCCGCTCTTCCCGGTGGCCTGGCTGCCAGTCTGAATTGTGACGTCACCTCGGAGACCCTGCGTGCATCTACAGCCACGCCCACCGCTCGCCTCCTGTCTCCCAGGACTCAGCCAGCCTCCTGAGATGGCCAGCCCTCGTCCCCACCCACGCCGAGGCAGTAGGCGGGCCCAAACGGAGCACTGGGAGGCCGGTGCCCCAGCTCTGGGCGCGTCTGAGCTCTGACCTCGGTTTCCTCACCCGGAGAGCAAAGAGGCCGTGTCCCCTCATCTACAGAACCCCTGCAGCTCCAAAAGTCGCCGTCTGGAGTCAGGCAGGGCAGGCGGCAGAGGCGACTCCTGTGTCCATGTCACTTGGACTGGTTGTCTCCCACCCAGATCCCAGCTTCCTGGTTCCCAGCTTCACCTTGAACCAGACCCTCATTCCTAAGGACTCAATCCGCAACAGCGCTGGTTGCACGATCGGGGTCCCCGCTGGGACCCCTCAGCCCTGTTTCTGATTCGATGGAAACTTTCGACCTTTGGGAGCCTCATGCAGTGACATCCTGGGGTTCCCCTGTTAGTCTTATAACAGCGCCGCTGGACCCACAGTGAGCTGACATCCAGCCCACGTGAGCGCTCGCCAGGCCGCCTACTTCACCTCCGGGCCCCACCGCTCTGTTCCACGCTTTTACGGACGACGTTCGACCTGCGGAGCCCTCACTGTGCGTGCGGACAGGGGAGGAGTGCGTGTCACCCAGGGCGTCTGGGAGGCGCAGGTCAGCTGCGTTGGGACGGCTCCATCTCGCAGACCTTCTCAGAGCCTTGTTGCCGCCAGGAGCCCTGGGCTGGGGCTTCGGAGCCCTGCCCTCCGCCCGCCCGGCCTCTACCTGCCCTGCCCGCAAGCACTAAGCGGTCGCCTTGGAACCGAGGAAACCGCTGAACCGCAGAGACAATTTGTGGCGACTGCCGTCTTCGGGGCGCGTCCGCCGACCTTCAGCAATCCTGTAAATGAGTCAACGCATTCATTTCTCCCACCAACTGTACTTACTTGCGGGCTTCTCACCAGCTACACTCCCCCGCTGCAGAGCGGAGAAGACACAGGCCTGTTTTGGGGGTGCCCGTCCTCGACACCGTGCTGAACAGGCACACGGGAACCCGGGCAGCCGACACCGTCCTGAACCCGGTGCCCGAGTATGGCGCCCGCGTCCCCGACGCGGCGGGAGGGGCTCTACCTTCCTCACTTTCTGCTCCAGGACCTGCGCGCACCGGTCCTCTCCGAGGGGTGAGAGGGTCTGTGGGTCACGTGACCGGGGGTTTTGGAGCTGCGGAAACCGAAGGGCGAACCCGGGGGGAGGCCTCGGTCCACCTCGCTGTCTGGTGGTCGCTCTCTCCAGGCCCCAGGGCCGTGGCTGATTTGGGGGCGAGGACCCGGACCAGGGAGGAGGGGACACTGATTTTGTTTGGAGAGCCAGGAAGAACTCGACGGTGAAGGAGGCAGAGTGCGGTCCTGAAGGGTGAGCGGGTGTGAATTCGGGACAGAGGACAATGGGGTGAAGGGCACAGGCAAGGGAAATGGGGGTTAGGGCTCTCTCTGTGAGGGGCCAGGTCTGGTGGGGAGACGTCTGGGCTGGTCTGGAGGGACGAGAGCCGAGGGCCGGATGCGGCCTATCGGGAAGGGCCTTCCTTGCATCTCAGGGCGGGGAGTCTGTGTTGTAGGCTCTGAATGACGCGGATTTCAAACCAGAGGAGCTGCATGAACTTCCTCCTCTTCTCCTCTGTGTTCCCCCAACAGAGCCACACGGGGCTTGTCGTCCGGGGTCACGCAGTTGGAGGAGGCGTGTTTTTCTGGGGTAGAAGCATGGAGTGACGTGTGACCCATTCCAGGAGGGGCCACCTGCGGGCCTCGGAACGAACAAGCAGCACCGAGCCCGCCGCTGTCTGGGGCGAGCTCCGCCTGCCTGCCGTGACACGGCGTCATTGAGGGGACCTGTCTCAAAGTCCCCGTCAGCCCTTCGGAAAGTCCAACACCAAACGCCCACATGCAATTCCACTCCAAGGTAGGTGCCCCAAGGGCTGGAGCACACGTTTTCACACGGACGCTTGCGGCAGTGCCGCCCACGGCCCCTGGAAGGTGCGATCAACCCAAACGCCCCTCGGCCGGCGGACGGATGAATCAATACGGGCTAGCCACACAACGGAATGCCACCTGGCCGTAAAAGGAAGATGATGAAGCGCTGACACCCGCTGCAACGTGGATGACGCTGGAAACTATGCCGAGTGAAAGAAGCCAGACAAAGACAAGACCTCACGGTCTGTGGTCACGTGTGTAGGGGAGGGCCAGACTAGGTAACCCAGGAGACAGAGCACAGATTGGTGGGCCTGACCAGGAGTGAGGGGAGTGGGGGTGGGGTGACTTCTCGGTGGGAGCGGGGTTGTATTTTGGGGTGATGAAATGTTCTGGAGCGAGAGAGGGTGATGGCCGCACCTTATGAATACGGTCAGTACCATTGGGTTGTACACTTCCGACTGGTTAGTTTCAGGCCACATGCATTTCACAGCCATGGAAAGGGGAGTTCTCGTGACCACCGGCGGGCACTGCCTGTTGGCCTCGTCCCCGCCACGAGGCGGGCACTGCCCCGGGCAGCTCCCCGGAGAGGAGGATTCTTCCCCGTGCCAAGTGGTTCTCCGACGCTGACCTGTCTGACTCTGTAAATCACTTTCCTGAATGCAAGATAGTAAAGGGCAAAAGTTACTCCTTGCCTATTCTTTTAATTGCTGGGATCAATAGGCGCAATTGATTTGAATTGAGAAATAGTCTCCAGGTAACGTTTAGGAAGAATCATTGAGATCAGCACATTGAGAGTGACTGGCTCCCCGCCCCCCGCCCCGGGTGCCCCCCTCCTGAGGGGACTGGCTGCTTCTAGGTTCTGTCCCTGCAGCTGGTTCTGCAGGAGGAGGAAGTGAGGCTAGAGGGACGGCCTCCACGTGGTCACGTGGACAGGCCCTGGCCACTTCTGTGAGCATGAAGTCAGTGGGAGAGTTATGCCCTAAAACTGTGCTGGAGGGCGGGGCTCCGAGGTGCCACCAGGGTCTGATGGGGACAGGAGCCCCTGGGCGGCAAACGGCCCCAGGGGACGCCGGGCCCACCCGCTCTGCTCAGCTCTGTTGCGGGGTGGAGCCGAGGCCTCTTTCTCAAGGACTTTCCTGCTGCGGTGCCTGCAATGCTGGCCTGGCAGGGGACAGTGGCTCTTTCTTTTGGTTTCTGTGTGGGACATCAGACCCGGTGGTGTGGGGCCGCTGCTCGTGCTGGGCTCAGAGCAGTTCCCACGGCTGGGCCCACCTGCCTGCCCCTTCCTGTGCCCACGGGAGGGACAGCTGGTCTCAGAAGGGGAGCGAGTTTCCAGCCGGATACCTGGGGGTGATTGTCGCGGGAGAAATGACTGTGTCGACGGCCCCATCCGACGCTGGTTGGTTGGACAGCTCATCAATAGGATCCGGGACAGGATTGATCTTTTACTTATAATGCAGAGCATTCAATGGATGGCAAAAGTGCTTTTAAAAGGGGCCCATGGAAGACTTTGAAAATATTAATTAGTGCGTGGAAGCATTCTGCAGAGCATTTCATAGTGAAACCGCTCCAGGGGGTTGCTTGCGATGAATTATTAATCAGAATCCCTCTCCACTCGGTCCTCCCCACCCTGATTTCATGGGAGTGGGTGTGGGCTGGGCATCTGTTCCCCTCATTCACTGCTCATTCTGTGCAGGTGGGGAGGCGGGGGCCACCCACTGGGGCCCGTGTGTCTGGATAGAGGACAAGCCCCAACGCCCAGAGCACACGGTGGAGGAGAAAGGCCGCCTTGCATTCGCTTCTTTGCGCTGGGCATGGCTGCGGGGGTGAGTGCGCGGGTCCGTCAGGCTCCAGCCCAGGAGGAGGGACGAGGCTCAGGAAGAGGCAGCTGCGAGAGAAAATTCGAAGGTGTCTCCGCAGACCCCTGACCCCCTACTCCGGCTGCACCACCGGTGGGAGAGACCGCTCTCCGCTTCCCCGCTGATCCCAACTGTGTTTCCCGGGCAACAGCGAGAGGTGACCGCAGCTCACCAAAACGCAGCACCGGCACCGGTGCGTGGCTGGTTCCCGGCTGAGCGTAAAGTGAAGCCTGCTTTCTCCGGGCGTCAGAAGCACAGATTTGCAGAAATATCAACATATTAGTACGGACATTTTGCTTCAAACTTATCGACTAATTTGATCAAGGATCACAGCAATGCTTCAGGGCCGGCACCACGGACCAGGGAGGACCAGGGGGTTAATCTGGTTATTACGAGCACTCCTTCCCCTGGAAGGGAGCCAAAGCGCGCACTGGCACTCGCGGGAAGGCCGGAGTCGGCCCCACCAGCCGGGACGCCCGCGCCTGCCCCTCCCCCACCCTGTTCACACTTTGCATTCATTGGCCTCCCTGTCTCTCCTCTTTGAAAAACATGTGCAGATGTCTTTGCTGGCTGGAAAAGAGTCAAGCGCCGTGTCTGCGGTGCTGGAGATTTTTGCCATTATGGGAACGGAGACAACTGGAGGGCATGGTGCACGTCGCACGTTCATTTGACGGGGCTCCCTGTTTTCGGGGTATGAAAGAAGTGGCCTTTCTTGTGCGAAAGCAAACACGTTGACTGACGGACTTCTTTGTCCTGCAGGTTTTACAAGGGCGACTCGGGCCTACTGGGCCGTACGCATGTGTCCCCCCACAAAAGTTCGAGGTGCCTCGTCGGACTCCTTTGTGTGACCCTCCAGGGAAAACGGCAAACCCTAAGCTGAGCTGGGAGTTTCGTGCTGACAACTTCCGGCAATTATGATGGACGGAGGTCATTAGACTGCTCTGGAAGGGAGGGAAGCGGTCCCATTCCAGCCCTCTGAAACGGCACCAAGACGCCTCTGCCTTTTAGGCAGTCAAGTGCACAAGACAGCTTCCCTGGGACCGTCCCGGGGCGTCACTGGCACTGCGTCCTCCCGAGCTGGCTCAGGAGCCAGGCTGATTAATATTTTAAGCATGTAGGCGACTTCCAGACCTTTGGAAGCGAATTTCTCTTTCCATCTTCCTTTCTGCATGTCTTCCCCTCTGGAGAGAGAGAGAGGGAGAGAGAGCGAGAGAGAGATCCCAGCTAGCTAAAGGAATCTGTAAAATTTCACCTCCCTGGTGTGAGATTATGATTTTATTCACTTGAATTCACCAGAATTAAGCTCAGCTTTAAGAGAGGGAAAAACTTGCTCTGCAAACAGCGAAAGCCGTATCCGACCCAGTCCTGGTGGCATTACAGGGTTTGGCTCCTGGAGCGGGACCTGACCCGCGGCGCCCCCTGCACACGGAGCTCAGAGCTGGACCCCGGGAGGAGCCGGCCCCGCCGCCCGCAGCCTCGTTACCCACCTCACACGCAGACAAAGGAATCTGCGGCGAGCAGTCGCACGTGTGTCGGAGGGCCTGCGAGAGGTGGCGACGTTTTATTTTTATTTATTGTTTGCTGATGATTTACATGCCCCACGCTGCCAAATTGTAAGCAGAAAGAAGCCTGTGTTTGGCTTCTATCAGCTCAGAGAATTAAGGCCATTTTTTTCCCGGACATTTTTTTTTTAACAGCCCCAGCACCTTGGCTGGATTCCAGTTCAGGTAATTACATTCTGTCTTCCTAAATTCCCTTGTAACTCCAATTGGGCAAGCTGCTCTCACTTCCCGCCTCGAAGCTGATGCGCGGGGCGCCCGGCTCCGTCGGGGCGGCATTCCAAGAGCGGGTCCCAAGGTGTTCGGCTGCAAATGCTCCTCCAGCGGCGTCTGCGCGCAGGGCTGGGAGCAAATGGAAGCGGTATTATTTATTGCTCTTCCCCGTCCACAGCTGCCAACCCGCAACTATCTCCGAATGACATTTCCAATGCGAAGGCCAAGGTCATTAGGACGATCAGATACAAGGGTCCATTGTGCTCACCTCCAGAGTTGCCGGGGGATCAGAGAGGGGGAAGCGCGTCCCACCGCGGGAAACCTTCCCTCTTATGTCTCATTTCTCACAACACAGATTTTTATTTTTTGTTTTTGTTTTGTTTTGTTTTGTTTTTTTTGCTATGTCTAGAATAAAATTAAGGAGGATTATTGGCTTTTTTTTTAAGGGCTGAATGGAAATGGGAGAGTTTTCCTTGCAGGAAAAAAAAATGGCACACCCCCCCCTTTTATAAGTCTGAGATTCCGTTCATCTGAATTCGTTCTTCTAATATATATAGAGTGCCTGTTGTGGACTGGACCTTACCAAAAGGCTCTTTGGGCCACATAAGCACTTACTGTTTTTATCCTTTTTCACTGATATTTATTTTAATTGTGGAGATCAACGTGTTTTTTTAAAAACAACGGCAGTCATTCCTACAAAATAGCATCTGTGTGACGAACTGAAGTATGAAACCGCATGCTCGGCTGGTAATGCCTTGTGGAGAGTGCTGAGTTGAGTGAAAATACATTTCCCAAGACGGGCACTGGCGTTGGCCACGGAATGGAAGGCAGACTGTATACACCGGAAGACAAAAAAGGAAAATCTGATGTCTGAAAACCACTTTCATTTTAAAGGTAAACACGCTAGCAAAGCCATCCTTCCCGCAGCCGCCTGCAGAGATTCAGGCAAGCGCAGCCTGTCGTTCGTGGATCCGGGCGTCTCCTGATTCCTGCAAACGAGGAGGCGAAGGTGGCCCGGACGGAGGTTCTGAGCGGCGGCTCCGAGGTGCCGGGCCACGCCGGGAGGAGCAGCCCTCGCCCGGGCCCCTCTGCATCCTCCGTCCCCCCACCCCGGGCACAGACCACCGAGCACAGTGCCTGGCATCTCTCATTTTTATTTTGTTGACTTTCATTTCCCCAGCTCTGCATCATCTGCCGCCGGGTGCCACGAAGCCACGGCGCTATCTGTGGAGGCGGAACGAGCAAAGCCACTCGGAGGGAATCCACGGCCAGGTGTCACGTCAGGTCCCTTCGTCCTGGGCTCGGACAGTGATTTCCTTTCACCCCTTTACCCTCCTGTAGACTCTCGCTGCACCAAGCAGCAAGCGAAGGCAGACATTCAACAACTCAACTCCACCCAGCGAGCTCCTCTGGGCTTGTAACCCGAGTGAATTGCATTTTTGTCTAATTACAGGAAAAACAGCAAATTGGCAAACGTCAGGAAGCGGGTACACCCCCTCTGATTTACAAGGAAGTGTGTAGGATGACTTTATCGCTCAGGAATTCAGTGGAATAAATTTATGGTTAGCAAAATTCGTGCTCTCAGTACGACGCAGGTCCTTTAACGTTTAACGCGCGTCGCCGGGAGGCTGGGCCGGCCTCGCACGGAAATGGCCGTCTACAGCTGCTGGAAATTGAGCTATCCCCAGACGACCGTCAGGGCTGCAGACCAAACTGCTGCAAAGAAACAGTTCTTTACTTTCGGAGCTTGGGGCTGTCCATCCTTGTTTACCCACACGCGCCGTTGTGTGTGTGGGCGGAGGTGGGCGGTGGCCTCCCTTCGAGGGGCAGCCTGGTGATTTCCGATCAGCCCAGGGGCCTGGCTGCCCCCGGTCTACACGGTCACCCTTGGGGATTCACAGCCTCAGCAGCTCCTTCTTTGGCCTTGGTGACAGTTTTCAAAGAATCACGTGATCCACATGGGAAACGTTGGCATTGATGTCGGTGGCAGTACTAACTTGTGTTTGGAAAATTACAGTTTGACGATCTGCTGAAATCATTTGCGTTGTGAGAGGGAAGAGTTTGCCCCATTCAGGCTGTTGGAATAACGGAGGCATCGCCCCAAACTCGACACTGTCTTGCCTTTTCTGGGGCTTCCCAGTCCATCTCTTCCGAGGGCACAGAGCAGGACGCCAGGAACTGGGGAGACCCGTTTTGCCGTTCAGTAAATATTTCCTGAGCACCTACTGGGCACAGAGGTGTGTGAGCGCTGGTCAGCGGGCCCTCTCGTGTCCCCGCGGAGGACCAGTCGTCTCCGGCCAGGCACCCGTTTCGTGCTGAGCTGCCCGTCTCCACACCTGGGGCGGCTCTGCGCCCACCTGCCGAGCTCACAGCCTCTGCCCAGGCGCCTGGTGTAGAGGGATTAACACCAGAGCTCCAGCTCCTGAAATCCAGGTGGGGTCTTGCCTTTATCCAAAGCTTTGAGCCGGGATGTGAGGGTCTGACCTTCAGTGGGTAGCTGGGAACGGGGGCACAGAACCCTAAACCATTTTTGGAACGGGGGCACAGAACCCTAAACCATTTTCGCCTTCTCTGCAGCTTTCTCCCAGAGAAGACACTCACCACAAATTCATCCATGTTAAAGAAATAACTGGACTTTATGAATTTTGTTCCTTCTAGTGAAATTAAGAGATAAAAACTAAGATAAAAATTCAGAGACAAACATAGACAGGCAAGAGGTATAAATAGCTGGAGAACAAGGGAGATTTATCCTGAGCGATTAATTTTTTATCTCTTTTATTTCAGAAATGGTACTGAGCAGGTAGCGTGAGACCCACACTCTTAACCCTCCTTCCCCTCCTTCCCCCGCCTCTTTCCCACCGAGCATTTGGCGAGCACCTACGTGCTCCCAGTGAGATGCTGCCAAGTGCTGGTGTCGCTGGGGTGGAGAAGGGGTCCCTCTGTCTCCATGAGGCCCATGAGGCAGCTCCGCTCACAAACAGCCTCTGGGAAAAGCCTCACCCACCCCCACCTGTGCACAGGTGAGCCGCTGGTGCACCTTTCTGGGGGATGCAGAGCCAGTTGCGACTGGAGACATCTGCGGGGGCCTCCCAAGGTGGTGGCACCTGATTTAGGCCTTGAAGACGGAGTGGGATCTTACTGCAAGGAACCCACATGGGGAGAAGGGCGCTTCCCGATGGAGGTTATGGTGTGGGCTCGGAGGGGCAAGCCTGGGGCGGGCGGGGCGGGGGTGAGCCGTGTCCCCGGGGTCCCCCAGGCTGACGTGCCGCGCAGTCCTCACTGCCGAACCTTTCCACAGCCTCCCTGGGACCCTCAGCGCTCGCCAGTTCTTTGCTCCATTCTGTGGGATCTGTTTCTGCTGATCTGGCCTTGACCACGAAGTGACCTGGACCGCAAAGTGACAGTGATCCGAGATGAAGGGAGGGGCGCCTTGGAGCAGCGGCCCCGGTGGGGCCTGTCGAACCACCGCATCTGGGCCGGGCTCCCTCTGCTGCGTGAGTCACACCTGTGCCCAGACCGGCAGCCGAGGGGAGGCTCTGTCCTTCACCCAAGAGGCCTGCTGGACCTCAGAGGACCACCAGGGAAGCATCTTCCCATCCTGCCACCTTGCGCAAATTTGTGCCTAAACGAGCACACGCGACCCCCTCCTCGGATGTTTGCTCTGCCATTTAATATTTAGCGCGTTTATATTGGGCTTTGCTGGCAGATCTGCGGGAGAGTTTGCTTGACAGCTGAGAAAAAATTATGTCTGCCTTAGTTTGCCTTTATGCCTAAACCATGGGACTTCTTGTTTCTGTGATGAAGTGCAATGCTTTCGCTCTCGTTTATCAGCGAACGTGCAGAGAGCCGTTCCTCGGTGCAGACCTGGTACAATGGGGACCTCCCCAGGGGGCCCGTTGGAAGGTGCTACCTGTTGGGTGCATTCTGGTTTTGCTCCCCAAAATTTCTCCTGAGGCCTGGGGTGCGCCAAGGAAGCAGGGCACCTGGTCCCTGTCTTTGTGGAGCTGACCGTCTGGGGCAGCGGGGGGCCTGAGAAAACCCCACAAATAACTACAGTGAGACATAAGACGCGCTGGGGTTCTAGCACCCACATAGCTGACGAGAAGGGTTGACCATGGGGAGGTCATTCCTGTCGGGGAACTTGGGGACCCACCACCCCAGGGCGGCTCCAGCTTGAGTAATTTCCAGCCTGCAGTTGGGTTTAATCCATTAGCCAACAGAGCCATCCAAGTTCACACCTGTCTGCAGTGCCTTCTGGTGTAGATGTCATGGCCACTTCTGAGAAATCCCAGGGCCGGGTCTGTACTTGTTCGGCTGATAGGCAAGGAGGACGGAGAAAAGCATCCGTTCCGCACACCTGTGCTGGGTGTGGGGCTATGGCAGCCTGGGGCTCTGTGCACCCGCGGAAGTTATGAAATACCCGCTTGTGCCCGGTCTGCAGCGGCAAGCCCCCCGTTTCCAGGATCTGCTGGTCTCAGAGGGGCCCAGTCTGGGTCAGGTGAGCCCTCACTTTCTGGGTGCTGGGCAGTCAGAAACAAGGAGCCGCCCAGCCCCAGGGACTCCGAGACTCGGGGACAGAGCTGGGCAGAGCCGGCCACCTGCGGGGTCCTGCTGCACAGGGTGGTTGGAGCCAGGCTGATTGGGGTGGACTCCTCAGGGTTCCCACTTTGTCCTAAAGAGGGGGGCTGGGCCACAGGACAGCCTTCTTATGGGTTTGCCGAAGTTGTCCTTGGCTCCCGGATGAGAGGTGTTGGACGTGGATGCACCTGAGATAAAGTGAGGGGGTTTCCCCGACGTTTCTGATGGTCTCCTTAAAAGAAGCTCAGGGCGGATGGGCTCCTCCCGAGGGCACAAAGCTGCCATGTGGTCTGGGGAGGTGACCAAATGCCCCTGTGCTGAGGGGAGGTCCCCGCAGAGGAGCTAAGTGCTGGCCCACCTCCGGGTGCCAACACCGGCTGTCCGTGACCAACAGGTGCATCTGTCCTCTCCTCCGCCGAGGTGCTTGGGGGAGCCCCCCCAGGGCTGGGAGGGGAGTGGTGGCTGAACAAGGCTGCTGGGCACAGGCAGGGGAGCGCCCCTGGCCCCTGGCCATCCCCTAGGGTCATGGAATCTCTCCTACGGGGTTTGAGGACAGAGGTGGCATCGTCGTTTCCGCTGGGGACAATTTGGAGAGAAGCGTCCATGTCTTCTGGACCTGGATTTCTGAACCGAGGGCTACAGAACCTAATCTTGGGGCAAGAATTGAATTTGCCTTAGAAAATACCAGTATTTGCAAACAGTGCCTCGGTGGTGCGCAGTGGCCCGAGGTTTGCAGCTGGAATGGGACCTTTTAAAGGAAAGGAAGGTTTTGTACACACAGCATGTGCCTGGGGCCTATTTGCAGCCCAAATAGAGGACGTTCTTTGCTGCTGGAGCTTTCTTTACTTCGCCAAACTGGGTGCCCCTTTTGGGAGGGGGAGCTCATTTTCCAAAGTGCCAACACTTCCCCTCCATCCAGCCACACCCTCTCCCCTGAGGTCTTTGGTGAAATGTGGGTGACCTGGGGATGCCGAGCCCAAGCGCCCAAGGTCACTGGAGAAACGGCAGCTTGCGGTCTTTTCTGTGCATCTCAATCAAGGTCTCTCCAAGGGCGCCCCTGCCTCTCTGGGTCTCAGGAGGAGGCTCCCTGCTAGCCAGGCGCTGGGGCCCTCGGGACCGAAGCTAAGTGGAGACCACTTATCCGTGTAAACACGCGCATCGATTCCGACGGGCCTTACTGTCTCTCGGCGCCGGCGTCCGCGGAGCCCTTGAAAATGTGTTTGCGGCTCCTGCACCCTGCCCCTGAACCCTCATCCCTCCTAGCTCCCTTCCCATCCTCCACAAAGCCACGCAGGGGTGCGCCCCTACCCACCCTGGGGGAAAGGTCCCGGAGCACCCCAGCAGCCACACCCCAAGCCTGTCTGCGCGCCGCCACCTGCCTTCGCTATCGTCCTGGCGGCCATCGGGGTCTTGGTCAGGGAGCGCGCGCTTCCATCGGTTAATTAGAAGCGGGAGTAGGTAGACCCCTGCCCGATGGCTCCCGCTCTGCCCGCCAGGGGCGCCCTCCCCGCCGCCCGCCGGCCCTTTGATCACCCGAGGCCCGGGGCCCAAGACGTGGCGGGCAGGTGGCATCAGCGGGGCGCAGCGTGCTCCAGCGCTCGGGTCCCTGGGCCGCTGCGCGCTCCCCGCCACGCCACACATCAAGGCCCGGCCGGCCGGCGGGCGCCTTCATTAGCGGCCTGAAATTATAATATTATGTTAAAGAACAAAGCTGCTCCACGGAAAAATATGTGCTGCATATCTGACAAAGATAAATTGGATTATTCAAAATATTCCTGATGAAATGTTACATTTTGCAACTAATTATCAATCTGTTTTATCTGCAGACCAGCTGGGCATTTTTGTGCATGCGAGACCTGCCTTCCCAATGATCTTAAGATGTCACGGCAGCATTTACATCTTTTATTTCAAGATTTAAATAACTAGGAAGTAGCTAATGCAATTCACTGCTGAGAAGAAAGGCGAGCTCGTAGTCCCCCTTCCAACACTATCTCCTCCTAATGAACTTCTTTGGACTCTGCGTAATGAGGCTTTATTCAAATAATGTTTAAGGAAGCCTCTGTCAGTGTGATTTCTAAAAAATGGGACCAATGTTTAATACATTTAAAACATCTCTATTCATACGATATTAGCTCAAGCAATGCCCCAAGAAGCACTTGCCAAGGAGACTTTTGTGTTGCTCTTTCTCCTGAACTTGGCCCAAGCTGAGCCCTCTGATGCCCTGACAAGTTCAAGGACGTGCTTCATATTTCTGGAGCGGCTGTGTTGAAGGGACTCCGGGTGGATACAGACCCTCACCGTGGAGAAGATGCCACTTTCTGCTCTTGTCTCCTGTCAACATCTCTCTCCTGCTCTCGCCTGCCTTGGGGATGGGGTCAGTGTCCTGTTCTCACTGTTTCCTGGGCGTTTTACAGCCTCAGGAGCGGAAGGGCAGAATCGGGTGGATTCCAGGCCCGAAACGCTTTCTCGGGCGGCGGGGGCGGCTGGAGCAGGCGTCTACCCATCCCTGTGTTTCCAGTGAACCCACTCGCTTTGTGTGGCACGGGCCCCCTCCGTTTAGGGGAGGAGTAGGCACCTAGCGTGGGAGCAGGAGCGCTTAGCCACCTGCTCCGGGCTTCACCGTGTTACACCTCAGGGGCGAAGGTAAAACCCATCTCCCCTTTGTTGAGCCGTCTTCCCTTCCTCCCTCTCGGAGGCCACTCTTGGCCCCACTGGAGGGAGGAGCCGAGGCTGACCTTCACTCCCACGGTACAGATTAGAAAACTGAGGCTCCAGGCAGGAGGCATTGTGACGGACTCAAAGGCACCCCGAGGGCTGTGCCGGGGGCGTCAGGCTCCAGGCCTCTCCCCGGGGCCACCGACGCGCTCCCCGAGTTCCACGAGACCGGTGAAGGGCGAACTTACAGTTGCCGGGAGGAGCACGGATGGGGGTGTCTGTTGGGGTGTGGCTTCCCCGTCTCAGCTGAGAGGTCTTCAAAACGGGCGACAGGGAGCATGCCAAGCAAAATCAAGCAGCCATTTTCCCACCGTAAGTGACAGAACACACATTCTTCTTGCTCTTCTAATTGATTTCATTGTGACTGCTTTTCCATAAAACTATCCCCCGACAGGTTCTCGGGGCTGTCACGAGGCCGTTTGAAATTTTGCGTGAAGCCCGTCGACACTCGCATTTCTACACCTATCTGCATAACTTCTTTCCCCCTTATTTGGCGTGGTGGGAAAATGTCTTTTGTTCAGGCTGCAAGAGAAAATTCCCCCGATCCACTTTCCGCCTGATTGGACCCCTGGGGATTCTGTTCCGACTCGTCTGTGTCAACGGTCAGGTTGTGAAGACTCAGAGGAACACGCGCTGGACTTTCCCCCGACTGAGCTCTTTGGTGAGCCCGCCCTCCTGTGTTTTCAAGGTGTCTTTCCTCCCGAGATGCTTCTTCTGTGGGAGTCCGAGGTCGTCCGGATGCGGAGGAGCTGGGGCCCCTCGGAGCTCGGAGACCCCACCGGCCATTGGTTGTTCCCGGTCAGCTTTCGGGGTCTTTTGCTCTAAGCGAGTTTTGGGCTTTCAGCCGACGAGGCCGACCTGCCCTCTCTGAATGGAGACTGAACTCTCCGTCTCGGAGATGCCCGTTTACAGAGTAGCAAATGGTGGATGCTGCGTGTTTTTTCTAAAATAATTTCTAAGCTGAAAATGAGATCTTTTGTACTTCGGAACCCATAAAACCATTTTCTTTTTTGCTTCTATACAAGAGTTATCGTGTGTGTGAATTATTTAGCCATCCTAACAGTATGTGTCCTTAGAAGATGTTGGAATTCTCGAGGAAAAGGTGGTCGTGTCTTTCTCATTCACTCAGAAGATGCCTCTGTCCTTCCTCTGTGGCGGCTCGTGCGTCTGGGTCCTCGGTGGGTGGAAAGTTCTCTAAGTCACCTAGAGCAGGGTGGACTGGCAAACCTCCTGTGCAAACGGCCGGGTGGCACGCGCCCGCGGTTTTCCGGCCATCCCGCCTCTGTTCCAACAGCTCCCTTCCGCACGGCAGCTCGGCGGCAGCTGTGGGCAATGTGCTTGCTCTGGACGAGCGTGGCTGGGTTCCAATAAAACTTTATTTATGGGTGCTGAAATTTGGATTCTATGTCGTGTTCACGTGTCATGAAATACTGTTCTTCTTGTTCTTTCCACCACGTACACATGTAACAACCTTCCCGTGTTGGTGGGCCGCACGAAAACAGGCGCTGCCTGAACTTGGCCACGGGCTGCAGCTACTCCCTCTGCTTGAGAGGGAACGTGGGTCCTTCCAGCTGCTCCAACTCCTTCGCTGCCCCTGCAGGGGTGAGTGGACAGGGCTTTGTTACAGACGTGTGTCCGCCTGCAGGGCACCAGGCTCTCTCCTGCTTTCCTCCCTCGGTTTCGCTGAGATGTCATCGACGGCTGAGGCACGCAACACCCTGCCTCGGCACCTGCGTGCATTCTGAGATGATTACCTTAGTCACTCGAGTTAGCTTCCGTCCCCTCATCTCGTTTCCATGCTTCTTTCTGGTGATGGAAACTTTTAAAGTTTGTTCTCTGAGTGACTTTTTAAAAATTTACTTTTTATTTGTTTGTTAGGAAGAGGAGAAGGAGAGGGAGAGAAACATCAGTGTGTGGCTGCCTCTTGTGCGCCCCCTACTGGGGACCTGGCCCACAACCCAGTCATGTGCCCTGACTGGGAATCAAACCGGCGACCTTTTGGTTCGAAGGCCAGCGCTCATCCACTGAGCTACACCAGCCGGGGCTCTTAGCGACTTTTAAATATGCAATACGGTGTTGTTAGCTAGAGCCACCAGGCTGTGCATTACTGCATCCCCAGAACGTTTTCGTCTTATCACCGAAGGTTTGTACCTTTAACCACCCCTATCCACTGGCCCACCCTTCGCCCCTGTCTCCAGCAACTGCCACTCTGTTCTGTTTCTGTGAGTTCATTTTTTTCCAGGTGCCACATGGGAGTGACATCCTGCAGCATTTGTCTCTCTCTGTCTGACTTATTACACTTAGCGCATGCCCGCGAGGTCTATCCATGTTGTCACAGATGGCAGGATTTCCTTCTTTTTTTTGGGGGGGCGCTGAATAATATCCGTATACATGTATAATATTTATATAGGTGTAATAACATTCCTATATGGAACGTTTTCTTTGTCCCTGCATCTGCTGAGGGGCACTTAGGCTGCTTCCGCATCTTGGTCATCGTAACCGAGGCTGCGATGGTCTTCATCGGTGCTCTACTGCAGAACACAGCAGCGCAAGTCACAAGTCGGCGTGAAACAACAGCCGAGTACTTCCGTGCGGTACTGAAGGTCAGGGGTCCAGTGGGCTTGGCTGGGTCCTCGGCTCAGTTCACAGCCAAAATCAAGGTGCCTCTCGGGCAGGCTCAGGGAAGAGCCCAGTTCGGAGCCCACCCACGTCGCGGGAAGGATTTAGTTCCTCGCAGTTGTAGGATTGAGGAGCCTGAGTCCTGGCTGACTCCTGGGGGTGGGGGGGAGGCTGCCCTCAGCCCAGAGACTGTCCATCTCCGCCGGCGTGCAGCCTCTCCACCTCCAACACCAGGGTGCCCAGGGCCCTGCTCGCACCTGCAGCCCTGCTGACGTCCTCGTTTGCTCCCAGCCCGAGAAACCTCTGCGTCTTTCAAGGACTCATCAGATCAGGTCGGGTCCACCCAGGAAAGCTCCTCTATTAAGGTCAGCTGATGCGTGACCTCAATCACGTCTGCAAAATCCCTTCTGCCGGTCGTGTAGCAGAATCGTGAGTCCCACGCACCTTCACAGGCCCACCCACGTGAAAGGGAGGGGCTGATAGGAGGTGGTGGCCAGTGGGGTCCTTGGAATTCCGCCTGTCGCAGGCTGCCAAAGGCCATCATCTGTTAGGGCGACCCCAGTTAGAACTTCAGATTGTTCGGCTTCAGCTAGAGGGAGAGCTTGGAAAAGTCAGAGGGTTCGATGAGTTCTGGGTCTGAACTAGGCAACAGAAGCGGCTCTGCGGACCAGGGGCTCTGCGCAGCTGCTGAGACGGACTGTGGTTTGATAGGGGGAGGGGAAGCTGAGGCAAACGAGAAGGGGGAGGGGGGCAGGGGCAGCGGAAAGGCGGGGCGGGGGGGGGTTTCTGAGAACTTTGTCCACGCCCAGGAGTTAAGAAACAGGGTCTGTGCTGTGGTTTGGTGCGCCCCTTAATTTATTCTCCAGAAAAGGTCACGTACGCCTATCCATGCCGCAAACCCTTACTGAGCACCTACTATGTGCCAGGCCAGCACCAGACCCTGGAAAAGTACAAGTGAAGGGTCGGCCTGGCCACGGCTCGGGCTGGGCTTGTAGGCGGGTGGGCGGCGTCCTGTGGGGCCATAACTCAGGCTCCTTGAACAGCAGCGATGTCTTCTCCCAGGTCAGGGGGCCAGAGCCTGCCGTTCAGGTGTCCGCAAGGCCCCCCGACCGGGGTGGGGGAGGGGCGGTCTGTTCCCTGCCTGGCAGCTGCGCCCCACCAATCCCTGCCTCCATCTTTGCAGGGGACTTTCTCTGTGTATGTCTGTGTCCAGATTTCCTTCCTACAAGGAGAACAGTCATGGGATCGGGGCCCATCCCACTCCAGGTTGACTTTGTCTTAACGTCATTGCACCTGGCAAGACCCTGTCTCCAAAAATGCCCCACATAGAGGTTCGGGGCCGTGGCCACCATCACCACCATCATCATCACCATCATCATCATCATCATCATCATCATCACCATCACCACCACCATTACCATCACACCACCACAAGCAGCCTCTAGTGCTGTGTGAGGTAAGGTAAATGCTATTATTATTTTTTAAAAGTTCATTGATTCCCATTTTTGAGTGAAGTTGAGACTCAGATGAGTGCTGGTCTCCCTTTGCCGCTACCGTAAGGGTTTGCTCTATTCTAAGATCAGTGTGTGTAAGCAGGGCCCTTGTGCAAACATGTGTTCATGTGCTCGAGTGTGCACGTAGCTGTGTGAACACGTGTGCTTGTGGGTGAGCAGGCCTGTGCACACGCATGTGCATGCATGTGCGTGTGCGTTTGTGCATGGATGTGCTCGTGCACGCGTGTACAGGTGAGCATTGGGGGTCTCTGAGGCCTGTGCAAACAGGCTGGACAGCCGCTCTGGTCTGTCTCTGCCTCCGGCTCCCCCTTGGAGGCCCAGGAGCAGCGTGGACCTCACCGTCTCTGTGAGTGTGCTTGGGAAGTAGACGGCGGGCCGGCCTACAGGCCGGCAGACGCCCAGGTGTGCGGGGACTACCCTGACGGCTCTCCTGGGTGCCCTGTGCCCGCCCAGCCAGGCTCTTTGGCTGGCAGCACCTCGAGGTGCCGGCCTCGGCTGCCTCTGGGCCTCCCGGCGGGAGGGCCTGGGAGCCCAGTGTCTGCGGCAGCTCCACCCGTGGGGATCGGGAACCGAGGAACCGCGTGCTGTGGTGGGAGGCCGGAGCGGCGGAGAGGGGCAGTCTCCTGCCTGGTGCCCACGTACATCTCCTGACCAGCCCTGGGCCTCTGGCCCGCCGGCCCGCCTGGCAGCCAGCTGCCCCGGCTTGTTCCAGTGTGGCATCCGTTAGCCACATGTAGCCATTTAAATGTAATCAATTAATTGATTACCTATCAAGCAGCCAAGCTAATCAATCAAAATGAAATGCAGGCATCCGGTTCCTCAGTGGCACTCGCCACATTTCGGGTGCTCGATGGTCACCAGTCATCGGTCCGGCAGCACGGGGGTGGAATATTTTCGTCGCTGCAGAAAGTGCGGCCAGACTTGTTGCTCTGGCGGGCGGTCTCGGAGCGTGTTCCCACGGCCTGGGTCAGATGAACCGCGGCCGCCGAGACTTCGGGGCCCTGCTGGGTTCCTGGGCCCCGTTTCTGGGGCCACCGCAAGGTGAGGGCTCTCACCGGGCCCAGCGGCCTTTCCGGGCAAGGCCGGCTGGTGACTTGCATCTGACTTTGGGGAGAAGACAGGAGAGGGACGGGGAGCTGTCTCTGCGGCTTGTTTCTTTTCCACGTGCCAGCGACGCCGCTGGCTACGTTACACGTGTCAGCAAAACGCAGCAGGTGATAAAGATCTGTGTCGGGCGTCCACGTGCCGGGGGGCCGGAGCCCACGTGTGCCCGCCCCCTGCCTGTCCCACCCCCCCAGTCTCCTCTTCCCGCCGGGAGGTGGGCGTCAGCCGCGTCCCCGTTCACACAAGCAGGGACCTCAGGCTGCAAACGGCACCCAGCCCCTCGTGTCCCGCGGGTAACTGCGCGACTCGACTTTGATGGAATTCGGTCCCCAGAGCCCATTTCCCCAGCAGAGACTTCAGTCTCCTGGTCCCTCGTCTAAGGCACGATTGTAACTCTCGGCAGGCGCTTCCTAACGTCACTCTGGGACGCGTTGCGGTAAAGTGGGGCGGGGTCCCCGGACCCCATTGTCTCCGCAGGACCCCCTTCAGGGTGAACCTCCGTTCCCATCTTTGGAAAGCACTCAGGGCCGCCTGCCGTCCGATGATGCATGGGCTCTCCTCCCCGGAGAACTTGGAAACAGATTCGACAGCAGCGGTGCTGCGACAGCCGCTAATGCAGCTGTAAACACGTCACTTGGGCTTCAAGGAGGAGTCCCGGCGAGGCGGCCATCAGAGTATTTTCTGGAGGGAGGTTTCAGTTTAAAATCCCTGGTCGATCAGTGCTCTGTTCTCGGGAGGAAATGAGAGAAATCACTTGAAAATGGTTGAAAAATAGAACGCTCCCCCGAATCCTCTTGGCTGCTGCAGGCGTTCCGGGGCCCAAATGCGGGGTCGGCTGAGTGCTGGACACGGTCCCACTCTCTGGCCTCCCTGGGCGCCTCCGCCCCACCACGCCCTGTGAGAGAGGACGAGCTGGCTGCTTTCGGGATGACCGATGGTGGTCGCTGTGGCCTGTTAGGGCCCTGAGAATCACGTGGCAAGCGTCGGGGCGGGGTGGGGGAAAGACCCCTGCTTCAGGGAGTCCTTGGAAAAAGAAAACAAGCTCGGCTCGTGCTAAGAGATCAGCTTGCACCCGATTTGATTTAAATGCTCACCCAATGAAATGATCGTAGGCAGAAGAATCAATTTCCCGGAAGTCTCAGATGTACACTGGAACCCTTAGAGTTGAACGACATCTAGGTAGAGTTAAATAATTGAGCTTGTTCCCTTAACGTGACACAAATGTGTCGCACGCTAGAAATCAGCCCCATGGTGGGGCGGCTCCCCAGGGTGGCAAGGGAGCCAGCCCTGCCCACGGGGGCCAGGAGCACCCCAGCCCATTGAGAACAGCAGGCGTGGCTCGAGACCACGCCTGCCAGAAGGGTCGGGACAGGGTGGCCCTGCGCCCCAGGCATCTTTCTTCCCAGAATAAACTGGGAGAGGCAGAGATCAAATCCATGCCAGAACCGGAGACTCCGGGAGTTGCCTGCGTTGCCATCAGGGGAAGGAAGTAAAGGACTTGCCACTCGAGTGTGGCATTTGGGAGACCTGGAGGACCGCCTGGGGACACCGTGGTCTGGAAAGGAGCAGAAACAGAGGAAGGCCGCGCCTCCTGACCTCCCCGCCGTCTGTTCCTGACTTTCGTCTGCTGCTTGGGGTGACCCGGGATCCACGACTTGTCAGAGCCTCACGGTGGCATCCGTGAGGCGGGACTTCGTCCGCCCCCGTGACTGTCCGTTCTGACTGTCCTGGGCCCCGGGCACAGCAACAAGCAGGGCAGACAGAGCCCCGCCTCCCCGAACTCGAGGTTCTGCAGGTGGAGGCAGCCAGGCCTGAGCCAGCCAAAGTTTCCAGAAGCGTCGGTGGCGGGAAGGGCTGGAGGGAAGGAGTGCTCACCACAGCCAAGTGCGGGCTTCTGCTGCGGTAGTTCCAGTGCGCTGGTGATTCCTGTCCGTGTTGCCAATGGCACTGCCCTCGTGGCGGCAGGCCGGGGAGGGGAAAGAGAAGGGAAGCGAGAGATTAGAACAAAGCGGGGAGGTGGGAACACGAGGGCGGTGGGGGCAGAGGGGCTCTGCGTGCGAACCACCAGGGCGCAGGCGCATCGCCCGCCTTCCTTTCCACGGGAGTCTGACCTCAGCCCCGCCGCCGACCCCGGCCCAGCGCCCTGGGGGCCGGCATCAAGGACACGCTCGGGGGCCAGAGATGGGGCTCGGACGCCCTGGCCCTCGTGGCCCCTCCAGTCCCCTTGCTCTGCCCGGGGGAGCGTGCGAGAGTGCGAGCAGGCTGGACTCTGCGCGTCCCTTTCGCCTGCGAGGGGCGGGAGGGACGTGTGTGCTGGTCATTCACGCCTTGGCGCTGCTGCAGCCGGGGGCAGGAGGACCCCACGGGAGAGAGAACAGCGGGTGGGCTCGGGTTTGGGACTCGGCCCTGGGGTCATCTGCCCTGAAGCCCCGGGGCCAAGGCATCTGGACGGCTCCCCTGGCCTCCTTGTTTTGGGGTCCGTTCCTCTCCGGAGTGTATTTAACAGCCGGACGTTGGCCTCGCCAGTTCCGAGCACTCGGGCCCCGGAACGCACGCAGGCCCCGGTAACCGGGTGTGGGGATGACGAGACGGGCGTAGATTGGGAAGATAGAAAGCAGATGAGGGTTACTTGGGGGTGAAATGTGGTTTTCGATGCTTACAATTGCGGCTGTGAAACCCAAGCTCCCCCTGAGTCTCAACGGCCTCTATTTGTTTGCTTATTTTGGCCGCTCTCCCTGCTGTTGGGGATCCCCTCGCCCTCCCTGCAGCGGGGCCAAATGACACACGTTTAATCTGCAGCCATGAATCTCAGGTCCTAGGGCCGCGCTGTCCCCAGCCAGCTGCGTGACCTCCACAGGCCACTCAGTCCTCTGGCACTCTCCCTTCGCTCGTCTTAGAGGCAGGGCGTCGTTCCCGACAGCGGAATTCTGTGATTTCATGGGAACTCGCTTTGTTTAGAGAATGCGGTTAACGCAGAGTGGGATCGGGGGGTGCCGTCCCCCAGGGTCGGCGTGCAGGGGCAGGCGCCCAGCCGGTTAATTTTTACACATTCTCTCTCTGCAGGGAAGTGCCTGGGACACACCTCGGCCCAGCTGGCTCTCAAGCCCGCATTTAATTCATGCCTTTACTCCGGCAGGTCCTGGCAACACGTGGCCGCACCTCCCTCTTTCAACGAAACCTCGGTGTGAAGAGCAGTCCGCTCCCCAAAGAAGGCACGACCTCTGGGGGGTTAACCGTTACCAAACGGCCCCCCAGGAAGATGGATTAGCGGACCCACGGGCGGCGAGAAGCATCCTGTCGTCCGGGCACCGGTTTTGGCCTTTTTCCAGCGAGAACGAGCAGTAAATAAATGAAGAAGCGCATCGGGCTGGGGCGCTGACATCCAAGTGTGGGGAAGGAGATGTTCGTACGTGGAGAGCCGCACAAGAGTTTTTAATAAATGCTTTTGTGACGGGTTTTATACTAAATCACTTCCTGGCGTTTCGACTAAAGCCCACAGCTCAGATAATGGATCTGATGCTCCTACACGCACGTTCGCTGGCTTGACAAATGCTCAGCCCCGAGGACCCCCGTCCCCCCACTCCCAGAGACCGGGTCCCTCCGGGCTGGGAGAGGACGGGGTGTGGGTCCCACTGATGGGGGCGCGGGGGCGGCCCGTGTTTGCGGCCCGACCGGGGGACGTCCACTCCGCGGTGGGGATGACTTTGTGATGGTTCTGTTGTTCGGGGGGAATGCTTCCTCCAGAAAGCGGGCAGCAGCGAGCCTGAGAGGGGGCCCAAGGGCTCACAAGGCAGCGCGCGGCCATTTCGGGGAAAGTGCCACGCATTTCCCCTCTTCGCTGTGCGGCCCCCTCCCCCGGCCAGCAGACAGGGGGTCCTGCTTGTTGACCACAAGCCCGGGCTCAGGGACAGTCTCTTGCCCCCGGGGGACTGACTCTCTCTCTCTCTCTGGGCTATTTCCTCCCCTCCTTCTTCCCTTCCAACTCCTCCCCTGCCGCCTGCTCCTGGAAGCTGCCCCGCCCTTTGCTGCGGGTCCAGAGGGGCCCTCCCTGTCTCCGCACCCATGCGCGTCTCCTAAGGACCTCCGCTTGTGCTCCTCAAGGCGTTTCTCCTCACGGGAGGGTCTGCCGTCAGCAGAGGGCACCATGCGGTGGGCCCCCGACGTTCGGCCCCTGTACAAGAGTCTCCGGGGCAGGCTGGCGAAGCCGCCTTTCCTGGCACCTTCTCTGGTGCCGGCTCCCAGGAGGCCCCCCGGGGCTGCCTTCGGGGTGAAAGGGGGGTGCGTGGGAAAGGGGAGAGAGCGCGCTGTGCGTCACCTCTGGGACCTCGAATCAGGGAGAACGCCTTGTCTCACTTCTCATTGTTATTTCACGTGGGCCGAGGGGTTTTCAGAAACGGGAGGTGACCTCCCTGCTGATCTCGGAGGGTAATAAATGAAACTGTCCTTCGGAAAGAAATTAAAAAGCCTTGACAAGGATAATTGCTGTTACTGCCGCTCTGGACGCAGTTCTGCTGACTGATGAGTTCAGAAAATGTGCGTGTGAAACAACAGGAGATCACGGGACGAGCGGCCCGCAGGCCGGGCGGTGGGTGGCGCACCCAGGACAGGGAAGGCGGCTGCTGGTGGGAGAGGTGGCCTCTGTGGGCGGGTGGGACGGACGGCAGCTCCCCAGAGAAGCCGGGCCGGCCCTGGGGTCGCAGCCCCGGGGTCCCCGGGGCCGGGCGAGGAGTCCGCGCCCCGGAGTGAGCGCCAGCCCTGTCCAGCCCTGATTCCCCCTCTCCCGTTTTACAGCCTCGAGCTCCCCGGTGAGTCGTCCTTGGCAGGTTTCCCGAGATATCAAATTCCAGGAGAGAAAACACACAGGTCATGTGTAAGGAACAGAGCCCTGCGCTGGAAACGACTTTGTCAGGTGTCTGGGAAACAGCTCCGCCTTCAGCTACGAGTTAATCAGACAGACAGCCGCACTCGGAACACGCCGGGCCCCGCGCGGCCCCCCACGCCGCCCCGCTCACCTCGGGCAGGTCTCGCCCCCTCTCGGGGGCTGCTGCGCTCCCATCTCACTAATGAGGGGCTTGGATCAGCCGGGCTGGCTCCTTCCAGGGCTGAGGGGGTGTAAGTCCACCCTCCTGCTGTCCGTTCCCAGCCGCCACCCCCTCCAGCTGGCATTCCTAATGCCACGGAAAACACACGGAAAATACCCAGCCGGCTGTGTGGCTGCAAAACCGCCTTTCATGTGCTTGCCTCTTACTCTGACCTGTTCCTTCCCATCGTAGAAACAGGCGAGGTGAGCGCTTTCAAATGTGAGGGACGGAGGGCAGGGACTCTCGGGGCAGGTGCCTCGGAGCCGGGGTCTGACCCAGAGACCGTGGGGCGGTTTCCACGAGTGCGCGCCGCCGCCGCGACGTGCCCTGGGCACGGACGCGCGGGGCCCCGGGGAGATGCGGGGTCCTCGGTGGGCAGGTGTGAGGTGTCAGGAGGGCTTTGACTCTGAGCCTCCGTGTTGTCGTCCGTTTGGGGCGGGGGGACGGTCCCTGTCCAGGCTTGTGAGGAGCAGCAGGCGAGGTCATCTGCGCGGCCCCCACAAGCACGGCCCCCGGCGTTGCTGGCGCTCGGTGGGAGTTGTGCGAGCATCAGGCGGTGTTAGGATGACCGTCGTCACCGCAGGTCAGCTGGGCGGCGCGCCGATCTTCTCCAGACAGGAAGGTCTGATTTCAAGGCCTGGTCGCCGGGTTCTCCTGGGTGACTTTGGCATGGAGGTGTGGTCCAGAAGGGGCCAAGGCTACCTGCGGGAGGCAGCCAGGAGGTGGCAGGAGGGACGGATGACGCTCCACCTGCAGGGCATTTAGTCTGGGGACAGGCTGGGCTCGTCTCTGCTGGGTTGAGTCCGCCATGTTTCAACGTCGGAGGCCCATGGGCACCAAGAGCACCAAGGACAAGACAAACTCGCCCATCGCTGGGCGACCCAGGCGCTCACCGACACCCACGGGGGCCTTGCGGCTCCTGCGTGCGTCTCCCCGGGGGCTGCGGAGGCCTTGTAAGGGACGCTCTGTGCGGGGCCTCGCCCTCTCCCATCAGCTCCCTGGGTGGGGACTGGGCTGGCCCCTGCGGTCCTCGGGCTGTTCGCTGACCGAGTGTGGGGTGTGCACTGCCACTCCGGGGGACACTCCACCCAGTGCATCTCTTCCTGAAGTGGGGGCCCAGCAGTCTTCCCAGTGCCCTTCCCAGCGTGGCCACACCAGCCCCATTCTCCCAGAGTCTACAGGCCCCTGGGAGAGGGGGGCCTCTGACGCTGGGACCAAAGCGTCACCCCTGTCTGCACAGCCCTCTGTGTGACCCGCCCCGACACTGCCCACGTGCAGTGCTGGCTAGCAGCCGTGTTTCCGAACGGCGGCGTTGCGGTGCAGTTTGCATCCCACAGACGCGTCCCTTTCGGCGCGCACGTCACCGACTTCTCGTGACTTCGAGGATTTGCTCAGCCACCATCACAATCCACTGAGGGCTCTTCCATCAGCCCCGAGGGATCCCTCACGCCCAGCGGCTGTCTGCCCGGCCTGGGCAACCCCTCCCCTGATCCCTGTCTCTGGAGATTTGCCTTCGCGGGGCGTCTGGAGCCCGTGGTGGGGCCAGGCGTCGCAGCGTCCCAGCAGCCGCAGCCCTGACAGCCCCCGCTCCCGGCTCCTGGCAGGGAATGACTGAGTTTGCGGCTGGGATGTTGCTGCTGTAGCCCACCGGCCGCCCCGGCCCCGGCCCCCTACCCCGCCCCCACACCCTGGCCCAGAGCTGTCCTCCCCTTCACGTGTCCTTGTCATTCCAGACCTTACCATGGGGGCTTGGGTTCGGTGATGAGCCCCCAACGCCTTCTCCTTCCCGCCCTCTCGCCCTGCTCCGGTTACTCTTGTTTCCTGTTTCCTCCAGCAGCGTGTGGGCCCCGAGAGGGCGTGGTCTGCCTGTCCTGCTTGTTCCTGCACTTCCAGGACCGGGGACTTCGTGCGACGCTCAGGGTCGCAGGCATGGCGGTTCCCACCGGCCCACTCTGCCCTCATCCTCCCCTGACGCTAAAGAAAACAATCCTCATTTCTAGAAATGTTTTGTTTTACCAATTCACCCCAGATTAAAGGTTTTTTAAAAAAACCATTGTTCACGAATTCCACTTAAATCCAGTCCAAACTGTAACTCTAGCCCTAACCCTAAAGTCTAAAAGATACATGGGAATGTTCTTCCTGGCGTATTTTTATTCTGGAAAGTCGCTTTGGCTTGTCTTCATACATGATGCGAGGACAAATGCACTAAGAGCAGCCAGTGGGTTCCTCTTCGGTCGGTGGACACATTTAGGGGCCCAGAGCTAAAGGGAGGGGGAGGTGGTATCACCACCCGACTGGGTGGGTCAGGTAGTGGGGTGGCGGTCTGTGGCTTGCAACGCTTTGCGCATCTGCCCCTGCGTGATGACGGGTGGAGGGCGGGGGTGACTGTTTCTCTGCGGAGGGAAAGGAAAAGCCCCCCCCCCGTCCATTCCTGCTGGGGCGTGTTAAGCGGCCGTGGCCCTGGGGGCCCATAGGTCAGCAGTTCCTGCCACCACCCGGCAAGCACAGCCCGTGGCTACCCGGCCCACAGCCCAGCCATGCAGCAGAGGTGGGGGGCTCCGGGGGGGATAGAAAGGCGCATCACCTTGGCAGCCCAGGGCCCACTTAACTCTGTGGGCTTGTATTTGGGGAAGAGTCAAGGACAAACAGGTGCGCGGCCCTTGCTGCGCAGCGGCCAGGGTGCACCGTGGGGCCTTCGGCTCAGCGTTTGCGGGGGGTGTTTTCCATCAGCGGGGAGAACGGAGAAGCCTTTCCTCAGTATTGCGAGCAGCGCAGGTGAACACGGCAGCTTCTCCCAAGCCAGCCCTGCCTGTATAGCATGTGGCCCCGAGAAATGAAAATGCGTCTCTCTGTGGCCAGCGCTACGCTGCCACAGGGCACCCCCATTTGGCGTGTTGCTCCGGTTTTAGCACGGTGGCCCACCCACCCCCTCTAGCACCCCACGTGCGGGTCTCCCGTGGTGGGTCAGGGACAAGTGCTGCTTCATGCACATCCAGGAGGGGTGGAGGGAGCACGAGTGTCCTCAGTGTGCACTTGAATTCCAGGGGCTACCAGTGAGTGCACGACCTGCTTTGGGTCCCCATCGGAAGTGTCCTGAGGAGGTGCCATCTGCGCTGTGCAGGAGGCGACCCGTGTGATTCAGACAGACCCTGAGACGCCGGGCAGACGCCTCTCCTCAGCTGGGCACGGCCGGTGTGCAGCCAGCCCCGGGAAGCGGGGTCCAGATGGCAACCCCGGCAGAGCACTGGAAAGCACAGAGATGCTGAGTCTGACTTCCAGGGAGGGGAAGAGATGTGGCCACACGGGGGAACGCCAGTGCAGGGGAGTTAGGGGCTCACGGCCCTTCTCTGCAGCCCTGACATCGCCTCTCCGCCGGCCGGTCCTCTCAGGGGAGGCAGGTCCGGGCGCAAAGGCAGGAGTGGGCAGGAGGCTCCCAAAGGTTCGTCCTGCTCTGCCTCCCCAGCTACTGCTCTGCGCAGGGGTGCTGCCCCCAGATGGGGCCCCGGGCTCCAGCAGCGCCCAGCTCTCCCCAGGGACGCAAGCAGGTTCCGCTGTGCGTCCTCAACAATAACGCCTTTGATGCACTCACCAGAAGGCCTCCCACGCACCCACGGAGCGGAGGTACCCACATGCTGCAGACGCCGCCGTGATCGCCGAGGAGGTGTGGGGTTACGGGAGGCCACCCTGAGCCGACATGAGCAACAGGTGGGTGCCTGTTGGGTTTCCGCCGAGCCCTTTCGGTCAGCGAAGGCTGCCCGGAGAGCCCAGGGCGGAGTCTTTGCTGACACTGTTACCAATTAGCTTCCTCCCGCTTTTCGGCTCCTGGAGCGACGGGGCTCACCTTGTCTCGATGTTTTTAGTAACGCTCGTCGGCTGGTGGGGCGCCTGCTGGGACCCTGCCAACTGATCTTAACAAGCCCACTTAGGGCCGGGTTCCCCACTGCTTTCTCGGGCTCGGAACTCCTTCACCAAAGGCAGGTCTCCCAGGAGAACCTGGAGAAAGGGCCTCGTTATGAATATTTTGATGTTAGAAGTGTTTGGCGTGCGAGTTGGTTGCAAAGCCGCCCGCGTGCTCGGAAGAACAGGATGGGCCTTGGGCGAACTCGGAGGAGGGTGGGAGTCTGAACCTGCTCCCTTCCCTTTTATCCTGGCCTCTTCTTTCTCTCGCCGACCCTCGGGACCCCCGGCTCCAGCCGCCCGCCGCTCCCCGCCACGTCCCCACCGAAGTTTCTCGCGCTAATTGGTGATTAGGCCCGAATGCATGGTGATTGTTGGCTCGTTTCCTCTCCTGGATGACTTTCCCTTCCTTTTTGTATTAGTTACAACCTTTCATGTCTTAACAAGAGGGGTGACTCGTGTGAGATGCCAGGTGGGCGAGCTCTGAACTGCAGGTGCCCCTCCCGAACGGTATGCCGGGGACACGGCGGCCGGATGGAGCTGTGCCTGGCGGAGCGTCGGCTTCCGCTGGGGCACCAGGGCTGCCGGGTGGGCATGGCTGTGGGGTGCAGGAGGGGAGGGTCTCTGGATGCTTGGGGGCTCCGTGGGGGACCGAGGGCGAGGCCCCCGTGGGTTGCAGGGGGCCCGGCATACCTGCTCGCACAGACCCCCTCTTGGCCGTTAAGTGGGTGGAGGGGGTGCGGTGAGAGGCACCGCCACCAGGAAATTCAGGAAGCTGAAGGGTAAGCGGCTTATGGCAGGAGACTCGGGAGCAGGACGTGAGGACAAGCGACGCCCACGAATTGACTGTGGGCGGACTCCGAGGTCAGATCCATTTCCACCTTCCCTGACTCCCGGGCACGGAGAGAAGCTGCGTGGAGAAAGACCACCGTTCTTTGGAGGGAGGGGTGTTGTTCTCCAGGGTCCTCGCCGCCAGGGGGACCTTGCGGCGCAGACGGGAATGTTCTATGTCGGCGACACCCGCGAGGGTAGGTGCTCACGCCCTTGGCCACTGAGCACGTGAGGCACTGAATGTATCGTTTCATAAACTCTTAGGTGCCTGAGACTGAAATCTGAATACCCACAGGTGACCCTCGGCTGCTGCTGCTGCTGTGGACAGCGCCAGCTCGGGCCGGGGGTGTGCAGGTGGTAGTCGGGGTGGGGGGGCAGGGGGGAGCGGCAGAGGGAAGCGCCGAGAGGCAGGGGACCGGGAGCCACAGGAGGAATGCGAGGACATTCTAAGGCCTGTCCCTGGAGGTGACAGGAAGCCACGGAAGGGTCTCAGCAGCAGCTGAGTGAGGCTCTCAGATTGGCCCCCGGAAAGACTGCCCTTCTGGGGTCCGTGTGAGACGGGGCGGGAAAATGGCGGAGGCGGCAGGAGGTGACTGATGCCCCCAGGCCGGGCGTGTCCAGTGGCGT
This sequence comes from Glossophaga mutica, assembly GCA_039655065.1. Lineage (NCBI taxonomy): Eukaryota > Metazoa > Chordata > Mammalia > Chiroptera > Phyllostomidae > Glossophaga > Glossophaga mutica. Next base: position 175,382,531 of record CM077307.1, read on the forward strand.
GTCACTGGGGGGACGCTCCCCGTCGGGAGCCGCAGCACGCACTCCGCGCAGTGGCCGCCGCACCTGCAGAAACTGTCCCAAAGGGAAAGTTGCCCGGGCATTGTGATCAAGCTGTGGGTCCTTGAGAGGGAGGCAGACAGGCATCCTGGGAGGGGCGGGCTCGGGCCCCGAGGTGAGTTCTAGCCGCCTGGGCAAAGGGAGACTCAGGCCCCTCCCTCTGGGCAGGCCTGGCCCTCCCAGCTGGAGCTCTATCCAGGAAGGCAGGGCGACCCTGGAGGAGACCCCTCAAAGAGTAGGGGAAGGTGACTGGGCCTGGGGCAGTGACAACTGTCAGGCGTCTCTTCCTGCCCAGGCGGAGCGGCCCTGTCCTGTGGGCACCGGCCAGGCCAGGCCGGGAGGGAAGGGGAGGCCTCTGGGGAGCAGAGAGGGCGCCGGCCGCGCACACGGGACGGGAAGAGCGGCCCTGATGGGCTGCGTGCGGGGTAGGCAAGAGCTCACGTGGGCACCGCGCTGGTGCAGCCGCCGTTCATTTCACACTTGATCTTCGCCGCTGAAAGGCGGAGGGGCGGTTCTCACTATTCATCTGAAACCTTGGCTCTTGTTTTTTAAAGGACACGTTCCCCGAGCTGCACAGACCAGGCGTGCGGTTCGAACTGTGCCGTTGCTGCTCCGGGCGCGTGGCCCTGGACAGCGGGGGACAGAGAGGGCTGTTTGCAGCAGCTCCGCCGGCTGTCGACGACGTCCAGAGAGAACCCGAGGGACTCGAGCACTGTCCAGAGGAGGTCAACAGGGGCAAAAGCAGGTTGTAAAACGGATGGAGAGTAGCATCACGTATCTGTTCGAAAGCGGTGTACGTATCCGTGAAACATCAGGATAATGTACCGAAAATCGTGGTTACTCTAGGGGGTAGAATTAATTAGAGGTGCTTGAAAAATTTTTTCTGTCTCTGCATTTTCATGACTTTTCTCCAAAAACATGTTTTGCTTTGAAAGTAAAAACAAAATCTTTTTTTTTTTTTTTTTCAAGGGCTGGCCAGAGGGGCCGGGGCCAGGGAGGCGGGGCGGGTTCTGCTCTGGGACTGGGCTCCATCTCCCTGCAGCCACGGCGCTGGAAGTTTTTAAGGCGTGAAAACATAGAAGGCTCTTTCCGGTGAATCCTTTGTCCTCAGTCCAAAAAGCGTTTTCCTCCTCAGTCTGATAGCCCCCGGCCGTGAGCTGGCCCAGTGTGGGGCCCTGATGGCGTGTGTCTCTGTGAACAAACGGTGACATCGAGACTCCTGCGTACCTGGCCGGGAAAGGCAGCGTGGGTGCTGAGCCCCGGGGCCTCCTGGTGACCGAGACACGGCTGACACGGGACTGCCCACCCCGTCAGGGCACCGGGTTCCCGCTCCCCGCGGTCCCGACCGTCAGTGCCCACAGGAAGTGGCGAAGGGTGTGCGTCATCGGCACCCTGGCCCGCTACAAACGGTGTTCGTCTCCAGGCAGACGCTGGGCTGCAATGCTGGGCTTTGCAGATGGGACTGTTAGATGATTTTTAGTTGGACTCTGCTCCCTTTCAGCACGCTTACTGGGTGGCCCTCGACTGGAGAGAAACAATTCCTTCCACGCGTGGGTGTTTCTGGCAGGGTCGACTCCCAGGCCCAGGTGGGCAGCCAGACCCGGGCTCGCCCTCGCCGGTGGCCCTCCCAGAACCACTGTGGGAGGCCCCGTGGACCCGTCAAAAGGGAACGTCACTGAAAAATACATTACACGTGCCTTTTGGCACTGCCTTCCAGGCCTGATGAAATTTCTTCAGTTTCTCTAGGGGCCTCTCCGACTGCCAGAGGTTCCTGGGGAGGAAATAGCATCTCCATTTTGCAGCCGAGGGGACAGACTCGGAGAAATGAGAGGACCGTCCATGTCCATCCGGGCAGGGAACGGTGCGGCTGGGACCCGAGGCTGGCGCCGAGGCGGGAGGGACACCTGGCGCGTTCGATGGGTCGGCCCTGTGTTGGTGACGCCTGGTGGCAACACGGCGCTGTGTTCTGCTTGTGTCCCAGGTGACCGCTGCTCCTGCCCCGCGCCCACCGCTGCTTCTGCGTATTTGGGGTGTTTCTAAGTTAGACCCCCTCTCGGGTGACCCCAACAGCTGTTTCCAAACCTCCAGACACGTCCTTCCTCCCAGACATGTGACGGGAGGAAGCACGGCCATTTCATGCCTCATCCGAAAGTTCTGGTGTTAGACGTGGGCTGTTTTCCTCATCTGGGCTGAGGTCACATTTTTCTGGGTTGGGAGATGTGTGTTTTTCTTGTGACAAAACCGTCTGTCATTTAAAACCTGTCTACTGGTGTCGGCTGAGCGGAGACCAGCACACACACACCCCTCCCGGGGGTCTGCGCCCCGTCGGGGAACGGCGGCCCCTTCACCCGCCCGGGGGTTAGGCTGGTGCTTCTGTGCCTCTTACGAATTATTTGGACTTTATCTTTAATATATATTCAGAAGCTGATCTTTTCATGAATTCCGAAAAGGCGTGTACCGTCCAGACTCCGTTTGTGAGGTTTCAGTGCGTCAAACACTGGGCTTCGCTGCGGCAGGGCGGTCCAGGGTCCTTGGGGGAATGTTTGTCATTGGGGCTGCAGTAGGTCTTGATGGTTAGTGTTTTTTGTTTTTTCTGAGAGTCTAATTTCTTTTAGAATTATAGAGTTTTGGAACCAGGGGGACGGGAGGGGAGTGCTTCAAAGCACGGCCCAAGAAGGTGGCATTTTCTGTGGCTGGCACCACGCCGCATTAACGTGTGTCTGCGAGAAATGCCGTTAGGATGAAAACCTCTGCAGAGACGGAGAGTCGGGCGAGGAAGGAAGGGGTGGGGCAGGGCATCGGTCGGGCCCGTTGGGAAATGGGTGGTGGTTTCTGCAGACATCAGCTGGCCTGGGGGAGCAGGGAGCGCGGCCTGTGCATCCGGGAGTATCTGTGCGTGTCTGGACGCTTCCAGGACCCTGATTCCAGGCAGAGAGTCGCACGGAGAGCCTGTCTTCTGGACGAGTGTGGAAGCCGCCAAGCAGCGCTGGGCTGGGTCCCCGCAGCTGGGCCCGGCCCCGTCTCGTTCCGGTTGTCGGTGACACTGGGCTTGTGCTCACGGTGACGTGCCGTCGCTGGCCCTGAGGCAACATGGCGGTCCGGCGGTCCTCCCCCCCTCCCCCCCGAGGCCAGGCCATTCCGTGGGCCCCTCGGGCTCTGCCGCGGCCCCTCCTCTTTCCCTTCCTCCTCCGTCTCCCCACCCCGTCTCGCTGAAGGCTGTTCCTTTCTCGTTTTGATATATTCAGAGAGGAAAGCAGTGGTATTTTCTAAGAGCGGGGCTGCTGACGTACCTGCTGATGGCAGGAATCAAATCCATCTCCCAAAGCTGCCTTCTCTGCAGGGTGGGCTTTCGATACTTGGAACCACAAAGCAGCCGTGTTTTGAGGGGGTTAACTAAGATTAATGAGGAAGGAACCTGAAGCCATAAAGGACCAGCGCTCCCAATCAATGGCTGAATAAATTTAGTGCGCATTCCATCTGCGGTTTCTTTGGCATAAACATCCGGACGCCAATGCCGAAAGGTTTTGCCTTTTTATGCTTCTAAATAACATACTAAGACAAGAACAGTGTGTACTTTCAATTTAACGGCGCTTTATTTAAGGTTTATACTGCAGTCGATGTATCGATCAAGAGGAATTTGCGGAATACGGAGGCGCGTTTAATAAGAGCCAGATAGAGCGCTGTAAGCCTCCGATTCCCAGGCCCTTAACAATCGTGAACTGCAGCTTCAGCATCTTATTTCAGAGAGAAAACAAGCAAAGGAAAAGAACTTGTAATAGAGTAGTGGAGGCAGGGCGGTGGGAGCCTGAAACCCACCCAGTGCCCAGTCGTGGACTCAAGGACACTCTCCGCGGGTGAGCCTTGGAAATAACTTCCAGAAAGCACCTGTGGGCATTCGCTTCCTAGAGCGTGCGCGTGTAAGCCGCACCCGTAACCACTGGGGGTCGGGGGGTGGGGGCTGGGGGGGTGATGCGGAGGCTCTGCCCACTTCGTTTCTGAGCCTATCTCTCTTTAATCTCCCCAAGGTTAGCCTGAAGTGGCCACTTCCTGGTCGACATTTGAATAACAAGTCTGATGAAGCCCCTTAACTGCCTGCAATTACAGGTGCCAAGTGGGGGTGCAGAAAAGAGAGGCCTTTTCCATGTGTGAATGGTTTCACAGCCCAATGTCATCATCAGCTTCGAGAAATTGAACTTGCGGAAAGTTTGTGCTAGCCTTGTGGATTTTCATTTCAGATGTTGTCAACTCAAGGGCATTTGGCCCAATCAATATCTGTCTGTCTTCTCGCACATAGAAAGTTGGCTATTAGAAAAGAGAGGCTTACAGCAGCCTCAGCCAATACCATTAGCCCTAGCCTTAGGGCACTCTGTCCAGCGCCGGGTAGGCACCTGCCCCTCCCCTCCCCCACCATTAGGGAGGCCACTTGGGATGTCATTTGGACAGAGCGGGCAAAGAGCATTTCTTTATTCTTTCTCTTTTTTACACCCAGACTCCCCCAAAATCAATAAATCTGTTCTTTGCTTATTTTCAGAACTTTACTTCAATATAAGCAAGGACCTCCCTTCCAGCAACGAACTTGAGCAACACCATGTCAAGCTTCTGCGGGCGTGCGTTTTCTTTCTCTGCTCCAATTTGAAAAATAATTGGAAATAATACCTGATTGATGTCCCCTCTCTCTCCCTCTCTTTTTTAGCGAAAGATTTCCGAGATGAAAGACCTCGCTTCGCGGCCTTTCAGGGTGCAGCGCTCGGGTGCCTGCCCCGCGCAGCCCTCTGCTCGGCAGCCTGGGTGGAACGAGGGAGACGCAGCATCGTTCTCTTCATTGGAGGGAAGTTCATACGCGTCGTCTCCATCGACGGCTATTGTTACTTTGTTGTGGCTGATGCTTTCCTTGTGTTTCTTTGTTTTGCACAGAACAGCGTCCTAAGAGAAAACCCCGAAGCATGAAGGCCCCAGGAAAGGGGGGTTGAGAATTGGTTGGTTGGAGGTATGCATCTCTCCTGGGGGGTCTTGCAATTCTGTTCAGTTTATTGCGCTATCTCCTTCTTTCTTTCTCTCTTTCTCTCTCTGACTCTCATTAGAAGAAACTAATAAAAAGGCACAAAAGGTTGGAACTGGCCATCACTGTTGCAAAGGCCCTGAGGAAGTCTGGGGCAGGTGTGGCCACTGCAAGGGACCCCACTGGGGCCCACTGTAGGCATGAGGAGGCCTCACCAAGTCCCCTAAGAGGCCAGGGACAGGGAAGGAGGGATGCACACCCTTTGGAGGCCACCAGCTGGCTGCCGGAGAAAGCGCAGGGACCCGGGGAGAGACCAGGGACGGGGAGGGCCTGGGGCGGCAGCGGGCCTGCAGCGTCCCACAGAGGAAGGACTCGGCCTTGGAACCAGGGGGATGGGTAGGGGGTGTTTCAAACCACGGCCCAAGAAGGTGGCATTTTCTGTGGCTGGCACCGCACCGCATTAATGTGCATCTGGGAGAAATGTCGTTAAGAGGGAAACCTCCACGGAGACGGAGAGTCAGGGCCCGCTGGCTAGAACCGCGCCCCCACGCCTTGACCCGCCTGGCTGCACCCCACCAGCCGGCAGACGGGGCGTCCTCCGAGGTGGAGAAGTCCGCTGGCAGGCGAGAGGGAAGGGGCGTGTTTCCCTCCCACGTCCTGAGCGAGCCCAGGACCTCTGGCTGGCCCCTCTGTGCGACTCTGGGTGCTGCCTCCCTGACGGTTGCTGCGGAGACGGCTGGGCCTGCGGCAGGACACCGGCGCTCTTTGTTCCGTGGTAATCGCCAGGCTTGCTGGCAGGGCTCCAGAGCGGTCCACTCGGGGCTTTCACATGGAGAGCTGAGGACAGCTCAAGGTGAGGTCCTGAGCTTTGGTGACAAAGGCCGGTGACACCAGCCTGGGGGCTGGGCTAGGGTGACCGGGGCTACTCAGGCCCCCGGGCACAGGCCTGACCTCGTGGCCCCACCCCTGCGGCCCTGGTGGGGAGAGGCCCGGGGACCTGGGGTCTGGGTGGCGTTTGCTGTTTAGAGGCCCCGTTGAGGAGTGTTTCCTTCTGAACGACAACTCGGGCCATCAGCGCCTCCACTGAAGGCTCGTCCGCCGTCACGCGCTGTCACCGTGCGGAAGGTCTGTCTTCCCCCGATGGTCGGGAGTACCTCCTGGGCTTCTCCTTCATCTTGGCGTCTTCGAGACCCGTCAGAGGACCTTGCAGAGATGTCCCTCAGACACGTGAAACCACGTATGTCACCAAACACGCTGTGGGGACTTTTTTTATATCAAGATTTTTTGATATCAAGATTTTTTTGATATCAAGATTTTTTTTTTTGACATCAAGATCATCTTCATGAAGCAGCGTGCCGATGTGTGTGCCGGGGAGACGGATCTGAGTACGGACCGCACCGCTCCTGGACGGGACTTGGAGAGGGCCTCTGTGACCATGAGCCCTGCGCGCTCGCTGGGCCTGAGGGCAGTTCTGAAAACCAGCCCTGCCCATCTGTCCCGGATCCCCCTGTAAGGAGCGTGGGGCAACCACAGGGCCCCGTTTTCTGGTCATGTGATTGGTTTGGACATGGTCCTGTGGCAAAGTTTCATCTGCATCTAATCCAAGCTGCGAGTTAAAATACTTTTTGGATTTCTAGTTGTGGGACTGGGATGCTATGAGCCCAGAAGCTTCCAGAAACCCTGGTCTTGGCCTCAGAGAGAAGCTTAGCTGGGAGAAAAAGGCCCGCCTGAGTAGAAGAGGACATGGAGGGGCCTGGGAGGACAAGGAGGGGCCTGGCTGCGCCCCACCCACCCCTGCGACTTGCCCCTTGCTCACACCACGCACCCTCCCTTCGCCCCAGCTCCTCCGAGGCCTGTTTCTGTCATTACTACCAAAACCCTACACCGAACCAAGGAGCAAAAAGCCTCGGTGAGCAAAACATCTCCTGGCTCTATGGGAGTTTTGGAAGTTGGAATTTTAAAACGAGTCCTTACTTTTTAGAGTATTCTTCTTAAAAGAGGGGAATTTCCTGGTCCAGAAGATACGGGCTTTCTTTAGATGCCATGCGGTCTCTCTAAGCCATTTGAACTGGACTGCTTCTCAACATATTTAAACAACAGTCCCTTGCATTGCGTACTTTGAAGGATATACGTGGTTCCTGGCGAACGGGAGACAGCTCGCCTTACTCAGTGCTTTTCTGGGGCACCTGGCCCACGGTGCTCCCTCCAGAGGGACCCGGGGCTGCTCTGACCTCGGGGGAAGGCCACGCTGGTGTGTGGCATGGCTTCCTCTTGGGGAATAAAATGAATGAGTTTGGGAGCACAAAGAGTCCTTTATTCAATAGCCGCAGTAGCGAAACCTCTCTTTCCGGGGCAGCTGGGAGCCCAGGGTGCTCTTCCGTGGTGCCCGGCGAGGAGACCAAGTTCGAACGGTCACAAAGCCGCCATCACGTTCAGGCTATCAGCCCGGAGCCCAAAGCACGCCACCTGGGTCCCGCCTGCTCTTTCTTTTCTTTTACGACTGTTTTGCAAATTAAAGTCTCTCGAATCATATCCCACCCCCACATACTCAGATCCCCAGCTGCAAAACGGTAAGATTTTAAGTTTAAAAATAGGACTGCACCTGAAGTAGCTGCAAAAGTCCGCTCTGACCATCCGTCGTAGTTAAACATGTACTCACTAGACCTTTATACATTTTTTATCTGCTCAGTGTCTTTTTCTTTGAAGAATGAGCCTAAAACAGTCTTGCTCCAATTCTGAGGTCTAGCTGGCACCCCTTCCCCTGCCCCCGCTGTCTTCTGGGTCCCCGGAGCTCAGTCCAAGGGCCTCATCTCTGCGTCTCTGCAGCATCAGCGATTGTCTTAGAAATGGACTCAGGACACCCTTGGGCCACATGGGGTCGAGGGTGCTGGTGCTGGGACTCGCAGGAGGGAAGGGGGCTCACTGTCTCCGGAATCCCAGACTGAGGACCGAAGCGTGGAGCCCTGGAGACACCTGCCCGAGGGCACAGGGCAGGGAGGGGAGCACCTGGGCGGCGGAGCTGTCAGCCTGGGGTGCTGACCCTTGGGCTCCAGTCACGGGGGCAGTGGGTCCTGGAGCTTCCAGGTCGTTCGGGCAGTGGACGGTGTCCTGCTTGAGCTGGTCCGACCTGTGTTTCTGTTACTGGTGGGACCGAGGCCTGGCGGCTCCGGCGCCACAGGGCAGCAGTGCGCAAGCAGCTTAGTTTTAGTGAATTGCTGCCCGGTGCGTGGCCGCGCTGCCTGTGGGTCTGGGCGAGTCTGGGAGGCTGTGCCTCCTTGCTTGAGCCATGGCTCTCACTCAGCCACGGCTTCACTGCCGCTTTATCGCCCGCAGTAGGTGGCGGATGGAAACGTTGGGTGAGATTTGTTCCAGAAACATCAGCAGGGGCTGCAGACCCTGCAGACAGTAAGATAAACAGAAGACCTTTAACACTTGCCATGGAGATGATAGAAGGATCGAGAATCTGTCAGGCTAACAAAAGGAGACATTTAGGGGGTGGAACCCCCGAGTGATGAAAAGCTGCCGTAAAACTGGAAATCACAGCCTTGAGCCATCGGGCTGATGAATTCCTGAGTCTGGGCGATGGGGCACCTCCTACCTTCAGGGCTTGGGAACCGGGGGTATTCGCAACACACGCTCCCCGCAAATGGTGGAGACAGTCGGTGGGTGTTGGCAGTGTCCCCAGGCACTGTCACACTTGCAGCGGCTTTATCCCAGCCCCCGGGCTCGGCCTCGTCTGCTCCAGGCGGCGGGGAGGTGCGGCCGAGTGGAGGGTCTCACTGCGGGGAGAAAAGGATGCGGGCAGAACAGAAAAGGGGCTGGTGATCCAGAGGAGCCCCCTGAGCTGGGTGCATTGCTGAGATTAAAAGGGAAACAGGCCCTGGGCGGCTGGTTCAACTGGTTGGAGCGCCGTCCTGTAGACGGCAAGGTGGCAGGTTCGATCCCCGGTCGGGGCGCCTGTGGGAGGCTCTGATGGGTGTTTCTCTCTCACACAGGTGCTTCTCTGTCTCTCTCCCTCCCTCTCTCTAAAATCAATAAACACGTCCTCGGTGAGAGGGTCAGAAAAAAGAAAAGAGAAGCAGAACGGCTTTCTTGTACTTGCAGCCTTCTTGCCCTTCGGGGCAGAAGCACCCAATCGACAGAGCCCGCCGTGGCTGACTGGGCGCACGGCCGCCGCTCCGCTGCGCAGACCGTGCGCGCTGCCTCTGTCTCTGCGGTGCTGGCATCTGGTGTCGCTCTAGGTCGGTGTCACACCCAGGAGGCCGATGCTGACGCAGTCCGGGAAGCTCCTTCCGACTGCGTGCGTTGGCTTCCTGGGCCTTCCCTGTGTGCGGCGTTCTGAGTCTGTGCAATTCTATGGATTTGCGTGACCCCCACCGCAGTCAGGACGCACAACAGCGCCTCTGCCGGAGGACATTCGTCCTCGGACATTTTTGCCGTGGCCTTGTGTGACACTTTCACTGTTTGAAGCCAGCTTTTTCCAGAAAGACGATGGGAAAATCAGATTCCAGGTTCCCAGGTTCAAGTTCGGCCCCTCCTGGGATCCGTGTGGCCACACATGGTGGGACGCTGGCCTGTGGGCCCTCGAGGCGGCCGTGGGGGGAAGGCTGGCCTCGGGGGAGCTGCCCCTCGGAGCCCTCTGCACGAAGCGTCCTGCTCGCTGGCCGTCGTTCTAGGTGGAACCTTGAGCCAGCTCTCCCCGCGGAACTGCCAACGCCGCTCCCCGCAGCCATGCCCCCGCCTGTCCCGTGTGGGTCGGGGACTGTGAGGGAACGGGAGAGCGGACTGGGTGCGTGGAGAGGTCAGCCGGGGCCACAGCCCGGGGGCCAGGTGACCTGAAGCAACAAGGAAGGCTGAGCTCTGAGCGGAGAAGAGTCCACTGGCAGAGCGGACATCCGGTGTCCAGGCTGGTTGGGTCTGGAGCCAGGACCTCATGTGTCCCCTCAAGTGACAAGGCCCTGGGCAGGCCAGAACCCTCCTCATGCCAGTGGAGGGAGCCCAGCTCCAGACACGGGGGGCCTGGTGCCAGCCCCATGCTGGCCTCTGCATTACTTGACCGAGTGGAGAAGAGACCCCCTCTAGTTATGATGTGCGCCCACATCGTGTGCTGAGTGGGGCGCTCACTCTTGGGGCGTCCACCCCACCTTCTTGGGCATCTCCAAGGAACAGCCTCGGACTGCACTTCGGCTGGACTCAGCCCAGGTGAGTTTGGTGGCAGCCCTGCAGCGAGTCCTGGGGACGGGTGTCTGGCATGTCCAGAATGGGGCTTTCCTGACCCAGCTTGGGACGCGGGATGCAAGATTGCCGGACTCTCTCCGTCAGTGTCTCGCTGTGGCCGTGGTGCCCTCCCCGGAACAGCTCGCTGCGTTTCTGTGTCATTGCCTGTCTCCAGCCTTGTGGGCCGCTTTGGGTAGATCTTGTCCTCCGTTGAGCCTCTCAGAACGTTCTCCAGGTGACCCCGAGCTGTGACACCATCTTGATGACGTGCCTCCCACAGCCCCGGGGCCTCGTTTGGGATGGATTCGTGCTGTGTTACTGGGGAGTGAACAGGTGGGCAGGGCCCTGGGCAACTTTGAGTTCCAGCCGATGAGGATCTGACTGCCCAGTGGTTTTTTGGTGTCGCAGACGTGGACAAACAAGGGGGCTCCTCTGGCTTTATTGCGCCTGAAGGAGCAGGAGAACGCAAACCTCCCCGATATTTCAGGGCTGTGGGGCCCCTGGGAACCAGCCCCACGCCAGCTCAGAGGTAGGCATGTGGGAACGCTTTACACCTGCCGCTTCCCCGGAGTTGATCCAAAGCACCTGCGCACCCCGCCGGCTCCATCCTTCCCGACCGACAGCCAAGTCCCTGCTGTGCAACAGGCGGATGGCGCCCCGATCGCTCCACGCGCAGCCCCGCAGGTGAGTGCAGAGGCCGCCGCCTTTGGACCTCGGTGGACCTACAACACGACGACGGGACGCAGTGCTTCTGCACAGGGGCGCTTCCTGACCTGAGCCACAGCGCCCCCCACCGGTGTGGCCCCCCAGTCGGACTCTCCGGGCCTCTGACCTCTGGCTTCGGCCCCCTCCTTTCCCACCCTTGTCCTTCAGGTGCCACTTCTGCCCAGCTGGACATGTGCATTCAGTCTGCGCAGGGTTCTTCTACGAACTTACGTTCCGATCCTTAGAGGGATGCGGGCTCCCTTTGCGGGAAGTAGGAACGAAGACAAGCACAGCTCGTAAAGAAGGCGCCCGCCCAGCGTTCTGTGCGCGGTTCGGTCCAGCTAACTCCGTGGGTTTGTCACCTCTGCTAACGCGTTTGGGAGCCTCCCGGGACTGTCCCACGTCCTCCTCGAATGCTCCTGTCTGCACTTTGCTCCTTTGGGATGACCTCCGGGAACCCTTTCCCTCCCCCTGCGCCTTGTCCAAGGCTTGCTGAGCTCCGGGCCACGTGCTTCTGGCGGACTTTCTTCTGCGACGCCCCAGCACGCAGGCTCCTCCGCTGAGCCCCCACGGGCTGGTCTGGGCCTCGGCTGGGAGCCTCACCACCGCCACACTGGCTTCTGTCGTCTGCACTTCGCGTCTGATGGACCTCCGAATGCTTCTACCACTGGGCCCGGAAGAGGGTTCTTGAGCAGTGTACCGAGGGTGTTACTGAGGAATGGAAAACATACCCATGGGAATGGGTGTCTTTGCTGATAGTTGTGATCTCAGCCGGTACTCTCTTGCATGTCCTGCTGGTAAAAGCAGCTGCATTTTACTCCTAGGGAAGTTGATCGGGGACTTGCCTAAGCTTGGCCCTCTCCAGGCAGCGTGGAAGGGAGACGCGAAGCGGACCTCTGCAACAGCCTTGCTGCGAGGAACCGCTGTTTCTAATGTGCGCACCGCGGGGGCGCCTGCCCCCGGCCCCCACCAGGGGCTTCGCAGGGAGCCAGCCCCGTCCTCCTGGCAGATGTGAGAAGAGGGCTGGAAGCGTACGGGATGGGTGCGGGGGGTCGTGAACTTTGGGGGGCTGATCACTGCGAAAGGCCTTCCCTGGGCTGTAGACCAAGTGACAAAGGAAGCGTGGCTGTCCGTGGGGTGTCAGAGATAAGAGATACGGCAGACCACACCCGTATTTTTAATGATCTGACCCAACGGAAATCTCTTGGTTACAAAGACGCTGCCTTAGAATTTTAAAAACCCTAATAAATAATTTGTTATAACCACAGGGTATCACGTTTCCATGTTACTTATTATGGAACTGGGATAATATTTAAATTGCTTATTTACAGCATTAAAATAAATAGTGGTTTGGGCCCGTCGGCAAAGCAGAGGACGCCCTCTGTAATTCCCTGCGCCCTCCCCAGCCCGGGCCCTTCTCCCTGGGCCCCTCCCCCTCACCCCCCCGCTCCTTTTCTCGCTCAGCACACCCTTCCTTCCTGCCAGGTCTGGGTTCTCTCCCCAGTCGCAATTACTCCATTATGCTATTACAGTCCAGCCTGTGCAGCATGGCCGGCCCCTGAAGGCATTTGCCAGTCATTTTTTTTTAATCTTTTCTAATACCTGTGGCTCCCTTTCTGGGCTAACATCTGACTGCGAGCGCCCCATGGGGTCTGCCGGTGAGCCGCCCCTCCAAGGCCGCTGGCCTGGGCACCGCTCACGGCCGAGCATGGGGCCCTTCTCAGATCTCCGAGGGGGGGTGCCAGGCAACGCAGAGAACTGAATATCAAGCAAATCAGATGCTATGGCGGCCTGGCCCCCCCAGGTAAGAAGAGGCCCGGGGAGGTGTGTGTTGGGGCTGGCACCTGCCCCTCCCTGGTTCACACGGGCACGGCCCCCGGTCGCATCCAGTGCCCCTCACTTAAGCCCCACTAATTGGGTAGGATCGCTGCCGTCTGATGAGTCATAATTAGGACGAGGCGGCTCCAGGAGGGGCCTTCTTATCGGGGGAAGGGTCAGGGACTAATGACTAGCAGAAGGGAACGGTTTTGTTGATGCCTGTAGTCTCTGTTGGAAGAAAAAAAAATCCACTCCTGCCACATGTCTTCCGGCGGCAGGCTCGGCGCTTCGCCACGCCGGGTTCAGTGACCTCTCAAGTGTGTCTGCGCCCTGAGGGCTCCGGGCCGGCCAGCCCCTGCGAAGCCCCTGGGGTTGATAATCTTCTCCGAACTTGCCCTTAACACCGGCGGTACCACCATTAGCCGCAGCTGCACGGGTGCTCGTTAGAGGCGATCGATACGGAGCCGGATAAAGGACGCGCTGCCCTCGCCACCTCCGGTGGCTGCCGAGCCGCGGGTCCCGGGCCCCGGCTCCCTGTCAGTCCCGTCAAACGGAGGTTTCGGGGTGTGGGTTTTTTTTAAAGGAAAAACGTGGCAAAGGATAAGGGGATGATGGTACATATTTACCTTCTTGGTCTCCGGCTGGTGTTGCCTGTCCGGAGGAAATCGTTTTTGCACTCTGATGTGAAAATTGCCCACCTTGGCCTTCTGATGCCCTTGAGCCAGGCGGACAAAAATACAGGTGTTTCCTAACGAGAGGGGGACTGCCCTTCAGAAAGGGGCCCGTGTAAAGGGCTGACCCGGACACGGGCTGCCGCCGGGCCCCCTCCAGAGCATGGGGCCTGGGGAGGCCACCCTGGGTGCTGGAGGTTGGCTTCGTGCCAGGCGTTAGCAGAGAGCTGGGTAAGGGCCTCGCTCCTCCACTGTGGGCTCGGGCCCCGGTGGGGGCTGGGAGCAGGAAAGGTCTCAGGGCGGCCGGGCTGGGCCGAGCTCTGCTTCCCAGATGTCGGCAGGCCAGGGTCCTCGAGGAGAGCCAGGTCAAGTTGCCCCCTGGGCCATTCTTCCCCTTGGCGGGTGGGGAGGGACTGGACCCTGGGGCAGGGGGCTGCTGAGGACTGGGCAGTGGGCAGCAAGGCCCCTCCCTGGCGCTGCTCCTCCTTCCCAGGTGGGTTGGGGCACATCTCCATCTGTCCTCACTGCCCGTTGTATGATCTAGAGAAACGAGAAAGTTGTCGTCACATGAGGCCACATGGAACGAAGGGTTGACCCATCCCGTGCCTTCCCATAAAGGACGGAGTGCGTGCTGGAGAACCATCTAAAAGAGACCCCAACCTAACCGTACTACTGTTCCCCAGAAAGGAAGAGGTTGGGCTGGGACCAAGGAGTCTCAAGTGGCTGGAGAGCCCGCCTGGCCCATGCCTGCAGCCGGGCTGGCCGGAGAATGGGACTGGGCTTCTGGGGGTGTGGGGCTCCCCAGCGCACTGGGGGTGGGCTCTCCGGGCTGAGGGAGTTCCCAGGTGGGGGGGCCCGGCTCTGCTTCCTATCACTGCGGGGTGAAGAATGCCAGCTGGCAAGGTCAGGGTAACTCAACTCTCCCCATGGTCTCCTGTCTGCGCCTGAATTACTGGTTTAGTGATAGAAGGCGTAACAACGGACAGATGGGTGAAAGAAACCTCCTTCCAGAAGGACAAGCAGCGAACGGCGCCTCAGCGCAAGAAAACCAGAGGTTCTGAGCAAACGCCCTTCTGGGAAACGGAGTGACAGCAAGACACAGGAAATTCCAGAAAGTTGCCAGTTTCTGTTTTAACAAGATCTGGGGCGACACGGCTCCTATGAAATCAGAGCAGGCGTTTTTGAAAGTGGTGGAAAGTAAGGCCCCAAAGGGTGGCTTACGCAGGAGCGTGGCCGAGTTTAACATTTCGATGTCCCCACTGATAGAGATGGGCTCGGGAGGGAGGTGCTGAATGGGGGGACGCAGGGACGCTGGGGCCGAAGGGGTCGACAAATCGATACTGGGACAGGGAGACCGCAGGGAGCCTGGTCAGGGGACCCCTCAACGGCAGAGCGGAGCGGGGAGAGAAGCTGAAGTAACCGTGAGGGATCGGAAGGCCTCGTGCAAACCAGGCACGATGAGTGAATTTCCATCTCTCTGGACTTCAAGGTAAAGGGAAGTACACACCTAGGCGGAGCACCACTTACCTGCAGAGAAATAAGAATTAGCTTGCAAGGGGCCCCTTTGGCCTACGAAGAGTCCAAATCCATTTCGCTTTTATTGGAACACACGGAGTTTTTAAGATTGCCAATGGTCTTCTTAATTTTGTTAGTCCTTTACCTGAATAACTTACCCCAAAAAAGTCAATTCGAGTACTCCACCACCTCCCAACACAACTTGTACCTTGGGATAAATTGGGTGGCTGGTAGACTTTTCTCCAACAATGAAGATGAGGTAACAACGCATCAATTTTATGAAGGTTTATAGAAAGATACTTTGACCTTTGACCTACGTGTTCTCCACCCTGTGGGTCATATTTCGGTAACATCCGGGCAGCTCGGAACGGAGGGGCTGCAGAGATTGGCCCGCTGACCTGAACTGACTGCAGAAGGGGATGGATGTTCTCGGGACCGCAGCTCCTGGGCCCTCCTAGAAAACTGCGCTCTCCGAGACGCTGCAGCTCCGGAAGGTCGCGGAGGTCACAGGACAGCGGGAACTAGAGGGACTCAGCCGCACACGAGAGCCTGAGTGGCTGTTGCTCAGGTGTCTCCGCACAAGCAGACAACCCCAATACAAGAAATAATTATCGCAAGAAAAGGGCATAGCTTATGCAAGTAATTTACTATTAAGTATCCGATTTAAGATTTTAGATGACAGCAAAACTTGGCAGATTACACAGGAGGGGGAGAAAGTAAATGTGTTGCATCTCTGCTTTTCTGAGGAAAAGATGTGGCAGAGTATCCCAGGGTTAATGGTAACCAGAGGAAAGTAGCAGTTTTTAAAAAGGGAAATGCAACAAGAATCACATGTAGAATAAAAACAGGCTTCACCCTTTTTAAATTACTAAAGAAAAAAAGCTAAAAACATCTTTTCAGCAAAAAAAATGAATAAAAAAGAAACAATAAAATATTTTTTAAAAATAAGGCATAACAGAAATGATTTCAGAGATAACATGGACAGGGCAAACACCCCAAATGAAAGACTTTCAGACTAGAGGGAAAACAGGATCAAATTAAAAATCTGTTGACGAAAGTCACATCTAAAAAAATATGACGCAATTAAAGAATAGCAGCCGGACAAAGACATATTGGGTAAATACAAATAAAAATGGAAAAACAGTGACAATGTTAATATAAAATTCCAGTTTAAACAAGTTCAGATGGGTTATTTTATATTGATAAAAGGTAAAATTTGCCATGAAGATGTACGAATAAGGAACGCTTATGTGTAAAATATAATTATTAGAATATATAAAGTAAATTAAAAATGCAAGGAGAAGTTGACAAGACATAATGTAGTGAGTGATTTTACCAGGCAATGGGCGGTATTGGATACATTGGCAAAAACAGACAAAGAGATACAGAATAGAATCACATACTATAAATAGAGCTTATTCAGTTATTAACAAGGTAAATGAACTTGTACCAAACAAAGAAAGAGGACAATACCCACGATACATTTGTTTGGGTTAGTGACTGAAAAAATCTTAATCACAAAGAAAAATTAATGAAGTCTCTTAAGGAATGAACTGTATAGACTACAGCCGTAGGTACAAAGTAGACATAAATTTTATTAACCAAACTGTAACACAAATAGCAATGCACTCCACAAATTAAAGAATTCTCTCCTAGTGACTAGCAGAAAAAAGGGAAACTGAGTCTATAATTCTAGAATACTTAAAAAACATGGACAAGTGAAAAAATAAGAGATAAAGTCTAAAGTTAATTCAAGGTCAAATGCATTATGTTAAGCATTAAAATATTTGTTTTGAAACAAAAACTAATAAAAAACTAATAAACATTTAATTTAATATTTTCAAAACTCCCAGATATTTAGTTCAAGAAACGTTAAGGAAGAAAATAATAAATATTATAAAATAAATTTATGTAAGAATGTAGGAAAAAACAGTAAAATGGAAACATTCAAAACTTTAAAAATAAAGAGATACATTTAAAGATAGATGAATTCCTGGAGAATCTGATTTAGGAAAAAAGGGGAAATACATGATATAAAATGAAGAATTAGTGAGTACGATTGAGGGAACAGAACAGAGGGTCTACGATGAATGCAGTGCTAATAAAAAATTATAAGGAAAGGCTACAGACGACTCAGTTTACCGCTCAATGAACAGAAGATTTTTCTGAGGAAGTTATAAATATTTGGTTCTGACTGAAAAAGGAGAAAACTTCTACAGGCTAATACAGCCTTGGGGAGAAATTTAAAAAGTTGCTTATGGTTTAATTACTGCAGCTTTGTGATATTTTGAAATGATTTTTTTGTCATTTCCTCTTTGTTATTGGTTTTTCCTCTACAATAATTTTAGAATTCTTTAGAATTTGGGAGTGAGGGATTTTGAACTTGTAGGAACAAATAATCCCCCTGCTAGATGAAAGATTGCAGAAGCGTAGGGAGAATACGTTTGTCTATTCATTTTACAGAGAGAGCTGAGGCTCGAACTAACACCTGGGAAGGCCTAGGGGCTGCCTATCTCCCCGGGCAGGTGGGTTGGACCATGGGCGGGGTCGGTACCTGGTGCGATACAGACCGTCGTCCTCGAATCAAAGAACAAAAAGTCCTGAATAATAGACAGTGAACTGAAACAACAGTTCCATAGACCAGATAGGCCTATTCCAGCAACGCAGTGATGTTTTAATATTCAGAAATCTATTAATAAAAGATAGTACATTGGTAGATTAAAAGAGGAAAAACTTTAATAAATTCCCAGAGGACATTTGATAAAATTCAACATCAATTTCTAATGAAAACTTAATAAGCCAGGAAGAGGGGAACGACTCCTTGACATGGAGAAACAATATGGTATCAGCCTCGACATCTCATTTAACGAGGACGCTTTACAGGTTCTTCAAAGTCTGGAACAGGGCGGGGATACTGCAAGCCCCGTCTCACGAACACGGTCCTGGAAGTTCTACCACGTGGGAGAAGCCGGGAAACGGAGTTAAAAAGATCGACTTTTAGAAAGGAATGGGCGAAAATCTGCATGGGGTCGGATGATGTGTCTGAAAACCCGAAGAGAACATTTTAAAGCAGCTGCCAGTGTCTTTCAGTCGTGTTCCCGTGTCTCATTAATGACCAGCTGGGAAGCACAGAGATGGAAGTTTTCTAACCGCAACATCACCGAATGCACTGGATCCTGGGAAAAACCCAGGGAGCCACGCAAAGAGCCCGTGTGAAGAAAAGAACCCAGGTTTTGGGAGAAGTGGGAGGAGTCTTCAGTAAGTAGAGACGTGGACCTTGGTTCCGAGTAAAGGCCACTTCTCCCCAATTTAACTCAGGCTTTTTGGGCAATTCCTATCAGAATTCAAAGGTAATCTCAACCAACTCATTCCAGAAGCGGAGTCCAAATGGCGGTGCCAACAATGGAAACTCGAACAGGAGGAGGACGCTTCCTACAGCTTTCCTGGTGCCACGGGGGGGTGTGGCCGCCAGACCCCGCAGGGTGAGTGCCCGCTCACCTACCGGGTGTGACCCGAGGGCATTTCAAGTGCATGGGGCAAAGTTTGGATTATTCAGTGTGTGCTGCTGAGATAGCAGGTTAATTATCTGGAAAAGAGTCCATTATCAGCGCTAGATGAAAATTTACGTTAGTAGATGAAAGAGGTCAGCCTACGGGAACCAACGAACTTGCACAAGGGCTGCAGGCTCACTGGTTTCCCGTGCCGGGGGGAGGGCGTGGAGGAAACTGCGCAGGAAAACCATGCAGATCTGCCTCTTGCAAGTTGTTCAGTTTTCAGCCCCCGGTTAGGCCCTAACCGATCCTCCCGGGCGAAGGGGCCCATACCGCAGCATCTGGTCAAGCACAGGGGTATTACCACTGATGCATCAAGAGCACTTACCGTTCAGTAAAAGTTTTGAAAAATGTGCCTGAAAACATGAAGAAGCATGCCTCCCTTTAGGAATGAAGGAAATGCAGTTTTAAGCAAGAAGAGACATTGTTGGCTGACCACGCTCCTAAAGATTTTTGGAAGAGGTAACGCCCCGTGTCAGCAAGCTCACGGGGAAGCTGCACCAGGAAGCCCCGAAGGAAAACGGGCAGTGGGAACTGACCCTTCGACGTGGTCCCCACCCAGCGGCCCAGCTCGGGACCTGCTTTCTCTGCCGTCCGCCCATGGAAATGGGTGGAGACCCACCCACGTCCGTCCTCCCTGGGGAGTCTGCGTGGCCCTCTCTCCAACAGTGAAGAGTGGGAAACAGCCCAGACGCCCCCTGAGAGGAAACACACCGAAGAAACGGAGGCCCGGTAAAAGCGATGGAATCCTGAGTAGCCATTAAAAACCATAACCTCAGAAACTGAGAGTACGCGATGATACTCATAACAGATTATACGATAAAAGTAGGCGGCGCAATTATGCTTTGTAATTCCAACGTTGTAAAAATGGTGTAGATGCCTAGATAAACGATGGAAGGAAATAAAGACCATGATCACCTTCTAAGCGTGGGAGCGTGAGTCGTTTCTATTTTCTTTCCTTTTTTTATCCTTTTCTGAAGTTCTCAGAGCGTAGGCCATTAATGACACCGTGTTACTTAGATACGGATCATAATTATAATAAAGAGTTTCGAAAGCCCCGCAGGGCAGACAGCCCTGGCCTTGCTTCCCGACTCGCACGTAGGCGGCGGAGCCCCAAGGTCAAAGGGGGAGGCGTGCTGCGGGTCCCTGCAGCTCAGTGGCCCCGACTCTGTCTCTCTGTTCCCAGAAGCTCGCTCCCTCCGGCCACTCGGAAAAGGCCGCGGGGCCCTGTCTCAACATTTCCTCACTTAATGTCTGACTTGCTCTTTTTTGGAATCGGCCCTGTTTTCCTTCCCAGGCCCCCAGCTCCCTGTGCTGAGAACACAGTCACCGAGCCCCGGAGCGTGTCTGTCGTGTGGGTCCTGGGCGGAGGGAGCGAGGCTGGAGGTGCACCCTCGCTGCTTCTCCCGGCTCCGCCCCGTCCTCGGGGGCCTGCGCCGGCTCCCGGTCCAGTTGGTCCAGTTTAATTGTTCCGGCCACGAACAAACTCGGCTGCCTTACCATCAACACAACCCTCCCGTTAGGATCGCCGGATTTAGCAAGGAAAAACGCAAAACACCTGGTTAAATTTGATTTTCGATGAACGACAAACAATTGTTTCAGTGTAAGTATACCCCAAACAGTGGCTGCAGTATACTTATACTGAAAACTATTCATCGCTTACCTGAAATTCCAGTTTCACTGGCCAACCCACATTTTATCTGGTGATCCTCCCTCAAAAGCCGAGTGCCAGCATGGCCTCCCGCCTCGCCTTGGCCAAGGTCACTTTGTCTGCCGTGGGGTCTTCGTCCCCGCCTCTCCCCACCCAAAGGGTGGGGCCCGCCAGACCCTGGCGTGGGAGCAGCCATCCCCTGCCCACGGGTAGTCGGAAACTGGAAGTCAGAAAATGGGAGCTCGGCCGTACCCCGCTGCCACGGAAAGTTAAACAGCCGCCTGTCTTCGCAAGCAGAGAGGGTGAGTAAGGAGTGCATGCATTCGAGTTGCGCTGTTTGGTCAGGAGGACGGAAGGCTGGCCACGCCAGCGAGAGGACCTCTTCCTCCGCGGGACTCAGCGACGTCAATGCCGTTCCCTCCGACTCCTTCGGGGACATCCATGCACCCTCCCGATGAACACACTGGGGGGTGGGGGGGACAAAAGTGGTCTGTGACAGCAGTGTGAACTTCCGCCAGGTTGGTGTGTACGTACACCTTAGCGTTTCACCCCTCCCTTCTCCCGAGTGCGAATGACGTGAAAGAATAGAGCAAAGCAGGTAAGGCTGAAGGAAGTAGAGACACAGGAAGAACCGAAGGAACCGAAATTCAACTGGCTACTTGTGATCCGGTTACTGCTGAAATGGCAAAGGAATGGGCCCGACTTCTCACAAGTCGCTGCAGGGCTGAAACTTTCCTTTGCGGCAGCCCCCTCTGCCGTCATGCCTGCTTCCAAATTTGGGCAGGGCCAGGGCAACGCAGACGCCACGTGACTGGCCTTGTCACTCTGACGCCCGACCCCTGGGAGAGGCACGGTGCTGGCATGCCTCTGGGGCCGTCCCCTGCGTCCCTTCCACTGAGAGCAGCAGAGGACACTCGGTCCAGCCTTCCTCCTGGCTTGCACCCTCCTTCTCCGGGAAGGAGCCGGGCCAGCGCTGTCCTGGGAGCAGACCCCATGTGGTCGCCTCCCCGGCTCCTGGGCGCCCGCCAGGAAGTGGGACCAGAAGTGCCAAAAAGCTGCAAGAAATCAGATTGGGGAGAGAGGCTGCTTGCACGCCATTGCCAGCTGCTGGCTTGGCAGCGGAGCCCTTTGTACATTCTGCAAGAGAACACGTTCTCAAGAGGTTTCCATTTCAAGTTGGCAGCCTTAAGAAGTCGGAGAGCTGGAGTCAAACTCTGCAAGGAATGTCTGAGCTTGGATCCAGCTCTGCACGGGGCCCCGTCTCCAACTTCTGGGGCCTCAGATTCAGAGCCTCTGCGGCTGCTCATAATGGGCTGTATGGAACATGCCCAAGGGGAGGGGTGGGAAAGCGCCCCTCCCAGAATGCCTCCCCTGGCTTCAAAGGGCGGGTGCACGCCTGGCAGGTGATTTATGGGAGGCTTCGTGGGAAGGAGACTGCGCACCTGCTTCCAACACGGGTCTGTTCTTCTTTCTGCCGGGAAAGTAGCATCTTTTCATTCAGGACGAAGTGGCAGGAGTCCTGCTTAGCATAGCCACTGTGAGTTGTTTTGGGGGCAAATATCGTGATGGTCTTTTCTCTTCTCACCATTCTTGTTCTGACGTTTCCACGGGAAGGGTGGCCGAACACTCTCGTGTAGCTCGGCCACCCCTTCTTTAAGACCCCGCCTGGGTTCCTAACGTTTTTCATGGACAGAGTTTCATCTTTCCTCCTGTTTGTCTTTCTAAGTGCCCTTGTTGCCCTGCGTTTTGCCGATGATGGGTTGGGAGCGATGCTCCCAGACAGAGAGAGGCGGCCAGTGGCAGAGGGGACGGCTGGTCTAAGGGAGAAACGCAGTCTCTCCCGCTCAGTCCAGCGCTGGGATGGCCCTTCGGCCCGCGTGGCGATGGGTACCACGTGTGTTATTTTTATTAGGGAGCTAATACAAGAACTGCAAATTTGAAGAGCGATTGGATTTGCTAACAAATCCAAGGCCCGAATTTGCTAACATTTACTGCGTTTGTCAAGAGAGCATCCTCATCCATGAAGGCAAATATTTTCACACGGAGGGAGGCTTGTAATGATGAGCTATTCCTGTAAAGCGGGGCCGTGTACGAGATTATAAACTTCCTAACATTAGAATAAAGCACTTTGGGAGACGCATTAACTCTTTTAGGCCACTTACTCATTCCCCACGGTGCCCGTCATAAATTCAGGAAATTGCATTGTCACTGCTGCGTTCTGGAATAATTCCACTTCCGCACATCTCCGCACCGCGCATGATTCCATTTTAGGGTTCGAAGGCGTTGAACCTGTGTCGGGAGAGTCTGCTGATTGGCTCCACCTCACACCAGGGATATTTTAAATCCGTGCTGCTGCGGCAAAGCTAGGTCATTCCTCGGAAGACGCGCACAGAAACGTATCCCACGGTTGTTTAGGTACGAGGTGTGAGCTTCGGATTCAAATCATTGCTCCGAACCCAAGAAAAGCTGCGTGTAATAGTAGCTAATGGCCACCGGGCATTGGCCATGAACTTGAAAATTCAAGCTGCCCAAAGAGGCCATCTCGGGAAGCTGGAATGAGGGGCAGATCTAAGGACCCTGAGGCGGAGGCGTCCCTGTCGTGAGCCGTCCCTGAGCCTGGGAGACACAAACGGAGCACAGCTGTCCGGGAGCCAAGCCTCGGACGGGGACGACTGGATTCGCCCGCCGCGGAGGAGGGACGAGGACGAGGAGGAAGTGGATGCAGGGTGCGGGAAGACTCCAGACGACAGAGGGGGAGGGGGACGTGCAATCGCGTCTTCTCGCCCAGCCCTGAGACTGCCAGGGATTCTGAAACCTGTCTTCTGAGTTTATGGATCAAAAGCCTGCGGACACCACCTGGAAAGTTGCCACAGAAATCCCACTGTGAGCAAAGAAACAAGCGTACGTTGTCTGGATAGATGACATTCCCTTCTTCCGGAGCCAAAGGCAAAAGCCTTCCTGAGACCCGTTCAGGGTCCGTGAGACAGGCTCGCCTGGCCCCGGGGGGGACCTTGGACTTGGCGCCACAGAGACCTGCGCTCGCTCACGCTGCCATGACTTCATTTGTTTCCAAGAAACAAGAAGGCATATACATTTACTGGGAACGTTTCAGCTATGAGCGAGAGTGGCTGTCGAGGTCAGGAAAGAGATGCTTGGCGCTCCTGTGGACCCTGGGAGGACGTTGCTTGGCGGTCAACCGCACCTCTCTCCTTCCCGTGGCCGGCCCGGGAGCCGGGCCATGAGGTCCGCGCTGGGGACCTGCGGGGAAGGGGACACGCCTTTCCGCAGACTCCAAACAGAGGAGCAACGAGGTGCGTCTGAGACACAGCAGGTGACAGCCAGGGGGAGCAGGATGGCAGGACGCTTCCAGAAAGTGTTCGGCTTGAGTCAGAGGTGCAGATGATGAGGAAACATCCTGTCTCAAGAATCGCACTGTGTCTCGGAATGGCAGACACCCGCAGCTTCACAGAGGCCACTGCGAGGGAACGTGCGTGGGAAAGTCTGAGCCACGATCTCGGAGGCTCGTCCGGTCAGGCCGTCGGGTCCTGGGGCTCCAGGCGTGCGGGAGACAGTGAGAAGGCCGGGCGCCTGCGCCCCGAGTCTGCCTGCTCTCCCGCTGCTGCCCCTGCTTCCAGAAGCTCCGGGCTCCTGGAGCTGGGAGAAAACAAAGCCTACCGCACCCCGCCGTCGGGCCTTCTGCCCCAGATCTAACCCTTTTTGTTCTCCTCCTACGTAGTCTCATTTTTATGAATAAAAACAGTTTTTCCCACTATTTCCTTGTTTTCAGCACAAGAGGAATTTTATCATAAGTTGATAACTAATAAGCGTAACATGTTAGTAAAGTAAAACCCTGGGATTTGGGGCTGGTGCGTGGTGACCTCTCCAAATTTTTGAAATGTGCATAACGTAAAAATTAAACAACAGTGCAACCGAACGTTGCTTTCAGTATCGTTAGTGTTGAAAAGAACATCCCCCCCGAATTTGGTCATGAGCAACGCACGGACTCCCCAGCTCTCGCCGCAGGCCCTTTCCAACCTGGAATTGGGATGAAGAGCAGGGTGCTGCTCGTGGGAAGTGGCCCCCCATCGGGCAGTCCTGGCCTTTGTCCCTGCTCGGGGGGTCGGGGGTGGGGAGGGTGTGTGTGTGTGCGCGAAGCAGATTACACCATCCCATTGCCGCCTCTATTGTCGTCTCTGGTCATTGCTCCGGAAAACGACCTCTCGGCAAGCGGAGGAGAGGGCTCCGCAGCGGGAGAGGTGAGAGGTGTCCGGCCAGGCCCGCCCCTCACTGCTTCCCAGCAACTCACTGTCCCTGCACGTCAATCTTATGTCCTTGAAGCTTTGTCTGGACAGCGGAACTGTCCCTCTGCCCTTGGCTGCCTTCCTTCTTCGTTTATTGTTTGGACTCTGGGACTCGTGTCCCCCCTGAATTCACGCCTGCAGATCCCATGACTCCACCCTCCAGATCGGAGGTTTTACAGGGTCGGAGGCTTGGACTTGTCCATGTGACTCTTGGCTCCTCAGAGATGCATCATCTTGACTGTGCCCCGTAAGGTCCTCGCTACCTTCCCTACCTCTGTCTCTGGCAGGCCCTGACAGTGACCAATGCACGAAACGGCCACCATCTCTGATCACCACGGCCCTAAAAATAAGGTTTCCCCTCTGGTTATTCTGCTGTTGAATTGTAGCGAACAGGAGTGGACTTACACATCACCAGGGACCTCAGGCTGCCCCTGTGGAGTCGGAGGGCTGGCAATGGCTGAGGGGCGTGTGAGTGCAACTTAGGGGGGTCTCCCTTGCCCCTCAGCCACAGCAGCTCAGCCACAGGGTAAAATGGTCACCCACTTCATGTACAAGAATTTCGGCAACCATTTTATTTGGAACCTAAGGGGGGAGGATAGCTGAAGGGACAGTGCTTTTTTCTGAAGTGGTGAGAATGTTCTAGAACTGATTGTGACGGTTGTGCATATCTGTAAAAATACGAAAACCGGCTAAATTGTACACTTTAAGCGGGTGAACTGTGCGACCTGTGAAGTGTCTCTCGATCAAGTTGTTTAAAAAAGGACTGAACTAGCGAGTTTGCCAACCCGTCCCTTGAACTGGAAGACTGGAAGAAGGCGCTCACGGAAAAGTCCGCCTTTCTCCAGGCGCGGTGCCTCCACCTGCCCCACAAGTCACGTGCCTCCTGGGCACGCACTTTGCTCAGTTGCCTCCCCTGGAAGCGGATCCTACTCTGTCACTTTTGCTTTTGACCACAGGAGACTATGGAAGAGACGTTGCATGCGGCTTCCGAGTGAAAGTCATGAGAAGCCTCGTAGTGCCCACCGGGGCTTCCCGGGTGCCCGTGGGACACAGCCCTGGGCACCTGGCTGTCACGCGGAGAGAGTGCCGGCCGCGCGGAGAGGCCGCGTCCGCGCCCCGCTGCACAGCTGGCATCGGCCGCCCCCCAGCCGTGCCGGGCACCCCGTTTTCCCTTCTTGGTGGTGTCTTCTGAAGCGCACGCGTTTCCAGTCCGCTCACGCACGATGCAGCTGCTGGTCCTTGTTTCCCTCGCCTCACGTGTCTTCTCGTCCCTGAGTTTCTCCGCGGCTGCCCTCCTGTGTGCCGAGGTGATATTTCACAGTGCGCCATTGCGGTCCCTTGTGTCAGACCCGGGCCGGCCCAGGAGGAAGGAAAACCACCGGGCGAGAAAACGGCCCCCTGGGGGGAGCTGCCTGCAGACCCTGCCCAGCGAGATGAGGGTCTGGGCTCGGCTTGGCCGGCCTAACAGGACGCAGCTTGCGCCCAGCAACCAGCTCCAGCCAGAGTCCGACACCCCACCCTCAGTTTTCTGCGTTTGAAAACCCTGCTCTAAGGACAACCCAGGGCGTCCCAGGCTCCCTTGCTTGGCTCCCCAACCTCCCTCGGTTCCCTCTGCTTCCCCCCCTTCCCACCACCAATGAACCCTCTCCCCTCAGCTCGCTGTGTCCGCCTGGTTTCCTAAGCGACGCCCACCTAACACCTTGCTTTTTCTTTTACCACATTTGTTAGTTATTTTCTTAGTGGTTGTCCTAGGAATTAAAATTAACCTTTTAATTTACAGCAATCCTGTTCAGGTTGATGCCGACTAATCCCAACACAACACAATCCACAGAGCAGCGGGCACTTGAAGGGGACGCTTCTGCCGGAACGTTCGTGGGGCCTCGGGGTCCTCACCTGGGGCATTTTACGTGTGTTTCAGCGGGGGAACGCGCACAAGCACGTCTCCACGTGTTAAATTATTTGGGGGATCACGTGCTCATGCGTTACCTTGGTTCACACGCACCGAGCTTCTGCACGATGTCCCAGGCACTCTCGAAGCTGGTTTATACCCGAATTGAGCTGGATTGAGATGAAATAAAGTTGGGATTAGATGGCTTATCCCCAGATGACTTGAAAAAAAATATGAAGGTTCGATGGGAACTTCTCAAAAGTTTAGATTAGTGCCAACCGACCGTATGGCCTCTGTTAGCGTTTTATTAGCATTTGTGGCTGTAAGTATCCTGCTGATTCACAATGGTTAAAATTTCACTTTTGATTTTACTTGCTAGTACCCTAAAAGTCAGGCAGGAAAAACACGAAACAAGTGGTCATTGCTCCCTTGTCTTCGCTTTCGCGTTAAATATTCTGTATCACACACTTGCTCTTACACATCCCAAACAAAATGATTTTGCTTCCTTTTAGTATGAAATAGGAACTTATAATTTCTTTATGGTATGTTCGGTATTTCAGGTTTCCTGGGTAAAAAATGACTAATTCAAATAGCTTATTGGCTATTTTAACTTTTTATGCAAGCCAAAAAAAAAAAAGGAAGAATGGCCTCTTTGTTTTCTCTAGTGGGAGATTTCATTCTGTCCAGGGACGGCGAGCTATAATTTCGGGAAACCTTTTTAATAGTGCGTTCTCCCGGCCCGTTCTCCGCGGACGCCAAGCGCGGTGGAAAATGCGGGGCCGACTTGACTTTAATTGTCAACCACTTTGAAAGCGAGCGGATAATAGCGACTTCCTTCCTGTTTGAGGGAACCCAGAGGGTTGTTTCCATCCTCACCCTTGACCCGTTCACCTGGCCGTGAGGGGTGGGGGACAGTCATCGCTGCCGTCACGTGTGGACGGGCCCCCAGAGCCTGGTTGTGGTTCTGCTCACCCCGTGTGACCTGCCCCGAAACGCGAGGTGTCCTGAAGGCCACCCCGTAGCTGCCACGGCATCAGTTCAACCCAGCAGTGTCTGCGGACTCTCGGTTTGTTTTCGTTATTTGCAAATAGAATCCACAAGGATTTTCCCATATCCCGTCTTTACTCCTGGTAACCTTTCCGCTGGTGAGCTGTGACAAAACATTGCTATGGATTAAAAAAAGAATTTACTTTCCTTTGCTATATTTTTGGAACTTTGGGGCCGTGGTGGGTTTCATGGATTATGCTGTATTAAATTGTAAGTCTCATTTCCACAACCTTGGGCGTTTTGGGAGAAATGCTAGAAGGGTTTCGCATGATTTCTCCGCATTTGGGCCTCAGAAACCCCCCCTCTTTGCTAAGTCAGTAACTGCAGGCCGGCCAGTCCCAAGGGAGCTTGACCTGGGGCCCAAAGCTGAGGCGGGCAGGGAGGAGTGAACGGCTGAGGGCCCATAGCTCACTCCTCCTGTTGAGAGGGGCCCCTGTCTCGGAGTGGGGTGCGAGCAGCACACCTCCGTGCCTGCTACCGGGTGGGCTGTTTGGGTGCGCCTGGTGAAAATTTAGCAATGAAGAGCGGGGAGGTGGGGGCTGTTGGTTGGTGTCCTTGCTTGTTTCTTTGGGGGTGGAAGCCGTCCCCTTCCCTTGAGTGGACCTTTGCTATCTGATTTGTCAGCCCGTTGTGGGCCAAGGCGGGGCCCGGTGCCCGACTCGGGGGTGCAGCGGCCCTCCCCCCGTATCGCTGCATGACAGCAGGTGGCGTTGGGTGGTAGGGGCTCCGTGACCTGTTCGTCGCTTCTGCTGTAACTGCTGGTAAGTGCAGACGGTTCAAGACGACCCTCGGCACGGCGCCCCTCCACCTTCTGCGCTGGGGCGGGGGGACGGGGCCGGTCCCAGTGAGGGCTGACAGGTAGGTCTCAGGGCACACGGGCCTGCCCACGGCTGGCGCTGACGGGGGGACGTCTGTCTCCATGGGACAGGGGCGGGCCCCGCTGTCTCGAGAAGGCCTGTCGGGACCGAGCCAGGCCTCCCCGGGTCCGCTTTCAGCGCGTTCCCCCCTTTCTTTCTTTCTTTTTTTTTTTTTTTAATTTTTTTAAGATTTTTATTTATTTATCTTTAGAGGGGAAGGGTAGGAGAGAGGGAGAGGGAGAGAAATATCAATGTACGGTTGCCTCTCGTGTGTCCCATGCTGGGAACTGGCCTGCAACCCAGGCATGTGCCCTGACTGGGAATCGAACCGCGATCCTTTGGTTCGCAGGCCCGCGCTCAATCCACTGAGCTACACCAGCCAGGGCGCGTTCCCCCCTTTCTGCACCCGCAGCCTGCGCTTTGGGGCCGTTCCCCGACCCTTCCAACCCATGCTTCCTTCCCAGGCCGCTGCCGTGGGCTGGCGTGTTCTCCACGGCCCGGGTGCAGACGCCGCGTGAGCCTGTGCAGGGCCGAGCTGTGTGTGTTGGGAGCTGGGTGCTGTGTTTGCTGCTGTCGTCTGCTCGTGATCGGTCACAGGGGAAAATGTCCGCGGCGCGAACGTGGTCCGATGGGGGTTCTGGACCCCAAGCGCACGGGCGTGGCGAGGTGAGGCGGCGCGGCGCTGTGCGGAAGCTGCCGGCGTTCCTTCCTCCCAACAGCGAGCGTGGAAGGCCGGGTGCGCGGGTCTGACACCTGCAGGGACCTGAACGTAGGTGTCAGCTCAGGTCACCTTTAAAGCGAGGCGTGTCTACTGGTTCCATCCGTCGGTGATGGCCTCTTACAATGCTGTGCTCACTCCACACTGAGTGCTCTCCAGCCCCAGGAAGGGGCTGGGCTTTGGGGACACTGGGACGGTGGTCCGAGGGGAGAAAGACGTGAAGACCCATCAGAACGCCAACTGGGACAGAGGGCCACCGGGGTGGGGGGCTGCGGAGGGCCTCGGGCCGCTGCTGCCACGCCGAGTTCGGTGGTGAAGCTCTCTGCGGAGACCCCGATTCGATTCCACCGGGGAGGGTGACTTCTGAGATGTGGTCCCCGGGCTTCCAGTGAATTAGGTCTGACTTTTAACTTGTTCCACCTAACTCACGGTGGTTTTATGGGAATTAATTAGGTAAAGGGCTCCTTAGGGGTAGGGCCCATCCAAAGCCTGTTCTCTGATTTCTCTGAAATAATTCCAAGAAGAACACATGGCAGACTAGCGAGTTTATCTCTTCACGCCGAGTATGGCCAAAGACTGGATACAGTACTTTGCTTCATTAAAAATAATAAAATAAATTTCAGGGTCATGCAGACGGTTAGGGCTTGGCGGTGTGGCAAGCCTTCGTCACCTTTCCTTTGGGGCTGATGGGAAATGACGAGCAGGGTAGTTAAGCGCGTCTCTCAAGCTACAAGCTTCAGCAAACAGTTTACAAGGCACCCAACTGCCGAGCCAGCGACTCCAGCCAGGAAGCCCACGTTCCCCGAGAAGGCTGGTTGTCCCGGAATCTGCTGAGTCTGACTTGACGGTGGACGAGGAGGGAGGCATTCTCTGCTTCCTTCACTCGTGCACATCTCCCAGGTCCTCTCGTGTCAGGCGCTGTCTGGCCACTGGCATTCTGTGGCTGCGACAGCCACTTCCCGCTGCCATGCCCCCTGCAGCACGGCGAGGCGCTCAGAGCAGCGGGCAGGCAACGCCAGGGCGTTCTCGGGGGGCAGTGAGGACCTGGTGCTCTGGCCGCAAAGCGGAGGGCTGCCCGCCTCCTCTGAATGTCAGAGAGAGGTTTTTGCAGAGAGGTGAGGGTCAAGGGGAAGCCTAGCAGGCGAGGAGGCGCTGGTCCCGAGGAGGGGGCCGAAGCACTGAGCGGCGAGTCCAGCGCAGGCGTCCTGGGCTTGGAAAACCCCACGGAGGAGCCGGGTCTCCCTTCGAGTCGTGGACGACATTGTCGGGGAAGGGACAAGGTCAGGGGTGCCTGTAGCTGCAGAGCCCTGTCTGCAGTGGAGCAGAAGGAGCTGGCCTGGGGGGAGGAGGCCTGAGATGGGGGGGGGGGGCCGGCAGGGGCAGCGGCCCAGGTGAGGGACGAGGGAGATCTAACCAGGGGTGGGCGGCGGGAAGGGAGGCACCGAGAGACGACAGTGACGTGGTGGCTACGTGCAGCGACGGAGGTGGGGGTCAGAACGGATGCCCAGGTCCTGGCGGGTGGCGGGTCCTTTTGCAGGGAGGAGAGGACAAAAACAGGAGCAGGCACCAGGGAGGGAGGGCTGAGTCCAGGTCTGGATGTGGCGAGTGGAGGGGGCTCGAGGGACCGCCCAACAGAGCTGTCCGGTCGGAGTTGCTTCCCCCGCGAACGAGAGGTTGCGCTCCTGACCCTGGTGGCGGTGAACGTGGCCTTCCTTGGACACAGGGTGTCTGCAGACGCAATGGAGCTACGACGAGGCTGTGCTGGGCCGGATGGCCCCGCCGTCGTGACTGGTGTCTTTAGAAGAGAAGGGAGGGGGAGATCTGGACTCGGAGACTCAGAAGATGGGGGGAATGCCAGGTGACCACGGAGGTCAAGGTCGTCGGCGGCAGCGAGGAGGTCGGAGAGGAGGACGGAGTACAGCTCCCAGAGAGGCGGGGAGGTCGAAGGTGAAAGATTCAGGGGCACATCTCAGGGGAGCATTGGGGTCGGAGGTCTGGGGGGCCCCACTCCAGTCTTTCTCTCACTTGCACTTCCTTTGTGTCTAACGTAGCAGCTCTTTTGGCCTTGGGTGTCCAGAGGCCCGGGGCCAGGCCTGGTTGTGCCGGCGGGCAAACCACCCAGGGGCAGCAGGATCCGGCCCCGCCTCCTCCGTCCCACCCCTCCGCTCTCAGCCTCCCGCCCCCTCCCGCCCAGCACCTCCCACAACCCAGCTGGGGGTGCGGAGTATTTAGACATCCCAGCTGGGGCTGTGCTGAGAAGCGACCCGCTGTCTGAGGGCCTGGTCCCCACCCTGGGCTCAGCCCAAGGGCTCGGTACACATTGCGGGGTGTCAGCACGGCTGGGCGGTGGGTGTGGAGCTGGAAATGGCTAACGCGCCGAAGTGTTCAGCGGTCCGTGTGGCGACACAGCCGACTCGGCCCCACGTGACGCGGTTCAGAGCCAGGGCGTGTTTTCATCTTTCACGGCTGGAATTAGCCCAGCGGATGTCGGAGCCCTTGAAAGAAATCCGTGCCATTGGGTGTTGCTCAGACCCCACGCTAGTCCAACGGAGCGCAGCGCCCAGGACCTCGGCCAGTCCCGTGCCCTCCCAGACTGTGCCCCGCTGGTGGAAGCACAGGGATTTGCTTGCGCTTGTGACACTCAGCCTTCCGAGGGCACGCGGGGCGGCAGCGCGCTGGGCAGGGACGGTGGGCGGCCTCCAGTCGGAGCTGCGGGGTAATAACTCCTCGGCAGAAATGGCCCGGCTCCCGATCGCATGGTTTATGGCCAAAATGGAAAAGCTCCCGAGCGCCGTCAACGACACGCTCCCTGCTTATAGAGAGACGTGTGGGTTCTCTTCCAGAAGAAAAGAAGGCTGCTGCCACCCCCCCCCCCCCCCCGCAAGCCATCAATGATTCAAATGTCAAGCTCGCCCGGGCCTCGAGCCGCGCACACATATTAACTTATCGAAGAAGCGGACGCGTTCGCGGAGGCCTGTCTGCCCCCCGAACTCCGTATTTATGTTCGAAGTCTCGGGATATGTTACCTGCGCTCAGCACCTTCCCTCCTCCACGGGAGATTTACGACGCAGCCAGCCGGCAGCAGAGGGACAAAGACGTGAATGCGGGGCGTGACAGATTTATTTGGCTGTGTTTTATGTGCCTGTGATCGTGCGTGTTTTACGCGTGTCTCGGAGCTGGGGGTTGTCCTTCTCCCCCTGAGTTTCCCCCTTTCTAATGGGGGCAGAGGGGAGAGAACCCCGCCATCTGCGTGCTGTGTGGTTCGTGGTGACGCTTTTTAATTCTTTTTACCTGCTCCTTGGTAATTTCCCTTCCTGTTAACACCTGGCTCCTGGCAGGCAGCATTTCTGTAGGAAAGAATGAGTCATTGCCCCCCGACCCCGCCCCATTTTCAGTAACTGTTGTCTTTTAGACAGCTGGGGCAATTATTCGGGGCCTCGCGCGGCCAGGTGGTTGCGTCCTGTCCTCCTTCCTCTTTCTGTAAGTCCCCGGAGGGGGCCGTGGCCTGGCCCTCTGCTGCAGGGAGGGCCAGACAGTGGGGAGCCCTCCGAGTGTGGGTCCTCGGAGCCAGGCCCCGGAGAGGCGGCATCAGATGGTCCTCTGGACAGCCGGGCCCATGACGGGACGGCGGGGGCGGCAGGAGGCGGGAGCCCACGATGGGGAAGCTCGATCCGTGGATCCAAAGGGCCGTCGACGGACGTGCTTCGCCGGAATGGAAGCCAGAGGCCGAGCACCCCAAGGGCCGGGGCGGAGGGCTGCCGGGGCTGCCCGCCCCTGACCCGGAAGGCCGCTGGCCCCGCACCGGCACGCACGGAAAATTACAGGGCAGGGGATAAGTGGGCGCTGGTTCTTCTCAAGGCGACAGATGTCAAAGCGCATCATTTGCAACTCACTCTAAGCGCCCCAGACAAACTGGCTGACAAGATGCTCGGGGAGTCTGTGGCGATGTCGCCAAACCATTTAGCGTCAGAATCCCGGGAGAGCTCGGCGTTTTTGTTACCTTAAGCAAAATAGGCTTAAGGAAAAAAAGCCAAACAAGCTCTTTGTAGGTTCTCTATAAAAAGGACTGAAAGTAGCTGCCAGAAATGCTGAGGGTTTTTTTGTTTTTTGTTTCCCGCCCCTCCCCGCCCCGGAATGAGTGCTGTATGGTACTCGTGAGTACGACGCAATTCTTCAAAGGACCCCAGACTCGGAAACCTCATGGTCCGGGAGCCAGACGCCCTCGCACTCCATGGGCCCTGAGGGTCGGGGCTGTGGGCTCCAGGTGGGAAGGTGTGGCCCGGAGCCTGGCTCTTGATGGGGGCTGAGCCCTGAGCA
The DNA here is from genome assembly GCA_039655065.1 of Glossophaga mutica. Lineage (NCBI taxonomy): Eukaryota > Metazoa > Chordata > Mammalia > Chiroptera > Phyllostomidae > Glossophaga > Glossophaga mutica. The sequence goes on from CM077307.1 coordinate 175,415,843, forward strand.
GCTTTCGGGACCAGCGGGGTCAGCGGGGTTGACAACCAGTGCGCTCCAAAATCAGTGGTCTGTTGCTTCTCCCTGGCCCCTCGAAGCCTCATTTCAAGCTTCACAAAATTGCAGAGGATGCCGGCAAAGCTAACGACATACCCGGGTGGACAGGTTGCTCCTGAGGGTGTCGTTCCGTGCCCGTGATGTGAAATGATAAAAAATATTAAGGGGACTTTCATGTCCTAACAAATGAGGAGCCAGGCGCTGGCCGGCGGCCGGGTGGCTGGAGATGAGCGCGGAGGACGGAGCGAGCCCGAGACGACCCCAGGACGGATGGGAGCGCAGCTATTTGCCGTGACTGCGGCGGCGCCATCCATCCTGGGCTCCGTGGGGTCGGTATTCCCTCAGCTTGAATATTCGATATTTTCAACTCATTAAGCGAAGAGAACTTTTCTAAAAAATGGATTTTTCCCTGGATTTTCTACAAATGGCCACTGGGAAGATTACAGGAGCCCGCTCGCCGTGGCGGCCCCGCCGCTCTCTCCCGGGTAACGGATGAGTGTGCGGGATGTTTCATTTGCTCCAACAATTTCCCACTCTCCCATGGATCAGCGGTGACAGGAAAGCCCAGGTAAGGATGACGGAGGGAAATGAAAAGACTTAATTCGGAAAAGCTCTCAGACGCCTCCAGCCTTGTCTTCCAAACCTTCCAGTGACTGAGTGCTCGGTTACCTGCCCGCCTCCGGCTCAACTCCGATGATTAAAAAGAAGATCAAGTATTCTGTTTACTCTGGAGGGGACCGCCCGCTTAAAACGTCCTGCCCCGCCCAGGGCCAGGACACCCGGGCACTGTCGCTTTGGGTGACCGCAGGCCGCCGGGGCAGCCTGGGGCCTGGTCTTCTCACTGACCCACGGAGCCGCTCGGCGGATTCTGTGGGTGCCGTGGGTGCTCGGAAGAGCTGCCCAGCTGGCGGCCCCAGGTCCAGGGTCCCGCAGGCGGTGCTGGGCGTCCCCACACGGGGTCCCTCTCCCCGTTGCCGGGCGCCCCGCCGCCTGGGGAAGTGAGGCACTGATGGTTGAGATGGTCTTGGACAGACAAAGCAGTAAAGTACGGCGTGATCACTGCCGTCTACCTTTGAAGAAAGGCTTTTTGTGTTGGTTTTGAGAAAAACAAGTTTATTCTGAGTTCTCGCCGGCAAATTACAAACGCTGTACGGAGGATTCCGGCTCCGCCTCCAGTTCCTCGTCACCGAGAAGCTAGTGACCGTCCGGCACTCTGTGGTGGACGGGCGACCCCTTCCCCGCAGGCTCCCTCCATGCCTGCCTCCCCCCCCGCCCCCGGGCCTCCCCCGCCCGCACCAAGCTGCAATGTTGGTGCCCCACGGGGCACTCGCCCTGGGCTGTGACTTCTTGCTCCATAGCATCTGGCCACGTCAGGGACTCGCCGTCGGTGCTGGCGTCTCCGTTCAAAGGGCGGTTTGGTTCTCTCCGGTGTGTTCTCAGATGCTGGGTGTCGGTTTCTCAGATGCTGGGTGTCGGCTCTGCTGTCAACCAGCCCCACCGTGGAACTGGTGTTTGAGCAGATGCTCGTGGAAAACCGCGGGGGTGTTGAGGTGGCCCCGGTGAGGGCTGTTCCGTGGTCCCCGCCTCGCTGTGCTTTCTCTCTGGAGTCACCTGCTCTGTGAGCTGCAGTGAGAGCAGGGACCTCGTGCTGACCCCCGCCGGGGGGAGGGGGGAGCAGCCTTTCTGACACAGGACGTTGCACAAAAGATCCCAGCAGTTCTGGTAAACTAACATCTCAGAAGCGCTTGAGAGAAAAGTAAATGCAACCTCAAGGGCGAATTTCCTAGCCTGGAAAGCAACTGGAGATAATCAGAGCTTATTTCCGACGTTGAGGTTTTTTCTTCTTCCGTTCTGTATGTGTTGAACAGGTGTCTGCCAAATGGATTGGATGCCAGTGCCTGCGTGCTCTTTCTTGCAGGGCAGGGGCTGTGTGCGGGGGTCGGGGGCCACACACGTGCAAACGCTGGGCTCGTCCTCTCTGCCAACGGCTGGGCAATTGTTGTTTTGTTCTCACTTTTTAAGAAACAAGTCTATTGGTTTCCTTTAAATCTATTGATTTCCTTTTTTTCTTCTCCCCTGGTCCTTTTTTTTTTTTGCCTTTATACTTTATTTATTTATTACTTAGTTTTTCGATGACAGTTGACAGTCAATATTGTTTACACCAACTCCAGGTGCATAGCGGTCAGACACGGACAGTTTTTACAGGTCCCCCCTGAGCGTGGCGCCCCCTCTAATGGTTTTCTGTCGTGCAAAGGTTTCCTGCTCTCTCTCAAGGGTGCAAATGCTTTAAACAGAGGTGCAAAGAGAGATCGCCCACCCCAAGAACGGCTGAAATGGGGTGGACCAGACACATTCTAGAAACCTGGGGAAAGGAGCCATCTCTCCATGGGGATTAGGAGAGCCCACACCCAGCTTTCTAAGGCCATTTGGACTTCCCAGAGCATATTCGTATTTTCTTTGTCCCTGGTCACCCTCTCGAGTTAGGACCTCCTTTGGTCAACATGGTGTAATTAGGTCAGGGGACGGCTCACCGGGCAGACAAGACTGGCCGTGCCAGAAGCAGGCACCCCCTGCCCGGGAGGTGGCACGGACTCCACAGGGCTCCTAACGCCTGTTCGTAGCTGGGTGGTCGCTTCCTCAGACATTGCTTCTTATCCAGCTCAACCCGAAGAACCCAGGAGGGAGGTGCTGGACCTGCACAGAGGGAAAGTGGGAGGGACTGGCCACACCGTTGAACCGGTCCCCTCCCTGCCAGCTGGGGAGACGGAGGCCAGGCGGTGTGGTGCATGGTGGCAGGGCCCCCTCCCTCTCAGTGAGGGGGTGTTTGGACTGAGGGTGGGCGCGGCCCACTATCCCGTGGAAAGGACACTCGGATTATCATTCCGGAGACCAGCGGCCTCCTGGCCCCCGTCCGTGATGGGGAAGAGGGGCAGCTGGCTTTTCGGGGACACAGGACCGAGCGCCCCCGAGTCCTATCCACAGGGCTCGGAGCCTTCCTCACGCCCCGCCCTTCGGAAGTCATTCTAGGGCCATCGGGAGGGGCCGAGCCAGCTGGTGCCATGGGCATTTGTAGGACGCCACCCGCTGGGTGGCCAGCAGCCTGTCGGGGGAGTCCGTCGGCATCCGGGAGGCCGCCCTCTGCTGGCATCCTCCCCGAAGCACCTTGCAGGTCGCCCCTCTGCCCCGCCCCCGTTCCCCCGTGGAGCCCAAGTTGGGGGGGTCCCCTCCGCCTGTATACAGGGAGCAGGACCAGGACCTCCTCCGTCAGCTTGGCAGTCGCCTCGCCGTACGGCATGCTGTAGTATTTCAGAAGGCCATTATTTCTGATACGAGGCGTGACGCTCCTTCTGAGGTTCCCTTCCCGGCTCCTGATTTATCGGTCCCAGCCTCAGAGGGGGTCGTCCTCCTCCAGCTGTAAACACAGGGTATGCAAATACCGCCTGCCGTTCAGGCAACAACCACAATCCAATGGAAGTGCTCGCGTAATAAATTAAACACACGTTTGTGCTCGTGAGGTCGGCCCTCACAGGGCCCCAAGCAGTCACTTCCTGCCGTTCCCTGCGCCCTTCCAGGTGCAGGACAGGGGCAGTGCTGGCAGCCAATCGGCAGAGAGCAGGACTTGCTGCCCTCAACCCCAGACTCCCCAGGCGAGGGCTCGCCCTGCGGCGACAGGCTCGGGGGGCAGGGGCACAGCAGCCTGTAAGTCTGACTTGTAGAAGTAAACAGGCAGCCCCGCCCGCTGCCTCCTTCCCCCACCTGAGGTCGGTGTGGAGAAGAAGGCGCGGAGCCTTAGAGAGAGCAGCAGGCCTTTCCGTGTGGTCAAACGGACCTGAGCTGGCCTGGCCGTCGCTTTGAAATCGGTCCCTGGAGCGGCAGGCACGTTGAAACGTCCAGCATGCTTCGGGGAGCTGATGGCCAAGCTGGAAGCGGCGAAAGGGCAGGTTACTAAAATAGGTGGTGCTGGTGCCCGGCTGCAGGGTCGGACGGCACGCAGATGCCCGTGCCAGTGACAGAGCCTTGGCTGCCTGTCGGCGGGGCCGTGCGGCTGGCGGCACCCGCCGGGGGCTGAGAAGTCTGCCCTTCGGACTCACGGCCTCCCTGTCCGCAGGGGAACAGCAGATGCTGAGCCAGATGAAGCCCTGTCCTCCCTCTGAGATGATGTCGGATGCGTTTTGGAGCATCGGGAGGGGGACGGCCCGCACGCCCGCACACTCTGATGGAGGCAGGCACCCTGAAGGCAAGCCCAGGTCTGGGCAGGGGTCTAAAGTGGTCTCCAGATCACACGCGTTGCATCTCAGAACGTCCGTCTGCTGTGTGCGACCGAACACCAGTGCGCGGAGTGAAGTTGCCTCCAACAACGGCAGGCAAAACCTACCTAACCTGGGGCAACTGTCAAGGGTATAAGGGTCCTGGGGAGAAGCTTGCTGGCACCTACCCACCTAACTCGGGGGAGTGGAAGGAATGAGGAAAACTCGCAGTCAGAACGAGCCAGGCGCTGCATTTGTTTTGTGAAGGTTCTGGGAACGGGCTCATTTAACGTGAGCGGGACGCGGCGCGGTGCTGAAGTTTGCACTCGTAGGGGAAGAGAGGGCACGGTGTCTGCGGCCCAGGAGGAAGGTGAGTTTGGCAATGAGGTTGTGGGTTAGCGCCAAGGTCCATTAAAATGAAATTAAATGTTTGCAAGGCAGTTATACAGGAAGCTTTAAAAATATCTGTCTGAAATGATCACGTGGTTAAAAGGAGCTTAGCGAACTCCAAGCTAGTGGAGGAAGAATGTAATAAAGATGAGAGCAGATGTAAATAAAATAAAGAATAGGAAAACAATAGAAAAATTAATGAAACAAAAAATTGATTCTTTAAACAGATCGACAAAATTGACAAACCTTTAGCTAGCTAGACAAAGAGAAGACACAAATTACTAAGCTTAGAAATGAAAATGAGGTATTACTACTGATTCTCCAGAAATAGAAAAGATAAGATAGTGTAATTACGATGTGCCTTGATGTGTTCCTCCTTGGGCCCAACTTCTTTGGGACTCTCTGAGCTTCCTGGACGTCCTGGTAGTCTATTTCCTTTGCCATATTGGGGAAGTTCTCCTTTATTATTTGTTCAAATAAGTTTTCTACATTAGCCAAGATTCAAATGAAGCAGAGAATTCTAGAAGCAGCAAGGGATAAGGGGACAGTCACCTACAAAGGAGTTCCCATCAGACAGTCAGCTGATTTCTCAAAAGAGACCTTCCAGGCAAGAAGAGGCTGGAAAGAAATATTTGAAATCTTGAAAAGCAGGGACCTACATCCAAAATTGCTCTTTCCAGCAAAGCTGTCATTTAGAATGGAAGGACAGATAAAGCGCTTCTCAGATAAGGTCAAGTTCAAGGAGTTCATCATCACCAAGCTCTTATTATATGAAATGTTAAAGGGACTTATCTAAGAAAAAGAAGATAAAAAATAGGACAGTGAAAAGACAGCAAACTCACAGCTATTAACAACCACACCTAAAACAAAAGCAAACAACTAGAACAGGAACAGAACCACAGAAATGGAGATCACATGGAGGGTTAGCAACAGGGGCGTGGGAGGAGGAGGGCGGGGAAGGTACAGAGAATAAGTAGCATAGACGGTGGGTAGAAAATAGACAGGGGAAGGGCAAGAACAGTGTGGGAAATGTAGAAGCCAAAGAACTTATGACACATGGACATGAACTAAAGGGGGGAATGTGGGTGGGAGGGGGTGTGCAGGGTGGAGGGAATGAGGGGGGAGAAACGGGACAACTGTAATAGCATAATCAATAAAATATATTAAAAAAATAAAAATAAAAATAAAGGTTTAAAGCCTTTAAAAAAAAGAAAAGAAAAGATAAGATAGTACTGTGAACAGTTGCACACCAGAAAATTGGATAACCTAGATGAAATGGACAAATTCCTAGGGACACAAAAGCTACCAAGACTAAATTAAAAAGAAATAGAAAATCTAAATATAGACCTATAACTTGTAAGGAGATTTAATCGGTAACCGAGAATCTCCGAACAAAGAAAAGTCTTAGACTTGAGAGCTTTACGGGCCAAGTCTACCGAACATTTAAAGAAGAACTGATCCCAATCTTTCTCAAACTTTCCCCAAAAATGGGAGATGGGGGAATACTTTCTACCTCATTCTATGAGGCCAGCATCGCCCTGGGCCCCAAACCAGGAAGAGACATCCCAGGAAGCTACAGACCAGTATTCTCTACAAACACGGACACGGAGACTTTGGGCAAAACACTAGCAGGCCGAATTCAGCCGCGTGTTAAAATCCCTCCACCAAGTGGGGTTCACTGCCTGCGAATCAGTCAGCGTCATACCCAAAAACCGAACGAGGGGAAAAAAGACCACGTCATCTCGACTGAGGTAGAAGGATTTGAGAAGATTCAACGCTTCCATGGTAAAAAAAAAACATTTCACAAACTGTGAATAGCAGCAGACTGCATCGACATGATAAAAGTCACGTATGAAACCCCCGCAGCCCGCACCGGCCTCGATGGAGAAGATTCAGGGATGGGCAGAAGCCACAGGGTCTCTCAGGAGCCCTGGACCCACGGTCTGAAGTCAACGGGAGATGAGGGTTAAAGATCGAATGCACAAATGTAAACCCTGAACGTTTCTAGAAGAGAATGCAGGGAAGGGTTTTTTGTATCCTGGGGGTGCGGGTCCGCTTTGGCCCCCAGGCAGACGTCCTAACAGACCCCGAGGACCCGCCCGATGAAACAGTGACCGCCCCCAGCAACATGGCCCAAAACCCCGGGTGAGCCTGTGGAGCGAGTAAGAACTCGGGGGAATGGGGTACCCACAGGATCATCGGAAGTGCAGTGTGCTTAACATCTATTTTATAAAACTGACAAGTTAAGAAGAAAATTATAAAAGGTGCACGCAGCGAATAGACGGTGAACAGGTAATACGGAAAATAAAAAAACTCCACAAATGGCCAATGAGTGCAAAATATTCTTTGTGTAATTAAATGTCCTGTTATGAAGAGATTTTTATCTTTAAAGCGAGTAAAGATTTTGTGTGTGTGTGTGGGGGGGGGGACAAGAGACATCGCTAGTTTCTTAGCTAATATTATAGCATTTCTGGAGGTTAATTTTGAGAATATTTTCCAAACACCTTATAAATGAACTTGACCCTGTCGTTCCAGGTATAATGAAGGCAAAGGATTCCTTCCAGGAACTGCACTGAAATTTACCGTTACACACACAGGTGTGCGCAGCACTGTCTGACAATGAATCATCGGAAGCCGCTTGTTTGTCTAGAAATCCAGGGGCCGTTACATAAACAATGGCACGTCAGTGTTAAAACCAACCTCCTACTGCCCCAGACCAGTGGTTCTTAATCTGTGCTCCTGGCAACTTTTGGGGGGACCCCTGGGGAGCCCTTCCAGGACTGCAGGAGAGCGGTGGTGAGGGTACCTTCCTGATTTTTTTTTTTACCAACCCAGAAGGCAATACAAACCAAACTCCACTGCCTTTAAAAAGGCTTTACACCCCGGTGCCTCCCACCCCTACCAGGGGCCTCCGGCACGGCGCTTAAGGCTGGGCTGCAGTCAGGCCGCTGCAGGTGGACCGCAGCCCCACTTACCCCTTGTGCAACGTGGCTCGCTCCTCCGGGCCTCAGTTTCTTCATCTGTGAATGGGGCTGATAATAGGTGATGAGGCGGCAGCCAAGTGTGGGATTCAATGAGTGTGTATGGACTCCTGATGCCATACATGTTGAACTGTTCACATTTGAGCATGCGTGTGTATGGCTCATTACACGTATATATGTTCATGTGCTCAATACTATGTGATTTTAGACATATGCTGTATGTGTATTTATCATACATTTATAACACTCATTACATACATATTTCTGTGTACTCATTTCATCCTATCCATAGAATTACATGTAAATAATATATATAAAGATGTGGATAAATATGTAAATATATCTTTATACATGGCACAAAAATATCCACGATGAAATATATTGTTGTGCTGATACACATGTTCTCATGATACAGGTGTGCACATGTCTTTTTTATTTTAAAGATGTTATTTATTTGTATTTAGAGAGGGGGACAGGGGAGAGAGAGAGGGAGAGACACCCCAATGTGTGGGTGCTTCTCCAAAAAGGAAGGAAAGCGATCCCTTGACACAGCCATCCCACTTCCAGGTAGGGGGCCTTGAACAGGTATTTGCACACCCCGTGCACAGCAGCAGCCTTGTTCACAGTAGTCCCAGGTAGAAGCCACCTGCGTGCCCGTCAGTGGACAGGCGGGTAAATGTCACATGGTGCACGAAGGAACATCACACAGGTTTGAAAGGAAGGAAACTGGACAGAGGCCACGAGGTGGATGGACATCGAGGGCATGATGCTCCGTGACATAAGCCGGTCACGGAAGGACCAGGGCTGTGTGCTTCCGCTGACCTGAGAGGTCCGCAGAGCGGTCAACCCCCCGGGGACGGACAGGGCAGGGCGGTGGCTTCCAGAGCCCAGGGAAGCGGGCCCGGCCAGTTGGGGTCAGCGGGGTGGAGCTCCAGTTTTGCAACATGGAAGAGCTGTGGAGGTGGATGGTGGTGATGGTCGCGCAAAAATGTGTTGCCGCTGCGCCGGACAGTTAAAAATGGTTGGACCCCGGCCGGGTAGCTCGTTGGTTAGACTGTCGTCCTGATACTCCAAGGTTGTGGGTTTGATCCCCGGTCAGGGCACATACAAGACTCAACCAATGAATGCATAAATCACCGAAAGAACAAATGGATGGTTTTCTCTCTCCAAAAATCAATTTAAAAATTTTAAAGTGACTGAGATGATACATTTTATATTATTGTATTTTAACACAATCGAAAAGGGAAACCGGAATGTCTGGAAGAAATCCTCCTAAGAAATATTTTTAAAAGAACATAAATTAGGATGAATTCAAGAAGGGCGATCTGGCTGCATCCTGACGATCACTTGTCTTTGGCACCAGCGCCTCTCGGTCACTAATAACATCTCACAGCTAGCCTGTCCCCGACTGAGGGCGGCCCAAGGGGTCCTGGAGAGAGGTGTGGCACAGGTGCCCGGCTTTGTCAGGACAGACTGTCCCTGGGCCCCACCCAGAAAGGTGCTCGCCCCAGCTGGTGGCCTCTTTCCCGCGCACGGCAGGCGCCTGGCAGCCGAGCCTCCGCCCCACCAGGCGTCCAGGCGGTCACGGAGATCCATCTTCATCCTGGCACCCGCTGTGACGGGCCCAGCCAGCCCTGCGCTCGGAGAGCCCTGGTCGGGAACCCAACCTGGTTCCGTTTTCAATTTTGGAAGCGTTGTTGCAGATTAAAAGCCGGTCAAACGATGGGAGAGAGTCAGAGTGAACAGCTGCTCTGTACCCGCCATCCTGCCAAGGCCTAAATGAGCCTCCAGGAGGCTGCAGAGCGATGAGGGCCGGGCTCCCGCAGGGCGGGGCACAGGCCCAGGAGTGGCGCCTGCCAGGAGGGCCAAGCGGCTCCGGGAGGGCCCGTCCGTGTGGGGCGGCCCGTCCTATCGCCCACGAAACACAGGGAGGCCTGAGTGCAAGTTTCTGATCAGACTTTAAGGGCTGCAGCGATGGACATATGACAACCTTGCCTCGTCCTAAGTAGCTGGGTAATAACACACTCAGCTCTTTTTCAAAAGATACCAAGGACACAACGCACAAAGCCATCAGTCGTTTTCTACTTTGCGAGTTGGTGCGTTCAGCTCCTTTGTGCCATGCTTACCTGTAAAAGCATCTTCATGCGAACACCTGAACTCTGGTACAGGGGTCAAACTCGGCACTTCGAGGTTGTCTTCTCCCGACCCACTTTGGGGGAGGGCTTGTCAGTGGGTAGGTTGTGTTCCCAGCAACCCACACACTGTGCTCGGCTGTCAAGCAAGGTCTCGGCCTCAGAGCAGAAGCTTGTTCTCTGCACCTGCCCTGGGGAGGGAAGAGTCAGCCCCCCACACCTGGGCTGGGCCTCGGGGAGTCGGGGGCAGCCGGAGACCCCTTCCCAAGCACCCTCAGGAGACCGGCTGTAAGGATCCCTCTTTCGCAGGCTGCAGAGAGTCTGATGTGGGTCCCCTTGGGTCAGGGACCGTTTGCTCAGGCGGGTCTCCCAATGGGGAAGGAAGCCCCCATCTGCTTTGAGAGCCAAGTGTCTCACGTGGCACATTCACCCATGTCTCCCTCCAGGCGGGGCCTCTGTCCGCTGCAGGGGGCCCTGTAGAGGAGGGTGGGGTGTGGAAGGGAGAAGAGCCCAGGGAGCGGCCCAGACCCCGAGGGCGGGGGGCCCCGCGCACCGTGAGGAGCGACTGGCCTTCATAACCGCTGATTTCCAGCACCTTTGGCTATTGAGGGGCAGGCGGGATTGTCATCGTCCGACTTTCCTACCGAAGTGACGCTGAGGAGTAAGTGGCACCGTTTTTCTGTTCTTTCACACAAAGCTGTTGCTCTTGGGTGTCCCCTTCCCTTCCTTTCTGGTGTCTGTGTGGAGCAGCAGAAATGTTTAGTAGACTATGTGTACTCGGCTATTATATTTAACGTGTGGCAAAGATCAGCAATGACGGTTATGAAGCTGATACACGTCTAATTTCAGAGAGCCGAGATGTCCCATCCACCGTTAATTAAGTTCCAACTATAATTAACAGTTCCCTTTCGTTATGTGTTTGGGGTCATTTCTAATCTTTATTATGAAAATGTGGGCAAGGTCTGTCTTGGTAAAAGCAGTTTTGCTCATTCTGAATTAATTCCTGATGCCACGTGGTGGTTACTGGGTCAGAAATGTTCTACTTTCTGTCACTTTCGACAACACATGAGTTTCTCTTCTCCGACAGCCTCATCAGCGTGGGTGTTTGGGTGAAAACTTTTCTTCCGTTTGATTTTTGGGCCTAGCCTTTGAAGGTGCGCTTCCTTGCCGGGTAGCAGGCCAGAGCGGTACCTGGTGTGTTCAGCGTCCCTCTGTGTCACCGCCTCTGTCCCCATACCTGCCCTTTTCACCAGCATCGGTGCCCCATGCTGGGCTCCGCTTCGGGTGGGCTTTGGTGGGAAACCCAGATGACCTCTTCCCTTCCTGGGGCCTTTCTCTGAGAAGGGACGCGAGCAGGCCGGTAGGCCCCTGCATAATCACGCAATCCCAAATTATGATGAGCTCCCCAAAGGAGAGGCATCCGTGCCACTCGAGGGAAGACCAAGTCGGACCTGCTCTGGGGGTGGTGGTATTGCAATCAAAGGTGGCAAAGGAATTGCAAATTACTGCAACCGTCACTGGGACTGTTCTTGGTCACCTGCTACCTGCCTGTGCTTCTTCCGTGAAGAGGGGTCAGTCACGGATTGTCATGGTTTGGGGTTCACACGCTGATAAGCAGCCACATTTAGAGGTGCTCAAGGTATTTGACTTCAACAAACATTTATATTTAACATCAAGACAGCCCTCCAACATTGTCCTGAAATTTAGCTTTCTCTGGACGTGTAACACGGATGCAACAGAATGTGTAAAGAGTTGCACTAACGCACAGTCTGATGAGTTTCTACATGTTGCTACACCCGGATCGAGCCGACGTAGGACATCCCAGACCCCAGAGGTTCCCTTCACTCCCATTTCTGTTCAACACAGCCCTCCCCAAGGGACTCACTGTTCCGAAACCTTTCACCATCCACTAGCTTTTCTTGTCCTTGACATTCACAGAAATAGAATCACACAATGTGTCGTTTTGTGTCGGTCACTAGCTTGTTCTTCGTTAAATCCCACAACCTGGTTATTTATAGACCTGCTGACGGGCGCCTGGGCTGCTCCCAGGTTGGGGCTGACCGGCGGTGCTGCTCTGGGTGTCCTCGTGCGTGTCCTTTCGGGCATACGCGCTCGTTTCTCTTGGCTACACCCAGGGGCGGCGTTGCCAAGGCACAGGTGGATGTATTTTGGTGCTGGTGCCTCTGGCCAAGACCTTTTCTGAAAGCGGCTGTGCTCACTTCCACCCCCACGAGCAGCGTGGGGAGAGCGTCAGTTGCTCTGCATCCTTGTCAACACTTGGCTTTGTCTCACGTGTAATTTAATGCTGGTGTGTTTGGGGGGGTGTGTGTGTTTCCAGGGCAACCAGCAGGAGTAAGACACTACGTGTTGACATTAAGCTAGGTGCCTTTATAAGATAACCAAATGTACCCAGAAGATACGTGGAGAAGTTTTGGCTAAGCCGAGCCAGTCAGTCAGGGTCCCAGTAGAACCCAGACTGCGCATTCGACCGGAGTGATCTGAGGAGGGTGTGCTGGAGATACTATTTACAGAGATGGGGGGGAGGTGCCGGGAGTCTCCATGGCCAGGGCGCCGCCGTGTCCTGGTCTGAGCGCGCGAGGAGCGGAGTGGCTACCCGACTGGAGGAAGGCAGTCGTGGCGAGAAGGTCCTCGCAGGAAGCGGCGCCGTCAGTGGAGGCCAGTGTACCTGTGGGGCCTGGCGAGGGGGCAGCTGGGAGGACCAGGTCCCCTGCCTCACTCTCTTTGCTCTGTTCCTCTGACCTCCTTCCCGTGATCTCACGGAGGAACCCAGCTGGACGAGCTGGTGGACAAGGATGCCCAGCTGTGCAGCCCCGGCCCAGCGTGTCTCCGTGGGCAGGGGGATGGGGAGGGGCGGGCAGTGGCTCGGCAGAGGAAAGACTCGCCGCGCACCAGGCCGGCACCCAGTCCGTCATTCCCGGTTAGAGCTTGCAGTGGAACGTAAACCTGGTCCCCGCAGAGTGACACCTGGCTACGGAGGATTTGTTTGCTGTCCCTGAGCCTTACTAAGAACTGAGGTGCAAAGGGGATATCTGCAGAACAGAGACAGAGGGAGGAGGAGTGGGGTACACGGGCCGCCCCGAGTGATAAACACGCCAGCAAGAAACACATGCAGGACTCGTCCGTTTTTGGAGATGACGAATCGTAACAAGAATGTCGAGATAGTTCATGCAGTTTTTCCCCAAAACTAACAGATGGATCTGTGGGAAACGACCTGCAAACCTTGCCTTTGTCAAGCAGAGACAGACGACTGTCCTGGTTCCCACTCAGACAGTGGCTGATTTATCCTCCGATGGCTCTTCAAAGGCCGGAGCCCCTCGGGCCCGACGACTCCAGGGAGCCCCCTAACGTGGCCACGGGGGCTGCGCACACGTTTTGGTGACTCCGATGGAGCGCTGTCGCTGTGTGTGAAGGTGCGCAGGGTGAAGGTGGCTGTGCCTGGTCATGACTGAAGGCGCTGTGACTTGAATTCCTGCTCCAGCTCTGGCTCTGGCCGACTTGCAATGACAATCGCACCCCTCCAGTCCTGTTGCTTTGGCTTCCCGGGCCCCCTCTACCCTCTCTCCAGTCACTGCCCCTCAAACCCTCCTCTGGGTGAGTACTCCCCCCAAACGCCCAGTCCCTGTATTCGGGGGCAACTTCAGCCCGGGCCAAGCCAGACAGCACCTCTGACCCTCCTGGACGCAGGAATCCGCTCAGGGATAAGGTCACGGCCCAATGAGATTACTGAGGGCTGGCGAGGCTTGCTCGCGAGACCCTGGCCGAGGCGGTGGTAGAGGCCGGGAACATTGTGTTTTGACGATGTCGTCGTGAGTGTCAGGGACGCAGTGGGGAGGCAGCTGAGAGCGGGGCCAGCCCAGGGAAGAAGGACTGAGGGGGGTCCCGGCCCATCAACCAGGCGCCGGACCAGCCCAGTGTACCCCTGCCCCTCGGCGGCGGCGGCGGCGGCGGCGGCGGCGGCGGCAGGGACAGCTGTGCTTCTGCCTGGACTCAGGCCCCTCCTCGTCGCTGTCCCGTGGTGCACGCCGAAGCCTTGGGACTCACGCGGGGGTGTCGGAAGGCGGGCAGACAGTGGTCGGTCCCTGTACTCCCTCCCGTGTCCGTGCTTCCTGACCACGGTTAAACTTTGGGCACAAAGACGTCCGCCCTCGCCTCCTGCCTGTGGGCGGGGGCTGCCCGGGGCACGGAGGATGGCCCTCTGGTCTGCGCCTGCTCCCCTCGGGCTGCAGGTGGGTGGCAGGCAGCCCACGGCGCACGAGCGTGGCCCGGGCTCACCTACCCGTGAGCACGCAGGGGCTCCAGTCCCACGATGTCACAAACACGCAGCAGGACCAGCCTCTCTTTCTGGAAGCTGACGTGAGTAGCACAGTTCACTCTGAGCATGAGGACAGGTTAGAGCCAGGGCAGCCCGAGCAAGGTGAAGTTCAGATTTGCGGAGGGGCCGGCCATGGTCCAGCTGAACCAGCCTGGGCGTTAAGGCCAGGAAGAGCTGGGTTTGGATTCTTCCCAGCCCGGGAGCTCCCTGGGCCGCATGCGGCTCTTCTGCCAGAAGTGGACAATAACGACCTACTGAGGGTGCGAGAATCCTGAGAATTCAGGTCACAGGTGGTCCACGTGATCAGGTAGAGGGAGAGGAGGAATTCCGTCCAGGGGGACAGTCGGCGGGCGCGCTCTTGTACGGTCTCTCTGCGGGGGGCTAGGGGGCGCGAGGGTGTGTGTGTGTTGTTTTGTTTGTACTTTTTGTTATTGCTTCGACTGTTTCTCTCTCTCCTACACTTGGCTTTGCTGGGGCAGCTAATACCGTTTCATTTCCCCACCCCCTTGTCTTATTCAAAGGTCGCTGGAGATGAAGACATCTGGTTGGTGAGGCACAAGCCACCTGGGCGAGAGTCCTCCCAGCACCAGAAAGGACGGGGCTGCCCGGGACTTTGGGTTCACAAACGTCGTTGCTGGCCGACGGCATGGCTGTGGCGGAGGCGGTCTACACCCTCCCCCGCTGGAGCAGCCCGGCCGTCTCCGCGCCTCGGTGTGGGGTGTGTGACTCCCTTTCCACTCCGATGGGCTGCAGGGGGTGCACGGAACAGCGGAGGCCAAACACGAATGGAGACGGCTTTGGCCTGCGAGCAATTTCCGACCTGCTTCCCTGGAGCCCGAGTCTTTCCGAACCTCGGCGGCCAGCGGGTGGCCGCAGGAGTGGTGGGCGGGGCCGCAGGAGTGGTGGGCGGGGCTGCTGAGCGGAGGCCCTTCTACCAGGGCCGTCCTTACGCGTTAGACGGTCAGCCAGTGCCCTGGAGACTCCAGGGGAGCAGACGAGGGTGGTTTAGCAAGGCAGAGAGAAGGTTAGAGAGTCATTAGCGTGCACTAACGAAGAAGAAGAAGAAGAAGAAGAACTTCCTTTTGAATGGGTGCCTAGAATGAGAGACGATTCGGGACTCCCGCCAGACTTGGAACCCACGCTGGCCCCTGCCTTTCAAGTTCCTGGGCGTCCTTCCGCTCTGAGATAGGACGGCGTTAGTCTGTTTTGAAACATTTGAGTGCTGGCCTTGTTTATGGAGAGAAGTTCGCAGCCTCACCGAGGCATCTAATTTCACACAGCATCTGCTGTTGATGACAGCGTTTGAGTATTCAGAAAAGAGGGAGAGAAGTCAGCGGAGAAAATAAAAACACGTCGCATTCCTCGAGACGGAGGGACGGAAGCGTTTCAGTTGGATGCTGAATGTCTTTGAAGCTGTCGTGCTGGTAATCAAATGTGTGCCATCTTTTGCCAAGTATCCTGGGCTGTCACATCTGCCATCGCCACCTGTGATCATTTTCTTCCTCTTTTGCACTAAATAATCAATTACAAGATTCTGGGTTTTCCTCCCCTCCCTCGTTTATTACTGGCTCAAGACCTTGCTTCCGAAAGCGCCAGAGTGAGGACATGGGGCGTTCTGCGTTGGAGCTCAGGGCGGACGAAGGCTGAACTGTTGTTAGCTGGCCAAGGGCAGACACAGCCGCGGACAGAGCGTGTGAATATCTATCTGCTTGGAAAATAATCCCGAAAATGTGAGAACTTATACAATTCATTGCGTTCGTTGGAAGGCGTGGGGGCTGAGCCAGGCAGTCTGGGCTGTTGTCGGAACTGCGACATTGTCCCCAACTTTCTGGAGAGCTATCTGGTGTATGCATTTTCTTACTGTGTGACTCGGTGTGTCCTGCTCTGGGGGCCACCCTCAGAAAAGGGGTGGTACCCAGCACCCCGCAGAAGCTCCAGCTGGGTGAACGGAATGCAAATGTAAAAAATGATATACAGAGAGCACCGTAATGATACTCAGTACGGCACTAACCCCCCACCAAAGGAAGCCACCTACCTATGCAGTAAAAAGGGAGTTATTGCATTCTGAAGGACAGTTCGGCAGCCGTCAGAAATTCGGTTTACTGAGTTCCTGATGGGGCCACGGCGCTGATAAAAGGCTGACTGCCGGGGACTGACTACCGGGGGTTGGCCCTCTGAGGAGTGGCTGTCCCGCACCTGGGCGTTGTGGGGCCTGGGGGCTAGGGCCTGTGACCCTGTGGGACTGGGCTGGACTCGAGAGCTCGCCGGCACTGGATTTGGCCTTGAAGCGACCAGGGTGTGTGTGCAGCTGAGCCTGAACCCAAACCTCATTGCACTTCCCCCGTGTGAACCCACAGGTCCCGTGCCCACCGTGGCTGTGTGCCTGTCCCCGCCAAGCTGGAACACCGGGGCCCTGCCACAGTGAGGTTTCAGCGTTGAGACTCTGCTTCCTCGAGGACAGAGCCTGCGGTGCTGCCGGTGTCTTTCCCTGGTGCTCACGGCGGTGCACAGCCCTTCCCACTCACCAGGCTTCCGTGTGGGCAACGGCCCTTGCTCCTCGGGTCCCTGTACAGAGGATAGTGTCACCCCACAGCACTCTGCCCAGGGCGCAAGTGCTTGGCCCCGAGACACACGCAAGGAGCATGGGTGTAGCTCTGACTGACTCCAGGAGACGTGGGGTGCCTCGGGCCGTCCCCACCCTTCCTTCTGGGAGGGGATTCCTTGTGCTTGAGCTCGCGGCACACTCAGAAGCTCCGAGACCTGAACTGGGATCTCAAACACCTTGACCTTTAGTTCTAGGATGAGTGTCCCTGATGCTCCTGCCAGGGAGCGAGACCACGTGTCTGTCTGTGTTTGCGCAGGTGGCCCGCGCTGCGCCCGAGCCCCTGTCCTCTGAGAGTGGAGACGGATTCAGCAAGTGCCTGTTCTACCCTCCCCCCCCAGGACGAGGTCCTGCAGGTGCAAAGGTGAATGGGCGTGGGGAGACAGCCACAGACGTGCAAATGGGGTGTGCAGCCTGTAGCTGTGTGTGCATGTGTGTGCATGTGTGTGCATGTGTGTGCATGCTCTGGTAGGGAGACGGAGGAGCGTGGGTGCAGGTCGGGGGTTCAGAGTTGGGGTGCACAGTCCCTGGCGAGGAGGCGCAGGGCCGGGATGGTCCAGGTTGTGCCTGTGACAAGTAGTACCCCACATCTCAGTGGCTTGAAATGTAACGGGTATTTCTTCATCCCACCAAGGTGGGAAGGGGGCTCGGCCAGCTGGGGCGTGTTGGGTCCCAGCGGACAGCCCTTTGGGAATGACTGCAGGGTTTCCTTGTGACACGGTGTCTCTCACTGTGACGCTGCTGTGTGCATGCCTGCTGAGACCAGATCCAGGAGAAAAGAGAGACAGCGTCATGCAAGGGGGTCACGGCGCACCCCCAGCTGGGGGACTCCTCCAGGGTCAGAGCCTGCCCCTCTGTGTCCTGCTGTCCCAGCCCCGCTGGACCCCAGGCAGGTTGTCAGGGGTAGACACCGCAGGTGACAGGAGCTCAGAGAGCTGTGTAGGTGCTGCTGGGACAGAGGGTAGGTGTGTAGGTGCTGCTGTGTAGGTACTGCTGATCTCAGAGTCTTGTCCCCCAGCAGCGACTCATTCCTTTACATAGTTCTAGCTTCTGCATCTTGGCCTTGAGTGAAGGAAGCGGAACTGGCTCCAGCGAGCTCAGCTGGAGTGACAGGCAGCTGCCATCCAAGGGCCTGTGACAGCAGAAGTTGGTCTCTTGCTCACGTCAGAGTCCTGAGGGGGAGCTCTGGCGGGCCGGCTGTGGCCTTGGCTGTGGCCTTGGCTGTGGCCTCGGCTGCTGCCTCGGCTGCGGTCTCGGCTGCGGTCTGTGCAGGGCTGTGCCATGCCGGGCATGCGTGAGAGTTGACTAGGAGCGTCACACAGAAGGTGTCCCCGACAGTGGCCCACAGTCCCTGGCAGAGGAGACGGTCACATGGCTACACCTAAGTATAAGAGAAGCTGGGAGGTGTCATCTAGCATGAGCCCAAACAAGGGGCAGTGCCCGGAACTCTTAGGGTTGGGGGACACTTGGATTGGAAGAACTTAATCAAAGTCACAGGCCTCACTTCTTCCTTCCCTGCTTGTCGAGGGCCTGGACCACGCGCTGGGAAGAACGGACCCCGAAGTCGTTGAGAATGTGGCCTGGGTGAGGCTCATCACCGTTCCCCCGGAAACCAGGCCACATTCCTGCTCAGGAGTGTCGTTGTCACTTCCCGGGAGCAGGAGCACCCATTGAGACTTAGAGCCACCCCGACACCTGTAACGGCTCGTCTCCACGTGAGCCAGTCCGGGGCAGGACTTTGTCGCTCTGGCGGTCAGCCATGCCTGCACATTCTGGTGCGTGGGGCAGGTGCGGCGTCCCTGGAACCCACAGGGACACAGTAGCACGTCACCAAGGATGGCACCTGCGGCCCTTCCCCGTGGCCCACACCAGAGCCCGTTCAGCCTCTTAGAGGAGGCTCTCGAACATGAACGCAAACCCATTCCATCAAGTGCGAGTCCCTTGTGGTGCCGGCGGAGAATCAGCACTTGACTTTCCAGCCAGGGAATTCGGGGAGCAGGTGTTTTCACGGAGAGAGAGGCACCGCTGTTTGTTGACCTTACTTGGGCCTACTTAAAAACGTCGGTGGTGTGCGTGGGAAGATAAGTACGGTAACGCTCCCGACTGCACGCGTTTTCTCACTTGTCTGACATCTCCAGAGTTCCGCTGACTACAATCACGTGAAGGTGAAACGTGTCCAAACCGATAACGCACTGGGCCGTTGACTTTCACAATGTCCTGGATTCCGCATCTAATTCCGTCCAAGCTCTTCTTTGAGGCCAGGTTTCTGGGGATCAGCGGCGTCTGGGTGAGCGTGCTCCGCGGCTGACAGTGAGCAAAGCGGCTCTGCCATAGCCCAGGAGCCGCAGGGGTGGCCCTCCATGGTGAAGAGGAGGGGGCAGGTGGCCCTGAGCGCACACGTGGGGCGGAGGGTGAGTGTCCAGGGAGACAGGTGTTACAATCGCAGGAAACTTCATCCTGAGCACACGATCGTGTGTACTCGACTATGTGTACATGATCACGAGTTTGTGACCATGTGCATGCGATCGTGTGTACATGGTCACATGTGCATGCGATGCGTACACAATCGCGTACACACAGTCATGCGTACATGGCCGTATATACGCCACCCCACACGTGATCGTGTGTACACCATTGTGTACATGGCCGTGTATACATGGCCACGTGTATGTGATCATGTGTATGAGATCACAGGCAACGTAGTCATGTTCATGTGGCCGTGGGCGCGTGGCCGTGTGTATATGATTGTATGTATGTATTCTCTTACATCCTGCCACCTTATCAGATTTGATTGGTTAGAAGCAAGTCGCAGGCCCCCCGACACCCGAGGGCATGGCTGGCTGGGGCACAGCCGGCAAGGGCGAGGGTTGTGGGCCCCCTTTGGGTGTGTCCACCACAGATCCTAGGACGTGCGTGTCAAGCCCTGTCATCGGAATGCATTGACCGGCTAAACAACCAATATTAGCTTTTGTGTGGGTGATGAGTAAATGTTCTCTTTTTTTATTAAAAAAAAAAAAAGAGACAAATAGGATGTCAGTTGCATGAGGGGCCTGCTGGCTTGAAGTATGTTATTTCTTTAAGTTGTGGTATCAGAATCCAATGATGTTTCCATAAGAGAAAGCGCCAAGAAAAAATCCCACAAGTACATTTGAGAACCTCCAGGGACTCCGTAAGCCCCAGGAAGAGAAACAGCCACTTCAGAAACTGAAATTTTATTCCATAGACATGGCTTTTGATGGAAAAATATCGCAGCGAAAGAGAGGTTTTTATATTACACAAATACTTTTTTTAAGACTTTCAGCCAACTGACAACAGGAAAAAATTAAAAATTCTCAAGTAACTGATAAAATCTCCTGGAATAGATGGGCGAACCCTTGGCTTTGGACGCGATCCTGAGAAATGTCCTGTCAAGCTGTCATTCTCATCGTACACGAGTCTAATGTTGTCAGATTTATGGAGACCGCAGCATTTACGTTTCGGGCCATGGAAGAAGAGTCACGAACGCACTGATTTCTGGCTCGTGACATCTTCCAGATCGAGCGTAATATATAAGAAATACTGCCATCGTTACCCCAAGAAGACCATGGGAAAGAATTTGGAGAGTAACTAGATATTTTGCTAGTTGTTTTAAAACTGAATTTAAAGCAACTGTCTGCGTGCGTTTGGGTAACTAGATACCAGAGTGATGAATAAACTTCCCTGTTTTTTCAACTTCGTCTGAACTTTTCAGTACAACACGCTCGTGATTTTCTCAGCTATTCGCTGCGCGCCTCCGGAAGAGGCGTGAATTAAATGTATTCGTTAGGATGAATAACGGAGAAGAGAGGCCGCAGGTGCTCCTGCCCGAGTCCCCCGAACGACTTCGTCCTCCAGGTCGTCTCAGAGCTTCGGGTCCCACTGGGCCGGGCTGTGGGCTCGGCCCAGGGGACTGTCCTGCCGAGGTCCCGAACTTCTCTGGACATTCTACCGAAGCCCGGGGACCGGTTCCAGGAGGTCTGGGTTGTCCTCTAGCCCTTTCAGCCTGACCATCTGGGGCCAGGACCAGTGTCCACACAGCTTCGAGGGCAAGGGGCATGTTTGCAAAGAGAGTTCGCTTGCCCGGAAGAGAGGTGATGCCCCACCTGCCCAGCCTATGGGGGCAGGAGAAGGCGGGAGAGTGGGCTGCACTCCAGGGCACAGGGCGCCGCCTCTGTCCCACTGGGAGCTGGTGGTGGCGGCCCCACTGTCCTTCCGCCTGGCCCCAAGGGTCCTGTAGACTGCAGAGGGCTGGATCCCTTTCCTTCCAGCAACGTCTCACGCAGACGGGAGAGGAACCGTCCGAGCCACACTGAGGGAGATGCCTAACCGTGAGCATTGGTATGGCTTGTTTGCGTTTCGGTTCTCTCGGCGAGCCCCGTCCGTCCGGAGGGCCAGCTGGAGGGAAGCCTCCGCGGAAAGGTTGCCCGGGACACGGACGCGAAACGCCGTCCTGCAGCTCCCATGTCCTGCTGGCGCCGCCTGGAGCCTGGTGTGGTGGCAAAGGCACCGGAGTCTTCTGCTCTGTGGCCAGGTTCCCAGGCGCCCCGGGTTCTTGTCTCGGGTGTGACTTTCAGATGCGTGACATTCACGCTGCCGCCGTCAGTGGCTTCTGCCTCCCACGCTCTCTTTCTAGGCTCTGCTTCCGGAGGGGACGGGGCGCATCCCTTTCCGTCTGGGCGCCCCTCTCCTGTCGGGTTTGCGCTGGCTCTCACGGACGTCGGTATTTATTCTGTACAAATTACACATTTTGAATCAACATTCGTCGTCTACCCAACGCTCTCCACTTTCAATATGTAAATATTCTTTGTGCTCTAGAAGGAAATCCGTTTGCTGGCTAAGAGTGCTTGGAAGAATTGTCCTGAGGTCTCGTCTGCTGGGCCTCTCTGTTTTTCTGGTGCTTTCTCTTCGGCCTCTCTTGGTTGGCTGCTGGGTGTCTTTGCAATGATGATGTAGACAGAGCGGGTGGGATGGCTTGGGGGGACTTGGTGGTCTCGACAGTCATGTGGTGCTGCGCAGAGGGTCTCGTGACTGAGACGGGGGACCAGCGGGCTAGCGCCTAACGTCATCGGCCCCTGGAAGAGGCCCGAGCCCCTGGGGTCATCGGGTTGGCCCTAGTCCAGGGGCTGCACCCTCCTCCTTGGCCGGCTGCTCTCGGGAAGTGGGTGCCCCAGGCCGGCTGATGCGCACGGGTTCGTGAAACCCAGCCCCTCTGGGCTTTGCTCCCCTAACCGGTCTAGTCAGGAGGCAGAGGGACTCGCCCCCGCGCTGGCCCCTGCTTCTCCGCATGGCCTCAGGGCGGGGCTCGGTGTCTCTCTTGCTCTCCGTGTCTCCATCCACAAAAATGAGGAAGATGGTGAGGTCGTTTCTGAAACGACTGAGGCTCCCTTTCCCTCCCTGTTTTGGTCCAGAAGGGGCTCCTCGCAGTGCTGAGAGGGCGTCCCTACGTCTTCCTGGAAAAGGAGGCGAGGACCAAGTTTTGGCACATTGCGGATTTCGGCACGGCTCCTCGGTGGGCCGGCTCGCCCACGAAGGCCGCCCAGGCCTGAGATCCAAGTCCGTGGGGTCCCTGCTCAGGGAGGCATCGCTAGTCCACCTCTGGCAGCCGCGCTAGAAGGAGGTTTGAGCAGCACAGAAAGCACGAGGGAGAAGGAAATTTAAAACAAAAGACAGAAGAGGCTGCTGAGAAGGAAAAATCAATTGAAGTCCAACCAGAGCTGCCGACAACTTACCTGTTCCCCCGATGAGGGGCTTTCTCCACGTTGGGAAATTCGAATGCAACCATCACATCAGAAGCTTTAAAAATCCATTAGTTTTGGCATTATTTTTCTGTTTCAGAACCAAAGTGAGGATTATCAACAGTTTAAAGAGCTTTAAAACGCCGGCACCATCCATCCGAGGCCCCGGCGAATCCCCAGAGGAGCGCGGAAGTGGACGGGGCCCCGTTTCATTTCCGAGAGCTCCCCGAGCCGCCCCGTCTTCCCTGCCTTGATGTCCGGCGCCCGCGGAAGGCGCCGGTCTCCCGGGGCTTCTGGCAGCGCTTCTCGGGAAGGAGCGCTGAGTGGGTGAAGGAGTCGACTTGAGTTCTCTCCGCGGTTGCGATGGCAGGAAACTGATTTCTAGATGATCTCACAAACACATAGAACACATAAAAAGAGGCAAAATTATGCAGAAGCACATAAATTATGTAGATGATGGAAAGCCTATGCAAAACACGGTACGCACACATAATAGCGTATTTCCCCCGGGGCCAGTCCCATCCTTTGGGTACCCTTTGAAGCATCTGAATATTCAGAAGAAAGCAAATTTATTATAATTTGAAAAATACCACAATAAATAAAGCTGAAAGAATCCCGCGTATTGTGTAGGAAGCCGGAAGCTCACAGTTGGGCCATGTCCCCCGTCCGACCAAAGCCCAGGGCTCCCGAACGCGTTCACAGCTTAGCCCCGTGTTCCACGCTCGTATTTCGTCGTCTTCACGAGTTGTAGGAAAGGCATTCAGTCGTTCAACAAACACTTGTCGTCACGACAGCATCGGTCCGCCCTTTCCCACCACCCAGAAGACGCTTCCTGAGGGCTAACGGGCCAGGCATCGAGCTGGGCCCTCGTGGACCTTGTGATATAATAGGGAAGCGGACGGCAGAAGTAACGGGAGAGCACCCAGGGGAGACCGGGCCGGGGATGCGGGTGCGGGGCTGCTCCGACGAGGGTGCCGCCACCCCCCGCTGTGCGGGGCACCCTCCCCTGTGTGGGGCACCCTCCCCTGTGCGGGGCGGAGAGAGATGCAATGGCAGGCGGGGAGGGGCGCGGTCTGCAGTGGGACAGGGTAGGTACCGTGGGCCCAGGGGACCTGGGGCGGCTCCTGGAGGGACTCCTTGGGAGCCTGCGTGGCCTTCCCTGCCGGCCCTGCCCGGGAAGTGGAGCCGGGGGAAGCGGGCTGTCCCTGCCCACGTCCTGCCCGTCCCGGTCAGTGCGGCAGGGGGCGTGGCTGGGCTTCCCAGGCTGGCGGCAGCAGAGGCGGTGGGCCAGAGTCCCGCCGCCGCCTGTGCTCCGGTCATTGTCTGGTTGCAGACTGGTCCCTAGTGATCACGCCCATGGGAGCTCAGGGCCCTGAGGGTGTGGGAGAAGGACCACCACACCGGCCCACATCCCACAGAACCCTCTCAGCTGCGGGAGTGACTGTCCCGACACCTCGTACCGGTCAGCGTGGCTGCCATAACGAACTCCGCAGACCGGAGCGCCAGCAATGGAAAGCCCCTGTCTCCGAGTCGGGGAGGCCCGCCCAGGAATCCGTTCCGGGCCCTTCCCCGGCTCCGGGTGCCCCGGGCGCTCCTCGGCGTGTGGGTGGCCGTCCTGGTCCTGACCGTTCCCTTCCTCTCCCCTCTCCGCGTGTCTGTCTTCGTGTCCACTTTACCCTTTTCACAAGGACACCAGTCACCCTGGATCAGGTCCACCCCAAGGACCTCGCCGTCACTTGACCAGACTCTGCAAAGACCCTGTCCCCAAACAAGGTCGCATCACAGGTCCCGGGGGTTAGGGCTTCAACTCGTTCTGGGGACTCCGTCCATCCTGTGACGCACCCGAAGAAAGTTCCGTCTAGTTGGAGCCTGGCCGTTTTCAGGAAGTCAGTTCTTGTGCTTAAAATTATGAAATAAATGTGGCGTCCGCAGAAGATGCTCAGCTCTACCCCAGCAGACTGCATCGGCCCTGCCGAATGTTCTCAGCAGTAAGACCTGGATGGGGGCTCCGGGGAGGGCTGTGGGAGGCTCTGAGTCACGGTGACAACCGAGCATTCCCACGGGTGGCTGAACCAGGGGTGGCAGGTTGCCACCTTGGGGGCCTCAGGGTTTTACAAAGAGCTGCAGTGCCGGGGGGGCATGTTCCGAATTGTTCCCATTTCAGGAACTTGGTCTTTGTGAGACGCAGCCCCCCATTTAAAACCACCCCTTGAACTTCATCCGTGGAAGGGGGAAGCCTGCCTCACCAGCTGGGTTTCAGAAGAGGTTTTAACAGAGGCAGAGTCTGAGGGAGGAGCGACCTTCTCTTGGAGCTCCTGCCCCCCCCCCCCAAGGAAGGCACGGGCCCCTCCAGGTGCCGGGAGCCCAGGCGGGCTGGCTGTCTAACCACTCCTTTCTGCGGTAACACCTGCGTGCAAATGTGGGCGCACACATACAGTGTCTGCTCATTTCCACTTGAATCACAAGCAACGGGAATTTCTAGGCAGGCCACCATTTACCCCTGCTCGGGGGTCATGGTCCCCCGTTGACAGGGTCTGCACAGGGAGGTGGTGTCTCCTTAGTGAGGGGCTGACTGTGCTGTGGGTGGGGGGTGCCTTTAGGAGACTTTTTACTGGACAGGAAGATGATTGCATTTGAGACCTCTGGTGGCCTCGGAAATGGGCAGCGCCCCCTGCAGACGGTGGGGGTGACTTTGGCAGTGATGAGGAAGAGGCTGTTTTCTCCCAGGTGGGAGCCAGCAGCTGACGCAGCTCGGTGACACAGCTCGGTGACGCAGCTCGGTCTCGGTCCGCCTCGCCCTGGGGCAAACGTCTGGGGCCCAGGCCAAGAAGTTACCCCCGGCCATGCGTGGGTTAGCGCCCAGGTCCCTGATTCGAGCTGGCCTTTCCCCTCTGGAGCGGGGCCAGTGTGCATGGCGCTAAGGGTCACGCGAGTGCTGGCGCGTTCTCCGATGGGCACTGGGCACATGGCCTCGGTCCGGAGTTATTGATGACACGCTTAAAAAAAAAATAGGCCGAAGCCATCTCTATCCTCCCTCTGAGGGGCTCAGATGTCGGCAAAACGAGAAGCTTGACTACATCTCGCTCCCGGTTGTGATGGAAACACGAATCAGTGAGACGTCGGAGGCGAAGCCTCATCTAGGAAGTTATGAATGAATAATTCTAATTCCTTTCTGAGTTGTGAGGAGTCCGTTTGCTTCACATGGAGATGCAATACGGGCTTGATCTCGACCTGGGCGATTAGCATTCCCGCCCCTCCCCCACCCCGCCCGGGCTTGGTGTTTGTTTCATTACGGAATGAAATGTTGAGCTCCTATTTTCGGGTGTGTTTCGCCTCATGCATTTCAATGTCTGTCTGCCCCGAGTCCCTCCTCCTGGAGAACACTTACTTCATCTCCGTCTCTTTCTCATATTGGCTTTAGGAGGTGGGGGTGCTTTCTTTAAGATCCCGACCCTCATTGGAGTAGACACCCCACCTCCTCATGAATGCATTTGGAGGAATGTGCCAATTTTCAAGACGAATGATGATTGCTTAGCGCCGCTAAGAAAAATGGGGTTGCCAGGCCGGCCTCAGCATCGTACGGCGACGAGGCCCAAAGAGTGGAGATGCAATGATGTTGAAAACAATCTGCTCACAAAGGGCAATGAAGGTCACAAGTTCAAAACTGGCAGGTTTCAGAAGTGAGTAGAAACGGTGGCTTAGGAAGAGGAATCAGACGGCCCTGGGACTGGAGGGGACCGGGCGGAGGGGACGATGTGACCGGAGGGGACGATGTGACCAGAGGGGACGGGAGCAGGTGGTCAGGGTGGGCTCCGCAAAGCCCACAGTGGAGCAGGAGCTGCGGGCATGGCGGCGGACGAGCTCCGGCTCTGGTGAGT
This sequence comes from Glossophaga mutica, assembly GCA_039655065.1. NCBI lineage: Eukaryota > Metazoa > Chordata > Mammalia > Chiroptera > Phyllostomidae > Glossophaga > Glossophaga mutica. Next base: position 175,442,204 of record CM077307.1, read on the forward strand.
TTAACTGGCCTCGCACAGTCGGCAAACCTGGGGACCTCGGGGGCTCAATGTCGGCATGCGTGTACGTGGCCTGCTTTCCCTTTTTTCAAATGCTTGAGGGGCTTGGGGTTAGTGGAGCACCCCTTTGTTTTCAAGCCCTGGAGCTGGCAAGGATAAGTCTGTGGGTGGTGCGTATGGGGGTGAGGACCTGGGGGTGGAGGAGGGCCCTGGAGGGACCGAGGAGCCCGGAAATGCTGGCAGGGCCGCCGGGGGCATCCGAGAGCCCCTTAGGTGGGTGAGTCTTGCATAGAAACATCTCGGTCCCCATCGCCATTGTCCAGAGGCAGGCCGGCCAATCGGCGGCCTCCCCAAATCCATTTCTTCTCCCACGGCGCTCTTTGGCCACTGCCCCGCTCATTAGCGCCTCCGCCCTCGGAACGGGGCATTGGGAGAAGGCAGCTGATTCATATTTCAGCAGCCGGGTTGGCTCGGGGGGCGCAGGCACTGGGCTAATGAAGCTGAGGTCAGAGGTAGGGGCCCCAGGCGGGCCTGTTAGCTGGCTTGGGCCCAGAGCACCAGCCTGGCCGGCCGGTCCGCACGCGTGTTCCCGAGAATCGAGGGTTGACCCTGCAGAAATCGCTCTGTGCCGGCGGAAAACCACCCGATGCCGGTGGCCGGTGGTTCCGTTGCTCAGGTCTGGGTGGTTGCGGGTGATTTGTAGAAATCGGGCATTTCCAGCCGTTGTGGATGATTCGGACTCTGTGGTCAGCAGGCCTTTCTGAAGAGTTTCAATATTTAATGAGCTGCTTGCAGTGTGCATCTCACCGGCCCGGCCTGATTGCGCTCGTGCTCTCTCTCTCTCTCTCTCTCTCTGCCATTCACTGATTTCCAAATGACCTGCCCTTGGCCCTGGCAGGGAGTGGGTTTCATCCGGGGGCACAGAGTCCACGTTGTTATGTTCATGCATCTTTTTATTGAAGACGAATGTATTTATTAAGCAGTTACCATGCAGCAGGCATTCTGTATGCACTAAGGCCTCACAGTGGAGAATTGGTCAGTTCTGCAAAATAGCTACATTGGCAACCTCTCTAGCATTTCAAGTGGGTTGGGTCTTGTCAGGAAAATGGTGTCAGATGGGCACTAGATGTATCGGGACGGCCGTTTAGCGGGTTATAGACTCTCTACTCACTGGGGGCGCGCCGCAAACTAATGTAATATTGCGTGTCCACGGAATTGAAAAATAAAAAAATGATTAAAAAACAAAAACAGAAATATTTAGTCCAGTAAAAAAAAAAAAAAAAGGAAAAAGACAGACTCTGCCGATGGTCACAGGCCTGGGATGAGTCCACGGCAGAGCCGCTGTTTCTGGGGCTGGGCCGTCGAGGACGGGCGGGCTGGAGCCGGCCAGCTTTCCTCGGCTGCACGAGAGCCGGGCGGCCGGGTCCCGGGTGGCAGGTGGCATTTGCACACACGACGGACTTGGCAGGGAGACAGCAGGGGACAGGTCGGCTGTAGTCAAGTACCTGGGTGTTCAAAAAACGACCAGGAACGCGTCTGCCCCAGCGTGCTTTGCGTAGGCAGACGCCGCTAAGGCGAGCTGCTTTCCGAAAACACCTTCTCCCCGCCCCCCCCCCCACCCCGGTGGGATGATGCGCCAGTCATGTCCCGCTTGTTCCGACAGCAAACAAACCAGATGTGGCCCTTAATCCACGGCCCCAGGTGCGGCGCGTCTGGAGCCCGCAGGAACAACGGGCCTTAACAGGACGTCCCGGGGACCTGGCTCAACGGCAGGCGAAGGTCTTACGGCTCTGTGCGCCCTGGGCGCTCCTTGGAAAGTGGGTTGAAGCACTGCCTGCTTAGCGGGAGACGATGGTGCCAGGCAAAGGGAGAGAAGTGTGCCGCGTTTCCCTAGTCGTGGCTCACTGCTGGGCGCTGCTGGAGCAGGCGGGTGGTGGCGGGGGGTGAGGCCCACGGTGAGCCCCACTGTGAGCCCCACTGTGTGAGCCCCACTGTGAGCCCCACTGTGTGAGGCCCACTGTGTGAGCCCCACTGTGAGCCCCACTGTGTGAGCCCCACTGTGTGAGGCCCACTGTGGAGCTGGTGCACGAGGTGCGGGAGAAGGGAGGGCCCAGGAGGCTGAAGGATAATGGACGACACTCTGAGACCGAGCATGAGCTGCCCGAGTGAGGGGAGAGTACGCCCCCCTCCCCCCGCGTTTTGGAAACTGAGGGCACCTAGTTTCGACCTGAGGCACCCAGCTGGTGGCAGACCATCCTCTTTTGTGGTCCGGGAAGTTCTTCCCCCCCTGCAGCTTGTCGGGTCAGCTGATGGGCAGCTGTCCCCACCACCCTTGCGCCAACGGCCTGCAGGACGTCTGGGCCAAGGATGGCTTTGGTCTGACGGCCTGACCTCGAGGCTTCCACAGTGGGTCTGGTCACTCCCGAAGCTGAGTGGGGAGAGGTGCCCGGTGGCCCTGCGTCCAGCGAGCACACACGTTCACACGAGGGCCAGGGCACCCCGGAGACAGACACGCTGCATCCCCCCTGCCCCCACCCCCCAAAAAACCTGGGAGGAGGCACACAGAGGCAGCTCTGACCCTTTGCCCCTGTGCGAACGCCGAATCACAGCTCGAGCCCGCAGCGGTCCGAGGGCGGAGGGGCGGCGGGACGCTGTCTTTCTTCGGGAACACTTACAGTTCCAAGGCTCACAAAGGAGCCTGTGCCACAGGCCAAGCTGGGAGAAGGGAAAGAGACAGGGCATTGTCTCCTCCTGGAGGGGGGAATGAGAGGGAAAGACAAAAAACCCCCAAACCAACAAACAAACAAAAACAGCCCTCCGACAGGATTTTCATTTTTCTTTCACAGACATTTTGTTTTTTCATTAATTTTTTCTCCAGGGAGGCGCACGAGCAGGCACAAGGAGCCGTGCGGGGGAGATGGCCTCGCTGAGATTAAACAAATCTCTGTCGCCGTGTGTCCATCTGCCCGTCCATCTGTGAATAACCTGTAATTATTAATAATGGGAGTGATGTCATGAACATTCTGGCAGGAGCGCGGCGCCCCAGAGAGCACTCGGGAGCCGCGTGTTTGCACCGGAGCTGCGCGCAGACCTGCGGCTGGCTCGGGGCTCCCTGGGTGGCGGGGCCGGAGCTTATTGGGTTTTCTCATAAACTTCCGATGAGATCAGCCTGGCTGCCTCTCACAGGGACACCTCTCCTGGAAAAAAAAAAAAAAAAAAAAGGATGAGCACACAATCCAGCCAGAAATGTCATTGGAAGGGCGCGCGTTGCCGCGTGAGGCGACCTTAAATTTAGTGACAACCGAGTGTTTGAAAGGGCTCATCCAAGAGGGTGACGGGGGTGGGGGGGCAGAAATGTTGGCGCTGTCCCCTGAGTTCAGTTTCTGTTTCCCACTAAAGTGCTCATGAAGTCACTGCAGGGCAGGGAGGGGGTGGTGAAAAAGAGAGAAGAAATTTCCAATACAAGCCACCCCCCAAAGCTGCCAGGATTCCTGAATATTGCACGAAGACTTTCTGAATGTCACACTAGTGACCGAGCTGAAGAATTGCGACCCTGCAAGCAAGTGAAGGTCCAGGCTGGGCCTTGCGAAGCCTCTGACCCAGGCAGGTGTGCCACCCGCCGGGTGGCAGCTCCTGGTGGGGGCAGGACGCACGCCAAAGGGTCCCGAGGTGGCCCCCCACCCCCCCCCGGTGGGGCCTCAGCCCTTTCCATGGAGCTGGCATCCACAGAGGCTTTTGCTGGGCTGTTTACCGATGACGCCCCAGCCTCTGGAGCAGGGCGCGGTAGCAGGTACTCAGTTAAAATGTGCTAAGCGGTGGCAGGGGGGGGGTACTGTGAGGGGAGTCTGCCGTAGGGGCCTGACAGGAGAGCCGGCTGGCACCCGGCCCGAGGGTCCAGCTCAGTTCTGGGGCTGCCGGTCAGGGGCTGGGCGGCCGGCGTGCTGGGGTCAGGGAAAGAAGGGCACGACTTCCAGGTGATGTGAGTATCACACATGCCCTTTCTTCCCTGGAACTGTCCCTCGAACAGCATTGTCCCCTTTCTGACCACGAAGCTGCCCTTGGCGGTCCCCGTGGTGTTACCTGCGCGGCGGGAGGGTATGCAGCCGCCTCCCGGACAGCCCGCGCCCTGACATGTCGGAGAGGGCAGCTGATCCTGTTGCAACACTGTCCTGGTTTCAAAGAAAAAGGAAAAGGACCAGAAGAAGGACAAAGGCTAATCTCACCCTGGGAGTGACCTCCCACGGGAAACCTACGATTTTGGCAAAGGGCTCTGATCCGCGCCCTGGAAGAACGTATTTATGGAGCGGTGGAGTCAGAGGGTTCCTGGGAACCCCAAAAGTTAGGGCTGATGCTGTGAAACCGCAGACGTTAGAAAATGTGCTCCCGCTTGTGAGGACAAGGAGAAGGTGCCCGAGACAACGGCTGACTTTCCAAGCAGGTCCGGTCTGCCAGGCCCTGTACGCGCATCATCCCGTTTGCTTTTCCCAGCATGGTAACACCGTCCTCATCACCCCCATGCTGTGGGATGGGCGTCGGAGAGATGAAGCAAACCGCCGGGGCGCACTGCGCAAGGCTGGGGTCCGAGACGGTCCTGCCGGATGAGCTGCAGCCACAGGCACCGCCCCTGGATGTGCGAGAAGCTGACCCAGGGAGGTTCAATGGGAGGAAAGGCGGAACAGGGCACCGAGGTCCTCGGAGGGCTGAGAAAGCGGACGTGTTACGCTTGGGGGTGCCTATTCCATTCCGAAGCTTAATACGATAAATACCGCATGACTGTGAATGGAATGAATGGAGACCAGGACTCAGAAAGCGCGCTGATCCAGGTGGGTAAACAGGAAACCCAACCGGGGACCCACCCTGGTCTGATCCCTGCTGGGGCCCAGCCTCCCCTTGTGGGGTCCGGCAGGGCCCCTCCCTGTCACTGCTCCGGCTGCCTCCGGGCAGAGCGCCTGCCGAGCTCCCGATGGTCTTGGGCTCTTCCTGCCGAGTCTCCCCGGGTTCGCTACGCTGGATGCCCAGTGTCTTCTCCGCCCCCCGACCCAGTACCCGGACCTTCCCCTGGCGGGGTGCTAGTCCCAGTCCCCCATGCTTCCACTCTGAGCCCTGCCAGACCGCGAGCTTCTCGCGATAGGGACCGTGTCTGCTCCCCCGTGCCTCCGTGACAGTTTGCAGAAAGCCTGGCACCGCGGAAAGGGCTTGCTAGCCGTGTGTTGGACCGTCCTGAGTTCCGGCAGCCTTCCCAAGTTGTTAAGAGAAAAGAACCCTTCGAAAGGAAAGCGGAGCACGTTTAGAAGAACTGAAGTGAAGACAGCGTCCAACTTCTCCATGGCAGCCTGGCCGGAAGCAGTGAGAGACGGCCACCTCGTGGTCCTGGAGGAAGGCTGGAGCGGCGGCAGCGTGGCCGAGGCCGCCGAGACAGAGGAGCCGGCCGGTGGCGGAGCAGCGGTGATTCACTCTGCGATGGTCCTGGAGGCTGGAAGCCCCACGTCCAGGCGGCCGCGGTGCTGTTTCCCCAGAGGCCTCTCTCCCCTTTGTCCGCAGGCGGCCTTCCTCTGTGGGCGCGCCCTCCTCTTCGCACAGGGACGGCACTCAGATCCGAGGGCTTTGTCTTGACGTCATCATCCCTTCGAAGACTTTGTCCCCAAACACAGCCATGTGTTGAGGCCCTGGCCTTTAGGGCTCCACGTACGGATTTGGGGTGATGTGATTCCGCCTAGAACATGAGCCAATGTATCATCTTCACATGAAGAAGACCCTGTAAGACTTGCCCTTCCCGGACCTCACCCTCCGACACGCCTTTTCCTCTGGGACGAGGAAGGCTTCGCTAGGCCTGGGACAAAGGCCGTGAAGACAAGTGCGATCACGGGAAACACTCCTGCTGACCGTGCACCTAACCACCTGCTGGAAAGGTGAGTGGAACTCAGGGGTGGGAGACCGGCAGCTCCAGGCAGAGCGGGAGTAGGTGAGACACCAAGGGGCGGAGGGCTCACCGGCAGGTCTGCGCCGCTGTGGTCTGCGCCACGCCGGAGGCCGGTTCCCAGCACTTCAGCCTCCGCTTCCTCGCGTCGGCGGATGCTCGGCGCTGCCTTATCAGGCCTCTGGGCTCCAGCCAGGCCTCGCCGCCGGCTGCGGCCACCAGACTGCGAGGGGCCTGGCCTGGGGTCTCCGCCCATGCCTGTTCTCCTTGCAGCCTGGTCTCCACTTTGTGGCCAGAGGGGTCCTTTGGAAATTTAAGTAGAACACAAATTTAAACCACTTCTCTGCTCCAAACGTCCCTTTTCTATTCCAGCCCTTCTCCCCCATCCTGTGGCCCGACGACCTCACCGGTCTCAGCTTTCCTCTCTCCCTGTTCCGGCCCCTCTCATTCCTGGCCCATCGGTACCAAACTGCACCTGCCCCACGGCCTTTGCACGGGCCGTTCCTCTGCCTCACCCCCTCCCTGCCAGCTCATCACAGGACCTAACCCCTCTCCTCATTCAGGTCCGGATTCAATCCCAGCCTCACCACCAGCTGCCCTGACCGGTGCGGCAAAGAGCGCTCTAACGGCGCCTCTTCTTCCTCTGCCGCATCTTTACCTTTTCTTCGCGGGGCTCGTGGCCACCGGCGGCACTTCCTGCTGGAGCTGCGGGGCTCAGCCGGGGACTTGCGCCGCTCCGCTCTCCGCAGTGCCTTCTGTGCTTAGAGCGTGGTTTGCAGAGTTCGAGCTGAATACATATTTACTCGGTGAATAAATGAGTGGAGGCAAGATGCCAAACCAAACGACGAGACGGCGTTCCCAGAATTCAGGACTCAAGTAATACAAGGTGGGCAAGGACATCCAGCAGGCAAGCCCCGCCCTCATCCTCCAGAAAAGAAGCTGAAGGGCGTCGTGGAGGAGATGCTGATAAATGCTGTGGTATCCGAGGCCTCCCAAGTACGGTGGCGTCTTAACAGTGGCATTAAGGGTGACACGCTGCCCTTACAAACCATTTCGTGTGAGATCCAGATAGATCCCGGTGAACGGGTCAACAGCTGTACCTGAGGAAGACTCTCGCGATGCTGACAGCTCCGTCTGCGCTCATGATTATGTCAGTGACCCCCAGGCTTTAGATTCGCCCATCAGAAGGTCAAGTCCTTGGTGGATTAAAAACCACCGCCTAACAAGGCGTTGCTGATTAGACATCCATCTATCTACACACAAAAAAAGGATTAAGAAGAAAGGGTGGAAACAGCCAAAAGGTGCTCAATTTTAAAAAATAGGATAAAAATCCAGTTTACTTTGATAAAAATACTGAACCAATGAACCCATGGCATTAACTAAACTTCTTGGATAGACTTGAGTAATACAGCACCAAGGTCTTTTTAAAAAATCGATTAAAACTAGCCGGGGAGAGGTTGGGTGATAAGAGGAGCAGAGTTACAAGGAGAGACCTGAGTTCGCTCTCGGACGGAAGCAGACGAATCGCGGGCAGAGCGAAAGCGGTTAATACAAACAACAGACATCTGCCGGCCTCTCCAGCCAAAGCGGGAACTGCACATCCTTATGAAAAATCTTCTGTAACATGGGAGGATATAAATAAAAATGATAAAACCTTCCAATTAAAAGATTACCCTTTGATCCAAATGCAAAACAAATGGGCACCAAACGGAGCCTCCGAAATCGAAATAAACTTCAAAGGACAGGAGCTTTTGGAGGCTTCCTCCTTTAGTTGGCAGAAAGAAAAAAAAAAAAAAACTCCAGAAGTTATGGAAAAGAGAAATACATCCAAGAGATAGTTCTTTGAAAGGAAGAGCAGCAACAATAATGTTTACCCATCGCTTGCTGCGGAGCTAACTGGAGTGAGAAGGGAAAGCAGGCAGCGACCGAATTCGAAGTGGAAGGGGAGTACGTGCAGGCGGGATCGGTCTCGGGGTGTGCCAGCCCGGCTGGCTCTCCCCAGGCTGGCGGCGGGGGTCCTGGCTGTGGGGAGCTCGGCCCCCGTGGGGGTGACGGGTGAGGGGCCGGAGGGGGTCATTTCCTGCTTGGATGTTGGCTAGTTGTAGGTCTTTTTAAAAAAATTTTAACTAATTAATTTTAGAGAGAGGGAGGGAGGGAGAAAGAGAGAGAAACATCTTTTGGTCGGGTCTCCGAAGTGCTCCAACCAGGGACCCAACATGCAACCCAGGCACGTGCCCTGACTGGGAACTGGCCCGGTGACCTTTGGCTTCATGGGACGAGGCCCAAGCCACTGAGCCACACCTCCCAGGGCTGGTGGCCGGTCCTGATGCTTGGGTAGAGCTTCTCGGGGGCCAGGACCGCCTGCGGATCCAGAATGAGAAGGAGTCGTGTGTCTGGGCAAGTTGTGTCCTGTCGTATGTGGGGTCTGCTCACATGGCTGAGCTCAGAGAAGGGGTTTTCGTCCATCGTTAACAGTGGGTTGGCCCTGGCTGGTGTGGCTCAGTGGATGGAGTGCCAGCCTGCAAACCAAAGGGTCGCCGGTTCGATTCCCAGTCAGGGCACGTGCCTGGGCTGTGGGCCAGGTCCCCAGTGCGGGGCTCCTGAGAGGAAACCGATCCCTGTATCTCTCACACTGGTGTTTCTCTCCCTCTCCTTCTCTCTCCCTTCCCTTCTCTGTAAAAGGAAATAAAGTCCTTTTTATTTGTTTTTTTAAAGAGTGGGTCTCGCCTTTCCCCGCCTGGGGCCTTCCTTGACTCTCACGGAAATTCTAGCTGCCACCGCTCAGGGTGTTGCCAGAGTCAGCTTGCGCAGCGGGGCCCAACCTCCCGGAGCAGGGCTGGAACGACGGCAGGGGCTGATCACGGTTCTGACGGCTGGGGGTCCAAGGTCCAGGCGCCCGTCGTGCTTGGGTGCCGGGGAGGGCTCTGTCCCGGCTGGCCACCGTGCCTCCGTCCTCACGTGGGGGACAGCGAACCAGCTATCCAGCGCCTCTCCTATAAGGACCCTCAGCCCACCACAGGGGCCGCGCCCTCGTGACCTCACCTGAACCCAGTGTTCCCTGCTGCCAGTGGAGGGGTGGGCCTGCCGCACGTGACGGTCGCTGGTGGGGAGGTGCGCCAGCCGCATCTTCCTCGGTGTTCTTCGCTGCAGCGGCAGCGGCTCAGACTGCTTTTCTAGCACATCAAGGAGAAGACGCAGGTGCTCGAGGTGGGAAGGGGGGAATCCGTGGATGGCAGGGGAGTCGGAGGCCGGTGGTCCCCAACTCCCGTGGGAGGTGGCTGCCCAGCCCTGCAGGCCTCGGCCCCGAGGACTGAGAGCCGCACCCCTGGCCCCACGTGTGGAGCTGGGCATGGGGGGCCTGGCTAGGCCTCTGCAGACAGAGGGTGACGGTGGGAGTGTGCGGGTGCGATCGCGTGTGGGTGACATCGTGTGCGTGTGCACCTGCAAGCAGGCTTCAAGCTGCAGGGACCCCTGGCCTGGAGAGGCGTGGGGGATCCTTGTTTGCTTTTGCCCCGGTGCCCCCAGCACCCCGGGCACCCCCAGGCCAGGCTGCCGTCCCCGCCTGGGACGGTGGCTCCTGGCATCAGATGCCCATCCCCCCAAATCACCCCCAACTGTGCATGTTTGCCTGTGGTTCTCAGAGCGCAAAGTTCGACACGGGGTGAAGGGGAAGTAATATTGAAAAGGACTGAAAAACGAGAGAGGGGCCGAATGGCGGGCGTTCCGGACGGCGGCTGTCCCCTTGGCTGCTGGTGCCCCCACGTGCAGTGGCATCGGACACGGCTGGGACGTGGATGCCGGCTGCTTCCGGGGGTGCCCTCGGCCCCTGCCCGTTCTGCAGAGCACCCCTGTGCCCGGGTTCGCAGGGTGCCGCAGCGAGTCCGTGGCTGGCTCTCTGTCCCTGCTCTCTCCCTCTTGGGTGACGAGAGGTCAGGCGGAAGGGCAGGTGGACCTGGAGCTCCGGGCTACCTTTGCCTGCAGAAGGAGGTGTGCTGCCTGGCTCCCCCGACTCCGCAGGCCGCACTCTATGCACCCACTTCACCGGCCTGTTAGGACTTGCAGGCCAGGAAGGCTGGGGCTGGGTGGGCGGCTCGAGGAGCTCCGGGGTCCAAGCTGCAGCAGGACCTTCCTGCCAGGGCTGGGCTGCCCCCTGCCGCCGCCTCCTCCTCCTGCGCTCCAGTCCTGGCCCCATCCGTTGGTGCTGGGGCTCCTGGTCCCCGGCACCCGGGGACCATGGCTCAGGCTGACGCCTGACTCTGAACTGTCCACCCCAGGGCCCTTGTCACCCGTTGATAGCCCCCTTGACCGACCTCCTTCCAAGTTTCTCGAGTTGATCTCAGCTCCGCGTGCGAGCCCAGTCGCTTCTCTCCTGCCTTCCTCGTCTGCCCGCTGCTGCTCCCAGGCCTCTGCCAGCGTGCCACGTGGGCAGACCCTCCCCTCGGAGAGGGAGCCAGGCCGGGACGGCGCCGCGCAGACACGGAGCGCTCTCGGGCGGACGGGAACCCTCAAAGGTCAGGTGGGAGCCAGAACATGCACGGAGGGCACTCGGGCTCCGCCAGCAAACTTGCATCTGGTCCGGCCCCCCGCGGGGGCTCCGGCCCGCGCGCAGCCTCTCCCGGCAGGTGGGGCTGGGAGTGCCGAGGGCCGCTGAGCAGGAGGCGGCCTCCTAATGCATCACAATTACAGAGACACCTGTGCTAAACACCTTTGTGTGGGTTGGATGTGCGGATGCCCGGGGTGCTCAACGGCCTCCGAACGCCTCATTTCTACGCTGTCAACAGCCCGCAGGTGCGCACGGCGTGGGCCGGCGGAGCCGTGCGCCGGAGGCTCGGGCTGACAGGTCCGCATCCGGGCCCCATTTATCCTCCCCAGCGCCGTGCGCCCTGCGTCTAGCCCGGCACTTGCAGAGGGCTCAGAGCAGATCCGTCACGTCAGACCTGCCCCGTGGCGCTTGGCTTCCCGGGAAGGGAGCCGAGCAGAAGGAAAAGGCCTTGAGCGGTGAGCTGATCAGACATCGGGGTTTCTGACGGAAGTTGGGGTCCAGAGCCGACTCCAAAGCGGATGGCCAAGGGGAGCCCGGCCAGCCGCCGCCCTGGGAGCCTGTGTCCACCTGTGGCCCGTGGACACGGGTTGTGCTCGTTTGAACAGTTTTGCAGTCGTTGCTCTAACATAGCTGCCAAGGCCTTTGCCTGTTCAATCCAGATCCTTGGCTTTTCTTTAATTAAAAAAAAACATGTTTATTGATTTCAGAGAGAGGGGAAGAGAGAGATGGAGGGATGGAAACATCAATGTGAGAAACGTTGATTGGCTGCCTCCCATGTGTGCCCTGACCGGGAATTGAACCCCCAAATTTTTGGTGCACAGGGTGATGCTCCAACCAACTTAGCCACCCGGCCCGGGCTCTGGCTTCTTTCGAACAGCTGGCAGTCAGCCCACGGGGTTGAGTTCCCGGTTCGAGTGCGAACGGTGGTGTCCTTGGGAAGGAAGGCCCCCCCTTTGGCGGCATCTGGGCTTGTGTCCCCAGAGGGGCCCCGCAGAGGACGGAGCGGGAGGCTGAAATCAAAGCAGGCTGTCCTTTCCACGAGCGCTCAGGCACTCTGGCCTGGATGCAGGGTCCTCCTTGGGAGGGCAGCCCCCGAAAATAAGCCGGAGAAAGGCTAACGCAGCCCAACACCCGAATGTCACTCACCGATTCTGGGCAGCAAGTTGTTCCCGCGTATTTCCCAGTTCAGAAACGCGGTATTGGGGTCTCCCGGCGGGTGGCCTTCTGGATCGAGACGGGGAAGCCTGCCCAGCGGCCAGTGTCTGAAACCACTGGTGTTTTCGTGTGCGTCTCCCCCTCCCGCCATGTCTCCCTGCACGGAAACCCTGGCACCCACGAGGCCTGTGGCCTGTGGGACCCCTCTTCCTGGTGGGAAGTTGCTAAACAACGGTGAGGGACCCAGGCCTGCCGGCCGGGACCAGGGCCTCATCAGCTCTCTGTCCTCCGGTGGCCCCGGCGGCAGGGGGCGGGGCATGGTGTGGCTGAGGGTGGAAGACAGTGATTTGTACCCACAGCTGCCCAAGAAAACACGGCGGCATGCCTAGGTGAGTTTGAACTTCGGGTCAACGACAAGTACGTTTTAGTGTGAAGATGTCCCAAACATTGCATGGGACATTCTTAGACAAAAAGTTGTTCACTATTTATCCAAAAACTCACGTTTCGCCGGGTGTCCAATATTTGTGTTGTGTTTGGTGGTGTTTAATCTGGCAGCACTCTTCGTATTTCTAGAGACACTGTCCAAGTTCTCAAGGTTTCTCAGCATGTCCCAGCTCCTTGGGCCGCTGCCCAGCTCCGCACACCTGGATCGGGAGAGGCGGGCGGAAGAAGCAGTTGTGCCGGTCCGGGGGGCACCCTCCCCCGCCGACTGCTGTCAGCGTCCCCTTCCGGGGGCCTGTGAGCTCCGAGCAGCTGCTGCGCTGGGCGCCGCGTCCTGGATGGACCAACGCCGCCCTGAACGAGGCCCCATTCCGCCCCTTTGGTCAGAGAGGAGGCTCCACGGGCTTCTGGAGGGCGTGATGCCACCCGAGCACCTCAGCCTTTCTCGGTCATCCGCACTTCTACCAAGTTCACATTTGCACTGCCCGGGATGTTTTAGACGCCGCAAAGAAGACAACACATTTGCAAAGCAATACTGAGTGCCGACGGTGCGTCAGCAACCACACTAGACCTGGAGCTCAGTGGTGAATACATCATGAATGGATCTACCTCGGGGGGCTTCCAGCTCACGAGGGGCAGGAGGACAGAGATGGCTACAGCAGCGGGGGGCAGGGGTGGTGACGGGAGGCTTGCGTGGCCGAGGCTGGCAGGAAGTGCGTCCTGGGCTTGGTGGCATTTGAAGCCTCCCAGGATGGAGGGTTGGCCACTTCAGGCAGAGGGACCAATGGCGGTGAGGAGCCCCAAAGCCAGGGCCTTCTCTGAGGGCAGGTGAGCCCCCTGTACCTGCAGGGAGCGGGGGCAGGGCACCTCGCCCACGGGTCTCCCTCCTTTTCTCTCATTTCCCCGAGGGCGTGGTCTTGCGGGAATCATTTGGCAGAAGCTCTTTGGTTGACCCACAGACGTGGCCGATTCCCTTGTCTCCTCTCTCCAAGCCCGGCTCACCCCGGCTCCCTTTCTCCAGGCTGCAGCCCGAGCGCTGGGTCTGCAGTCCTGCTGCCGTGATGACGGACGCCCCCAGAGGCACGGCCTCGGGTTCGGAGCGCGTTCAGCGGGCCCCGCACCCCGCCTGACCTCTCCTCTCCACGTGTCCCTTCTTTCCCATCCCCCGGCACAGCTCCGCCACACCTCCCTCCTCCCGTCCTCTCAACGCCCCCAGCCCCCCTGCGGAGACCTGCCTCTTGCTTCCCTGAGCAAATGGGAACCATCCGAGGGGCTCCCATGGACTTCCCACCACCAGCTCTGCCTGCCACCGGAATGCTTCCTCCCGAGCTGCCCGGGGTGCGAGGCGAGGCTCGCCGCTCCTCCCAGACCCCCTGCCTCTGCAGCTCCGCCCCTGGTCCTGGCGCCGTCCCGCCCCCTGCAGGAGCGCGGCCTTCAGCAAACAGCCCCCGGGAGCGAGGGCGTCTCCTCTCACGGACGGCTCTCCGCGAGCCCCGCCCTCTGCAGCGCGGGCTGCGGATGCGTTCCGAGTCCGCCGGTGCCCTCTGGTTGAAGCGAGAAGGCACTTCTCCTCTGCTCGCGCGATGACCGCTGGCTGCTTCTGGGCACCTTGGCCCCGGGCTGCGATCGTGATTCCTTCGGTGCCGGACCTTCGCTTCCCGTGTGGCCGCAGTGCCTTGCTTTTCCTCTGCGCTTCCTGGCTGCCCCTCCAGCCTTCGGGCGGTGGCTCGGGCGTCTCTTTCCTGGCCTCCCTGGACGGTCGCGTTCCTCCCGCCCGAGCACCTCTGCGGAGCCCGTCTCCAGGAAAGCTTCACTTCGGGGCGCGCTTTCGTTCCCGCGTCTCTCCCGGCCGCGAGCCTGGGGAAGGGATCTGTGTGCTCTCCACTCCCCATCGGGGCCCCGACGCCTGGGCTCGCTGCCTGCGCAGCCCTCGGTGGGTGCTGTTCATTCAGCTGCGGACCCCGGGAATGAACGAGTGACTGAGTGACTGAATAAGGGAACGGTCTCACGTGATTTCAGAGCCTGGAGTCCTCAAGGGCTATCTTCGTGAGAAGCTTGAGGGTCCGTGTAAAAATGGCTGGCGATGGTTGAAGGCTGTAAACACCAGAGGGTGGCCAACCTTTGGCGTCTCCGAGACACCCTGGAAGAAGAGTTGTCCTAGGCCACACGTTAAATACATTGCGACGTGTCATCGCAAAAAAAATCTCATCACGTTTTAAGGAAATTTATGATTTTGTGTTGGGCTGCATTCACAGCCGTCCTGACCCCCGTGTGATTACACTGTTACACAGTTCAGTCCTAGGCACCCACCTCTGGGGGTGCACTGTCCCTTTCTGGGGATGCAGAGACAGGCTAATCTGCCCAAGATCGTCGGCTGGTTAGTCATCGGCAGAGGCGGGATGGAAACCCAAGCCCGACCGCTAGCGACCCGACATGCCTCCCACCAGGGCGTGAGACCCCGGACCCCCTTTCCGATCCGTCAGGCTGGGACGGTGGCCCCGTGAAAACAGCGAGGCTTTGTGGCTGCTGTGGACGGGCGACCAGAGGCTGTGCGTTGCCGCCTGGCTCCGTGGGGGCGCCTGCCCACAGTCCCCACTGCGTCCGGCCTTCCATCCGCCCCCGACACAGAGCCTCTGACTGCATCCCCCCGGGTGACATTGCTCAACGCCACGAAGGAAAGGAACCTCACGGGCCAGTCCCTGCCCAAACTCCTGACCCGAGGGACCACGACAGACAGTGCGATGGCTGTCACTTTATGCCGCCATGGTCTCGCAGACACGGACAGCCCCACCAGTTCCTGCCCTGGCCACCCCCCTCCCCGGCCCCGCCACACAGGTGTCTAGGCTCCTCTGTAGACCAGTCGCCGTGAAACGCTGAGACTTGGGGGGTTTCTTCTTTGATACTAAAGGGTCGGCAAGAGGTTAGAAGCTGTGCTCACAAGCTCGTCACTCCTCTGTGCTGGAGCCTGGGCCCACGCATCCCGAGGGGCTCTGCACTGGCCGCATCCCACTGCCCGGCGTCTGCACGTCACCTGGGCACGCCCTTCTGAGCACAGGGGTGGATGACTGGCTTCTCCCATCGGACCCCAAAGGGAACCCACGTGGCTGACCCTGAACTCTGACTTCTGGTCTCCAGCACCGTGAGAGAATAAGTCGATCTTGTTTCATGGCACCCAGGTTGCGGTGAATTGCTCCTGCAGTCCTAGAGATAAATACAATGGTCAGAAAACATGGGGGCGGCTGGGAGCATGGAGCTCACGGGCGTAACATGCGCTGGCAGGAAACGGAGCTCTTTGACATCTTCCAGTCTTCGCACAGATTGGCTGATCAGTGTTCCTGTGGATTACTTGAGCAAAGAGATGGAGAGCATATTCAGAGGCGAAGGGGAAGGGGCATGGGGCGCAGGGTTGGGGAGGAGCAGAGGGCGGTCCGTCAGGATGCACCGGGGCCACGCGGAACTGGACGTTCCCAAGCGCTCCGGCTTCGAACGGGCCTGGAGGCTGGAGCACGTCTGTTTAGCAAGTTTTGTTCCCGAGTCACTTCCGCACACTCTGTTTTGGGTGAAAGACAGCAATCTATCAGACGCCGCACAGATTAACATATCACGGGGCTAAATGGGCTGTGAGCGTGGGGAGACGGTGCTTGGCCCAGCAAATTCAAATGCATGTAAATTTCCCTGGTGGCAAAGCTAAGGACGCGGGAGCTGTCAGACGGTGACATGTGGAAATACGTTAACAGTGTTTAAAATATATTTGAAGGGGCCGCCTCCGATTTTCATAACACGCTCTCCGACAAATGATCTGTGGGAGACGGGAGGTTCTGGCTGCGTCCTCTGCTCCGGAGGAGTCTCGGTGCCTGGCTGGGACGTGGGTGTTCTGGAGAAGTTCTAAAACAGCTGGCAATGCCAGCCGGGACCGGGGACGGTCCTGAAGGCTTGTCTGTGGGCGCCAATGCAACTTAACCAGAGAAACCATTAAGAACGTCTAAGGAGCCAGCTGCACTGTGTTAGATCCCGGTCTGTGGCTTCTCAACAAAGAAGGCGATAGGACCTCAATTTCACACCTAATGGGGCTTGATGTTTCAAGTCTCGCCTACTGATTTGGAAACTAGATCTCCTAGACCGAATGTAACCGTTTGCAGTAATTGTAGACCAGAGGGTTTTCAGAGTCACCCAAGTGTCCGGTTGAAGGACCGGGGATGTGGCCTGCTAGGGTGTGAGTTGGTTTCGGTCATCACGGGCCTCGTCAGTATCTCCTGGACCCTTAAACAGGCCACGGAGTTCTGTGACTCTTGAATGGTCGATGGAAGCCCCCTGCAACCGCCAGCTCCCCTAAAGCAACGGGTCAGGTCCCTTTGCAAGGACCCTCACAGTTCCTGGCCTGTCCGCGGTCTCTTCCTGCTCCACCAGCCACGTGGAGCCCTCACTCGCCTTCGTTCCCAAGTCCCCAGTCCCCTCCGCAGGCCACCTCCCCAACCGGCCCTCCCGGACCAGGCTTACCTGCCAGAGAGACACCGGGCAGCCAGTTGCCCTGCCTCGAGCCAGAAAGAAACTCACTGGTGCCCACTTGCTAAACAGAGACCGCGGTTTGCTCACTGATGTATTCTTTTAAAATCTTACGTATTCATTCGTGTCTGTATTGCTCTGACAGGGTAACGCAGTAATTCTCGGTCCGTCTCTCACTCAGGGAGCAAACACACAGTTCTGAACCTGCCCCTCGAGGACCTCGGTGGCAGGACTTACAGCTGCTTAGGGACACGGAGGGGTGGCGTCTAGTGGCCCATGGTTAGGCTGGGACAGAGCAGGGTAGGCGGCCTCCCTGGTCCCAGGGTTGTCCCCGTGCAGATGGGCGGGGCAGGATCATCAGGGCCGACACAGGGTCGAAGGTCTGAGAGGCTGACATTCATGACATGTCCCCTCTGTGCGGGCCCTGGGACTGCGCCGGGGGGCAGCAGGGAAAAGACCGACCCCTTCCCTCCCGAAGCCACAGCGATGACAGCGCTGGCTGGCCAGGGAGTGGTGTGGCGTGAAGACAGCACCGAAACACCTGCGTTTCCAGCGACAGGGGTGAGGCGAGCGCCTCTCTGCAGCTGGTTCCTCAGCCTGGGCACTGTGGCCACGAGGCCTGCCTGGTGTCCACTTCGGTCGAGGAGCCACACCCCTGGCCTCTGATGTGCCAGGGGCGACCCCAGCCCCCAAATGAGGATAACCCGGGGCGTGTGCAGATGCTGCCGAAGGCCCCGACGTGAGAGCCGCTCCACTACAGCCGGACGTGGGGACAGTGACGGAGCTCTGGACGTCCTGTGTCTGCCACTCAGCAGTCCGCCGGAGACAAGGCTGGACCAAGGGGCCGGCGTGTCCACGTCTCAGACTTGCAGGAGGATGTCACCTCCCTACACGGCAGTCCGAAGTGGCCGGGGCCCCGACGTGGGCAGACGGTGCTGCTCCGTGAGGTGTTCAGACACCCGGGCGTGCCCACGTCGTCCCTCTGGCCTGAGGTGCAGCCCCTGGGCGAAGGCTCACCTGGGTCCATCCCGGGCCCCAGCGGGAGGAGCCGGTCTTGGGCTGGAGTCCCGGGCAGGAAACGGACCCGGAGGCCAAGGGAAGTCGGCGGGTGGGTTCGACAGCGGCAGAACTGAAGGAAGAAATGGCAAATGGGGAGATGGTTTCCAAAGAGAAATCAGACTGAGGCAAAAGCCATTTAAAAACAATTGAAAACAAAGAAAAGAAGGTAAAAGATGTAGATGACACAGAAAAAAGGTTTGAAAATACATGGGACACCTGGCTCCCAATGAGAATACTATTACCCGGTGGAAACTCGTTTCAAAATAAAGCTGAAGTAAAGTTATTCTCCTGCAAGCAAGCCTGAGAGTTACCCTACCAGCAGCAGGCTCCCACTGAGCACGGAGTGAAGCGGGTGCCAGGGAGGGCACCACCGCGCAGCTCAGCGTGGGGGCGGGGGGGAGGGGCACGAGGGTCCGGGTTGGAGTCGTCTGAACGATGTTGACCGTGTGAAACCATGGCAACGATGCCTGCGGCTCTTACCCAAGTAGGAGGGAGGTAAGACACGGCTCTTACGTTGTGCATCATTTTCAGACTACGTGGGTGATACTGTGTTGTATCATGTGGTGCATTACGTGCGCCCCGTTGTAAAAATCACACCGCACTTCCACCTACGGAGGGAGCAGGGCGAGTGAGGTCCAAGTGCCTATGGCCTTTCCCGCCCAGGGAAGGACATTTTAGTGATTTAACGACGCACGCGCCAGAACGACCATCAGACGGCGTTGGACCACAATAGCGGAAGGGCAGTAACTGCTGAGATACGGGAACGAAAACACAGTGGTGAATGGACACGGGGACTGGTGTGGACAATCAAATACAGACAATGGGTCACCAGAGTCAAAACCAACAGGTCGGTAATTGCTTAAACGTGGCCGAGTTAAATACTGCTCATTGAGGAAGAGGATTATCAGAGTGCATGAAAAATGGATCATTGTGTGTATGCTGCTTGTGAGACACACACCTGGTGTGCAAAGATGCGGAAGCCTGGCAAGGAACCTGATGGTAACACGAAGTGCAAATACAAACAAAGGAAAGTTGGCGTTATCGGACAACAGGCATTTTACGACACTGTCAGAGATAAAGTGGAGATTTAGAACAATAGAAGATTTAATCCGCCAGGAAGATACAGCACGTTAAATGTTGTACGCATCAAATAATAGCCTCAAAATTTGACATGAGGAAGAAATAGTCAAATCTAAAATAAGTAGAAGGTTTAACACATACTTCTCAGTAAATAATTAGATAAAAAGACAAATAAATTTAGCAATTTAAATAACATGATTTGAAAACTTGGTCTAATTCATATCTATCAAAATGCAAATCTCAAAATATAGATACAAATGGATAAATAACACCACCCCAAACAACCATTAATACTTAGTAGATATTTTTTCAAGCAATCAAGGAATGTTTAAAATGTAACTATATAGTGGATAATAAAGTAAATCAATAAATTCCAGCTGATTAAATTCATACAGAGAATGTTCTCAAACTGGACCAAGCCCCAAGGGTTGGCGAATTAAGCAATACACTTTTAATTGCCATTATGTTACAGAAAAACTCACAGTGAAACTCAGCGTACATTTTAAACCAAAGGACAAGGAAAAATCTGCAGAGCCCAGCTTCTGAGATGCATCTAATGATGCAGTTAGAAGGAAATTCATAGCTTTCAGTTCACCTGTGGGGACAGACCAGGGCCCGGGCGTGAAGCATCTAAGTATCCAAGTAAAGAAATTTGTCAGATGCCAGCAAGTTCAACCCACAGGAAATATAAGAAAGTAACTGATAAAGGCACGAATCGAATGAATATACAATAAAATGAAAAACCCCTCCAGACAAACGAGCTGCAAAATGGTTCTTTGACAAATTTAATAAAATATGTCACGTATATAAAAATTAACTCAAAGGGATGATAGACTTAAATATAAAACCCAAAGCTATAAAATATCTGGAAGATGATAGGAAAACATCTTTGTAATTTCATAAAAGAAAATAATTGATAAAGTGCACTTAATAAGTAGAATAATTTAACAGACCAATGGCTATTAAATAATTTTTTAAATATTTTATTTCTTTATTTTTAGAGAGAGGGAAGGGAAGGAGAAAGAGAGGTAGAGAAACATCACTGTGTGGTTGCCTCTCACATGGCCCCCACCAGGGACCTGGCCCGCAACTCAGGAATGTGCCCTGACTGGGAATCAAACCGCGACCCTTTGGTTCACAGCCTGCGCTCAATCCACTGAGCTACACCAGCCAGGGCGCTATTAAATAATTTTAATTACTTGTTTAAAATAGATCCACAAACTATCAGCTTGGATAATTTTATGGGCAAATTTTACTAAATATTCAATATTGGTTCACCAAGTCCGGCAACAAAAAAATTCATGACACCCTGGGTTTACACTAGGACTTTAACGATGTTTGATCATGTTTTGTTTTGCTTTACATCTTTAATTGGAAATACAGGCTTTGTTTTCAGAGTTCAGTCTGCTCTGACATCAAGTTTTGCTACAGCTGCTTTGGGCGCTGGCCGTTTGAAACGTGGGGAAACCTTTCGATTCACTCACGTCCTTTCTTGTCCGACTCTGTGTTTGTTGGGTAGATCCAGCCTCCCGCCGGGCACAACCGTGCTTCCACCTGAAGAGCCGCCTCCTCCTTTCTTTAGCGAAGGGCTGTTAGTGCCTCTACCGGACTTGGCTCGTCTGGACAGTCTTCATGTCATCTTTATTTCCGAAAAGTTGTTCTGAAGTTTATTTCTAGGTTTGCTGCTTTGAAGATGTTCATTAGTCCATCATCCACTGGCTTACATGAGACATCGCGAAGGTCACAGTTTGTTCCTTTGCACATATGTGCTTCATACCTGTAAGTGTATCCATGTCTTTTTATCACTGGTGTTCATTAATGATTATGATGTCCCTTAGCCTTTAAAAAAATATCTATTGTGTTTCGAGTCTGTTGATCTTGGGCCCATGGATTTATACTTTATGTGAACTTTGGAATACTTTCAGCTACTGTTTTTCTAATACTTTTCATCTTCCTTTGTCTTCACCTCCTGGAGCTCCTATTACACGTGGGTTAGACCTCTTGGCATTACACCACGCAGCATCGTAACTCTGGTTAGTTTTTTCCAGTCATTTGTTATTTCTGTGCTGAGGTTGGGTAGTGCTTTTACTGCTGTGTGCAGGGGCTCCGATCTTTGTTTGCCATGTCTCATCTGTTATTAATTTCTGTCAGTAAAAATATTAATTCGGATATTGTAATTTTCATCTTTGAAAGTGTTACAGACAGACCCAGGGGGCTGGGGAGAGCGATATACTATCACTGAATGGTCCCACTCTTGTGCTCCAGGGGTCCCCCACCCGGTACTAGGTTCGCCTTGCCTGCCGCCGGGGAAAGACGTCTCTCAATGCCCAAGATTGATGAAAAGGAAAGGGATTATTTATTTAAAGAGTTATACAAACTTAAGAGAAATGACTTAATGTCTTCATTGAGATCCCAAAGTCCTTTAGAACACCCACAAACACACAGTCCATCCTTCCCCCTCTGCCCAGTCTGGAGTACTGTATCTCAGAGAAAGAAATAGAAGTCTGTGGCTCTTCTCTGCCAAAGCTGTGTGGTCCCCAAAAGACTCCACATTGCTGCCGTGTCTGGGTTTAAATCCCAGCGTCAATCTTCCCCTGCCGCCCCATTCCCGACTCCGCCCACAATTGGCCACAGCTGCCAGCACTCCCGTATTTTTCCAGCTCTGCTGGGCTGCCATAGTAAGTCCGGGCAGGTGCAGCCCTGTGGTGTGGAGCCAATCACCTCCAAGCTCTCACGCAGGCCCTGTAACCAGGGGGAGTTGCCTCCCAGTTACATCATGGGTGGAAGTCACTCCTCTCCCCCGGCTCAAAGCATGGCCACAGCTATTTAACATATCCATGAAACCAGTTAAAGGCTATAGATGTGTTAAATGACCATTCTAGAGGTTAGCTGCAAACTGTTGCTGTTCAAAACAGCTCTCAGTGGCCCTGCTCCATGTGTCCCACCCCCAGCTCAGACTCGAGGGGGTGAGGACATTCTATGTATATATATTTTTTTCTAATATTAGAAACCTGGACACCTTGAGTTCTGGACCCCATTACAAATCCCCACTTGGGCCCCCCCTCGGCTTCACCCTGTTACAAGTGTTTCTTTAATATTCCTTTTCTTTCTCATTTTATATATATTAAATATTCTGATACTAGTTTTTAGTAAACATTTTTGTCTGCTAATTAGCTCTGCTCCCATTCGCTGAGTCCTCTCCTGCACACGGGTCACACCGCTTTGCTTCTTCCCACACGTCGTAGTAACCTCCTCGCAGCCAGACCCTGGCGATTCCGGGCTGCTGTGTGCTGGGTCCTGTTGTCTTCGCTCCGAGTGTGCTGGGGTTTCTTTCCTGCAGGAAGTTAAGTTACTTAAAGATCAGTTGGACTATTCCAAGGCCTGTTTTACAACTTTATTAGAGTTGTTTTACAGTCTCTTCTAGTTTATCTCTGCCACCAAGGCGTGGCTCTTCTGGGGTCTTCTCTGACCATTCTGAGTGCTCACTCAGCGCTCCAGTCGGGACCCTTAGAACCCTAACCCCCCCAGGTGACCTATGTGGGTTCTGCGCATGGTGCCGCTGTGGTTTCCTGGTTCACCTTTGGCACCGTGGAATCGACTATCTGTCTACATATCATCTACCTATCTACCTATCATCTATCTATCTATCTATCTATCTATCTATCATTATCTATCTGATCAATCATCTATCTGATTATCTATCTATTCGATCATCTATCTAATCATCTATCTATCTGATCATCTATCTAATCATCCATCTATCTGATCATCCATCTATCTGATCACCTATCTATCTGATCACCTATCTATCTGATCACCTATCTATCTGATCACCTATCTATCTGATCATCTATCTAATCATCCATCTATCTGATCACCTATCTATCTGATCACCTATCTGATCATCTATCTAATCATCCATCTATCTGATCACCTATCTATCTGATCACCTATCTATCTACTTCTGACTTCTCCGCATAGCTCTGGGGTCCTGCCTCCTCGAGGCTCTTTTGCCTCCGTTCCGCACCCCACACTTTCTAGATGCCTAAGCCTCATAGAACATGATCCCTGTCGCCCCAGTTCTTCTGTAAAACACTGTGCTGTTGAGCGTCACCGTTCCCATACCAGATAGAAAATGTTTCAAGGTAGAAATTCAAGTTGATTGCGGAGTTACCCATTTCTTTTTTCTTCGGGTTCGCAGTTCTAAGATGCCTGTTGTCTGAAAACAGTGGTTTCATCTATTTCTCCAGTCATCCAGTTTTTTTGTGTTTTTCGAGGGGTGAGGAAAGGGTTCCAATCACTTCTTTAATGTGTAAATCCAACCAAAGGTTATAAGATCAAATACGATAAATAATTATCAAGATGTTCTACGAGGGGAACTGACTGGGTAAGAGAAGGTGAAGGAATTAGCAAAAGAACTTCCGTGCAGGACCCACGGACACGGAGAGCGGTGTGGGCAGAGGGGAGCGAAGGGGGAACGAGCAGGACGACCGCAGTAGCATAAACGGGAAAACCCAACTTAGAAAAAGCAGAAAAAGATAGTTTACGAAACCACTCATTTTAGCGTTTTCTTCTCCCTTATCCGAGTGGAGTTCCATCTTGCAGGTGCCTAGTGGCGAAAGTTTGGAGACTTTTCTAAACTTTGCAGACGTAGAAGAATTGGCCCCAAGGTGACAGCGTGGCCCACACTTCTTTTGGTTGTTGCTCTGCGAGCGGTCTCGCCCTGGCCCAGCTGTGACCTGGAGAGCCCGTGCGGGGCTGGGCGGGGGGCCCCTTTTTGAGGAGCCTCTTGGGTTGGCCTGCACGAGGGAGCAGGACCCGGACACGGCCTGCGAGTCACAGCAGGGACCTCTGGGTCGGGGCTCCCTGCTCAGCATCACAGGTCCGCTGCCTCCGGAGGGAGGCCTGGGCTCCAGCGGTGGCCCTCTGATCGGGCACTTACAGTCTGGCTTGGAAAACAGGGTGGCGGGCCCGTGGTCGGGGGTGGAAGAGGGAGGTCCCCGTCCACCGTAGCCAGTCCCGGGAGGGCGGAAACCGGATGGATGTGCTCCTAGACGTGACGCGTGGAGACGGCTCGCCTAGGCCTTCAGGTGCCAGCCCACGGCGTCCTCAGAGCTCAGAACGTGTCCGTGGGGAGCTTCCTAAACGCTTGCCCGTGGAGCGTCTGGCTGCGCGCAGATTCTGCTGCTTCTTGCTGCGCGCTGTCGCTGGGTGCGTCCCGTGTCTGGGACCTGCAGCCGCGCACCCACAGAGATGGCACGCGAAGCCGCACCTGTTGAGGTCACTGCCACCTGCCGTTCCGCAGCTGCCTGCGCCGGGTGCTCCTCGGCGTCAGCCACGGGCCTGTGGCTTCGGACAAGGAAAGTGGCGCCCTTCTCCACAGTGACACTCACATCCTTTTTTCCTAGTGGAAGAGTTGTTTGCGGAGGTTGCTGTGACTCACATCCGTCGCCTTGTCTTACATCCCGAGTGGAGGAAATGGGAAATCCTTTGGCAAAGCCGGTGCTAAAACTCTCCGACAGCCTCACTCCCTCCGGTCTGGCAGGGGCTCCCTGGAGAACCTCCCTTCCCTTTGCCGGTCCCCCGAAGGCTTCGAAATCAACAAGGAAACCGCAGGCTGCAGCGGAAATAAAATATCGTGCTCATTTTCATATTTATTTGTAAAGACTTAAACATGTTTTCCTGCAGCCCTGCAGCAAACTCAACTCTGTTCTCTAAAAAAAACTGTTGGAAAATGACATTTTAATCTTTTTTGGAAAAGCTGGATTACGGATAACAAAACCTGCAGTGAAAGGAGCCGTTAAAATGCCTCTTGCGAAACGGAAACTTAAGTGTCACGTTGTTAGAGCAGTCTGTCAAATGCGTGACAATTAAAATAGCTGTTTTTAAAATTTTAATGAGCCGCAATACGGGTGAAAGGTGCATGGAGGTGGCCCGTTTTTGGCGTAACAGGCCCGTCCTCCACCATGACAGGAAGGCCCCCTTGGTAAATTCGCCATCTGTCGTTAATCAAATTGGTGTGTGTCACTGATTACTGGAATTATATTTATTCACCTTTAATATTTAATTGAGGGTGACTCATCTGAGTAGAAGACAACTCAGCAGAACCAGCTGACGCCCTGGCAGGCACGGCTTTGCCGGTCCGACGGCAGCGAGTAGGTTTCACCCCTTATCTCTGGTGAAGGGCTACACCCTGCAATGGGTTTCCAGGCACCGCCCCTCCCATCAGGGCCTCGACCAGGGTGGGCCAGGCTGCCTCTGCTGTGCTCAGTGCTGCCCCCTGGGTCTGTTTGAATAACCCTGGCCCGTCATTCTCAGACCCATCGCTAACCTCCTGGATTCTTCCATGAAAGTATCTTGGCTGATGCTAGTCCATACCGGGGGCGGGGGGGTGGGGGGACTCCAAACAACTGGAATTCTCTTCTGGAGGGTGGGCCCCCCTGCAGGCCAGGCTTCTCCTGTTAGGTGAGTGTTCTAGGAACCCGTCTGTATCTGTGTACCAGCTGGTGTCATTGTGAGAGGCTGTGCTGGGCTTCCATGAATTTTTTTTTTTTGAAGAACTCTTTCAACGTGGTTGCCCATTTCACAGTGGGTGGTTAGGAGCGCACTTGCCCACGCCTTGCTGAGTGATCAGCAGTGTTTACCCCAAACAGCACGAGCCCCACGCCCCGTCCTCTCTATTCAGCCGGTCTCACAACTTGTCCTTGTTTCCCCAGAGGAAGAACGTCCTCAAAGGGAAACGTTTGGCCGACGTGGAAGAGGGGAAACGGAAAAGGGCAGACGCATCAAAGGCGCCACAATCAGCGCTTTCAAAGGCTGTTCTGAGCCGAGGGAAAACGTCTCGATAGGAGTGTCGCGTCCAGTGCAGAGCACTTTGAAGGCGACCGGAGTTTAAACATGGGAGAGTAAGCACGCAATTTTTATAAATCGGCTCCATTGTTTTGGTCCCCCTCGTACACCTTTGCTATCCTCTTGTGCCTCAAAGCAACACTTTTGGTCCCGATGGTCAGCAAGTGGTCTGCTGAAGATGCCACATGACTCTGCACCAGCCAGTCGGACGGGTCCCTTCGGCGGCCTCCCGTCTCCATTGGCTCTTGTGGGCGTGGCTCGGAGAGGAGCTGGCCCCGTCACCTGGCCCGTCCAGCGGCAAGGGGGCCTTCCAGCAAGCACCTTGCAAAACCAGCAGTGTTTCCCCTCTTCGAATAGCCGAGAATCTGTCTCGTTGCCTAGACATGTAATTAGTGCCCTGGCTGGGTTCCGTTTAGGCGACAACGACGAGAAAAACTCGGTGATGGCTTGTGGGGCAGTGGGGGGCGGAGTCTGATGGAGGCGGCAGTTGCCTGTCCTTTATTCCTTCACCTGGTGCACAAAGGAGGATGTGTGTGCATAAGTGAGTGTGTGCGTGCGTGAGTGCACACGTGTGGGAGTGCGCACATGCTCATGCCAGTGCGCGGGTGCCCACACAATCTGAACCGTGTGCTGATGCTGGGGACCACAGAGGGCGCCGTGGCCTGGGTCCGCCCCGGGGGTGCTGAAGAGTGCTTGCGGCAGCCCTGAGCTGCGGCCCCGCTCCTCCGCCGGCAGCCACGGACGCCTGTGAGCAACTTCGGGTGGAAGACAGGGCCTCAGAGCCTCGCGCCAGCGTCTACCGGGCGCCTCAACACACTTCTGCTCCCCGGAAGTGACATGTGGTAATGTAATCACCTGTGCGAGGGAGCAACCCAACCTGGGAGGCTAGGGAACCAGAGACCCCCTTTCCACGCAAGTACCGGCAGGACACCCGAGTGGAGGGGCCCCCCTGGGCCAGCCCTGCTCCTGTGTCTGTTTCTGAGGCAGATCGAACTGAGTCTCCAACCTCCCTGATTTCACCGGGAGAGCTACCGGTAATTATTGTAAAATAAAGGTAACTTATTTTGTAAATACGATCATTGCAGTGATTTACATTTGCTGTATTTAACTCAGCACATTATGAATTGTTACATATTCATTTGCTTCCAGGGAAAACCAAGCACTCGCAAATTGCTATTGTTTTATGAATTTGTGAATAGCTCAGAATTCGCAGAAGTGAGATTTTTCTGTTTATCTTCGATTTTATTTCCTCATAGGTAACAAGAGCCTGTATTAGGGAGGAGAGGTGCGAGCTGGGTGCGCACCTCAAAGCTCTTTGGTAAAACTGGGGAAAGCCGATGCGCCCACACACCGCCGGGGGCGGGGGGCGTCCATGCCCCACCTCCGCTTTCCCAAAGCTGCTCGCTCTTGTGTCAGATCCAGAGGGACACGCAGCCCCGTGACAGCAGCAGCAACAGACGCCAGGGGGCCTGCGAGATCGGGCCCCTCCAGGCACCGACCCGGGACCTGGAGCGCCCCTGGGCCTGCGGGGAGCAGAAGGCCGGCCTCCTGCAGGGGCGCTTTCAGGGGCGAGGAGGCCGGGAGGCCCAGTGCCCGGCAGCAGTGAGGGGACAAGCTGAGAAGTCAGGAGCGGCCCGGCCCAGGACCGGCGTCAAGATGTGTTAGTCACGCGTGGATGGTGGAGGCACCAGGCAAATTAACAAAAAAAGTGGCTGCAGAAATTAGGAAAACAAAGCAAATGGGGCCATTCCGTGTGGGGCCGAATAGTCCTGCACACGCTGGTGACCCCTGAGGGCGGCCCACAGACCGGAGCTCTGCCCCGTAACCGATGTCCCTAACTACGGCCTTGTCGTCAAGGGGAAGTTAAGTGATCTTCATACCCTGCTTAGTTATGTTGTTCTTGGTAGGGTCACACACGCTACACTTCATGGAGCTTTCCATGCCAATGGCTACAGTTTTGTAAGTTCCTGTAGGCATCCAGAATCCTCGGTTACCCAAGGAGTCCATTTCTCGGCCCCGC
The DNA here is from genome assembly GCA_039655065.1 of Glossophaga mutica. Taxonomy (NCBI): domain Eukaryota; kingdom Metazoa; phylum Chordata; class Mammalia; order Chiroptera; family Phyllostomidae; genus Glossophaga; species Glossophaga mutica. The sequence continues at coordinate 175,469,768 of CM077307.1, forward strand.
CTCATGCTCCAAAGAAGACACACAGACGAGGCATCTTTGGGGCCCGGTGACATCAACCGCCATTGCAGGGCATCCGGTAAATCGGAAGACCCCACCAAAGGGCCATAGTGTGCTTTGAGGGGGTGAAGGGCGCAGAACACGGTGCCCGTCTCTCGGTTGGCTCCAGAGCAGCCGGACCTTGAGGATTCCCCTGGGCGTCTGGGCGGCCCAGGTCTCACTGGAAGACACACCTTCCCCCCAGAGAGACCATCAGAAGGTGACGTCTTTCCTGAGAGCAGAACAGCGACCCAGGGAGAGACCGGGCTCCGGGAACAGCAGGCCCAGGCGCGTCCTGGGTCTGGACATAATGCGCCTCCTGAGTCCTGGCTTCCTGCGTCCAAACGGGGCTGCGCTTCCCCCTCCCAGGGGCGGAGTGACCGAGGACAGCCATCAGAGGTCATGTGCGAGGGCTCTGCGGTCGGATGAACTCGGGGTGCCCGTATTGTTCCGTACCCGCTCGTCATAGCCACCTGTTCCGTGTGATCTTGAGCAAATGTGCAGAGGCTGCCAGATTCCACCCAGTGCCCATCTGTCCCTTTTTTCTTAGCAACAGGACACAGCTTTTGTTGGCAGCAGCAGTGGCTCAGGTAGAAAGCTCTCTCCCCAGCTCCTTTGTGACCAGGTGCTGCCTTGCTCCAGCTGATGCAGCGTGAGCAGACCCGTTGTGAGAGGCGCGCGGGTGAGCTGGTAAAGACGGTTGACTTCGTGAGGAGACGAGCCTGTGTTTTCCCTTTCTCCGGCCCCTCCTCCTGCTGATTGGAACGTGGAGGTAAAGGTTGGCACTTGGGCCGCCGTGTTGGGCCACGAGGTGACTTTGAAGATGAGCCCTGGGTGCTAAACGATAAAAGGACTCGGGTCCCTGACGGCTCTGTGAAACTGCCACACCAGTCGGGACCCGCTTCCCTCCGAATTCACAGCCGCCGATGCTCTGAATTCCCTTCTCACTGCAGCGGAGGTCAGTCCCACCCGCGACAACGAGCCACTGGACTTGTGGCCTCTCTTACTCCCGCTCTGCTCCCGGGAGCAGGTGAGAGGGGAGGCACGGGCAGAGTAGCCGGAGGCTGGCGGTCTCCGTCGGTGTGGCCAGCAGCGGCCGTGACGAGGGCCTGACGCTGGAGCGAGAGAGCTCGGGGACCCAGGAAAGGAGGTGGGAGAGTGGAAGCCTGGGTGGGGGGAGCAGTAGGAGCACACACAGGCACGTCCACGCATGCACCCGGGAGGCGGGAGGGCCTGTGGCTGGTGGCAGCTTCCTCTCTGAGTGGGTGAGGGGCTCCCTGGGGACATCTGTCCAGGACCCCGGAGGATCCGCCCATGGGGCGTAGCCCTGAAGCAAGAAGGCTGCCCCAAATTTGCATTCGTGTTAGCTAGAGGGGTGTTTTTTCTCTGCCCACGTATTTCCTCAAAACTCCTGAGTTTATTTCAGCTCACGCGCCCCTTTAGATCTCGGGGGACTCAGAGGGGCCCGGCGTTTGGTTCAAGGTCACAGAGCCGGTGCGTAAGTAGGAACTCGGGGTCTCTGCTCTGGGCCCAGCACTCTGCCTTCTCATCACGGCTGCCTCAGGAATTCGGGGTGCTGGGGGGTGGGGCGGCTGCCGTGCTAGCCAGGGGCGCCGATGCTGACAACCTCCAACGGACTGAGAAATGACACCCAGGCTGGGGGGAGCCGAAGGGGCTTTGAGTGGAGGTGGAGAGCAGGGCCCTGAAGCCAGGAATCCAGGCTCCCGAACTTCTCCAGACCCACATGGGAACCTGAGAAAACGGTGACAATCACAGTGACGCCGGCGGCGTTGTCTGCGGTGAGGATTAGAAGTCGGATTTAGGTAAAGTGATTAGACAGAGTCCCGGCGCTGCGTACCAGCGCACGCTGGTTACCACCCTCATCCTCACCCTCACCCTCACCTCTGTCCTCGTCATTCTCACCATCTTCCTCCTTACACCGTTGTCGTCATCGTCTTCCTCCTCCTCCTCTTTATCCCCAACACCGTCATCATCATCGTCATCGAGGTGGACGCCATCGGCGTCGTCATCACCTCGCGGTGCCCTTTGGTGCGGAAGCGCTGGAGACCAGCAGAGCCTCGGGCTCCGAGGAACAGGTTCGAGCCTCGTCTCAGTGGTGGGGTTCAGACTCAGAGGCCTGCCTTTGGCTCTGGAGGCTTCTGGCTCTGTTAGGCTGTGACCCTGGCGTGCGGATTTGCTGACCGCTGGCTGCGGTCGCCTTTGACTGGCTTCCTCCTGCAGGTCACCTGTCCTCTGTCCCTCCGCTGGAGAAATGTCTCCTCTTCCCCTCCGTCCTTCTGGGAACCCCTCTCCAGCCACTCGCCTCCTTGTGCAGGAGCATCATCAGGCTGCGCCACACCCGGGGGCACCAGGGGCCCCTGGGGGTGGGGCCGTCACACACAAGGTGGCGGAACGCGGTTTCGTTCCCAGGCTGCCTGGCTGCCTGGCGAGGGCCCACCTGCTGGTGTCCCGCCCTCACCAGCCCAGCCGGCGAGGCAGATGGGGCAGCGTGGATGACTAGGTAGCTTCCGCACCACTGGGTTCAGGCTAACGCTCAGAACCAGGTAGGACATCAATCACGTCCTGGGGACCGGGAGCATCTTGAAGCAGGCAGGATTCTGCTGAGGCCGCTGGCAGAAGCGAACGGGAGACAGGTCCGAACTCTCCCAGGGCGCTGTGGGCCCCGGAGGCGGTTCTCCCTTCGGACGGGCTGGAGATCTTCCGGAAGCTGCCGCTTTCAGAACCGGCCCCCGGGGACTCAGAGGCCTACCTGGGGCCTGGAGACTCCGTGTTTTCCTTTGCTGCGAAGTCGGCAACATTAGGAGCTATTTGTGCCTATTATGCAGAAAGACATCCTGCCAGCTGCAGAGGCCTGGGGTCCTGGGCTTAGAAATGGAAATTCCCCTTCTCAGTCGCCAGCCACCGGCCAAGCGCTCCCTGGGGGGGTGCTGGGCACGCGGCCCCAAGACAGAAAGTCTTGCAAAGCACAAGAAAGCTGCTCTCGGTGCCTGGATCACACAGCGTAGACAGAAATGCTGCGGGCGTGGGTTTTGGTGTCTGATGGCTGTGGGGACCAGTGCCACAGCCCCCCCGGCCAGAGCTCATAGAAGGAGCACGCTCTGTCCCTGTGCAGCCAGGAACGCAGCTCCGGCCCCCCAGCCCCCACAGGAACCACGGTGGGGTAGCCCCTGCCCATCCCAGGGACCCGCGGGGCAGGGGGCCCGACCCTGGTCCTGCTCCGTGCATCCCCATCCTCAGCCCATCATGCTGTCGGGCTTGTGTGGGCCTGCGTGTGCGGTACACAACCACCTCAAAGCGCAACTCTCCGCCGTTCGGAGCGCCGTTCCGACTGCACGCTCGAGGGTTGCTCCGGCGGCTTCTTTCTCGACGGGGCTCCTGCTCGCCTGAGCCCGCGTCAGGACTCCCTGGCAATCCGGCGGAGCTGTCAGTGCACCAACCGAGATAAGCACCCTGTTGTGCCGACACGTCTGGGGGGCTGGGTAAGAGCTGGGGCGAGTGTGGGCTGCTGCAGGACTCCCCCGCAAAGTGGACCGTGCGCTCGGCCTCGCGGGTGGGCCGGGGGGACCTGACTCAGCTCCCAAGCCCTCATCAAAGACCCGGAAGCTTTCAGCCAGAGGCGGGGTGCCGGGCAGGCAGGTGTGGAAAAGCAACAGGGAACAGGAGGGTCCGAGCCGATTCAAAGTGGCACAGACTCCGGCAGCTTTTAATGACCAGAGCAGACCGGAACCCCCGTTGCCTGGCTGGACAAAAGGACCAATTAGCTATGCAGGGCCTGGTGGCGGGACCGTCACGCTCAGCTGCCGTGGCTGCCATCTCAGGACCAAGCTCTGAGCCCGCGTGCCCAAACACGGCCAAGTGTGCAGACAGGTGCGAGCTGCGCCGTGGGAAAAATAGGGACTGTTGCCTTCGGAGGCTGGGAAACACTCACGGCAGGAGGGCTGCGGTTGCGGGATCTCGTTACGGAGGCCTCAGCTTCCTCTCCCTTCCCCGCATCGTCTCTCCTTCTGCGAAGAGCTGCACAAAATAATAATCAGGCAGAATGCATGGGTGTGGCCCCTTGGACACGGGGCGGGGGGGCGGGGGATTGAAAGCTTCGTGTGGTCCGGAAGGTGCAGCCACCAGGGGGAGGACCCTGGCAGGGGGACACGGACAGCCTCACGGAGGCAGGGCCTCTGCCAGCAGGGCCCTGGTGACGCCAGTTTCCGTGAAGAATAGCTTCTCCTTCCCCAGGGGCCACGGTGGGCATTGTTCTGCAGTCGCGGGCGTCCTGTGGGGGAGTGGAGGGTCCCTCGGTGCTTGTCTGGCTCAGCCACGCAGGACCCTGGGGCCACCTCCTTCCTCTCCTCTTCCTGCTCATAAAGCCACGACCCAGGGACCCCGGACCCACCGCGTCCAGGTCTCGAAATGCAAACGAGTGAGCCCCGGCGGCCAAGGCCTGCGCTCTCTCCTCGACCTTCCCTTCCCGTCGGAAGAGACGGCATCGTGCAGCCGAATTTCCAGTTTAGTCCCTGAGGCCGAGACGGCAGCACCCGGCACGGACCCCCAGAGAGCGAGGGGCCCGCTGAGCACGGGGGCCAGCAGGGAGGTGATGCAGAGGACAGACAGGGCGTGCCCGTCCCTCTGGGTCTCCCCGTCTGTCCTTCCCCTCCGCCATTCCCTCCGCATTCGATCCTCGTGCCCCGACTTGGTGCCACCCGATTGGTGAGATGAAGCCTTCTGCTGCAGGGACCCCTTTGCGGTTGACAGAAGGGTCCCTGTTAATCAACAAAGAAGCACAGTCGTGTGGCCCTGAGGTGGAAGGGGGGAGTTGGTGGGTGCGGCGACTGGGGACCATGGTCTGGTTTCTCAGCCAGAGGACACTGTGCTGTCCGTGTCACCAGCACGGGGCCGTGTCCCCTTCCTTCTCCAGGGGCGCTTACTGCCGAATTAGCTCCACTCCGTCACAGTCACACTTGATACCGTGTTGGGACCGTGAGCCCACGGGAGGCTCAGGTGCCTGAGCGTCACGGAAGTTTACCCCACGTCCAAGCCCCTCCCCAGCTCGTCGACGGAGCACCTGCCCATATTGGCCCCTGACCCCCGCAGGGACAGCTCAAAGCTGCACAGGCTCAGAAATGAATTTGACCCAGGAAAAGCAAAGTCAGTGGGCAATGCCAAAATCCACCGCTGAATGAACAAACAAGCAATCGCTTAGTAGGCAGCTTATGATCTGGTGGCAAGAGTTTCTAAGTCATTTGGATCTGAAGCTCGTTCCAAATCTCCCTCTGTCCCACCTCTGGGAGATCAGGTGACAGGCCCCATTGGCCGAAGCCACAGACCGGGAGAGACAGACAGTTCGGTGCCCTCGGTAGATGATGATGTATGGACTTTGCCGTCAATCCTCGCGAACACGGAATATTCCTGACCACAAATTTTAGCTCCGAAGGGGCCCTTAGACGCTTCTCTCTCCAGAGCAGGAAGCTCAGCACCGAGCGGCGCCAGGCCGAAGGGCAGGTGGTCCGGGGCAGCCCTGGAGAGGGCCAGGCAGCTGGCCCTGCGGTGCATGGAACACCCAGCCCGCTCCTGGGCCGGGGACCGAGCAACCCGGGGAGTGGGAACAGGTGTGCTGCTTTGGCTGCAGTGAGGGCCCCTCCTCTGCCTGGTGCCCCTGCGGGGACGCCCCCGTCGGCTCTTCTGGGGACCCCGTGGCCTGAGCTCTGCGGGTCTGGAACGCCTACCACCTCGCTTCCTCCCGGAGTAGCTCCTTCCCAGTGACCTTCCTTTGTGAGGTCTTCCCGGACCCCTGGCGGCCATGTCCTCTGTTCCTGCGGCCACACGCCTCTCTCAGAGCCCAAAGCCCCTGAGCAGCTCCAGGGCCACCTCCGTCCCCCGGAAGAGCAAGACCACCCTGTCTTCTCCCCAGTGGTGTTCCCACGGCCGGAGCCCACTGAATGGCAGTGATTACAACCCTCTGTTCCGTTGTGACCGTGCACAGACTGACGTGTATCTATCATCAAAGTGCCAGGCTGCGTGCTGAACATTTTACCCCGGCCCCTCGTGCCTGCCCACCCCCGCACCGTCCCTCTGCCGTGGTTGTTCACCGTCTGGTGACGAAACGGAGGCGAAGAGGTTCACCGTCAGGGACGAGCAGAGACTGCTCCAAGGAGCCAGAGCGTGTGAGGGTGGAGCTGGGATTCGAACCCAGGCAGGCTGGGTCTGGGCCACGCCACATCCCAGATCAATGACAGCGCCCGGTCGGTGCAGTGGACGAAGAGTGCCACCAGGCAGGTGTGGGCCAGCTGGGAACACGGCAAATGGGGACACGCTGGGGACTCGGCAGCCCGACAGCCCAGCAAGCCCGCCGTACCCAGTGGGCTCCCCGAGGGTGAGAGTAGGCGTCTCGACACAAGCCCCTCTGAGCTAGTAAGTTGGAATCAATGTCATCGCTGATACCGATGAGTCCAGGAGACACTCGGAGTCCAGTGCACTCCAAGGGCCCCTACCCGCCCCAGCCCCGGACACAGGACCCCGGGGACCGCCCAGAGCCTCCAGGACCCCGCCACCCCTGCTCCCCGCTGCCCCACGAGGGCCGCTGTCCTGCACCCCCAGCCAGGCCGCGCACAGTGTGCCATTCCACGTGGGCCGGCCGATGGGCCCGCATCCATTCTCATTAGCGTCCCTCCGCACGCGGGGACAGGAGGGGCTGCCAGGCACGGCCGCGGCTCGCTGAGCCCAGGGCCGCGCTCCACTGCCGACGAGCAGGCGGCGCACCTGCTCCAGGGCTCGCGGCCGCCGCGGCCATCCTTCACGTCTCACGCCACACTTGCTCCGTTGCGGCCGACGGAGCCGCTGCCAGCCCTGCCCGTGCCCCCGCTGGCCTTTAAATAGGTGGGACCCTATTTAAAAATAGGTCCCAGCCCTATTTTTAAAAGTAAGCTGCTTCTGGTTGCCTCTGCCTATTAAACTCATTCTCAGGCAGCATCTGGTATCAGTCATTTACACTGTAGCACGAATTTAAGAGGAGTTGTCTCCTTAATGGGAATTTGCTATTAGGGAATGTTCCAGCTGAGGAATACGAGAAGGTTCTGTCTGTGACCTTGAAGTCCTAGGTTTCTGGGGTGGGGGGAGTAGGCACTGGGCAGGGGGCTTCCTGGGATCACATCCCACCACTCAGGATGAGGTATGAGTGAACTTTGAGAGCGTGCCCAAGGCTCACAGGGAAATCGGATGTCAGGGGACAATGGCAGGGTGGCCCCCAGCACAGGGATCTCAGAGGGGAGGGACGCTTAACGCAGCAGCTCCTGGTGTCCTTCCTCACCCTCCAGGGGCTCTGGGCTTCCTCCTCCTGTGACCTCACCTGTCCCCGGGGCTGCCTGTCCCCACAAGCTCCTTAGTTTATTTCTCACTTCTGTTCGGACGTGGGGAAGACCAGACTCACTCTGAGAGCAAACCGTTTGAAACTCAGCAGGGAACTCTCCGGATGGGGACAGCGTGCCAGCCCTTGTCCTGGCCTCTCAGCCCCGAGGGTGCGCATATGTGCATGTGTGTGCCCGTGCGAGTGTGTGTGCACCCTAGTTAAGTGCACACCTGTCCCTGTGCCAGTGTGCCTGTGTCCTCATGCGAGTGTGCACCTGTCCCCATGTGAGTGTGTATGCCTCCGTGAGTGTGTGCACGTGCCCTGTGCGAGCGTGCACGCGTCCCCGTCCAAGCGTGCATGGTGAGCGGGAAGACGCGCCCGTGTTCCCCCAGCGACTGGAGCCTTCTCTGACCTTCCAGGTGTGTCGCCCAGTATTGGAAGACAGAGCACGCTCCTTTCGTTGTTCCTCGTTAGTCGTGTCGTTCTGGGAGCGAGCGGTGCCCTTTCCCGCGTGTGTGAGCTCCTACGGGCCCAGCGTTGGGGGGCGGTGCCTGGAGCAGGAGCCCGGTTGCCTAAGACCTCTGCCCTCCGGAAAGCATGCGGGCGGCATCGGTGCGTCGTCCACCAAGCGGAGTCTCGCCCTCAGCCTGAAGCTCTGTGAGAGGAGGAAGGAGACCGGAGCCTGGATTCCACGGGAACTGTGGCTGCGTGGGTGTGTGTGACACCCGCTGCCTTGCTCTGGGCAGCCTCGGCGGAGGGGCCCGACTCTCGGGTCTCCAGTCATGAGCGCGCCCGGCGGAACGCACACTGCTCCGCGAGCTCTGGAGTGTGTCTAGGCCCTGTGCACTGCGTCCTTCTGCCAAACCCGGGAGGCGGGGCTCTGCCCTGGCGTCTGGGGGCCAGGCCACCAGGATGGTGCCTGGAGGGAACGGCACTCCGGGCCCTTGCTGTCCAAGGCTACACTCAAACCTGTCTCACGTGGGCGGCATTCCTGCAGACCTCTGAGTGGGCGCACCTGGTGTGGGGGCTTTTCCGGCTTCCCCAGGCCAGTCGGGGGAGCGGCCCGAGGATGGTGAGCTCTGTTAATAGGTGCGTGAGCCCTGGACGCTGCTCTGGTGTCCCTTATTGAATAATGAAGTCACCGAGTCTTGTTAGACGCGGGACTTGTCACTCAGCATTGCCCCGGTATTAGCCGTCTTCCCGCTGGGCCTGCTGGGTGTGTGCGTGCTGAAGAGTCTCAAACGGGAGGTGGGCACACCCACCCCTTTGGGAACATGACGGAGGGGACCCCCACCCCCACCCCCGGCCCAGCCCGCCTCCCTGCCCCATCTGCTGTCTGCGCGTCCAGCCGTGAGGCTGTCTTCTGCGCCCTCGGACGTGTGCTCGTGACAATGACAGCAGAGCTGGGGGACAGTCATGCATTCCATCTCGCAGGGGACAAGCTCCGGCCCCAGCCCCAGGCCTCCCTCCCATCTGCCGTGTCTCCTGTGCGGCCGCAGAGGCCAGGTCACGGCGCTGTCACGGCTGCTGCTCAGGCTCGAGCCAGCCTGGCGATGAGCTGCAGTGACCACCCCTGGCCTTGCCGGCCAGTCCTGCTCCGCCCCCCCCAGCCAGGTGCCGAGGCCCGGTGGTCAGCCACCGCTCCGGGGGAGGGCCAGACCTTTTCTTTGAGCCGGACTCTACGGCAACCGTGAACACCGCCGCCTCTGGACACGGAGCCCTCTGCGCCATTGCTCCGTCTGGCCTCTGCCACCATCGCGGAAGGTGGCTCCTTGTTCACTCCCGTTTGACAGGTCAGCGAACCGAGGCAGGTGATGAAGGGCAGCCAGCCCCAGTGGCACCGTGTGTCCCGGAGCTGGGCTGGGCTGCAGCTCTGCCTCGGGGACGCGCGCCCGGCACGCGGCGGGCTCTTCTGGGCGGGAGGAGGGCCGGGGCCTCAGCCACCGCCTCCCGCACGCACCTCGGTGTTTCGGGCACGTTTCATTCACTCGGGGGTCTCGGATTGAAAAAAAGTTTCAGAAGCCCTGGGTTGGGGACAGGGAGGAATCCTCTTCTCTCCGGAAGCTGAAGTCGTTCAGCCGAGCAGGTTGCTGAGTAAACAGAGGAGCTGCCCCACGCCAAGGGCGGTGTGGCAGCGGCCTGAGCGGGGGCCGTGGCGGGGGCCGTGGCGGGGGCCGTGGCGGGGGCCGTGGCGGGGGCCGTGGCGCATGCCCCTGTCCCACAGCATCGCCCCCGCCGCTCGGGGCGCAGCCTGTCCACCGGCCCTGCTACCCCATTTCTCCAGCCCGTGTCCCCCACCGACTCCGCCTCTGCCCTGCGTCCCGCCCGGCTGGAACCTAAGGGGGGCGGGAAGAGACGGGAGCTGGGAACGGGCTGAAGCGTTCCCCAGCAGTGGGGCTGTCAGCATGCCCGGCCCACGGCGGGGACTGGACTTTCTGGGGTTTAAAAGAAAAAAAAAAAAAGGAAGCCCCAGCTGGAGTGGCTCAGCGGTTGAGCGCAGTTCTGATAACCGAAGAGTCAGCAGTTCGATTCCCATCAGGGCGCATGCCTGGGTTGCAGGCCAGCTCCGCAGTTTGGGGGATGCGAGAGGCAACCACACCCTGGTGTTTCTCTCCTCTTTCTCCCTCCCTTCCCATCTCTAAGAATAAATAAATAAAATCGTTAAATAAAAAAGGAAAAACAGGAGCGATGGGTGAAACTTCCCCGTTCCTACGGAAGGAGGGAGGGCGAGGTGAGCCTCAACGCCTGCTTCTGCGCAGGCCTCTGCCCCATCCGGGCGGAGGAGACAGGGCCTTTGTGGGTCGGCCACGCGTGCCCAGGTCCCCTGAGAGCCCTGCTCGCCGCGGTGGGAGGGAGCCGGGCAGCTGGGGTCCACGTCTCCGCCACAGACTCTGCCACCTCCCCCGAGAAGCCCGCGCACCGCCCGCCGTCCGGGCCGAGTGTGGGGGGCGAGATGTCTCCGGCGTGGCGGGTCGGGGCAGCGTGCAGAGGCCAGTCCTAATCGACAAATTAAAGCCCAGGAAAGCCTGGGCAGGTGAGAGGAAGTCTCGGCTCTTGATCAAAACCACATTTCTGTTCCCTGTCTAAATGACGGGCCACGGGAGGCACATCTGTGAATTATACAGGCAGCCTCTTCAACCCCTGATTCGGCCTGACAGTTTTACTGGAGTATATGAAAATGAGTATTAAAGATGCGATCTGTAGGCTCCCTTCCAGGAATTCCAATCTGGTTTCAATAAAATGGGAACGCTGATTGGAAGTGAAGCTGCCTTCCGGTTTTGCCTTTGGCTATTACGTGCTCATTCGTGAAATGACTGAATTCCACAACTACTTTTAATATTCACCTTTCGAGTTCATCTCCAGCACTGGACACATTGCAATGATTAAAATAGCACGAGCTCCCCGTGCCGGGTGCTCTCTAATTTGAGACAGCCCAGGTGCCGAAGACGGATGAGGCGGCCTGGTAAGTCCATTCTTTCTTTGCATGAAGTTGCTTTGCAGGAACATCGAGAGAGGAATATTAATGGTAAAAAAAAAAAAAATCCCGTGAAATGATGCTCCCTGAGCAGATGCCTGGTGGGGGGGGGATGAAAGTGGGGTGCCAGGCGGAACTCGTACTTGGTGTGGGGTTGCTCTTGTTGCCAGAGGTTTCTGGGCTTTGCTGCCGGGGTCCCGTGCCTGTAGCAGCCCCCGCTGGGGCTCGGAGCTCCCCTTCCTTCCTTCCCACGGGAGGCCCCCTCTTGGACAGCCACGTGCTCTGAGCTGGGCCCGGCCTTCCCCAGCCGGAGACGGGATTGTCCTGAGCCAGCGGTGCCGTCCAGGCCTCCCCCGTGCCCCAGGCCCCCGGGGCACCCCCATCCTCAGAGGGCATTCCGGATGAAGGAGCTCAGAGGGCACCTGGAGGAGGGGCGAGAACTGGTGGGTCCTTTCCACACGCTCCCGATGGAGCCCCTTCCCCTGCTCTATCCATGGGGCGCAGGGGCCACAGGTGCCTTTTCTGTGCGACTTCCCTGAGGTCCCCCAGACAAGGTGGATGCGCGGCCTGGCTCCCACTTCCGCACCGGAGTTCTCGCAGCCTTTGACGGCGGGGAGAAAAAGGGTGCGGGTCCCACTCTGGCTCCCCGGCATGTGTTCGTGCGGAGCGAGTCTGGGATTTTTCAGGGGGAGAAAATGGGCCTGAGCCCTCGGAGATCGGCCCCGCTGGGAGTCCCAGGTTCATTCTGAAATGGTTTTACGGGCTGGCAACTGTTGCCTTTCTACATGTGGAATTCACAATTAATTTCCTCTGATCGTCACAATCCGGAACACCGTTTGCATGCGTTTAATTTGGGGTGGAGTTTTGTCCTAGCTGTTAGTTTTCGTTCGGGCAGGACTCGGTGGCCCCAACTGCGTTTGGCTTCAGAAATCGCCCAAGGGCGTGGTGCTTGCGCTGGTCGGCGGCCACGTCCGAGAGCACCGCCACTTAGCCTCGTGCCGGACAAGGCAGGCCCCCCGTGGGTGTTTTCCCGGTCACTGGCTGTCCGTTCTTGAGCCACCAACCAAAACCTGCGTGAGGGGGGCAGTCGCTCTTGTTGTAGGAAGTGCCCCAGGACGGCAACCACCCCGTGGGGCTGAGACAGCGACTTCACCCACAGCCCGATGGCCCCCGAGAACGGTCTGCAGGTCCAGGGGTCTGCGGTGCCCATGCCTCACGTGGCCCGTGGAGGGGATGCTCCAGCTCAGCCGCTGGGCACGCGTGGCTCTTTCCACTTAAGTCAATGAAAATTAAACGAGCGTTTAAAATCCAGGCCCTCTGTCCCCTTCTCCACGTCTGAGGTGCTGGCTCGCTGGCGAGTGACGGTCGGCCTGGACAGCTCAGAGCGGCCCGTGTCTGTCGGTCGGAAGGCCCTGTGCGGGTCAGCCTTCCATCACGGCCCGAAGAAAGTCCCGAAGACGGAGGGCTCTTACGCCAGGCGGTGCCTAATCGAAGCCCCTCGGTCTGAGAGCCGAGAGCCCGTGAGCTGTGGACAAACTTCGATGGGAATGGGAATTTCCCACGTGGGACCCGAGACCGAATCCGACCCAGAGTATTTTGGAGATGAGCTGGGTGAGCGACGGCTCTGCCACACGGCCCGTGACAGACAGGGACGGTGGAATTCCCAGCAGTCGCAACACCCCCCGTCCTCGAGTGCTCAGCTCACCGACGGCGATGACACAGGAGGATGCTTCCCGTTTTCCGAAACGTTATTTTTCATCTAGAAAGTCTTATGTCCTGCGCCTAGGGGGCCGCCTGCAGGTGCAGGGCACCCTCGCCCTGGGACCGGTGACGGGCCCCCCGGGCTCCCCTCTGACGCCATCCCCTCCCCGTGCTCAGCGGGAGGCGGGCGCTTGGCTCCCGGTGGCCAGCACCCTCAGCACCTGGGCTCAGATTATTTTTATTCCTGGCCACCGACCCTGAGCAGCAGCGCCCGCCTCCCTGCTTAGGCGTCAAAGGCCAACCCACGCAATGGACAGTCATGCCAAGGGCTGCGTCCGCATTTACTTCGCCACCATGGACTTCCCAGGGGCACAAAAGTCTAGGGACCTCTCGTCCCTGGTCCCCTACATCAGACAGGTGACACTGAGGTCAGGTAGGGGACATCCTGGTATCACCGCCTGCCCAGGTGTGGGTGCCCCTGCATGCGACATGCTGTCCCTGTGGCCCGTGGCCCTGGCCAGGACAGCGGGGCTCTGAGGAGGCCCAGTCGAGAATGGAGGGTGGCGACGTTCCCGGAGGATCTGGGAGACCGATTGTGTGATCTTTGGTTCACTAGAGGTCCCCGAGCCCCTGCCTGGTTCCCGGGGGCGTGCTGGGTACCTGCTCCTGTGGTCGCCTCCGGCTATGAAAAGAAGCCCAGGTGTGAGTATCGCCACCCCTACGGGCACAGGGGGACACGGGTGTGGACGGGATATGCACCCAGCGTTGGGCGACAGACCCCAAGACCGGCTGAATCCGGACGTGGAGCCGTCTCCCTAACATCAGGCCGTGTTCCCCGCCCCAGCGGCCCGCCATTTCCAAGGATGCGATCGTCCGCCTGGCAGTCGCCAGAGGAGCCGGCCTTCCCCAGACCTGGGGTGCCTGTGGGGGACCGCCCGTGGGATTTTGCTGTGCCTTCTCTGAACCGGAGTCCATGAAGCAGGGCTGCCACCTCCACCGCAAGGCCTGCGAGCCCGAGGTGGCCCCTGGGACCCTCCTCTGGAACCGCACTGAGGGGTGAGCTGCTTGAGGCCATCAAGGACCGGCCTGGCCAGGGTCTCCTGCCCTTGCCCACTGGTGATCCAGCCCCAGGGCTAAAACTCCTTGCCCCTTCCTGTCCATTCGGAGTGAGTGGGGCCTGCCTGGGAGCCACCTCCTCTAGGCACCGGCAACCCGGCCCCTTCAGGTAGGGCAGGTCTGAGTGCCCGCCTCACCCTGGAGGAGATACACCGGGGACAGTGATGGTGGGGCTGGGGTACCGTGGCATGAGCCTTGGGGTGTGAGCTGCAAGGAATCCCCCAGAGTCTGGCGATTCAGATTTCAGAGTGATCGGAAGCTCCTGGGTCCCCCAGCACAGGCTGTGCGTGAGCTCGGGGCCTTTTTGAGTTCAGAAAAGCCCGGGCCGCCTGGTCCTGCACCTTCCGTTCTGGCTCTGCCTGGAGCTCCACTTGGAGAGGAGGCGCACTGTGCCCGCTCAGGCCTCGGGGGTGCCTCAGCGAGTCCTGGAGAATGTCCACATCAGACCAGCGTGCACGACCTGTGCAAACCCCAATTACCGAGTGAGTGCTGCCTGTACTTCCCCCCAAGCTGCCTGGACAGTTTATTTGCCGCCTCTCCCCAGTCAGTACAGATCCCCGCGTGTGTCCGTGTGACCCACGGTTTCCGTGTCTCTTGTCACAGCCCCACGACACTGTCCTGCGCTTGTTGGAGTGTGCTCACGTCGCCAGGGCAGGGGCCGGGTCTGCCGTGCTCCCTGACGCGTGTTCAGCGCCTGGAAGGAGCCGGAGCTCCCCTCTCTGCCGGATGGATGAGGACCGGCCTCCCCGCCACCCACTGGCCCTGTTGGGGTGAGGGCTCGGTGCCGAACCCCGGCCCCACGCCCGTCTCCCCTAATCTCTGCCCCTCGAGACCCGGTCTACTCCGAGATGGCGCGGTCCCTGCTGACTGGAGAGCTGGGGACCCGAACACGTCCCCAAAGGCTCCCTGCTTCTTCGAGGAGCCTCCTCCTTCCTTTGCAAACCACTCCGGCTGCTCCGACCCAGCAGCGTGGGAGGCAAGGCCGGAAGGGCCCGCGGCTGCCGCCTGCTTCTGCGCAGTGGACGCCCCACCTTCCAGCTGCTCCGATCGCTCCTGCTGGGGAGGGGGGGCCGAGGGGGTGACAGTATCTTCTCCCAAATCTTCATCCACAGTAAACACTGCTAACTACTAACTCATAAAACATATCAGCCGGGTTTATTACTTTTAACCATCTTTCCAATTGTGCTATAAAATAAAGGCAGATGCCATTTTAAGATGTTATTATCGTCAAGGGCGGGCTTCTTCCAGCAGCACCTGCTTACAGCAGTCTGCTTGTTTACGGCCCCTGCTTTTATAGGTGACAGTTTAAGGTGGCTCTTCTCCGGTTACAAAGGGTTCTTCCTCCTGGAGCGGAGAGACCCGCGCGGGAGGAGGGCTCCGGCGGCGCCGGCCGCCACGCGCGAGGCAGGGTCGCCGCTTCACCTGGGTTTTCTGTCGACAGCTTCGCCGCACACGTCAGGCCCTGCCAAATGCTCTGCCATTAATTTATGATTTAAAGTAATTAACTTTTGCTGATTAAAGTAATTATTTCAAGTGCCTCGCACTCGGGCCCAAATGATGCTCACAGCCCCCTCTCCAGTCTGAGGGAGCAGCATGCCAAGCGCTTAAAAGCCACGCCGGGGACTTCCGAGGGGCTGCTGCGAGCCTCGCGGATCTGCCATGTTTACGCCCGACTTGGACTAACTGCTCATTTTAATGCCGGGTTCTGGCAGAACGTTGACACAGTGTGAAGCCTTCATCCGGTAAACAAGACAAGCTTCAGCTCCGTGACACCGAGGACAGCGGAGGCTGTTTAAATGCATCTTGCCTGCAGCCTTCCAGAGGTGTTGTGTTTTGGCATGCTCTTGCTTACCCAGCTCGACCCTTAAACAGCGGACGGCTTCATCTGGCCTCAGCCGAGAGTGGGGAACACGTGCCCAGCAGGGACCCAGTCCTGGGCCCCCCAAACTCAGCCGAGATTCAGCACAGACCCCCTGGGGCCCTCGGGGCTGGGCAGGGCAGGGCAGGGCCGGTGCGTTGCCTGGCTCTGCTGGGGAAGCTCTTCGACATCATGGAGGCAGGCAGAGAGCGAAGTCTGCGGGGAGAGGGCTGGCCCGGCTCCTTCACATCCAGCACTGTTGTCCCCTTGCCACGGTCCCTTCTGCCACTGGGGCAGGGGGTCATCGCTTGGTGGCTTCTCCAGCAGAGAGGCTGCTGAGGCAGGGACGGAGGGGCTGCGGGTTGGAGCTGGGAGACCCTTCCACGCCCCGACCTCGTTCCCACTTCATGCATGGCAGGGGCGCCCCAGCCAGCCACCCTCCAGCGAGCAGGCAGGACACGTGTGCCCCCGGGCGGACGGGGGGCACAAGGAAGCCTTCCCTCCCGGGGAAGTTGTGCGAAACGGTCCCTGAAGCTGCTCCCATTCCTCCCGCCCCTGCGGTGTGCCTGGCACAGAGGCTGCAAAGCAGAGCAGGGATCACGGAAGCTTCCCAGTGAGCCCAGCAGGCGGGTCCTGTTGCCCCGCCACCTTCCAGCTGAGACACCGAAGGTTCAAAGAGGTGATGGACACGCCCCAGGTCAATCGGCCAGTGTGCCCAGGACTCAGATCCAGTACTTGTGCCCCCAGAGTTCCAGAAACGTGGTCTCTGCTCAATCGCTTTTCAACTCATTAAATATCGGGGAGCCACCATGGCCTCCTTAGAGCGCCCCCACCAGGAGTGACCACACCGGGCGTTGGGAAGAGTCCCAGCTCCTCACGGCACCAGAGTGTCCTGACCTAGGATGCCAAGGTCAGGGGCCAACGATCAGGTGACCTTGAGAAAGAGGGCACTTTGGGGATGTCACCTCATGCTTCTGCTTGGTGCTATTTGGGGGCACAGTTTGGGGAATAAACTTGTGTTTTTACCTTTTCCCTTAGTAATTATCTCAACATGCTGGGCTTTTGGTGAAACCACAAGGAAATTTAATTTTGTATGTAATTAAGTGCCTGATGGGCAGTGATCCCTGGCAAACAATATTTCAGCTTAATGCTGTTGAGCAAACATCACCGAGTCGCGACGATGCCAGAACAGTCATCTGTGCGTTGGCACCCTCGCCACGGTGCGACGGCTGGGGCCGTAAATTACCCACTTCACTTTCGGGGTGAATTAAGTGCTCTTAAAGGGTGAGAGAGAAAGAACATCAGAGGGGAACATTCGCTTCCATCCAGGAGTCGGCCGCGCCGGGGCGGCTGGGCGGAAGCCCTGTCCTTCTTGGCAGGCGCCGGAAAGAGCGACTCTCCAATCACCACGCTCACGATGCCAGAGGCAGAGACTGGCATGGGACCCGCCGGGGCGCAAGCCGATGGGGCCGCTGCAGGGGAGGCCCGTGGGGCCCTGGAGGGGGGCACTGTCCGCCGGGCGCTGTGCAACCGGCAGACGCTGGAGCCATCCCGGAGCCCAGGGAATTGCTGGAACTGAGGCGCTGGTGCCAAGTCAAATTTAAAAAGCTGGAAAGGAAATCGAGAAGCACCAGGGGGAGGGCAGTAACGGGGTGGGTGGTCCTGTCCTTGTGCGGGGGTAGGGGGCTGCAGGCGGGGCGGAAGGTTGTGAACAGAACGTCCGGGGGAGCCAACACCCCAAGGTGCCCGGCGAGCACCTGGTAGGCCAGTTCAGCGCAGGAGAGGCGCTTTCTTTGCTGTCTTTCTTGTTTGGTTGTTTGAGATAAAAAGAATGAAACTGGAACTTCTAAAAAATGTGATTCATGGCCCAGTTTGGTCAGCCTGCTTAGACTATTTCTCTCGCCTTGGTTTCCTGGGAAAACTGCAGTCTTTGAGCCCACACAGCCTCAGGTTCAAGTCCCAGCCTGGCCGTTCCTCAGCTGAGTGACCTTGGGCTGGTCGCTCCATTCTCCAGACCTCAGTTCCCATCTCGGCAAAGTGGAGCGAACCAGCCCTGTCGCACGGACGGGAGCCTCGGAGACTCGGCGGCGTGAGGGGCAACGTGGCCCCTGGGATAAACAGCAGCCGCCGCCGTGGGTGCGGCCCTGCCGTGCCAACCCCCGGAGCGCCAGGGTGCCCGGCTGTGGCGGCTGAGTCCTGGCTGACCCAGCGGCAGCCCCCCAGCACCTGTCTGAGGGGGGCCTGGGGATAGGAGACGGGTGCCAACCCCCCCCCCGGCGTTGCTGGAAGGGGTGAACACGCAGGTCAGCCCGCAGCAGGGGCCCTGGGGCCAGGCAGGGCACCACGCACAGGTCCCCACCACGCTTCGCGGTCCCCATTCCCTTCTGAGCCCGAAGGCCCATTCACTCAGCACACGTGTGGGGCGCCCGCCTCGGGCCTGGCCCTGGGATGCGCAGAGGGAGACCAGACCACAGCAAACAGACGGAGGGGGCTGTGCCCAGTCCCGGCCGGCGTTTGGAAAACGGAGAAAAGACGTTCCCGGTCCAGATGTCAGGACGTGGGCCTGGCCGAGTCGCCTCCTGCCGGCTTCCCTGCACCCGGGGACCAGGGCTACACGCGGAGAGTCACCTTCAAAACCGCCACACCTGCCGCGCATCCCATCTGCGTGCTGCCGCAACCAGCCCCGGGACGGTGGGACCACAGACACCAGGTTCTAATTTCTCACGCAGCCAAGACTTTGTGGGTGTGATTTCGTTCAGGGGCTTGAGATGGAGAGATGATCCTGGACCAGGTGATGGGCCTTGACTGCTGTCATGGCGTCCTCACAAGCGAGAGGCTGAGGGGACAGGCATGACAGGAGAGGAGCAGGCCACGTGGCCAGGGAAGTGGGGACTGCAGGGACAGGGCCACAAGCCAAGGAACGCTGTGGCCACCGGAAGCAGAACCCCCTCCCATCTCCTGGGGAGCGGGCCCCGCCACTCCCGGACTTCAGCCCAGGGAACCTGACTTTGAACTCATGGCCTCCAGGCCGCGCCAGAATCCATTCTGGTTGCTTGGTGGTAATTTGTTACAGCAGCCTCAGAAAACTCATGCGGTGGCTGAATGTACTGATTAATCTCCCCTGGAGAGAAGTACGGGGTACTTACTAGGTAGGCATGGGGGGCCAAGGGGCACATGACGGAATTCATCATGACTCAATTAGAAATAAGGTGTCCCACTTTCACTCACACGGTACAGAAGCCTCAGCATATTCCTTTATTTTTGAACAGGCCAACTTGACCTGTCAAATAAGCATCCCTCGGGCCCTGTCTGAGCTGGGGCGAAGGAAGGGACTGACCGTCCCGGCCTCACCGGCCCGTCTTCCTGCTAGCTGGGGGCCCGAGCAGCTGGCCGCGGGCCCGCCGCCCCAGCGTCCACGTCGGCCCACAGTCAGGCGCTTTCCGCACACAGTGGGAACGACTCCGCCATCTCCCGGCCACTGCCAGCTGCTGACCTGCTCTCCCGCCAGGGGGCTCTGAGCATCTCGTACGGGGGCGAGACTGGGTTCTGACTTTTTTCTGGATCAAGGAGGAAAGTCCAGGCAAGCGTTCCTTGGGGCAGCCCCCTGGGAATGGCCTGGCCACACTGTCCCGGCTGCAGGACGGGATCGGAAGGACCTCGGGACGTGGGATCTGCCTTCCGGCAGCTGGGAGTCCCCCTCGGCTTTGCCCGGGCGTTTTCCTTGAAGCCTTTCTGTGGTGTCTTATGGAGACAGGGTTTGGGGACCATGCCCTTCTCCGAGGCCCACACCCAGTTTCTGAGCAGGGCAGGAAAAGTGCCCCCCTCCCCAGACCCTCCCCGCACTGTGGGGACAGAGTTGCACAGCAGCAACCTACATGGGGTCTGGACCCTGCGTGTTCAGCTTGGGGCTCTGCTCCCTCCATGTGACCTTGGGAACACTGGCCCTTTCTGAACCCAAGTTCCTGCATGCGCAAAATGGGGTTTAAAAAATACCACCTGCCCCCCCACATCCAGGCCCACAGGGCAGGGCTTACCCGGACAGACCCAGATGCCCAGGCAAGGCTGGTGTTTGGAACTCAGCACCTGACAGCTCTTGTTAGAGACCCTGGTGGTTCCCCCAGTGCTGCTGGCTCCTTACCCGCACCTGCCACAGAGAGGTCCTCCCACGGGGACGGGCCCGGGGCACCAGCAGGGAGTGGGCAGGCGTCCCTCTGCCCAGGCGGATGTGCCGCCCTCGGACCAGCCCGACAGCTTGTTCTCTCGGACTGGGGCTTGCAGGTGGCAAAAGCCATTAGGAGCAATTTGTTGTCACCAGGCAGACCTGCTGCCCCTAAACTGTTATCAATGAGCTTGTCAACCCAAGGCCTCACCTCCTTTGTTCTTTTCATCTGTTCTCCCCGCGGAGGCCTCTCTCGAGCCTGCGGTCTCCTCCGAGGACCCACGCAGCCTGTCGTACACCTGTTTGTCTGCAGGCTGGGCCGGGGGTCCGGGCGTGGCGGGGAGCGGGTGGCGGGCAGCCCGGCCTCCGGGCTCCCAGTGCTTGTCCCCGTCAGGATGTCAGATGACAGTTGTTGGAGCTGCAGCTGGCGCAGCAGCCAGTGCCAAAGGCACAGCGCGCCTGCTGCCTGCGCGATGCACTCCGCCTCCCTGAGGAGCCCTGACCTCACCTCCAGGGGGCGCTGCTGCAGAGGCCGGGCGGCTGCATCCGAGGCTGGGGGCTGGGCCCTGGGCCAGGACGCACAAATCCGGGCGGTCACCCCACAGGCTGGCGCCTCCTGTGAACGCAGAGGGGTCGGGAGGTGCGCGCGGTGTGCCCTGGCAGGTCCAGCGGTGCCCAGGCCCGAGTCGACCGTGAACGACAAAGAACTCCGTGATCAGACCCATTGCCCACCTGTCTCCTGACCGCTCTCAGAACCCCGCGGGCAACCTGACGAGCGTGGAGTGAAGTACGGTGGAGTGAGACATCGAGGGGCCAGCGTCCAAGAGAGGGCCTGGCCTTCGCCGGCCCCAGCGGCCACGCAGAGTGCCAGGACCGGGAGCTCAGGGAGTGAGACCTTCATTTCTCGCAGTCCGGAGGCTCGAAGTCCAGGGTCACGGGGTGGCCGCAGGCGGGTTTCGTTCCCAGGACTCTCCTCCTGGCTTGTAGGTGGACGCGGTCCCTCCGTGTCCGCACATGGCCTTTCCAAAGCGTGAGGGTGGGTGGGGGACAGAAACAGAGAGAGCGTGCCAGGCTCTCTTCGCAGAAGGGCACCGATGCTATTGCCCCAGGGCCCCACCCTCAGGGCCTCGCCTCGCCCTGCTCACCCCCCGAAGGCCCCACCTTCAAATACCACCACACGGGCCGGTAGGTGCTCAACCCAGATCTGGCCCCTGGCAGGAAGCGAGGCCCCCCAGCCGGCCCTGCTTTGGAAGAGCGCTCGGAAGGGGTCTCGTGCAGCTGCCTTTGAGGAGAGCGCAGGGGAAACTCGCCCGGTGGCGGACCGTATCACTGTATCGCATCCCAGACGGGGTGCCCACAGGCTTGGGGAGGGAGCAAAGGGCACGGGACTTTGCTGGACGAAAAAGTCCAATAAACGGGAAGGAGCCAGACACCGGGGCTGCTGTTTACCCGGACGAGGGGTGGTGCGTCCCCAGAGGCAAAAGCAGGGACCGTCCCAGGGCCCTTTGCGGTTGGCTCCAGGGCTGCAGGAGGGGACACGGAGGCTCGGCGAGCAAGGCCAGCTGTCCGGTCTCCCAGCGAGGCGGGCTAAGCCCTGCGCTGTCGCGGCAGCGCGTCTCGGCCGGCCTCGGTGACCCTCCCAGCGCTACCTCTTGAGCTTGCTGGCCTCAGGAGCCGAGCCACAGCCGTGGTCTCTGTGGGCGGCCCTACGAGCAGCGCTGACCGGGGCCTCCACAGCAGACACTTCGTCTCGCAGCCCTGGAGGCCGGAAGTCCCAGAGCAGGGAGGGACAGCCCCAGATGGTGTTGGACGAGGGCCCTTCCTGGCCGCACATGACCGTCCTCTCGCTGTGTGCCACGTGGGGGATGGCAGGGAAGGGAAGCAAGCTCCTTCGCCTCTTCTAGGGGCACCGACCCCATGATGGGGGTGCAGCCCCCTGCGCCAATATCCTACCGTCCCACTGTACATTCCATCTCAATATATGAATTGTGGGGGACACGGACACTCGGTCTGTAACAGCGGCTTTTTAAAGAACATGTGTTTCAGAAGCCCGCCCTGTAACTGGTGCTTAGAGCCGGGGCCTGCGGCTCAGCCTGTCTCCGATCTGCCAGGGAGATGTCAGGCCCTGAGACCCGGAACCCAGAGAGTCCTGGTCAGGTGGGAGGGGCTGGGGCGGGGCTGGGGCGTTCTGCCCTCCAGGAGTGCTCCAGGGTAAGCGGAGAGGGCCAGGCTGAGCAGGAGCCCACCCCGTGGGGAATTGGCTGTGATTAGTGGGCCGGCAGGGACAGAAAGGGTAGAAGGCAGGGAGCCCTTGCACAGTTCACCAGCTCCACGCCAAGCTGCGTGGCAACCCAAGGATGGTGGTGGCAGCATTTTCAACCAAGCACTTTCTTGCCACAAATCTTGTTCCTGCCCCTGGCTTCTGGCAGCTGCTGACTTTTCTTCAATACGCCCCATGACTGGGGAGGCTTCTGCAGAGCCTCCGGAGGGCGGGAGTGGGCAGGGTGGGCGCCCCGGGGGAAGTCCTCTCTGCTCCATGTCCAAGCCCATATCCAGGTACTCAGGTTTGTTTGGCCAAGCCTGCGTTTCTCAGGGACACAGTCTCCTCCCAGGAGCCTGGCCCCAGGACAGCCCCATCAGATGCTGAGCCCAAGGCTGAGCGGATTTATACGCATCTGCACTTGGCGAGGTAGCCTCTCGGTCACTGCCGGAGCAGCTTCCGTAGAAGTAGGATGGGCACCGTGGCGCCTTCCAGCTGAGCTGGCCCTGGAGAGCGGCTTCAGGTCCCGCCTGCCCCATGCCCAGGGCGAACAGCCTCTGCCACCCAGAGGTGGGCCACCCGGGGTGCACTCTGAGAGGGGCTTCGCCTCCTCAAGGCTGACTCTCTCCCGATTCCTGCAGCACCTGGTCCCCTTGGAGCATTGGCCAGCCCCTACGACAGATGGCACCAGGCTTCCTAGCCCAGGCCTGGCAGGGCCCACAGCAGAGGGCGGGCAGGCGGGGCCGAGGGGCCGCTGCCGGCCTTTGGGCCCCTCCTCTCCCCTTCTGGCAGAGGGGCCGTTATGCTAATTGGGGCCAGGGTCTGGGGCAGCCAGTGCTGCCTCCGCAAAATGACTGAGAGGGACGTTTAGCCCCAGAAACCTGGCTGCGTCTGCGTGGGGCCCCGTGCCCACCGCTGGGCCCGTCGCAGACAGCTGCAAGGCTCGGAGCCCCCGGAGGTCCCTCTGGAGAGCAGGTCGCAAGCCAGTGGCCAGCACGCAAGCAAGCGGGTGGAGCTGCCATGAAGGTCACGCTGCCTATGGCCGTGACCTTGCCCATTCGCCCCTGGGATCGAGGACAGGACAGGGGCAGGGAGGGGATGACGAGGAGCAGAGTGACTTGTGATCAGCCGGCCTGCATGCGCGTGCTCGCACGTGCGTGTGCACACGCTCGACCCCCACCGTGCATTCCTGCGCAGCGTCCTTGCGCCTGATGCTGGACGGGGCGGAACACCAGGGCCCCGGGCTGGTTGTCGGCAGCTGCCGAGACAAACTGTCGCAGACCGCGCGTGGCTCAGAACAGCAGGTATTTATTGTCCCGCGCCCTGGAGGCCGACGTCTGAGAGCAAGGTGTCAGGAGCGGTGACTCTCCCGTGGGGAGCGCGAGGGTGGATTCCCCGCTGCCTCTTCCGGCGGCTGGTGCTCCCCGAAGTCCCTCGGTGCCGTGGACGCCTCGCTCTGATCTTTGTCCTCAGGGGGCGCGCTCCGCTCTGGGGGTGTCCCTCTGTCCAGATTTCCCTGTTTGCCTGTGGACACCTGTCACTGGATTTGGAACCCACCCCGACTCAGTGTGACCGCATCGGAATGGATGGCACCCGCAAAGACCCTGTTTACAAGTAAGGTCACTCGCACAGGTTCCAGGTGCATTTTAGGGACACTCGTTAATCCAGGACAGACTCTGATGGCGCTGTGTCTCCTGGGCGTTGTAACTTCCTCTCGGTGACCCAGAGACTGGATGCACCTGCTCCCATTGGCCTGGGAGAGCCAGGGACAACTGTCCTCTCCCCAGCTTTTCTAAGCTGGGGCTCAGAAAGTTCAAGTCCAGGCCACTGGTGGGAGGGGAAGGCAGGGAGGGTGGGGGCGCAGAGAGCAGGGGATGGCCGAGAAGAGAAGGGGGACCGTTCTGGTGTCCAAACTTCGGGGCAGAGGGATAGATCCATTCCCTGCGCCCCAAACCAACACCCCAAACGCGGCCCTGAGAGCACGGAAGCCTCGAGACTATCACTTCGTCCGACGTCACTGAAGCTCAGGTGACCTCCCTGACCCTGTGAAGGTGCCCCTCCTCTGCTTTGGCGTTTTTGCCAGTACAGGCGCCCAGCCTGTGCCGGGGAAGTCTCTGTGGCCTCAAGCCGGTGGACCCAAAACCGAAGTGAGAGGCTCCTGGTCCTGAAAATGGCCTCTCGCCCACCATGCTGCCTCGAACTCACTTGACGTGCCCACCCTCCTCCCCCAGTCTCGCCGGGGAGGGACCACTTTGGGCCCAGGCAGGCAGGGGGCTGGCGGGGCGCCCGGGGCCAAGCCGAGAGCCCCAGGGCTCTGCGCACTGGCCCCCATCAGCCACGAGCTGGCCGTCACGGAACGATGCTCTGCCTGGTTCTAGTTCAAAGACGTGGGGCCCGTCACTGGGTTCTAGGAGCTCCTTCGGGACAAAGAATGCTACCCGTACGTCAGGCCTTGCAAATGAAATGCCACAGGTTTCGTTACTTTACTGTGGTGTTTCATTTTTGGTGGTTCTGTGTTAAAAAGCTACGCTGCGGGCCCTCAAAAGTGGTTGGGGCGGAGCAGGGCCTGCAGGGCCAGAGGGCGTGACCCCGGGCAGGCGAGAGCACACAGGGTGCGTGCCATCCAGAGCGGGGCTCTGCTGTGCCTCCGTGCGCCCTTCACCCGCGGGACCTTTCCTGCTCAGCCTCCCTGCAGGTGTGCGGGGAGGGGCCCGGCGACCGGGGCACACAGAACAGCTCCGGGCTCACGGAGAGCCTAGCGGCTGCAGGCTGCTGAGTGCACACACCCAGAGACGGCCACAGCGTGACAAAGCCGCTTCCTGGGGACACACACCCGAGACGCGCCGGGCACACGGCTGACGGAAGCCCCGCCGGGTCCGGGCCGGCGAGTGTGGGGACGCAGCCGCCTTTTAGCAGGTGCGGAGCTCGTAAGTGCAGTCTGGGGCCGCGTGCCCGCTGCCTCCCGGCTGCCTGGGGACCGCGGCTGCCAAGTGCGGGGGAGCCCGCCCGTGTCCTCGGTGGACACGCAGGCGGGGTGCCGGGAAAAGGCCCGTCAAGGGCACGGAGGCAAGTGGCTTCGAACGTGTGTGACATTTACACAGCCCAGGCCGCTGCGTCCATTTAAGGGCTTTTCCCGGGAAGGATGCATCCGCTAACGCCTGGCGCTCTCCGTGCGTCCATGTGCCACTTCCGATGAGTGTCATGCGGGCCTGAGGGAGCAGCGGCCTGCACGCTCGCAGGGGAGGCCACGGGGCCTCTGTCCACGTGACTCGTTCTGTGGAGAAAGGGAAGGAAAAACACCACCAGAATGCGCTGTTTTTGTAAGTCATGGCGTCCCTAACAAGTCTCGTCATGCGTGTGGCTGCGGCCTCCCCCAGCACCTCTGGGCCCTTCCAGTGTCCCTCTTAGAAAGGCCTTCGGTCAGATTGTTGGTGCGGTGGGCGTTGTGGGGGCGGGTGGCGTCATCACAGTGAATTAGTGGCTTTGTTTTGAGCATTTTTCACTGTTTGGAGAAATATTTACTGATGCTTCCAGGGGGCAGGTGCCTCGTGGCGTGTTGAAGGGGGAGGCATTGGGAGGTGGGGACTTGGGTCAAGAGGGTGGCCCCCCAGGGACGGGAGCAGGGTGCCCTCTCTCTCCCGGCGCCCAGCACTTCACCCGTCTGTCCCCTCTCCTGTCCTAGAGCCTAGCTGACCCTCACGCCCGCGCTGCAGGTCGGCCTCTGCACCCACCCAGTGTCACGGGCTGGAGGCCGGCAGGGTCTGGAGGGGCACGTCCCGCTGCAGGTGTTCCAGGGACAGCCCAGCCACGGTCCCAACGCCCGAGTCCAGCATGGCCCTCAGCACAAGAGGCGGGTGCTGCGGGGGAGCGGGCTGGGCGGGGGCGACTGGGCTGTGGGTGGACTTCTCCCAGCAGCCTCCTCTGCCTCTCCCCGCCCCCCCCCCCCCCCGCAAGCCCTGCAGCCACCAGGCCTGGACAGGGCGGAAGGAGTTCTTGCCCCAAGCAGCTCGGGCTGGGGGATGGTCGGCTAGGCTTGAAAGCCCACTACCATCTTGGCCCGTCCGAGGCTCCACCCAGGGCGGGAAAGACACCCCGTTCCTGGCAGAAGCCAGGGACCCCGAGGGGGGCTTTGTGTCCGGGGTCAGGGCGTCCAGAGGCCAAAGGAAGAAGAGCTGGGGAGATAATGAGGATAAAGTGGGCAGCGGCAGTGGGCTAGCAAGGAGTCAGCCCCCCCCCCCCGAACCCCTGAAAAGTGCCCCGCGGGAATCTCTGCAGAGGAACCACAGGGAGGGCGGGGACCTGTGCCCCCAGCAGGGGAGGCTGCCCGCTGGGGCTGCTCCTGCCGGGGCTGAGTGTCTCGGTCCCGCTGCCTTCGGCGGAAAATTCCTCCTGGTGTGCACCGGAACTTCTTGGTCCATTATTCGGAATGTCTTCAAGCTGGTGCTCAACCTAGTTAGCCGCATTAACATAGCTGAATCACAATTAATTGGAAAATTACAGTAAGGTGTGAAGTGGGAACCATTGCTTTCAAATGAGCACCTATACTTGTTGATGAAACGCAGCCATTTGTTTCTTTCCAGGAACTTTCCAGACCCCCGCGGCGCACGTGCGGGCCCCCCCCTCTTGCACGTGGAGCTGCCTCCTGTGCGCCCCCCCACCCCCCACGTTGCCAGAAGGTGCCAGTCGAGGACCAGAAGGCCCTCAGGGGGTGAAGGGCCCCCCAGGGGAGTCAGGAGGTGGCGCTCTTCCTAGACCAGCGCTGGAATCCACGGCGGGAGGCTGGGCCCGGGGCAGCCACGTTCTCCGGGGTCCTCGGCACCGTGGTGTGGGGGCGAGACACAGGACACTGGCCGAGCCCTCCCCAGGGAGGGCCTGATCTCACCCACCCTCCTGACAGCCTTTACCACAGCGCTTCGGAAACTGAGGCTTGGGGAGGCCACCCCACCCGGAAGGTCGGAGCTGCGGCTCGCACCCAGGCAGGCTGGCTCCACCATCCGGGCGATGGACCCTTTGGTTCTACTGCCTTCCAGGAGGCGGCCCTGTGTCCCCTGGGCAGTGAGGACAGGCAGCAGGTGAGGGCCTGTGTGAGTGCGGGAGCCCAGAGCCTCACCGCCTGGTCCCCTGGAGTCTGAGGAGAGAGAGCCACACACGGACAGGCAAGGAGGGAGCAACCCCGGTGACAACCTGGAGTCTAGACAGGACGACGGCCGGACTCTCGGTGACGAGGGGCACCCAGGTCCCACTGCCTAGGGGACACCGCTGGTGCAGCCAAGGCTCATTTCGAGGAGGGGCTGAGACGGGGCCAAGGGGTCTGCCCTCAGGGGGGTGCCTGAGCCCACGGCCAGCTCCGGAACACGGCCGGCCGGCCAACCTGAGCCAGTGGCCGGGGGGCCGAGGTGTGCCAGCTGTGGCCGGAGGTCCCCAGACCTTATGTGAACTGGACTCCCACGCAGCAGGGGCTTAGTACACGTGGGAGAGGCTCGGAGGCTCTGACCGAGAACGAAAGAGGAAGGAGCGTGCAGCCAGCTGCGGGGCGTGCCCGGCAGGGTCAGGGGGCACCGAAGCAGCACCCGCCTTTTCTCTGGGACCTTGTGACCCCCGAGCCCCTAAACTTCCCACCTGCCACAAGGGGTGGTGCACAGGTGGGGTGGGGGACGTGGCTAGGCCTCTCCTGTGACCGACGGAGCTGACTGCCCCGCCGGCTTCTCCCGGGCTGATGCGGACAGTAAGGTACGCAGTCGTCGGAGGAAGGGCCCCAGGGAGTTTCTCGGTGCGGGCGCGAGGGGATTCATTTCCCTTCTTGCGAACAGGACGCTGAGTGGCAGGCATGTGCTTTCCTGGAGTCTCTGGGGCGTCCTGTGAGCTGGTTGGTTTCCGCCCCGGCAGCCTCGCCTCGATGCCTGGCCGGAGGCCCACGGGCCTTTCCAGACATTGGACATCCGCACGATTAACCAGTCTCGTCCTTCAGCGCTCTGCCTGTCTTGGAATCGAGCGTTGGTGCTTTCTGTTAGAGCGCAGTGATTTTCACTTGTAAGAATTCCATTTGGAAGTGCAAGCAGCATTTGAGATCGGAAGTGGGGTGCGGAGGGGCACCAGGCGGTTCCGGGGGGGTCGGCCTGCCCGAGGGTCACCTCAGCGCTGCTCAAGTGTTAGTGCGCCTCTTCTCTGCCGCCCCTGAGCCCCCACTTTTCTGGGGGCGAGGGAGGTGCACAGAGAAGGTGCGCAGCCCAAAGACAGGCTCGACACTGCCTGCTTGACTCCAGCCAGGCAGCAGGGGATCCAGAGACCAGCGCTGCGGGGTGCAGCCTCGGACCCCAAGTTCACGCGCGGAGGCCTGGGCCGCCCCCTCCTCACCCCCATGGCCCAGCAGGGCCGGATTCTGGCTGGAGGGTCATCTGCTCCTCTTAGCAGCCCCTTGTCTCGAGCGACCTCTGCGCTCTCTCCAAACTGCGGGCTGCGGGCTTCCTGCGCTCAAGACCGCCTGCGGACCGCCCCAGCTCACTTTCTGATGAGCCTGTCCTGATGCGCGTGAAATCAATAGCGAACTCGGGGCTGCCCGTGCCCACAAGGCCCAGCAGCCCCCTCTCAGCCGGCTGTCTGGCAGGCAGAGCCCCCTGCGGGGAGAGGGGAAAGACACGTGAACTAATGAAACCTCCCACAGCTTCGGCCTGCCGGGGGCGCCTGCGTGCGTGCGCTGTGTGCCCACCCTCTCTGTCCGCACGTCAGGTTCTGCGGGTGTGCACAGGCCCCGGCTACCGGAGCAGAGCTTTGTGTGCTGTTGTGCATCGGCGTTTACATCTGCAGAGGGGTCGCTGCGTGCAAATCTGTGGGTCCGAGCGCATGTGCACGGGTGTGAGAGAGAGGCTAGGGTCCGAGGTAACATGGGTGTGAAAGTGCACGAGTACGCAGTGTGCATCTATGGGTCTGAGTGTAGCTGCGCCCCTGTGCATAAGGGCGTGCGCAGTGTGCGTGCTGCTCCGTGCGGTCTGTGTATCTACACACAAGCTGCACGTGTCCACACCCCAGCTGGCTCAGAGAAGTGGGCTTTAGCGGGTGAGCAGCAGGCTGAGGTGCGGGCTCATGCCACTCCCACACCTGCATTCACCGCACGTCTGTGGGTGGGCCGCCTGCCACGTGACCTCCGCCGCACGTCCTGTCTGCAGCCCTGACTGTGTCTCAGGACACGGCCACGCTGCCCAGAGCTGATTGGCTTGGCATAGCCATGTGACCAGGGACACCCAGCTTTTCTGCTGACCGATGACCTCGGGTTTAGAGAGTTGAGCGGAGGTCACGGGATTGTCCCCTTGGAAATGGTGATCTAGACATTCGTCCCGTGGCTGGCTCGAGCTCTCTGTCCGCAGCTGCCCACCTCCCCTCCCGTGGCCCGTGCGCCAGGTAGTGACGGGCACGGACACCGGGAGCGGAGGCTTCGGCTGCGGAGTCTCTAGAAGCCCAGAGCCCCTCGCAGAAGCCCAGCCTGCTCTGGACTCCCCGGATTTCCTCGGCGCTCGTCCCAGGGCACCCGCTCTGTCTGAGCGGCTGGAGCAGCCTCGGGGCCAGAGCCCTGCCTTGTCTGTAGACAGCGTCCCCCCGCCCCAGTGTCCCGGGCCTGCCCGCCTCCACGTAGGGCCCGCGGTCACCCTTCGTCACGCTGACCCTCTCCTCGGAACTCCTCATCTTCACGTGGTAACACCTGCAAAGACCCTCTTTCCAATTAGGTATCAGTCACAGCTTCCTGGCGGATGCTTTTAGGGGACACTGTTGAACCAAACAAAGGGCCAACAAACAAGGTTCGAAGATTGAGAGCGTACGGCTCGCTGCCTGAAGGCGGGGCGCGCAGGTCGATAAGGCAAAGCCCGAGACAGGCCCTAAGTAAGGGCCTTCAGAATGTGACGTGGCGGGGTGGGCCTCCAGGCCCCGGTGCCCCCGCCACCTCGTTCCGGTCCTCGGGTTCGCAGGGGTGGCCGTGCATGGCAGCGCCGGCTCCCTTGCTCTGGGTCCCCCGCCGGGACCTCGCTCTCCCTGCTCAGTCAGCAGCCCAGACACCGCAGCCCCCGCAGGTGCCCCCTGCAGGGAAACTGGACTCTGCTCAGTCCAGATGCGGTGAGTGAGGAGGCCCAGGCCTTGGCAAGGTGCCTCGGGGACAGGCGGCGGAGGAGGCCCTGCGGATGGCCGTCCGGCAAGGCGGAAGGCAGCGGGAAGCTGGGCAGGATGGCAGAGAGTCCCCGAGGTCAGAGAGGTGTGTGGGGGCACCACGGCCAAGAGCTAGTCGGACGGAGTACCCTGGCCCACTCGGAGCGCACCTCTCCGGGGTGGGGTTCGGGCCCCCGGGAGGCACGGGGTCTTGCACTGTCTCGATGGGGACAGGCCACCTGGCGTTCCCTGGAGAGATGCCAAACTCGCTCAACTGGACTCTCTTGCTCTATGTGGCACTCACTCTTGTTCCCTCCCATTCCACCCGCCGGGGACAGTCGCTCCCGCTGGGTGTCCGAGTCGCAGCAGGTGAGCACAATTTCAAGGCAACGCGGAGCTGCGCCCCGCACCTCCCCTTCGCCTAGTCCAACCCGATAGGGTCTCAGAAAGGAGGGTTAACAACAAAGGAGCGTGGTGTGCCCGGTGAGTCGGGGGAGCGAGGCGCGAGGAGGGGAAGTCCCTTCGGGAACCGCGCTCCCCGAGTGACCCGCCGCTGATGTTTACTCAGCTGAAGCAGAGGTTCGAGGAGACAATGCTTACGTAAAGCGCGTTCTAACTCTTATCTGTTTCATTTTTATTGTTTTTGTTAACACCAGTTATGACCTTCAGATTGATTTCATAGCCCACTAATAGTTCATATACTTGAAAAACATTTGTTTTACAGTCATCCAAACACTCCTCGTTTCGGCAAACTTCTCCCTCTTTTCAATACCATATTTTGCCCTGTGTAATGCACAGGTTTTGACCCAAATTTCTGAGGGGAAAATAAGGATGCGCATTATACATGGGTGTAATGATTGCATACCACGGATATAATAATCCCATGTATAATGCGCACAAAAATGTGGGCGCCCATTATACACGGCAAAATACGGCTACTTCTCAGGGCTTAGAGTTGTGAGTATAGGCGTGTAAGAGGAAGTTTTCAGTATGCTATTTTAAAATTAAATTTGTCATTGGGCACCTTGCAGGGTTGTTGTTCTCCAGTGGATGTTTTAAGGCAACTCACAACGATTCGAGGGCTGTCCTGGACCCGGGCTGGGCCGCTACACAGCACCGGGGTGCGCGGCACCTTGCCGAGCCCCTGCTTCTCCACGCAGGCTGCTCTGGACCCTCTGGGAAGGGCGAGGCTCTCACTGGCGCCGTGCTGACAGCGTGTGCCTTGGCACGGGTCTTTCGTGTGTAACGTGACACCATGTTTTGGTAAATACAGGCAATACTCCCCGGTGGACGAGGTGCGAACACTGGGTGTTGGCCAACCCTTTCTCCCTCCCTCCCTTCCTCCCTTCCTTCCTTCCTTCCTTCCTTCCTTCCTTCCTTCCTTCCTCCTTTTCTCCCATCCACCCATCCTTTCAGCCATCCATCCATCCATCCATCAATAATTATTTGTATTAAGAAAAATTTTAAATATAATCGCAAATGGAGAAAATTGCATGATGAACTCTCCCATACACATCAGTGAGCTCCAATAGCGATTAGAAGTTGGCCTCCCTTGATGTGCTTTTTGCTGAAATATTTAAAAGCAAATTCCCCATGTTGTCTCATTTTACTTTGACGTATCTCATGGCGAAACTCTGAAAGTTGCATGGAATTACCGGGTTGTCTCAGGTCTAACGGAAGTCGGTTTGAGTGAATCCAGACTCCAACAAGGTCCACACGCTGCGTTTGGCTGTTAAACTCTGGTTGGGTGTCTTCGATGGCAAAGCACCCTCCCTTTCGGTTTCATTTCAGGACTCTGTGGCCGAGAGCAGCCCAGCTGCCCGCGAGCAGGGTCTTTCCTCCTTGTTTGCTCATTGCGTCACTTAACACCTTAGACTATCCCCGTGTTTCCTGTCCCCTGGAAGCTAATTCCAAAGACTTGATTAGGTTTAGGTTCGCGGTCTCTGGCAAAGGTCCTTCAAGTATTGCACGTAGTGTGACATCACAAGGCTCGTGTTTAGCGTCACGTTTTAAGGATGCTGAAATGGACACCCACCCACCTCCCACCCCAAGCCTCACGGCCCGATGCTCATGTCCCGAGTCAGCTGCTCTTTCGGGGCTTGTAGCCTGGTGACCGTCCATCCCATCGCCTGTGTCCTCCCAGCGGCCAGAATTCTTCTACAAAGACTTTCCCCCATCAACCAGGGCTATTTGGCCTCTCAAAAATGTAGTCCACGCAGGAGCCATTACACACTATGTACTTTTAATTGTTCGGGGGTTTTCTGCCAAGTGAACAGATAGGAGCACTGATGGATTTACTGTGTGGACACTGACGACGGGCCCCTGGCGGGGCTCATCCCACAGAGCCTGCCATCCAGGTGCCTGGCTGCATCTTTGGGCTAAAACAAAGAGGCAGTGGTTAGTGGGCTGACCCAAGGCCAACAGAGTCGCCGCCTCTCCCAGGAGGCCGGGCTGGCAGAGGCTCTGCTGACTGGTACGATGTGGTTTTCTCCAGGCAGGTTCAGGAAACCGCAGTGACGGTCCTTGGCCACTCCCTCTTCCTCAGGAAACCCCCGGGGAGGGCTCGGCATCTGCGGAAGGAAGAATTTGCCAGGTAAGCGCGGCCATGTCAGATTCGGAGCGCGGTGGGAGGTGCGAGGAAGCTGTGCTGGGACGTGGACGGGGGAGGGGACGCCAGTGGATGTGAGGATTCTCCCACGAGCTCGTATGTGTTTCCAGGATGTCAATCCGTTCATGGGGGGGTCTTCCCTGCTGCTGCCACTTTCCATGTGTCCAGCTATCCGGGGGCTCTTCTCCTCCGGGTCAGCCCCTCCCACCCGACGCCATGACTTAGGTGACCTGCCAGTCTCCCCGTGATGTCCTTCCAGTGCCTGGGGCTGAAAACTGACCACTTAGCTCAGGAAAGTGGGATGGTGACTGCAAAAGAGAAAAATATCTCAACTGTCAGTGGGTCCCCGGTGTTCGTGCTTACGCGGCGTTGGGGAAGAGCCTAGCAGTCGGACATGCTTCTCGGCTGCAGCGAGGCTGCAACAGGCTCACCCGCGCAGACCCCCGAAAGGACTGAGCTTGACCAGGTATGTTTTCCAACCCAGAGATGAAAGCGAACGGGAGAGCTTCCCCCGCAAGCGTTCAACTGGTTAAACTGGAATAAAGGGCACAGGTCGCAGGTTCAACTCCCCTTCCAACGCTCCGCGGGCTGTTGTGTCAGAAGCGGCCTGAGCAGGCGATCAATAGCGCATGTATTTGCCAGCCGATGGTGTGACGGACCAACCGGCTGTTTACAACATCACAGGTGCCGGGCCGAACGCACCTGCCTCTCCTGGGCTCTCCCGGGCGCGCGCACACGTAGCCCGAGGAAGGTCTGAGAGCGCATCTCCAAACACTCAATATTTTTCTGCGGGACTTGCAGGCTCCAGACATTTGATCAAGTGCACAGGCCGAGGCAGATACCCGGGGCCCGTCAGGGTTGTGAGAAGCCTGTTGTGCCTGGTTATTACAGATCACACGTAACAGCGTGTAAAATCTCCCGCTGTTCAGAGAGTCTTGTACTAAGCAGGTTAATTAAACCTTAATTTGAATCTCCCAGCTTATATGGGTCTGGCCTTAAAATTATCCCACCTCATTCTCTGCCTGTGTGTGCATTAGTGAGGGAGGGAGCGAGGGGTAAGGTAAGGCATTTTCCATGCCTGAGTCATTACATCGGCTTAATCTAATTAGTAGGTTGTGAAACAGCTGACGAGGTTTGATCGACATGCCACCTTAGGAAAGCCAATCTATTTTAAAATATTATTTTTCTTTGCAAAACACCAGCTGTATGGTGTATGATAGCAATTCGGGCTGAAATTAAATTCGCCGGCGTTGCTAGGACCCCGACGCAGACCCACAGTGTCCGGCTTGTCCAGCCCTGGCTGGGGCTCCGGGACCCCCAGCTTCTGGAGACAATGGCCAACTTCAGTCTGGCTTTGGGGCATTAAACCAACTTTATGACTCAAAACATCTGGATGTTTGTAAACTCCCAACTGCTCGGCCTGGTACAATCGCAGCCTTCATCCCAGCCCAGTCACCGCCCAGGAGCGCGCCCCACCGGCACTCACGCAGGTCCCCAGCCGCTCCTGGGGACGGACCGGGACCGGGACATCCGCCCTCCTCTTCACCTTTCCAGCTGCAGCTGTGAATAAATCCGTGTCTCTGATGAGCCCTCTGGGAAATTCTCTGCCTCCACTCGGGATGTTAAGAGATGTGTGTGAGAATTTTCCGGGCCCAGCCGCACACTTGCCCTCTGTCCCCTGCTCACCACCAGGCGCCCGGCCGCACTTTCGTGCCAGGCCCAAGCCAGCCCGAGGGGCTCCAGTCCGGGTCCCTGTTTCACAGCGGGGCCAGTTCCCTCTGCGTCGGGGGCTCCGCACCCTGGAAAAGCAGGAAGGGACAGAGCTGCGCAAGCACTTCGGCGCCGGCGAGCAGCCACGCGAGGAAGAACTACAGACCAGAACGTCCGATGAGCCCCTTAGTGCCGATGTGTTGGGTGGTGGAATTTGAGAAAAGCGTGCACTTTACTGGTGGAACTCCATTCTCAACTCACAACAGGAGGCTGTGTGAGAAAATGTCTAAAAACCGACAATCAATAATCTGTATTACAAACACAGTGTGCTGCTAAAAGGTCCGGTCTTCAGATGCCTTTGAAGAGAAGCGAAGGGGCCGGGGTGACTAGCCAGGAGTAACCCACGGAGACACTCACCTGCAGGAGCCCGGGCCTTGGGAGGAAGCCACAGAACACGGCTGCCGGCCAACAGCCCGCTGAGATGAACGCGGGGCTGGCCCCCTTGACGGGGGATGCGAGGCTTCCACCCGCGGGCCTCCTGCCCCACGTAGGCATTTTGGGTAGAACCAGTCCTGGGGACCACAGCGCCCAGGCTCGGACGCCAGAGGAGGAGGGGGACTCCGAGGAGCAGGCACACAGCACAGAGGGGCGTGGCTCCTGGGCCGGCGAGGCCTTGGACCGAGAGTCACCGAGCTCCAACAGGCCTGGCCACGTTTGTGGAGTGGCCCCCCTGCCCAGTCCTGGTGGCCACGGAGAACATGGAGGCCGTTCTCCCGGTGAGGGAACAGAGCCTCAGGGAGCAGAGGGTCCAGCTGCCTCTTGCCAGGTGGCAGGGCTTCTGGGCTGGCATCGTCACTGTGAGCAGGGACTCTGAAGTCGGGCTCCCTGGGTGTGCACCCAGACTGCCGCGTACTAGTGCGTGGCCTTGGGCAAGTCACTCGACCTCTCTGGGTCTCCGTGCTCTCCTTGGGGAACCACAGATGGCCCCCGTTCCCACCTCACAGGAGTAAAGGAAATAGTATTTGGGAAGTGCTGCCCGAGTCCCATGTAGGAAGGGCAATGAAAAGGTTGGCGCTGATTCTTCGCCAGCCCAGGCAGAGCCTTGCTCGGCCCCCTCAGGATGGAGCGGCAGGCCGTGGGGAGGGGCGGCTCTGACCCGTCCTTGGGGCCGTGCTGCTGGCGGTACGGAACGATCTTTGCGGGGTCTTTCCTGACTGGTGGCCGCTGCGTGGAGGGCTCGAGGTGGTCTGGCATCTGCTGCGGGTGCCCCTGGGGTGTTTTGGGGGAGTCCTCGGGGGCCTGCGTTTCGCCGGGCAGCACACCGGGCTTCCTCCTGCCTGGCCTGAGGTGGCCGGTGATCCATCCCACGGCGGTGGCCACGGGGGCTCCTCCAGGGCACGCCCGCCCGGCCTGCCTCTTCTACCCTCTACGGTCCTGCGTTTCCGGTGCCTGTCGCCGAGCTCGAGGTTTGCCATTTAGGTGGCCTCTGCGTTTAAAACAGCGGTCCTCTGGGAAGTCAGCCCCAGCTCGGCGTGGTGGGGCCAAGGGTGCAGGCTGAGCAGCCACGAGCCGGCCGCTTTGCTCTGTAGCAGCATCTGTGGGCGACTGTTTCACCCGCTTCCCTGGGTGTCTGGGGCAGGGAGGGTGCATTATCGTGTCTTTGCTTCTGTTTCGGTTCTTCGGGCCAGTCCATGAAACGGTCCGTGCTCCTTCCTAAGCAGCTAGAACTAAGGTCTCTTCCTCCGCTGGCATCTCTGATGCCCGTCTGGGGGAGATGAGAGGCCCCTGGCTGGGCAAGGAGGGTGTGGGATGAGGGAGTGGTACCGGCTTTCCGTGCACCTGGGCCCTGGGCGTTTGGGGCAGGGGGACTTGCGGTGTGGCCTGACCTGTGGCCTGCAGGGCAGCCAGGAGCAGAAGCCACGCCCATGACCCACAAGGTGCCCGTGCAGTGCCCGCCACGGGGTGCTCCCCCATAACCGCATCCTCTGCTGGCTGGGGAGGGGGTGGGGCCGAGGTCCGCCCTGCATGTGCCCAGCGGAAAGAGCTGATCCACCCCCATTGCCCTGGCAAGTCCCGGCCCTCAGCGGGTGCTCCACCGGGCTCCCATGGGCCTGCGTGTCCACGGGGGTGGCTTGCTGCAGGCAGAGGGGAGGGGACATGAGGAGGTGGAGGGGTCGGTGGCAGGCCGAGGACAGAGGCCAGGACACTGTGGCCTTCTCTCCCAAAGAGTCTGCCTCTCACTAGAGGGAAACGAAAATCCCTTGTGCTGGTGGAGACAAGGGCCGGGCATGAACTTGGAACGCGGGGCCTGAGGGTGACGTTCATTGCCTGGGCGGCAGGCGCAGCAGGTTTGGTAAAGCCTGAGGGAGTGAATCAGGCTCCTCGCAGGAAACCCAGAGGGAGGGGCGTTTACCGAGAGCGGCAGGCCCCGCCCCGGCGGACACTGGTCTCTCCTTCCTCTGGAATTCCCTGACCCTGCAGCTCCTGCTCGGGTGCCAACCCTTCCAGTCCCGCCCAGTGCCTCCCTCAGAGGCCCCCCCAGCACCCTAGCAGATGCGGTCCCGAAGGTCAATGATGCGGGCCACAGGGTGGACCCCACGTCTGACGTAGAGGCAGCACCCGGTGAGGACACGTCCGATCGAGTCTCGTAGGGTTTGCCTTTACGGAAACTGAGAGGTCCCGCTATCGTATTAAATTCAACCTTGGTCTGGCTCCTCATCCCCGCTGGCACCGGCTGGTTTGCGTGGGTCCAGTTAGCGTGCCTTCCCTCCGGAGCGCGGGGCCGGGGTGCCCACAGAAGGCCCGTGAGGGGCTGGGGGGGGGGGTCCAGGTGCCCTTCCGGCTCCCTGACTGTGGTTACTTGTGTCTGTGTGTTTGCTACTCTTCACTGGGTTCTTCCGATGCCCCGGGAACTGCACTGGTCGCCTCCTATGGCCCCCTTGGCTGAGCTCCGTCACACTCCTGAAGGGGCCTGCCCCGACCCCTTCGGCGATGGGCAAGTGGAGGCCTGACGAGGGTCGCCAGCCTGCCCACCACCCTCTCCGCTCAGTGCTGGGGCCGGGGGGCTGGGACCCCCCCACCTCCCTCGTGTGCACACTAGACTGACTTGCTTGCCTTTCCCTTTTTCCTTCTTTTCTGGCCTTTACGGTTTTTTATTTTAGAGGCTAACGACCTAACTGAGAATACAGAGGGAGAAGGAAAATAGAGGTTGTGTTGTATTGAAAACAGCAGAGAGAGAGGCCTTTGCTGGCGCTCAAACAATTCATTTCAGGCGTCAAGGTGCAGCGGGAGGCCCGCCGGCCTCGAGTCCTGCAGTCAGAACTTTTCCGGGGCATGGGAAGCGCCGTTCCTTGCCCATATGATGAGCGCAGCAGATTGCCGTGCGTTGCGGTGGCTGTCCCGGCTAACTGAGACATCTAAAGACCACGTAGGGAGAAGCCGAGGGTGTCACCCAGGAAATCCGACTCCCCAGGCCGGCACATCGCAGGCGGCCTGGGCGTGATGTGGGAGTGAGGAGGGGGGTGCGCCCCATGTTGCGGGGGCCGGCTGACTAACAGAGCAGCGTGGATGGGCGTCTCCGAGGACAGGCCTGCGGGGCGCACCGTCCCGGCTGGGAGGGAACCTGCTCCCTGTGCCGGTGACAGAGGTGGAGCTGGGAGAAGGGGCCGGGGACGTGAGGCCGCCCCACGCGGGGAGGGACAGCTCGCCAGTTCTTGGGTGGAGAGAGGAGTGGGAACTTACCAGAAACCTAAGTAGCTTTTAAGGGAAATGTTTTCACACGAGATAATTAATTCCATCTAAATGAAATGTTTGCTTCTTCTGATTAAAAACCTGACGGACGTGTCACCACACAATTAGTTTGGACTTGCCACTCCTAAACTATAATTAATGGCTCCAAAGCATCTATGCTTACAGGATTTACCTAGAGCCTTACTGTGTAAAACACATTTTTCTTTATCGAAACCCGAGTAACTTGAGTCACCCACGCCCCTGGCCGTAGTTGCAGGCGCCCCGTCTGTGCTGAAATCGAAACTGTTCAGCAGAAAGTCCGTTGTTAGAAAGAGGGCGAAGGGGGCCCGGCGTTTTCGGGCCTGACATTGACATCGTGGGGACATGGACAGATGACGGACGCGCTCGTCGAGGACGGAGCTCTGGGTTTTGTTCTCGGAGCCCGAGCTGCGGAACTGGAAAGCTCGTTCGCTTTGGGGAGTGGAGGGGGGTCCTCCAAGGGCGGGGGGGCCTGGCCGGGCTCACTCTGCCTGGCTTTATTAACTCACCCGTAATTAGCCCGTAGCTTCGATACAATTTAGCTGGTGCCATATGGGCTAATACAGTGCTGAACGGTACCCCCCGTGCAGGTGACAGGCTGCCGCACTGAAGGCAGATTAGCATAAAACAAACAGCAACACACCCTTA
This sequence comes from Glossophaga mutica, assembly GCA_039655065.1. Classification (NCBI taxonomy): domain Eukaryota; kingdom Metazoa; phylum Chordata; class Mammalia; order Chiroptera; family Phyllostomidae; genus Glossophaga; species Glossophaga mutica. Next base: position 175,508,597 of record CM077307.1, read on the forward strand.
ACGACAATGGTGCCATTTGCAACGCCAGAGTTATGGTTGTGTAAGCACTTCCATCAGAAACTCTTACTTTCAAAGATTTTATAAATTAGTCATTTAGAAAATCACTCTGGGCTGAAATAAAAGCCAGCCAATCAGCTCTTTGCCAGGAAGGGTCATATGTTCAATGACACTCGGAAAAAAACATGTGGCGATCGCCCCAAGTTTTGGCTGCACGCTCTCTTCCCTCGGAGTCTCCGAATCGAGCACCAAGCGCGACACTGCGTGCAGCGACAGAGACCAAGAGCTAGCGTGGAGGGAGGAGGGGAAACGCGTCCCGCAGGTGGGCCTCACCTGGCTGTGCAGGTGTCATCCTGTCCGGGGAGACTTGGCACTGCGCACGTGTGTCGGCTGGGGCGGTGCGTCACGGCAGGGAGGGGCAGGAGCATTCCTTTACAGAGGGGGCATCAGCCTCAGGTCGTTGGGGCAGCCTGGGCCCCGTTCCAGGAGGGCGGTTAAGAGCGAGGAGGACTCAGTGTGTGCGTGTTTTCTGTCTAACGCGGGCAACCAAACAGCGGCGAGGCCTCCGACGGTATTTGCACTTTCCCATCGTTCAGGGGCCAACCCTGCAGAATCGCTGAGTGTCTGATGCAGCTCAGGGCCAGCTGGCTGGACCTTGCTGGGTCTGGCTCATGAGTTGGTCACAATGGCCACGAAGCCTTCGATTCTCGCTGGAAACCATACGGCCACACCGCACACTCCCCAGACCAGCTTGGGCCGAGGTCCTTCCCCCGGTGAAATGGGCCCAAAGCCGCTCTGGTTCCCGAGTAACCTTCTCCGGTGATGTTCGGCAGGACCATTCGCTTCCTTTCGCCACGCCGAAAAGCATTTTGATTCTCGTTTCTTTCCATTCTGCCCAGAGCATCTTGGGTGCCCCGTGAGAACCCCCTGGAGCCCACAAAAGCCTCGAAGGCTGGCGGCTGGCCGATTCTGCACCCCCTACAGAGGTAGAAGACGGAATGAGTGAGCAGGGAGGCCAGCGGCTGGTCAGGAAGGTGCAGAGCAGTGGGAAAGGCCTGGGAGTCTGGATCTCAGCTGGTGCCTCCAACCCAGGAGCAGCTGGAGCTCAGGCCACCCAAACAGTCATGACGCCACCCCATTTTCCTTTGGAAAATGGACAGAATCTCTCCCGACCTGGGCAGAGCACTCCACATCAGCAAAGCTGGCTGAGAGGTCACAGCCAGGAGCTGGGGCTGTCGTCTGGAAGGGGCCAGTGGAGGACAGTATCGGATTTGTGGGGTCCGGACATTTCCATGCAGCTCACATGCGGTCCGTCTGCCTCATAGGCAAGGAGGGGGGCAGCTTTCCAGGGGGTTCAGACATCTCCACTCTATGCACCCACCTTGCAGACAGACCGCAAACCTTCAACATCGGGGGTCCGCCACTTGGCCGTGTTTATCCCTTCCTCGGGGCCTGGGCGGGAAGGGAGCCCCTGTCTGGGCGGTGGGCAGAGGAAAATAGCGCGGCGCCTCTGATGCAAACCCGACTGCGCCTGGTGAGGGCGCCCTGCTGCTCCCACCCCCTGTCCCCCGTGGCGTTCAGGCTGTGCCTGGGGGAGGCATTTCCGCTGGGGCCGCCCAGCCCTGCTCTGTTTGGGGACGCATAGCTGTTCATTTTTAATAACGCTCAAGTCGTGACACAACACGAGATGGGAAATAGGGTTTCTTTATTAAAACGGCTTTATTAAGTCTGTTTTTCACCCGCGCGCGCCGGCGCCGGGTGTGTGGCCGCGATCCCTCCGCCGCTCCCTCCGCCGCTCCCTCCGCCGCTCCCTCCGCCGCTGAGCACGGGGTCGCCTGGCGAGTTCCGCGGACTCTTCTTTTGAAAGGCAGCCCTGCGGTCTTGCATCACTGCAACCAAATGGCCTGTGCGGTGCAGACAGGGACCACGTTTTCCTACCTCGCCTTGGCCGGTTATGTGACTCTCCGGTTCTCTAGTGGTGTGGTGCCAAATGTCCTGCCATTTCCTAAGCAGCGGCAGACAGAGCTCTTTTCAAAATGCCACCGCTCGGAGCATCTGTCGTTGGGAAGGAGGAGGATGCAGTGTTGTGGAGGGCCTCCCTTTTTTCCCCCCTTCCTCACCGAGCTGGAGCGCGCTGTTGGCGAGCGGAGCGAACGGGTCGGCCGTCGCTCCAGTGTGGGCGTTCTCGCGTTCCCTTTTACTGCTGATTGCAAAATCAACTTTGGCCTCTTTTCATAAATGTTGCAAAAGTGCTCCGTGAATCGGGAGAGCGTCACCCGTCGAGGCTGCTGCACATCATCACAATTAAAAGTGCAGCGCTGTCGCAGAGTCAGGGCCGAGGCCCGGAAAAGGCCATGTTGCCAAAGCAAGACGCTTCTGGGCTACCTGGCAGCCCCACACGAAGGGGGGCGGGGGGAACAAGACCCCGGCCCGCCCCGCCCCGCCCCAGACGGAGTGCGTGCGGGCGTGCACACTCGCAGCACACACAGGGCCCGGCGGCTCCAGGGTCTCTGGAAATCCCCGCTGATTAGATAGCATCTCCAAAGGAATGCTTTTAGCTGCCTCGCACTTCCTTTGCAGGGAGAGCATGAACAGTAACAAAGCACAGGCCGAGGCGGCGCAGACGTGAGGCTCTCCTTCTGGCAAAAATGTCACCACAGAAGACCTGGAGCCGGAGCCATCTGGGGAGTGTCGGGGAGGCAGCAGAGCGCGCCGCCCTGCGCTCCGCCTAAGCTCCTGGCTGCTTTTGATTTTGAAAATGATGCAAACCAGAGGGTGGGGGGGGGGGCGGGCGGAGCGGGCGGGTGTCTTGACTCCAAACAGACCCTTCAGGGCTGTCTCCTGAGTCTCCCCACATCTCCCAGTCTGCTTCCTGAGTCACCCTGTGTTGTGGGCGCCCAGCACCGAGGCCTCGGCTGACCCCGCCCTGGAGGTACCCACTCGGTTAGGGATAGTGGTGTGACCTGCTGCTCGGCCCCAGGGAGGTTAAGCTGCAGATTCGATTCAGGGGAGACGGGCCTGCAGCCCCTCCGATGATGCTCGGCTTCGAGAGGGGCTTTCGTCTGGCACTTAGGTCCTGTACGGGCATCGCCCAAAATACTGACCTTTCTGTACAAACGAAATAAATAGTAGAACCCACGCCACCAAATTTCAAGCTTTACTTTCAAGGAACTGCTTCACACGATTGCGTTTAGCGAGGCTTCAATTCTGTGTTGAATGAAAATCCGTCACGTGACCGAGGAACACATTATAAGATGAGGCCATGTGTAGATTCGTGGCGGGTCCTCCCCGTCCCGGGAGAGGGAGGCGAGGCGTGGACACCCCACTGCAGAGACTGGGGTTCCCCTTTCGGGGCCCCAGTGAGGTCCTCGGATGCATGCGGAAACGACCGCAGAAGCGGAACGGCCCGCCGTCTGCGAGTCCTCGAGTCTGAGTTTCCCAGCTGCGGAGGAGCCGCTCTTTCCCGAAGCCCTCTGGCTTGAACCCAGCGCCCCTCCCCGGTACCCTGGTGCCTTTGGTTTCTGGGTGCCAGCCGAGCAAAGGGCCGGCAATGGGAGCACCCCCCAAATCAGCCCGGGCCCCACCCCTACCCGACTCCGCCTCCATCCACCCAGCCAGGAGAGTGGGTTCGGGGAGCAGGGGACCTCCTCTGTCCCTCGAAGAACCTCAAAGCCACATCTCAGTAGGTGATGATCCCCACACAGTGATGCTTTAACCTCAAAGTCAAAGACCGCCCAGGTGCGCAGTGCCCAGTGTCCCCATCACCAGAGACCTCTTGTCCAAGTCACCGAGCTGTCCCTGAGCAGTGGCCAGTGACTCGATGTTTGGCTGACATGCCTGTGGACGCCAGCCTTCTCGGGAGAGCCATTTTCTCTGCAAGCTCCCCATGTCCTGGTATTACCTTCCTAGAGACATCCCTTCTGGAGCAGCTCAGGCCCTCCCTCCCTCCCCTGCGCAGGGGGGCGGGGCCACTGCAGCAATTGGCCATGCCCCCAACAGACCCCACCCGGTGGGGGCCCACTGCTGGGTAAGCCTCGGGATTACAGCCACCCACGGAGGCTGCTGCCTTTGCCTCCCCTCTGTGTGCAAGTTTCCCTGATTCCCACAGAGAAACTACTTGCATCACGGCCCACGGGGCTGAGAAGAACCTTCTGGAACATTGCATGCATTCATTTTGGAGAGAAGAAGACTGAGGCGCAGAGAAGGGAAAACCTTCTACTGTCAGGGAAGCAGGAGGGGCCAAGGTCCACGAGAGCCCAAGGCTGCCTCAGTGCTCGGCCGGACTCCTGCCATTGGGGCGCCTCGTAGTGGGGGTCGGCTTCCTCCTCAGGTCTCCTGGGCTGTTTTGCCCTCATCCGAGGGGCCATTCTGTCTGTCAGGGCCCTATGACAGCCACCCCTGGGGACAGTGCTGATTCAGTGCCAGACCACAGCAGCACAGCGAGCGTCCCAGTAAAGCGAGTCACCGGGATGCTCTGGTTTTCCAGCGCATAAAAACGCTATTCACGCCGTATGAGGTCTATTAAACACACAATAGCACTATGTCCCGAGAAAACCAACGTATGCACCTTAATTAAAAAGATACTTTGTTGCTTAAAAGTGCTGACTATATCCGAGCCTTCAGCAAGCAGTAGTATTCCTTTTGATGATGGAGATGTTGCCTGAGTGTCTTAAAATCCCAATAAAGTGAGGCGCAGTCAAGCGAGGCGTGCCTATATTCCGCCTTTGAGGGGTGCCCAGCTGGACGAAGTGGCCCTTCTGCTGGGCCCCCCAGAGTGGCGTCCCCGGGGCTAGGGCGAGAAGCCCAGGCTGGGTTCGCTACTACTTGTATCCAAGTGTCAGCCTCGCTGCTCCGCTCTCCTGTGCAATTTCACACGCGTGGATCTCCACCCTCCAAACCCTCTCCTGCACCCCGAGCTGCGTGTTTCACTCAGGGGTGCTTCCTCCCGGACAGCCCCCGGGCTCCTCTCCTCTCCCTCCCCCCCGCAGGTGGGAGCTGGCCGGCCGTTCCGCCGAGAGGGCACTTCCTGCCATCCTGGGAGCGAGGGACAGCCTCTTCTCTGCCACGAATTGAAAATGGCGACTTGTTTCTGGAAAGAACTCCTCACTGTTCAAAGAAAGAAACTCCGGCCCGTCCTCCAACTTGGGTTCCTTTTTATTTGTATAGAGTAGAAGTGGCTTTCACCTTCTGTACTCTTTCTTAAAGATTTTATTTTATTTATTTTTAGAGAGAGGGGATGGGAGGGTGAGAGGGAGAGAAACATCCATGTGTGGTTGCCTCTCGTGTGCCCCCACTGGGGACCTGGCCTGCAACCCAGGCCTGTGCCCTGACTGGGAATCAAACCAGTGACCCTTTGGTTCCCAGGCCGGCACTCGATCACCGAGCCACACCAGCAGGGAGCACTACTTTTTCAATAATTGTTTTCACTAGTTTCCCCCTGCAGACTATAGGGTTTATTTCTACTCGGTGGTCAGAGTGTTGGCTCCCTTGTCCGTCTGTTTGTTTGCTCCCGGATCCAAGCTCCAAGCTCTCGGATAGGCCTTGCCTGTCCGTCTGTCTGGAAACCCCTCTCCCCACAGCAGGTCACCTGTACCCCTAGGGTGAGATGCCCAATGCCACCTCGAGAGGGGTTCCTGCCAGTTTCACAGCCGAAGGTGGGATTTGCCACGAATCCTCAGCCCAGTCCATCTGTTTTCTCTTTTTGAACCAAAGTAAAAAACACAAGATCGGTCCAGAAAAAGTCAAACCGACGTTAATATAAGGAGAATGGTTTGTGTGATGACAATGTCACCTGGCAGCCAAGGACAGCGGACTGGAATGCACATGTGTGAACAATGATGACTTCACCGTACTAGTCAGTGGGGGCGGTAGATGCCGCTGAGTGAGCGTGTGTGCTGTGTGGCCGTCACATCCAAAACGACTGAGCAAGTAGAGCAACGAATCTGCATCCAATTTTGCATTGAGCTTGAACATTCCTCTGTGGAAGCTATTGGGATGACACAGAGGCCGCAGCTGTGGGCAGCCGGTGATTGGCAGCTTCATCACGACAGTGTGCCCGCTCATGCTTCACGTCTCACGCAGAGTGTTTTGGTGAAACATCAAATCACCCGGGTGACTCAGCCCCCCTACAGCCCAGATTTGGTGCCCTGCGACTTCGGGCTTCTCCCGAAACTGAAATCACCTGTGATGAAAGGGAGGAGATTTTGGACCGTTGATGAGATTCAGGCAAATACGACGAGGAAGCTGGTGGCGACTGGGAGAACTGCGCGCGGTCCCCAGGTGCCTCCTCTGAAGGGGACCGAGGCATCATTGTCCTGTGCACAGTGCTTCCTGTCTCTTGTCTCTTCCTCAGCAAACGTCTCTGTGTATCACAGTACAAGGCTGCATGCCTTCTGGACAGACTTTGTATAGCTGCTTGCAGTTTTGGTCTCTTACTTGAGTTTTATGTTTGATTTTGTTATTTACGGACCAGGAATCTATTTTAAAAAAATACAACACCTGGTCCGAAGCAGCCTGGGGGTAACTACTGGGGTGAGGTGGGGGCTCGGCTGGGTAAGAGAGCTCAGAGCACAGCGCTGACCGGCGTGCCGACCCCAGTGGGCCCGGCCGTCGGTCGTGTTGTGTCGGGCGGTCCCTGGGCCTGGCACAGCTTCTCCCCGTTCGTGCAGAGCACCCCCCCGCCCCCACCGCTGCCGCCTGTGACTCAGTCTGCGAACACGGTCTTCCTTCAAAGGCCAAGGGGGTTTGTGCCAGTGAGAGCTGTTTTCTTTATTGTTGGGGGGCGGGATGGAAGTACCGGCGTGTTAGAATACGAACAAGAAACGACCACCTTCGGTGCGTTGCAGGAATGCCTTAGTTTTCGGTCACCAAGCAGGAAGAGGAAGCTGGCCTGAGCTCCGACCCCAGCCGGACCCTCCCCAAGGAAACAGGGTCACCCTTATTCCCTGGGGCCCTCTGTCCAGGGCTGGCGCTCAGGGTCTTCCCTCTGGCTGACAGGGCCACGCAGGGGGCCCTTCCCTCCTCGAAGCAGCAAAGCCTCGCCCAGGTGACACAGCTCCCAGAGGCTGTCAGCACCAGGGGCCACCGACGGGAAGTGGGTGCTCCCGGTCAGGCAGCCGTCACCCAAAGGCTACGATTCTGAGCCTTCGGGAGCGTGTCCTGCGGGCAAGTCTCAGGATTCCGGAAGCTTCTGGTGTGGCAGTGCCCGAGGCTCACCGTCGGAGAGACAACGGGTTTTGAGAGCGGAAGGGGAGACACGCCGGGCGGGCAGAACTCAGCGAGGGCGCTGCACGGAAGAGGGAGACGGAGAAGCCCACCCCGTTGGGCGGTCCTCCTGGGCATCTATCTGCACGCGTCGAGAAGTCCCTCGGCTCCCGGCCGTCCGATCTGCATTCTCAGCTGCCACCAGCCTGGGAGCGGTGAGACTTAGTCCCCATGGACCCCCTGTAGGCGCAGGGGGCTCCGGTCACCAGTCCTGCCCCGCCTCCTCACCCAGATCGGACGGAGTGTCCCTCCCTTTCACTCGGCTCTGCTGCATCCATGACCGTCTGCTCGGGAGCTCTGGCTTCCAGGGCCAGCCCTTTTCTTTTAAAAGATTTTATTTATTTATTTTTAGAGAGTGGGGAGCGGGAGGGAGAAAGTGAGGGAGAGAAACATCCGTGTGCGGTTGCCTCTTGCACGCCCCCTACTAGGGACTGAGCCCACAACCCGGGCATGTGCCCTGACTGGGAATCAAACCGGCCACCCTTTGGCTGGCAGGCCCGCGCTCCGTCCACTGAGCCACACCAGCCAGGGCCCCGTGTGCCAGTCCTCGTTCAGTCACTCAACAAGAGGCACCGCGGCCCGCAGTGTATTAGCCGTGGGGCGTGCGGCGTTCCCAGCTGTGCCCGTCCCTGTTCCTGTTTCTCACCAGCAAAGGCAGTGACAGGAGTAGAGGCCCCGGAAGGCGACAGGGAGGGTGAGACGCGATGATGAATGGGAAGCCCTCGGCACCGTACCTGCCAGGAACCGTTCCTTAGCGGTCACAAGAGATGAGTTGACTGCTGAGCTGCACTTTGAAGGTCAAGTGGGCTTGGGAGCTGCAGGGGACTGGACAGAGCTGGAGACAGCTTCTGGTGGCGGTCCTGCCACAGCCAGGGTGCTGAGGGCGGAGAGCCCCACCCAAAGCTGCCGGGAGACGTGAAGGCAAGTCCCACGCCTCCCGGGGGTCCTCCGGGGACCTAGCCCTCTGAGCACAGCAGTTCCGTCGTCCTCGCCCTTTGGTCCGCACACGGACCAGGGTCAGGGAGGAACCCTGGCCCCTCCTCCTCCGACAGGAAGGGAGCAATCAAGTCCAGGAGGGGCCTCTGGACAGCTAAGCGGAAGGGCCCCAGGAAAGCTCGGCGCCTGGTCCGCGCCCACTGTTCCAGTGCTACTGCTCCGTTAGCTCCGTTAGCTTCATTGTTTCTTTATCTCTTGCGCTCAGCCCGCGGGTGAAGCTTGTCCGATACCTTGTTTCCTAAGGTGTTTGAAGATGTTCAGGCGGGTGGAGGGTCTGCCTAGGCGGGGCAGGCAGGGACCTCAGAGACAGATCAGCTCCGAATCAGTTCCCCAGTCTTCGCTGCGCCATGCACGTAGGTCTGTGCGCGCTGTGTTGATGTATGTATACGCATACGTGTGGATATGTTGCTCCTATACCTGCATGCATATAGATATCTTGAGGTATGTATCAACTATTAGATCACTGAAATGTATGAAATGTTTGTTTATAGAGATCACCTGTGGGCACATGGAATGTTTCATTTTTCTGCTTTTCTCTTTTCTTTCCTCGGAATGTTCTATAAAAGTAGGAAAAAAATAGCAGGTCACCTCTATGCCTTTGGCAACTGGAACCTTTCCAAGGTGGGCTAAAAATAAGTGATGGATGAGGACTGGTTCTGGGTCCCCGTGAGAGTCTGGACGGGGTCAGAGTGGCCCGCCCCTCACCGGAGGGGGCAGGCGGTGGCTGGGGGTCAGGGAAACCGGGACACGGCCTCGTCCCCGTCGGCCATGAGCCCAGGCGTGCAGTGAGTGTGTGCGTGTGCTCCTTCTCTCTGGCTCTACTCTCACCTGTAAACTGCGGGGGCTTGGGGGCCACCTGAATGCTAAGAGCATCCTCTCTCTAAATGGCCTGTTTCCAGTCGCAGAAGACAGCAGCCATCTGTGGGTGCCTGGCACAGTGGACCTAGGGGCACCCGGTGGCAGACCCGAAGACCCAGGCATCGGCCAGTTGGTAGCACACAACCCCAAGGTCTAGGGCAAGAGAAGAGACGTGTAGACAGGAAGGGGGGAGGCCCAGCCAGACGGGGAAGGGAAGACGCCCGCCCATCAAGTGCCAAAGTGGGGGGGGGGGTCGAACGGAGGGCCGGGAAGTCTCGTGGCAAGCCTCTTTTAACAAACTGCTTCCAACGCTGCTGCTCTCAATCATGTACCTGCTCCAATACCCCCGCCGCCGGCATTTTTCATCTGCTCCCATCCCTGTAGGCTATCCCTCCGAATCAGAAAATGCAATTTGTCATTGCTCAGAGGTGTTTGCAGGCTCCGAACAACCGTTTTTTACCCAAACCAACGGGGACCAGCCTCCATCAATTGTTTAACTGCAATCAGGCGCGTTCATAAACAATGTAAATAGATTTAGTGGAAGCCGTTCCAAGGCAAGGGCCCGCCACCGGCGGGGACGCGGGACCGGAGCGAGCCCCTCCCTGCGCGGTGCTTTCCGGGGCGTGAGTGAGTATGGATCGCTGCGTCTCCTTAGTTTCACCGTGGCCAGAGGGGTCCTCCGTTTCCTAGGGATCTAGGTTGGCTCCCGGGTGGTCAAATCAGGATCGGTCTGCTCTCGGGGCACAGACTCCCCCGCACGTCCAGCCCTGCCTTTCCTCCACTGGCCTCTGGCTTTTTGCCACCTCACTAAAAATAGTGGCCGGTGCTCTGTGGGATTTGTTTGCTGGCTCCCTGGGCCCCCTAAGGTGCCAGCTAGCGGCTGACACGCAGTGTAGGTGAGGGGCTCGGACTCCGCGAGTTACCCTGAGCCGCCACGTGGCGTTTCCGGGGGGACACAGCCACTTCCGGCCTCTCCCGAGCCCGCGTGTTCTGCCTCTCCCGTGGGGCGGAGGCGCTGCTGGTTAGGAGCGCCTTCTTCCACTTACCGCATGGGCACTTCGCGGTCACCTTGGTGGGGCGGCCCCCGCCGAGGAGGCACGGTCCTCGGCGCCAGGGAGCCATCGATGAGGAGAGCGGAGTGTGGGCCCCGCCCTCTGGGTGCTGACTCGCTGGTGGGGTGGGCGAGGCGAAGCGAGCCCACTGGGAGAGACAGGGAGGCATCTGCCAGGGGGTGGGAAGTCCGCGTGTGAGCAGGAATGACAAGCACAGGGGGCGGCCGTTGCAGGGTCCCGTGCCAGCTCCCCGAGCTAAGACAGGGACCCTGCTGGGCCCGCCTTTGAGTCTCGGCAAGAGCAAGAGCGCCAGGCCCGCGCCTGCCCCGCCTCCCGGCCTGGCTGCCCACCTCCTGCCCCTCTCCCCCCGGGCCGTGCTTCCTGCCCCGCCCCCTGGACCCTCTCTCTGGCCCTTCTCTGCCCCGGCCCCGTGTTCTCCTTCCTCATCCGCTCTCTGGCCACTGGAAGCCCCTGAGGACCCCCCCGCCGCGCCCTCCCCCCATCACCATCCTCAGCTCCTTGGCCACTTGTGTTTTAGCTTCCCTTTTGCCCGAGAAGCACAGCGAATTCCATGCGGTGCTGTGTACATCTGTCAGGAGAAAGTTTTATTTTCACTGAAGCAGAGGCCTGGAAATGGAAATGAGGCCGTAGAAACATCCGAAACAACTGGTTTTGGATGCACACGCATCCGCTGCCCTGCAGCCCGACATCCGAACTGTTTTTGTTAAAACACGGATCTGATCTTGGTGAGCATCTTCACAGCGGCCAACGTGGCCGGCCTGCATGGGTAGATTTTCACAGACTAACTGTGAAAATGATGGAAATGCTTGCCTTTGTGCAGAGAAAGATGCGTTCTCCTCGGGATCCGGTCAGCGTCGAGCAATGCATTATTTAAGACGTGTTGCTACATCTCTGTCGACGCTTTAAAACCAGATTGGAAAGTGCATCTCGACGCCGAATCTGTTCTGTCTGACCTGTCTTTCTGGGCCACTATTCGTGACACTTCCCAGTCTCCCCTGTGCTCCTCCGGGCCGGCCCCTGCCTCCCCACAATCCTTCGCTGCCCCCACCCCCCGGCTTCATGCCCCATGAATCCCGGGCACCCTGCCAGCCCATCGCACCCCCCCTCGCTGCAGCCCCAGCGCCTCCCCCTTCCTCTGACCTCTCAGGCAGCTCCTGGCTCCCCTCCAGGACCCCCTACCTTTGGCTGTTAGAGTTTTCGGAGCACAGCAGCTGTGACCGCCTCTCCCTGGGCCCCGACACTGGCTGGCTGGAAGCCGCGTACGCTCCAGCTTGCAGTGCACCAGGGTGGGGGCGGGGGGGGGGGGCAGCTCCCCAGCGCATGCGAGCTGTGCGCCCTCTGGCCAGGGCGTGGGATCAGGGCCCAGCTGGCCCCAAGCCCAGTGAGAAGTTGTCCTTAAAGAAGAAGCCCGGCCTGGGGGTCCGCTCACCCCGCTGCGAAGACCGAGGCCCCTGGCAAGTTCAACTGTAGACTGACTGCACTTCAGATCATTGTTGTCCCCTCTGGTTAACTCTGCCCGGTCGCGACCTTGGAGTAGAAGGCGCACCACGCATGCCCCGCTCTGGGTGAAAGCAGCTCACAGCCGGTTCTGACGATCGGCTGCTTGTCCTCAGACCCTGATGACGGAGGGTGAGCGGAAGGGGGAGTGGGAGAGGGTCCCTGCGCCATCGCTCTCTGTTGTTCAAAAAATACAGAAACCGGAAGCACACAGCCGCCGGCCCGCGGTGATGACCGAGCTACCCGGGTATCGTAACGCCGTAGGGCGATTAGGCACACTTTGAACCTTCTCACAGGGCGCCCAGGCAGGACCAGCCGAGCCCCAGGAGCCTGTGGGTTGTTCTGTGGGGCCTGTGTGGATTCGGGACCAACCCCCCGAAATGAGACCCTGTGGCCGATCCCTCCCCGCAGAGGGTACTGTTGTCGGGGGCAGGGGAGCTCCCAACTTTGCTTCTGGCTTCACCTCTGTGATTCTTCTCTGCTACTTTTTTGTTTTGTTTTTTAAACTAGAGAAAAGGAGTAGTGGGGGCAGAGCAGTCTGGTCCTCGCAGAGAGAGGAGCAGGGACGAGGGCCCTTGGTTTCCATCCCCAGAGCCATGGACTCGTGTCTGGGCCAGAGGCCGAGCTGCAGAGATGCGTCCTTGTCCGGCCTCATTTCCACGGCCAACTGTCCGCGTCCCAGCCCGCGCCCAGGGACGCAGTGTGTCCCAGCCAAGGCACGCAGGCAGAAGCCCCGACACCCAGGTCCCAGGGCAGCAGAGGCCGTGCGCCGCCCTGCCCGCCCCTCTCACGGGGCCTGCGCTCCCAGGTGCCCGGACACGCCCAGACCCGCCCCTCTCCTGCAGCGTGGGACGCTGCCTGAGTTCTGCTTCCGTCCCCTCCGAATTTAGGGGGTTGAACTACACATTCGAAAACACCGTCCTCCTCCAAGTGCGGGAACAGGGGCGCTTCCGAGGAACGCCAAGTTCTGCTGGAGACGGCCGAGAGCCGTCAGGCCCCTTCCCGGCGGCTCCTGGGGCCGGTATTGCTGAGAGCAGATCGTTCTTCTCTCTTAGGGTGAAAGCGGTTTAAAGCTGGGAGGACCACCCCCGCCCCCCGTGATACAGTTGAAAACGAAGGTTTATAAATTAAGAAGCTGACTTCTCCTCTGCCTTCCGGCTAGTTGGCGTGCTGATGGGGGTGGGGGGGTCAGCGTTGACTTCCGGCCTACTAACTTCTGAATCTCAGCTACAGCTTTCGGAACTAAAGCTCGGCTAGAGTTACTTCGCATAAAAGTTCGTAAGATTTTTTTTCTTATTTTGATTGTTTTCATTTTAAAATTATCCTGTTACTTCAAATGTTATTTTAGCTACATTTATACAATTCCCTTGCATGGTGGCATCATAGTTTTTATTTTTTTTAATTCCCCCCTCGAGAACATAATATCCAACATTGTATTCAAAGCTGCAGAGAAACAGGCCACCTTTTATGGAAATCCAAGCTCCACGAAACCTCAGAAGTAAGTGAATGTCTTACCGCCCAGTTACCGGGCCACAGGTATGCTCCTGGTTGGAAATAAAAGTTAAAACATTTGTAAAGAATTTTCTAAGGGCCCATTAGAGATCTTGGTGTCCACACACCGGAAAACGGGGCAACGCTCCAGGCTTCCCGGTGAGCCCAGCCTGGGTCATCCCGCTGCCTGCGAGGGTGGCCATCGCCCCCAGGACCGATGGCAGCGTGCGCCACACAGGGGATGTGACGGACGCCCGGTGCCGGCCACCGTGGGAGTCGAACCTGGCAGACACCTGCCGCGTCTGGGCTGGGCAAACTGGGGATCGGATTCAAACCCAGAGCAGCCCCATGTCCGGGCTGCGGGGCGTGACGGCCCCAGGCAGGCGGTGGCGCACAGGGCCGTCCCCTGAGTTTCTTTCTGCAGGACCCACCCCGACCCCCCGCTTTCACTGCGGCCCCCGTGGGAAGGGCTGGGTCGTGGACTCTTTGTGGAGTCTTCAAACACGTAGTCAGAATTAATCACCACGGGCTCTCTATTTTAACAGCTGCCCGCCACCTCCGAGGCCGCTGCAGCTGCGGACTCTCTCCCTCCGCCGACATCGTAATCCCATTACGGCTGGAAGCTTGCACACATAAAATGCAGATTTAAGCTTATTTTGAGAAAATGTATGCTTGTTAATTGCTCCAATCTCTATCGGGGAGCCCGTCTCCCCCTGGTCAGGCTCGCTCAGGGTGCGGAGTGGACCCCCACGCACAGCCACCTCTGACGGCTCCCGGCTCCCGGGCACACCGGCGGACCAAATCTGCCCAGAAGCGGCATCTGTCCACCTGCTCCTCGTGCTTGTCTCTCCCCCGGTGGACTCGGCTGGCGGCCGAGGAGGCGTCTCGGACCCAGGCGGGCCTCAGCAGGCACGGACGCGCCCACCGCAGCGCAGGACCGGCCTGGCTGTCCCCACTCTCCACCGGGAGGGCCTCGGGCTCGCACTCCGACTTGCCGTCCCGGGGAGGAGTCGATTTCTTATCGATTTCTTGGTTCCGTCTGCACCCTTTTCCACAAGACACCCACGTGCCCAGTTCCACGGCGCCCTTCCTATTTGCGGGTTTTCACAGGCAATGGCCCAAGGCTTACAGCTTGAATCGAGAGTTTCCTCAGCCTGGGGTGGTGCGGCTACTAAATTTAACCGAAAGATGAGTATTTCAGGAATTTGTGTGCGTGAATGCCTGTGTGTGTGTGGTGTGGGTGAACATAGGCGTAGGGTGACATGGGTTTTAATCCTATTCTGAGAAATTGGGGGGTTGCAGCGATTAAATTAATTATAGATCATTGCTTTGTCTTCTAGGAAATCATATCGTAACAGGCCTAGAGGAACGGAGGAGGAGGCATTATTTAAACATCCACCATGTTAAAGAAGTTGGCCAATTTCCACTCGGGGCAGTGTCGGCCGTTGTAGCCACAAAGCAGCCCCCTTTGTACTTGGAGATGGTTCCCGGCGAGTTGGTTTGGGGGCGAGAAGGTTCTTTAGTCCTCCGTGTCTTTAATCCGGTGGTTTTTGCAGCCCCATCTGCTGTTCAGTAGTGGGAGTGCTAGTAGGGATTCTGAAAAGCCTGACGTTTTCCCCTCTCACCTCCAGTAGCATTTTGGATTTATTTCGTAAAGACTCACGCATCGAGAAATCAGTGACGTGTCTCCCGATGCCTTTCCTGTCAGCCAATGTGACGGGAAAACTGCTTTTAGGAAGGCGGGACTTAGAAGTCCCCCATGCTCACCAAGTCGTTGGTAGCCCTCCACAGGAACTGGAGTCCTTCCCGCTTTCCGGCTATGGGCCTGGGGGCAGGCAAGTCTTTCCCTCCTCGGTGACTGTGATGTCAGCATGAGCTCCGACCCTCCGGGATGCCCTTAGTCCAGGTAAACCCGAGCGGCTGTTTGGGCAGAAAGCAATGCTTGTCTCCCCCGAGCGAAGAGGCTTTGCCAAGCCTGTGCCTCAGGGGCCCTCACCAGACGGAACCGGGTCCCCCGCTCAGTATTTGGACCCTGCTCCCGCAGGGTGGGGAGCTCCCACAGGTGAGCCCCCCCCCCCCCAGGTAAGCTCCCGGAGGCCTCCAGATCCCCACCCGAGGGTCCGGTCCTCAGCACCCGCTGCGGTCGTGCGGAGTTCCTCCACATTGCCGGGCCGTTGCCCCTCTGGTCCAAGAACTCAGTGCCCTGGTCCGGCCGAGAGCGAGGTCAGGGCCGTGCAGCCGGATGGCCCGTGCCCCCTCCTCTGGCAGCGAGCTCACAGACTTCGCTGTAGGTCGATGCCCCCGCCCGGACAGCCTGCCTCCTCGCTGCCTCCTCTGCCCAGCCCACCTTGCTCTGTCCTCGCCGCCGCGCCGCGGGTCGCCAGGCAGACCACTTCCCGCGCACGGTGGGCTGTCCCCTCTGCGGGCTTCACCCTTCGGCAAGTGCTCTGGGCTGACCCCCGAGCCCGACGTCTGGAGTGGGATCCCCTCAGCCGTACTCTAGAGCTGGAGTTGGGGGTGCACTTTGGACACCGAGGAGGGGGCTCCCGGACCAGGCCGAGTCACCCCTGACGCACAGCTGGGCTTACTTCATGGTACCTGTCCGCTGACTGCTAGAGAACGTTTTTGTAACCTTCACGCACAAACACAACTCTGTGTTCATTACGGCTCCCGAGATCCAGGCCACGCAAGAACTGACCGGTACCACCTCCGCCCACACCTGCCCGGTTTGGTCGGCGCTGCAACCCGATGCTGAATTCGTTTGCTTCCCTCCACTCAGCGTCACCCCGAGTGTGCAGAGTGACATTCCCTTTGAAGTTCGGGTGTGTTTTTGAACCCGGGACAAGGTCGAGCTTCTTCCCTTGTCTCTCTAGGGTGGAAGGGGATGGGCGATCGCAGGTGCGGGTGGGGGCAGGGGGTTGCCCGGCACGCCCTTCCTTCGTCTGGAGCCAGGAGCGACTCTGGACAGAGACCCCAGGCGGCCGGGCTGCATCTTTATCCCGAGGCTCTGGGGGCAAAGCAGGAACGCTTTTCTTCGGAGCGCAGAGAAACTTCGGGTGCTTGGGTGCCTGGAGGCCCCGCCCCGGGACCACGTGCGGGGGTCTGGGTTTCGCTCGAGTCCGTTGGGTGGGCCAGGCCTCGTTCTGTCTTGTGCTGCTGACCCCACCGCCTGTCTGCTGGTCCAGCCGGTCGACACTCGGTCCCTCTCTCTGGCTTCGGCACCAACGCCAGTGCCAGGATCGGCCGTCAGGAAAGCCTGTTCGGGGAGCTGTCTCTGGTCCTTCTAGGAAGGAAGCCCATCTGCTCCCCTGCCCCTGGGTTGGGGCTCGCGTGTCCCTCAGAAGCAGATCTTTGGGTGCCATAGCTTCATCCACGCGTGTTCAGGGATTTGTCTTGAAGTCCTACTAATGCCAGTGAATTCATTTCACTCGTAAGCAAAGCGGCGTCCTTTGTGGGTCCCTGGGAAGAGGTGCACTTGGGACTGTCACGCTGTGGTCACTGCAGCAGCCTTGGAGGTGAGGCCGGGCTGGCGGTGGGCACATCCTGTCTGCTGGGAGCTGCTCTCTTGGCGCGCCTGCGAGCAGAGGACCTGGGCCCACTGGGTCTCTCCCAGGGCAGGGGGGGGGGGCGGTGACGATGACTCAGCAGCCCCCCATGACGTATGGACTCTCCACCCTGTCGCGACCCTGATTGACCACAAAGTTAACACCGAAGTTGCCAGAAAACAGCTGTCAGGCTCCCAGGACTGCCCAGTCCATTCGAAGGGTCCTGGCTCCCTCCCCATGGGGTACAACTCGGGGTGAGCCGGTCGGGAGAGAAATTAAATTCCCAGGAAGAGAATGGCTCAAGCTGTATTTTTCAAGAAGGTGAAGTCAGACAGAAAGGAAGCTAGAGCAACCGCACAGCTGGCTTTGAGCCTTGGGGAGGGAGGGAGGAAGGGAGGAGGGAGGGAGGAAAGGAGGGAGAAGGAGAAGGCAGGCAGGAAGGGAGAGAGGAAGGAAGGAAGGAAGGAAGGAAGGAGGGAAGAAGGAAGGAAGGCAGGAAGGCAGATGAACCAGGGGCTCACTGGAGCTACATTATTAATCTTATATTTTGGTTTTTGACCTGCACCAGTTTTAGTCAGAGTCACTGTTTATGGGATTTATAATCCCGCCTTAATGAAATCTGCAATTAAGTGGGCCAGAATAAATGGGGTGAACGGGGCCGGACTCCTGTCGTCTGAGTGCCCGCCCCCCAGCCCTCGCGCTGCGTCTGTGCGCTAGCCTGTCTAACGCACTTGGCGGTGTGGAGGGGACCACGGGTACCCCCCACTTGAGGCTCCCAAACATCTCAGTGTCTCAGGACCAGGTGCCGCTGGCTGCTGTTAGCCTGCTTCCAGGCGGACACCCCCCCAGCCCCCGGACCACCTCCTGCGTCCTCCGAGAGGCCGCTTAGCCCCCGAATCCCTCCCCTTGGCCTCTGGTGCCCTCTTGGCTTTGCCCCTTACCAGCATCTCCTAGATGAGACGTGACCTTGTGTGAGTCACACTCTCTGAACCCCCAGGCTCTCATTTGCACTCGACGTGGTCAAACCACGCCCAGTCAACAGGATCCGCTTGGCGGGCCGTCGTCACGGCCCGAAGGTCTGCTCTTACATGTCATCCTGGCTTATTCCTAGGTGGTTTTCGCTTAGCTGTAATTGGTTTTATTTTTGTATGGAATGCAATTTTGGAGTGTATTTTAATAATATGACACTCCTAATAATCTCCAGAAAAACTTGAAGTTCAGTGAGATTTAATCAAAGTCCCAGATTACTACAGCCATTTTAATAATTTATTTTCCGTGATCCAAGAACATAAGTTAATGCATAAAATTTTGGGGGCAAAATTCTTTGTGAAACAAGGAATGTCATTAATCACTGGTCGAAAGTTTAGGTAACATTTTGGTGTTTTTCCAACAAAGCAGCAGGAATCAACAGCAAGGGCAAAAATAACCAGGGAGCGAACCGGAAATCCATTTTTCAGTAGGAACAGGAGTGGGTGGTAGCAGCTGTGATTCCTGTTCTCAGGTAAATTTACTGTCCGTCAGTCTTCCACACCGCCCTGAAGCTGAGATACCCCGTACACGCGAGGACTCTGGCTCCGCCCACTGCGTTGGGAACCGGTGACGTCCGATGCTTCAGGCTCCAGCGGCTCGTTCCAGAGTCTTCCGATGCCTCGAGCACTGGGCTCTCTGCAGTCTGATTTTTCCTTTCTTTCCCGATCGAGAGATAGTGAGCGTATAACACCGGGTAAGTCCGATGGGCGTGCACCACGTGGTGATTCATACATTTGTGTGCGCACTGCAGCGTGAGCACTACCGGCACGCCTTTGTCCAGGCCCATAACTATCGTTTCCTTTTTTTTGTGGTGAGAACGATTACAATCTAGTTTCCTGGCAACTTCGAAGTGTCCAGTTCAGCATCGCTGTCTCTGATCGCGGTGCCCTCAGGGCTTAAACATCTTCCAACTCCGCCGTCTCGTGTTGGTGGCGACTTTTTAGGCACTTTGTGCAATAGGCTGAGAACCTGAATGATTCGTTTCTAACTGATGTCGGAGAAGCACCAAGCCAATAGCCCGACCAAGGCCTTGAGTGGGTCGGAGGCGACCCGAGAAGCACTGCGTGCTGTTCTCACTCCCCCGCACCTTCGCCCTGCCCACCGAGGGAAGGCGCGGTGCGGGGTCGCGTGCCCCGTGGGGGAGCAGGAAGACCCTTCACCTGCCCGCATGAAGCTCCAGGTCCAAATTCTGTTCCTTGAATTTTAAGGCGGTGAGAAGATGTGTGCACTTTATACGCTCCCCCCCCCCCCCGTTTTTCCTGCCGCAAACACACCCAGCAAAATGATTGATAACGAAGTCCTGTGAGATCAGAAATCACAACCCGTTGCCGAGGGCCCGGTTGTCTCCCTGACACAGCAGCTCTGTCCCCGCGTCAAGGGGTCCCATCTGTGCTGAAGTGGGGTCAGGGGCACGGGGCAGCCCCTGGACGGGGAGAGTTTGATGCGCAGGGACCGCACCCAGGGCCCCTGAGCCGGAGCCCCACGGCCGTGCCCCACTTGCTGACCTTGCATCCTTCACCCCCAGTTCGCTCCTGAACAAACTCGAGCGTGGGTGCTGCAGGGCCCCGCGAAGGCTGTGGGCACCGGCGAGCAGTAATTCCGAGGACCGCTTTGTCTTTTGTTCCTGATGCAGGTTCACTGGGGAAGGAGGCCCGTGGCCGTGAGGCCCCACCGGTGAGCAGACTGCAGGTCACGGGCCAGCCCTGCGGCTCTGTCCAGCTCGCGGTCACCCGCGGGTGCCCACCAGACAGTGTCACACCAGCTCCAAGCCCCCCCCCCCACGGGCTCTCTGGGGCCCTCGCACGTAGGTAGGGAACTTGGCTTGGGGCGACCGGTCTCCGTCGAGAGGTGAACTCGACTTCTTGGGCTTTGCCGGCATCTACACCTGTGTCGCTTTCTCTCGTGTACTGAGTTGACCATGACCGTCGTTTGGGACTCACGCTCGGAGGTCTGAGGGGTTGTCCTTGGGTCAACAACACTGACGTCAGCGTGCTGGTGTGTTAAGGAATCTGTGCGCCCTGTATTAGTGGTGACTTAAACCAATAGAGCCATTCAGAGAGGGGGCCGGCTTTGGGAGGCTGCAAGCTGGAGGATCATCAAGTAGCCATGGACTTGAGCCTCTTATTCCGCGGTGCGTTGTAATATTTATGTGTTGAGCAAATACACTTTTGGGCTCTTCTTTGGCCTTTTCCCGTACTGAGGTATTTAAGAAGCCCCGCCACCCATTGTCTTCAGGGGACGAGTAACCGCAGTGTCCTCCTGAGTAGACACTCCCGGCCACACGGCATGCCAGCCTCTGCATGCCCGTACCTGTGTGTCTCTCCGTGTAGAGGCGCAGGCGCACAAAGGCACACATGTGCACGCGTACCTATATGCACGCTCACTCACGCACACCTTGTGCTTGAAGAGCCCATCTGAAGGGATTTCCTTCCTTTTTAATATTTTTGAAGACTGCTTTATGGTCCTGTTGACCTGCTATTAGTGGAAGCTTAGCTTTCAGCAAAGGTAATTAAATTATAAAATCACTGCTGCAATCATCAAACTACTCATAAAATAAGAAATGAAAAAAAAAATCCCTGAAATAAAAATCTTGCGGGCTTCTCTCCTTGTAATATTGCTCCCTGATGTTAATTACATTTAAATGGGCGAGTACTATTTTGGTATCATTCATACGCCTCCAAAATACTTCCCAGTTTATCACACCTGTCATCCTTGGTGCATCACAGGCTAATACTTTATTAAGAAAAAAATCATCAGGGAACTGCTGATCCCATTTAAGTACATTGGGCAGAATGTAAGACTAATTAAAAAGCATATTTTTACATTATTAATTTCTGAGTTTCCCACTTAATGAATGTGAAATGGCGGGGCTACTATTTTTACATTCAGGCACTCTGGGCTTCCCAGTCGGGGGAATTAAATTCTGAGGATTTTTGCAAAGATGTTGCTTGAGAGATATGTTTTCAAGGAAAGCCGGGCTTTTTAGCTGTGCCTTTTCTTGGGAAATCATGCTAAAGCACATAACAGCCACTTAAAAAGAGTAGTTAAATGGATGCTATTTTTTTCATCCTACTGCTATAAAAGTATTTTAGATGAGGTATAAAATATGGTTTTTAAATGATATTATGATTTGCAAACACTAAAAAATAATTGCAGTGCAGTTGAGAGAGAGAGAAAACATCTAATCTTTACTGTGTAAGACAATGTGATAAAGTATTTTACAGCCAAAAGCTCATTTTGCATCTGTAAAATTGTGTAAACTGATGGGGGAAATCTCATTAAAACTAAAGGTTATTTTTTTTAATATTCTCAGAACAAAGCAACACATTACAACTGCATTTTTCTTTTCTTCTGTTTGTGAAATCAGACAGCCCCAGGAGCCCCTGGCATGCGACGTGAATAAAGGCGGAAGGTGACGGGACCATCCACGCACACGGACAAAGATGGATTGTGTCAGAGGCGAGGGGTCCACGCCCGGAGCAGCGGTGGGTGTTCCCGGAGCTCCCGGCCGCACTGGGGCGCGGGGCTGCGCTGGTTAGTATGAGGTGTGACATTACTTAAAACTCCGCTGGTGAACGCCGGCTTCCCCTCTCCCAGCGTCTGCACACTCGGCCCATTTTTATAGGGCTCTGCACCGAGGACAGAAAAAAATCCTTTCTTCCTTTCTTTTTCCAAGGCACTTACAATTACCTCTCTGTATTTTTATTGTCTCTTTACAAACCACAAAACTCACACTGGAGGCAAAGCTTAACTGCCGAGGCTTCCTCATGTAAATATTAGGAAATTACATTTGTACAAACTGCCGGGCTTTGTAAATGGGGGCTGGAGAGCCTCCAACACAAATTAATCAGGATAAAGTTGCTCCGTGTTGAACACGGCCATAGTTTATTTTCTTAAAGTATTAATTTGTCAACAGCTTTCCTGCTTCGGCTGGGCTCATTTGGAGGGCAGAGAAGGAAGGCACGTTTGCATTGCTCAGGGCTTCTTCCTTCGCCCCGGGGTCCAGGAGCCCGTGGCAGTCAGTCCCCGCAAACGTGTGCTGAGTTTTCCAGCGTTACCGTCGCGCTCAGCGTCTGACATCACCCGACAGGGAAGTGAATACGTGCCCCGTAAACGCCGGTCTTTGGAGGGAAGGAACGAAACCGATTTAGTGTGATGCCGGAGAATTGATGTTACGTTGTGAGTTTTTAAGCATGTCCAAAAGAAATGCGTCCCAGCCTCATTCTCTGCTCCTCAAAGACCCACTCCGTGGGCCCCGATCGCGGCCACCTGAGGGTGGCCCTCCCCTCTTCCAAACGCCTTCTTGAGTCTGAAGACGTGGTGGTAGTTCTCATTATATCTCGGTCTTCTTAAAATGTTTGTTCCTTGTTATGTTTCTGGGATGGAGGAGTGTGTGTAATGACCTCTGCTTTTCAGAGTTGCCAAAACAAATTAAGGAAAATGTTCAGCTCTCCCCCTGCCAAATGTTCTAATGCTTTTCCATGAAAGCAGATCTTATTTGTGATGTATATTAAACCCGAAGTAAATAACACGCCCTGTCAGGGAGCACGCTATGGTGCAACTGTGAGCAGTCACCAATTCTGCCTTGGATAAAAACAGATACATGAAGGATTGCATCATTTAAACAGCACAGACGCCTGCGGACGGCGGGCCTGGACCTCCCCTCCTATCAGGGTGTAGCACCCAAGCATGGTGGGTTAATGTCTTAGTGAATCACCTACTTGTCAGCTATTTCTTGAGGGGGGGGGGACCCAAGAAGCAAAAAACTGCACCTTCAGTATTATGTTGGCTAGGTCTCAAAGCTAATGCAAATGAACTCTCAAAAGTCCCACTTTAATTTTTCCCACGTGGGATGAAGGCATGGCAGTGATGGGTTAATTTCACGGCGACCCTCCCTTCCCTTGTCCGGCCTCTGCCCCCAAGCACGAGGGTAGAAACAATGGGGGCAGAGGTCCCCTACCTTCCACTGACTCAAGGAAGGGCCCGCTGGGCCGCACGGCTGATCCTTCTCCGGTCACTACTCACTAGGTCTGTTCTGAGCCCAGACCGACTCTGGGAGTTAACAGCAAACAATGCCGTCCATCTGGACTGACTGGCTCCCTCCCCGCTCAGGTCTTCCTGGGCTGTTGACGTTAACACACATCTTCAAGTATTATTGACACTCTCCTTGTTTTATTAGCGTGCATTCACCTTGTTCAGCATTTTATTATTCACGATTTCCGCTGTTGCCGAGTATTAATCAATGTGTTACGCTGTGCACTTGGGCAAGCTGCAGAGAATAGAGGGGTGCCCCTAGGGTTAACACAGTCAAGAGCGAGAAAAGTGTTTTAGACATGTACACAACATGTGGCCTACTATTATCATGAAATGAGGTGAACTGGGACTCTATACATATGGATTTTGAATTGCATAAATTTTGATTGATATCATTTGAAGACTGAGGCTCTGAAAGGCTAGATTTTGTGAAAGACGAGACGCAGACCAGCTATTACCACATATAATCGTAGCAGGAAAAGTATCTGAAACGAGCAAGGCAGCTGGCTTTTAAATAGCTAAAACATCACATCAATACTTATTTTGAATAATGGAAAAAAGAGGTAAAAGATGCTGACCCCTGCCTGACAGGAACATGTTCCAAAAGTAGAACTGGCCCCCTGGGGGCAGCCCCCTCTCCACAGTAGCCGCCCAGCCTCCTCTTTCTCCCTCTTTCTGCCACTTTCTCAGCCCTTCCCCCACCCACATCCTCCCCTTTTCTTTCTCTCTCCCTCTCTCTCAAAAAAAAAGTAAGTTTTTTTTTTTTTTCCTTGAGCATTAAGCCACTATGGACAAGCGGCTAGAAAAAGAATTTTCACAAATTCAGGAAACACTCGAGAGGTAAAGCCAACATCCTGAGACAGAAGACAGGCCAGCTTTTGACACCAGGTTGGACCTGCGAGGAAGTGCTGGCCACGGGTCAGGGCCCCAGGGAGCCCGGGCAGGCGGGGGAGCGCGCAACTTTCCATGCGCCGCTGCGGAGGCCGGCGGGCCTCTTCATGGGAAATTGGCTGAAAATGTGCTGACCCGCATAAAACTTTTATTAGAATCCGAGGACAGGAGGCTGAACTTCCAGGGAAGGACGGTTTGGGGAGGGCGCAGCCCGGACCCATCAGGGCTCTCGGTGGCCCTTGCCCCCTCTTCGGGGTTTGGCTCCCTGGTCCCCTTGCCCTCCTGCCCTCGCAGATCGCACCCCCATGCGCCCCGCCCCCAGGCCTTGCGCGCCCTGCTGGGATGGGGGGGATGCAAGACACGCCCCCCCATCCCGAAAGAAATCCGGCAGCCTGGGGGCGGGGTGAGCGAACCCTCCCTCCCGCCGAGCACCCGGCGGGGGGCTCAGAGCCTGACTTTCTGGAGGGGGAAAAGGACATAAATCAGGAAATAAAAAAAAAGTTTCTGCACATTTTCAAAACCCACGTTGCGCTCTCTGAGGTCCTTTTCATTTTAACCAAATCAGGGGGAACTTGTCCTCACAGGGCGCGGCGAGGCAGATGGAACAATAAATCACAGGCGCCGCTGACTGCCCGCCGCGGACTCTCCACAGCTGTCACTTTTTTGTCTCTGGTTTTAGCTGACACGGTTTGAGGTCCACTGTGAACCAATCTGGGCTTTTTTTTACAGTCAAATCCATCAAAACGACCAGTGTCCATCAGCCCCCTTCGGCCATCGATTCGGTGGCCCTGGCCCCCGCGCCTAGGTGAGGCTGCGGGGAGGCCCCTCGTTTTAGCGTTTTTTTTTTCCTCTCTCTTCTTTTTTTCTTCGCCTCCAGCTACAGCTGTGATTCTCTGAGCAGTCTTGGCTAACGTTATTAAAGTTGCATCACGAAAGATACCGAGCAAAGCAGATAAGGGCCCCGCGCGCACGGGGCTGGGACGACCCGCGGCCTCGGCTGGCGCGGCTGTTTTTTAAGTGCGAGAAGGCGCCGGCAAAGCCCGGAGTTTCCAACTCGTTGCTTATTTTGCAAAGTAAACAAGCAAATGTTATGTGCATAACCTTAGCTGTCTCGCTAAAGGTCAGCGCGCCCCTGCTCATTTGCAGGGCCGCCTTTTGGGGGCACTCTGACGCCGGGATTTCCGCGGGTGCTCGCCTAACAAAGACTCAATCTACAAAGGCTGCTAAACAAAAACATTGATTACATTTGAACTGGGGTGCTGAAGTTTACTTCGGTGTATCAAATAGCAGCCCCAGGAGTGCTAAAGAGCGAGCAGGCGGGGCGGGGGGGGGGGGGCGGGGGGGGCGGGGGTGTCCCTGTGCCCAAGCGAGTTCTTTACACCTTTCTTGGAGACGGAGGTCCCCTCCCTGGCCGGCTCCTACATTAGTGGCCCAGGACTGGACTGCGCCAAAACTCAGGAGGTAGGCGGCTAGGCTCAAATATATTGAAAGTTTCTCTTAAATTGTGTTTTCGTTCCAAGTGGCATCTCCCCTTTCAAATCTTACGCAGAGACGATTTCACTTCAGCACACGAGTTTGAACTCAGAAAAGAACCAGGCAAGAAGAAAAGAAAAACACACATTTATATGTGGGCATAGGGAGTGCACAGATACACAATTAAAAAAAATTGGCTGCTTAAAAAATCCCCAGTTAGGTCAGGTTAAATTTATTATATTCTTTTATAGCTGAACTCGATGGTTTTGACTGGAGGTGACAGCTGAAAGGCACCAGAAACCTTTGGAATTTCGGTGCTGTATATTACTATGAGGAAGAAAATAAAGTTCTACCATTAGAAGGTGGGTGCTTGCCTCAAAACGTTCAAGGGAAAAAAGATGTTAATTTTCCCCTGCAATTCCTTTTTTTCCAAGGGAGCAGAACAGCCAGTTAAGCACAATACAAACATAGCTGTGAGACCCTGCCTTGCTCCAGATTCGACACTCTCAGGTTGCTCTAATGAATAGGGAGAGATCGCGCGTATTTTTAACTGAAAACACCTAATTCGGTTCATGTGTATTTTTATCCTTCTGGAAAGCGTTGCCTGCCAGGGACCCTGCGCTGGGTGGGTCTGTCACGGCACCCCTGACCCGCGGTTACACCCACCCAGACAAGACACGGGGCTTTCCATACAAGGCTGTCAGGCGCTGGCCACAGTTCAATGCCAAGGAAATGCCAGGGGAAGGATTCCACCCCCCGCCCCCCCGGAAAAAAATGCTTCCATTTTCAGAGAAGCCCATTCGAAATGTTCCCTTTTTTTCTGGCTTTCCTATTACAATCACCTGACTTTAAAAAATAGATTATAGACGGGCTCCCTTCTTGAAGCAGTATCTGTGTCCAGTGGCAAGAACTGTGCCCTGGGTCCCTGTCCG
Organism: Glossophaga mutica; assembly: GCA_039655065.1. Taxonomy (NCBI): domain Eukaryota; kingdom Metazoa; phylum Chordata; class Mammalia; order Chiroptera; family Phyllostomidae; genus Glossophaga; species Glossophaga mutica. The sequence goes on from CM077307.1 coordinate 175,534,676, forward strand.
GGTGGGTTTTGTCGCCCTCTGTACTTGCCAGGTGAGACAATGCAGGACCGCAGAGGCCGTCAGCCCCACGGCCGGAGGAATTACTATCCCTGACTGCTCTCCTGGGGGCGGGCGGCGTGGGGGAGGGCGGGAGGAAGAAGTTCCCAACTGCCTGGCTCGGTGACGCTGCGGTGGGAGTGTCGCTAGGGTCTAGGGTCGTCCCCTGCAGGTCGGGGGCACTGTTTGTTCCCCGTATTCTTTCAGGATTTTGCCTTTCAAGTTGGCAGCCAGCCGGCATCTGGCCAGAATGGCTCCGTGGTCAGAGGGCCCGGCAGTTTTATGGGCAGCCGTGGAGAAAAAGAAACACAGAGCCGAACACCGAAAATGTGAAAATGTTCATGCGAGGCCGTCTGTCCCCGAGCCTCCTAATTTGCATTCAGTGGAAACCCGGCAGAGGCGGCTGGGCGTCCCAGGCCGGCGGCAGGATTTTGAAGGGCAAGTGTCCGGAGTTGTAGTCGGCGCGGATCTGAATGCAAGAAATTAATTCCCTGCTTCTGGGGAAGGCTCGGGAACAGGTTCTGTGCTTTTTGCTCTCCGAGGGCATTTGGCACAAAGAGGTGAAGGAGAGACTGACTGTCTCGGATTCTGTCCTAACCACAGAGCCACAGAGCTCTCTGGCTGCAGTCCCAGCAGACAGGGGATGTGCTTGGTGGCAATTAAGGACTCGTCTTGGTTGGCACGACATATTTTTCGAATCACACAAACTGGGAAGGCACAAACAAAACACCTCCGCCGCCAGAGTCGTCTGTCACGCCGCTTTGTTCCCGGCCCCACCCTTGAATCTGCATCCTAGGAGCTGAAGGACAGTGTTGTCCGCTCGGACGAGCTCGGACTGTCACTGCGCCCTGAAACGCTCCACCGTGACACCGCTGACACCGCGGAGGGATAATCCTTCCTGCGGTGTGCCATTGTTTTATTTCCATTTGCACCTGGCTCCCGCGCCCCCGCAGCCGAGAAGCCAGCGGAGAGTCGAGGGGCCGGGTTTTTCTTGCGCTTTTCTTCCCCGGGACAGGATTGCACTTGCTTCTCTAACCAAACCGTTCGGGGCCTCGAAGGGCCGGGGAGAAGCTCCGCAGAGGGAATTGCCTTTATCTGCGCCGACACTCTCGGGGAGTCTGCTGAATTTTGCAGGATCCCTTCCTTACATCGTTTGTCTTTTATGTGCTAAATTCACAACAGAAAAAAAAAAAAGACATTATTTAAATGTCTGCACTTCTGTCTGTCAAGACACGAGACTCAAAGGGGGACTGATTTCTCCTGTTTCAGGTCTTCAAAGGAGCCCAAAGAAAAAACATAACACGGGCGCTGTATTTCCTCAAGCTTTTTTCTCATGCCACCTAAAATCACTCACTATTTATTAAGTACAAATCCTGCTGTGTCCTTCTAAGAGTAGAGTCCAGGAGTGGGAGGGAAGAAAAGAATTTGCAAATACGTGGTTTTCAGGACAGCGGATGCAGGCCGACCGCATTCCGGCAGGCTGGATGACATCGGCTTGCTGCAGGTGACCCGCACAGGTCTCCAGCTGACTGGGAACCGGTCTGTCTGTCCCCTTTTGGGAAACTCGGCCCACCCCGGCCCACCCTATGGGTGTCTGGTGGCGGCCTTTTTAAGTCACTTGAATTGGATCCTCTCTCTCTTCTAAAACAGCAAGACCAGCTGCGGTCAGTAATCGCTGTCTTTGCTGCCGAGGTTTTTAAAGAGCACGTCGGCAGGGTAAACAAGGACACGCACGGTCTTTCTCCCTGGGCCGAGCAGGGGAGCCCTCTGGGGGTGCCGACGTCGCCCCTCCTGCAGGAAGCGGGAAGCGGAGGCGCTGGAATCGGCGCAGGACTGACCAGGGCTCAGAGCCGGCCTTTCCCCCCGCTCCATTTGAACACCTTAGGTACAGAGCAGCTGTGAGCAAAATAAAAACATGTCATGTGCCCAGGTGACATTTTGTAGCCAACAAGCAAATCACAATCCAGGAAGTGTTGTGCCGGATGCCAACAGCACGCTGACAGTTTTCTCTGTAAAGAAAACATGACACTTTTCCAAATATCAGAGGAGGCGGCTGCTGCTCCTGGGACTCCCGTCCTGTCACGGCGCCGGAAGGTCGCGGGCTGGCCTCGTGATGTCTGTGGCTTCACGACGCGGCGGTGCGGGGTCTGTATGCTAAGTGCTGTAGGCTAAGGGGGATCTTTCCCTTCATCTCGGAAGGAAGTGACAGCGGGACAAAGGTCCTGCCGTGACAGCAGCGACCTCTAAGTGCGGAGGCTCTGCCCCGAGCGGCGGGAGGAGGCGCCGCGGCGCTCGTTAGTTAGTGGGCTGCGGCGCTGGGTGCCGGGGCTGGCGGGCCGGCGCCGACCCACCCCACCCAGGTTCTCATTACGAGCACCACAGTCTGGCTTCCGAATCAGCCCCCCGGGGCCCCGAGGACCTGCTCCTCCGGGGGTGCCGGCCGTGATCCGGCGGCCTCTCCGCCCTGCGTCCTGCAGACGGGGGCGGGGAGGGGCGGTGGTCCCACGGACCGCGCACTAGCACTCAGGGGATGTGCTTTTTGGAAGAGCGTTCTCTTCCAAACCGCTCTGGGGTGTCTTCAAGTGCCGATGGTCACTCTGTCATTTCCAAAGGGCGCCCCCCAGGAGAGAGCCTCCGCCGGCGTGTGTCGGTGGCACCTGCCGTGTCCAGGGGGGATATGCACGCTGCGTGGGGCGCCAGCCCCCTCCTAGGAGGACCGGGAGGGAGAGGGGGCAGTGCTCGCGGGGACGCGAGACCGAGGGCGGAGACTCGAGACCGAGGGCGGGGACTCGAGACCGAGGGCGGAGACTCGAGACCGAGGGCGGGGACCTGGGCGTGCCTCCCCGCCCGGTGAGGAGACTGGACTTCGCACCCCCAGGTGGGCGAAGGCCCTGTTTTCATCTGGTCTCAGCTGTGCCCCTGAGGTAGGGAAGTCTTCCCGCCAGTCCTTTCAGGAAGGGGCTCCAGTTTAATTCAGGGAAAGGCAAAATGTGGTTTTCCGTGTCAATGCATACTTCTTGGAGCTAAAATAAACCAGGCAAGGCCCACATTGAGGAAGGAAAAAAAAAAAAACCAGAATTCACTCCCAGGCTTGAGAGCAGAGAGAGTGGCTGGGAACCGGCCTGCTCCCCACAAGGTCCCCACCCCCCACCTGGTCCCGGGCCCCGCAGCCCTCCCCACGCCTTCCACGGCAGGTTATATGCTTCCTGCTGCCTCTTTTATAAGCAATAAGAATTTAATAACTGAGGGCAACTCTATAGCAATATTTATATGGGTCAAGTGGCTTAAAAGTATGCAATAAATGTAAAGTTATGAACCACATTGCCCCTTTTTAAATAATGCAATGAGCACGAGATATTATGTTTCATATTCTGGAAAAAGGTGTTTCGGGCTGAGCTCTTGGCGTGCAGCAGACATGAAAAGTTATACTGAGCCCATAACAAAGTCGCTGCCTGCCTAATGCGCTGTGCTATGTCACGCTCCTCGTCCTAATCTCCGCCGCAGCCAGGGGGCCCCAGATGGCACCCACAAAGCCTTTGCTTCCCCATCAGCAATCAGCCCAGTCTCCCGGGGCCGGGCCAGGGGCTCTCAAACCAAGGCGAGTGCCGGTGCGCCCCGCGCGAAGCCCAGCGGGGTCATCAGTGGCACTCGCGTTCCCCGTGGGCTGGGGTGAGTCTGGTGACTGCGCCGTGTGGCAGCTCCCACCAGTCCCAGGGCCTTTGGGGCACCGGGCGTGACGGCAGCAGGCGGTGAAGCTGAGGAGGAACGCCACCTGCCTTGACGCCGCCTGGAGCCTGGTGGGAGGGCCGCTTCTTCGTTTGTTTGGAGGTTTTTCGGAAAGTCAGATTTCCTGAGGTTCTCTCCGTGCATTTGAGTGCAGGGAGCTGCTTGGGGTCAAGTCCACGGCCGGTTTTCCGTGAGAGAGGCAGTGGTGACTTTGCATTGGGCTCTTGGCTCTTTTTGGAGTTGGAATTCTGCCCTGACACAGCCGTTCAGATGGGCGGTGCCCAAATTATGGGAAAAACTGATGGAACCCAGACCGGCGAGTAAGGGACATCATAAGCCTTCACCCTGCTGCATCTCAAGGGTCTGAGCTGTGGCTCCTGCTGCTTCGGCCCCCTCCTTAGTGCCTGTCCCGGGGGAGTAGTGAGCCCACCTCGGGTCTTCCTCCCTCCCCCCACCCACCCGCCAGAAGGGCCTGAAGCTGACCGATGTGGACGTGGGCACGAGGCCCTCCATTGTAGACGCCAAGGGGTGAGGCACACTCACGCACTAAGAAGTGGTGTCCGCTGCAGTGTCCCCAGCCCCTCCTCACCTGGCACTCACCTGTGAGCACCCACGGTTCCCTGGGGACCCCTGTGCTTTCTCCCAAGGCTCTATGCCAAGCGCTCAGTTCTTGACAGCCACCCTCAACTCAAGGAGGCGTAGCTGAGATGGAGAGACGTTCTCTTTCAGTGAAACACAAAACATCAAATCAAGTCACAGGCCTCCCCGCAACGGGCCTCAAACAGGCAGCCCCCAGGGTGGGTAGACTTTTTCAGAGCTGGACTGGAAGGCACCCTGTCCGCCAGGGCAGCCAGCACTCAGAGCAGCCCCATCCCGCCCCACCCCAGCCCCCATCCACCATCCACGGCTGAGGACGGGCCGTCCAGAAGCAAACCAGAGGATCAGCCAACTCTCCAGGGAGGGACCCCCATCCCAACTACCTGCTCACTGGGGCTGCCAGGTGAGGCCCCCAGCTGCAGCTCCGGGGTGCCAGGGGCTGGGGCTCAGACTACTTGCCAGCACCACGGTCCTCGCTGACCGGGTGACAGCCCCGGGTTTGTGGCTTCTGTGTGGAGGACGGGCAGCCTGGTGGTGGCCGTGGCCTGCAGCACTGGGCGTCTTCTCCCAGGTCAGGGAGAGGAGGGTCTGCACAGGGACCAGACACTCGGCAGATCGCCAGCGAGGACTCGTCACTCCCTGCCCATCACCCTGCAGCCTCCGGCCTCCGCATCCAGGGCAAAGGAGCCGACCTGGGAAAGGGCCTGAGCCTGGCGTAGTGCGGACGGTGGCCGTGCTCACAGAAAGTCACGAGATCAGCGTCCAAGTCACTCCCACCTGCCACGTTGCCACTCTCTATCCTGGATTCTGGGGCCCAATGCTTGTCCCGGGCACGGGCCTCTGCTCTTTCCGCACTCGAGCAACTTCGTCTCCCCGGGCTTCTTCGTAGCACAGGGTGGGGGGGAGGGAGGAAGGCCCCGGGGGGCAGGGGGGCGGGGCGGGGGAGCATCCAGCAGGCCCGCCGACTTACCGACTTACCGTAGGGGCTTGACAACGTGGCCCCTGACTGATTGTTTTTTTTTTTTTTTAAGTAGTTTGAAATGATTTCTGTTTGTTCTGAAACAACAGTTCTTCCCCAGACATTTTTAAACAACAAGAGTTCGGAATACAGAACAAAATCTAGTGCTTCATTTTTTTAAAAAGTCCCACATTTTCTTTCAGTGGGCAAAGGTGGGGGGGGGCCGGATGTGGACTCAGAGCATCTTTCCTGGCGGACGCTCCCTCCCTCTGGGCCACACAGGCCGCTGTTGTTCGGCGTGGCCGCGGGACGGGCTGAGGGTGACACTGTGGCCACCCCGACCCCGCCTGCCCAGAGTCTTGTATGTCCCCATCCGCCCAGGAGACCAAGGGGCCTGTAGTGGGGCCCCCGCCTTCACCCCACTTCTTTCTCAGCTCCACAGCTGCCTGCACTCGTGCATCCGATACTCAGCTTACTAAGTCAGTTACGAGCTGAGCGCGTGTGAGTCTTCGAGGGTGAAGAAATGGGTTATGGCCTCTGACCTCAACGAGTTCACAGGCTAGTGGGAAACTGAGATACACAGTGCTGTGTTGAGTACCTACTACGTGCCAAGTAAAGTCGCAAGCATGGTACCTACGTGTATCACCTGGTGGGTGGGGCCGATCATAAGCAGCGAGGGGCTTTGAAGTTCTTCTGACACCTGTGGCCCATGGGCCCCCCTCTTTAACTCGAGGTGGCACGGCCCTCCATTCCGCACACATCGGGGAGACCCCCACTCATGGTGTGCGTGGTCCGGGGGTGCATGGCCCCGAGATTCTGGCTGATGGTGCAGCCACTACTCCGGCCCGTCAGGCTGAGCCCCAGGGGTGCCCCTGCTCGCTCTCCTCGCTCGCCGCCGCCGAGGCTGGAAGCTCCAGGACCTGAGAGCCCTTCGCTTTCCCAGTGTAACCCTTGCGGGAGGGGGAAGGGTCCCAGCACGCGCTGTCCTCAGCGTGCACCCGCCACTCCTTTCCAGCTGAACCCCGGATGCGCCCACGCAGCCCGTCTCCGTAAGGCACTGGGGGATCGCCGGGGGCAGTCGCTTGGTCTCTCCCCGTCCCGAGTAGAGGGGCCAGTCAGGAGCCCCGAACGGAGAGCGGCGAGGCTCTTGAGTCCACGCGGTCGCCTCTTCCCCTCCTCGTCCACGCTGTGCGTCTGTGAGCGGCGTTCCTTCGGCAGTTAGAAGCGAGCATCTGCCGAGCTCCGGGCAAGCCCCAGTCCTCCTCCTTCCTGCGGAGAAAGGGATGACGTGCCACTTGACAAAGACGGAAAGGCCTTTCCGGCTGGCGATGCTGGCTCAGGGCGGCGGGCAGCCGGTGTCGGGGGCAGGGTGGGGGTGGCGGGCTGCCTCCCCCCGTGCTGGCTTGAGTGTCGATCTGCCGGGGTCAGCGTGGGGGGCATCTTCGTTGTGCGGGCCAGTGGGCGGGCTGAGCTTCGGCTGGGCCCCGTGTCCCACAGCAGGCGATGGGCACACGGGGGGCAGGCTGCCCCAGGAGGAGACCGCGTTGTCTGGGCAACCTGGATCCTGAGAGGCTTGGGACAGAGGTGGCAGTGTGGTCCCCCCACCCTCAACCCAGGCCTGGCTCCAGGCAGCCAGGCGGCTGTGACGACCCTGTTCCTACGCTTGGGACCTGCAGCAGGATACAGCCCTGGGTCACGCACGTGTGGCTGGCCCTGGGTTCCAACCCTGCATCCTGTGACTGCCACACCGAACGCATCGCCTGTATTCATGGGGCCATTTCTGATTTTGCTGAGAGACCCCTAACTTCCGTTGGAAGCATCCTTCTCCTAGGCTGGGCCTGGTGGGTTCTGGAACTTCAGCTGGACATCCCCCCTCAGGGGAGTGGGGGCCAGGCCTGGAGAGCTGCCCCACCTCGCTGACTGTCCATCCAGGCCGAAAGCGGGCAGGATGCGTGGGTTCGAGGCTCTCCGTTCACGACTGCCCACAGCCGTCCAGGCGATGAGGACGTGGTACCCGGTGACGACTCTGGCCATGCAGCCGGTGACAGAGCCCGCAGGCGGCACTCAGCGCTGCCGCATCGCCTCTCCTTCAGTGCGGGGCCCCCTTGGCTGACCGACCACCCAAGGGATCTTTTGCTGTGGACAGCGCTTCTGTGGGTGCACAGCGGGCGCCTGGGGCCCCGGGCGTCGCCCTTCCTCCCGGAGGCCTCACCCTTTTGTCAAGAGTGGGTCGCGCAGGCTTGGGCCAGCGCACAACGGCCGTTCCGAGGGGCAGACACGTGCTCCGAAGCAGTTAGGGTCCCAATGCCACCCGAGTGCAGCTCCAGCTGGTCTCTGCTCTCCCGGGCACTGGTCAGTCTTCCGTCTCTCAAATCTGCTGGCACGGGAATTTCCGTGTGCGGTGCGGCAAGGGGCAATAGAGTGGGTTTGTCCCCTCCTCCCCCCAAAAGCGCTGGTTCTGGGCCGAGCAGGGGGGCTTTCCCGAGGCATCAGAGGGGTGGCTCACGCAGCTCCCCGGGGCCGGTTTCTCTCTGCGCTCCGCCGTTCCCCACCAAGCCAGCTCGCGCTGGGCGCTGGACATATTTGCTTATCGCCACTGGTCCCTCTGGGCCTTGGTCACATCTCCTGAAGGATGGGCAGCTCTCCCTGCGCAAGGACAAGAGAGGGGACCGGAAGGCTGGGGGGCGGCGGGGGGCGGGGTGCTTTCTCTGGCGAGCGATCCCACCAGAACCTGCATGTGCAACGTCTCGGCAGACTCTCCCTCGAGCCCATCCATCCAGCTCTTTCAACTTTCCCCTTTCATGCCGAGGGTTATCGCTCTGACACGAAGCAGATGCGCCAGAGAGACGGCACGTCCGGCCCCTCGCACAGAACCCCGCTGATGTCACAGAAAGTTGAAAGTGAAACTTGAAGAAGGGAGTTTGGTCTGGTGAGGGTTTGTGCTCGGGAGCGATGGGGAGAGATTAATGAGCAAGAGTTAAGTCGCGTGTTTTGATGAAACGGGGAGAGGACTGTGTCCATCGGAACCCTGGCGGTGGGGCTGGGGCCGGGGCCACGTCGCACTGTTGCTGGCCAGAGGCCCCCGACTGACCAAGAGGGGCGGTAGGTCCCCAAAGCTGATGTGGCCCTTGGCCGTGGAAGGTGGGGGGGCTGTGGCTTGAAGAAGGATGAGTGGGATGGCGTGGGGAGGACAGAGACCCCGATCATGGGCGGGAGGGGCGGGGGGCAACTCGGCCGTTCAGGGGCCAGAAGCACAGGCGAAATAAAAGCAGTCTTCTAAGTGGGAACGATCAAGTTCAGAGCCTGTTGATGGTTCAAGTCAGCACTTGCTCGGCTTCTTCCTTGTTTAGGGACCATGTATCAAAATGGCACGTGCACCTCAGAGCTTTCAAGCTCCACGGTCACGCTCTCGGAGCTGGGGTGCGAGTGCCCAGGCTCCGCCGAGAGCCGAGCCTCGGAAGCGCCGGGTGGGCTCAGAGCGGGCCGGGAGGCAGCCTTGGAGGCCGGAAACTTCCAAGCTGCTCCTCCTGTTATTTTATTGTCTCGTCAAAACTGAAGCGTGATCATTAGCACCACGCCGACGGCCGCCGAGTCTGTGCTGCTTCACGAGGCTCCTTCCCAGCCAATTGAGAACACACGCCCCAACACTCGCTCTTCACCTGATTTCACAAAATGTCATTCTTGTCCGCAGGAGCCTGTGAAACATTGAAAAGAGAGAGCGAAAGAAACTCAATTTCCAGAGATGTCTTTCCACGTAACCAACAGTAACTCCACAGAGCAGGGCTGCCTGAGAGTCAGGCCCGAGACCCGTTGGGCACAGCCTCAAGGCCAGGGACCAGGGCCGGGAAGCTGGGGGACGGCTCTGACCCCTCCTGGGCCCCATCCTGTGTCCCCAGCTGGAGGGGGCCACGGGGGTGCCTGGGAACCTCGGGGACCGCACTTAGCAAAAGCTTCTGTGGAGGATTGGGCCGGGCCGCTGCGTCTCCTCTGGTGCTGAGCAGAGGGAGAGAAAGCCCCACAGACCAGACAGGTGTTTTGGGTTTGTGAGCTGGTTGGTCCCGATGGGGCTGGCTGCACGTGCTCGTAGAAGGTGCGAGCTGTCCGTCCCCGTGACATTGGATGGTGACAGCGCACCGATGGCCTTTGGAGCCCACGGACAACGACAGCTTGGCCCTTAGCAAGCCCTCGGGGGGTGCAGGTGACGGCTCTGAGACAGCCGCCCCGCCGGGGCTGCAGGGGCAATGGGCCTGCGGCCGGGTGTCCTTCGGTCGGACGGTGGGAGTGCAAGTGGGAGCCCTCTGCTTCCCGGCAGGCGGGTACTCTCACAGTGACACCAGCGTCCCAGCAGGACGGACCCTCACCAGCTGGGGGCGCTTAACCTTCGCCCTGCTTTGGGTTCCTTTCGGTTGTGAAGTCAGACGTTGGCCTAGTTCATGGTCAATGTGCGTTTCGAAGGAGACAAAACAGTCTTTTCGGCGTCATGACAGGATTTGGAAGGTCCCCAAATAAAAAATGCACGGGCCCCTCATTACGTGAGCCCGTAAGTGCCAGCCGTCCCTCTGCGCCCGGGCCGCCTTCTGAAAACGAGCCTCTCTGTCACCTCCGCTTGTCCCCCTCACTCGTCCTCTTACGCAGCGCCGGGCTGAGTCATTGTTTCAAGCAGGGGGTGACACGGTAATAGCTTCATAATGGTATAATCTCACAAATAATAATATGCTGTCACCCCGTCTGAAGCGAGGTGTTTACAGGCAACGCGGTAATGTACGATGACAGTAATTTGAATAAAAATGAATTTACTGCTCTTGTCTCATTTGCAGTAAATTTTCACATCTTTCATGCACAACCGCTGCTCTCTGACCTCGCTCGTCACCGCGCTGGCGGCGGTGGCGGCGGCTTTAAAGTGAGAGGCGGGCCCCAGGAGCCGAAGCCTGCAGCTACTAGCCGACTTCCAGGACGAGTTCACGGTATCTGGGAAACTCTCCCTCCCCTTGTTTTCCCAGATGAGGTGGTGCGGGGGTGGGGGGGTGGGAGGTTGGGGGAGCGGCTGCTTCCCTCCCAGAAATGGGAGGTGCCGACCGGGGGCGGCCAGGGGCTGGGGGGCCTGCCGGTGCACGGAGTCACTGGGGGGAGCTGCTGGCAGTGTGGAGGGGCCCTTGGTGCCACCTCGGACTGGGCGGCTTTCGGGGGAAGGGCCGGGGGACAGCTCAAGCATGGCGCCCCTCCGGGACCTCCACTTCTCCGGCTGCTCCTGCCTCACTCGCGCAGCTCAGCTCGGGGTGCTGTCCTCGGCCCACGGGACTCAGAGAGGGCGAGCCAGCCGCTCAGCGGGAAAAGGCGCACGCAAGCCCGTGGGCCCCTGGCTGCGTGCCCCCGGGGGCCGTTTGCAAAGACTCTCCGGGGATGTCCCTGGGTGTTCCCGGATCGCCACCTCCCTGGTGGAGAAAAATGAGCCCGGAACAACCGGTCTCGGGCGGCGCTGGGGGAGATTACGTCGGGTGCCGGGAGAAGAAAGCTCTGACACCGGCTGACACGCTGGCGCTGGATAGGATTTGATGGAACGAGGGCAACGGATTGGAAGTTGCTGGGACTTAAATAGTGACAAGGAGCGGTTTCCAAAAATGGTCCAAGCTTCAGGCATGCGCCGAGGAGGGCCCGGTGAGGAGAGAGCAGGCTGGGGTCGATCATGCGCTGGGGGAACGTCCCCAGGTGGGGGCTGCACCGCTTCCTGGAAACGGGGACACACAGGGGCTGCCCTCCAGGGAAGGCAGATGGATGTGCCTCTGGACACATTGGAGGCCCAGGCAGTGAGGCCGGACCTGCACGCTCGCAGCAGATGTCCGAGGTCCCGGCTCGGTGAGGGGCAGCGTCGGGGGCAAGGTGGAAGCCCCTTTGTGAGTTCTGGGTTCGAATGCTGCCCGAAGCGTCTGTGCCAGGTAAGACCTTCAGAATGTGCTGGCAGAACACTCGAGGAACTTTTTGGTAACAGGGTGGGAAGAAGCCAATTTCTTGCACTGAAACTGAGGGAACGGAGAGTGTTAAAGGAGATTAGAAGCTTTTCAAAAAACCACCTGCGCGTGGAGCTTGGCCCTCCCCTGCCCGGGGCCTCGGTACGACCAGGGACCCACCAGCCTGGGTGTTCCTCAGAGCGGTCTCCTCAAAGGGTCTCCCCAAAGGGTCTCCCCGTCCCCCCCACCCCACCCCACTTCCCGATCACTCTGTCTCTTCAAGAACAAGCGATGCGGCTGACGCCCAGGTGTGTGGGAACGCGACGCGTCCAGCAGACGGCGCATTGCGCGGCGCGAGCCGTCCTGCATGGCAATGGCGGACGTGCCTACGCCGAGGGGACCGTCGGAGACAAACTTTCCCCTCGAGCGGTGCTGAGCAGGAGACAGCGCGTCGCTTCGTCACGAACGCCCACGGCTGTGACCCTACGAGCAGATTGCAGCTCCCTGTCTGTTTCCCCAGGAAATTTCATACACGGGCTGATCTTTCGGCTGCTGTGATGAGCCAAAACGTAGGGACCCAGGTAAAGATGAGAGAAAAGGCGAAGTGCTTGGTTAAGGGCGATGCTGGTCTCCTGATTGCAAGGCGAAGCTTGAGCTCCTGTCGTAAAATCTTGTAGAAAAAAAATCACTCGTGGTTTTTCACTCACTGATGAGTATCTTGTTATTTTTCTCTAGTGTTTAAAGGTTAGATTTAAAAATGCAATTTTTAAATACTCAGTATGAATTCAGTCATTTTCTGTCAAAGGTTGTGTTTTTTTCCCCTTTCTAACAAATATTAGAATTTTCCCACATCATTAACTCCTTGTAAACATTGCCTTTGGTGGCTTCATATCACTCCACTGAGTAGATATTCAAAATTTATGAATCCATTCCCCTATGGCTAAACAGTTAGGCCGATTCCAAACTTTTGCTTTTATAAATAACTGCAATGAATAAATTTGGACATAAACGTTTTTCTAAATTTTAAATTATTTCCATAGGACGGATTCCCAGAATCGGAATTGTTAGGTCAGAGGGAAAAAAAACACATTGTAAGTCTACAGAGACACACGCCAAGACGCTGTTGGAAACGGACCTCCCCCCCCAACCGTGTAAGAATATGACCCAATATCCTCTTGTAACTGAAATGTTTATTTTTCCTCGCCCTCTGTGTCCTGGTAGTTGGGAATGTTTCTTTTTCACCGCCACACCTTTTCGAGAGGTTAGCTAATGGTTTATTTTCATCATGTAGTCGGCAGAGAACTTCACGCTGCTGTATTTTTTTAACTTTCTATTTTAAAACAAATTCCCAGCCCCGAAAGGTTGTGAGCACAGCCCTGAGAACCCCCTTGCACCCTCCCCTCCCAGTCAAGCGTCTGCTTGAACGGGCCCTCGGGGGCCCGGTGGGCTAGGCAGGGCCCCCTGCCTCCTGGGGGTCAGGCCTGCCCGGGCTCCTGGAACGGTGCCTCGACCTCTGACCTTCCTGACCGTGGCAGACACCTGGCAGAGCAGCCTTCAGCGTGGGTCTCTTCCCTGGGCTCCCGAGACTGGACGGGTGCCTGAGAGCAGATGCCGGGGACCCCCCAGAGCCCGCTCCTCACCCTGTTTCGCCGACTTAGCGGCCACGTCCGCTTCTGGCCTCTGTGCACGTTCGTGTTTCCCGTACGCCGACTTCTGCCCGCGCAGTCGTTCCCACGTCGATCGGTCCGCAGTCAGACGTCGGGAGCCGTTTTCTTTCCCGTTTCCTCGCTCGCTCGTTCGATGGCAGTGCGGTTTCGCCGACCCCGATTTCATCCTGTGAGTGAGAATCTGCGTCCAGCATCCCTTACTTGTCTTGCTGATCACATTGTCGGAGGTTTGAACCCTTAGAAGGGGCTCCTTTGACCTTTGGACACCCTTCCCCGCTTTTCGAGTTCTTCTCTATTTTCTGACACCCACAATGTTCTGGGGAAACCGAGGGTCTTCCCCAGCCCGGCCCTGGAATGGGCCATTTCTTCAGAAGCCTGGGGTCCTTTGAGCAGAGGGCGGAGCTTAGAGACCAAGGTCTGGCAGCCAGTGCGCTCAGTGTCCCTCTCGGGGGCGGGGCCGGAAAGAGGCCGGCTGGAGCGGGCAGGCGCAGCACTCCGCGCGCCTCTGCTTGCACGCCGGCCGGTCCGTGAAAACTGCGTCCTCACGCAGAGACCGTCGGTGCCAGTCCAGCCGCAGGTCCCACTCTAAGCCCCCTTTCATCAGCGAGCTCCCCTTCAGACGGTGGACAGCCGGCTCCGTTCCCCTCCGTTGCTCCGCCCACCCTCTGCCCTGCAGGTGAACTCTGCACCCGCAAGGCTGCCGCCCCACCTGGCTTCCCTCCTGGATGGCCCTCTGGCTGGCACTGGGCCACCCCCCCCACCTCACCTGGGGCGCTGCCCCCTCCCCACCAACCCAGCCCGTCTGCCTGCTGCACCAGGAGTCAGGAGGCCGCTCGAGGCTGGCGCCCTCCCAGCGGAGCACCGCAGTCCACTCCGCCTCCCTCCTCCCCCGCAGCCCCGCCCCTACCCCCTTGCGGAGGGATTGACCGAACGGCGTGGGCCTCCCAGGACTCTGTCCTGCAAGGCCTGTGTGCTTGTACAGACTCGCCTGCCAGGACAGTGATGGCTGGCGTGGTGACGCAGCTCTCTTGAGTTGGGGGTCTTCTGGGCACCCTTTCAGTCACAGGATGTGGGGGACAAAGCGGAAGATTGGGTGGCCCGGAGACCCAGGGGTTGCCACCCGTTATGGACTAAATCATGTCCCCTAAATTCACCTGCTGAGGCCCTAAGCCCCGGCCCCTCGGAACGTGACTGTGTGGGAGGCAGGGCCTTCGCAGAGCGGGGTGCGTGAAGCTGTGAGGTGTGCCAAATGCAGTGTGACTGGTGTCCTCGTAAGGGGGGGGGGTTGGGACACAGGCAGGCACAGGAGGGGACCTTCTGCAGCCCAAGGGGAGAGGCCTCAGGAAAACCCACACCGGCCCCACCCTGATCTCGGGCTTCTGGCCCCGGAACTGAGGAAACACAGGCCTTTTGTGGCAGCCGCTCTGTCTACAGTACTTTGTTAAGGCAGCTGTTGGGAGTGAACGGATCTACCACCCAACTGCTGTGTGCGCTTGGGCAACTGGCTGTATGTCTCTGAGACTCAGAGGTGTTGTATGTGCACACGGAGGTGCTTTGGGTCCTCTGGCTGCCATACCTTCTGCCCCCGGTATCATGTGACCGCATTCGTAATCGTAACCCCAGGAGACTGCTCCAGTCGTTGTCACGAGGGCAAAGGAGCCACGTGACCCCGCGGCTGGACCAGCCATGTACCGTCTGCCTCCCTGAGTCCGGCTGCTCCGTGACTTCGTGGGTGGTGGGCGGATGCAGCCACCGTTGCATCGGAGGGCATTTCTATCGGCTGATTTCTTCACTGTGAGTTCTGAAGCCCTGATAGTTCCGCCGTCGTTACCCCGCCATTCTTTGTTTACTTTGAGCTAGTGTGCTGAAGAGCACGCTGTGGGGTGACAGGTGTGTTCGGCAAAAGTTTCCACTCAGACACGTTAGCACGAACGTCACATGGGGGCGTGGTCTCGGCGGTGGGGGGAGGGAACTGGGTATTTCGGGGGCTAGTTAGCGCTCACTCTAATCCTCTTGTTCTCTAAAGGAAATAGATACCGAACAGGGACCATCTGGTAATGCGTTCTGTACCTCTTAATTATAATGTTTTGAATGGCACCTAAATAAATTTCATTTACAAGCACATGAGTGCTTGTCAAAACTCGGCTGATAATTTTATTATTGTAATATACTTTCTTCCTTAATTATTTAGTTCCAGTGAAATCAGGAATATTAATTTTTATGGAAATTACCTGCACAAACAGAGCTCAACCACAAGCCTGTTTTCATTTGTGAATAAATATTGAGAAATGCGTTTTCACCTACCCACCCAGGGCCCGTCGCAATGGATTCCTGTGGGCCGTGCAGAATGTCTGCTCATCTCGACTCTTTCACTGGAGAGCAGGGTGGGGTCGAGCGTTTGGTGAGGACCTGGGAGCGTGCCAGGCCGCCTTTGGGGGCGGGGCCTTGCTTCTCTGCTCTGCTGTCACAGGCAGCCCCCCGAATCAGCTCGCCCGCTCAGCCCAGCCCCCATGCGTCTGCCCTCGTGACCTCAGGTTTTCCCTGGAACGCCTTTGCGGGCGGGAATAGCCGCCAGCGTAGACTCGCACCCAGCGCTCTGCGTTCCTGTGGCTGCACGGCGGGCAGCAGGCCCGGAAGCCGTGTTCCACGGGGGCTTGTGGGCGGCTGCTCCGTGTCCGTCGGTGGTTCCGTGGTTTTGCTCCCTTATCGGCTCCTCACTGCTGACCACGGCTGCGCGTTAGTTCTGTGGGGTCGTTAGCAGATGGAGCACTGCTTTGCCCAGGCCACAAGCAAAATGTCACAGGACTAATACCACTGCTGTCCCCACTGAGGAGGCCCACGCAGCCTGGAACAGCAGCTGCCGCTCCCACCCTGTGGCACCGGAGCTCGAGGAAGCGCTTGGTGTCCCACCCCCGGGTGGCGGTTTTGCTGCAGGAGCCTGATGGAGTGGAGTTCATTGGTGTGCAAAGTAGAGGGGTCTTTAGGCCCCCACCAGAAATCAGAGCTGAGATCACATGTGGGTGCACTGTGCGTGTGCACACACACCTGCACACACACACATGCACACACACACCTGCTCACACACACGAAGCTCTGGCACCTGGCAGGCACCGCTAGGCAAAGTCTTAGAGCCCGCAGTTGCCCTCTGCTCTCGGGCCTTTACCTGCGCGGTTCTGGGTCCCTGTGCACCCGGGGGCCGCTCGAGGATGCAAAGGGGCCGAGGAAGGGGGAGCAGCCCAGAGGCAGTGGCCGGGGCTGAAGGACGAGAAGGAAACTCGGGTGTCAGTGCTGCCGGCCAGGCCTTGCCCATCCCCCGGCAACGTGGAAGCAGGGCCATCTTCCCGGGCTGCCGGGGGGAGGCCACTTGCCGCCGCCTGGCACCTCCAGTGCAGGCAGCTTCCAGGGCCGAGGCCCCCGTGGAGCCGCTGGGGCTGTCGGAGGGGGCACAGCGCATGAGAGCCCGGATGCAGGCGGCCATGGGGCGCCAGGGACCCCAACTGCCCCAGCGGCTCCTGGCTGCCCCGCGTGCTGCAGGCGGTGTCCCCGGGGACCACTGGCCTGACGTGGCGAAGCCAGTCGGAGCCGCTGCCTCTGCAGCTGAGGCTCACCCAGCACCTCAGAGATTAAAGGCGAATTCCTATTTTAAAAACAAAACCACGCTGTGTTTTGCACCTTTTGACACTTATTAACTTAGGTCATTAAAAAGGAGGCTAATTAAAAATGAAGTAAAACAAAAGAGTCACTTGTCTAGCGTGAAGCCTGCTCTTCTTGCGTCCCCAGCCCCTGGGACAGGGACCCCTCTCCCTCTCCCCGCCCTGCCCGCGGAGCCCAGCTCCGCTCAGGCTGGGAGGCTGCCTCATTACGCACCTCATAAAGGAGAGAAGTCGTTGTCCCCAAATTAGCCGAGGCTGGAATTTACATCCCCTGGAAATCTGGGTTCCCTCATCGTCCTTGGAGACTTTCACCAGGTGCAGTTAAAGCCAGTGAAGTTCAATAAATGCTCGGGACTTCATTAAGGCATTTCTGAGCAAACTCCTTCCCACTCGGTGACATTTTATGGTCACGGATGAGGGTGGCTCCGTCCTGCAGCCACGGCCCCGGCCTGCACAAGGGCCAGAGGGGCCTACTTGTATTTCAAGACAGACGCATCAAAACCTCAAACTTGAAAAGGGGGTTGTGTGTGAGTGGTTCCTTCCCTCCGGGTCGGGATGATTTTGCCGAGGGACCACAGCCTC
The DNA here is from genome assembly GCA_039655065.1 of Glossophaga mutica. Classification (NCBI taxonomy): domain Eukaryota; kingdom Metazoa; phylum Chordata; class Mammalia; order Chiroptera; family Phyllostomidae; genus Glossophaga; species Glossophaga mutica. Next base: position 175,551,840 of record CM077307.1, read on the forward strand.
TGTGCCTTCTGATCCAGCCTTGGCTCTAAGGAATTTTCTAGCGACAGGGAGGGTGGCGTTTCTGGGGACCCTTGGACATCCTGGCAGCCTCCACATTTGCTCTCCTGTCAATTACCGTGCTGCTGGTGGTCCCTGTGGCCTTGCAGGTGGAGTCCTGGCCCCGTGCGCGCCCCCAGCCCTGAGCAGACAAGGGTGGCTTAGCGCTAGCCCATCTACAGCACGCCTGGCATCTTTTTAGCAAGCGCTGCCTGGTTCTGGGAGGGTTCCAGCACCTGGCAGGCCGATCCCCACTCCTCCGTTTGGAGGTGTGTCTGATAGCCCTTCGGAGGCTCTAGGGAAGCCACCTGCTGGCCCAGAGAGGAGAGCCATGCTTGGCCCTTCTCCAGGGGTGCCCCGGATCTGGCAGGGGCAGGAGGGCTGGGGCGATCACTGACAGGGGCCCCCTGCCTGGGACAGTCACTATTCCGACGCCATCAGGAAACCCGCCGCAGTGTGCGTCGTCACCTCAGAAACAAACCAGCGGCAACCTGGCGGTGCCAGGGAGTGACCGGGAGGGCAGGAGCAGCGTGGCCCTCCCCGGACCTGGCCAGGGACTGTGGCCCAGGCTCCCAGGCCCTGGAGGAGCAGGACTGGGCGGCCAAACCGCCCCCGGCTCGCCGGCCCCACGCCCCCAGAGCACGGTGGGCTTTGGATGCAGAAGCCGATGTTGGCGGTGAACAAAGCAACTGTTGCTGGTGACTTTCATTTTGAGCCGAGATCTGGCTGCCGCCACCCTGTCCCGCAGGGTTGCCACCACTTCCAACAACTCGCTTTTGGGTTCGGGAATATAATGAACACGTCAGGGCAGGCTCGGTGCTGCTGGGGGCGAGTTTGTGACATTATCGAGTCCCAGACGAACCGGCATCCACAACTTCTGGGCCAAAGCAGGTCGTGGAAGCAGCAGCACTCGGTAGCTGTTTGTGAATATTCATGTCAACGGAATATAATAATAAATATAATAATAGTAGTCTCGCTGCTGGAGCGTCCGGGGACGGCCCGGGAGCCACGACTGGAGGAAGGCCCCTCCTCGCCCTTCCCGGCGGGCGCGGGGGCCAGGTTTGCGCCGGCTCTGCCCGGCGTGTGTTCCCTCCAGATGCCGTAAACACGCGACAGTGAAATCCTCCTCGCAGAGACCCCATTCCGCCTCGGTCCCCGTCGGCTGCCAGGATGACGCCGCCTCTTACAGGTGGCTGAGACGGTGCGGCAGGCCCCCGAAGCCTCAAGTCACAGCCATCATCTTCAACTCCCAAATTGTCCTGGAAGGGGAATGGCGTCGGATTTGTCTTCGGCTGTTTGGCCAAACTGGGGCACAGATGGGATAATGACTTTTACAAACAGCATTTTGATGAGAGGAGGGGAGAAGGAGTGATATGTAAAATGCACAAAGGCTGCATAAACACACGGATGCCTGCAGCTGGAACAAACTAAAAAGATGTTTAATAATTTAGAACCAAGCAGGCAGGGCGTGTGCAGCTGTTGTGTGCAAGGGACCATGAAAGTCTTGCATTTGACAGCTGGCCCCATCTTTCCCCAGTTGCTACGTGGAGGAGAGAATGCAGATCTGGGATTAGCCAATCCCTGTTACCCTGGCCCATCTGCCACCAAGACCCCCAGCTCTGCCGCCCCTCTCCCAGGCAGCGCGGAAAGACGGCCAGCCTTCCCGAGCATATGCACGGGGCGCTATTAGCCGTCAGGCCTCCGCTCCCAGGATCTGTTGACGACGCCAGTACACGCTGCTGTCGTTTTTGCTGCAGGGCACACTTTGCATTTCACACATTTGCAGAAATACAAAATGCTGTTGGATGCAAACAATTCAGGGCCTAATTGGCTGAATTACTTCAATGTTACCTTGTGTCCCCTACCTGATTAACATAGCTCAGCTGGGGAGGGAGGAGAGCGAGGGATTGGGAGGGCAGGTGAAGCTGTGTTTGCCCAGGAAAGCGAGATCCTTAGCGAGGTCCCAGCTGAGCGCGGCCCGTGCCAAGTGGAGAGCTGAGCGCAGGAGGGGCCGGGCCGGCTGCATTCTTCCACAGGAAGCCCGGTGGAGGCGGCTCTGCTGAGAAACAAAAATATGTCGGAGCGCGGAGGAGGCAGGCTGTCGGGGAGGAGCGGGGGACAGTGTCCCTTTTGTGAGGTGTCCAGGCTGCGTCCCTGCACTGTGCCCCGGGTGGGCACGGCACCGGGCAGCCGGCGGGCCTGCCGGCGCCCGTGCCAGGAGCTGGAGGCCGCCACAAAGGCCGTCCCCACACTCCACGCCCCCGCCATGTCGAATAGTCTCACTTAGATTTGAAAACAGTATTTCCTTCCAGATTTGTTTGGCTTATTTAAAAATGGAAGACACTGCTAATCCCAACTCCACGTTGATATCGGAGTGACAAAAACCACAGAGGAGCTAATGATCATTATTAGAGAATATTCTGCAATTGCATCCTATTATTATTAATGAGGCAGATTTGCATTTTTTTTGTATTTAAAAGAACTTGGGGAGCTTGGGGAGGAGGCACATGTGATGAAACCGAAATAGGTTATTTCTTCCCAAAGACAAACTCGGCAGTGAATAGCGGTGCTTGCATTCTTTTCGGTAAGATTTCCTGCCGCGTGGCCTTTTCCACCCGAGCCCTGTCAGAGAAATAATAGGTCGATGGGGCTGCCCACTCAGCGTCCATTTTCCGTCCCGTATTCTAAGTCGTTTTCCACTTAATGAGATCATTCTAGACACGGTCCTGTCTTCATTCTAAGCCGCCGAAGCCTGGACAGAGCCCACTTAGTTTCTCCTGCAAGTGACCTTGGCCTTGTGGCCTCCTGGGCTGTCTCCCGGACACACACCCACCTGGCACCCACCCAGCGGTCTTTGAGTAGCTGCCAACTTGCGAGCCGTTAGCCAGAAGTCTCAATAAGCCACATGAATTTGTCACCTGCCGGGGACCTGGTAATGACCCATGACCTGCGCTCGGAACACCTTTGTCAGTCTTTACAGAGGAAGAATGCCTTCTCCCCGCTTTCGGCTTCAAACCTTCTGGACTCAAATGGCCCGAAACGGAGCAGAGCGCCGCCCCCCAGAGCAGCCCGGCACCGAGAGGGAGCGCGAACCCAGACAGGAGAGGCAGCTTCCTAGAGGCAGACGCGCCCGGGGTCCCTTTCAGAACGTGGGTGCACAGGAGAGACTGGCCGGATGCCCCTCGGCACCTCCCAGGGGCCGGGAGTTAACGGAGCCCTGTGCTGCGGACCTGCACACAGAGCCGGGAGACGGGGGGGCCCGCGGAGGGTGTCGGAGACACAAGTCCCCTCTGGTACCTGCACCAGAAGTGCAGGGCCCATGAAGAACTCGCACTGGCCTTGCTGACGGGGGGTGACCGACTCACAGAGCCTGCACACACAAGGGTCCCCGAGCCGGGGGGCTGGCTCCGCTGCAATGAGTAGCAGGAACCCCCCGGGAGGTGGGCACCGGGCGCTGTCCTTTCCGGGGCCCAGGGCGTCTCTTCTGGAAGGCTCTCGTCCCGACTTTGCGTTCATTCGGCTTCATCTCTGTCTCCACCTAACCCCCGGCCTCTTCCTGGATTTGCGATTCAGTTCCCGGAGCAAGAGGTGACGTCTCAGGACAGATAAAATCAAGGGGCTCTGAAGTGAAAGGCGGGGGGTACGTCCTCAACGCATCCTGACTTGCTGCCCGCCGCTGCCTGCTCCCCCCAAGATAAGCCCGTCGAAGGGGTTCGTGGCCGAGCGGGGTGGCGGGGCTCTGATGAAGTGCAGGCTGCAGGGGCCGCCAAGAGGGGGCCCTTGCCCCTTCCTGGGCTCCCACACCCCCGACTAGCGGCTACCACTGTGGGAAGACCTGGTCTGGCCCTGCCTTCATTCTTTGAAAATGCCTCGGAGTTATTTGAAAAAAAAAAAAAAAAAAAAAGGACACAAGGAAGTTCCAAAGAGAAGTTCAGGAGAACAGGAGGAGAGAGGAAGGGGCCAGCGGTTCGTATTTGTCAGACGGGCGGGAGAATCGCCAGGACGCGGAAGCCCCGGCGTCAGCCCCGTCCGACAGGGTCATGGGCAGGTGCCGCCGCGGTCCCTCACGCCTCCGTCCGTGCGCGCACTGTAGGTGCACAGTTATTTAAATATGTATGATGGCGATTAGTGGGTGCGCGGTGCTGCTCTGGGGTTTCTCGGTCAGTGGGTGTGATGTTTGGGGGCGGACGGGGCTCGTTCCCCCCGATCTGTCACTTTCACGTGTGCACGAGGCCTGCGTGTCCTGGCGAGTGCGGGCTGCGCGGGGTTGCGGCAACACTTGCACTTTTCTTTTGAAAAGCCCCACATATTTCACTCCCACGGTGACCTTTCACTTGACCCCGCTAATGGCTTCAAACGTGCGATCTGGCTCCCTAAACGTGCCCCTCGGCAGAGGCTCGTGAGGAGGCCGAGTGGTGGGCACACGCCCCCTCCCTCAAGCTGTGAGGGTGCAGGCTGGTCAGCACCCAGTCGGCACCGCATCTGGGAGGGCCTGGTGTCCCCGCCGCCCGCTCCCGCACCCGGTGGGGAGACCTCTGCTCTGCAGCCGCAGGAGTGGGTGAGGCTCCTCAGCGCCCCCCTTTCCTGCACGGGCGCTGGCTTTGGGATGGGTCAGGACGGCTGCACCAGGAGTGGGCCTGGGGTGGCTGCAGCGGAGGAATGGGCGGGGGTCTGGGCACTTCCTTGCCCGCTTTTGCGGTGTGTGTGTCATTTGGTCCCTCTCCCAGCCTGGTGACAGTCCCCCCTCCCACTCCTTTGCCTCCTGGGCCTCCAGGTCCGGTTTCTCTTCCCGATTCTTGTCGAGGCAGCGACACCGGGAGGCCCGCTGGAGCAGGAGCGGTCTCTACCCACGGAGAGCTCTTTGAGGATGTCCCTGGAATCGCCCTCTGCCCCCCAAACGGGCAGGGAGAGGGGGCCGGGAGGGGCAGTGCCCCTGCGCCTGCCGGCACCCCGCCGGGGTCCCTCCCCGCTGCCCCCGCCTGGCCCTCAGCAAGCGGGAGGAAGCCCTGTCCAGGTCAGAGGGGGCTGTCACCGGGAGCGGAGGACGGCCAGGGGCAGGTGCGCGGCCAGCTCCTGGCTTCCGGGCCGTCCCGAGCCCTGGGGCTCTGGGGCCCCGTAGGCCCTGCTGGGGCTGAACGCTGCAGCAGACGAGCAGGCATTTTAGGCTGGGGTGCGAGAGAGAGGGAGGAGAAGAGGGACATTTCCCGGGGAAGTGTGAGATGGGAGCTGGGGAATTAATGAGGCGGAGACCCAGGAAGGCGGTTCCAGATGGCTGGAGAGGCGGCTGTGCCGCGGGGGCAGGAGGAGGTGGAGCGGGTAGCGGCAGGGACCGGGGCCTGGCAGGGCCCCTCTGTGGCCAGAGAGAGGCGGCCTGCGGGTCCCTGGGGAGGGGGTGCTGAGCTCAGGAAGCCGGGACATCGTGGCCGGGGAGCTGCGTGGGCCTGAGTTTGCTGTGCTTCAGCCCGGCCGTGCACACACCCCACAGACACGGGCACAGGGTGGCTGCCGTGCCCTTGAAGCTTTGGGAATGGCTGCAAGTCTAACGAGAACCTGACATTGACCCTGGCTTCCTCCAGCCTCGAAGTCACCGCCGGGCCTGCAGCCCTGCTCCCCTCTGGACCCTGTCACGAAGGGGACACTGTCGCTGTTCATTTGGGTCACTTTCTCCCTGTCTAGGCTCACCTGCGACATGTGAAAAGGCAAACAGTGGTGACAAGTTTCCGAGGGCAGGTGACAGCGCTTCAGAATCTCAGCAGGGCAGGGTCCCTCTGAGCCCACCCGCACCAGTGGCCAGAGGGGACCGACATCCAGAGGCCCCTCCACTCACAGGGCGAGCACAGCCTTCTGGTCCCTGTGCCACTGCGTCCCCGTTGGTGTCCCCGACTCTTCGAAGTTCCGTCGTAGCCCCAGCCACGCCGGGCGCCTGCCCTCGGGGGGAGCGTTTTCTGGACCCCGGCAGCCGGCGTTTCGTGAACACGGCGGGACGGAAGCCCCTGCCCCGCGCTTATTACACGACCTTCCCGCCCACGGACCCCAAGGGGCGCGGAGACCACCCGGGAAACGGGCAGCTTCTGTGCACGGATTCATCCTCCTCCAGTCTTTTAATTGTTTGTTGATGCTAATCACTTTCTCGACAATAGGGATCCGCCCCCCCCACCCCCGGTCTTCACAAATCTCCATAAAGTGCATAAAGAGAAGCCGGCACGAGAGAAGCAGTTCACGGAGCAGCTATGCGAGTGAGCTGAGTGATGAATTTTTTCTTGTGCCGCAGAAGATTAAAAAAAAAGAAGGGGAAAAAAAGAGAGAAGAGACAGACCTCTAAATTTTCACAACGAGTTTCTTCCTCCTGTGCACTGTTTACTTATAAATGAAATAACATGGTTGCGAGTCGATGTGTATTTATATACTCTATGTAAATATGTTTTATATGCATGTGTGCAAATACATATAAAGACTGAGAGAATGAGCCGGTGCTAGGGGTGTGTTAAAAAAATTCCCAAATGCTTCCTGCATGTCATATATATAACAGTTACATTTTTTTCCCAGGGTTTGGAGGGGGGAAAAAGCGCGAGAGAAAATGAAATCCAGATTTGTAATTCCTAACAGGAGAAATGTGATCCTTTTCAATGTTTAAGTAATATTTCCTGTAAAGCCTAGGAGGCCATCTGCAAAGCCGTTTCCAGACACGTCCTGAAGTGGCAAGGGCGAGGGGAGGAGACGGCCGGCCGGCGGAGGATTCGGGGAGCTGGCACGATGCTGGCCGCCAGCCTCAGCCCCTGCCCGGTCCGCAGTCGTTGAATTTACCCCCGCGTCACCAACAGGGAGGGGGTCCTGGAGAGCGGGCGCACACACCAAGACAGCTGTGGAAGGGCATGCTCATTAGCTCCTCTGTGCAGCGGAGGGACACATGAGCGGTGACTTGGCTGGATAGGCTGGCACTTCATCCTTTAGGGGCTCCGGACCGAGACCCCAAAACCGCAGAGCCAAGGGAAGCCGTTTGGCTGGAGGAGGTGGACTCGGAACCTTTCTGGCTATTTGAGCCTGTTAGAAAATCGCTTTTTATTGTGGGTCCCCCCGGGCTACCTCATGCTCTCGAGTCAGTGGAATGAGGTGGTGCTGGTCCGATCATCCGTTTCTGAAAGGTCCTATTTTTCCCAAATCTCATCGTGTCCGAATAGTCAGAAAATACTCATCTCTTCTGTAGGAATTTCTGTTTAGTTCCGATTATTTTTCAGGATATGAATCTCTTTATCCTGCATCCAATTCTAGTTTTCACGCCAGCATCGATTAATTCCTTTCCTAGAGAGCTAAATTTTCACGCCGGTGCGAAATGGCTCTCAGGGAGTGTTGTACTCTGCGGGCCATTTCCACGCCTAAGTTTTGTGTTTTGTGTTTTTTTTTTTTCCTTCCAAGGTCTCGTGTAAACTTTTGCCAGGCTTGACAGGGTACCAGCCAGCAGCGGGCTGCAATTTATTTTTTAATGAACAGTGGGGTGGGATTTGGGTCGCACGTTTAAATTTTTAAAATAGAACCCGAGACGTAAGTGCTGTTGCAAACACCCTCCCGAGTGGATGGAGAAGCAACAAAAAAACTCCGATCCTCCGTCGGGCTCCTTAGCTGACAATGGTCGTATAAGTAACTCGGCTTTTTAAAACGCTTTTCTTCACGAGAGCTCAGGGCTCCGTTCCTGGGGCGGCCGCCTTCCCTTGTTTATGCATTTTCCCCTTCACTTCTCGCCCCTCTTCTGGCCTCTGCTCTGGAATGTGGGTGTGCGTCCTCCTCTGCTTGCTCACGCAGTTGGCGTGAGCGCGAGCCACCAGGCTGAATGGAAGCACAGCTTCTCGCCGGCTCCTGCCAGGACCACGGACGCACACGCGTCCTGGCAGCGGAATCTCCTCTTCACCCCTCACGCTGGTGGGCCCAGCGAGGTTCATGGGCCGCCGCCGCCGCCACGGTTCGGAGCGGCCACCGCGTCGTACTGTGACTACCGCCCAGAACGCGTGTTTAACGGCTGGGAAGTGTGAAAATCTGAAGGCTTGGCGCTGCTAGGAACTCAGTGCGAATTTACTGGCAGGCTTGCCACAGAGACAGCTGTCCCGTGCTTTCTGGCAATAAAAACAGTGACACTTTCCCGCTCTGAGAGGTGCCCTCTGACGTCCCTCCAAGAGGACGCTTGATTTCAGAGGCACAGTGGGAAAGGCCTCTGGCCTGGTCCACCCAGGTCCACGTGTGCGCTGGGGGAGGGCAACTGGCCAGCACTGCACCCTGCTACGTGGCACCCACGAACAGGGTGCAGGGGTGGGGTGGAGCCCTGCGAGGCCCGAGGACAGACTGGCCACCTTTCTCGAACCCTGCATTTCCCAGACTCACTGGCAACCAGCCTGTTCTGGGGCGGACCCCCTGGGCCCTTTGGCAAGGGGCGGGGCGTGGCCAGCATTTCTCAGAGAAGAAAGCCGCCGCCCCGAGGGGCTCGGACGTGACACCACCTCGTCACCACGCGTCCTCTTCACTGGTAACCCTGGGACAGAGTTGGTGCGTATGGCGAAGGGGGCTTTCAGTGAAAGGCACGCTACAGTCATGAAAAACGAGAGGTCACCCAGCCGTGGGCTCGCCTGGACCCGAGGGGGCAGAGGCCACCGGCCGTGCCGCCAGCATCCGGGGACCTCTTTTCCTGCGGGGCTCTCCTGCCGGCTGCCCCTCGGGGCTGCATATGCTAACCTCACCCCACCCCCCCAGTCTTTTCCCTTCAGCATAAGATTCAAAACACAATCCTTCAGAATCGGATGAAAGCTATTTCTGAAATGGCTAATAAAAAGAGCCTCTTTTGGTCCCAGCCCCGTGAAGTCTGGAAGTTATTTTGTTTTCATTCCGTCATTCTTCCTTCGAGACGCGAGAGGAATGGTGGGGTTACGGATGGGCGGAATTCCCTCCGCCGGTGGGGACGCTGCTCGGAGAGGGTCCAAGTGACCGGGCCCGCAGGGGCGCCCAGGGCCGCTTCCTGACAGGGTGGCTCCCGGACACCCCGCTCACGCTCATTCCTGCTCTGTTTCCGTGTACGAAGAGTCATCTTCAGGGAACGCACCCGGACAGCTAAAACTCAAGATTTATTTTCCTCCCTTTTAAAGAACATGTATGAAAAGCTGAGAATGCTGGCTCCTGTTTGCTTTCTCTTCAGTGTTTGCTTTGGGTCGCTAAAAAATCAAACAGCGATCTGGCTTTGGTTTCTTGGAGGTCATTAAATTTGTCCTCGGGGAAAAAGTCGAATGCAGCGTTTGGTTAGAGCTTTGCTAGGAGGGGCCACTTTAACCTCCCAAATCGGACCAGAGTCGGGGGCTGTCTTCCAGAGTGGGGGTGGGCTCCACAGGCTGGCGTTGCGGCCCATCCCGGCGCATGTCGAGCAGGGTCAAGCAATCGCTCTAAGTCAGGTGCAGGGTAAACAAATGTACATGTTCAAGATGGTGATTTACGGCCGCCTTTCATTAACTTCTTCCTTAGGAGGCGAGTGTTTTATGGAACACCGGGGACCCTCCAAATGGGTCAGATGTGGTTCTAAAACAAGACATATTCTAGCTGTGTTCTCACACATCCAGCTTCACGCGCAGAGCCCGACAGAAAAGTCTGCTTCACTTGGAGAATGTCATCTAATTACACGGTGGCACTTCCCGGGCAGGAAGGGTCAGGGGCTTCTAAAGCTGAGACAGGTCGTGCAGGTGCTGGCCTGGACATGGACCCAGGTGGCCTTTGGTGCTTGCCTGCCTGGATTCTAAATGGGAACTTAATGGAAATTAATTCATTTATTCCATCTTTATTTGCAAGCTTTCCTCATTGGCTTTCACGGCCCGTAGTGTCCTAAGCAGAGTTCAACGGAATCACCGAGAACCCGTTGAAAAGACTCACCCGGCAGAGACCCGGCTTCGGCCAGGAGCTGGGAGCCTGGCAGGGGGAGGGGCCGGCTGTGGCGGCCTCTCACCTTCTCCAGGCGTGGCCGCATCACCTGCCTGCCGGGTGACGGCAGCTCGACGGCAAGCCTGGGCGCTGCGTGGAGGAGGCGTGACCGAACGTTCCTGCTCCTGCGGCCCAGGCAGGTGGGCAGGTGGGAGATGGCCTCCTCTTCCTCTGTCTCCGCGGGCCCTCAGCCAGGTCCCGGAGGTCAAAACCTTTGTGCATTCTTGCCACATGTTGGCCCTGGGCCGCTTCTTCCTCCAGTCCCCTGGACGACCTCCCCTCCGTGTCCTTCCTGGGACAACTCGGGGGGAAGGAACTCGAGGCGTCCGGAGAGTGTGCCCAGAATTGCCAGCAACGGGAAGCGGCTGGGAGGCAGCCGGCGGCTGCGGAGGGAGCAGTGGGCACCTCCCGCTGCACGGGGGCCTTTGCTGCTGGGGGCGTCGAGGAAGCGCTGGACGTGGGGGTGATGGTTGTGCAGCACCGCGAAGGTGATTGGCGCTGACAGTGGTTACAATAGCGCATTCCGTACTCCCCGTGTTTTACTCAATTGAAGTCAACTGCAAAAGCTCTGTCCAGGGGGAGCTCCGGGGAACCGATTTTGTGGACCAGGCGAGCCTCTGCTGCCTGGGGAGGCCCTTCCTGTGTTACGGCCACCCCCAGTCTCGGAGCCAGCGGGCCACGCCCCTGCCAGCCATGTCCACATGGGGCCCCTGCACCCCCTGGTGGGCCCTCGAAGGTGCCGGAGCGAGCCGTTTTCACATACGGTGTGGGAGGGGCGGATGCTGGTCCAGACTAGGAGCCTCCTGCTTTTGGGAAGAGGGCTTCCGCACGTACGAGTGGGGCTGGGAAGCACTTGTGGGTACCACCTTCACTTAGGTTTTTATCTCGTTATTTCTCTAGTCGGGAAAAAACAAACGGGAGCTAAGGCAGCCCCGGATTTTCCTGGAGCCCCAGCCAACTGTTCGGCTGCGGTAGGACGGGTCATACGCCGAGGAGGGCGAGACCCCAAATCTCCTCGCCTCGGTCACACTGGGTTTTGTTCGCTCCTTTTTTTCTGGCCGCGTGGCTTCCTTCCAGCTTAGCCTGCTGCAGGCTTATTAAAGGCGGCCACGCGGGGCCCAGGCTGCCGCAGCCCCAGGTAGGCTTATACTGGCAGATTGCAAAATCCTAAGAAATGCAAATTTCACTTCCAGTTCCCATCATGGAGTAAAGTCAGGGAGGTGGGGGGGAGGTTACTATATATTTGAATAAAGAAAGCTGGACTCGGTAACCCAGCAGAGTCAGAAAACCTGGCATGTGATTTGGTCGCCCTAATTACAATGACTAATAGGTACCGGAGCGAGTGAAAATTTAGCAATACCTATTTTTTAAAAAATAGTTTGCCTTCCGGATTTCTGGTCCGGAAGCTTGTTTTAGGAATGGTTTTTGGTCCCACAAGTCAGCTAACCTCTCAAATGAGATTAAAATCGTTGGGTTTGGTAAAGTTTACATAAATATTTTACAGGGAACCATCCTTAATTAGGTTATAACGTTATAAAGTACCACGCGGCGTTCTCGTTCCCCAAATTAGACCTGAGCCCCGCAAACAAATTAATTTGTGTCTCAGGGTTTTGCCTGGGCCTCTTGGCTACACTCCCTCCTCGGGAGGCCTCCTGACCCTCTGGGTTTCAGATGCCTGAGGGTAAAAAGCAATTATAAAAGCGTGACTCCCCCATCCTTTTTCCCCTCTGCCTCGTCTGTGTTTTATTGATGGGAGATTGAAGGAAGATTCAAATCAGCCATCCTTCAATTCCTCACCGGCAGCAAAATGCAGAAATCATTAGCTTTTCCTGTGTAAAAGACTTTGTCCTGCCTTATTATTCAAAACTGCTTGCTTGTACGGCTCAAAAAAAAGGCATGCTGAATATTTATTTCTAATTTTCAGCACTGGTAAATATTATAACCGCTTTGTTCCCCATCCTCTTTTTAGTTTGCAAATTTTATAGCAATTAATTAATGCGGGGCCGTTATTAGCGGCATCTCCCCAGCTTTCTCCGCCCGAGTTTAGGCTGGGATCACTCTCGAAGATGCTGCCGGAGACACGCTCACAGTCAGGCAGACTGCGTCTGAATCACAAGATCAGTTCTAGGTGAGCAGGGGCCTGTCCTCAGCCGAGACCTCTTACGGCGCCCCCGAACGGGCACCCTCGCAGCGGATTTCGTTTAATTCTACCCCCCTCCCCCGAAACAAAAGGCAAGAAACTTGGTGTGAAAAGAGCCAGTTGTCCGATTTCAAACAAAGAGCCAGGAGGAAGGCTGGCGAATTGGAAAGAGGGCTCTTGTCATTGCCTGTCACCAGGGCCCCCCCAGCGGAGAGTAAAATAATAAAAATAATTTTCATTATTTGGCCACATGTTTCTACTTATTCACAAGGCTAATTTTAAATGCTGCTATTCCGATTTTATTGGTGATATAATTTTCTATCTCACAGAAACCTGAATTCTATTGATCAATAAAAAATAATGAATACTCGGATGTTGTTGTGAGCAGTATAAATATAACGTTCATTTGGCCCATGAATTTGATCACTGTGTATTTGAGGCAAAATGCATCTTTTTAAAAAGTGAATCTTAAAATGGTCTTCGTCACCCTTTGTGAATTCGGAGGAAGAAGAATCGATTCGGAAAGCCGTTGCTCAACATTTCCGAGAGGGCGCGTCCCGCGTGACTCGGGGCTTTCTAGGCTGTGGGCAGGGGCGGGTGGAAAGGGCCCCTCCCTGGGCTTCGGTGGTCGAGGGAAGTCCAGAGCCAAGATGGTGGCTGGGGCCCACGTGAGCCTGAGCCGGGGAGACCTGGAGCCTGTCTCAGAAGAAGGGAAGGAGGCGGAGAGGAAGAGGGAGAAGCGGACAGGGACCAGCAGGCAGGAAACCGGGACGGGCTGCGGAGGCGGGGAGGCGGGCCTCTTCGGAAGAGACCGGGGTGGCGGGAAGACCGGGGGGAGCCAGGGGGCCCTCTGGGCTCCACGCCTTCCCCATTCGGGCCTGAGCCTCCCACTCCCGGGTCCCTTACCCTGGAGCAAGCCTGTGCGCTGAGTGACACCGCCACAGCACCTGCGAGGCACGGACCGCCCTCGCTGACCCTCACTGCTCAGGGGAGCAAGGCTCAGAAGGGACACCGTCCGCCTGCAGGCTCCCAGCTGGCCAGGGCCACACGCTGACCCTGCCGCTGCAGGTGCGCCCGGAGGTCACGCTGACCCACCTCCCAGGCAGTGGCTGCTCGGATGGAGTGCGGATCCCTCGGGTGGGGTGCGGGTGGGGGTGCGGGCTGTCACCAGCAAGGCTGCCTGGGTACTCAGTGCTGGGTGGGGAGAGCAGGGTTACTCATGGGCTGGGGGTGAGGGTGGGGTGGGGGGACCAGCCCGCCCCACAGCATGCACCTGCCGAGGCCTCTGGGGGGCGCTGTGGGTCCCCAGAGAAGGGAGCAGGAAGGAGCCTCGGGGTCCCCGGGAGCACAGCGGAGGGGAGGGGCCCTCCGCCTGCTCTCCAGGGCTTGATCTGGAGCGCTGTGTTCCAGCCACAATTTTAAATAGCCGGCGCTTTAATTTTGGAATCCCAGAATGTGAGCCGGGTTTAATGAACCCAAAGCTATAATGTTTTACTTCTCCTTTGATAAAAATTTGTGTTTCATATTTTAAAAATTGCACTCATTCTGCCAGTTGGCGTTACCAGCCAAGCATGACCCATCCCTGGGACGTTCGCAAACTGCACTTTTCCTTGGTTACGACGTCTTTGTGATCGTTCTGCCACATGCCCGAATGTCAGCGGGAGGCCGGACGAAGGGCCCGGTCACTCTGGGTTCTCTCAGCACACCCAGGATCTTGCCTGCTCCTTGCAAATTCACCCACGTGCTCAGAATGTCGAATGCAGAAGGAGGCGATATTCGCCAAAGCTGGGGACCCCCGAACCCCACTTCCCCGCACGCAGGGAGGGACGCAGCGCTGGCTGCTTCCGGTCGTTGTGCTTTCGCCCCTTAGAGTCGTTTAGGGAGGGAGGATGCGGTACTTGCTGAAAGGAGGTAGACTTACACTGTGTTTTCTTATGCAAACGCACTTTCCGATTTTACCGAAAAGAGATGCATGGCGTGACTCCTCACTACCTTTGTCTCAAGTGGGAGGCTCTCGCCCAAGGTCATCGTTTATGCAGTTCCTATACTGCTGATCACCCGGCTTTTTCTGAGCGGGCCCATGTTTGTTCCTATAAACACCCCCCCTCCCAGGAGTGCCACTCGAACGGCCTCTACCTGCATCTGTGCCGCATTGTTTGCTTGGGGTTAATTGCCAGAAGTGAAACCGCTTTTTGTTTTTCTTGTCAAAATGTCTTCCAGAAAGGCTGGATCAATTTAAACTGCCGATGGCAGCGTACAAGGATGCTGCTTGCCTGCACCCTTACCCTCTCCAGGAAGCAGCTGTGTTTGTCCGTCTGTCCACCTGTGCATCCGTCCACACACCCGCCCGCCCGCCCATCCTTTTAGCCAGTGTGGCTGTTTTTAGTCTTCTGTGATTGTTTTCGGCACAGTGGAGGGAGTTTCACTGGGCCGACATCTGCATCTTCGGATGCCACGGGCTGTGAGGGATTGGGGGTTGATCTTGGTGAATGCTCTGTTCTTTTACCCCTGTCTCCACTGAGGCTTTTAATTTTTGTATTAATGGATAAAAGCTCTGCTTTCATATTTTAGTGTCTAAATTTCCTCCGTGATCATTAGCATTTTAATTTTTATGTTATTTTTGACCTCCAGCGGGGTAGCATTTCTGCACGGTTAAATGTACTGCTGTTTCTCTTCACGGCTTCGCTCTGAGCGTCCTGCTCAGACGGTTCCTCCGATTCTCATCTGGGGCAGATATTTTATAATGTATTTTCTTCTATTTTATGATACCTTCACATCCCTTTGAAATGTATCCGAGGCCTGAATCTCATTTATATTTTTCCTGAATGAACAGCCATTTCTTCCAATGCCGTTTATTTCCTCTGGATTTGAAACGCCACTATCCTATCTGGGACCATTTTATGCATCTGTCGATTTCTGTACCACGCTGTTTTTTTTACTAAAAACAGCGTCTTTAGTAAAATGCTGTTTTTAATGTGTGCTGGAGGTTGCTTAGGCAAGTTTCCATCACTTCTCTTTTTGCCCCAGTATAATTATTTTCTCAAATTAACTTTATGATTCTTTTAGCATTTAAAAAATATTCCTGCTGGGAATTTTATTGGAACAACCTTACATTCGTCGACTACTTTGGAGGAAGGTTGATGTCTTGAGCGGACGGGGTCCTTCGTACACAGAGTTTACAAGTCTTCACCAAGCCCTAGTTATTTCACTGCTTCGGGGGATGGCACGTATCAATCAGCACTTCCCTCCGACCCGTGAAAAAATCGACTACCCTTTCATCTCCTCTTTTGCTCTACCCACATCTCGGCTTTTGTTCACGTAATTGAACTTTTTCATGCAGATAACGATTGCTGTTATTGTTATTACGTTACATTGTTTTTCCACCTCTAAGAATTTTTTGACATTTGCAATCGGATCTAGACATTAACTCTGAAATTTGTGTCGCTTCCTTCCTGCCACCCATTTTTTACCCCGTGAATTCCCTTTTCCTGAAATAATCGTCTTGATTTATGCTTCAGCTTGCCGAAGTTCAGCTTTGAGTGATTCTCCTTTAGAAAAGGTACAAGGGGTACAATGTGTAAATCAGACAAACGGCTGTTTGGGTGCCGGTGCATTTCCCCGAAAACTTTGTAGATGATGTTCTGCTGTGTTCTAGCACTTACTGTATTTGAGGGTAAGACTGATTTATTATTCGAAGTTCCTCGATGCCAGAGATATTTAAATGTTTCACAGGAGCATATCTATGTGGATTGTGGGTTGTTATTACACTTACTATTTTGGTGCTGGGGAATTCATTACCACTAAAAAGTTACATTTAAGTGGAAGAAAAGTCTCCATAGCAAAAAGAAAGTCCTTTTTCTCTGCACACTCCTTACGGGACCCCTGGTGGCACATGCCGAACACCCTGGAACTTCTTTCAGGTGTGCTAACTTTTCCGTCGTGACATTCCTGCCTTTATTACTTAGCTTTGAAATCCAGGAAAATAAAAACAATGCATAGATCATGGACCGTTTTCTGGATTTCTCAGTGTGTCCCGGGCTAATTTATTAGTAAAAACAAGACACACAGACAGACACACACACATACATGCTCGTGGGCACACCTACGCATGTACGTGGCTACCTTTCTTCTCACAGCCACGCCTCACAGATGTTGTGGGTTCAGTTCCAAACCAGGGCGAGTGACCTCGATACACCAAGTTGGACACGGTTGTGGTTCCCCCGTGCGTGTAAAACTGGTGTTTTTGCACGGCGCCGTCTGTTCAGTGTGCTCCAGCCTTATATCTAGAAACAGTGTAAATACCCCAATGAGAAACACTCGTCTGCTAAAGAACACTGACAGCACCTGACCCTTCGGCGAGCCACAGTCGTTTTGCTGGTGGACATTCTGGCCTGGATGTCGGTGGGGGCGGAACCTGGGGCGGTGGCGACAGTCGCTCACAATAAAGCTACAGTGAACTTGGCTGCCTCGGTGGACCCCCCTTCACTTGGACGCTCAGAGGTCCCTGTAGGGTCATCCACTGGCCTAATTTCAATACTGTCGCATCGTAGGGACTACAGAGCCCCGAGAGTGGGAGAGAAAGGGAGGAAACAGCCTGTCGGCGGGGCGGTCAGAGCACACGACATTTCTCGGTCAAGGTCACCGTCTTCCCACGCAGGCAGTTCATGGTGTCTCACAACAATACAGTGGTCACCACGATCTCCGGGCACAGATCGCTGTAACGAGTTCGAGATACCGCGAGAACCACCAGAATGCAGCCCGCAGACATGAGGGGAGCGCATGCTGGGCGGAAAAGCGGCGCCCGTGGGTGTGGTTGGCGCGAGGTGGCCCACGCCTTCCGTTGGTACGGAGCTACCACTGACAAGAAGGCCTGCCTGTCGTCTCTGCAGGTGCTCGCTCTGTGTCGTGTAGAAAGAGGGAGTCAGACGCTCTCGGGCTGGAGAGGCCCTTGGGTGGCCCCCTGTTCACGTCCTTCCCCTGAATGTGGGCAAGACAGGGCGAAGGTGACCGACTCCGCACCCCAGCCAGGGGTGCCTCAGCAGGACTGCCTGGGCGGAGCAGGCCCACGGCGCTTTGGAGGAAACGGAAGAAAGCCAACCGCCACCATCTTCCGTGAAGGACTTTGAAACCAGCTCGAGTCCTAGTCTTTCGGTTTGGAGCGTCACCTGGGAGGCACACAGCTTAGCTTGTCATCACGAGACAGGGCTGGTGATTCTCCAGTGATTTTCTAAACTTTCCAGTTCATCAGGTACCCGTTGATCTATTTCCCTCTCTCCTGCTCATCGGGAACAGACTTCTGCGTTCTTATGAGCCTCGTTATTGGCTCCCACGGAGGAAAATTCAGCGAGTGCCTGCCTTCCTCCTCTGGTGACAAGCAGAGGCATCGGCCGCAGTGGGCGTGTGCTGGTGACATCCTCCATGCTATAACGAAAGCCAGGGGTATATAGATACGTGTAGGTTCTTCTTTAGTCTGAGGAATTTCCTTTTCCTGTCTGAAAATACCCGGTTAACCCATCGGTTCCAGCGGCACTTGCAACTCATTCAGACGGAAGTGCAGGCCTCACAGATGGACTTCTGGGCCATGCGTGCAACGTCGGGTAAGCTCAGCTTAAAGCTCAGCTGTGAGGTCACGTTGCGGGAGCTCACGGTGGGCGATATCTGGGAGAATCTCTGTGCCGACAGACTTAGCAGGATGAGGGAGTTAACCTTTGGCCAGATCAGGCGACGCCTTTATAGCACGGACATGCTGACACGTGGACGAAGTCCTGCGGATCTCAGAGACGCCGAGATTTGTTTTGCCTTTCTTGTCTGCTCAAGCAGAGAGACCCCAGCTGAAAGAAATCTTATCAGGCTGCTGGTTAGTTACTTTCAGTTCCAATAATTGTAGATTTCAGAGTATCAATTTCTGGTGCTCTAAAGCATGTCCACCTTTTTGCTTCTACAAATTGATTAAGCTTTTTATTTGATATCACAGGAGCCTCTGGAGAGTTCTAACCTATATTTCAACCTTTGAAGAAATTCATACCCACAAGATATTTCTGCTGGACAATCTTCAAGGTCATTAATATAATGCTTAGAAATTTTCAGCTGAAAGTGGGTTTAATCAGAGGCTTTCTCGCTGTCCTCTTCGTAGCACGATTCAAAAGTGCTTTGCCTTTTAAGTTCCTTAGAAAGTCAGCCTTTATTATATTTTCTTCCCACCTTTGAATGCAGGCAGCCAAGGGGATTTTGTGACAAAGTATGATAAAATTGATAACATAAAATAATAACATAAACTAATCCAAAAGGCTATAAATTATAAATGTGGATGGAAAAAAATTGAAGGAACACTTTTAAAGTTTTTTATATGGTTCTATCTACAAATATATTCCATAAATTTTGATGGGAAATTAAATATATATAAAAAGCTATCCATCTTTTCATATATTTACATATATGTCCTGTAGAAACCACCATAGAATAGAAAGCGGAGGAAAAATGATTTGTCAGATTTTGGCCACTGAAATGTTACATTGTGCTTGGAAATTAGGGAACGAAGCTGGTAAAATAAGCAGCCAAAAACACGTGGGTCGCCTGCACATAGCGCAGGATAAATAAGGGTGCCCACACTCCTGGGGTCAGTTTATCAGTTAAAAATGACCTCAACAGCAACGAAAGATAAGGGGTTAAATGTGGGGCTGGAAGGCAAGAGATCATACTTTTATCGCTATGACCATTCACATTGCAGGACATAAAACTTCAGCGCAGAGCCCCGTCACCCACTGCTGCGGTGCGGTGGCCAAGGGGAGCCCATTCGCGAAAGGTCAGTGCTCTGAGCTGCTTCCAGAAATGAGCTCGCTCTCTCACACGGGAATTGAAGGCGCTCCACTTACCGTGCTAAATGTCTCGCTCACCCTTCTTGAGACTTTTTTAGACGAAGACAAACAAGGTGTAGAGAGGAACTGGGTATCGAAAACCACATTGTCAATCATTAAATTCAGATTTTAATACGATCCAGATTTTAATCTCCCCCGACCCGCGAAACGACAGCTCCTTCGAGTGACGTGACCGGCCCAGGAGAATCTTCTGGGCCCGTGGCGTCCTGAGCCGCGGGGTGAAGGCCCCTCCACTCCGGGCTCCGTGGCCCCACGTGCGGACGTTTCTTGAGGAACGTCCGGCGAAATGAGCTACAAGGATGTGGTGGACGGACAAAGTGACCCCCGTGAAGCAGCTGCTTTTAAGTAGTAGGAATTCAGTGACCTCTGATCTCTGATTATGAAGGTTGTTTGTCTATTTCTTCCTTTAGTTCTGTGGATTTTATTTATCGAATCCGATGTTTTATTATTAGCTGCAAACATAGATAGGATTCGCGTGTCTTCCGGATGAAGAGTGGGGTGTCCTTTTTCCGTTGTGGGATGTCCCCCTTAATCCCTTGTGACCCTCTGCCCTGAAGCCTGCTTTGATTCTGACACAGTCCTGCCGGCTCCCTCCTGTTCGCTCCGAGTGCCGTGTCCGGGACTTTTGTCTCTCCGCCGTCTTTCAACCCCTCTGTAACTTTAGATACCAAACACATCTCTCTGGTTCGTTCTCTGTTCAACCCAGTATTACAATCTTTGCCTTTTAATTAGGGGGTTTTCCTTCATTTAATTTTAATGTAATTATTGATGTGGTTTGGTGTACGTGTGTTACCTTGCTTGATTTCTTTTTTAACTTCCTCTGCTCCTTTTCTGACTTCTTTGGTGTAAATCGAGCATTTTTTTTTTTTTTTGCATTTTATTTCCTTTATTGGCTTCTTAGCTATGCTTTAGTTTTTGGGTGTTACTAACCATATACAGGCTAAGCTTGCCTGTCTATTTAAAGCCTATTCGCTGCTCCTTTTCACAGGTCACAGGTCACCCTCAGCATCTGACAGTTTGCACTGCCCGCTTCACACTTGGCCTTCCCATCAGACACCGGACGCTGTCCCCCTCCCGCTGCAGACTTCAGACTCTGCAGTTTGAGAAATTTAACGGTCACACTCGGTGTGATTCCCTTCTACCCCCGCACTTTGAGAAACTGTTATCATGTCTGTTAGTTATACATTCATTCTAAATCTCCTCTTACAGTGTTTTTGTTTTGGCTTTAAATGTTCGCTTTTCTTTTAAGTAAATCGCAAGAAGAAATGTAATTCTTAAATATTTACCCATCTACTTATCATTTTTAATCTTCTTGTTGCTTTCCTATAGGTTTAATTTGCTATCTGATTCCTTTGGCCTGAAGAAATACCCTTTAGCATTTCTTTTGTAGGACAGATTGCTGATGATGAGTTCTCTCATCTTTTGTTTATTTGAAAACATCTTTATTTCATTTTCGGTTTTGAAGGAGATTTTCGGTGCGTGTAGGAGGAGTTAGTAGCATTTTCCTCCCAGTTCTTTACACCGTTTTATCTCATCCTGTGGCCTCTATTGTTCCTCTGAGAAATCACTGGTATTTATTACCTTTGTTCTCCTGTATATAATTTACTTTTTCCTCCGGTTGCTTTCGGTATTCTTTCTTTGTCTTCAGTTTTCAGCAGGATGACTGTAAGTGCTGAGTTTTAATTTTCTCCATGTTTATACTGCCCGATAGTCCCTGAACTTCTCAATCTGCAAGTCAATTTTTTAAAATGACGTTCTGACCTGTCCAGTCATTACTTCCTCAGGTACGTTTTGCTGTCCCAGCCTCCCTCTCTTCTGTCCCTAGGACTCCGAGATCACCCGCTGGAGTCCCCGAGCTTTCCAAGAGTCCGTGTACTTGTCCTCAGCCCGGGTTCCCTTCTTATTTTTCCGGCTGGGGAATTTGCGTTGACTTGACTACCTGCTCACTGACTCTCCCCTCTGCTATTTCCAGGGTGCTGTTCGGCCCAGCCAGTGAGATTTGAACTTTAGAATTTACTTTCAGGTCTATAATTTCTGTTTGGTTCCTTTATATGGTCGTTACGTATCTTCTTAAAGTTCTTATCTGTCAAATTGTGGGGGCAATGTTTTCCTTAATTATTTGACCTTTTAAAACATTCGTTTGATTCTTTGAGCAAAGTCACACTCACTGCTTTAACGACTTCGTCTTCTCGGTCTGTACGGTCCGGGTCCCAGTCTCCCCGTTTATGGGTGCACGTAGTGATTTTTGACTGAACGTCGGGCGTTGTGAGTAACGTGTTGCAGCCACTCTGGATTTTGTTCCCCGCCCCCGAGGAGAGCTGACTCGGGGTCTAGCCGGCGGGTCGGTTACAGACGCACCGTGTTGCCTGGTGCGGATTTGGCTCCAGGCTTTGCTTGTCCGGGACTGCGGGCCGCCGCGGGGCTTCCCAAGACCCTCTCACGCGTTAGAGTTGATCTCAGAGCGCCGTCTCCCGGCAGCTCGTGCCTGGGTCTGGTCCTTCACTTCGTTGGGGTGACTGGGCCCAGCCCCTCTCCTGGGATGTGGCCTTCCCTCCGCAAGCGAGGGCTTTGGGGTGTCTCGGTTACATGCCGATGGTGTCAACGAGGTGTGCGTGGGGCCTCTCCGCTGTGGCGGAGCCCAAACCCCACGGCCCCCAGCACCGATTTCCACCCCTCCCCAGCTGCGTGACCACTCGGTTATGTTTAGTCCCGTTTCATTTGCTGTCTCGCAAACTCCAGGTGGTTTCTCCAGGCAAACAACCAGTCCAGTCTGCAGCCCCGGACTCGCAAGGCTTTTCAACACGGATTCTGGGGCACCCTTCGCCCTGCTTTCTCCCGCCTGACACTCACCCTTGTCCCACAGATCTGAGCCACGTTAGCTGCCCTGGGCTCTGATGTCTGCCCCCTAAGCTCGTTGAGCTCGCCAAGCTGTGCACTGTGGTTGGCACTTGTCTCTGGACAAACAACCAGGAAATAGTGGGGCTCACTTAAGGTGTGTCCCTCCCGTCAGGGACCCTGGTCTGGTGTGGTCAGTGGTTCTACGCCTGGAAGTAATGGCCTCACGTACTGTGGAGCCTCGCGATTGCTTATGGCCCAGGACCCGTTCGGTGCCGGGACTCCTATTGTGGGTGACAGCGAATCGCCTTCAGTGTCTATTAGCAAGTTTCTCAAGTTATTTTCTAGGCACACCAAAATTCGACAAACGTAACTGTAGAGAAATTATGAAATGCAGTTATATGCATGGAACACAGTGTCATTATTACCGATATGGGCAATTTGTACAAAATCACTTTCTAAAATTCAGAGCTTGGGATAAAGAGAAACAGGAAAAAAGTGATGTGCTTTAATTTCCTGATATTCCTGGCAAAAGAGTTCTGTAGATATTACAGAAAGTTAAGCTTTCAAGATTTAGATGTATGATTAAAGTTATAAAGAATACCTTTTCTACAAGGGGGAGGTAGAAAGGAGGGAAAGATGGAAATAAAGAAAGGAAGTTCAATTCATGATTTTCGATGAGGGGAAGTCAATGGCCACTACGTAAAATGGGCAAGCCCGGGATTAAGGGTTTAATCACAAGACTGAGAGCGGTGCTAACTTGCAGAAGAACCCAAAACACTGGACCTTCGACCAGTGGCTGCCCCTGGGAGTGAAGGTGAGGTGTGGGGGAAAAGGGCAATTGTCACTTTGATTTTTTCCCAGGATTTGAAATTTCACGGATGTAGTACTTGTTTATTTCCTTCCTTACTTATTTTACTATAGTGATATTTATTCACCTCCTTCCTTTATTTCACCACCTACAGCATTATAGGTACAGTTATATTTTACGTGCCTATTTTAAAATGTGTGACTTTAAAATCTATTACTACATGTTTATATTTAAGGAAAACACGTAAGAGTCAAGAGTACCGCTCGGTCTACGTTTAGCCCCCCACGCAGGCAGGCGCCTCCTGTCCAGGCAAACTGCCCAGTTGGAGTCGGGGTCCCCGCACCCGCCCGGGGGTGCCCCTGGATTGCAGTCTCCTTCCTGTCGGCACATCCTCCCAGGTCGGAGGGAGCCCCACCCAGCAGCTAAGCACCCAGACATTTGCACTACGGGATGCCAGCCATTTAGAGTTTGAGAAATGTTTTAAAAATTAACGGGATCCATCACTCTTCAACCCCGTTTTTGATGATGCCGCCGAGTGAGACTGCCTGACTGTGACTTTGTAGCGGCTTCTCTCTCTGTCACGCGTCACCTGATTCTTTGCTCTTCCTGCAGCCGGGGAGATAATAATAAAAAAAGAAATAAGGAATCAGTTACAAACGCCTTTACTGCGTGTCTGTCCTTGGCAGGGCAGCGCGGGGCTCTGTCTTAGACCGAAACCCGCAGAAGGCCGTTCACGTTTAGAGGCCAAATTCAATGTCTCAAAGGGTTTATCCTCTGCCAACGTGTTCAGACTTGGTTCTGAAGACAGACTCAGCCGTTTGGGGTTGGAAACTGGGTGGGAAGTGCCGGCTGTCACTGAAATGCCGTGAGTCTTCCCAGGCTCTATTCGGGGGTTTCTTGGGGTTCGCCGTTCTCTTCACCTTGACAATTACGTTCGAACTTAGAGGGCCTGATCTTTATCAGTCTAGTTCCTTCTTCCTTTTTTTTTCCTAAATGGGAAAAATGATAAAATCCTTGCACTAGTTGTGAAGAGGGGAAAAAAGGCAGCTTCGGGGCTGCTTTCGAATGGCTGTCTGCAGAAGCAGCCGTTTCGGCCCCTGCAGATAGATCCTTTCGGGGTGGGTCAGAGTGACGTGGAGAGTGTGGGTCTGTGATGTCGATAATGACATTGAAACCTGTTCTGCGCACATTTCAAATTAAGCCCATGCCTACAGTTACTTTTATTTTAACAAAGAAGATGCGAAAAGTTCTGTTGCTTTCTTTGCGAAACACTCATTGTCCTCACAGGTACTAGTCCCTCAGTCAGTCTGTCGCTGGGAGAGGAAGCTTCCTTGGCCCCCAGTGCCTCGATGACCACATTAATGGCTGGGCCTCTTGGAGCCTGAGGTTTGGATCATTTGTACCTTCATCCCCACACCCAATTGGCCCTGAAGGAAGTGGACAAACCGCTTACAGAAGACGCCCCTGCACCTTCTTGCAGAACAGTCCAACTGAAAACAGATATTTGGGGTGTTCTTCTTAAAAGAACCTTAAAACAAACAGAAACAGGACCAAATGGCCTCTCGAGATGCCGACCTCTTCCCCACGGTGGCCGGGCCTGGATGAGAACCTTCGATGCTCGACTCTGAAAAGGTAGGGACATTGAATTCAAAATGAAAGCAATGCTAAGCCCTAAAACACAACCCTTCCATGTATGCTGGAGTGCGCTTGGGTTCTTTCTTGATTTTATCATTAAGAGTTCTTGGGTCAATTCGTGAAAGAGCTCTGCCTCTGCCTCTGTCTGTCTGTCTGTCTCTGCACATGCTGGTCTGGTCTGGGTTTGGGGAAAGGCAGCACCCATGGTGGGTTAATGTCAATAAAGTGAAGGCAGCAACGGAGAGGTGAGATCAGACATTTCCCAGGGACCCGAGTATCCGGGAGCGCTGATAAGCCTCCCCGGCTGGGAGTGGGAAGGCACCGCAGAGGGTCCTGGCCTGGGCCCCTCCTCGCCGCGAGGCTTCCCCCGCTGTGGACGGGGCGGGCTCTCGCTCTCTCTCTCTCTCTCTCTCTCTCTTTCTCTCGCTCTCTCTCTCTCGGATCAGGAAGTGGAATATAATCTACTGCAGGGTCTCGGAAGGCAGCGTGCGGAATGTCCACGTCAAGGCAGAGCCAGATAAAGAGAGACATCTGAAAATACAAATCAGAGCTGCACAGGAAACGCCGAGGCCGTCGGCGCGCAGGCTGCTTTTAATTAGACAAATGGCATCCCCGAGACGATGTTTCTCAAGGCCTTAATAAATCTATTTCTTAAAAATTCTGTCTTCTCGTTTTAGAACTGCTTCCTTGCTGCTTTATACCAAAAAAGTGATACATGGGCCTGACTTTCAAAGGCCCTGAATCCCCCCCGAAATTAGAATTAAAAATTAAAATAAAGACTCCTGTCTTGCTGTCTCTAGTCCCACGCCGCACATCGTATCCTTCTTCATTGTCTGGCTTCTTGGGTAAAATCCTAGGAATTGGATTCTTTTTGGAAAAACAAAAGCGTGTGATCAAACCTGGGGCCTCTGCCCCCCAGCTGGCATGGCGTGCCCTGGTTCTGGGGGCGGCGCGGAAGAGGGCAGACACTCCCCGCACCTCGGCCAGCACCCAGGCCCTCGCAGGGTCTCACCGCCCGGAACAGCCCTGTGCGGGCGTCTGTGTGAGCCTTATCTGCGGGATGAATTCCGAGAAGTGGAACTGACGGGCTAATTTCCTTGGAAAATAGTGATCCCACTTTATAATCCCATCCTGATAGTCCCACTCGAGCTGTTTGGGAAGGGCCCGTCGCAGGGGCGGCCGCTGTCCCCGAGACGCTGACTCGGTTTGTGCATCTTCCGTACACGGGAAGGGTCTCCTCGGATCGGCTTGGCCTTGCGTGTGTATTTACTTTTCTATTTGTTGCCCATGTTAATTCTTCTAAGAGACTAGCTTCTGTTTTTCTGATAATTTGTATGGCACACTATCACCCTCATTGTACTCATTATAAAACTTTTTCTTACTTGAGTCTTTTCCTCGGATTGCTTTCTTTCTTTGATTTATGATCCGATGCTTTAAAATTTATATTATAAACCATATAGTTAAATGGATCAAACTTGTCCGTTTTGGCTTCTGGATTGTGTTTTGCTCTGAGGGCTTTGCCCTCTTTGAGATAACATGAAAAATGATTATGCTCCCGTTTTTTTCTTCTAATAGTTTTATACTTTCATTTTTACATTTAAATCTGTCTTTTATCTGGAAATAATTTTGGTGGAAAAAAAAGAGGTAGGAATTCCAAATGTTGGGTGTTTGATCTTTTCCTTTCGGATTTGAAATGCCACCTTTATCCCATTCGGAATTCCCAGATGTGGTTTGTTTATAGTTGGCCTTTGAAAATCTCGCCTCCTAATTTCACTGCCTATTTCTCAGCCAGGTACCGACTGCTTCACCTTTTGTGGTTTTCAAGTGCATGTTAATATCTGGTAAGGTTAATACTCAGCAATTCATTTTTTGAGAATTTCTCTGACTTGTGTGTTGGTCTTTCTAAATGAACATTAGAATAACTTTCCATCTTTGTCTCTGAAATCTTGTTGGTGCCTCAAAGGGCATCTCGATGTATTTGTAGATGCAGTTAGAACTGATATCTTTACAATGCTGAATCTTTCTAGCCAAGGACAAAACATGTGCTTAATTTATTCAGGGCTAATTGAGTGTCTCTCAGCTGAAGCTGAAGTTTCCTTTTGTTAACTTCCTTGCCAATAAGAAAGAGTGCAGTTTTCCCCTCTCATGTGAGTTCCTATCTGATTATTTTTCATACGTAGGAAAACTGCTGACTGTGTGTGTTAATTTCTGAGCCACTGGACTGAATTCTTGTGCTGCTTGTGTTGAGTTAAACAGCCGCTCTTCCTGGGCTCTTGCAGGCATATAATCACCACTTGCAAATAGCGATGACTTCACCTTCCTTTCTGTTTCTCTTTCTACCTCTCCATCGGTATTTTCAGGACAATGTGGCATGACCCTCTATTTGGTTTTTAGCAGCAGGTAGCATCATAAAACTTAAAGCGCCCCCGTGGTGGGTGGTGGGCGGCAGTGAGTCAGCGCACAATGAGCACATCCGTGTTACCGGTCCACCCTCCGTGGAAGGGACTAACATCTTTAGTAACACACTTGTCCTGTGCACCTACTATGTGCCTGCACCGCTCTGAGTGCCTGGACCAGGCAGCGGGAAGACAGATGCTCTGTCCTGCCACTTGCACTGGGCATGTCGTTCATGCAACTGTGCTGCAGCCCCGTGGGGGGAAGTCACTGTTACTTGTGACTTATTGATGAAGCACCTGCGCAGCCTGCCCGGCCCCCCTTCCCCCCACGGGGGGCCGCCTCGCACCTGCAGCAGAGCGTTCTCTAAAAGTCCACGTCCAGACGAGACGGTGGAGAGGCATTTCAGGCTGACGTGGTTGTTTTGCTGTAGGGTTTCGGTCAGCTATTTGGCATTCAGTTCTTAATTTGTTATTAAGTGTTGTTTTTGAATTTTGAAGGGCTGTGGAATTTTATTGAATTTTGCATTATGCTTCTCGTGAGATGATTACATATAAATGGCTTTTCTTCTATAATTTGTTTGTGAGGTGAATAACATGAACAGCTTTGATAGAATTAAACCGTCCTTATATTTCTGGGATAAATCTTACTTTGCCAAGACACACTTTTTTTGATGTATTGCAGTTTTCATTGGTTAATACTGTACTTAGGATTTCAAGTCTCTGTTAATAAGCAAGACAGTTCAATTTTCTTCTCTCCGAGTGTTGTTTGCTAATGTGGGTTTCAAGGTTATTCTAAACTCATGACTGAGTTGGAGAGCTTTCTATTTCTATTTTCTAGAATAGTTTACATAAGATGCAAATTACCTGTTCGTAAGAACTGACGAACTGTAGAGAAGAAATAAAGCCGTCTGAACCTCTGCCAGTTTTCTGAGCGACGTGAGGAACATTTGTGGCTACTGTGTTTTTAAGTGGTTACTGACAGATTCTCTGAGGACATCTGGGTAGGGAAATATTTCATAAAGAAGATACAAACAGCCCTAGCGGTAAAACAAAAAGGTAAATATGGGTGCAGTAAAATTAAATATTTCTGTTTGACAAAGGATTTCACAAACAAATGAAAAAACTAAGCTACCACTTGGTAGGAGATATATATATAATTGCTACAGTTGAATTGTGTTCCCTCCAAAAAAGATAAGTTGAATTTCTGACACCCCCTGAACCTCAGCAGGTGGGTCCATTGGGAGAGAGAGCTGGTCAAGCTAAGGTCCTACGGGAGTTCACTGGCCTCTGATCCGATGTGACCTGCGTCCTTACAAGAACAGAGACATCCGCTCTCAGACACAGAAGTATAAGGAGAAGGTCATGGGAGAAGTGGCAGGGACTGGGGTGATTCCATCAGCAGCCACGGAATGCCCGGAGGCACTGGAAGCTGCAGGAGGCAGGGAGCACCCTCCTCCACAGGCACCCCGAGGGCTTGGCCCTGCAGACCCCCGACCTCTGGCCTTTGGACCTGGGAGATGGTGCATCTGCTTTTCCATACCATCCAGTCCGAGCTGCTTTGGTAGGGCAGCCCCAGGAAATAGTAGAGCGATCGGTATGATTTCCAAGGGTCAGTGTGAAGAGTACATATTTCAAGAAGCCTTACAAATTAACAAGAGACAGGTGAACCACCCAGGGGTAGCATGGGCAAAGCAGGTACACGGGCAAGTTGCAGAAGAGAAGGACTGACGCCGCAGGGAAGCCGCCGTGGGATGCTCTTCTGCCCTCGGAATGGACACGTGTGGCAAGGGGGGCATCCTGAAGCGTCTGCAGGGGTGCGATGCCTGAAAAGAGGGCGGTGCGGAGGGGAGGGTGGGGGAGGTTTCTGTTCCTGCTGTGCTAAGTCACTGTAACTTTAGTGGCTTCAAACAGGGCAGATCCATCATCAGATCGTCCTGGACATCGGAAGTCCGACTTGGGCTTCACGGGGCCCCAGGCAAGCTGTCAGCAGGGCTGGCGTCTACTGGAGGCTTCGGGGCGGAACCGCTTTCCTCGCCCTTTCCAGCTTCTGCCCGCACTCCTTGGCTCCTGGCACCCCCACCCCCCCAAAGCCGGCAGGCGCCCACGGAGTCTTTCCCCCACTGTGTCACTTGGCCACCGATGGTCCTGTCTCAAGCTTCCTAGAGATTGAATTACTGGATCAAAGATGAGAGTACGTCAGACCCCCCTTACATGTCACCCGATTGCTTTCCAGAAGGGTCCTATCCACCCGGAACTCCCCCACATGGGTCTTCTTCCTGTTCTTGATCTTTCACGGCTCAGCCGTGCACGTTTCTCTGAATTGTGGGGGACACGGCCACTTGTGCTTAGTGCCAGCGCACCGCAAAGTGTGTGTCATGGCCATAGTTTAAAACTTCCTCACGCGTGAGTGGGCTGTGTGGTAACTCACAGCAGTAACTGCAATGCTGACTAATCTGAACCTTCCCTTATTCAGCAACGCTGGAAACAAGTCAATGCATGCAACTTTTTGGTAATAGGTCACTATTATCCTTAAAAAAAAAATCCAAACTTCATTCCCTGAGATAGGAAAGGGACACTTACGTGGCGGTCATCCTGGTGATGACGATGATGGGGAGGAGGAAGAGAAGGGTTGGCATCAGTCTGTGTGAGTATTCGAATCATATCCTGTATTTTATTTTTCTGAGACCCACAGATAGCTGGCGGGCCGTGGTGGGCTGGGAGTTTGGAGACCTTGCCTCCAGCCGCCCCCTCCGATGGGGGGCTGGATGCGACCAGGAGCCTCCCGCAGCAGACCTGCGTGGGTGTCCGAGGTCTGTGCCTGTGGGCCAGGGTTCCTCACTGTGTCAACTGCTTGGCTTGCAGCGCAGGGTGGGGAGCTGGCGTGGGGAGCTGGGGCAGGGTGTCGGCCTCTCCCCAGGCCCCGTGGCTGCCTACTGGGTGGCCACCCACCGTGGCTGCTCTGCACTGAGTCCCACGCATCGGGCTCAGAGAGACCAGCAGAACCCAAGTCCATTGTCCCCTCCCCGGCGGCAAGGAGAAAAGCTGAGGAGGCAGTCCCAGGTGAACTCGCCGATGGTCTCTCTGCATGTCCCCTCGGGCCCTCACCTCCTCTGCAGCCCCTGGCCTCACCCTGAGGTCACCAACCCCTTTGCCGAGGCGGCTTGTCTGCCCGGAGGGCTGTCCAAAGCAATCTCCCCGCCAGCCTCCGCAGGAAATTGGAGGGACGGAAGCCAATTTCCCTTGCCTTTCCCATTGCCCGCTCTCTCCCAGAGGAAGAGCGGGGTGGCCGAGTGGGGGGCAGCCTGCCAGGAGATCCGCTGCTGGGAGAGACCACCCAACAAGAATCAAGTTCGTGCAGGTCGTCGGGGAGCTGTGGCACAGCCAGCCCGCCCCCCCGCTTCCCCTCGCCCCCATGAACACCCTTGGGCTTCCACCAGCAGCGTCTAGGGTCCCGGGGTGCAGGGAGAAAGCATCATCTCTCTGCTTAGAGACGAGCGGATCCCGGCAGACCTGGTGGGGGTTCTAGGTCGCATCTCTGCCTTGTGGTCACAGGCCCCCCGGCCCCACCCCCCCCCCGCCCCTCACCAGATGCGCGATTCCAGGATCCAGCGTGCGGAGTTCAGAGGGTGGGCCCCGGCCCACGCTGCCCGAGCTGTGGTCTCCAGGAATTTCCCGCTTCCTCTGTGGTCTTCCAGAGTCTCTTTGAAGCTTCTTCTGATGGATCCATGTTCAAAGGGTGTGTGGGTAATCGATGTTCTCAGGGCACAGTGACAGGACCCGTGTGAGGATGACGGGCTCGCAGCTTGTGGGGACATTTTCTTCAGGTGAAGGTGGTTGTGATGTAGATGTCCCAGGGTGGGGGGGTGGCCCCCCTCATTTCCTGCTCTGCAGGGCGGACCCTTCTCCCTCGGAGCAGAATCCCAGGCCGCCTTCTCTGCTGTCTTTCCCGTCACCTGGAGTCTTAGTGGTGTGACATTTCCTCGGGAGGAGAAGTTCCCTGGAAAATTTAAACTCAGTGCTCCTAAACCGTCCGCTATAATCTTCATTTGATTTTGTCAAAGTCGCACCTCCAGTGTAGATTTTTACCTCAGGCGACTCTTTTGATTCTTCCATCCGATCACGGGTTTAGCAGCACTCGGCCCGCGGTCCCGTTGCGGTGGTGGCTGGTCCGTGCTGCCTCCCCTCCAGGACCTGGCTGGCTGGCGTGCTGCTGGCCGGGTGTCCGGGAGGTGGGATCACACTGCGTTTGGTGTGAGCTGTTGGCGAAGACGCTGTCCTCGGGGCTGTGGGGTTTGTTGAGTGTCTTCCAGATCCTTCCTTGAGTTTGCGAGGGCTGGGCTTGACTTGCCGCCTGTCCTGCTTGGAGGTTTGTGCCGAGATGACCCTTGAGCTGGGCCCTTCGAGACACTGCTCTGACCCTCAGGACACGGCGTGTGAACACACATGCACCCGTGCACAGTCATACACATTGTGGGCACCTGTATATGCAAAAGCACACGGACGTGTGTGCACTGGCACGTTCGCACACACGAGGAGTCGTGGCCCAGCCTCCAGCCCGACCCTTGGCCTTTTCTCGCCGGAACGCTCAGCCGTGTCTGAGGGGTGGGCCTTTCCCTGGAGGGGTTTGAATGCTCAGACCAGTGGGAAGGGGGACCAGGCTCTGCACGACCCCGCACTTCCGAGGCTGAGGCCAGGCCTTCTCAGAGCGCTGAATATGGTTGCCTTTAACTCCAGATACTTGGCTGTCGCTATAGAAACCCAGGCCCTTGCTCGTCAGTGAGGTTAGGAGTCCACATCCTCTTCACCTGCCCCTCCTTCTGCCTCTCCAGCCACCGTCCTAGTTGGGACCCTCATTTCACAAAGGAGCCCCCCCCCCCGAGGAGAAGGCTCACCCTTCGTCACTGCGGAGGAGGGCGCCAGGCCGGGTGTAGGGTGTCCTGGTTCCCTGCAGTCGGCCACTTGAGTGGCCGAGCCGTGAACCCTCCTGCCCGGGGGTGGGGGGGTGGGGGGGGCTGAGGCGCTCTGCCGGCTCTGTTTCCTGGGCTCTGCGTTCCCTAGTTTGGGACGATCGGCCTGTGTCATCTTAACACAGGGACGGTGGCCCTGAACTCGAACCCCGGTCACATCTGAAAACTGACTCAAATGCCTCCGTGAGCGGATGGCGCCAGCAGAGGCCGTTTGGAACGCAGCGGAGGAGCCGTGCCGAGCGCGCCTTCCTTGCGCCCGGGGTGCCGAGTGCGCCCTGGTGACCGGCCTTGCTTCCCCAGAACCGGCTCTCGGCGCCGTCGGTGCCGATGGACAGGAGTGGAGAACGTGGTCCGTGAGCTTCTGGGTGCATGTCCAAGGCAGATGCCGACCTGGGAGAGTCGGCGCTCAGCTCTCTTAGGCGGCCCGCTGCTGCTTCCGACCGATGCTCGCGGTGCGGGTGCGAGAGCTGAGGCATCTGAGTTGGGGCCTCCGTGGGTGGCTACCTCCGGCTCCCCTTTGCCAGGCCGCTCATTTCTGCACGAGAATGGGTGCTTCTGGGGGTCGTGATTTCACTGAGGCTGCACCAGGTCAGGGTCAAGGCCACACAGATACATTTCTTCTTCTGGGTCACTGCCCCTCTCTGGACCCACGTTCCCCATGGGGCCGGAGAGGCCTCTGCTACCCTTTCTCACTTGCTGGGTGCTACCGTGGGCCTGGACTTGCTGTCTACCCTGCTGGGTCCCAGGAGCCCGTGCGGGCAGCCGCCTGGCCCCTCCTCCAATGGGTCCCCCGTAGGAGGTGGAATCTCCGGAGGTGGCCGGTCTCCTCACAACACGGAGGGACGCCGGCCGTGAGGTCGCTGCTGGCCGAGCAGCAACGAGAGAGGGCGTTATCGGGTGAGAGCCCCGGGGGCGGAAAGGAAAGACGAGGGAATACGAAGTAATGGGTGGTGGACGGTGCGTTGGAAGCGCTGCTCCCGGCAAGGGCTCTCTTCGGGCCCTTCTGGACGCTGCCTGCATTCCCTGTCTGCTGGCCCCACATCAGTCCAGCTTCTGCTCCAGTGGGGACCTCTCCTTCTCTCCCCGGGGCACCCCGCTCCCAACGCCCGCCGCCGTCTTTCACGTACCGGGGTCCTGGGCACAGACCCCGCTCAGAGCCCTTCACCAGGTGCATCGGCAGAGCCCCTCCCTTCCGCCAGGTAGAAGGTTTGGGTGAGGAAGTGGACACCTTCGTGGGGGCACTGTTCTGCCCCCCAGGAAGACACAGCCCGGGGGGCGGGGCGCACCCCAGGGACCGCAGGGGCAGGTGGGTGTGGGCGCTGAGGATGGCGCTGGTGGCCTCCTCTCTTTACCCCGTCTGCTGGCCCTCTGCCTGCGAATTCCTTTGGCTTTTGTCTGGAGGTCTGAGTTCTCTGCCAGAGACACACACGCACACACTGAAGATCATGCTGTTCCTTGTTCCTTTCTCTTTAATTTGGCGTTTATTGAAGCTGATGGAGTGAACTGGGTAAGAGGCCCCAGAGTGACCGAGGTGCCACTTAAAATACCGAGCATCCATTTAGACAACAGCGCCATGAGGCCGGCGGCACACGTGGTTCTGGGCTCTGGGCTCTGGGGTCCCAGGCAGAGAGCAAACCCCCCACTGCGGCCTCGGAGAGGCGGCCTGCCCCCTTTACTGCGGAGACGGTGAGTCCCAGAGAACCAGGGCATTCAGCGAAGTGAGTGGCAGACAAGAGCAGAGGGAAAGTGACAGCAGCCGGCAGGCCCCAGGGGCAGGTGGCCTCGGAGGCCCCTTAGCCCGCGGGCAGGGCCTGGCCATGTGGGGGTCCGGGTGACGAAGATCTGGGAACTGCTGCGAATGTCGTTTCCCGTTCTTCCGTTCAAACCTACGCCGGTCCGTGTGTGCTCGGTGGGGCGCCGGGGCGGCTGGCAACATCCTGCGGTTTTCAAGGCAGAGAGGCAGCATCTCAGGAGAACCCGAACCGTTTCCCCAGCCACCGCGCACCCCGTGTTTTCTGAAGTTTGGCGCCTCCACTTCGGCCGTGTAGCCACGTGGAGACAAGGCTGCTTCTGGGTTCCCTCAGGTGTGACCTGGTGTTGGCCGAACGCCCGTGGCTTTGCTGCTGTGGGGCACGTGTCTAAACCCTGGGCACGCTGACCCTGGACTTGAGTTCCACAGGGCATGCGCACAGGCTTCTGGGGAAAAACCTAGTATTTCCTCCTCTAGCCAGGCTGGAACCGTGTCAAAGGCAGGCTTCCAGCTGCTGGTGTTTCGCTCACATGCCCAGCGCCAACCTAGAGACGCAGACCTGCCCCGTGGAGGCGGCCGCAGGAGCAGGAAGATGCCGTCAGGCCTCCGAGGGCGAGCCTGAGGCTGGGCTGCGGGTGGGACATCAGGCTGGCGGCCCTCACGGCAACCAGCTCTCCTGCTGCTGCGGCCGAGGATGGAGAGCCCCAGGGACTGTTTCCAGTGACGGCTTTCTAAATGGCACGAGGGCGTGACCAGGAGGCCGAGGGCCAGCCTGGCCCGGCCAGGAAGCCTCCGGACCGTGTGTCCTCTGCCCTGCAGAGTGGAGAGGAGGCGGGCCTCTCTGCGTCCGACAGAGACCCGTGGCCACCTCCTCTGACCCTCTGTCTTGGCTGGGGGTGGACAATGTCTTCGGTTCTCAAGGAAGTCAGATTGCAGGACGCACACCGTCTGCCCGGAGCCGCAGCTGGAGCACCAGGTTATCAGCGATTTCACACAGAACTGAGGAGTTCCCCATCATGCTGTTGCCGCACAGACAGCTTTATTCAGCCTAACGGGGCTGTTGTAGCAGATTTTAATCATCGTTCACAAAACAGCAATGCACCGATTTATCGAGAAACTCCATCAGCAGCACCTTCGTCCGGGGTACTGTACTTAATGAGTCCGGTGATTAGGCTCTTCGGGGAGTAATACGGGTGACTGGTAGAAACTTCCAGAAGGATTGAGTTGATTCTATCAAGTTTGTCCTGATGCCTCTGAGGGAGTCACCTCCTTTTAACCGTCAGGGTCATTTCTACATCCTGTTCCCATCCGCCCCTGCAGACGACCCACGTGGTGGCAGTGGGCACAGCCAGAATCTCTTCTCTGCGTCGCGCAGCCCCCGCGGCACACCTGTTGTTGATTGATCGTCGCGATCCGGTACTTTAAATAGTTAGAGCGTTTCACTGACCCGGTTCTCCCTTCTTTTATTCCCCAACCCGGGCTGTGTGTCGGCCCTCGGTTTCTGGCCCTCAGCCCCGACTACAGCCAACCCGCTGACGCCAGGCCCTTGACGGGGTCTGTCACTCTGTGGGGGTCTCGGGTGGCGCGTTCCAAACGACCTCTCCAGGTGACTCCACGATGACGTGAATGTGCGGCGTCTGCCCTGCGTCTCTTCACGGCCTTTCTGCCTTTCTTGCCTGGACTCGGGAAGCCAACACTCGGAAGTGCGAAGAGTTGGGAGCAAGTCAGCAGATCGTGGGAAGGCCAATGATCGTCACAGAGAGGCACGACTTACCTGCGGTCTCAGAGGGTGACGCCACGCAGGCGAGCAGGGCCAGTCTCCTGCCGTCCCTGAACCTTGCATCCCTGAACGTTGCATCCCTGAACATTGTGTCGGCCCTGAACGTTGGAGGGGCGAGGGGCACACACCATGTATCCGAGAGCCCCCGCTTAGGGACCGCCTGAAAGGCAGGGCCCTGGGATGGCTACCCCACAGGGGTGCCTCGCGAACATTTCCGGAGATCAGACGGGGTCAGTCTGCGACATTATTTGCTTGTGCACAGTTAGGAGCGGTCCACCTCAGTCACCCCCTCTCACCGGAGCCGGCTTTCTAGCTGCAAAGACCCTGCCTCCAGATACAGTGACATTCGCAGGGACTGGCGCCACCGAGGCCCTCTGTCTTTCCGGGTGAAGGTCAGGGCTGCGCGGATGCCCACGCTGGCTTCTACTTGAACTTCCCACGTGCCTGTGTCCCTGGGACCCCATGCCCGACGCCGCCTTGCTCGGGGCTGTTTTCCCGGCTCGCTGCTTTGCAAAGGAAGCCCCTCCGAACAAACGTTCTTCCAAGACGTTCGTGGGCCAGAGCTGCGGGTCCTTTCTTTTTCGCAGCAAACACAAAAGGTGCTGCTTGAAATGGTAGCTTCTTCCCGCCTTGGGCTTGCGCTCTGACCGAGAACTGGGGGCCGCTGCACCGAGTGCGGGCTGCTCTGTTTCAGCGACAGGCGGGGTGTGTCACCACCACGACGCCTCCACGTGGAGGGAACGGGGCGGGCGAGTGTTCGGGTCGTTTTCCCTTCCAGCTTTTCAACTGGCCGTGTAGGCTTTCCGAGGGCGGCCTGAGCTTTAGCGTCAGTGTGGGGTTGCAGCTAATACCTCGAGGGAGTTCTTCGGGGCTGTTTGCACCTAATCGTGGTGGAGCAACGAGGGGTCTTTTCTTTTTTCCCCGTTTCCCCGTGGGACACCTGGGGGCACCAGGCCAGGCGTGGGTTTTTCATCCACGCCTGAGCTTGGTCGGCCGCAGACAAGTTGAAATAAAAAAAGAAACCAGGTGGGAGAGGATGAATCCTACGCTACTTTAGCAGAAATGTAAGGTGGGGTTAGCGATTCTACTTGAGGGACAATTTTACGAGTGCCGTTTATTTAGATTATCAACCTAAACCCTCAGAAAGACGACGACTAAGAAAGAAGTACAATTCCCACTCAGCTGGCTAATTCGTAAGTAAATACGGAAGAGGAGGCTGCTGGAGCTCATGCCCCAAGAGAACGTCTGAAAACGATCAGCTCTTGGAGGAGACAGGACTCCATCAGCGAGCAGGCAGCGTCTTACCGAGTCTGCGTCAGCCGAGGAGGCTGAGAGCTGTGTGCGTGTGTCTGTAGCTAGAAATGACAGTTCGGGTATGTGCCCGGAGCGCAGGCTGATGAGAAGTTCACTGGCAAATGCATGGGTCCAAGGGCAGAGCTTGGGCGCTGGGAGCCCCTCAGGACAAGCTGCCTGGTGCTGGGTCCCCAGGAAGGAGTCCCCATGGCCCCTTCATCATTCATCCGACTGGGGACCCTGTGGAGTTGCTGGACCAGCGTTCTTGGTCACCATTCACAGACAGGGGACCCCGGTCAGAGCAGCCCAGTGACTCACCCCAGGCTGCCGCTGCGGTGACATCCCGACTTCCTGTTCTCCGATCTGCGGTCCCGATGCTGGGACCTTCCGAGATGAGCCTCTTCACCGTATGTGGCTGAGGGGCAGCCAGTCACCGAGTCTGTCGTGTGTGGAGTCAGAGCAGCGCGAAGACAGGAACAGGACAAGAGACAGACGAGCTACTGACTCAGGACCGCACATGATGAACCTCACAATGCTACATCGCGGACAGAAGCCAGGAAAAAAAAGAACAGACACGATGTCATTCCATCCGTAAAAAGCTTACATCCAAGCAAAACTGGTCTGTGTGGTCGAAGTCGGAGAGGGGTTCTGGGGCGTGCAGGCGTTGGCCAGAAGGGGCAGTTTCTTGGGGTGCTGGAATGTTCCGCACCTTGAGCTGAGTTGCGGGTGTACAGGTGTGTCATTGCCCTCAACACAGAACATCGGCTCACTTTTCTCTTCATCAGTTACACCCAGTGCTGGGGAACCGACCGAGTGTCGCTCTTAGACTCCCCCGGCCGGTTTAGACAACCTAAACTTTCGGTGCTCGTATTTTTGCAAAATATCCTCATGGGACAGTTGCATTGGCACTCTGGTGAAGATTTTTTTTTTAAGTGTGCTTTAAAAAACATAAAATCATGTGATTGGGAATGGGTAGTTCCGAGCCGTGCGTTCCAGAAGAGTACAGCCGTGTTTGTAACGGAGTCAGTGAAGTTTCAAATAGGATGGATATTTGCCGTAAATAAATCATTCCTCGATTCCTTCAATGAAATTAATTTTGCATTCCTATTATTGCCTGCAATTCGATAACTGCTAACGTGCGTCCGGCAGATAGTGTTTTGCTAATGAATGCAGTCATTAGTGTTGTTTTCATTTTACAGTAAGCCATTATTATTTCCTCCTTTCATCTAAATGCATATAAAGTTGCAATGACTTGCTATCTTTCCCCATGGAATCCAGCCATCACGATCAGCTTCTGACGGTCGACTCAGCCACCCAGATGTGGTCACCCCCAGAGAGAGACCTCTGGGAGTTTTTCAGGAAAGTGGCTTCATCCTCCCCATGCTGGTTCCTGCGCAGAAAACTTTGGGGGTGATAAATCCACAATGCGTTGCATCGAAATTTCTTATTAGATGATTTCCAAATGCCCAACAAATTGTTTTCTACTTCTTTCTGTGGGATTCCAGAAATTGCCTTTACCTGACGCTGGCAATTTAGGGAGAATAGGCTGTACGTGTAGTTTGTTGGAGACATGCCAGCCGGCTGCCTGCCCCTGGCCTTTGATGCAGAGGCACGGGGCTGCCCGCTGCCCCGCGTCAGTGAGGACGCAGGTGACTGCGTGTCCCTGGCCAGCCCCACACCTCCCGGAACCGTCGGGCAGGGGCGTGCACCGGAAACACGCAGGCGGGCACTGCCTGGCCCGGCTTGGAGAAGGCTCGTCCTTTGACCCTTCCCTGGGATGAGGGGGAGACTGCGAGACCCAGTCCACAGGGACAGGTACCCCAGTGCGGTCCACGCAGTGGGGGCTTCAGCACTTCGCCCCCCTCCCCCGAGCGCCAGCCTGGGCCTCAGGCGTCACGACGGCTCTGGGCGCCCAGGCCCGGCCAGACCCCCTGACTCCTCGCTAGCTCAGGGGACCCTCCCCCTCCACGCGCGATGGAGCAGAGCCCGTGACTGTTCCCGTTGCCCAGGGCCGCCCTCAGGAGCAGTGATTGCAGCGAAGCGGCTCACCTGGCAGCGCGCGGCACCTGCGCCGTCGGCTCTGGAGGGCGGAGGTGGGGCTTCCCTTCCCCAGGCCAGCGCTGCCCTCGTTGCGGGCAGTGGGAGCGCAGCCCCAGGACACGAGGTGAGTTTGGAGGGACCGCAAGGGGCTGTGGGAGTAAGGCAGGCGCTTGGACGTGAGTCGAGTCACCTCCAGAAAAGCTTCTGTCATTCGGAGACCCCCTTGGATCTTACAGCCTCTGACTTTCCCAGTCACGGTCACAGGAGAAGAAAACACGTAAACTAAACCTGAAATACATGGTTTGCCTTTTGCTGCTGACTGGTGGACTCATTAACTGGACTTCCTGGGCAGAAACAGCTGCGTGGGTGACCGTGCCCCTGCACCAGGGGGTGTGGGGGGGCAGACAGGGCGGGGTCAGCCTGGCCCAAAAGAACACCAGGCCAGAGAGGAGACCAACAGGCTTATAGGGAGGAAGGTTTGTGACAATGGCTTGTGACTTGAGCAGTGAGGTTCTCTGGTGCCAGGTGTAAAAAAAAATGCTCTGTCCCCAATCTAGGTGACTTGGAGGGACACAGCATGGCTGTCTAGTGGCTAGGGGAAAGGCAATGGCAGTCGGGGGGCAGAATCAACAGGTACCCATGGTGGGCCTACTCCTGGGCCTACTTAACACAGAAGAACCTTCCAGAAGAGGAGGAGATGGCAGAAGGGCCACGGGGCTGAGGCCGCGCAGCGTTGATTCTGCCCAAGATCCCGGGACAATCAAGTCTCCAGAAGGGAGCTGCCCCGGCGATGGCGAGGGGAGGGTCGTGGTGTGAGAGCTGCGTGGACAGGCAGGGCAGTGCCACCAGGTGGCTGGACCCAAACC
Source organism: Glossophaga mutica (assembly GCA_039655065.1). Lineage (NCBI taxonomy): Eukaryota > Metazoa > Chordata > Mammalia > Chiroptera > Phyllostomidae > Glossophaga > Glossophaga mutica. The sequence goes on from CM077307.1 coordinate 175,591,209, forward strand.
CACTTCCCAGGCGGTCAGGAACATGAGCACCCCGTCCGCAGGGGGCCGGTCTCACCACTGCCCCCCACTCCCCAGCTCGGCCGTGACTCTGCAGTCGGTCCTGCCCAGAGCCTCTTTTCCTATTGGCTGACTGCAGGGCAACAGTGACACAAATGTTTAGAAAAGAAGAAAAAAGAGAAAAGAGGCTACCTTTGGGTATTTAGCAGATGAAGACTATTTTTAGATTTCGCCTTCTCCATTCCGAGCACCAGAGACCCTGGCCACCCAGCCTCTGCGTGACCGTCCCCTGCTGGCAGCAAGGCAGGGCCATCGGGGCGGCTGCAGGTGACCTCTGCAGACCTCGGGGGTTTGATTTTGTTGAAAGGGACCAGTGACTCTGTCTGGTTTAACCCGCTCCGGCTTATAACTTGGCAAATGCCGAACCCTTCCTTCCTGGAGCACACGGCATCTGCTCGGATCCTCGGCCCAGACCCGGACGCTGTTTCAGAGAAACGAAAAATCCTCACTGGGGAAGGAGGGGGTGCGGCTCATGTGGAAAAGTGACGTTCCAGGGACCCACCACACGGAGAATACCATTATTATCCAAGTAAATGCATCGCGAACCCTCCTAGTACATGGGCTGCTGCTGACTGAGTCACATCACTTCATTGATTAGGAAGAAAATCCATGCTATCGGGCACAATTCAATGGCTCCAAAGTCTTCAGGTGCAAATATCACCTAAAGTCACTCAAATAACAAGTGGTCAGGGGCGCAGCACGCCAAACGCTGCTCGTGATTTCCACGCCTTCGCTACGTGAGGACTTCCGGGGTGCGTGAGGGCGTGGGTGTGCCTTTAACACACACAGTTCTTGGTTTTGTAAACACAGAAGACCCCTGACGGTCTTTTTCTCAACATTCCGGTTTTAAACTGCATTTCTAACGCTGAAAACTTCTTTCCTCCTCCGAGCCTCTTTAATAAAAACATCGCCCAGTCGGTCCACGCTCGCCCTTCAAGGAGACCAAGCTTGGTACAGCCGCCCGCCTGCTGGCCTGCGGGCTCCGTCCACGCAGCGGGGCTGGCCGGACACCTGCGCAGCCCGAGCACAGCAGGACAGCTCCGCCGTGCCGGGTGTCCAGGGGCAGGGAGCCAGGGCGGGGGCCTGCTGACGCTGCCCCGCTGGACCCGATCCATAGCCCGTGCGCCCCTTTGTGGCACCAGATGCTTCTGTCTCGGTCTGTCCCTGCCTGTCCCACCCTTTCTCAGTGCTGGGGACTCCAAGAGAGGCCTGTGCTCGGGTGCTCTGCTCCGTCAGGACTGTCCCCACCCCCACCCTGTAGCCTGGGGAAGAAAAGCTTCGGAACACTTGGCCTCACTCAGCAGACGGCTCTGGGCTCCAGTCACCCACGCCTGTGCCTTCACCACGTGATGGGGGCCTACTTCGGAAAGTATTTTTGATGCATTTTTAGAGCCTATCAGTCCCGTTGTCCTCGGGCTCCTGGCTGATGGAGCAGGGGTCTCAGAGCTCTGAGAGGGCCACACAGGCCAGCCAGAACACAAAGGCATTTTTTAGTTTGACTCTCTGTTCCCGAGTTCCGTGACCGTCCTCCCGTCTGGGCCGACGCGGAAGCCCCCTGGGTTTCCAACGCTGACCCTGCCCCCTCGGCCAGGACGCAGGCCGAGGTCCGGCAGGGTGCCGCACGGTCCTCAGATGCGGATGAGCCGTCTGCGGAGTCGGAGCCAACGCCTCTCCGGCTGCTGAGTGTGGCCATTCTCCTGCCGGCGGAGCACAGCTCCTGGGCCCCGGAGCTCAGAGCCCTGGGGGCACACGGCCCCGAGAGAGTCCCAGGCTCCGGGGCCTACACATGGGGCTTTGATTTCACTTACTCAGCCCATAAATAGAAACAGAACTCTCCCTTTTCCCCCGTGGAGTCTGAGTTCCACGTGCGGTCACCCTGGTAGGCCGGGGCGGGGACCCCGGGAGAACCGGCAGGGAGCAGCCCTCGGCCCGCCCAGGCCCAGGCACCCCGTTCTCTCCGTGGACATGCGAACAGGCACCCCCTCCAAGCCCGTATGTGCCTGAGTTATTCTGGTAGTTTCTGCTGGAGGAGAAGAAAGAAGCGCTCTCAGTCTGTGTTCCGTTCACCTCTGCGGGGCTCGGCAGCCTGGACGACAAAGGACGGTGAGAACGCACGGGACCCAGGATGAGGGCCGGCCCCTGTTTCGTAAGGTACGTGGGCCGTGCTCTGGGGTCCGCAGATGCACCTGGAAGAAGGTAGAGGTAGGCAAGGGGACACAGGGGGACTCCGGTCCTCTCTCTCCCCTTAGGGCCCAGAATGGGCCAAGAAGCTTCTTCGGTACCCACAGACTTGGGCCACCTGGGGGGCGTGTGCCCGTTTCGCTGTTCTTCCAGAATGGAACGGCAGAACGTGCTGTTTTAGAGAAAACTGGGAAAGGAACCGTGCTGGCTGGGCCGTTCGTGTAAGCACAGAGCCGGCAGCAGGCCGCCGTGGGAGCAGGGCAGCGCATCCCTTTGGCCGGGAGGAGTAGGAGGCGCCCTTGCTGACTCCAGTCTGCTAGGGTTGTCGGGAAAAGGGACCACAGCCCGGGTGTCTAAAGCACAGAGATGTATTCCTTCTCGGTTCCGGAGGCTGGGAGTCCAACAGCAACATGCTGGGGAGGCCGGCCTCTTCCGGGGGCCCAGCGGGAATCCTTCCCTGCCTCTCCCGGCCTTGGGTGGTTGCCCGCCATCTCTGCCGTCCCTCGGCCTGCAGACGCATCGCTCCGACCTCTGCCTCCGCCTTGCACGCCGGTGCGAGCTCTCGGGGCCGCTGCCTCCTCTGCCATCCTCGGTTATTGAAAGCCGCGATTCTCCCCCACACCACTCTCGGGAGTGCGCCCTGCAGCAGGCCTCACAGACCGCTGTGGGGAGGCCGGGCCTCGACTTTCACCACCGGCGCCTCGCTGCTGCCAGCCCCGGCCCCCGCCTTCCAAACACTCATCTCCTTGTCCTTGTTAAGCATGTTGTAAAACATGTCACGCTCTGTGCTCATCTGGTTCGCAGGCTGCGAGTCCAGCACATGTTCTGACTTGGCTTGTGCGCGCATGGGCAGGGGGCGGGAGCGTGGTTCTCAGGAACTGCTACTGTCTCCGTTCCCGGGACCTGGAGGCCCGGGACCCTCACGCGGGACGCTGCGCTTCAGGCTCTCCGACCAGCGGCTTCTGCCGTTAGGGACGCTCGCCTCCTAGGCTGGCCAACAGACCAACGTCACTTCTGGCGACGGGAGGTCCGAGAGTGAAGAGTTGGAAATGAAATGTTCGTAGGTCTAAGAGAGAAGACTCACACTTTTTAAAATTTCAACGTCTGCTGGTACTTTTATTATAAATCTCGTACATCACACACCGTAAATCTCGACTATACAACCGGCATCCATTGGAACGCTGCCGGGAGAACCAGCCGGCACGCCCGTCTCGGAGAAGGCCGTGTGGCGTGAGGAGGCGGAGGGGTCCCGGCACAGCTTCCTGCGGGGGGCCAGTTTGCAAGGGCGGCAACTGGCGATGTTGGGGGCTGAGGAGAACGGGGCGGGGGATTCTCTGCTTGGATTGTGCTTGGTTCCCTAACAAACATGCAAAGTTGGTTGGGATTGGAGAGCGGTTACGTGACACCATTCACATCCCCTCTGCCCTTGTTCCTTCTGTGACAGGTGAGCGAGAAGCTGGCAGAGACTTGGTCATGGACAGGCAGCCCCAACCGGGGCAGCTAGGAGCGAGTGAAGCTGGAACTATGGTGCCCTAATAGCCTGCGCAGAACACTTCTCCCTAGTATAATTTTTTTTACCAGATAGGCATACTTTACCCCCAAACAGAGTAATTTTCACAAACCAAGGGGCCATCTCCTGGTCACAGTAGCATGAGCCCCGACTTAGAGAATCTGACTCCAGGTACAGGCGGGTGACAAGCTTACAGGGAGAGTGTAAGGTCAAAGGCACCCACTGAGACCCCCCACAGCCGGGGTCCCCCCTCCACTCTCTCAAGTAGTGGAGCGGCCATGGGTAACAGCGTGGGGGGCAGGGCTGGACTGATGACATACTAGAGATGGATTAAAATGGTTTCTTTTCCGAGGAAAAGTGCTGAGGAACAGTAGCACGTTATATACATACATGTACAGAGTATGGCCAAAGAAAACACTCTTATTCAAAGATGATGGCACAGCAGTAAAATCACACGAAGCCCATGTAAACTCTGCAAAGGAAAAGACAAAGTTATAACACAAAAGATAAAAATACACTTCGAAATAAGATGTAGTCCAGGACATGGAGGAAAACTTAAGGTATTTACCACTTTGCATTCTCAAGGTATTATTAATTAAAGGTATTATTAATGAAACACCAACTTCGTGAACAGAGATGAAAATAAGATGATAAGACAAGAAAAGAGAACGGGCTTCATTCAGTAAGCTTAGGAAAATTAAACATCATGGCGTGCGCTGGAAGCTTAATGTATGCACAAGTGAGTAGGATCAACAATTTAAAAAGGTCAAATAATGAAGCAAAGCGCGTGCTAAAAATATCATCCATCTACAGGGAAAGGACGAAGAAAGGGCGTTAATTTGGAGCAAAGACTGTAAATAGGGAAGAAGGTGAAGGTGCGGGTCTCGCGTCGTTGGCGTGTCCGGAAAGGGGGACAGGTCCACCGGACCCACAGGTTACAGGTGTGATGGGAGGAACGCAGGCGTGCTGTTGCTTACGTATGCAAAACGGAAAGACGTGCTTAAATATGTACGAGCTCATGCGGTAGATAAATGAATTATTGACTCACTAAATATTTGCAGAATCAATGATTCTAAAAGCGTGACTAGAAGAAGACATCTCATTCGATGGGACCAAATCAAAGCTCCCGAGTGGACTTCATCGAAGTGTGAGGGGACCAGGACACCCCACTGCGTCTAAAAACACAAGTTCCGAAATACATGACTCTTGTTGAAATGCTGTAATTCGTGAGCGGAAAACCACGCAAACAACGATGAGGCCACAGAAATGAGGCCAAGAAGCCCCTGCGTTTCCCAACGCCCCTGGGGGGTCCCCCAGGAGGGAGGCCGGTAAAGGTGAGGCCGCAACGGCCCCTCCTTCGGGACTCAAGAGTTCTAGCTACTTCTCCGTTGTGACCTCAGGACGTTGGGAGATACAGGTGGAAGCCAGTGATTTCTGTTGCAAACGCCGCCCGAGTTACAAGGAAAGGTAGGTCACCTCGAAGAAGCATCCACTGGGAGCAACAGAGCGAAACAAGAGCCCTGTGTAAACCATGAAAACAACAGTCACCGAGACACACAATAAAATCAAGGAAACAGTAGAAAGACCCCTGAAAAGGCAAAGAATAAGTAAATGGGTGCTGCTACGCCAATTGCAGACAAATACTCTGGGGTGGGAGCAAAGCGCCAATCGTACACGCAGTGAAGGCCCCCCCAAAGCCCACGACCGCCGTCCTTGGTTCCGAATCTTCCAGGGTCAAACCTGGGGCAGGCGAACCCGAGCGGAAAGATACACGGTCATTGCACCTGAGGCTGCAGGCTCTCGCAGGTGTCCTTCTGCCCTCCCCCCGCCCCAGCCCGAGTCCCCGGCCCGAGTCGCCGGCCCGAGTCACTGCCTGTCTGTGCTTGAGTCCTCGGCGAACGTGCTCCCTGGGCTCACGGCGTCAGCTTGGCAGACGCCGCTCCTTCCTCCTGCAGGAAGGGCGCTCTGGCCTCACCCCGGCCACAGAGAGTTAGACTCGGGCGTCACAGGCCGGAAGAGGACCCCACCCACCACCTTTGGGAGGGCCCCGCCCGTGGGGCTGGCACTGGGCCCGGAATGGCTTAATGACTTCGGGGCACCAGAGCTCATTTCAGCCACGTGCCCTTGGTCCCCCTGGCAGCAGCGGAAAGTGGATGGGACACACCTTCGTTGTCATTTCTGGATGGTCCGGCGGGAGACAAATCGGCAGGCGTCCACGCCGATTTTCACACCCTTCATGCGCGTGCGAGGGGAGCATTTGCAGAATTCGGAGCGCCGTGCCCAGCCCCGCGTGGAAGCCGAGGGGACCGCTGCGACACCCCTTCCCTCGTCTGCAGCCCGGGTGAGGAATACCTGCCAGGGCGGGGTGACGCTGTCAGGGGCGTCGGTGTCCGAGAGCAGTGTAGACAGCTGCTGTCACAGGGGGCGGCGGTGGAGAAGGTGTGGGGAAGCTCACGAGACCGGCCGCATTTCAGGTTGGGGGCGTGGGGAGGAGGAGAGGAGCAGACAGGGAGGGGAGCAGGGCGCTTTGGGGAGAGGGGAGCTCTCAGACAGGAGGGCCTCTGGGGGCCGCAGGCGAGAACCGAACTAAGGAGGGGACAGTGGAAGGGCAGGCCGTGGTGAGCGGGGGACACGGGACAGGGGTGCTATTGAGAAAGGAAATCAGGTGAGTACAGAGTGGGCTGGGCCCGGGGGAGGGTGTTATCCAGGGGAGGAAATTCAGGGGGCTGTGCCTTCATGAGGAAGAGGCAACGGCCAGAGCTGGTGACCGGCCCAGGGGAGGGGTGGAGGGGGCCGGGACGGGGTGGAGGGGAGGGGAGGGGGGAGGCGGAGGAGGAGGAAGGGGTAGGATGCTTTTCTTTCCTTTAAGGACATTATTCTATATACTTTTCTTTTCAATATGTTTTATTGATTATGCTATTGCATGTGTCCCAATTTTTCCCTTTGCCCCCTTCACCCACTACCCCCAACCCTGCCAGCAATCCCCCCATTAGTTCACGCCCATGGGTCGTGCATGTAAGTTCTTTGGCTTCTCGACTTCCACACCGTTCTCCACACTCCCCTGCCTCTTCTGTACCTGCCAGTTGTGCTTCTTTCCCCTCTCTCTGCTCTCCCCCTCCCCACCGGGAACCCTGCCTGGGATCTCCATTCTGGGATGCTGCTCCTGTTCTAGTTGTTTGCTTAGTTTGTTTTTTGGATTCAGCTATCGATAGTTGGAACTTTATTGCCATTTTAATGTTCATTGTTTCATCTTCTTCTTTTTCTTATATAATTCCTTTTAACATTTCATATAATAATTGCTTGGTGGTGATGAACTCCTTTAGTTTTACTTTATCTGGGAAGCGCTTTATCTGTCCTTCCATCCTAAATGACAGCTTTGCTGGGTAGAGCAATCTTGGATGTAGGTCCTTGCTTTTCATCACTTTGAATACTTTTTGCCAGGCCTTTCTTGCCTGCAAAGTTTCTTTTGAGAAATCATCTGACAGGCTTATGGGAACTCCTTTGTAGGTAACTCTCCGCTTTTCTCTTGCTGCTTTTAAGATTTTCTCTTCATCTTTCATCTTTGGCTTTTTAATTATGATGTGTCTCAGAGTAGACCTCTTTGCATCCATCTTGTTTGGGACTGACTGTGCTTCCTGGACTTGGATGTCTGTTCTCCTCACCAAATTAAGGAAGTTTTCTTTCATTATTTTTTTCAAATAACTTTGCAATTTCTTGCTCTTCCTGTTCTCCTTCTGGTACCCCTATGATTCAGATGTTGGTATATATAAAGATGTCCCAGAGGTTCCTGAGCCTATCCTTGTTTTTTTTTTTTTTTAATTCTTTTTTTCTTCCTGCTGTTCTGATCGAATGCTTTTTCCTTCCTTGTGTTCCATATCGTTGATTTGATTCTTGGCTTCATCCCCTCCACAGTCGGTTCCTATAGATTTTTCTTTATGTCACTTAACGCGCGGTCTTTATTTCTTCCTGGGTCTTTTTTATGCCATTGAAGTACCCAGTGAGTTCTGTGAGCATCCTGAGAACCAGTGTCTTGCACTCTGCATCTGACAGGTTGCTTATCTCCCTTTCATTTAGTTCTTTTTCTGGAGTTTTGATCTGTTCTTTCGTTTGGGCCACATTTCTTTGTCTCCTCATTTTGGCAGCGTCCCTGTGTTTGTTTCTATGTATTAGGTAGAGCTGCTTTGACTCTGTGTCTTAGTAGCGTGGCCTATTGTGGAAAAGCGCACCTGTGAAGTTGTATGGGGTGGAGCCTTAGGTAATCGCCAGAGGAGGGCACCCCGCATCACTGTTCAGTTGCTCCGTGTGGGAGAGGGCTCTCGGAGGGGACAATGCCACTGCCTCCTGGCAGTCACACTTCACATCCTCCCCATGTGCCACTGGTGCCCTTCCAGCTGTTGTCCTGGTGCTGAACCTCAGCGGGGATGGGTCTGCATGAGTCCTAAGTCCACTGCGGGCCCTTTAAGAGGAGTCTCTTGAAAATCCTGCAATTTCTTCTGCTGCCCCAACCCCCACTGGTTTTCATAGCCAGGAGTTATGGGGACTTATGTCCCTGGTGCTGGAACCCTGGGCTGGGGCTGAGACCCCTCTCTCCCGAGGTGTCCCCCCCATTTTTACTCCGTCACACGTGGGTGTGGGACTGTTTGTTCCCGTCTCCACACCTCCCTGTGTCTCTTGCATCTCTGCCCGCCTAGCCATCTGGAGGAATGTGGCTTCTTTAAATCCTTGCTTGTCAGACTCCCACACAGCTGGATTTTTGACCATTCCGGGTGATACTTGTTTTGCAGCCTAGTTGTAGTTTTCACTGTAGTTGTGCACAGAGGCAAGACATGTTTACCTACACCTCCATCTTGACCGGAAGTCCCTAATTTTACATTTTTGGATAAACGGGACCGGTGCAACGCTGCCATTACCTGAGCAAGGCAGCCGCTCCCAGTGGTGGCTGGCCGGGTGAAATATCCACCGGACGCTGTTCTTTACGTCTGAAAACCCAGGCCCAATGCCAGGGCGTGGCGCCCCCACCGTGGTGCGCTGCAGAGCGGTGGCGTCGTGGAGAAGGAAGCACAGGGCAACATCCAGCATCGGGGCCACGTTTGCTAACCGGCCAGACCCCCATACGGGAGCTGCTCCTGCTCCGGACCCTCCTTCCTGGGGTGTCACGGGACGACCGTCTTCATCTCTGCTGGGGGCGCCCGACGTGGGCACAGTCTCTTTTCCTGGAAATACCTGCAGTGACCACGGAGATAGTGGCCAGATACAGCACGTGCTGAAGGGGTTTCCGGAGGACGCGCGTGCCCGGTGCTTCGGGGATTGACTAACATTGGCCTTCAGCGCGTGGAGAGGTACCTCTCTGTCTGGTCACTTCCCTCGAGAGACGGTGATGAGTGGTCAGACGTGCCCTGAGCAGCGGCCAGTTAACGATGTTACAGCCGGAAGGGTGCTCTCCAGGAAAAGGGAAGACTGTGAAAAGCAGATAGACCTTGAGCAGGCTATCGGAGGAGAACCTGGCCACCTGGGGTCACTTGGTCCCCTGCGTCCACTCCGCGGGTCTGGGACCGGCAGGGTTCTCTTCTGTGGCTCGCAGAGCGTGAGGCGGAATTCTGTCGCAGCGGCTTCCTGCCGAACCTTTTTGGCGAGAGAAGAAAAGCTGGTTTTAAGTTGGCACTGACCACGTATGCTTTAGAGGGTAAAGGGGGATGGGGATGGTTCATGCTTAACGGGAACAAAAGAATCCTTCGCCTGAAATACCCCTGGGCGTGGCCACGAGGGCGCAGGCAAAAACTGCATTTTCCCAGGAAAGCGTGCTTCTTACAGAGCACGTCCAGCCTGGGGACGAGAGCCCCGTGGGTCTCCCCCTGCGGGGGCGTTTGGCAGGGTGACGTTTTTGCCAGAACTTGGTCTTCCTCCTTCATACCAGAGCCTCGCTGGTGTTCCCAGGCCTGGGGCTGGGGGGCACCAGTAAAGAAGCTCAGTCCAGCAGAGACAGAACATGGCGGGGGGTCACCCTTCGGTCAGCCACCCCTGCGCAGACTCGGGCTCAGACTCGTTCTTTGCTGTTTTCACTTTTCGCTTTCTGGGTAACAGCCACTCGGAGGGTGTGACGTGCTCCGTCACTGTGGTTCTGATTGGCCTTTCCCCGACAGCCGATGTCAAGCATCTTTTCCCGTGCCCGCTGGACGCTCCTCGGGTTTTCATTTGCATTACGAGTAAGTGGGACCCTACCTCCCAAGTCCCGATCCTCGTCCAGGCGGAATCCCCCGTTCCACTTTGTCCAGTTGGAGACTCGAGAGTCCAGCACGGTCCCCTCCCTACCTGGGAGAGCAGAAGAGTGCGCGAGAGGTGAGGCTCGTGTCTTCCCGAGGAAGGTGGCTCTGTGAGTCCCAACGAGAGGTCCAGAACGGGGTGTCTGCCTCACTGTGGCTGCAGGACAGGCCGCTGATGGCTCTCGGCCCTTCCGTCTCAGCTTTGGCCCCAGCTCTGGCCAGGCAGACACGGGCCGGGGGCAGGTCGGCGGGGGTCCTGGGACCCCGGATCCTGGGACCTGGGGCTGGTGTGGCTCACGCCCGATATTCCTGCTGATGTCACCTCCTCCTGCAATCTGTCATCCGGGTATCAGCCCCCGTGGCCACATCTGCCCGGGGACCAGGGCCTGGCCTGCAGGGCTGAGAGGGAAGGCAGATTTCTCACTCCCCTTCGGTGAGACCAGCGCGCGGCGCCTCGTCTTCACAGGCCTGGGGCGGGGGCTGGGAAGAAAAGCTCTGCATTCACGGAGAGGCAGGGGCAGACTCGGGCGCCATCCCGGAATTAGCCACGAAGTGTCGACGTGGAACTGTGACGTGCCGACATTTAACGGAGAACAGCGTGCACATTCACGTAACGTCGGGCGCGAGAGGAAATGTCTGCGTAGTCGACGGACAAAATGGTTTCACGGGTCTCACGACCACGCAAGACCCGTGAGGCCTGAGTTTGCGCTTATCGAAGCCTCTGTCCCGTGGCGCACTCCTCCCTTCTCGGGCCCTCCGGCGTGCTCTCGCACGAGGCCAGCTCGCGGGCATGGCTCTGGTCCCGCGGAAGGGACCACGTTCTGTTCCCTTTCGGGGCTCCCGGGGCAATGCGGTCCCCGCAGACCTGGGGTCCGACCCGGGGCCCCTCCCCCCGAGTGGCTTAGTGGCGATTTGTGTCCGATCGCGGTGCGTGACAGTGTCCCTCATGCCGGTTCACCCGGGAGAAAAGCGCAGCCCTAATTTTTTAAGCTGAGGAGTCCGTGTGTTTATGTATTTAGCGCCTCCAGAGGGCAGGGAATAATTAGCAGTGTGAGAACCTGGTAACAGAAACCAAGAGCTTTTTCAACTTTGGGGCTTGTGATATATGGAACTGAGAAGTAACAAGCATGCCAGAGGGAACAATACACTTTTGTGGCCGGAAGGGTCCCTGAACCCACCTTCCAACCTCCCCCCCGCCGTGAGACCCGCGCGGCCTTCCTGACTCAGGGACACCCGGACAGCTGAGGTCCCTGGATGTGCCCAGGACAGACTCGGGCATGAGGCACAGCTCCTCCTGTGGCAGCGGGGAGGTCCCCTTGAAACAGCCCTTCGTTTCATTTGCAGTGACTTGCAGGCAGGCTCCCCTCGTCGTCTGGAAGCAAATATTTCAACAACCTGAAACACACACGGGGGCGGGGTCGGGGAACGCTCCAGTGAGGATGCGAACCGGGCGGGTTTGCAGAAGGGCGAGGGGTTGAGAGCCGGCCCGCAGCCCTCTTCCGGGCGCCCCGCAGCCCGCGTTCACCCCCAGGGTCCGGCAGGGCTTGGGAAGCCTGCCTCTTGCCCGGGCTCCCCTGGTCTTTCCTCCCTCATCGTCAAGTCTGGAGGAACCCTACCTTCCCCTACTAAAACACTTCTCTTCTGCCCAGTGAAGTTATGAGACTAAGAATAAAAACACGCAGGAGACTCTTCTTCTCTTGGCGAGAAAAGCCCCTTGCACGCGGCTGCTGGACTCCGCAGCTGTGGCCCGAGGGGCCGGGGGCGGGGGCCTGCCGGTGCCCGGAGGAAGCGGTTCCGTTTTTAAGAAGTCGAACCAAGATCCTCTCTGCGTGGGCTTGACAGATGAGCAAATATTTTGCAGGACAGTTACCTGTGTATTTTGCATTAGCCACGAAACGCCTGTAGGGGGAGTTTTCTTATTACTCTTCCAGCGGCACCGACGAGAGGAAACGATTCCCGGAGGTCCTGCATTTCCTCGCTGAGGCGCCCTCGCTGTGCCCTGCGTTAGGGTTCCAACGCTCGGCACCGCCGATCCTTCCCTCCCGTTTCTGAAGGCGGCCCGAGGCCGCTGGATTGTGGAGAGTGACTCGCAAACAGCAAGCACACCAAATGGATGTTTGTGGGCCTCAGAGGGCTTCTGGCAACACAGGGGAGACAGGGAAGGCGGTTTAAAAACGCCCCCCGCACCAGCAAGGTCGGGGTTGAGGGCGGGCGGAGCAGGAGGCAGGGCTGATGCTCGGCCCAGGGCCTATTCGTCCCCGCCCCCATCCAGGCCCAGCCCTGCAGGCCAGGCATTCAAACCGGGGGGCCTGGGTCCAGTAGACAGGTCCGGCTCTAGAAGGCATGCGTCCATTTCGTAAACTGCGGCCTGCGCCCTTGAGGTCCTCCCCATCTCAGGAGGCCAGAGGACTCTGCCTGATCTCCGAGTGAGGGCAGGCCGAGGTGGGCTGTCCGTGCAACCCCTCCGCCCCCCAGCTCTGAGAGGGGGCTGCATCTGTTCGCTCGGAAGAAGGAGGAGGCAGAGTGACGTCTGCTTTGGGGCAAGGCGCCTAAAAGCAAGCAGACTCGTCCCAGGACCTCAGGACCCCACCGAGGTCACTGATCTGGCAGAAATGGCAGTTGCCTGCAGGAGGGGGCCCAGGAGGCTCAGAGCTCTGCCCGACTGCCCCCAGCATCCGGCAGCTCGGTCAGTGCGTGTCTGGGGCCTGGCGCCGTCCCTCCTGGAGGGGCGGTGTGTGGAAAGAACCCCGATGCCATGGCCAGCCCCGAAGTCCGCAGCTGGGAACTTCTCCCCCATCAGCAGGAGGGACTGCAAAGTCGCCTGACGGAGGACACGGTCCAGGGAGGGTAAAAGGTTGTGGCCTCTGGTGCAGCGGAGCATGCGCCTATTGGCAAGGGGGCAACTTGACCACATTTTCAAATGGGTATCCACCGCCAAGAATTTATTCCGCAGATACGTTTACCCAAGTCCCCAGGGACGTATGAAACAGTGTTTGCTGCAGGAGGGTTTGCGGAAGAGAAAGAAATCCAAGTAAAGAAGTAACGTGAAACTGATGAGGGACTGTTTAGACAGAAACGTCGTGTACACACGAAACAGGACGTGAGTGGCGAGTGGGGAAAGGGAGGCGGGCCGAGGATGGCGGCATGGGGTGCCAGGATGTGGGGTGCCACTTGGCTACGTGGGGACAGGCTGCAGAGCGGTCTGATTCGTGTACACGTAAAGGGTGTGCTTGTTTCCCTGGTGGCAGAGGGCGGGCGCCCCCGGAGAACGGCGCTGGGGATGGGCGCTGGGGAACGAGGTTTTCCTTCCGCGCCTTTCCATACCTGTTGACGTTTTTACCCTGTGCGGGTGCCACTTTTTTAATTAAAATATTAACTTTGCAGTGGTTCTGCGTTCATTTTCAAGCCTCAGAAACAGAGGAAAAGACATTTCTTGGACTCTAAGAATTTTTATTTAAAAAATCTGCACCTTAGTCTGTAGCTACTCTGTGACTCAGAGAGGTGAGTTCTGTCTCTCTACACTAAAGAGAGACACTTAATGGTTAGAATGCAAAGAAATGTCCCCAAATTCTATACACTCTAAATTCTATACATTCCAAAATTCTAGGCATTTCATTGACCCAATTCGTGGGCGCAGAATCACCTCTCAGTTTATAGAACCAAGGCTACGTTAAAGAAGCTAAGCGGATGGTCCATTTTTCTTGTGATTTCTTGCTGTGCAGCCGGAGTGCCTGCCCAGGGGGGCGCCCACAACGCCCCAGGACACCAGGGGCGCTGCCCTCACTTCTCCCCCCGCCCCGGCCTCTGGCGCTCCCTCCACCTGCAGACCTGCCCTGCCGCCGTCTGTCCGTCCAGCACGGCCACGGGCCATTCGTTGCCCCAGCAGGGAAGGTGGTTATCATTTTCTGCTTTTTGAAACACTTTCTGTCACCTTTCTGGGCACGACTCTCTCAGTTTTTCTCCTACTTTAATAGCTTCTCACTCCTATTAATAAAGCAAGAGAATTTTAAATTTGTTGATGCGTATATTATAAATAATCAAAGACTCAAAATTAATGTGCCAGATGCCAAACTTAAAAATCATAGAAAAGAAATAGCAGAATTGATAAAGATGAATAAAAAGTAAGAAGGCACAGTGAAAACAATTTTGGGAAGGAAAATGGAACATAGGTCTAGAAGGTACAGAAATTAAATAAGTGATAAAACATTAACACTTCATGATAAAATTGAAAAAATTAGGTAAGGGGGATAAATTCATAGAAAAAAAATACAAGTTATCAAAACACGTACAAGGAAAAATAAAAAGCCTAAGTAGTCCTATGATCATTAAGGAAATTCAGTGGCTTCATTGGAATTTCCCCAGGTGGAAAATGCCAAGTCCAGATCACTGCGCAGGTAAGTTTTACCAGAAAAGGGAGAAGCAAATTTCGATCTATCCCAAATACTGTGAAGAAGGAGGAGGAGCAAATTCTTCTCAGCTCATTTTAAGAGGGTCATGACAGCTTGGTACAAAGTGACGCCTAGTATGAGAACGCAACATTGAACGTCCAGTCTCGCTCGCGCGGACGCAGAAACGAAACTGGGAAGTCTGGCAGAGCCCCACGCTGGCAAGGCTGGAATCGGCAGGATTTTCTTCATGCCGGGCCGACTGTAACTCGTACCGGCTACTTTGGGAACGAATCTGGCACCACTTCATAGATGTGACTATTTCACTAACTTTACATTTAGATATATAGCAGAACTTTTGCGTGTATGTGCCGGGAGGCGTGTGTGCGAACACTCCTGGGAGTGCCGTTCACACCAGCAAACCGGAGAGCGCCCTAAACGTGTCAACAAGAACGTAGACAAAGGTGTTCTGGCAGAGTCTCAAAATGAACCGCCACAGAGCCACGGGAACCCAGCTACGTGCAGCACTACGATACATTCCAGAAATGCAACAAGTAAAGAACCTCTGGACACACGTGTGGAGTATGATGTGACTCCGTAAGGCTCGGAAAGAAGTGCAGTTCAACAGCGCATCGTGTAAGCTCGCTCCCGTCTGCGATAGGGCCGTTCTGAAAACGGCAAAGTAGTAACAGGTGTGACGTTCGGGTGGCGACCGCTCCGGTGCTCGCGGGCCGTGGGAGAGAAGAGCAGGGGAAAGGCTTTGGGGTAACAGGCGTTCGCGGCTCTAGGGGTTGTCACAGTGCTTCCCATTTCCCATTCACATTATAAATATTCCGCTTGTCAAGAATCATCTGTGAAATCGAAAGGAAATGCCCACCACGTGGCCGGCGACTGTTACTAAGTGGACCTGCGAATCCGTGCTGAGCGTCCCACCGGCCAAAGCAAAGCGGCGAAGAAGCTCAGCGAGTGAGGAGCCTGGAGGGGCTGCAATCACGGCGCCTGTTCAGAGAGCCGAGACCGAGGGACTTCGGCGTAAGTGCATTTCCTCTCGAACGGAAACCCGGCTTAACAGGGATACGTCTAACACGAACTCCGTTCTGTTGTTTTAGCTCCTGCGCAACACAGGTATGTCACACCAAGTCCCCGGGGTGTTCAGAAGCCCGAAGGTTAATTTATGCGAAGTCACTCACGGCCGACAGCGACCCCACTGCGGACCCGGTTCCAGATCGTGTCGCAGGTGCTGAGCGCACCCCTTCCTGTCCTTCCCGTAGCTGCCACTCGCTGGATGCCACCTCCCAATTATTGCCTCGTTCCTGCTAATATTTGCCACAAAAATGTTTGTTCGAATGTATCTTGTCAAAGTCATGTTTGTATTCCGGATTAGTCGCTGCTTGGTTAAAGATTTGTATAATCAGCTTATTTTAAGATTAATTCACGAAAAATAAAACCTCTGCAAATTCCTATTATCACTTAATTTGTATAAAGATATTTACTATATTTTAACAGAGCAATTAAGATCGATACGGACTCTCAAACCATAAGGTCAAGTACACACGAGTTGGATGACACTCCAGACGCTCCTTCCTGGGTTTCGGATGTTATTATGCAGCCCAGACCTGTGGGTTTGCAGACTAGCAGAAAGGTCAGATGTGAAATGGAATGGATTTTGTCAGACTGTCCTGTCTGTGCCAGTGACAGCACCTGCTTGTTTGTCACCCTGAGTCTGAGGGCTGGCAGAGAAACCACAGCAGGACGGGGCGGGCTGGCCACCGGGGGCGAGGCCTCCTTCGAGCAGATGTCCACGCTGAGCCCGAAGGAAGCAGGTGCATCTGTGTGGCCCAGGCTCTTCCTGGTCCGGGGCTCCTTTCCTGTGGCCTGTACCTGTGGTGCCCCTGGTGACAGACGCGGCCTCCACCCCTCCCGAGACTCTCCAGCTGCTGCCAGCCATCCTCTCTGTGGTCACTCTGCCCGAATCAGTGCCGCCTGGCCTGGGCTTTCCCAGTGTTTTGGTGGAACTAAACAATCCTTTAATTTCTGACACGAACTACATAACAGCCCCCCACAGTGGGCTGAATGATGCTCTCCCCAAAATATGTGTCCCCATCCAAATCCCTGGCACCTGGGAATGTGACCTTACTTGGAAAAAGTTTCTTTGCAGGTGTAGCCGCGTTGAGGATCTGGAGGTGAGCGCATCCTGGTGCGCCCTAGATTCAGTGACAAGAGTCCTCACAGGGGACAGAAGAGGAGTCGGCCATGTGACGGCAGAGGCGGAGGTTGGAGCGATGCCGCCACAAGCCAAGGATGTGTGGAGCCCCCCTGTCCAGAGCTGGACGAGGCAGGAAGGACCCTCCCCAGCACCTTCCGGTCAGACTCTGTTCTTTTAAGGCCCCCAGTTTGCAGTAATTTGTTATGGTGGCTCAAGAAGATAATACACCCCCAAAGTAAGATGTTTAAATTTTGATTTTTCATTGTAAATCTTTAATAGAATTCATGAAGTCCGTGCGTCTGGGTTTTAAAACCTGCCCGGTGAACCTTGTCATTTCTGGGTCCCTCTCTGACATGTGGAGGCTTGTACCTCCCAGTGCTTTTGGGGCTCCACCTGCCGGAGCCTCGCCTCCGATTCTCACCAACCGGCTCTGCTCCACGGTCACAGGGGACTTGGGTCCAGTTTGTCCCTCTGGTTTCTTTCTAACCCAGAGGGGAGACACACAGACAGACATTTGGATGTGCCACAGGGCGACTCGCGCTGCAGCGAAGGCCTGGAAATACGTCACGCTGGTGTGTGGGAAGGAGGGACGCCTGGCTTGGGACAGAACCTCCCGCAGGGCCCGCCCTGCCCAAATCCTCCTCCTGGGTGGCCAGTGCACACTGGATGGGGCCGGCGCGCACTGGATGGGGCCGGCGCACACTGGATGGGGCCGGTGCGGGGAGAGACTGCGCTTTCACGCTATTCCTGTGTTTAATGCCCAGACACTTAACTGTAAACACCCAGAGGGAACCTTCAGAGGGCGCACCTGTGTTCAGGCTTGAGCCAGGCATGCTGGCTTTCCAAGTCGCGGATCTGGGTCACAGATCCGATGCCACCCAGTGGGAAATGAGGAGACCATGCTCACCATCCCTTCACCTGAGTCTCGGGGAATGAGGCCAGGGAAATTAATGGTCATCTTTAATCAATGGGTCATGGATCTTCTCAAGGTCATGAGATCAGACCTGCTAGGAAGTTCCAGTTAGGCCTCCTTTTCCGTAATTTCTAGACAACCGCGTCCTTTTGTGTGAGCCAGAGATGAGCCCTGTCCGTCACTGTGCATCAGAGGGACACCGGCCTTCCTTCCCCGTACCTGAGGCAGGAGCGGGACGAGGCGGCAGCAGTAGCAAGGGGACACGGGGCGGGCCCTGCGGACCGCCGCAGCCACGCAGGTGGCCTGGAGCATCGCCTTCCCGTTTTCCGTGAGAAAGAGGGTGCCCGGGGCGGGAGGGGGGGGGAGACCTGGGCACGGGAGCGAGGGGGCTGGCCACGTCCCAACCCCGTCCCGGACGTGGCGTTTCCAGGGGGAAGGCAAACTGAAGAACAAATTGTAACACAGTCGATACGGCTTTAGCGATGTTTTATATAATGAAATCACAGGGAATAGCACAATCCCTATTCTCAAGTAATTTATACGAGCTGTTTTTTAAGCCACAAGAGGGTCAATTCAATTTAGAAATTACACGTGAATTCATAGAGTGAGCAGCTCGAATATATGACTTTCCACCCAACTCCAGGCCACCTGGCTTTTCCGAGGAGCACGGGACCTCAGGGCCCGAGGCCTCGACTAGCGTCCCGGTAGGTGGAGCCACGTGGGGCTGGTGCTGTTCAGGTTGGCAGGGGCCAGGGGTGTCCGACCCATGGATGCAGCCCAGGATGGCTGTGAACGTGGCCCAACCCAAATCGTAAATTTACTGAAGACCTTTTCATTTGCTCATCAGTTTCTGTTAGTGTCCATGTGTTTACTGGGTGGCCCAAGACAGCTCTTCTTCCTCTGGTGGGGCCAGAGACCCCACAGGCTGGCCAGCCCAGGTGCTGTCGCAGTGACCCCGGAGCCAGAGCGTGCTGGAGGGAGCTTGGCCTGCGACGTCACTGGTCGTCAGCAGGACAAAAATCCTACAGTGAGAGGTAGCTGCAGAGCCACTAGGATATCTAGGGCAAGAAGTCCTGCAGTTTGAAAGGAAAATTGAGACCCGTTTCAGCACATAAAATCCTAAAGTATTTAAAGAGTGAAATATAACATGGAAATGGTTGATAAACAAAGAGTAGATTTGGTAAAATTTTGCCGAACAGACAGTGACTACGGTTAATATTTGCGATATATTACATCTTACATGTATAAAAGGCTCTCAAAATTCCACAAGAAAAAGACAAACAACCCAGTGGAATTGCGGGTAAAAGAGTGTCCAAACTGACCGGGAGGAGCCGGGGAAAGGCAGATCCCGGTGTCGGCGGGGCCTGGCTGGGTGCGTGTCTGCCGGGAACACGGTCACAGGGCACCCGAGTGAGCGCGGCCTGCCTTCCTGTCGTAAGAGGGGGCCGGGCCACGTCTTCAAAGATTGGGAAATGCGTCTTGGGGTGACCGACCACTTTGTAAGTTGTAGAAAGGTCTAGCCTCATTGCCGTGTGCCTTAAACAAATACGATATCGTATGTCAACGGCCACTGACCATATTTTTAGCTTAACTTTTTTAACTGGGAAAGGGCAGGCCCTCCAACCCGACCGGACACCCGGTCCCGGGCCTCCTGCTGGTGCGGCCGCAGGCTCGGGGGCTCAGGGGCTGGCCCAGGGTTGCGCCCCCACTGCTCAGAGGGCGGAGTCGGGGCAGCGGTGCCTGGCATGGGGGCGGGAGGGGTTCAACCGAGAGCGAGTCGGTGAGCTGAGGTGAGCGACGACGGAGAGCAACGCAGGAGGTCTGCGATTCCAGGACCGCAGTGAAGAAGACGCATGAACCAGGAGGGCGGCGGGCGCCCCACGCACCGAGATGCGATCTACGTGCGCGAGCACCTGCACGCGGCGTGGCTGAGTGTCACACCGTTAGTGTTCACTGGGGGTGACGGGGGAGGGGGGGGGAAAGCGGTCAGGTGAAACTGAGCCACACCCACCGAAATGAAAACATGTTTGATGTAAATATATGTTCTGCTCTAGTGTCTCACACACACTCTTGTGCACACGTACGTGTGCACACGTCGGATGGCTGGACGTCAAGTTCAGGGCCCCAGCGCAGAGTCGAGAGCGCCGGGGGACCCTGACATGCCCATCCCCAGCCCCAGGCCACGCACCCAAACGGCACCCCCCCCCCCGAAGCAGCGGTCCCGCTGGGTGCGGGGAGGCCTGAGCAGGTCCTCCACTGACCTGAGCTGTCCTTTGCCCTTTGGCCGCAGGTGGGCCCCGTGGGGATCACCCAAGGTCGGGTCAGGGGTGGCTCTGTGCTGCTCAGGCCGAGAGCTACTGCGGGAAGGGAGGCGGCCTGACGCCCCCGCCCGCCTGCGGCCGGACAGCGGGCCCCGGCCCCCGGCCCCAGCTCCTCCCGGGGGCTGTCTCCTCAGAGACCCGCTGTTGGCGAAGAAGGCAAACCATTAAAAAATTAGCAAAGAAACATAGTGAACCACAGCATAGCAGCCACGACAAAAACAGATTTAGCTTTTTAATACTTATTTTGCAATAATGAACACATGGTTCTGGCAGAGTAATTTAAACGACGTGAAGCTGTAGGAATGAAAAGTTACAGGTGCCAGCCCCGCAGCCTGGAGATAACATCAATAGGCAGCCTGCAGCCTTTCAGGCTTTATATCTTACACGTGTGCATGGGTGTGCACACAGGTGTGTACGTGTGTGTGTGTGTGGATATATATCCCATGTTCCGAAAGTGAGCGAGACCGCGCCAGCGGCCTCAGCCCGCAGCCCGAGTCTGTGCTCCGCGTGGGTGTGCGTCCTCTCGCCTTTCTAGGGGGACCCCGGCAGTGGGGGGTGGGGGGGGCGTGCTCGGCCGACAGCCTAGCTCTTCCGCAGGGTCAGCCTCTTCTTTGGGGTCGAGGCGAAGCTCCTGTAAGGGTGACCCCAGCCGGACCGAGGCCCCCAATGGTCGAAAAGGCAGGCCCTTTCTGCCCGCTGCTCAGCCTTCGGGCCGTCTGGGCTGTGATCCAGAGGTTCCGCCCCTTAGCCCCGCACCCACTTCTCCTTCACAGGTGCTGCCCCCCCGAGGACCTCGGGGCTCCTGACCCATCCTGGGCTCTGCCTCACAGAGGCCCTGACCTGTGGGGAAACCGAGGACCCGAGAATAGCTTCTCGGGCTGCCTGGATGTTTGTTCACGGCTGCAAAGCCCCGAGCCCGGCCGAATGTGTCCTTGGGTCCCCTGGGTCCTCCGACAGCCTCCCTGGGGCAGCGGCACCCCGTTCCGGCCACCCCCGCCCCGTGGCTCTTGCCTTGCGGCCCCACAGGGCCCTGCGGTGGCCGGCCTCCCCCGGGCCAGCCGTTCACCGCAGGGCTCTGGTGTGGGGTCTGCTGAGGACACGTGGTCGCTCCCCCTCTCCAGCAGTTGTATTGGGGTCCCCCGGGGAGCGCAAGGCAGGGCAGGGCCGCTGGCTGAGAAGAGGGGGCGCTCCCTGCAGGGGGGCGCTCCGACCGTGGGAGCGCTGGCCTCGTAAGGGCGTCGCAGAGGGTGTGCTGGTAAAAGGCTGTTTTATGACAGCAACCTGAGTGCGTCTGCTCTCCCGGCACCTTGCAAACACCTCGGGTGCCGCGGGAGTCACGGGGGGAGAGGCCGGGCCACCCGGCGCCCGGGAACGGGGCCTTTCAGCTGCCCCTTCCCCGGAAATGCCCGCGGCCCTTCCCGCCACCTGCAGGGGTCCAGCCCACGGCTGAGTCCCCGAGTCCCCCTCTGACATCTGTGCTCACCACCAGCTTCGCTTTTACTTTGGTGTCTTTTTCTTTGAAAGCTTAACGAACAAAATGAAAGGAGCTTTAACAAGAAAAAGGTAATGCCCCACACCACGACGTTCTTAATTTTGTACCTGGGACATTTACATGCTTCATCGTACGCGGTCTGTGGAGCTCTGGGAATGTCCTTGCGACACTTGAGTGCAGGCCGAGCCAGGCCCCAGACAGACTCCCAAGTTCAAATGTATGGCCCCCTGGTCCTAGCCCAGCGGTGGGTCAAGGTTTAGGAGGCCTAAGTAAGTGTAAGTATATACAACGAGAGACACATTTTTAAGGGAAATGGTACAAAATTAGGAACAAAAGTAAATATTTACCTAGAATAAGATCAGAGTCATCAGCAATTTCCAGAGTTGGGGGTTGGGAGGTCACTGGGGAACAGGCGTGTCCACAGGGTCGGGGCCACGGGGGTGGGGGTTCCGTGGGCACACTCTGCCAGGAGAAACTGGTCATCGAAGGGCCACCACCGAGACGCTGCCCCTCCCTAGCCGGACGCAGAGAGGAGACCCACATTCCCTCCGACCTCGGGGTCAGTGGTGTCCACTCCAATGGTCACTCTCTTGTTGGGGGTCCACGCGCCGCAGCCCCCCAGCCTGGGGCGCTGTAGACCTGCAGGTGAGAGTGGCTGTTACGCTTGTGAAGGGTGGCATAAAATTATTTAAAGTAGAACAGTGTGTGACAGAGACCGTTTTGATTATCTTCCTCTTTACCGAAGTTCGCATGTCCCTGCTTGCAGTTCAAGAGCTTGTGACCTGCTACCTGAACGGCCTCCCCAGACATGCTCACGACGTTCCTAGACGCAGGGCGGCTGTCCGTCCTGAGCACGGGCCCCTCAGGGGCTCTCCGTGCTGAACCAGACCTTTAACCCCAGTTTCCAGCGAGCCGCCTCGAGCCGGTCTTTCCAGACCGCCACCTCTGTCCAGCCCTGTCCCTCCGCCCCACCCGACATGTCCATTTCCGAAGCCCACGGAGCTACGTGGCAGCCGCTGGGGGCCTTCCTCTGTCAGAGTGGGCGAGCCCCGAGGCCCAGGCTGCCCGGTGCCCCCCAGAGCCCACGGCCCCATCCCTGCGGCCCACGAACACTCAGACACCGTGCGCCCAGTCTCGCCTGCCGAGCGCTCCCAGTGCACCCGCCGCCCCTCTCAGGTTCCCGGCTCCCTGTCCGATGCTGGACTCACGGGACGCCCTCGCTGAGCCCTGGAGGGGAGTCCTGCCCCCGTTTCCCCTGAGCGCCTCAGGAGGGTCAGCCGTCCACCAGGGCCTTCGGAGCCAGCGCGACTCGGTGCCCGGGACTTCGCAGGTGTCCCAGGACTGCCGGGGCCGGGTGCTGGCCGGCTGGGAGAGCTCGGTGGCCTGGGCCCGCTGGCTCGGCCCCGGCTCCCTCTTCGGCCTCGCGCTGCAGACGCAGGGCTCCGGCCGGGCTGTCATCGACGCAGCCGTTCTTCTCTGGACCGTGACAGCCGCCCGGGGGATTTTCCATGAGGATGATGGATGGACTCGCTATGATTTCAACAACAGTCTTCCCCGAAAGAAATTACTCTGGAAAATATCAAACGTTTACAAAAATAGAATAATAAGATAAACCACCGAATACCAGCCACTCTGCTTAAGCCGTAATTACCTTGTCTCATCTGCAGCCCGCACCCCTCCACCCCTCTCTGGGATATTTCAAAGCAAATATCAAACTCATAAAATTTTCAGGTTGTGCTGGTAAAAATAAGGATACACGCGCGCGCAGAATACCATTATTCCCTTAAAAACTTTACAATATTTCTATACTATCATTAAATATCCAATTAGGGTTCAAATTTCCTTGGCAACCTTATAAATTTTTAATAAATTACTGTTCAAATCAGGATCGAAATAAGATCCATGCATTGCAAGTGGTTGGTGCTTTTCAAATCTCCGTCGGTCTTGGTGCTCGCTCTCTCTCTCTCTCTCTCTCTCATCCCGCCCTCCCTTTCCCACAGTGATTGAAGGGGAAGGAAGCAGGCCATGGTCCCGTGGAGTGCCAGCTCTGCGTTCGCCGCCTGTGTCCCTGTCACTCACCAGACCCTCTTTCCTGGCGTCTGCTGGACTTCGGTGGTTGGCTCCCCTCGGGCTCTCCCAGCTGCTGAGTTGCCAACGTTCGGGACCAGCCCCTGGGGGACCGGCCTGTGCTTTGTGGGGTCATTCTAGCCTCTGCTCGTGTGATGCAGGGCACCCGCAGCAGCGACCACCAGAAACGTCTCCGGACACTACCAAGTGTCGCCAGGGCCCAGGCGGCCCTTGGCCGTCGACCACTGCCCTGGAGGGTGCTGGGACTCAGGGATGATGTTCCCACCAACCCCATCACGGCGGCGGTGTGGGCGCCCCTCACGGAACGTGCGTGAGTGCATGAGGAGGGCCGAGCGGCTTCAGGTGCGGCCTCCGCCCTTCTTGGGGTGGCTGCTGTCACCGAGTGGGGACTGGTCTGGGGGCGCGACCACCACTTCCTGAGACGATGCAGAGAGAGCTTATCCCACAGCGCCCCTTCTGGACGAGCACTGCCCCGCTCCCTCTCCCTGGCTGGCCAGGGCGCCCCTTGCACTGACACAGAGGGGGAGCAGCTGAGCCCTGGCTCTGGGTGGGCTGTCTGGGGCTGGGGACACGGGAGTCCCGGCTGGAGGCCTGGCCGCCGCTCACCCCCACCGTCCTGCGCTCTGGGTGGAGCTTCGCTCCATGTGATCGCGTAAGGGGAAGGGGTCTCTGGTTGCCACCAAGGACCTGACCGTGCTCTGATCTATGGGGCGTGAACGGTACCAGATTCGGGGAAGTCCACCAACGGACGGCTCTCCGGGTCGTAGTGCTAGAAAAGGCAAGACTCTTGATGAATTCCGTTACATTAAAATGCCAAAACTGTTTCATAAAGTTTCTTCCCCTCCACATTCGATGACACACTTTTGATTTTTTTCTTTGTTCTGTATTATTACAATTTAAAATGAGGAAAGCTATGTAGCCATTTCAGGTTAATTTGTTGTTATATTTGCCAGCTTATTTCATTGCATTATTAAAACATTTAGTACCGTGTGTCATTAGTATCCCGAAATGTAATTAGCATATTTAATCAAAAACAATTAAGAACAAACACTGCTTCCCTTTTTAAGTAATAAAATATTTACTACTGCAAAACAAATGGAAATCAAAACATACTTTGAGGTGTTGGTTTTTGAGAAAGAAAGGAGGAAAGAAGGAAGGGAAGGGAAAAGAAAGAAAGGAAGGAAGGAAGGAAGCAAAGAGAAAGAAAGAAAGAGAGAGAGAGAAAGAGAGGAAGAGGAAGGAAGGAAGGAAGAAAGAAGGAAGGAAGGAAGGAGGAAGGAAAGAAGGAAAATTTTAAGGAGACTTGCAGCCCTAAGCTCCCTCTGGTGGATTTTTTACCTTTTTCCCTCCTGATAATTTTGATTCCTGTCAAGTGCAAAGAAACACGACGCCCTTACTGCTCCTCAAAACAATAATGAAGGACAATGTATGCGCTGAAAGTGATCTAATTCCCTGCCTGGGAATCGGATTTCCCAGCTGAAAATGTCTCGCTTGCACAGGTACGTTGGAGTGTTAAAGGGCTGCACGAGGCCTCGGGATGCCTGCAGCCACGGCCACGGCCACGGAGAGAGGCCTCGGAAAACCCACGGCCCCGCGTGTGGAGGAGGCTGTGCACGGTGAGCGCCGCAGTTCCCCGCCAGGCAGCCCGCAGCCCCCCTAGTTTTCCAGGCGCTTTTCCCTTTGCCATCTGGTGAGACGCCGCAGGCGCCTCCAGTCTGCGCCTGCTCCCGCCCGTGCCTGCGTGGGTATCGGTGATGCTTCCCTGCATCATGGCATCACGGCCATCGGACCCGGGCCTCTCCGCTTCCTCCTCGTGCTCCGCTGACCCTCCTCTGGTCTGCCGTCCCTCTCTGAATGGCCTAGGCCGCAGGGCCCGCTTTTCGCCTCCCTCTCTCTCCGAGGACCCCCACGCCACCCACGGCTGCCCTACCACAGTCCGTGGGCGCAGCTGCAAACCGCAGTCAAACCAGCAGCTTCCTTCTCCCGATCTACATCTGGGGAGCTGAGCATTGCTGGCGAAAATGGCACGCACTTGTCCTTGGTGTCGCCCTAAAGCCAAGGTGGCCGCCATCAGCATCAACTGTATCACCGGTCCTTTCGCGTGTCCGAAGTCAGCAGCATGTCGTCCACGTCAGCAACCTAAAAATTTAACTCTCTTCTCTAAATCCCCATTCTTCGGCTCCGCCCTCGTGTCCAGCTGGGCACACCCGCAAGGCAGCGCCTGAGAGGAAGCCGAGGTTCGCGCCATCCTTCGGGGAGTTTGGTCCCGGGAAACAAAACCGTGACCGAGGGAGCGGGGGACGGGACGGGAGGAAGGCAACACAGGAGCACGTTTTCAAGTTAAGCAGCTGCGAACACACATCAGCCCTCGCTGCGAAGCCACGGCACAAAGTCCCGACCGGGCAGAGCCCAGGGACGGATCGCACGAAAATGCCGTGAAATCCTGAGGTGGGAGTCACTGGGAATGGCACCCTTAAAGCCCGTGTACTTTATGGGGAAAAAACTCAGACGTTGGTAAGTTTTAGAGGCTATACACTGATCATGTATACGAAATATTTAAGGTTGACCATAACGATAATAGCAAATGAAGTCTTCAGAAATTCTAGAAGTTGGAAAAGGACAAAGGAAAGTAAGGAAGATGATAAATGCCATGTAAGGTACCCAAAGAGGGAAAAGCATAAGAAACACAAAAAACGTGTACTTAAAATATGGTAAAGTTATCCAAATATGTAACTGATTATGAGAAGTGTTGTTGGGGATCTTGGACAGCGCCTGATACATAGGCCTTTTCTTTACGAAGCCGGAAGAGTGTAAAGAAACATCTCCCTCCAGCATATTTAAACAGGCAAAGGTCACTGTTAAAGGGCAGGCATTTGTAGAAATAGATTACAGGAATCTTGCTAATTATTAGTTTTAAGAGACTCATGCCAGGATAGGATTAAAAATAAAAAGATGAGAAAATATATACTAGGATAATACTAAGTTAATATAATATCAAAAGGAATAGTCTTCAGTTTAAAACCATTCTTAACGATGAAGGTTGTAATTAATAAAAGTAAGAAAAAAAATGCCCCGGCTGGTGTGGCTCAGTGGATTGAGTGCCAGCCTGCGAACCAAAGTGTCGCTGGTTCGATTCCCGGTCAGGCGCATGCCTGGGTTGCAGGCCAGGTTTCCAGGAGGGGGCGTGCGAGAGGCAACCACACACTGACGCTTCTCTCCCTCTCTTTTTCCTTCCCTTTCCCCACTCTCTAAAAATAAACAAACACAATCTTTAAAAAAAAGAGTAAGAAAAAGTCATCAGGATAAAAATAGAAATGCTGTAAACTCCACGTGAGTAGGGGCTTCTGTGGCTTACACTGCAGCCATAACCCTCACACCCAGAAAAATGCTGGCAGGTGGTAGGAACTCGACAAGCAGGCGCGTAAGTCCAACCGAACAATATTGAACGTCAAAGCTCCTCTGCCCTCTGGGCAAGTAAGAGAAGGTGGCGCTGACGGAAGGGCGAGGGGAGGCCCCGACGTGCGCATGAGCACCTGGGGCCGTTTGCCGGGCCGTTTGCACAGCACCGTTAGCCACGGGCAAGCCCTGGATTCAGTCCGGATGTTCACCGAGTGCAGTAAGATGGATAAACGCCGTGCGACCTCGCTATAAATGATGGAACAGTGTATCTCAACGAACGTCCGTGCGTTACAGCCACACGCGGTTGCCGAGACGGGTTCCCACACCGTGCTGAGTCAGAGAAGACGATGCGTGGGGCACCTAGAGCGCCATTCTGGTTATTCAGCTTCCCACTCCGCGTACGTAATGGATACACCTGCGAGTTATGAGCCGTAAAGGGAGGCCAGGAGAAGATTTCCCCCGCAGGCAGAAGGGAGGTGACCGCTGCAGGGAGGAGTCCGTGGCTCAGGAGGAAAAGCTGGGCGCTCTCGGGAGCTGGAAATACCTCAAGTCTGGGGGCAGCTACGGGGCCTGTCCGGGAACTCCATTCTCTCGCTGCCTGCACTTTCCGTACTTACCTTACATGTGTCCATAAAATAAACCAAGTGACTACTATGGAAGGGTTACGCCAGTAATATCGAGCTTAGACAAAGTGGATACTTTTGTAATAAAATTTTCCAAAATTGACATAAGGGTAAATGAATCTCTAATGATGAAGTAGGTCCAGTGAAATGTTAAAAAGCTGCCCCCAAATATCCTCAGGCCCAGGTGGTTCTGCAGGGAAATCTGAAGTTCACCAGGAACCTGGGGGTCGGCCTCCCTCTCGGTGTCCGGTGGGGGGCACCGAGGCTCGTGCACAAGGCTGCCGCGGAGGGCTCCTGGCTCCGGGGCGGGAGCCTCGCAGCCTGTTTCCCGGCGCCGGCAGTGAGCAGGTGCCAGCAGCAGGGCGAGAGTCACAGAAAAGGGGAAGTTCAGGCCTTGCTAGCTCATCAACGCAGATTTTAAAGTACAAAAAAAAAAAAAAAAAAAAGTAGCAAAATAAAATAAAAGCCTATCCAGCGTTGTTCCTCAGAAGGTCATTCCGACCCAGTGAGGTTTCCCTCCCACGCAGACGATTTACGGTAGCACAGTGGCTTGTGGTGGTTTGCTAGATGAACAGCTTAGAGCAGGAAAAAACAAACAAAGAAAAAAAAACCCTGGTGTGATTGACTCCCTACATTCAGAAACAATAAAATCCCACAGACATTTCTTAAAATCAAAACTCTTCGCAAAGTACTAAAAGAAGACAAATGCCTTCACCGAACTACCAAGCAGTTCTCCAGCAAACTCGCCCCCAAGAGTGAGATGCGTGGGCAGCGGCACCCTGGGAGGCCCGCGCACCAGGAGCCAGGCCCTCTCAGCGCCGGTGGGTGTGAGCGTCCTGCTAAAAACCAGCGCCAGTGGGTCAAGGGAGGGGTGTCAGGAGAGTTCTAAAGAAAGGGAGAAAGTTTTCCCGAATCTCAGTGGATACAAGTATCGGCACGCACACTGAAGAGACCTGCGGAGCCATTATTAGAGCTAACGGAGACTTTACAGGAATTTACAGAACTTTACAGGAATCAAATTTTGCGTAGGACAAAGATGTGAAAAACATCGATGGAGAAAATGGATAACTGTGCTGCGGAATTTAGGCCAAAATGAATGAGCAGAGTGGAAGTTCCTGGAACAAAAGAGTATCAAAGAGGTGATAATCTCAGTTAATGAAAAAACGGAGTTAATCGAAAAATAACTCAATTTTAATAAAAATCCCAAGAGTGCTTTTCTCTGGAAACTGGCCCTCCATGAGAATTTTCTAGGAGTGTGGGGAAGGGCTAAGGGCCAAGACAACTTTGAGAAAGTAACGGGAGCAGAGATCCTGGATACCAGGGTTTGTAACTTGCACGGAGACAGAAGGAAGAAGTAACGTAAGAAGGTGGAAAGTCTGTAAGAGTATCATACATCTGGCCACGATGGAACAGCCTTGGTTAGGTATCGGAGCTACAGCAGAAGGGAGTCAGCCTCAGGCCCCTGCAGCATCCTGGAGGAGCAAGGTTTGCAAGCCCACCTTCCCCACAGTAAGACCATTTTAGATATATACTTGGCCGAGTATGGAGTGCAAAAGATTTGAGACATTGCTATTAAAGTAGGAACAGATTAAAACTGTCTACTTCTCCCCTGAATGGTGACACTTTCAGAGCGTCCTGGTCTTGGACACGGACCAGGGAGCGCTGAGCTGGCGGAAGAGAATAACGCGCACTCGGGCGCACCCGGGCACACCCCCCTGCCCCCCACTGCCTGCTTCGAGTTCGCGCCCTCCAAAGGAGAAGGGGAATCTACCGGTTAGACGAAGTTTATCAGGCACCTGCAAGGGTGGTCAGCCAGGCAGCCAATTATAAAACAAACATTGGAAAGAAATGGCTTCGGGTTATGAAACCAAGGAGTGAGGTTTTCTTCTTTGTATTTTTTTTTTTGACAAGGAGAATGTTTATGTTGTAAAATTTTTTATAAAGCATTTTCTTACGCATCCGATGCATGCAGTAGAAAATAGACTAATAAAAATCTATTTATAATGTATGATAATAAATATGGTCTATAGACTAAAGTTACTAAGAGCGACGCAGGCCCGTGTTTTAATGTACAAACCTGCTAAGGGGGGTGAAGGCGTGAAATGGAGATTAATGCATAAACCCCAGGGGACACGGCAAAAGCTATCAGGTCTCCTCACTGGACATTTTCTTAGGCCCAGTCTCCTTTAAGAGTTTTCATGAGGTGCGACTGGCGCACGGCAGAGTGCACACATTCGATGTGTACGCGTCGGTAAGTTTTCACATACGTGTGCGTCGAAGTGCACATGGCCACGTCCCCAAAGTCCCCCACTGTCCTCCCGCAACCCGTCTCTCCGCCCGCTGCGCGCCCCGCCCCAACCCCGGACAGCCGCTGGCCTGTCACCGCCGAAGAGTTGGCGTTCCCTGGGTTTTATGCAAATGGAATCAGATAGGATGCACTCGGGGTCTCTCTGTCTTGGTCTTCTCTATTTCACTCAGAATAATTATTTTGAGATTTATTGATGCTGTTGCATGTATCAATATTTTATTCCCTTTTATTATTGAATAATATTATTTTCTCGAAATGTTATTCTTTTGGGGATTGGGAACCAGGCAAAATTATTCTAAAATTCACCTGCTGGAACAGATGTAGAAGAATCATCTGAGAAACACTTTATCAAGAAGAAACATTAGTAAAGAATATTAGAACTTATTCTTAAGATGCAATAATTAACAGTGTGTACGGGGTTAGACACAACAGATATCTCAATGTTTTAAAATAAAAACTGTAACAAGGGAGGGAAATATAGAATTTTAAAAGGACAAAAGGTTTTAAATCAACAGGTAGAGAATAGTTTATTAAATGAATAACTAGTTTTGAAAACTAGTTAACTAAGGTTAACCTGTACATATGTTATATTACCATCAACAGAAAAACCATAAAAACAGGAAATATTTTCATCATGTTGAGGCTTCTGAGGACTGTAAATAGTTAAGCAATGCAGAAACAAGATAGTAAAATAACAAGTCCAACTACACAAAAATTAAATTCTAAAACTCTGGGGCTGTATGGAGGAGCCAAAGGCAGAAGACTGAGAAAGGCTAACATAATTAATATGCAAAGGTCTCTTTAAAGTTATTTTACAACCCACAGATTTCAAAGTGGAGACAGGATCCTCATGTGTGCATACATATACATGTGCGCTTGGAGCACACGTGTGTGTGCACACATGTGCACACATGCATGTTCAGAGGATTGGTGTGTGTGCATGCATACACAGAGGACCGTGCGTGCACATGCACACACATGCCTAGAGGATCACATGCACACACGTGTGCATCCAGAGGATCATGTGCATGCATGCACACACAGGGTCATGTGTGTATGCACAAGTGTGCAGGTTCAAAAGATCATGTGTGCACCCACACACATGCTCATATGATCATGAGCATACATGTGCATGCGTGCCCAGAGGACCATGCACACACACATATTCAGGGCACATGCACGCCCATTCAGAGGATCATGCGTGTACACATGCATGTTCAGAGGATCAGATGCATGCACACATCTGCATGATCAGAGGATCGCACGTGTAGACACATGTGTGCAGGTTCGGGGAACACGTGTACATGCGTACATGCATGTTCAGAGGATCACATGCGTACAGGTGCATGTTCCGAGGATCATGTGAGCATGTACGTGTGTGTTCAGAGGATCACACATGTATACAACTGCATGTATGTTCGGAGGGTGCTCTTGGAGTGGGGCTTGGGGGGAACGGGAGGGCACAGCGCTGGCAAAGCGATACCGAAGCCGAAGTACCCAGCTGGGCCCCGAGGACTTGGCGTGCCCCTCTGAGGAGGTCTGCCCCGTGGGTGCCCTGGCCCGGACATGCAGAGGGGCAGCAGAGGATGTGATGGGCCGGGCTCTCCCCCAGGAGCCGGGACAGTGACACAGGAACCGGGGAGGGAGCGAGAGAAGGGAACTTCCGGAATCCAGCGAACGTTTCCAAATGAGCCCATAACAGGGATGGACGTCTCCTGGGCAGAAGCGTCACCCATGCCCGAACCTCGGAACAAACTCAGAGCTGAGTGATTCACTGCAGGTCGCCTGGCACCGCCTCAGAGCACCCGTGTCAACGAGGGATCTTGTCCCTCACCTCCTGGTTTCCATGGGAATGTTCTACTTCAGATGTATCCCCTGAAGAGAACTCTCTGGCTTGCCTCTTCCAGGCAAACACCGGCTGATTCGTGCTAACCCTGCGACGCCCCCGGTAGGGCAGGGAGGCACCGCCTGTTCTGTGTTGGCTTCCAATCCACCAGCAACCTCCGGGGCTGGTAAGACAGAGCGTCTGCCGCAGGAAGAAGACACCGAGGACTGTCTCCTGCATAAAAAGAGACGTGCAAAGGTTACCTCCTGAATGTGAAGGGCTCGCTCATACACCTGCCAAGAAAACGTTAATTTGTGTCGAGAAGGCTGGCTCAGCCCCCAAATGGGTAAATACCCCTGGTCCCGTTTCCCGTTCGTCAGGTGCGGATCTACCTCCACGCAGAGAGGCCATCGGATCCGGCCGCCAGAGACCCCGCCTCGACTCCGGCAGGGGTCCAGGGCTCGCCGCCGTTCTCACGGAACACGTCCCAGCAATCCCCGAGCTGAGCAGGCTGATCCCCTCTGAGTGCGCGCGCGGCTGGGAAGGGCGGAAGAGTGAAGAGAACACTTTCCTTGAATAATTTCATTTGTCAGGAGAAGCTTGCGGCTGACATTGGAAGAGTGATTTAATTGATTTTAATC
This sequence comes from Glossophaga mutica, assembly GCA_039655065.1. NCBI lineage: Eukaryota > Metazoa > Chordata > Mammalia > Chiroptera > Phyllostomidae > Glossophaga > Glossophaga mutica. Next base: position 175,623,418 of record CM077307.1, read on the forward strand.
ATACACCTGAGAGCGGGAAATTGAGCCCTCTGTCCTGAAAAATAATTCTAGGCTTCCACCAGAATCTCTAATTTGCAGCTAATAGTTTTTTTTTTTTCCTTGAAGTTTTGTTGTGAAGTTTGGAAAACACAGACCGAGCGTGAATGTCAGAGGAGGCGTGGTGGCTCAGGGGCTCCCGGCGGCTCGGTCCGTGGGTGCTGTGGACTGGGCACGTGCGGCTGCCCGCGTGGACGCCTCCTTCAGGGGCCCGACTCTCGGAGCACCCCCTGGCCTGGGCGGGGCCCTGTGGCGTCGGTGCTGGGAGAACTGCGCTTGCCCATGGCCCCCGACCCCTCACTAGAAGCACCCCAGGCTTGGGGGGACCATGTACCGTCACGGCCTTGACTGAAATCTGTGAGGGGCCTCGTAACACCGAACTTTCTTCTAAGGAAGGCTTTCACCTGAGATGGGTCGGTGTGGAAAGAACACACGACTGTCACTTGTGTCCTTGTATTTCATCCACGATCAGGAATTGTTATCGGACAGTAAGCACTTCGGGGTAGGAATGAGTTTCTCAATAGAGAGGAAGTCAGATTCGGTGTGCGCGGCACGGAGCCAGAGCGACTTATCCCCGAGTCCCAGGAGAATGCCGCGGCCCCGCAGTGCATCGCTAGCTTGTGTTCCGTGGGACCGTGGTCCCCAAGTGTGTGTGCCCCCAAAACGCACCAACTGTACGTACCGGCCCCGCTGCTCACCTGCCAGGGGAGGCGGGTCACGTCAGCACCAGCCACGCGGGACGTGCAGGGAGCACCCAGTGCTGGGGCTCAGGTCCTGCCACCCGGAGTTCACATCCAAGAAGCACCGAGCTTGGCGGGACGCTTGCTTCCCATCCAACCTGAAGTCATGTGGCTCGGGCCACATGGAACGGGAGGCCACGGGGCTTGCGCACTGCACGACAGCGCAGCAGAAACGGACGCGCCTGTGCATCTATCCCCCGCCAGACGGCACGTCATCGTATTAATTTAAAATAAGAATGCAGATTCGACTGTGGGTCACCAGCTCATCCGCAAAGCGATCGCAGGAAGACCGGAAGCTGGGCCACAGTTATTATGCTCATCCAGAATTTTGTAGCATGTAGTTTGTGAAAGGATCTGAGTGTTTTTCTTCACCAAACACGTGCTCCTTGGACTCTGAGGACCGGTAGGAGTGAACGGTGGGCAGAGCATTCGCCTGTCGTTCATTTCAGCTCTTCCGGTGCCGGCCGTCCCCCAGCCGGCGTCAGGGCTTCGGGCTCGCCTGCCCTCTGACCTTGAACAGCCCCCTAGCCACGCCCTGTCTTTCTCAGTCTGTTGCATGTTGCTCGGTAGTGAGCAGAGATTTATTATGGCGGCGATTTCCTGCAAGATTTTTTTTGAGTTTCCCCCTTTTCCAGTTTTATTGAGGAACCACGGACACCGTGTCAGTCTCAGGCGTGCCGCGTGCTGGTCTGACCGACACGTGTGTGGGGAGATCATGGCCCAGCAGGTCCAGCTGGCGCCCACCCCCCAAACGGACATGAAGAGGAAGACAGAAGGGAACCGTCCTCCTCGTGCGGAGCACTCGCAGGGTTACCCTCCTACGACTTCCCTGAGCTCCGCGGCCGCCCTAGCCGCCCCAGCCGCCCCGTGCTGTGCGTCGGGTCCCCAGCACTCGCTGGGTCCTCAGGGAAGTCTCTGCCTTTGCCGGTGGTTCGCGCTGGGAAGCGGGTCCAGCCCACGCCCTGCCTGTTGCCTTGGGAAGCTCCGCACCTCTGCGGCATCACAGGCAGGAACCCGGAGTCTCTCGACAATGACGGGGCATCCGATACCCAGCTTCCCCAAGGGACCTTGCACAGCAAGACGCATTTCACCTGTAATTGTAATTTCCGAGGCCTTCTGTTTACAGGTGGACGTGTCTGTGCTCCGTGCTTACCAGCAGCCCAAGACACACACACACACACACACAGAGCGAACAAGGGGCCAGGATCGCTGGGGCTGTCGCGGCAGAATATGAAGTTCTGAATTTGAGTTTGGCCCTCTACTGACTCTGCGATGTAAAGAACGGCCTTGGCCTCTCTGAGTCTTTCCATCTGTCGATGGGAGAAGCAGCGTCGTTTGCCGCTCTAGCAGCTTGGGAGGGAGGGAGGGAGAGAGGAACCGCAGGGCGCTGGCCACCTGCAGCTGTCATACCTGTCTGATCCGACACCCCGGGAGGCTTTGTCCAGAATCTCCGCCCTGCGGATGAGCATGGGGCTCCATCCGACCAGGGGCCTGGTGGCATCCACCCACGGCTGGCCTTGTGCACTTGACCCAAACACCCTCTCGCTGACGATGCGGGGCAACAGAAGTGACGAGGCAAATGCCACCCCCCGAGCACACCTGGTGTTCTCTGCAGGACAGGCTCTGCTGGCAGCAGGAGACGCCGCCTGCGAAGCTGTGACTTCACCTACAAATTGGCAAGGACACTGGTCTTCGATGAAACGGAACATCAGCCACTGCCTGAGCCGATCCCTCCAAGGTGGTGAGAGATTGGGACCTGGCTTTGAATGGGCTGCCCTTCGGATGCGCTGCCCAGGAAACCAACCAAGCGCCGAGGGCTTCGACGTGCGGTCCTTCAGATCTGTTCACCTGAGTCCACCTACACTTCTGTGAGAGTGTGACTGCGATGAAGGGTTAACAAAGGAAAAAGTACTGCTCTTAAGAACATTCCCAGTTTTCCAAGCATCGCGGCAGCAGAAGCCCGCCCATCCGGGCGAAGCCACGGTGTGTGCAAAGTCCTTTTATCGACATGGCCACCTGTAATCCTCACAGGGACCGTCCATCTCCACATTTAATGTGCTGACGTGGGCATACTGGGTCTTGGTAAACCTAAATTCCGATGCAAAATTGGGTAAATTAAAAATGCGGAGAAGTCGCTAATCTGCTTGCTCAACACGTGTCTATATTCTAGACTTTACACTTTATTGTTATTTTTAACCTTTTCATCATCACGACCCGGTGCGTGTGAGTACGCACAGACACACGCCCCCCAATAATTAAGAAAAGTTTCAGAGGCCTCTGGTCAAGATGGTGAGGTAGGCAGACATGGTTCATCTCTTAGCACAACCATATTAAAATTACAACTAAAATATAGAAACACCATCACTCAGGAACATCGGAAATTGAGTTGAATGGTAGTCTGATAACTGCAGAACCGAAGAAGCCACATCCACCCAGACTGGTGGGAGTGGTGTGGATGTGGAATGGGCTGGCCTCACACCCATGTGGGTGAAAGTTCGGGAGGGGTATCTCCGGAGTGAGGAGTCCCAGACCCACACCAGGCCCCCAAGCCCAGGATTCCAGTGCCAGCGAGATAGGTCTCCACAACTTCTAGCTGCAAAAGCCAGCAGAGATTGGATCGGTGGAGGAGGCTGCTGGAGCCCCAAGCAGTTCCTCTTGGGGAGTCCACACAGGGACTCACCTACTCAGACTTGCTCCCTCTGATCCCCAGCACTGGGGTGGCAGCTCGAAGGGCACTGGGGGTATACAGGGAGAGACTGAAGTGTCTGACATCGGAGTGAGCAAAAGCCATTGTCCCTTTGCTGAGCCCTCCCCCGACAGAGCAGGCAGGCTGGTGCCCTCTCTGAGACTCCATCAACCTGGCTGACATTGTGACCCTGTGACCCACCTTGGAGATCCACAGAGACTCTATCCCACCCAACTTATGGGCCCACCCAAACTGCTTTTCATATGAATGGCTAGTCTTGGCTCCTAAATCCTATCAAACGAGCAACAGCTGGCTTCAGTGAGCCCTAGAGGCAGCCAGATTAGAATCACAGCTTGGCTTCACCTGGGAATCTCCAAGCCCGAAACAAGGAGCAGCCATCTCAGATTGCTTTACAGCTCAGGCAGTGTACCCCAGGAGAAAACACAGGTCGGGGCTGACTTTAGCCTGTACCACCTGGGAAGCCCCAGAGCCAGCGCACCCAGTGGACAGCTGCAGACCACGTCAGACAGAGCACCACCGCCCTGCCCCTGCACAGCTGACCCTCCATGGAGGGCGGAGGGTGGTGGTCAGTGGTCACAGCCAATTCTTGCGGCAGACTGGCCTGGGTAAATCCCTCCCATTGATCTTCCAACAGCAACCGAAGCTCTACTACAAAAAGAGGGTACACTCAGCCCACACAAAGGGTGCCCCTCAAGTACCCAGCTTGGGTGATAAGGGAGGCTGTGCCACTGGACCCCACAGGACACCTACTATATTAGGCCACACTACCAAGACAAGGAGTCAAAGCAGGTCTACCTAATACATAGACACAAACACAGGGAGGCTGCCAAAACGAGGAGACAAAAAAACATGGCCCAAATGAAAGAACAGATCAAAACTCCACAAAAATAGCTAAAGGACATGGAGATAAGCAATTTATTAGATACAGAGTTCAAAGCACTATTTATAAGGATGCTCGAGGAACTTGGTGAGGACCTCAGCAGCATAAGAAAGACCCAGTCATAAATGAAGGACACACTAATTGAAATAAAGACCAATTTACAGGGAAACAACAGTAGAGTGGATGAAGCTGAGAATCGAATCAATGACTTGGAACATAAGGAAGAGAAAAACAACTACTCAGAACAACAAAAAGAAAAAAAGAATAAAAAAATGAGGGTAATATAAATAAACAGCCTCTGGGACAACTTGAAGAGGTCCAACATTTGCCTCATAGGGGTGCCAGGAGAAGAGAAAGAGTAAGAAGTTGGAATCTATCTGAAAAAACAATGAAAGAAAACTTCCCTTATTTGGTTAATGAAGTAGACATGCAGGTCCTGGAAGCACAGAGAGTCCCAAATATGATGGATGCAAAGACGCCCACTCCAAGATAGATCATTCTTAAAAGGCCAAAGGTTAAAGAGAAACAGAGACTTTTAAAAACAGCAAGAGAAAGGATGTTAGTTACCGGAAGGTTGCCAGATGGGAGGAGGAGGGGGAGACCGGGTGAGAGGTGAGGGATGAAGTACACCCAGGTAGTTACAGAACAGCCACGGGGATGTGAAGTCCAGTGTAGGAAATGGAGCAGCCAAAGAACTTATACGCATGAGCCACGGACATGGACAATGGTGGGGGGACTGCCTGAGGGAGCGGGGGTGCTGGGTGGAGGGGGCACCGGGGGGAGCAATTGGGACAACTGTAATAGCATAATCAATAAAATAATTTTTTTAAAAGAGAAGTTTTTTCTTCTTTAAACACTGCTCAACTCTATTATCAGCCAAGATCCTTCACATTTTCGATTTACTTTTATTTTTAAAAAGCGCTGGCTGCAGCTGTCTAAATTGATTTCAGGACAAAACAAGTAGGTCATGACCAGCCGGACACATTTTCAAGTCTCTGTAACGACAAGATTCTCAAAACTCTGATCCAAATGTCAATATATTTGCTGTTGAAATTATATTCGCGGGAAAGAGACTAGTTACGAATGGCAAGCAACTCACGTTTGTCCTCAGCTCTGTCCACCAGCACCCCTGAAGCCTGGGGCATTCTCCGGTCGTGGCGGGGGCGGGGGGGGGGCCACCTGTCCGGAGGCGGGCGGGGAGCCGGGGGGTGCCGGCTGCAGACGGCGGTCCCCTCAGACCTTCCCCACCAGGGCCCTGTTGTCCTGGCGGTGTTCATGTTACGTCGTGTCGTTCGCTCGGATGTAAAGACCGAAACCGAGGACTGTGCTTATTGAAATAGGGGCGTTTTTAAGCTGAAAATTCTCCCCTGTAAGGACCAAAGAAATGTCTGTTCTAATGACTCTTTATTCATCACGGGTAAGCTGTTCGAATGCTCTCAAAAAAACTTTTTTTTGGACAATCACCGTGTAGTAAACAGACAGCACGTGTTCACTGAGGGCCATTGCTGCCTGGTGAGCAACGGTGCTCGTGTCCTCTCCCCCCACTCCTCCTCCTCCTCCCCCTCTTCCTCTCTCTCCCCCCCTTCTTATTCATTGATTTATTTAGGGTTTAAACAATCACGGCTACACAGGTAATTACAAAGTGCATAGACGTACACAGAGCGGTCGCACGCACCCCTGACCTCACCCCCTCCCACGGCTACATCTCCCCGAACCGCAGGGCAGCACGAACCCCAGGCGGTCGGCCTCGGCGCGTCCCTGCGGAGACCCCCGCGCCGCCGCGGTCAGAACGCAGAGCCGTCCCGGTGCCCCAGTCTCCTCCCCCGTCTGTGCCCGTGCCGAGCGCTGCGCTCGTCTCCACCTCCATCACTTCACCACGGCCAGAACGTGACGTGCGTGGAGTCATCCGGTGAGTGACCCGAGACCCGCTCCGCTCACTCAGCACGGTCCCCAGAGGGCCCCGCCCCCCACCGCTGCCCGAGTCAGAACTTCGCTCTGGGTCGTCGGTTCTTCGTCGTTGTTGCGGAGGGGCAGCCCACGAACACAGCCGGTTCGGACCTGGGCCTGCTGGACGACGACGGGGGCTTTTTCCAGTTTCGTGCCACGAGAAACAAGTCCGCGCCGCGCGTGCGCGTCCAGGTGGTTGTAGGAACGCAACTCTTTTGTTTCTGTGGGACCACGGCCGGGAATCCAGGGGCCGGGCGCTATGACGACCGCAAGTCCACCTTTTAGGAAACCGGCCGCCACGTCCCAGAGCGCCTGCGCAGTGTCGCGCTCCGCCGGCCCCCTGCTCCGCCCTCGTGCCCGCGGTCCGCGGGGCCGCCGCCTTTCAGCGTTGGCCTTCCCGGAGGGGCGCCGTGGAGCCTCCCTGCGGTCTGCGCTCCCACGGTCCTCATCGCCGATCGTGTGGAATCTGGCTGTTTCTTTTTAACGTCACCAAATAACGAGCTTGTTCCTAAACTGCGATTCCGTCAGCCAGCCCCTCCCACCCTTTCCCCCACCCCCACACCAAAGGTGCTGATCCCTCCCGCCCCCTCTGGTGATGGACGGGGGAGGCGGGGGCTTCCTGCACGTGGCCCCAGGGCGGTAGGAATGAGTGTCCCCCTCTGAGCCAGGCTCTCTGCTGAGCCCAGTGACAGAGGAACAAGGCAGCTACCAAGGTGGCCACTTGGCCAACGCGCGCTCTCGGAGCTGCCGGCCAGACGAGGGGGCGGCAGGGAAGGGGAAGCGAACCGGACGGCAACACGGCAGCGGGCCGCGAGCCCCAGGTCGCCCAGACCTGCGGGCGTGGAGTCTGCGGACCGTGTCCCCTGTGAGTCTGTGACCCACGTCCCTTCAGCGTCGTCCCGCCCACGTCTTGTCCCGTTCTTTCCCCCTCTTCTTGGTAAACGGCAAACATTTACGACCTAACTAAACGCCACTAGGATCACCCCCGTGTTTGCTCTCTGGACGAGATTCAGTAACTCTCGGTGGGCGGAGAATGTCACTGCGGTGGGCACGCAAGGGCTGGGCCTGTGAGTCCTTCAGCGAAGGCCCACCACGGAGGCAGCGGCGCGGGGAGCCCCGGGATCAGCCCCTTGGGATGGGGGCTGGGCAGTGTTCGCAGCCTTGACCCGGCACTGGACTTCCAGGCTCGCCCGGAGCCACCTTCGGTGGGTCTGTCTCCTGCCTGCTGCCAACTGATTCAGAAACTCCTGCCCAGAGATCGAGCTGGTCAAGCTGCCTCTGGGGACCAAACTCGACCCTCCAATTCACTCCTGGATTTTGGGACCTGAACCGCCGATGGAGATTCTTGGTGCAGAGTGTGAGGACCAGAGTCAGTGGGACCTCCCAGCTCCCTTTGAGGTGTCATGGAAATGCAACAACCGTTCTACACCAAGGGTGTCACTCGTCTGTCCCCATGGCCAGCTCAGCATCATCCGTCCCCCCAGCTGAGGTCACCGCGTGTGCCTGTCCTCTGAGACCTTAACCAGGCGGAAACGGAAAATTCGGTTGTACTTTCCATGGGTGAGCTCCTGCTGTCTGTCGGACACAGGGACCATTTTCCTTGCTCTCTAGGAAAGAGGCAAGATTTGCGTTTGATTGGGACTCCGGACGCATGGCCGGTAGCGCCCCGCTGGGCCCCCTGCCTCAGCACAGAGCCCCACTTCGAAGGCGGCCCCGGGGGGTGTCCGCCCCTCCGCACACCGAGTCCCCGCAGGTCAGCATCTCGGGCGTCGCACCGCTCGCCCACCGCTGCCGTTCCGCTGAGGATTTTGTTTTTGTTTATTTTCAGAGCCCTTTCTTCTGCCCTCTGACCCTTCTGTGACCCTCCATAGCTCCTCTGTTAAATAATTTGGAAAAACAAACAGACAAAAACCACAGACGATCGGCACGCAGCCAACATTTGCAATTAATGGAATGACGGCAGCAGCAGAAACGCAGGTCGTGTGGCTGCTCCCTCTTTGTGCCCCGGGCACCCCCGTGTCCCCTTGTTCCAAGTGCGTCCACAGGCTCCTTCTCAGCCTCGCTTGGGGTCCGCCCCCGGCATGTGACAGGCGCTGGGGAAGGGCTGCCGCCTGGCGCCTGGGCTCAGGGCCGGCCCCCCGGAACGTGCAGGCAGAGAACCTCGGACTCAGACTCCTGAGTGCAAGCTCCCCTCGCCCTTGAACTACTTCACTGTCACCGAGGCAGGATCTGAAGAGGTGTTGTCCACGACCCCCATTTTCCCTTCAGGGCAAGTGGGCTCCGGCTGCCCTCCACCGGGCGGGCGCGATTCCCTCCCACGGGGACAGGGTTTGCCACCCCGAGTGCGCCCAGGACGAAGGGCGGGAATGGGAGGAACTCGTACCGCAAACTTCTGGGGATGACTCGGGCGTGGCTTTCATGTCGATGTGAACGTGTGCCCACAGAAGTGGAGCCGGAGCCCCGGAGGCGGTGCTGAGCCTGGAGAGAGAAAGGTACAGGACAGGGAGCGTGAGCCGTCCCTGGGTGGCCTCGGCGCTGAGCCCACAGGGGTCCTGGCCCAGGAGGCCGGTCACAGCAGCTGTCCTTCTAGAAGCCAAGAATGGGTGTCAGCCCCTTTCTGATGCAAGCGTGGTGAGGACTGCTTGCGTGCAAGTGATGTCACCAAGATGCGCACCTCAGGATGGGGACCTGGGAGTGGATTCAGAGACTTGGGATCAGTACCTGTGGGAGGGGGGAAGGCAGGGCTGCCCAGAGGAAGGACGGAGCTGTCCCTCGGGCCCCATGGAGGCCTTGGGGGCTCCCCGCTGGGCTGCAGAGAGAGAGGCCTGCCTTCGGGGTCCGCCCCTGGAGGGGCCGAGACAGCCAGGCCCTTGGGCCCTTTTGGGTCGGCCAAGCGTTCATGCTGCCCAGGCTGGGGGGACTCACCCGACAGGGGGGTGTTTGCTGGCTCCCCTGCTCCCTCAGCCAGCATTCGGTACCAGGTTCGAGGTCTGAAATGGGGACCTCGGTATCTCAGAGGGCACCGTGGGACCTGGGGAGCCCTGCTCAAGCTGCGTCCCTGTCCCTGGAGAGGAGCCTGCCCTGGGGTCCGGTCTGAAGAGCCTGTGGGCTTCCTCAGGTGGTCTCTGGTTTCCGAAGCAAACACACCTCCTTCCCGGAGGGCGGGGGCCATGTTCAAATACGCAGAGAAACAGCTTCCGGAGGCCCTGTCGCCCTGGTCAACAGAGCCCAGGGGCAGCCGGAGTGGGACTCCGCTTGGCCGCTCCTGGCTGCCTGGCCCTGGACCCTCACCCGGGGGATGTGGGCAGCATCCTCCTGAGGACGAGGCACGTGACCCCGAGTCGGGAATGACTGTGAGGGGTGCGCACAGGGAAGCGGGTGCGCTGGGTGGGCTTGTCACGACTCCCAGGCATCGGACGCTGGCTTCCGCTGGGCTCTGTCTGCTGCCATTTCGGCTCAGGACGCTCGCCCATGGACTTCCCAGGGGGAGAGAGGCCGGGCTCCTTGTGGTGACAGGGGTATGACAAAGACGGGTCACCCCTTACAGCACCGGTGCAGACGCACGATGCCCCCCACCTGAAAAGCAGAGGGGGGGGGCCGGAAGAGGCCCAGCGGATGGTGAGTGTGGCAGCCCCGAGACTCCAGAGGAAGCTAGTTCTGCGCTCGCCGAAGCACCGGCCTCGGTGGCGTGTCCCATCCAGGGCTGCCCCTCGGAGTTCGCGGCTTTGTGCGTGCAGATGCGTCTGTGGGGCTTTCTGGTGGCTGCACGCCGGCCCGTGAAAGGCGGCGATCTCAGCCCAGACCTCTGTGTTTCTGCGCACGTGTTCATTCACTCCACACTCCTGCGGGGAGACTCGGCGCCAGGCGCGCTGGTGCCCATCCGGACGCTCTGACGCGTCTTTGAGGCTTAACGCCCAGCTCCCCCATGGATGGAGGCCGGCTGAGAGGGAGGAACGTGAGACCCCCCAGGGCTGGTTTGGGTTGAATGCGACCAGGTGGGTGCGGCCTTTCCCTGCGAGGAGCCCATTGCTGTCCATGTCACTGTGAGACAGACTCACGTTTCACTGACACTGTCTTCGCTCGAAGCAAACGAGCGAGCAAACGCAGACGTCTTCCCGCGATCCGATCGATGGAGTGGGCGGCGCCGCTGCTTGGCAGAGAGCCCCTGCAGTTCTCCACTCGCCGCACGGTCCCGTCTGCTGTTCCGGTCATTTCCAGAAACTTCTAACTTCTAGATTCCTCTTCTGCGTGGGGGCTGAAGAAACGCACGCCCTGGTTGGCCCTGAGCACGTCCCGCTGTCCGATGGCTGACTTAATTACTGATGTACTGTTGGTGTCCCCTGGTTAGGCCCCCGAACTGTCTGTTGTTTAAACTCCGTGATTGTTCCCGTTCAAAATCGGGGAAGGCAAACCGGGAGACAGCCTGCAGAGGTGTGACTGTACTGCGGGGCTCTGTGTCCGAGACACGGAGGAAACGAAGAAGAGAACGAAGGAGAGACTGGTAAGAACAGAGCGGACCGAGTCCCAAACACCCAAGGCAAGTCTGTCTTCCAGTTTTGACTCACGCAGTCCGTGTTTCTCTACTCTCCACATGAACGCGCTCCCCGCAGACAGGACTCCAGTCGCCGGGCTGGCGGGGTTCCGGGCGCGCCTTGCGTGGCTCCTAGCTGAGTGAGGTGACTTTGTCCAGAGTGGACGGGTGGTGGCCCCCAGTCACAGTGCCAGAGCCACTCCGCAGCTGCGAGTGAGGGGGGCCGCTTCCGCATCTCTCGTCCTTGCGTCGTTTGGGGGAGCACTCTTTGCTCCTCTCAGCGGACCGTGCTGGCGATGCAGCCAGAGCAGGCCACTCTGCAGGACTCTCGGGGTCAGCAAAGCCTACCACTACTGCCCACTAGTCAGCCAGCCCTGGGGTGCTGGGCTGCAAAATGGGGCGCCCTGTCCCCCGAGCACCGCTCTCTCCCAGACGGCCGCCCCCAGGGCCAGAGCAGGCCCCTGTGTGAGTGGCCCTTGACCTCTCTTTGGGAGAGTGGCTGCTGACCTTGATGGGCAGAGGAACTGCAGAAGTCCGGATGCTCGCGGGCCGCAGAGCCTCCCCCGCGGGTCCTGGCCCTCAGTGCCTCTGTCCGGTTTGCGGGCTGTCCTACCCTCCTCGGCAGCGGCGCAGCTAAGCCCAGTGAGAGGGGAAGCGAACCTGCTCCTCAGATGGCTGCCTTGGCCAGAGTGCAGCTTCAAATTAAAAAACAACCCCTCCCACCCCAGTGCAAGCTGGTAGCTACCCCCACGAGCATCCTGAGTCGGCCACTCCCCGGCCCCCCCTGCACACACTCCTGCCCTGGGAAGATCCGAGAGGCCCTGGATGCGGAGATGGCAGCCCCTGGCAGCCCGTCCCAGCCCTGCTTGCAGTGAGCCCGGTGACAGTGAGCCCGGTGACAGCCAGCCAGCACTCCTCGGGCAGGCTGGCAGACCCAGGCGGGGCGGAGAGCAGGCGGCCAGCCTCCTTTGCAATTCAGATGGTAATGTTCTCCTGGGCTTGTTTACCATCTGCTGGGCACACAGACATCTCTCTGTTTGGTCATTAATTAATGTCCTAACTGCTAAGCCACAGCAAACGTGCAGGGCTGGGGCTTCTGAGGCGTGTGTTCACCGAGCGGATGCCGCTGGATTTCTTTCAAGTCCAAGACGTTCCGCTCCTTGAGGACGGCCAGCTCTGCAGTAGGTTTGCATTCCTTAAGACAATTTTTTTTTTATGTCATGAATTCATTTCTCTTATTGCCAGAGGTTAGTCACATGAGTAACATCTGAATGGGAACTTCCTTTTCACTGTTTTCCCTTAGAAGTGACACCGAACCCAACTGCACAGAGCTCTCTTCATTCCTTTCACTGGTGGCGAGTCGAGGCTCGGGGCTGCGAGGGGAGTGCCCCTGGGTTCCCTCGCTCACCTCAGGGCCCCTGGACCGCAGGCCGGGACTGACTCGCTGTCTGGGTCCCGAGCCCTGGAAACTTGGTTGGCCAGACCTTGACCTTGGGTGCAGTGCTGGTCCGCTCAAACTCACCATGTGACCTTGGGTACGTCTCCAGATGTCTTTGCATTTCAGCCTCCTTGTCTCTGGAGAGGAGTTTGGGTAAGCAACCCCTGGGCCCTCCAGCTAGGGAGCATGGAGACTGACCCCCCACTCGATGGTATCAGGAGGGCGCCTTTGGGGGACCGTTACCCCAAGACGAGGTCATGGGAGGAGGTTCTCATGGATGGGCTCAGTTCCTTTCGGGGGCACCAGAGAGCCTGCTTCCCCCTCCCCGGCCCTCTCCGTGACGCCGGACACAGCGGAGAGCAGCCGTCTACGGGCTGGAGGAGGCATCATCCACTGCTGACTCCCTGACCTCGGGCCTCCGGTCCCCGAACTTTCTGTCGTTCACGCGCATCCAGCCTGTGTGCGGCTCTGTGTTGCGGCAGCATGACCGGGCAACGGCAGGAGGGGGCAAAGACACCGGCGAGCCTGGCCAGAGACGCGGAGGCCAAGTGTGGCTCAGGGTCTCTTGGGGTCAGGGCCCTGCACGGCCACCCGGCCCTCGCGCTGGGCTGACCAGCCAACCAAGTGGCAGAGTCAAATACTCGGCCCGGAATGCCGTTTCGGAACGCGCCCCTGACTCCCTTGTCCGTTTGGGTGACTCCCCGGAAACCGTGAGGAGCAGCCTCCGGACGAACGCCACGGGGTGCGCACCGGCCCCCCGGATCCCTCACACTTGCCCTAACACAACCAGGGGCTCCTGTCGGCCACTGGCCGCAGTGAAGTGTCTGCTTCCAGGAGTGCTTGCTGTCACTCGGGAGGTGACGGCGCCCCACCCCAGTTTCTGTGCGTGGGAAATGCCGACCAGCTGGGCTGAGGTTTGTGCGTGAGGACGCAGTGTGGCCACATCCCGCAGTGGGACAGGCTTTCTTCACCTCCCCCAGCAGAAAGCCCTCGGGTCAGGAAGGGCAGCCGGCCGCCATGTCGGGAGAGAAACACGGGGAGAGGTAAAAAGTGACTTGAAGGTCCCCGCAGCCCTGAGGCTGGGCCACCCGAAGTCCCATGGTCTCAGGAGCAGCACCTCCTGGTCCTCCGGGTTTGTGCTGCCAGAGGTGGCTGCAAGAAAGGCCACCGGGAGCGTGGCAGGGCCATCAGGGCACCCCCAGGGGGTGTGCTCACCTGGTGTGGTGTCTCAGCAGAAGCCCCAAACCGGAGCCCTGCTGGGACCAGGGCCCCCTCCAAAGGGAAGCCTGGTTCCCAAGGCGTCGCCCTCAGGTGGCGGCTGCTGGTTGTGAGGCTAAGTGGCCGGACAGGTAGAAAGGACGCCAGCAGACCCAGCTTCCGGAGAGGCGGAGAGCCGGAGGCCCGGCAGGTTGGGTGCCAGGTGGCGATGGCAGGGTGAGGGGTGAACCTGGGGCCGGGCCGGGCCCCGGGGAGACGGGAGGGCACTGGAGCGGGCAGCGGAGCCCACGGATGCAACGTCTGCTTCCTTTGACGCTGCTGCCTCTCACAGCTTTCCGTCTCAGCGTGGACCACTCTGCGCCTGCCCAGCCTTTAAAAGAGTGGCCTGAGTCACCCCTTCGGGAGGGCGTCCCCTGCCCTCTGGCCCTAGCTGCTGTTGGGGTTCTACCCCCTCCCCCCACCGAACCTGTCAGGCAAGGGGAGGACACACCCGGCAGCCTTGCGCAGGCCCAGGGTGGTTCTCGGGACTCTCTACCTGTTGAGACTGCAGAGCAGAGTGACATTGTCTCCGCCACGCAGCAACCACCCCCTAAACCGCTCCGAGCAGGAACACCTGTCCTCACCCTTGTGGGGAACGCTGTGCTCCAGGCAGCGCTTTCTGCCGGGCGTCGCCCCCCGTGCCTCTGCCCCCCAACTGCCTTCCAGCTGCCAGTCAGGTGGGAACGGGACCTTCTCTCCGACCGCCGCCTCCCAATTAAACTCGACGCACACGTGCAGAAGACACCCCCACCCCCAGCACAGTCTACAAGGAAAACAATACGTCGAAGTAGTTTCTTCTGGACAGCCTTTGACCTCCACACCGGCAAACCTCGGGGAGAAATGCCTCTCGCGAATGGCTTAAATCTATCAAAACACCTTCTTGATGGATAAACATGACGGGGTTATATTATGATTACTGCATACAATTTTCTGTCACAGTTAATTTATTTGAAAGTCTTAACCTAGTAGAGTCTGCCACCAGCAGTATTTTATAATGAGAACTGTAGAAATAAATCATTCCCTCCAAATAGTACAAAGAAAGTGCTACCCAGCCACTCAGGGCCCGGGTGCCAGGAGACCCCCGGACGGTGGACAGACAGACGCCGTGCCGGGCGCTGTCCGGATATAGGCCCTTCTGTGCTAGAGGAATACTCTGGGCTCGGGTAGGTTTTGCATCTGAAGATGTCCAGTGCTCAGAATGGTGGAGGGCTAACGTGTCTCTTCGTTTGGGAAAAGAAAATACCGGGGCACAGAAAGGTTCCCTCTCCACTCTGCGGGGGGACGCCCAGCCCAGCCCAGCCCAGACTCGCTGCTGCAGGACCTGGACGTGGGGCCTCGGGCCCAGAAGAGACGCTCGGAGTTCGTGCTCCTTCACGCAGACAGCGGCCCCGGCAAGCGGGCGGCCTTGAGGAGGAGGCTCTGAAGGACGACCTGGAGAAGACCTGAGGACGGCGAGAAGCGTAGGTGGCCGGGGGCCGACAGGTCCCTGTCCGGCCTGGGGCAGAGAGGGGGTCCAGGCACAGGGCGCCCCCGGTCCGCGTGGGCCACCCGGCTTCGTTAGGCCGCTCCTCAGTAGTTGGGGACGTCCAGACAATATTGAAACATTCCCAAATGAACTTTGCATAGAGACATTTTCATTCGCTGCCTCCTCCTCATGCATATTAACAAATGGTATGCGCGGCCTCATTTAATTTACTGATTTTACATGCGGATCACTTTCTCTTTTACAGCTATTTTTACCAGGCTTCATTAATCTTTGTTGAATACAACGGCATACATCTTTAATGCGGCCGCTGTCAAGCCGTATTTCAGCCAGAGCTGCAGACTGAATGACAGCAAGCAATATTAATAAATTTAACATAGACTATATCAATTTTTAACAGAATGAATGTGGAAAGCTAAATGTATTATTTTTCGTTTAAATCATAGGGTTTATCACCGGTTAAGTAGCAGCGATTTCGGGGAGGGGGGGCTTGTGACGTGCCATACAAATAGATTTACATCTCATTAATAAGTAAATTAGGCAAATGCCTTTCAAGTTCAGACAAGTACATAAGTGTAATCTCCATATTAAAGAAGTAGTCTTTGATAAACCACGGAGGGACCGCGGCGGCCGAGGATGTGACAAGTTGCCGGGGCCGAGCCGGGCTGCGGGCCCGCCTTTAATTACGCTGCTTCATTACGGAGGAGACGAGTGTCCCTCCCGTTAGGGCTCCATAAATGAGCAGCACGCGGCACCTCCCAAACCATTTTTGCAGGGACCGTGAAAAGGCGGTAACAGTTGGGAACAAAAACGAGTCGTCGCCTGGTCTCTCCTCCTTGCCTGCCGGTCACGACGTCCAGACGCAGAGACCAGCTCCCCTACACGCTCTAAAAGGAAGGACCCACTGGGGGTGCTGTTTCGTTCGGGGAAGGAAAGAGGAGGGGCGCTAGGAGGAAGAAAGCAAACACACCCAATTCTGATTTTTAAAAAAATTTCTCTCCCTGAGTCCCAGCAGAGAGGATGCGCTCTAAGATGTAGAGGCCCGGTGAGAACTTGTCTGTCTGCGTTAAATAAAAAGCTACGGTTGGCGGGACGTGTGTTTTTGCAGTAGCTTTAGAGATTATAGGAAATTACATGCAAAGCCAGAGTTCTGATCTTCAGTTAATTTATAATTGGAAAAATCTTATTAATTAGCTATGTCGCTCTAATTAAGAATTAGAAGAGGGTGCGTGGGGAAGTCAGTCGGTAGCCAAGTGACAGGAGTGTTTGAAAGCCCGGGAGACCCAGCAGCTGGGCCTCGCCCAGGGCCGCCCGGCCTCTCCGGGAGCCGGGCTCCCCGGGGAGCTGCTGCAGGACGAGGCCCGGGCGGGAGGGGCCTCGAACACACGCACCTCGGGGCCGGCAGCCTGCCCACTGTCCTCGCCTGCTTCTACATTTGTTTCCGAACGGGCTTCTTTCCCTCGGCATTTTCACAAGCGCCGTTCTTTCTTACCGCTTTCTCTCTGTCCGCTGACAGACACAAAGTATTCGGGAAGGTCAGAAGTCTTCCGAAGACACTCGGTGAATTAAAAACAAAATCTCAGAGCCTTCCCGTGGACGCCCCGCCTGCGTGAGCCCTGCACCTTCCGTGGTAAACCGGGGCTGTGAGCGCTTCTTCCGTTCCGGCCGGTTATTAAGACAGAAAAGGAAATAAAAGCGCAAACAACAAGATGAAAGCTACTGTCTAAGTTCATTGCTCACTGCGAAAAAAACAGAAGATTAAATTTTTTTTTAACCCAACCTAAACCTTTCCCAGCTGCAAGGGCCATTTTTTCCCACGTACAGGTTTGCTTTCAATTAAGGCAGAACAAAAGCTTGAGTGGGCATTGGAGAGAAGGCGGTTTTCCTATTTGAATACCAAAAAAGGTGTCCCCTAGATAATGATGCTCAAAAGAGAGAAAGAGAAATCTCTGCATTAGCACATTTCTGCCATTCGGTTCCCTTCGCTGGCAGAGACTTGAGATTCCAGATACACTTATCTTATGAGGTTAATGATCTTTTGTTGTCTGCTCTAAGCCTATTATTCATTTTAAATTAGAGGCAAAGTGGTGTGTTTAAAAGTAATTCAAATGGGAAGTAGTCTTCCTTTAAAATCAGGGGCCTTAATCCCCTCTCTCAGTCGTTAGCCTGGAGTCAGTTAAAAGGATAAGGAGCAACTTGCCGGATGTTTTTGGTGTTGCTTCTAATGGAACTCTAGGGGCGATGGCAGAGGAACCCCCACATTCCTAAATGCCTCCCAGCACGCGGTTAACCCCCTGGCTCCCCCGCAGATCTTAGAGGTTGCTGGCTCGGCAGGGTTTGCCCCGAGTCCCAGCCAAGATCGCCGGATTCTACGCGGGGCTGAAATTCTCCCATTCTCTTATTTGGAAGTCAACCCAGAAGATTGCTGAGTTTATCCTGTAAAAATTAAACTCCCCAGAACCGGAGGCTTCCCTAGTCTAGACCAGGGCGGAGAGGGTCCTCTGAAGCGGGCGGGGGCAGCAGGCAGGCACGCGGGACGAGGGAACGGATGCTCTCCTGGGACACGGCCCATGGTCCGCAGTCCCGAGGCACGTGGTTGCTGGCTGTTCTTTCCTGCTGCTCCCCCTACCTTCACCCTGGACCTGCCCCCGAAACCCCACAGCACTCCCCAGGTCTGCTCGGAGCACTTGCCACTTCACTGTCAGGTGCAGTGCCAGGTCTCGGGTCCTCAGGCCAGCCGGCCACCAGCACCTGCCGATCAGACTGCCCTCGGCGCCCGAGAACCTTCCCCTGCGCGGTGGCACTTGTCTTTGTTTCTGCATCCTCACAGTCTGGCTCAAAGTGTGGCACGTAGTAGGTGCTTTATGTGTCAGTGACCAGAGAACAGAGGTGATGGAGCAGTTGACACGGAATTTGCACTTAGTCTCGGTATCCGCCCAGCCCCTTGGAAACACCTGCTTCCTCTCCATCCTGCCATCGCTGGACGAAGGAGAGAATTCTGCTCCCCTTAACTGCTGACAGTTTGGGGGGAACCTCCAACATACGCTGGGGGGAGCCAGACTTCTTTTGAGTAGAAGGTGGCCCTTAGCCCAGGTGGCTGTGAGGTGGTCCCCACGACCTTGACCGCCACAGGGGAGCGCCGGGGGCCCTTCACCCCCTCTGTGGTGAAGGCGCCCGCCCTGTGCATTCTGAACCCCGGGGGAGCTCCCCGCTGGGGTTGCTGGAGCAGAGGGATGGTCATCGGAGTCGGGGAGGGCTGCCTGAGCCATCGGAGGGGTGTGAGCTAGAGAAACCATCAGCTCGCCCCCCGTGACTGCGGGCGTCCGCACCACTGTCTGGTGCTGTTGGGGGTGTGCTCCCCTGGGGCAGGGAGCCCGCAGGAGAGGAAGCAACAGAATTCTTAGAGTGGGGAGCCGGTTCTTCGATGTTTTTATTTTTTTTTGCAAAAAAAGATTGTTTACTTGGAAAATTTAAGAGTTTAAAAGAATACTGGAAATACGAGAAATAAGATTGCAGTGACAAGTATAATTTAAAATACTCAACTTGCCTTCTTCTGGGCCAATGCTAATCATTGGATAATAAGTGGATATGAGTCCCCATTGACGATAGCAAAACCACTCAATGAACTACCGGGGGACAGGGACCGAGAAGTGCAGAGGCCACGCACAGGACAGCTTTGCAACTCTAACGAGAGCCATGAGGCAGGACTTGAATAGACGGAGTTGCAAAGGATGCTTTCGAAACAACTCGCTGTTGTCAAGAGGAGAATCTTGCCCAAATTATTTCCTACACTAAACATCCCCTTAAGATTCCAGCAGGACTTCCTTTGTGGGGTAGACCTGAGAAACGGATAAAATGCGTTCGAAGCCTGACATAAAAGACAAGCACGCAACAGTCAGAGCGCCTCTTAAGAAGCAGCGTGAGCGTGGAGCGGAGACTGCTCCGTGTGAGCGTCAGCCGAGCTGCGGAACGCACGCCGGGCAGCGGTGCCACGCGCACAGCGAGGCGAAAGCACCCAGAAGAGTTTTTAACAGATGACTCAGCCATCTAGGCGTGGCGATTCAGGACGTGCTTCTAGATGGCGTTTTAGACCAACGTGAAAAATAACTGAGGCGTGAGTGATGAAGGGGCCCCCAAGGAGGCCTCCGGGAGGTGAGGGTGGGGGTCCCAGAATCACCGGGGTGCCGCACCCAGACGTCACCAGGACATCTGAGGGGCTGTCTTTCACAGAATCGCCTTTTCCCTGGCGTTTCCACGTGGATAGTTCGACTTTGCTGACCCCAAGGATGGGCGCTTACGTGTTGGCATTTGAGAATTTCCAGGCACATGGCCGGAGCGGGTCCTGGTGGAACACAAGCCAGTCCATTACGACCGTTGTCCTGCGGACGACACTCAGGTGTGTCCATCCAGCTCTGACGGGAGACGTGCACCGTTCTGCTCCTGACCCGAGGGAAAGACCGTGTTCGTGTATTGACGATCCTGTTAACCTAGAAACGTCGACTATGACCAGCCTCCACCGACGGGGGCCTTCTCCACTGATATCCGCACCCACGGCTACCTGCTGGCGAAGTCAACGACATTAACACACGGAAGAAAGTAAAACTTACAACAATGTGAACCGTTATCATCAGTGTCCTGCCTACGAATTCGAACATTTATGCTATAGTTTACATCATTTGCTATTTGTTTAATTTATCAGAATAATATTGCAGAATTTCCCATTTAAACTATGAGTACTTTCAGTATATCATGAATCATGGTGTAATTACTAATATTCATTTTCTGTTAATTCATTTTGTAAAATATTTAATTCGTGGCTATTATTGATAAATAATAATATGTTGCCTGATTTTTTTCTTTTAGTTCCACTATGTGTCCTATGGGCTAGATGCTTTCCATTCCTCATAACATATATCCAAATTAAGTCCAGATGTATTACAGCTTTAACCTAAAAAACAAAGCCACATATGAAGTAGAAGAAATAAATAAATGCTCTTGAGAACTGGGATACTTTTAAGCTTAAATCAGAGGGTGAAATCATAAGCGAAAAGTGGAAGAGATTGAGCTAGGAAAAAATTCTACTTACATTAACAAACAAGCAAAAATTAAAGCACGACAATGAAAATAAGCAAAGCACAAGAGTCTGTCAGGAAAGGGCAGAAACGCAGACACACGACAGGCCGGAAAAGGGACACCCCAGGGAAAGCGCCGATGGCCTCGTGTGGAGAGACCATCGCTCCTCCCACAAACCAGCCCAGGAAGGGCGCAGCCTCGGGACAGAGGCGGTCCGAGAAGGAGAAGGAGGGCTAAGCCAATGGAAAGATGTCAAGAACCATTTATAATAAGATTAACCTGACGTAGAATTTTCACATTAGGATTAAAAATAATAAAATACGCAAAAACAAAGTATGCAAAATAAATTCATAAACTAAAACTCGGTGGAGAATAGCAAATATGGAAATGGATGTTGCCAGCTATCAGGAAGGGGCGGTCCCCCCGGAATTTGTGGAGGGCGTTGTCGCAATACAGACTTCAGCCTCGGTCACGCCCCTTGGTTTCATTTCCAATGACCAACGTAACAACAGTAATGAAAGATCAACGTAAAGACAGTTCTTTTCCTAAACTGCTTGTAAAAGGAAAATACTTTAAACAACTAAAACCTTATGTAGTAGAGAGCAGGCTGGGCAAATTATGAAATAACCATGAAATAAAATGCTATGTAGTTATTAAGATGCGGGCGCAGGTTGATAGTTAATATTACACACCCCATCGTGGATTCTTGAGTGTTTGTGTAGCGTGTGTACAGGCGCACACGCACACGCACACTGGGATTACACACACCAGAGGTCGCGATGGGTTCCGCATAATTCCGAATGCCTTAGTAAGGGGTATACCTTCTTCCATAGTCAGAAAAACCATACAGCTGTCTTTGAAGGGAATATTTTTGCTCAGATTAAAATAACTGCCCTGGCTGGTGTAGCTCGGTGGATTGAGCGCGGGCCTGCGAACCAAAGGATTGCGGTTCGATTCCCAGTCAGGGCACATGCCTGGGTTGCAGGCCAGTCCCAGTAGGGGACACATGAAAGGCAACCGCACATTGATATTTCTCTCCCTCCCTCTCTCCTACCCTTACCCTCTAAAGATAAATAAATAAAAATCTTTAAAAAATTAAAAAAAAGAAAACTTTAAAAAAAATAACTGATTATTCTGAAAACTGAAAAGTAGTGACTGTCAACAATTCTTTGTGGGCTTAGGTACCATCTCTGAATAAAATGCTAGGATGTCCACCTAAAACTAGGATTGCATATTAACTACATCTTAATAAACAATAAATTTAGAGACCCGGAAAAAAAAAAAAGAAAATTTGAGCCACATATTTAAACAAAATAAAAAGAGAAAAAGAAAGGATTCTCGGAAGTCACGGCGCACTCCGACAGGGCAAATATGCTTTTGGCTTGTGGTCAGGACTGGCCAGCGTCGTGCATGGTGGCCGTTCAATGCCCAGCGGTGGCGGGGCGGGAGAAGGGACGCTCAGAGGGGCAGAGGCGGGGCGGACAGCACATGGCGCGCAGGTGGGAGCCCCCCGCGTGCGTCCCTCCCGCCGCGGCCCTTGCTGCTCCTCAGTACCCAGATCCTGACACGGTCCCTCCCTCCCACCTCACCATCGCCACCGTCAACGTGCTCCCAAGGCCAGCGCCGCCGCTTCTGGCTGGCTTGTGCACAGACACAGGGCAAGGAATGGGCACCCGGAGCAGGATGTCCAGAAGTGGGGAGTCGGCACCCACAGGAAAGCTTCAGGTCTGCTTGGTGGAGCTTGTTTTCAAGGCAGTTCCCTGGACCGCACCCCAGTGTTCAGGATCTGGTTCCGTGGATCTACGGCCGGCCAGTCTGCCGTCTCTCTCTGAATTCCGCGGGGGCTCGCACCCAGGGGTGAGCAGCTGCTGCTGTTTACCGAGCAGGGGGTCCGAGCACTGAAGGCGCGTCAAGCGGAGGCCAAGGCGCAGGGTGGGTGAGAGCAGATTCCAGGCCCGGGGCTCACCTTGAACCTGCGCTGCCAGCCCGCCCCCCTCTCCGGGGGTGGTGATGACCTTTCACTACTTTTAGAAAAAAACTAAGAGTACATAAATAAAATACAATGGAGATTGCAGACTGTGAACAACACAGAAAATGCTTGTGGTAAGATGTTCGGTCAAAAAGCAAAATTAAATGTGTTTATGCGGCCTGAGTTCAGGGGCTTAAACAAAGTCATACCATTCCTGGCCTGTGGGAGGCGCTCAATAAATAAAACATAAGGCAAATAAAATATAGTTATGGAATGAATAAATATGTCACAAAATTAATTTTCAGAAATGACTCAAGGACATATGAAAATAATTTTGAGGAGGAAAGAACATGGGTGATTTAAAATTTTTAGTACTTCACTTTCCAAATTTTCTTTAAAATATCTATATTAATTCAATATTTAAAAATCATTAAAATACAATCTCATTCTAAAGCAAACTTCTGGCCTAGGGGTAGCACAGGGCAGGAGGAAGGAGCTAAACATCAGCGATGAGGAAATAATTAGATGGACTCAGATGAGACCGCCGTTCCCCGAGACAGCGATCCCAAATCCTCCGAAAAGATGTCGCCCTAAGAAAAAACACGCAAAACAAGGAGGGCGTGGGCTTTTCCAGACTGAAAGAGACCAGGTGGCCCAGCGACAACCAACGACTGATGTGGATCTAAATCAGATCCCATCAAAAACATTCTTGGGGTAAGTAAAAAAATTAGGCTTTGGTCTGGTGATCAGATAATATTATGAACTTACTTACAATTTTTTTCAGTTTAACGGTGACTTATAGATCACACCTCCTTCTTCTTCGGTAATGTAAGGTGAAGTACATATAATTTCAGAATCTTGAGGCTTCCCGCTCTCAAACGTTTGGAAAAATGTCAATTGCAGAAACAAATACGCGTATAAAAAACATGCACAGGAGATCACCAATACGGGAGCCCGTGAACAAGCACCGTTAGAGCACGCGTGGAGGCACCGGGGTTCCATCCCACGGCTGCTCAGCGTTCCTGCGCGTCTAGAGATTTCCATGACGACAAACGGAAAACATTTCAAAGTGAGCGAATACGAGTGTATAATGCAATCGTGCACATACACAAGCACGCGCACACACTTACCTTAGGTACACCTGTTTTTCTGTATACACATGGAAAGTGGGAGTGCGCAGACCCCCTGGCCTTCATGGACAGCGCTGCTCGGGCCAAGCCTCACCCGGATCCCCAACTCCTCGGCAGCCTGCTGGGAGACCGCTTGTGTGCGTGTGTGTGTGTGTGTGTGTGTGTGCTCGCATGTGTGTGTTGGGGTGGAGGTGCTGCAAATCGGCAGGGCAACCACTTCCAGGGGCAACTGGGCTGGGACCCCCGAGACCCAAGGGGAACCTCGGGGGAAGGCGGTCGTCTCAGGGACTAGTGGTGGAAAGAGACACTTCGGTTGTGGGGTGCACAGGGGACGCAGATGCGCCCAACAGTCACAGACTACGGTGACAATATAATTCTAGTGTCGTGGTATAGTTCTGTAGTCTTTAATTCACGTACCAGAAAGTTCACCCGTTTACGATGCCCAGCTCACTGGTTGTCAGTGCGTTCACACGTGTGCCCCCCAGCACTATCTGACTGCAGAAGGTTTTCATCGTCCCCCCAAATCTCTGTGCCCGAGGGCAGACACTCCCCATTTCCTCCCCCACCCAGCCACCACCGATCTACTTCCTGTCCCCGTGGACTTGCCTGTTCTGGACACTTCAGATACGTGGACTCGCGCCACTCGCGATCTCCCACGTCTGGCTTCTTTCCCCGAGCCCGACGCTTCCCCGTCCGACGGCAGCGCAGCCGGCGCTGGCTCCTTGGCGGGTCCCGGCGGGTCACGGCGCGCCCTGCAGCCCTGTGGCGGACGGCGGGCGCTTGCGTTGCTTCCCTTCCTTGGTTGTTGTGAATGAGGCTGCTGTGAAGACGTGTGGACACGCGACTCTGATTCTCTTCGTGACACACCTCGGCTTGGGCTCTCTGAGGCAAACGAGGCGGTTTCGGACGTTTCCAAAGAAGCCGCACCGCGCCGCGTCCTCGTCAGCGGCGTGCGCGGGTGTGCGCTTCTCCGCACTCTCGCCAACTTCGCTACTTTCGGTCTCTCCTTGCTCTGGCCGCCCTGGCTGGTGCGAAGAGGTTTTGATTTGCATTTCTCCAGTGCCTGGTAATGTTGAGCATCTTTTCATGTGTGTGTTGGCTATTTTAACGTATTCTGTAGAGAAATGTCTATTTAAATTCTGTGCATATTTTAAATTGGGCTATTTGCATTTTGAGTTGTGAAATTCTTTGTATATTTGGACGCTACAGGCCTACAATGACTCGCTGGTTTCCTCTCCCATCAGCGTGCTGCTTTCACTTTCCTGGCACGGTCCTTCGAAGCGCCCGAGTGTTCCATTGGCTGAGGTCCAACGTACACCTTTTTGTTTACTGACACGCTGGTGTCGTATCTAAGAGGCACCGCGCGACTCAAGGTCACGTAGATTTAAACCTGTGTTTTCTTCAGAGAGTCTTACAGCTTTAGCTTTCACATTTAGCGATTTAATCCATTTGCGATGATTCTTGTAAATGGTGTGAGGTAGGGGCCACACATGATGTTTTGCGTGTAGAAGCCTAGTTGCAGTGCCGTTTGTTAGAAAGACGATTCTTTCTCCATGGACATGTCTTGGTACTTGTCAAAAATCAATTGACCAAAAATGTGTGAGTTTATTTCTGGAACTCCATTCTATTCCGTTGATCAACGTGCCTCGTCTTATTTATGCCGGTGCTACAGTGTCTTAGTTTTTGTAGCTCCTTATTGTTCTAAAATCAAAAGAGTTAGTCCTCCAACTTTGATTGTTTTCAAGGTTGTTTTGATTATTCTGAGTCCCTTGCACTGCCGCATAAGTTTAAGATCAATTTTTTGATCAATATTTTGTCAATTTTTGAAAAAAAAGTCAGGCTGGAGATTTGATAGAGATTGCATTGATTCTATAAACCAACTGGGGGAATGTTGCCCTTTTAACGACATGAAGTCACCTGACCCATCGATGGGGGCTGTCTGTCCATTTACGTAGGGCCTTCCTTTCTGTCTTCCACGACTTTTTATAGTTTCCGGTGCAAAGTCTCCTATTTATTTTGTTAAATTTACTCCCATTTTATTTCTTTTTGATGCTATTATAAGCGGAATCGTTTTCATAATTTTGCTTTGGTTGTCCATCACAAGTGCATAGATATAATTCATATTTTTACACAAACCTCGTGTCTTGCACCTCATGTTAGCAGCTGTGACACTTTTCTCTGGATTCCACGAGGATATGTGTACAGCCTTCTGCAAACAGAGGTAGGGCGACGTCGTCCTTTACTGTCTGGATGCTGTTTACGTCTTTCCCTTGCCGACCCGCCCTGGACGAACACTCCCGCAAGGTGCTGGCTAGCAGTGTGGAGGCTGAACATCCTCTTCTTACCCTGGGCCGGAGTGGGGAGTGTTCCGACACCGTTAAGCACGACGCCACTTGTGGCAGCTCACAGATGTCCTTCATCATGGCGAGGACCTTCCCGTCTATTCCTAGTTCGTTGAGTTTGTTGTTTTTGTTTTCATTATTAAGAGGTTATGCACAGCCTTTTGAAAGACACATGGCGGTGGCCATTTTTAACGCAGGCAAATGTGTCGAATGCAAACCTGAGCTGGCGGCCCGAAACTTTTTACTTGCCATGTAGTAGACACCGATTAGGAAGCACGGAGAGGAAAGGGATGATGTGCGCAGCGTGCGAGGACCCCCCGGGGAGCCCACGCGGTCGCCCTGCGGCGGGGAGACAGAGCGTGCGTGCCGGGAGCGGCGGCCAGGCTGGGGGCTGCGCTCCGCTCGGCTGGCACTGCGGGTGTCTGTCTCGGATTTTAGGTGGTGACTCGAGAACTCTCTGGAGCGGCCGAAACCCTGGAGGGGAACACGTTGGAGCGAGAGGCGGTGTTCCTCAGGGTGAGGTCCCAGGGGCAGCCACAGCTTCGGGGGGAGACCCGGCCGGCGTTCAGCAGCTGGAGGTCCCTCGGAGTGGGCCAGCCCGGGAGCTCCGTGAGGTCGGCGTGGGGCGGGGCTGCCGGGTGCAGGAGCGTGAACTTGGTCCCACAGGCCAGGCGGGCCGTACCCTTCACTGTCCTGGATGCTCTGGGGGCTGAGCCTGGAAAACCAGGTCTGGGCAGCCTCGCAGGCAGCTGTGTCAGGCTTTAAATCCAATCCCTCCTAGTCCTTCAGGTGAAACGAGAGTTGAAAACAACTCGAAAGGGGCCATCAGCAGGGGCCTTGGAGGTCAAAGGTGAGGGTGAGCGTTCCCCGGAGGCGCAGTGCCCCTTAAGCGGTGCGTTCTCGACCTGCCACCGCCCAGCGAAGGCCTGGCCCACGTGCTGTGCTCGGTGCGTTCTGTCGCGGCAAATTGTTCGTGAGCCCGAGGCTATGCTGCCCCTGCCCCCCCGAACCCCCACCTAAACTCTTCCAGTCCTGTGGAGGAGGGCTGTTCTGAAATTCCTCCGCTGGGACTTGCAACCTCCTCCGGTTGCTCAAGGGCCCCCTCCTCCGATAGGACGGCCGCGGCAGAGCCGAAACCCAGCACGTGTTTCCAGGAGCCATAAGTGAGTAAATGCCCTTCCCCAAATATCAGTCCAACCATCCAGAGCACAGCTCAGAGGATGGACGTAGAAACTCGGCATCCCAGCTGCGCGGCTTGTTTGAACTGCTCTGCAAACTCTCTGAGTTCTGCGCCCGAAGTCTTTGCCGAAGTCCATCGGAAGAAAATTTAACGAATTGGTTTTCCTCGAAACAGGGCCGGCTGACGGTATCTGCCCAGCGCCAGAGAGTAAATGTGTTGGGCCCTGGGGCCACAGCCTCTCCGTCCCCGTGGCTCACTCCCGCCTCCGTGCCACGAAAGCTGCCACAGGGGGGCAGCGCCTCGAAGAACGCCCCACGGGACCCTCGTGGGGCTTGGTTTACGGGCCCTGAAATTTGCATCTCCCGTGATTTTCACATGTCGCAAAGTATCCTCCTTTTGCTACATTTTTCTAGCCATTGAAAAACGTAAAACCCATTCTTAGTACAGGGGCTGTAGGAAGGGAATTTCAGGGGAAAAGGGGAAGGGTTTAGAGCAACAAGTATAAAGGACACGTGGACAAAAACTAGAGGGGGTGGAAATGGGAGGGAGGTGGGGAGGTCTGGGGTAGGAGTAAAAGAAAACTATACAAGATCAACAATTAAAAAAAAAAAAACAACCCCAAAGCAGGTGGGGCTGGATTTGAACCACGGGCCATACTTGGCCGACCCCCACTTGAAGAGATGGCCTTGAGCGACCAAAATCAATAGCCTGGGTACAACGCGTCATCCGGGAGACTTTTCGCTTCTCCCAGTCACCCGGTCGCTGCACTCTTCGCAGTGCTCCAGGAGCGATCTTTCACGAGACTCACCCCCTGGTCTCCACCTCCCTCCGTCTCTTAACAATACCGGAGTGTTTGGTTTGGTTTGGCTTTTCCCCAGCAACACTCCCCTCCCCTGAACTCCTAGACACTGCTCCAGGCCTCGGAGGCAGCATCTCGCCGGCCAGGGGACAGTTCCGGCGAACGAACTCACCCGCAGCCGCGGGGGCCAGGCCCGCCGCCCGCCGAGGCCACACGAAATGGCTTCCCTCTGTTAGTTAGCTGGAGAGCAAAGTTTCTATGCGCTTCTTTTTAAAATGCAACAATGTAAAGGTCACAGAGGAGGAGATGAAACTTGGAGTTGTAATAAGGAAGGAGAAATAAAAAATAATGACAGAAATAAATTGTCATAAGAGGGGATACAGTTATGATTTATTGTGATATTCTACAAATTTGGAGGTGATTAAAAGCCACCTAAAATTCACATTAACAAGTCACATAAAAATGGAATTAAACTAGTGGGCATAATGTGGCAGGGTATAAAGAAAAATCATGACAGAAATAAATTGACAGAAGAATGATACTATTCAAGTTTCCGTCGGCGGCGCCGCCCTGACAGCAGCCTAGTATTTTAATTTCAGAGTTGTGGTTGAGTTTTTGGAGTTCATTAAAGGCCCACATTAAGAATCTCATAAAAGTGAGAAGAAATTAGTGACCGTAATGTGGCAGAGGAAATAAAGAAACAATAATGACAGAAATAAATTGACAGAAGAATGATACACTTAATGTTTCACTCTGACACCCTCTATTAATAGGCCTCCGCAAGCTGGAACAAATGTCATTCATATTTTAGCCAAAGCCTCCCACTAATTAGACCGGCTCTCGGCGCCGGAATTAGACGTGAGATCCCTCACCTTTAGAGTGGAATCATTTGAATTCTAAAGAAAAGAGCTGGTGACAGAAAAAAAAACTTTCTACTTGGGCTTTTCTAATGAGATAAAATTCCCCCTTCTCCCCATTTCGCAGCCATAATTGCTGATTATGTTGTTACATAGCCGGGCGCCCGGCGCTCTCCCCCCGTCATTATGATCTCGGCTGGCAGATCAGGAGGCTTCAAACGCGGGCGGCCGGGCTGGCGTCTAATTTAGCGCTCATTTGGGCCGCAGGTACCACGCAAGGTAAACACTGTATTGTTATAATTAATTACCCCTTAGGCCTCGCCAGGCCATCTCTGTTTCAGCTGACCCTTATCATAATAAGGCTTCCGGGCATATTGTATTTCTTTTGACAGATTAATTAGAAATTCAGCCGTGGAGGTACAAAGCAACTCGGTCATGAATATTTAAATGGCCTGACACAAAAATCATGAAAGGGCTGCTGAACTACATGACGGACAGGGGATATTAGGCAAGTGACTCTAATCAATAATCTCTTGATCTCTTACATATTAATACACTGCCTGCTGTTATTAAGCTCCGTAATAAGGAAGGGGAGAGGAAGTTCGTGTAGCTCTGCTGTAGGCCTCGGCGAGGCCCCCAGTGGGCTCGCTAACTGACGGAGAAAATGCACAGAGGAGCCGGGCCTCAGCCTCTTCAATCTAATCCAATCTTAAGGAATGGCAGCTCTGAGTAGCGCCGACTGGATAATTATTGGCGCTGACAAGGTGAGGGCGTCTGCAGGCAAATGAGCTCGGCAGCCGGCGCCGTCCCCAGACCACCCAGCGCAGGGCAGGCGGAGCACCGCCCGCCGCCGTTGCACTTGTCCGCCGCCGGCGCGCGGGGGTCCCGGGGCGGCGGGCGGGCGGGCCCGGGGCGGGGCTCGCGTGCCCGCTGGCGGGCGGAACACCGAGTCACCGGCTCGGCCCGGGCTCCCCTGGCTCAGCGCTTGCCACGCCAAGGCCGCCCAGTGAATTAAGTAGCAGAGGCAGCTGAATATCATCTAAATTCATTAAGGGAGTGAGTCCTCCCAACCCAAAGCAAGCATGCGCGCACGGCCTCGCCCGGCCCCCACGGCCCCCCGTGAGCTGGCGCGGTCCTGTGGCGTCCCCAGACCGGCCCAGGGACCCACAGCAGGCGCCTGCAGGGGGTCACCGAGCCAGGGGCAGAGGCTGCCCTGGTCCCCACGAAGGGTGCCCCTCTTCCTGGCACCCTGCAAGCAAGCCCTTCCTCAGGCCGGTGCACCTGACCCAGAACTGGGTCCCCAAGGTGCCGCCTGTTGGCCAGTTCGAGGGTGCAGGGCTAGGGAAGGAGGGTGCACCGCGGGAGGAAACGGGGGTTCATGTCCACAGCGGGGCAGGAGGGGCAGGAGAGGGCCTGGTGGCACGGGCAGGTCTGACCACGGCCTGGGCGGCTGGGGCTTTAGAAACGTGTTTGAAAGGACAGGGGGGTCTCACGCTCACGTCCGGTTTCCTCCCTGGCGAGGCTGGCCTTCCCCGCAGTCTGGGGTGGGGGTGCGCCCAGCTCTCCCGGATGTGGGGTGCGCCTGTCCATCCCCTTTAGGAGATTCCGAGTCACCTGCATCACCGGAGAGTGGGTTTTGCTTGCTCGTGTGGTTTCTTGTTCATCTTTGTGGAAGTTGAAGAAAAGGAATAATTTTCATGCCCGTGTGAACATGGTACAGAACATGAGGGAGAAAGAAGACCGATGACATTCAGCGGAGATAGGACTGTCTGGGACCATCAGACCCTGGGGATTCGGGGGTGCCTGGGCGTGACGCCCACGAGAGCACCCACCCTGTGACGGTGGAACAAGGGCCCTGGCCGGCCGGGTGGCCTGTTGTATGCAGTCGCTTCCTGTTTCTCCTGGTCCCTGTCCTTAGGTGGCCCCAGGCTGGCAGGGCACTCACACTGTCCAGGAGGGCACTGTCATTTGAGGCCTGTGTCCCCCAGGGCTGCTTGCATAGGTCCTGGCTGGGGCTCCAGTTCGGGTCACTCAGAAGGTACAAGACACCTGCCCGCCCAAGCCCCAACGGGCCACAGCATGACGCCCGCACCTCTCAGGAACTTCGCAGTATGGCCTCTCTGAGCCTCAGTTTCCCCATCCGCACTTGCCACCCCAATTTGCCAGGAGCACTCGATGACACTCGCCACTCACAAGTGCCTTGCAGGGTCAGACGCATGCGGCCTCCATTGTTCCAGCGCAGGTCCCACATGGCCCACGGCTGCTCCTCCGGGTGCGCCCGGGGTCTCCCCGAGGCCCCCCCGCGGCCCCTTGCCCCTGCTGGATGTCATGAGCTCCCACTCACCGCAGGTTTGAGTCCACCCACTCTGTCCCATGCCCTGTCCCTGTCTGCTCTGTCCCCCCCAAGGACTGGGGCCTCCCCTGGGCTAGGGCCAGGTCTGGGGCCCCTCGCAGCACGCGGCAGGCGCGGGTGCGGCTGGCTGCGTCTGTGGGGCCAAGTCCTGCCACCTCCCCCCGCATCCAGGGAGCAGCCCCGCTCTGGGCTCGAGCTCGGAAAGGGAGTAGATAATTAAGAATAAAGAAAGCCAGTTCCAGGGTGACTGCCAAATTAAATACTCCGGTGCACAACTCGTAAACGTTGTGCCGTTGCCGCGGCTGATGGCGATGGAGCGGTGACGGAGATCCGCCCTGCGAGCGCGGCGCGGAGAGGCTCGGCTCGGGGACCGCGCTCCCGAGCGCCGTCCCGTATTGCCAAACCCGAAGGCACTGCGAGCCAAGAAGCGAATTCATTGCAAATCGTACAAAAGATGTGGGGCCAAAATGAAGCTGTTAAAAACCACATCTGTAAAACTGGGGTAATTATTATGGGTGGGTAAAAATCTGGCAAGAATTATTTTCTGAAATAAGGCGTAAAGGGGAACAGATGCGCTGTGACTGACACTTCCCCCCGCAGTTTCACGATTGCTGTGAAGAGCAAAAAATTGATCCGATTTATCAGATTATCCTGTTTATTGCAGCGCAGCGAGGGCCACGGAAAATCCTTTTGTCTCACGTGCTTCCCCTGGGGAAGGAAGGCGGCCCAAGGGAACCAGGCAGGTGTGCTGGGTGGCACAGCAGGCGACAGGGAGCGGGTGGGACCCGGCGGAGGAGGAGACAGGTCTGCGGAAAAGTCTGTCCCGGCAAGGGAGGTGACAGCGCTCTCGGAGCAGGAAACCGGCCACGAAGGCAGCGTGTCAGGGTCGGGGCGGGACGGGGAAAACGGCCAAAGGTAAAGAAAGACAGGCGGTTGGAGCCTGGGAATAATTAGCGTCCGGCGAAGACAACTGAATCCCACATTACCTTGGCCGGTGCCTGCAGCCTGGGGAGGCGTTTGGGTTGGGTCTGCTTTCTGGAGCTTAGCAACATGTATTTGTTGTCACGGAACGCTTAAATGCAACGGACACATGTTGGCAAGGAGGGGCGGGAGCGGCGTGGAACTTGTTACGGGAATCATCGCCTCCACGGGCCCGCCGTGATGTCCCGAGACAACGCCCCACCGTCGGATGCAGCGGGAGTGTCCAGGATGCTCCTAAAATCAAGCCAGAAATTCCTCGATTTATCCTGGTTTGGGTCCCCCCACCCCCGTCAGTTAGAAACAGGAAATGCCAGTAAGCTGTGAGAATCTAAGCAAGGAACAAGAAACCAGGAGGAAAAAAGGACGGCCTAGCGTTTTAGGGGGTCCCTGCCACACGTCTGTAACGGACGTCTTTCACCTCCCCTCGGTAAAGGGGCAATGTGGGATTTTAATTGGACTTGTGGCTTTTCTTCATTTGATTTAAACCAAGGTAGGGTTTCAAACAATAACACTGGAACACCTGGTTAACACGTTAGATGATACGCACAGTTGTAAATTGTGGTTTTAATAGTTGCTCGCTGGGGGATTGGAAAGGGTCTCATTGTTCTGTTTGGCAGATATAAAAAAAATAAAGAAAGAAACCAAAGACGGGGATGTAAAAGTCACGCACGTGATTTCGGTGCGCGCGGGTCGTGAAATTTAACCGCCTGGCCCCCCTTGCGGTCACGTAGGACGACCCGTGGCCGCCGCTGGACGGACTTTCCAGGTTCCCCCAACGTCATCCTCCAGCTTGAAGTTTAAAGAAATCTGATCATTTCCTGTTCCTTAGCTGACAGGGGAGATTTTTAGGTATAAGCACCAGGGAACAGCCTGGGGTGTGTGTGCCCGTGTACTTCTGTTTGCACACTGGTGTAAACGGCGTACAAGAGAACGTTGTACGCTGGTGTGAAGAGAACGCGTGTGAGTACTGTGGCTGGCCAGTTCCCTTTCGCTTTTTGAAAACAAACGTCCCTTCGCCCAAGCACAGCTCAGGCCTCCTTTATGGGGGCTGGGGCGCAGTTGCAGGTTCTCTGCCCGGCTACTCCTTCCTCCTCAGCAGGGGGCCGGCCCTGCCTAGCGTCTGAGTGGCCTTACCCCATATTTTAAAGTGACAGTTTCCAAGACGCCTGCCTGACTTCTGCCCTTCTCTCCCAGCTGCGGCCCTCACCCTGCTGCGGCCGCCAGACTGACCCTTGGAGGGCACGGATGTAAAACAAAGGTGTGGGTCCCCTGGCTCTGTGGGGATTGCAGACAGGAGCCTGGTGGAGCCGCCCATGGAGATGCCCCGCCCTGGTGGGAGTGGCCCTCCTCTGCCCACCCCTCCCCACAGCTCCGCCCCCGCAGCCCCCCACAGTCCAGCCTGGGACAGCTGGACTTCACAGGGAGGTACCCATGAAGTAGCAGGTAGGGGCTGGGGAGGTCGCGTGGACACCCACCATCTCTTTCAAAGCCCTTATTTTAGGGCCAGCATGTCCAAGCCCAGGGCACTGAAGCCCGGCCCAGCAGGGCCAGGGCTGAGCCTGGGCGCCTGCATTCCCCCTGCCCTCGGAGACGCCACACTGTTCTCTAGTCCCTGCTGCTGGTCTGCAGGCTGCAGGCAGCGAGGCCCAGGGGCAGGGTCTGACATGCAGGCGTTCCTGCTGGAAACCGCTCCGGACTCTCTTACGTCTCCTAGAAAATGGCCTGGCTGGAAAGAGCGAGCCCTGAGTGGGGCGCATCCCAAGGCCAGCCCGTGCACCGTGGGGACCCCTTCCTCGCACACAGTGGGCACCCGTTCCTGTCTCTCGCCTAGTGGGTGCCTGTTTCTCACACACAGTGGGTGTCCTCGGCCCCGAGGTGTCTGCCGAATCTCTCTCGGAGCGCGCCCCCTGCGCCCCGCCCCCCCCCCCACCCGTCAGAGCCCGAGTCTGCTGTGTCCTTTGGCTTCGCAGGCCAGCAGCTTCTGTCTTGTCCCGCCCGGACAAGAAGGTCGGCGTGAAAGTGCAAGGCAGGCAGACTGGAAGGGCGACTCATTACGGGCGAAGCGCTGTGGGCGGGCCTTGCTCACCGAAGCCCTGCCGATGCACCGGGCGCCCAAACTCCTGCAGTCGCAGTGGGAGCGGCCCCTGTGGGCAGCTCTGCCTCAGCCCTCAGGTGTCCAACGGGCGCCTCAGGCTGAACTCCCGGTCCCTCGTCCCTGCTCCTGTCCCAGTTTCCTGCGCTCTGTCCCTGATGGCCTGGGACACAGCCCTTGGGGTGTCCCAGATGGACCCCGTCTATGCACCCCTCAGCCTTGGCCTTCAGGGACGTCCTGCCATCTTGCTTCAGCTCCACTGTCTGTTCTCAGTGGTTCCCCTGCCTCTGCTCGGCCCCTGGGTCCCCGGAGGGGTCTTGTCACTGCCTGGGCCAAGTGCCCATCTTCCTGGGACCCGCTGACCTGCCCCCTCCCGTGCCAGGCGGGCCCCTCGGCGCTGGGCGCCCGCCCTGCCATCCTTGTCCAAGGGAGTCTCTTCTTCCACGGCACTCCCGGTGCCCAGGTCCTGTCTCGTTCGTCTGCTCTGAATCCACAGGTAGGAGGTTGGGCTCCACGAAGGCAGGACGTGGCTGCGACATCCCCAGCGCCTGTGGCAGCCCCTGGCACCGTGGAAGGACCCAGAGAAGAGCTGACAAGGGGACGCATGAGGGAACACGCCACCTGTGGCAGGCAGTACCAGCCCACCTGTGGGGACGACCAGCGAGGCCCAGCGTCTTGCCCAGCCGCCCCCCCAACGTCCGAGCGGGCGTTCCATTTGACACGCGCAGTGTGGGCACCGAACTCTCTCCATCACTCTTCCTGCTGGCGGTGTGCGGCTCTCAGGCCAGGAAGCCGGTGGGCTCCAGAAGCTGCAAGGGGCCTGGTGCCCACCTCCCCTGGCTCTCCCGGCTGTGCCGGCCGGTCCTGCTCTTTCTGACAGCTGGGCCACCCACCTCGACTCCCCTCAGGGCCGCACGGGGTGGGGGGGCAGTTAGCGTGCAGCCTCAAGGTACTCGTTCTTTGTATCACGTTGTCAGTCTGTCTGCGACCCAGGGGCACCCCGTCTTCGGGACTGTTCAGCAGTGGCCTCTGCCTGCACTCGCCCCGCATTTATTTCCCCGCAGACCTTCGGACAGAAGCGCGTCCCCTCGCCCGACTGGTTTCAGCTCTCTCCTCCCCGCTGGAAGCAGAACGGTCCCCGGGAGCCTTCGAGGAAAGCGCGCCCTTCCGCAGCCCAGCACCACCGCAGGGCGGCTGCAAGGGCATCACCCAGGCTGTTCCAGAGCCAAGTGAGAGCCCTTAATGAATTGCAGCCGCGCCGTTACCGCTCCGTGTTGCCTTTAAACCGATATTGGTGCCTCCGTAGGTAACGGCTCTCCCCCGAGGGGAGCAGGTCGAGCGCCTCTCCTTCCCTCCGTTCCTCCTGCTGTGCCGCCTTCTCCTCGTTCTCCCTCTCCCTCCCTTTCTCTCTTCATCTCCTCCTCCTCTTCTTCTTCTTCCTCCTCCTCCTCTTTATTTTCACGTGGCTGTGCTTTCTCACCCGGGACAGAGGCCGCTCGAGCGGGCCCGGGCGGACCCTTCGGCATCGGCACACTCTGTGGGTCTGTGTAGACTCAGCTCCCGCTAAGAGCTTGGGTACCACCTCGGGGCTGCCGCGTCTCTCCGTCCGTGTTCTCCGGCTTCTCCTGTGCACGTGGGAAAGGGGCGGGGGCGATGCCCTCGTGCGTCCGTCCATCCGTCCGTCGTTCCTCATCTCCCAGGCCTTCCCTTCCGTGGGTGCCAAGGCAGGGGACACTCTTGGATGCCTATACAGTGCGAGGGAATTTAATTAAGAATATACACATTAGACTTTCACTGGGATTGCCTATTTAATGTGACTTTATTAAGCCTTCTATCAAACCTTTTTTATGTATATCAGTTGATATACAATTAATCTGTTCTCTTGTGAGAAAAAAATAGCACCTGAGGTGGATGAAAGTGTCAGATGATCGTAATTATAAGCAGCTGTTTGCCGCACCACCTCTGGCCTACACGGGGGATGCTGTGAGCTACCACTCCTCACAACAGCCCACCTCATTAGACTTGACCTTCCCAGCTGGGGATTTCATTTGTGTTTTTTTAATGGGTTTGTATACCGCAAATCACAACACCTTGTGAAGATGGAGGCTTTGTAGCCCTAACAAAAGAGAGCATGCGAGGCGACAAAAAAGCCGCAGCGCCGGCAGACTGGCGGGGCTCCGCCGTGGTGCAGGGGCCTCTGCAGCCACTGGCTGGGGGAAGGCGCGCCACCCCTGTCTCCGCCAAGATAAATGCCTCTGCGTGGCTTTGAAGGGGCCTCCGCCTGGCGCAGCCACCAGCGGTACCAAAGTAATTGCTGGCTCCTGATTGCACTCCAGAGCTCGGTGACAGCCCACTTGCGGCCGAACCTCCACGTCCACAGAAGCCCCGACTTGCAGCGCAACCTCCTCGGCTCTGGGCGCGGGGCCTCCGTGCACAGAGCAAGGGCGCGGGCCGCCGTGGAGCATCAGACGCCGCGGAAGCACGCATTACAGATGCAGATGGAGTGGAGGCGCCGTGGAGAGTTGGGGGGAGGTCTTCGAAGAACGTCTCTGGTTTTCTTTCCTCCTTTCCATTTATGTTTGTAATAAACTCACTCTCATACAATTAGCCTCAATTGTTTTTATATCTTCGGAGGCAATAATACAGGCAGCCTGGGGAATACAGTGGTAATCCGTATACCTGTGTTCATTTACCCAAATCACTATGGTTACAGCCGGGGCAAACTGTTTACTGTGCGAGTCCTGGGGCCTTCTTCCAGCGCCTAATGACCTTTCTGTTCCTCCAATAACATCAACAAACCGGGAGGCTGGCCACGCCATTAGCGCCGATTGCCTCTCAAGTTACTGAGGGACTGGAGCGTTTCCTCATTTATTTCCTCTCATCTGATGGAACTCAGATGCCACTTTCTTGTCTTTAAAGAAGGGGAAAAACTGCGGATTATTGATTTGCTTCTGAACAGCAGACCAACCTAAAAGCCCCGATGGATTGTCACTCATTATTGAAATTACTGAACACTAATTAAACTGGCAGCTCGAATCCCAGCGGGCCACACTCATCTGAAGCTGAAATTTAGACACTGGGGCAGTGGAAGAGAGAGAGCGTTAGCAACCGCCGGGATCGTAATAAGCTTTGCATTAATTTTTGCTTCTTAAAGGCATACCGCCCTGTTTGTGGTGGTCCTGCCCCGTGAGGGGGTTGCGGCCGGGGCCCCTTCCCTGGTTGCCTGCAGGAAGCCCTGATTCCAGTCTTAGGATTTCGCAGTGAGGCTCAGGCCTGTTCCCTTGGGAGGCACAGCTCGAGGCCTGAGGGGCTGCCGGGAGCACCCCGAAGCTGCAGCACGGAGAGCCCCAGCTGGACAGAGAAGGCCCCGGAGGGGAAACTGAGTCAGAGTCTGCAGAGCAGCAACGCAGACTTCTGGGGAGCGAACAGTGACCAACAGCACCTCCGATTCCTCCGGTCTGATTTACTTTCTTAAATATGCCTTGGCCTATTTTTTCACGGCTTCACAAACTCCCTATAAATTATGCATGATGGCGGCTAACCCAGCTCCTTTGACTCTGCCTAAGTTAGTCCTCATTTGCTGAGCTTCAAAGGGGGCTGGTTCTGGGGAAGGGGCTGGTCCGAGGCTGAGGTTGAGAGCTAGCGTCCTAGAGTCGTGGGCGAAGCAGGGCTGCTTGGGCCCCAAGATGCGGCCAAGGAAGTGGGGCGTGGTGGTCCCCAGGCCAGGGCGTCTTGTCAGGGCTGTTTCCTCCTTGCGAGATTCTTTGTGAAAAGTGGAAGTGTGCAAAGGGCCCGGCAACGTTCTTTGTAAGGACCGCAAGCAGACACAACCCAGCTGTCCGTCCACAGGTGCCCGGGGAAGCGGACTGGGACCCGTCCTCACGGCGGATCACCGCGGGGCGATGAAAAGGAGGGAGCTATTAAAGTACGCGGGGGCAGACAGGTGCTTTCCGTTACACCAGGGCTGTTGGGGACAGGCCGGCGCTGTCCCTCGTTACCGGACCGCCGTCCTCCACGGTAATGAAAGGCTCTGCCCTTTAAAGACAGCGGAGGGCACAGGGATAAGGAAGCAGTGTTGGAGGCAGGGGCGTGCAGAGAGAGCAGGCTGGGGTGGGGACGCTGTTCGTGCCCTGGGGGTCCCCGAGGGAGGAGACCGCCACAGCCACTGCCCTGTCTTAAACATGTGGACGATGGTGTGGGTCCCTGAGTCCGGGTCAAATGCCGAGGAGTCCCCCTTTTCATCGTTCCTGTGTCATCGTTAGGCACGGGTTCCGTGGGGACGGCAGTCACAGTGGGAGGGCTCGTCACCGTGGCCGACGGTCAGCCCGGAGCCCAGGACGGAACCGATTCTCAGAGGGACAGCCCTCACGGGTGACCAGGCCCCTGTGTCCTCCGAGCCCACTGTCTCAGACATCAAGGAACCGCGCGGGGCCCCGGAGGAGCACTGCGCTCCCCGCCGTGGGGCGGGGGCCTTGGCAGGGCCAGTGTTCACTCCTGCTGGGCAGGCTGCACGGGGTGGGTTACAGGCACCAGGTCGTTGTTCAAGGAGCCACAGGGACATGCTGGTCCCAGGTGGGGACCACACGGACCACAGCCTCGGGGTCCAGCGGTCTGACATGGGCCGTGTTCCTGAATTCTTCATTTCTCAGTCAGCATCCCAAAGATGCAAGGAGGTAATCTGGGGGTGGGGGGGAGCTCCACCCTCAGGGCCTCCCCGGCCGCCACGGATGAGAATAAGCCTACCGAGACAGGATCTGCTTGGGGAGGAGAGGTGGCCGATCTCTCAAAGGAGAAGGGCCAGGAGCCTTTCCTCAGTGGGCTTTTATTTTCCTCAGTGGGTTTGTTTTGCATAGGAATACAGGTCAAGCTCATTAATCATTGTCAGACAGTAAGGATCAAACAATAGATCACATACAAAGAACTCTGAGGGCCCATTTTGAGTCAGGGTCAGATAGCTAAAGAGCAATAAAACTCTGAGGAACAAACTCACTTCTTGCTTGGACCCTTATTTAATTGAGAGCCTTCTAAACAAAGCAGGTTTCACAGGGTTTTATATATTCTTTCTTAGGTCTCATCGCCCTGGGGAACCCACCCTTTCCAGCACTGGGTGGCACCCACCGCCAGCATTGTCTCAGGCTTAAGTCAGGCAGGGGAAGCAAGGCAGCCAAGAGATTATGAGGCTTCTCGCGGACAGAATGAGGACTCAGGCTATGCCATAGCTGAGGGTCCATCACCCCCTTTTGCTATAGTCCCCCAAGTTCTTCCTTGGGGCCTCCACATGATCGTGCCTGTCTTAGGTCGTTCCCCCCTTGGGGAATGTTACCTGTCATTGGCTAACCGATCAAGCACTGGGGGCCAGTTATGGATGAAGTAAAAGGAGCAGAGGTGGCGCCCCTGCCAGGGAGATAAGCCTTGTCTCCTTAGTGGCTTACGGTCCGAAGGTCACTCACTCTGCCTTAGCCATGGGGGGGGGGGCGGTTACAGCTCCCAACAGTAACCCACACACAATTTTCAGCACAGGGCCTGGCGTGCGGTCAATGCTTGGTAGAAGCGTTGGTTCCTGGCCCCAGATTCCCTCTGCTGTGCCGAGGGCTGGCACCAATTATACGTACGCTTTCCTTCACAGCTTGGCAGGGTTCATGCCACCGGCGAGGGTCACAGTGTTCGTTTAAGTTTCCACATGCGCCGCATGCACTTTTACCGATGAGTGATGGGCTACTGTGTCCTCTACGACCTCTCTTACCTCCTTCTCTGCGAATTCACGCGGGAACCTGTTGGGCTATCCGTCTGTGTCAGAGACCGCACCATGCCTGCCTTACACACCTCCGTGCCCAGCCCTGTGTGTTCCACTCCTGTTCAGTCTTTACTGGTAAGTGTTGTTGTTGTTAAGTTTTACTCCGTCTGAGCCTAGTGCCAGAGGCGGCTAGCAAAATACTGCCCTCCGGTCAGGGCGGGGAGATGGCGACAACCCCTACTCACCAAGCCCTCACAGGTGCTCTGCCCGACCTGGTGTGCCGAGTGACACACACACACACGTGCACACACGTGCACACACGTGCACACACGAACTCATTTCATTCCAACGTACAGGTGCTGCTAATCATTGTGATTTTGTAGACTCCTGGTGCGAGGAAGTAAACCTGCTTGCCTGAGGTCACACAGACAGCTGTTGGGAGAGCAAGCCCAACAGGAAAGACAAAGATTTTAGGTCAAAGAGAAAGCAGATGTCAAAGGGCAGAGCGGAGCAAGAGCATGTCAGTGGGTCCGTAACGACCCGCACAGCCTCTCAAGTCGGCTCACAAGTCGACACCTGCTTCCCCCAGCACCGAAGCCACAGGGGACTCACCGCGACCACGAACTGCGGATGGTTTCTTGGGGGAAGGGTAGATTTTGGGGGAGAGCAGGGTCCTAACCTGCGCTGACTTCCATGGTTTGCGCTGGCGCCCTGAGGGGCAGTCTGCGCTCGCGGGCGTCCTGACCCAGAGAACGACGGAGCAGGAAGCATGCCCCCTGCGCTTCACCTGAGTTCTCTTTGTTCTTCGGAAGAAGAATTGTGTCTACAGAGTCAGGCACATGTATCCCTATACCTCCTGCACATACTCCAACCCATCTCCCTGTCCTGGATGGAGAACAATGTCTTTTCTTTCCAATATTTTAGCGGTAAACCTTGACATTTAAACACACTTTAGCAAAGACGAAATTGGAATGGGTAACACCTTAGCACCCTGTTATTTCATTTTAAACCTTCTCCCACCTTCCCCATTACTCCTGGGATGTCTGTTTTGAGCTGATTGACATATACACCGTCATAGTCAGCGCCGGCCACCCCAGCAAAATAACACTGACGGGAGGCTTACGCAAACAGCAGGCAATCACCGTCTCGCAGTTCTGGGGCTTGGGGGCCCCAGGCCAAGGCCCAGCCGGGCCGTTTGTTTGTGAGACTCTCTTCCTGGCTTGGGGATGACAGCCTTCTCATGGTGTCCTGGGGTTGAGAGAGAGGGAGAGAGAGGGTGAGTTTGTAAGGACATGAATGGTATCGGATTAGGGCCCCACCCTAACGACCCCACTTAACAGTAATTATTTCCTTAGAGGCCTCATCTCTGAATCCAGGCACCCTGGGAGATAGGGCTTCAGCCTGTAAATTTGGGGGGCACCCAGACATTCATCCCGTAACATGTAACACGTACTAGGAGTTGGTGCGATATGGTCATTTCATGATTATTGTGCTATTTTAATGTCACTTTGTTTTTGCCTTTTCTCCAAAACATGTTATTTATTTACTTATTTTTTTTCACCATTTATTTCTGAATTTCGGCGCGTTACGTGTGTCCGTTCTTCAGTGTATCCCTAGGTTCTTCCTGACAGGGATCCGGTTCTTCCTCCGAAAATCT
This sequence comes from Glossophaga mutica, assembly GCA_039655065.1. Lineage (NCBI taxonomy): Eukaryota > Metazoa > Chordata > Mammalia > Chiroptera > Phyllostomidae > Glossophaga > Glossophaga mutica. The sequence goes on from CM077307.1 coordinate 175,664,604, forward strand.
GCTCACTGCAACCCGCTTCTGGGGCAGTCACTGAACGCAGCCCATGAGGGGCCACGGCCATTTCTCTCCAGCATCTTGCAGGTGTCGTGTCCTTGTTTCTGGTCTTCGCTGGAGCGGAGGACAGTCTCCGAGTAACCGCTGGTTACTTTGTAAGCGGCCCGAGTCTTCCCCTCGGAAGCCTCCTTATTTTCTCTTTATCCCGATGTTGTGCCATGACATCGCGGGGTGGCCGGGTTTGTCTGTGCGTTTGCTCTCAAATGATCCTGCTTGGCCTTAGGTTGGGATGGAAGCTAACTCGTTTCCTGCCTTGATTCTGGGAAATCTGTTATCGGTTCAAATACTTTCTCGCCACCGCGTGTCTGTTTTCACTCCCCGGATCTCACGGGTGCGCGTGTGCGGGACCCCCTCCACCCAACTTCCTGTCTGCGCGTCCCTGGCTCTGTGGCCCAGTCCGGGCAATGAACGTCCTGGGTCCTGGTTCTGCCTCCTCGTCAGCCGCCTCCGGCGCTGACTCGTTCGCTGGGAGCCCTCCGCTGCATCGCCCCCTCACCTCGCTCTCTTTCCCACACTCCGTAACCGGTTTGATCTGTGCGGCTCTGTCTTCGGGCCTGCCGACCACCTCGTCTTCTCTGTGACTGCTTGTCACGCACCGGCGCGTTTGTCCTGCGCAGGCTTTAACGACTCCTTATTTTCGGAATCCCTCCAATTGGCCCCATCGCCTCCTGTCCGTGGAGTCTGTCCCTCCTTCTTGGCACTGGACTCAGGGACGAGCAGCCCCGGGGTGTTGCCTCCCGCGAGCTGTTTCCCTTGAGGCCCAGCATGGCCGAGCCAGATCAGTGAGTTTCGCCTCAGGTACTGGGGCCATCCTGCCGGGGGGCACGGCCGGCCCTGTCCCATCTCGTGGTCGGGGGGGCATCCTTGGGTCCGGGTCTGCCTGCCTCCCAGGACCTGCGTGTTCCGGGTCTCGAAGGAGAGCTGGGCCTTCGTGTCCAGGCCATGCAGTCGATGGGGAAGATGCCATACTGATGGCTCCCCACTGACGTGCACGGTGGGCCCCCACCCAGGGGAGCACAGCCCCCCGTTCCCACCGCAGTGGCTCGTTCCCAGTGGCCTCAGTCGGCAAGGCGCAGCGCAGACGACTCCGTGTCCACTGGGGAGAAAGGAAAGGCATCAATTCTAGAGCGTGAGGCTCTACCTCCAGGTAGCATTTGACTCTGGTTGCAAAGAAGTCTGAGGTTTCCATCCTGGCTTCCTGCGCTCGCACTCGGAGGTTTGCGGCGGGCGCCTTCCGTCTGCCCGGAGGTGGGCTTCTCCGTCGCATCTCTTGCAAACGGAGCAGCACCTGTGTGCTGAGACCGGGAGGCCGGGGGTCGGGGAGGCTGCCCTGCGGCCAGCCCCAGGCTCGCTCAGCCTCCGCCCCGCCGTCCGCCGGCAGCCTGTCTGCCCTTCCGGGCGTCTGCCGTCCATAACGAGGAGGAGTGCAGACAGCCTGCTGAAGGCGCTGGGCATTTTGCTGGGGGAGGTGGACCTTCTGTGGCCCCTAAGCCTTAGTTGGCGGCCTGATCCCAGTGGACTCAGGGACCCCAGAGGCGATCGGGTGGCTGACCAGGGCAGGGCAACTCCTAGCAGGTCACCCGAGGGGACCGAAAGATATTTTTCCCAATAAAAATCCCCCCAAACAACAGAAAAGGGTTAAGTTATGCCGAGGGTACAACAATGGGACAAAGAGCCTAGAATGAAGACAGTGACTTTTATCTCGGGAAGAAGAGGCGGGGACCGGGACGGGTGGCCGGGCTGGAGCTGGCAGAGATGCCCACGGCTCGGTCCCTGGCCCTTCCCACGGGAGGCTGAGAGGGGCGGGGAGCAGCGCAGTCAGGGGGCCGGGCAGCATGGGGCCCTTTCTGCAAACCCCGGGGACGCCGTGCCTCCGACTCTTGTGACTGGCCCTTGATAAGGAAGGGAAGGAGGGGGCCTCCAAGTGCAGATGTTTGGGAAAGCGCTCTGGGGACCGGCCAACGGCCGGGGGCGCGGGGGGGGGTTGGCTTCGAAATGCAGGGTTAGCGCCCCCGGAAAGCAGGCCTCTTCCCGGCCTCGGGGAAACAACCCGCTGGAGGGAGAAAGGAAGCCCAGAGTGAGGAGGACAGAGACAGGACCCTGTGGACAGGGGAGGCGTGCAGTGTAGCACGGGCGCAGATCCGAGAAGAACCCGGGGGATTTCCCAGCGCGGAGGGGCGGGGACCGCGGCCCGCACCCTCTGCGTCTTGCCCTCCGATTTTCTGTCCATCCCTTTGGGCGTTTTCTCCGCCTGGCCCTCTTTTCTGGAGGGGAACACAACCCGGGAAGCATGTCCTCTCCTCGCCAGGGGGCCGAGCGCCGCGATGTATGGGTTTTGATAACGTGCGTGAACGGAGCCTCTAGAAGAAGGCGTGCTCCAACTTTCATGTGAAATTTGACAAAATGCCGATGTCCCCCGCCCCCTGCATCCGGAGCCCAGGCCCGCGGAGCGAGCGCCGTGGCGAGGGATGTAAAAAGACACCCTGTTAAAAGCGTTTCTTCCAGCAAAACCGAGCCACCAGAGTCCCCGCCCCGCCACGCCGAGGAGTGCCCCTCCGGCTCGCTCTGGCAGGAGGCCACTTTTATTCCAGCTGTGGACGCCCAGGCTCGGCCGTGTTCTGAAAACCCACACGCCCCACGCCGGGAAGCAGGCGCCTCGCTCCATCAATGGCGCCCGCGCGGTAATGGCCTCCCCAGGTAATTCGAGCTGATCTGTGGTGATGACCAGGGGGACGGCGATGATTGTCATGTTAGTAACAAAAATCAAAACAATCATGTTACGTCAGTTCTACCATTAAAAGACTTGCTTCTCGGCACATTTTTGCGCTCAGTAATTAATACTCTGGGGCTCCCGGTTTCCAAGCCGCCTCTCCAGGCACGGAGGCGCCGCTCACCTGATAATTATTTCAGGAAGCCATGCACGAGTGGATGTGATTGACAAATGCAGCATTGCTGTAATTGCCTCAAGCAGAGTCGGTGAGAAAAGGAGAAAGAAAGAGGAGAGTTAACTAGTTGTGTGCTCACCTATCAGACGGGAGGGCTCGCGCGGAGAGCCTGCTCGTCGCGAGGCAGCCGACGGCGGCACTAATCAAGTCCCCAGATCGGAACCGGCGGGTGGCGGCGGGCGGCGTCCTGCGTCCTGCCCTGCATCCAGCAGTGACCAGGGCTGGGCGCCCGAGGGCCGAGGGCGGGGTCCCCCGCCACCGCCGCCGCCGCCACCGCCACGTCGGCTGCAGGAGCGGGGAGCAGCCAGTCCCCTCCTGCCCGCAGCAGCGGTGGGCTTCCGGGGACCCTTTGTGTGCTTCGTTCCAAAGCACCCTAATTCGGGGGGTTTGCTGTCTCCTCTAGGTCGGGCGTGCCTTCACCATCGGGCACCGTTTCGGGGGGCTGTGGGCTTTCCTCTTCGTTCAGTTCGCGCCCGGCACACCCAGGCTGCGGTGCGTCCCCTCTCTGTTCCCTTCGCGACCCCCTCTCACGCGATCCGCAGGGAATCGCGGGACGGATTTGGCGGAGACCTAGCCTTGGGAGGTGCTGGCCTCCCGAGGTGCCAAGTATGCGAGCTCACACGCTGCCCGCCCGGCACGGCCTTCCTCCAGCACCCCACCTTCTCTCTCTCTCTCTGGGTGGCTTGGCTGCCGGCACAGTGCCAGGCAGACAGGCGGGCTCCCCAGGGTGTCCCCGAGCTGGGCCCGAGTCTCATGCAGGCACATCCCTGCCCTCGAGAAGCTCAGAAGGACTGTGGCATCTTGGGGAAGCCTTCCACGACCAAGGGGTGCATCGTGGAGGCTGAGAGCCAGCCTCGGGGCTGGGCCCTGCCCGACAGGTCGTGCCGACGGAGCGCTGACCAGCGCTGGGGCTCGGGGAGCAGCGCAAAGCGGCGGCCCTGCCGGCGGACACGTCTGGCCCTCAGCACGCGCACCTGTAACCCAGGAACGATCCCACTCTGCACGCGTGGCCGCACGAGACAGTGTTCTGAAAGCGTTCAGCAGGCACCTGGCACTCCATGAAGTGGAGCTAAAAGGCAGCTCGTTTGTTTAAAGCACAGCTATACCCAGTCTATCATTAGACAAACAACCAAACCCAGAAGTTGACTCGGTCTGTGGCTTTGGTCACAGCTTAATCTCCCCGAGTCCTAGTACGTCGTTCGGTGTATGGTTTAATTTGCTTTGGAAAGTGGTGTATCAAGGCATCCACATTGATGGGTCCTATTGATTTTCTTCAACGCCAAAGTGACCCTCCGGACTCCCCTGGAATGTTAAGTGCTCAGAAAACGAGTCGCGTCCAGAAACTGACCACGAAAGACAGCGCCATCAATATTTCAGTGTGGTTCTTCCGCAGATTTGCACCCAGGGGTGGCACGTCCAGCCTGTGTTCACCGCCTGGGATTGCCCTGGCTGACGCCCACCGCGGCTCCGGGACAGACCGCGCTTGTTCAGGATTCGCTCCCACTGGACGTGGGGTTCGTTTCCATCACCCTGATGAGCACCCGGCTGCAGGAAGGGCGTCCCGGACGCGGGGTTATTCCCGTCTGGCTTCCGCGAGTCCTTACAGCCCGAGTTGGTGCAGCACTCACCGACTCCCGGGACTTGCTGGCTCGGAGCCCCTTGGGGGCCCTGGTGCTTCCTACCTGGGCCAGCCTCCTTTTGGGGGGAATCTCCTCAGAGTTCCCCCACTAGCAGTGCGTAGCATCATTAGTATTTTGCTAATGTCATGGGTGGAAAATGATCTCTTAAAATTTGTTTACATTTCCATTTTTTTAAATATCTAGTTGAGGCTGAGCATTTTCTCTCCTGCTTATTAGTTATCTGTGTTTCCTCTTTAGTGAATTATTTATGTCCTTTGCCCATTTATCTCGTGGAATATTCAGGTTTTCTTACTGATTCGTAAGGGCCTTTTGCATATTAAGGTTAACCCTTGGTCATGTATATTGCAATTATTTTCATCCAATTTGTTGTTTGATTTTAATTAAAGATAATTTTATGTATTTATTTTTCAAACTAGCCCAGGGTATTCCACATCCCCACGACAGGAATAAGAATTTTCCAGAGGAAAAACGAGACTCAGTACAAAGGCTACAACCGAGTGGCGGCCGGGGTATAGGTTTTGGGAGCCAGGTCGCCGCTCCCCACCCCCCACCCCTCTGGCGTCGGCGCACAGGCCTGGTGTGCACCCTCTCCACCTGGAGCTCCCGGGGGTTGCCAAGCAACTGTTTTGTTTGTTTTCCCTCCTAACAAAAACAATTTGGCGAGGCTTCCAAACAAGCCGGTATCGTCTCTTCCAAGTTGCACACACGCAGACTGGAGCAGGGCCGTGCGAGCCACAGGTGTGAGGGGCCGCTGCACCACGGTGGAGAGCTTGGCACGTTGAGTGTGGCCACCACGGCCCTGGACGTCAGAGCCACATTGGCCGAGCTTTGGTGGCGGTCGTCGCCATGACTAAGGCCGGGTCACACGCTTTTGTCAGTTGCTTTGCTATTTCCGCCTTTCACTCCTCTGCGGCATTCTGACGCACACCACCTGGTCAGAATTCAGTTTCTCGTTTGCTCCTTGATATGTCCATCAGCAGAAAGGGTCCTCTCACCTCAGCCCCTGTCACCTCAGTGAGGGGACACGGGATGCAGAGCCAGGTTGGAGCAGAGACCCAGGGCCGCCTCTGCCTGGGACGAAGGCGGTCTGGGCGCTGGCCTGCATCCCTCGCCGCAGAGCGGTGTGAGTGGCAGCACCAGGATGATGGGCACCCATGTGACACGGGCCTCTCGGCAGGAGGGAGGGAGGTGGGATGTCCGGGGCTGTGTGGTCACAAGCGTCACACGCTGCTTCTGTGGCTTCTCCTCACCTCGCCCTTTTGGTTCTCGATGGGGGTGTCTAACGTCTCGGCATCTCAGGCCACGCTGGAAGAGGAAGAGCTGTCTCGGGCCACACGGTAAATACACACACACACTAAGGAAAACTGAGAGCACAGACCAGGTTTCTAGTCAATTTACGAGTTCACGTTGGGCCGAATTCACAGCCGTCCTGGGCGGCGCTCGGCCTGCTGGCTACGGGATGGAGGCCCCGGATAGATTTACATGCAAGTCTTGGAGCTGAGGCTAAATGCGCACGAGGCCGACATAGCCCCCTGGAAAATGGAATTCTGATACCCCCTCTTGGAGCTTGCTCTTCCGGAGCCGACGAGACTGGCCTCTCTCTGGGTGACGGAGGCAGCGTGTCCCTGTCGACACAGGAGGGGGCATCGAGGGGACAAACCGTAGGAGACAAATCGTCTCCATAGGAGACAAATCGTCTCGGCATTCTGAAGAGCCGTGCTCCCTGCCCGTGTGTGCCGGGGGCCTGGTCCCTGACATCGTGGGCTCCTTGGTGTCCAGACTCGCTGGGCCGGCGCAAGGAGCGAGTGCGTCATGTTACAGCAGGCGCAGAGGTTCTGAGCGTGCGGGAAAGTGGGGGCCAGGCTGCCCACAGCTTGCGCATGGCAGGTGTGTGGCGCATGAGGACCCGAGCGCCAGCCCGGCCTCCACCACAGCCTCTGCACCCAGTCACCCCTCTTTCCGCCCGCCATCAGGGTGTCATCAGTAACCAACTGAGAGACTGAACGTCTCCCCCTTGGGGATCGCCAACCATCTCAGGGCGCAGTGCATGGGGCGCGGGGCAGGTGTCCTGGGTGGGACAGTTGGCCTTGAGATGGGCTTGGAGGAGGGGGCATCTGGGCAGAGTGTTGGGGCACCTGCCCTGTGCCCCCCACAGCTCAGTGCGACACGAGGTGCGGTGGGACTGGAAAGCGAGGTCTCCAGAACCCCGAACAAGGCTCTTCTCGGCTGCATCGGCCACGGCGGCTCCTGTCCTTCCACGCATCCGCTCCCCACGCAATGCCCCGTGCCCGCAGGACGGAGGTGGGACACCGGCGCGGCCTCCACTCACGAGAGGACATGCACGAACCACGGCAAGTGTCGGCCCCTGTGGTTGTCGTCACTGTCACTGGGGGTCAGACCTTTGTCTCGGACGTGCAAGTCCTTTCTGTGGGTCTCGGTGTGGGCTCACGGTGCCGTTTCTCAAGCTGCGACGGGAGCCCCACTAGACGCCGAGGAGCCCACCTCGAAGAGCGGCGCCCACTGGTAGGAGAGCAGGGGTCCCCTGGAGGAATTTGGGGGGAAGACAGAGGGGGGTGGCGCCTCTGTCCCCACGAGGCCGCCTTGCGTGGGTGCTCCTCCCAGCATTGTCCACGGCGCACCAGCAAAGGGCCCTGGGACTGTTCCCCCAAGTTACACCGGGGGCCCGTACAGGGAGTGTAGCTGCTGCTGTGTGGCCAGCCGGTCTTTCCTGAACGCCCGTTTAAAAGGCAACTGAAAGGTCTGGGCAAAGGGCTTCTCACCTGAAGCCCGATTTCTGGGTTAACCAGCAAGTCCTAACGGAACTGCTAGGAAATATGGTTTGCGCCCAGAAGGAACACCCTCCATTTCTGCAGGGGTGGCCAGGCCGGCGGCAGAAAGAGGCTGGACCCTGACCTCTGACCTCTGACCCCAAGACCTGGAGCATGGCACCTCACGGCCAGAGGTCCTGCGGGCGGGGAGACTCAGAGGCCGCTCGGTGAGTCTGGTCTGAGCGGCTCCGGTCCTCAGAGGGCTTCACGTACACGCGAGACCCTGCGCGTGAAAACGCGGCGGCCAGGCAGGACTCTGCTGAGTTCTCTCCGTGCACGAGCTGCACCCCCACCCCCCCGACCCTGCATGCAAAGGGAGCGACCCCCCGACTCAGGAGGGCAGCGGGGCGCGGGCGTCCCAGTCCTGCGCCTGCCCCAGCCCTGTGCTCTCCCTGCGTGGGCTGAGCCTCCAGCAGGAGGACACCCCGGAGCCCCTGACAGGCCGGCACTCGCACTCGCACGCCTCCACCATGTGTATGCACGCACTCCACGTGTGTGCATGCAGTCACACGTGCATGCACGCCCACATGTGCACATACTCCATGCATGTGCGCACACCCACACGTTTGAACACTGCCCGCATGCACACCCACACATGTATACACCACACACACGGGCTTGGAATAGCAAGTGTTCTCATCCTCACACGTAGGCACATCCCAGGTCTATGCGCGCGCACACACACACACACACTTACACACCTGTGCACACCCCACTGCCTAGACGTGGCTTCGGGTGTGCTTGAACACCACCTCGGGCTTCAGGGGGCGTCCCCCGGCTGGGAGAAGGACACTCTAGCCTTCGGCGAGGCCCCTGCCCTGCGGTCAGGAGGGTCACGTGTTTATCGGAGCCATAGGACAGATGCTGGACAGGGACGCGTCCCCGAGGAAACGGGGGCTCAGCCGCCGTGCAGATGGCGCCAAGGCCACGGCCTTGGTCTCCCTTCCTGCGAGCGCCTTTGGCTCCAGCAACAACAGGGCGAACCGATGCGGAGCCGCACCCCCGACAGAGCGGGGCGCTCCCGGAGGCTCTTTAAAAACCCAGTGGCGTCCTCTCCAGCCCGCCTGCCTGCCTGCTCCTTCTCCCCACAACCCGCCCTCTGCAAACAGGCCGGTCTCTGGAGTGGAGGGGAAGGTGCAGCGAGCTTTGAGAGGAGGCCGAGGGAGGAGAGATTTAATTGTCTGGTTCCTTCTGTGCTGGAGAATATCAAACAGACGAGGAGGATGAAACGGGGAGCGCAGTAATTAATTTCCATGTTTCTCACGAGTGCGGCTTCGCGGGGCCCCGCGCCGTGATTACAGGCAGAGGCTGGAGTCTGAAGTTTCACTCATTAGCCACATCGAGTATGAAAATACCTGTGTTTTCAAAAGGCCTAGTGACAAGAATGAAAAATTTCAGCTATTAAAAATATCCCGGTGTCAGGGACTTTTGTGGAAGAACAAAAACTCTCTGATTCCCTCAGATAAATAATGAAACGAATGATTGTTGAGAGGTTAAGGGTCAAAACTTCCCTGTTGACTAAAACACAAGGTTGACTTAAAAGATTTTCAGAAGTTATTCCGGGAGCTGCGCACCGGCTAGGGTGTCTGCCTTCTAATGAAACCGAGCGGGCGCCCTCAAATTCCTGCCGCCGCGGCATTCAAAGCGCACAGGTTTTAATGGGCTGGTCGTCGGCGTTGGCACCGGCCCCGCAAACTGCATTTATAATAGCATTTGTGAATAATTAAATGATGCTGTCCCGGGCTCTGGGTGTATTTAAGGGTAAGGAGTGAGATTTAATCGAATCCAAATTAACTGCTAGGTTCTCCGCCGTGATCTGTGGACGGCGGGGCTCCGGGCAGGCTGGCCCTCTCCCGACAGCCCGCCCCGTGTCCACGCCCCAGGCTGGGTCCGGGAGCGGGCGGGCTTTTCTTCCTGGAATGCCAGTCAGCTCAGCACTCATCTGCTCGCAAGCTCAGGATGCCAACCTGGGTGATGCAATTTTTAGCACAAACTGTTCAATCACTCAAACACACAAACAGTTCAAGGTAATTTCTGCAAGTCCCCATTGCGATCTAATTTCCTTCCGAGCAGAATAAAGCTGTTTGGGGTTGCAATTAATCAGTTCGGGGCTCCACGGAGCGTTTTCTGCCATGCGCTTCCTTTTGCATTTTTAAGAGAGCGGCAGACCGAGTTCCCGGGGTTACTCCCCGTGTCTCACCTGTGCGCACACACCTGTGGGCACGCCCTGCCTCACACCCACGCTGGCAGGACGCTGGGCCGAGCCTGGCACAGACGGCCATCAGGGGGCGCCACTGTCACCACGCTGTTTTGTGCGTGTACATGAACCGGTGCTGGGAAAATGACTACATTTGCATTTTATAAAGAATATCAAAGGTTAAAGCACTGTATCAATTATAAAATTACCCAGTGTCTAAACCTTGAACAGATCATTAATCATGCTGGTGTGTGTCTTTTTTCATTGTGTAAATCTCTTGTCGAAGACGAGTGTCCCTGGTGGAAGTCGGGGAGCGGTGCCTGAGGGAGGGACGCGCCCGGCGGAGGAGGGTGCCCCGCGTGGCATTTCCATTGCGGGCGCTTTGCATAAACAGCGGTCATTAATCAGGAGCCTCCCTGTTACGAGCAAAATGCTCTCAGACCTCTGAATGTTTCGGGGCAAATGTTACTCAAAGTCTAATAATTCCTTTCAAAGACTGGGGTCTAATTTCTCTTCGAGCCTGATCAATAGGCAATTTATGAATGACCAATCTCGCCCCCAGCGGCTCGGGAGACCACGCCGGGTAAATGCCCTTCACCAGTAGTCACGGCTGCGAACGGCAGCACCGCAGTCAGCAATTTGAAAGGCAGAGGGAGGCGTGTGTTTTGTTTAACCAGGAAGCTCTCAGTGCAGATTGGGTATTATTCTAGAAGCAGAATAAATGGGGGGCGGGTCATCATTCTCCAATCTGACCTACTTTTAACGAAGGAAAATGATCCGTTTAAGCGTCCCAGAGCTCACCCGACTCAGGCCAGGCCCACAGCAGGTCCAACAGACACGGTGCTCAGAAACCATTCTGACTGCTTGGTAGCATCTGCCGCTAAGTCGGCTCCTCGCTGTGATCAACAAAGCAAGAGGAAGGCAACTAGCATCCCACCGGCGGGTCCCTGAGCCAGCATTGAACAGAACCTGGTCATTCCACTGGACACATCCCTAGTCTGCTCAGGAACCCGGGACTGAAGGAAGACCTGCAGGAGGCGACTGCCTGGTCCTCAGTGAAGGCGCATGGCCACCCAAGCACCCAGAATGAATACGGTTGCAGTGGGTGAGCCCGGTGTGGAAGTATGAGGAGCGAGCGTGCAAGCAGGCCTTGCGCTGAGTGAGGAACAGGCCAGAACGTCGGAAGTGCTGCATGGGTCACGGGCACGGACCGTGGAGCTCAGAGCTGCCAAGGACGTGAAGGATGCTGCTGGCAGCGAACATCAGGAAACGCTCACACCTGGAAGACTGCGGGTCGGAGTTCGGTGCCCGCCGGTCCCGTCTCCCCAGGAGTTGGCTGGAAGGGAGGGATGCGTGTGGAGGGCTGTGCGTGTCCCTCACGGCCAGGTGAGCTTCATAGAAGACTCAGCCGGGAGAAGCAACTTCATTCTCTCCACGGCCCAGCAGCCCACTAAGAAACTTTCCTCTCCTCCCAAAAATAAAACCCTGTGCCCCGAGACTGCCGGACTTCCCACACAGTCAGCACCCCTCCTGAGAGAGGGTTCCGTTCACTGTTATGCACCCCCGGGCCAGGTTGCAGGGTTAGGCAGCTGGGGTCTAAATGAGAGGGGCCTTCAAAGCTGGGCGCACCCACTGGCTCCAGTTGCAGTCGGGGGTGACCTAGACTCTGGGGGAAGTAAAGTCCTTCATGCATGTGCCTTTCGGTAGAGAGGACGGGCTCCGCAGATGCAAAGAGAAGGAAGATAAACTAAGGCCCCCAGGTAAGAAGGAAGGAAGGAAGGAAGGAAGGAAGGAAGGAAGGAAGGAAGGAAGGAAGGAAAGAAGGAAGGAAAGAAAGAAAGAAAGAAAGAAAGAAAAAGAAAGAAAGAAAGAAAGAAAGAAAGAAAGAAAGAAAGAAAGAAAGAAAGAAAGAAAGAAAGAAAGAAAATGGCAGTCAGGCCTCAAGTCGGCAGTAAAGACCAAATTGCTGTTGGTTCGAGTCCCTGAAGTGCGACCTTTGGCTCTGACTACATTCGCCGTCAGAAACTGTATCCGCACACACACAGCTGCTCCTTCCATTCTGATGGCAGGGACTCAGCTGGGTCCGAAGAAACCGGCCGATTCCAAGGCCTGACCGGAAACTCGCACAAACTATCTGAAGTCTCTTGGGGTCGCTCAGTCATCTTCTGCATGGGAAAGGAACGAGTGTATTCGTTCCATACTTTGGCAAAAGTAGGAATGATTTTTGCAGACCTACCACCTGGCAGGAGGTCTTCCTGGCTGTGAGGCGGTCCACCTCCCTTAGCCCGGCCTCCCACGCACTCTGCAAAAATGGCCCGGAATCCATCGCCACCACGCCAAGAAGTGTGCAGCGTTCCCTGGGCGCTTGGAGGCGGGGTACAGGAAGAGGTGATGCCTGTGCCTCTGACCCCAGGAGGCTGTGACGTCGTTGAGGTGATGAGGACAAGACCGACCTCCGGTGCCAGGCTGCCAAGGGGAGGCTCTGAGGGGCTGCCTGGGGCCTGCCTGCAGGTGTGGACACCAGGCTGCTGGACCCGAGGACGTTCTGGCAGAAGTGAGTTCCCCAAGCACACTCCCTAGGTGCCCACGGTTCCCAGGAAATTTTTTCAATATTTCTCTCTCAGCTCAACGAAGAAAGAAAGGCAGTGTGAGGAAGCCAGATGTGCCCAGCTGGAGAGCCCTCTGGTGACCCTCCCGCCCCTGTCCTGGGGATGGCCCAGGCCATCGGCTGCCGACATCACTCCCTCCCCTTCGCCGTCAGCACCGCCTCCCCCCGAATTCCTCTGTGTCGTCTAACTCGGGGCCTGGTTGCCGACGTAGGAGCCGTGGCTGAGCTCTGGGAGAACACGAAACCACTTGTCAGGGTCTCTGTCCTCTGCCTGCACTGTGGCAAGATCCTAGGAGTTAAACGAGGGAGAATGAGACGTGCAGTCACATTCCAGGATGACACCGGCTACAGGGATCGGATGTCGCCCCTGTGATGGCTCACGGGGCAGAGCGGCAAACTCAATCCGCACTGCACCCAAGGGAGCCTGGGAAGGAGAGGCCCACCCTCTCGGGGTCCCATCGCTAAGGCGAAGGCTTTAGCTACAAGGCAGGGGACAGACACAGGGAGCGCAGGGACTCAGAGACAAGGAGGCAGAACCTGGGGAAACACGGGTGTCGCTGAGGTCAGCCATCGAATGAACAAAGCAGTGAATAGATGGCAATCTGCCCAGTCCCGGCTCTCGTCATTGCCCCGCAGTGGTCCCTGCCCCTGGCCCTGATACTGCCTGGCATCGACTCCGAGGCCTCCTTGCCTTCGGAGATGATCTTCAGAAGCTTGTTTAAATGGAGGGTTTTTTTTTTTTTTTAAAGTAACAGTCCCATTCTCTTTCACTGACACTCTGGGGACACGCTTGCTGCCCGGCCACCTGTTGGAACGCAGCCCAGAAAGATGGCGGGAGTCAATATCAGATCAATAGTGTCACGCAGCGTGCTGCATGGGAAGGAACTGTATCTCTCAGCTGGAAATCCATTCTGACAGAAGAGGCCAACGTGGAGCCGCTGATGACACGGAGATGGCGGGCCGGCGGGCCGGCTCACGCCCACCTTCCTCCCAGCCCGGAGTCGGGGAGGCCTGTGTGGGCTCCAGGAGTGTGCCTCTCGATGCACGTGACACTGGGTCCGGCGGCCACATCGACGAGCCATCTTCAGGTAGAAATGCGGCTCGCTCAGGGTCCCCCAAGGAAACTCGGTCTGACTGTGACTTCACCCTGCAGCAACCGGTGGCCGGTGGCAGAGAGGGGCCACCGAGCACCCAGGTCTCTGCTCACGGAGACCCGTCCCATCGACAGAGCAGGACGGGTCACAGCCCAGATCCCCGTCCAGGTCCCTGTAAACCAAACGTCATACGCCGTGCACAGACGCAGGTCCGAAAACCCACGTCACGGTCCGGCGGCAGGAGTCGCTTCCCCGGGTCCCGACCCGGGGGACAGGAGGGCTTCAGTGCCGCGCTGATACAGAGACAGTGCTCGGCTCAGATTCGCCGCTGACCTGGGGTCCCCGCAGCTTTTCTCTTTTCGCTTACATGCCATTTGCCTGAAGGAGGCAGTCCCGCACCCGTCCGCCAGCTTCCCAGCCACCGCAGAAGCACACGCAGGCTTCTCCTCCTTGGAGCCCCTCCCGGTGCTTAGACCAAGCCCGAGGTTCCCCAGATAGCAGCTGCGTGGATGCCAGCGCGGCCCTATCCCGGGCGAGCAGATGGGAGTAGACCTTCGCACTGTGGTTTACAAAGCTCCTGGACACTGTCTCGTGGGTCCCGCCACGGAACCCGCGGGGCCAGGGTCCTCTGCACATTTGACTCACAGAGGCTCGTCCCCGGCCGAGCAGCCAGAACTCGGGGCTCTCCTCGCGACTCTCGGGTCACAGCGTGCCCCCCACCTGTCTCCCGCTCCTGCCCAGACAGTTTCGCTCTGAGAAACGCAAATCTCCGGGTGCAGTTTGGGTTCCCGCACTCCTTTCTTGGGTGAGCTCTTGCCCAATTATCGGTGGAAGTCGGAGCATGAACTGGATCGCTCTCTGGACTCGGGCCCCTGAAATAGAAGCTCTGACTTCCGTGTTCCCGCTGAACACCCACAGTCCCCCACGTCACCTCGAGGGTCCTCCTGTGGGTGGGGGGGCCCAGCCTCAGGCCGCCCCATCCCCCTCTGGCTGACTGGCTGCTGCCTGCGGAGCCCGATTCGGGGAGAGCTTCTGGCGGCCGCTCTTTCCCGTGCACGGCCTGCGGTGGCCGGCCCGTGGGGGCGCCGGGCTTCTGAACTTTGCCAGCTTCCTCTTACTTGGCTGCCTCAACCTGTGCGAGGTCACACAGGGCGTGGCTCAGCTGTCAGCATGTCCCCTGCAAAATTCCCTCTGGGGGGACACCGACGCGATCATCTCTGCGTCCCAGACGCTGGGGCCCTGTCACCGGCACAGCCCCCACCCCCACGGAGCCGCCGGGACGCGCCACACTGATCCGGAGCAGGCTGCCCTGCCTGCTCACGCCGGCCTCCACGTCCCCGCCTGATGCAGGGGGAGACCCCCGCCCCCCGGGGTCAGGGGCTGTGCTGAGCCCAGGGCGGACCCGGCGGGCACCTGGGATGCAGAAGCTGAGCCCACGCTTCCCTCCTACTCCAAAGACTGCGCAAGAGCAGCCCGTTTCTCTTCCCGTCAGGCTGCTGTCGCCCATGTCGGGGTTCCGGCAGCAGACCCCTGTCGCTTCACCTCGTAGCCCACCCGACTGTGCAAGACAGGTGGCGGTGCCTCTCATTTGGGGGCTGACGCAGCTGAAGCGGCCGCTGCTCCAGGGCGACAGGCAGGGGTCTGCGAAGGGCCCCTTGCGCTGGCAGAGAGGGGAGCTCTTACTTCCAAAGCACTGAAGACACATCAACTAACCAGTGTGGCTCTGGGAGGCGCTGGGCCCCTTTAGCTCCGTGCAAACGCCTTTCTATTTAACTGTCTATTCAAGAGCCGAGGAAGGGGCATCGTGATTGCAATCATTTGTCGGGTCAACACAATAAATGAACGCGCATGTGAAATGGCAAAATCTGGGAGAGAGGGGGCCGCGCAAGTTCTCTCTTCTTAAAAACATCTCACTTAACGAAAGACCCCTGAGTGAGTGGTCCGTACAGGGGCAAGGAAGGGCAGAAAACCCCAAAGATTCCTTTTCAGAGTCACAAGGAACAAATCACCTGTCTTCCTTTGTTTACAGGGATGGAAGGTTCTGGAATCACTGCCGCAAGTCTCAAACGGCGCACAAACCAGACGTGCCATCCGGGGCACCGGAACCTGCCGATGGGCCCGCAGGGTAGGCAGTCCGTGCTCGCGCAGAAGAGCCGCCGCCTCTGTCCAGCGAGGCACACCGGACACCGAGTCCACGGAGCCCAGACACCGCTGGATGAAAAACAGAAGGAACGTGTCTGCCGACAGTTTTCAGTCTCTGGCTCTGGCGTTTCCTCTTCGGAGCGGCTGGTTTCATTTCGTTAGCAGCGTGCACTCACGTTCCTTGCACGTCCTTTCATAGCCTGGCGCCCTCTGGATCACCTTCCACTGTCTGGATGGACCAGCTCATCAGTTCACCGACTGAAGGACGTCCTGGCTGTCTCCAAGTTTGGGCAATTACGGGTCAAGCTGCTGTAAAGACCCGTGTGCACGACATCAATGCCTAGGAGCGCGATTGCTGGGTCAGGTAGGAAGGGCACGCTTCCTGTCGTCAGAAACTGCCAAATGGGCCAAAGGACACCGAGTCGAGGCGCTCGTTGACACGTCTGCAAGGAGCACGCCCTGGGCTGGGTGCGCGGCTCGGGGACATCCGGGGCACGGGAGTAGCCGCGGGCAGAGGGATGGAGCGGGCGCCCTGACCCTGCAGAAGGTCCGGAGGTCGCGGGAGCGGGAGCGGGTTCGATTGCCACGGTGGGAGGTAGCCGGAGGAAGAACCAGCTGAGGACCCGGACAGGGAGCCGGCAGAGAAGCCGCCCGAGGTCAAGCCGGCCCCCGTCCCGCACCCCAGCGCTGGCCCACGCTCCCCGACTCCGGAGAACGGGGAGGATCAGGAGACACTGCCGACACCCCTGAGAAGGTTTTGGGAAACCGATTCCTGTCGCGCAGCCAGTTAGCATTTAGGAGCCGATGCGATGTGTTCATGGCTTACGGGAAGGTCGCAGCTAATTAGCCTTGAAGTCAAGCACAGCCCTTGAAAACTGGAGACAAGCCCACAGGTCCTCTGAAGACTCGCCTGCTGTCTCCACCGTGACTATCAACCCCCTGCCGCCTCTTCACGGGCCCCCACTGCCATCCGAGGGAGCCCCGGGCAAGCAGCCCCAGCGCCACTTCTAACGGCGGTGTTCGGGAGGGAGAAGCAGGTCAACAGGCAGAATGGGCGAGGGGCGTCCGGGCATTGACGGCCACCACCTGAGTTCCGTCTCCAGTGGGAAGGCTCGGGGGCGGAAACGTACATCGGCCTTGCGGGGGGGTGGGGGGCGGGGTGCTGCTCGTAGGACGGATTTTGCCTCTTTCACGGTCTTGGGTGGCTGATCCAGGAACGCGGCCAGACCACGGGGTCTGCTGGGGGCTGGGCTCTCCTTCCCGGCCCCGCGGGCGGGGAGGGTTCCTCCAGCTGGTGGAGCCTCCATTCTGGGAGGATCGCCCTTCCCACCAAGGCGAGTGTCTGGAGACTTCCGTGCGCTCGGTCACATGATCTCATTGGGCTCCCACCTTGCCTGGCGACTGCCCTGCTTCACTCCACATTGGGGGAAATCAGAAACATTTTGTCGCCTCTGGATAGAGATGAGTCACTGGAGGCATTGAGGAGACCGGCGCAGACGGTCCGTGCCGTCGGAAGTAGCATCCCTGGAAACCAATGGGCTCCTTCTGGACGAAGAGGCTGCTGGCTAATTCGAATCCCACTTCCCCTTGGCAAAGGCCCCTTGGGGGCATGGCCCTGTGACCTTAAAATACTCGTTTACACAGTGCCCGCATTTTGGTAGGGGGGCACCCCGGCGTCCTGCTTCCAGGCTGGTGCGCCCATGCACATCAGGCGGGGAGAGCCGGGCAGAGCCCGGTGCAGGCAGTGTGTCCACGCTCAGGAGGCAGCGGCCGCCGTGACTCTCGGACGGCAGGTGCCCGGCAGGACGGTGTAGGCAGGCAGAGCCTTGCTCCGGGGTCCCCCCAGAGGGAACGTTTCCCGGTGGTTGAGAGGCAGTCCCGTCACAAGAGGAAAAGGCCCCCAAACGGCACTCCCAGCGGGACGGGCAGCCCAAGGGCAAGGCCCCCTGGGTGCAAGTGAGCCCCGGGCCCCGAGCCTCTCCGCCGCAGTCCAACAGGTCCCACAGCAGCGACTCGACGCTGCACGCCACCCGGAACGCGTCGGACGCCTTCTGCAGACCCGCCCCTCAGTCCATCCCCGAGCTGCCGGGCCCGGAGGACCTGTCTTCGGAAGGGGCAGGGGGAGCACTTCACACCGAGCAAACACGTGGCGATTGCATTGCAGCCCTGGGGCAGAGGGGAGACAGTTTCAACGGGGGAGGGGTGGGACCAAGGTGCGGAAGCACTGACTGCTCCCGTTAACGCATCGGAAAGGGGAGCGGGGCTCTCGGCTGACTGCGGTCTGTCCGTAATCATTCGTGAGGGGAGTGAAGCAATTGTTCTTTCAATAATGGACTTTTCTTCGAGAGACACTGACAGATTGAAGGATGGCCAACTCCAGGCGCTCGGAGAGGGATTCAAAGAGTAACCAGCGGGGAGACGCTGTGTCTGACCCTGGCAGTAGGCAAACTCCCGGAGACGTCGATGAGGGATGAGATCACGGGACATCTGGAGAAGCCCCAGGTCAGGACGGCTCACAGAGAAGGGACGGGATCGGGGCCAGCAGAGGCTGCGGGAGGCGGAGCGGGCCGCGGTCTAATCAGCCCCGACTGCCGACACCTGTCCGAGTGAGCTGTCGGGCGAGCTGGACGGGGAAATTGCTGCTCCGTGGTGGGCGAAGATCGCTGGAGGGCGGGGGGCTGGCGGTGGGAGGAGGCAGTCGGGCTGGGTTCCGCTTCCCGGAAGGGCGGGGGAGGCTGCGCTCAGCCCTGCCCGGGGACCTCTGGAGCCCAGAGGCAAGCGTGCGTAGCAGCTGCTCTCCAGGTGGACACTTCTCGTGTCTCGGGACAGGCACCTGAGTCAAGTAACTCGAAAAACATCAGTGAACCAGCCCAGGTGTCAGGGAAGGCGACTGGGAGGGGTTCACAAGGCTGCGGGAACCAGGGACCCCAGGCCTGGGACGGACGGTGGGACGCGTGCACATGTGTGCGAGCACCGGCTCGGCGCTCAGGCAGGGTGCACTGTACTGGCGGCCGTCAGTGTTTGAGAGGGCGCTCGCGTCACCGGGGACTGCCCCGACGGGGATGCGCACGCAGGTGGCAGTTATCCCGGCGCGGACTAGCCATTGCTCCGCACGCCGCGAGCAGCCTGGCTGGCCGAGGTCGGGGTCCCATAAGCGAGGCTATTAGCCGTGGGCGTGACATGGGGCGGCGTTCCAACCTGCTCGTCCGAGAGCTAATTGGGAGGTCAGCAAGTTGCGGACACGCATCTGAATGAGCAGGAGGAGGCGCGCGAGGAAAGGGCAAAGTTTCGCCACGAATATCGGAATGCTCTTGCTCGAAATGCCACCGTCGCTGTAGCCTGACACACTCGCACGGTTCCGGCGGCCGCGGCCGCTGGCCTCCAGCTGTGACAAAGACAGCTCCACAGCTGCGGTGTCAGGTGGAGGCAGGCGCAACAGGACAAAGCTAATTGGAGAATCTTGTTCAGCTATTTCGGGAAGAGATTAGCCGTGCGCTGGCTTTGTGGAGAAGTGGCCCACTTTTGCGTCCTGGGATGACACTCAGGGACACTTTGAACAGCTTTCAGTTTGAATGCACCGATGTGGCAAAGGCCGTGCGTAGCGATGGGAACACCTGACACTGTCGGTGGCTCTGCGGGAAGGCCGGGAGTTACAAACGCCTAGGCACTGAAACATCCAACCAAATGGCACGGCGGGTTTCTGTTGCTGTTACCGTTGTTGCATTTGTAACTAATTGAAGTGAAATGTTTTCTGACCAGTAGACATGTGTGTGCCCAGGACTCAGGGTGGGGGGGTGGGGGGACCCCCGGATTTCACGCCGGGAGCTGGGCCCGCCCAGGCAGCCTGTGCCCGTGGTCCGCTAGGCTCAGGGACGCAGCCGCCGTGGCTGCCCAGCTCTCGGCCGACGTCAGGGCGCCCGGCGAGGCCGCGGACGCTCCGCTCCGACGCGGCTGAGATGATCGGTCGATTTCTCCGTCCGATCGTGCGCGCACCGCATCAGTCGCCACCACAGTGTTTGTTAACGTGCCTCCGAGCCACTTGGAAGACGCTACTCGCCAGTCTTCTAATTGTATCAGGAAAACAAGTTTCCGTCCGATGTGGTCATTAAACTAACAGGAGATAATGCATTTGATTAGGGAGGGGAAACATAAGAGAAAATCAAAGAGAAGGGATGTCCGCCAGGGTCTCCCCACGTGCCCCCCCCACGGACTGCGTCCTCCCCAGAGCCCCACCCCCCGCCGGGTCTCGCTTTGCCACTGGCGTTCCCTACGCTGCTGGCCCAGAAGCTCGGCTCATGACACAGTTCACCAAGGTGATACCCCCCCCACCGGGGGTGATTCCGTGGTGCCCAGGGAGACACTCTGAGCGAAACCCTCCTCCTCACCCGCTCTGGGGAAACCGTGGGATCTCCCGGGGACCCCCCTTCTCCATGACCCCCACTTGCCACTTGGGAGAAAACGCTTCTCCCCTGCCCTGGGTCAGCCACTGTGGTGCCGCTCCTGTCTCCTGGGACAGACAGCTACTCCGTCCCCACAGGGCAACGCACTTCTCCTGTTCCTGGGGGGCAGGTGACGCGGGGACAGCAGGTGGCCCAAGAGCAGAAGGTGGCCGTTCTCGGGCCAGCGCTGCTGCTGCTGCTGCCGCCTGGGTGAGGCGCTCAGCTCTCCAGGGCCTCCCTGCTGCCGTGCACGGGGGGGCACAGCAGTCCCCACCTCTCGGGTCGTCCTGGGCATGAGACGCCAGCGGGGGGAGGGGCCCGTCGCCGAGTCACTCGCCAGGAATCACGAGGCCTGCTCCAGCCCGCCCCTCGCTGGCCAAAGTGGCCTCGGCCTGGTTTCACTGTGCATTTCCAGGGCCAGCAACCACTGGCCGCAGCTGTCACCGAGCGAAGAAGGACTCATCTCTGTGGTGCATCGCCGGGGACTGGGGACTAGACTTCCGAGGGGTAGACTCCCTTTGAAGGGGAGCTGCCAAAGCCAGGGGAAGCAAAGCAGTCGTCACGCACCTCGGTTTCCTTGTCCGCGGGTGAGATGCTGGGCATCCCCTCAGGTGAGGGGGTCCTCGGTACCCGTCAAATGCTCTCGAACGCCGCCGCTGCCGCGGGAGGGCAGGAGAGCCGTCCAGCCAGCTGGGTGCGCGGGAGAGAGACCAGAGGGGTCACCAGGGCCGAGGGGCATCACGAGTTGGGGCGTCGGTGTGACTCGGGGAGACGGACGCAGGGCGCAGCTGTACCCGAATACCTGCTGAAGGACCTTCCTTCGCTTTTAGACAAAGCCCAGGGGCCTGGAAGAAACCCTCCCGGAGACTCAGACTCGGTTCAGAGGAAGGACCGGCCCGCCAGAAGGCACCCCGCCCAAGGGAGGCCGCGTCACGGCGGAGCCTTTACGCAAGTGCGTGTGACAGCCCCGTGAATACCAAATGAAGCTGTTAGGTCTCCGCTCTCTCCGTGGCCACCAAGGGTTGTGTAGGGCCTGCACCCCGCAGGGCTGCCAGTTCCGAAATACTAGGGACAACGGAGAAAATCCTCCTCGTTGCGTGCTGGAGGGGTTGCAGTTTTAAAAGTCTTTGGAAATATTAGGAGGCTGGGGAGCGGTGGAGGTCAGAGGTCGGCCGGACTCCCCTGCCCTCCCAGCTTCGCCAGAATCCACGTCTGCTGCGAGGCGTTCTCGCCGCCCGTGCCCCTGCCGGGACCGTGCCGGGGCCTGTTACCGGCCCGAGCCACACCGCCTTTGTCCGAGCATCCCGCCTCGGCTCTGGGGGCTTGACGTAGGAGCGCGTGTCCCGCCCTGAGTATGAAGTCCGGACAGAGCTGGGAAACCGCCGCGACCAGGCCCCCTTCAGACGCGCGGAACGGGAGGAGCCTTGCCCGGCTCTCCGGGAGACGGGGGGCGTGGCTGGCAGGGCGCCTTCCTGAGCACACAGGGGCACCGGAGTGGGCCTGGGTCCCCCCCAACCCCCCGCAACCACCGCACCACCTCCCCGCAGGGTGGAGGTGAAGCTGGCTTGTGCGGAACTAGAGGGGGAGGAGGCTGGGGGGCCCAGGGCCGGGACAGGGCTCCCTTGCTCTTTGTGGACCCCAGATGTGGCCCTTCTCTGGGTCCTGGGCCCGCAGGGCCTGCCGGCTCCTCCTTGTCCCTGGGCAAGCCTTTCCGGGTCTCAGTCCCGGCGCTGGCGCTGGCACTGGCGGAGTCCAGGTGGCACATTTGTGGGTGGGGCTAAATGTCTTTTGTTCGGCAGCTTTTGACCTGGAATGGGAAGAAGACGAATCTCTCCAGAAAAAGCTGATGAAGTTTTGGTTAAATCGCGGAGAAGGAGCTCAGGGGCAGCCCATGTGCACCCGCAGGCCCTCCTCACTTTGGGGGGGCAGCCGGCCGGAGTTACCACTGTCCATCCAGAACACGGGGCTCTAAGCGCTTCCCGGGCCTCAGCTGGGGGAGGGAGGCTGGGGCCCGCCCCGCTCTGCCGAGCGTCTCTGAGCCGCGCTCTTCGGAGAAACCGCAGGCCCGGTGCCCATCTCCCAGGCTGAGAGCCGAGGACGCACGGGGTCCCTGAGAGGCCGGCGGGCCGTCTGGGCGGCTCCAAAACAAGGGCTGGGGGTCCCGTTCTCTGCCGAGCACGTGACAGTGGTTGCCAATGTCTGGAAAATGGCCACACGAGGCGTCCTGCAGGTGGCGAAACGTTGGGTCCTCCCTCTGGCAGGCCAGCCTGCATTCAGACACGGCCCCTGCGGCCTCCTCGGTCCCTTCACTGCATGGAGCTACAGGCCTTTACTGTATCGTTTTTAACGTTATTACGCATTATTTTTTGAGGACATGGCCCCTCTGCGGTGTAGAAGAACTCAGATGGGATGGGAAGGTTCGGTCAATCAGCAGGGCCTTCCCTTACCCCCCAAAAGTGTCACGAGGATTGCTGGCTACTTGTTTTCTAGATCGCGATGCCTTGACGTTCCTGAGCTGTGCCCCGAAGCGTTGTGATTGGACCCTGTCCGGACAGGAGACCTGCGGGGACCGGTCTGCGCCTTGGCGGCCACACTGTCCCCCCAGCTGGCTGCGGGCGCGGGGTCGCGCCTGGCGGTGGGTTAACGAGGCCGAGCCTGCGAGCCCGTCGTGGCGACGGCCCTGCGGGGCCGCTTCCAGCTCTCATCTCCAGTGACTTCTCATTCACATTGTATTAAATTAATGCGCACATTACACCCACAAACACTTTATATTTCTTCAATTAAAACTCCCTGCCCAAATATACTGCTTTCATTGCTGGGATCGCCCGTGTGAAGGGGACGCCCCTGTTTCGTGCAGGCGGAGGTGCTTTCGCTCCCAGTCACGGCCGCACTGCTGCACCCGCCCTTCCCCCGCAAGAACCGTCTGGGCCGGCGGCACGAGGCAGCGGAACCGCTCGCCCTCCTGAGAAACACCCAGGAGGTCGCCGTCTCCAGCTGCGCAGGCTTCAGGGATGCGGGCCACGGGGCTGGCTGCTGGTGGTCTTCAGGGAGAAAGTAAAGAATCAAAAGTTCCCCGGGGCCGAGAAGCCAAGCGCCGGGAGAAGCTGACCTTGGACGGTGGACGGCGCAGCCCGGAGCACGGTGGCCCAGCCGACCGGTGGCAGGAGAGCCACCCTCTTGCCTCTCACGCACTCGCCTTGGGGATGCCACCTGCCCACCTGGGGCGCTTTGGGCCTCCTCTCCCGCTGAGGAGCTCTGGCCAAGCCTCAGAGATGAGCTGGCTGGCCACCAACCTGCAGTCACTCAACAAACACCCGTTGCCCCTCCGTGCTGTTCCCGCTTCGCTCTGAGTGGGGAGAACTCAGGGTGAATATCCCAGGGAAGAGGCTGGATCAGACACAAATGCCTGGCGTGGGCAGGCTCTGCCTGGGGGATGAGCAGAGAGAGCTTCGTTACTCGGTGCGTCACGAAGGAGACACCGAAACGGTAAGAAGGCACAGAGAAGCCAGGCCTCTGGACTCTGCAGGGTGACGCTGACGCCACCGGCTGACAAATGGGGGGACAGGTCAGCAGCTCGCAGAAGCAGGTGAGACTTGTCCCATTTCCTGCAGTAGCCGAACCCACGCCGCTCTCACGCTTTCTCTCGACACGATTCAGACATTCCCTCGCAGCATCTCTTTGCATTTCCCACTGAGTATTAAGATGTTGACATCACGCGGCAATTCTGCTCTCATGCTGCCTATGTAAAACAGGAAACAAACACTTCCCAGCCAAACAGGGCGGGGCCACCACCCAAGGGGCGAGCGCTCCTGTCGTCCCAGCGTCTGTCCCCGTGGAGAGTGCCCCCCTGTGACGACCCGTGACCCCCGACCCGTCACAGCCTTGACAGAATTCAGGCGTGATGGGTTGGCTCGGGCCTCGCACGTCACCCAAGCCCCGCCCAGTGCCCCCCCCACTTCCCACCCGGGGGCCCCTCCAGTGCCACCGGCTTCGGGGGAGCGACAAGGGCTGTCAGATCCCTCTGGGAACTGCCATGGGCCCGTCCCCCGCCAGGAGAGACGCTCACCCAGCCCCACCCAGACTGCCGCTCAGCCACCACCTCTGGGGGTCCCAGGTCAAGGGGTCGTCTGGTGAGGAATCCTCGGGCGTCACGGGAGGCCGTCTTCTCGCCGGGCCCTTCCGTGGAGGAGGGAGTGGAAGGCCACTCTCTTCCCCTGCTTCAGGGTCATGAGCCCCATGGGGGGCTCCTTCTCAGCCTGGTCCCCACCCCAAGGCCCGCCTCCTAACACTACCCTGGCGGGGGCAGGGTTTTTGGGGGCCGCAGACATGCAGTCCACATGGGGCATGACTGAGCAAATGAACGAGTGATACAAACGGGCAGAAATAAGGAAGCGGCGTCGGGGAGGAAGCAGCAGAGCAGGAGGTGAGTGGGCCGTGCGGTCGCAAAGGGTCCGTGTTTTCCCAGACACGTTTGATGGCGGTCACTCCCTCGCACGCGACGGTCACTATTCCACGCTTCACTGCCTGCGTGCATTTTTCCTTTGATCTGTCACGAGTGAAAGAACAGTTCATTACGATCCACCCAGGAGATGAGGCCGTGTCTACTAGTCAGTTATCCGAAGGGCCTGGAACACCGAAGTGGCAGGCTCGGCCAGGGAACGCGCGAGGAAGAGGAGCAAGAACCTGGTCGCAGATCCTGGGGGCCCGGGCCGGAGGGAGGGGGGCGGGGAACACATGGGGGTCGGCCACGAGGGTATACCGGGTGAGGAGTACTGCCTGGTGTGTGTGTGCAAGTGTGCGTGTGTGTGTGGTTTGGTGTGTTTGTGAGGGCATTCACACACACGCCTGATGAACCAGGAGCGGCTCACTGCGTGGGCATCCCAGGTGCCAGACCCTTCTGTGAGGTTGCACGTGTTTGTGAGACCCCCAGATTTAAGCTGGGGTCCTTCCCAGTGAGAGAGGAGATGCCATAGGAGGTGATAGAATAACCTGGGCCAGAGGGTCAACCCCCAGGGCCTGAGCAGGCCCCCTGGACAGAGAGCTCATCCTACACCCCTGGGGAAGAACCTCAGCCCAGTCACTCAAGGGAAAGGCCTCGACCTGAGAAGTGTGCCCAAATGACCCTTCGCCGTTATAAAGACCGTTCACGGCGAAGGGCTGAAACCCTCGGGCAGAAGTGGAGAGACCTGGGGAGGGGTGGAGGGATCCCTGACCTGAGATCACTCGGCCACGCAGCAGCATCCTGACACCGGAAGTCCCTCGGACCCCTTCTCCTGTTTCAACCCCTCCCCACGTCACTCCCTGTGGTCCCCAAGCTACGGGGACCCAGGTCTGGGACGTGCTGCCTTCTGCCTCCGCCCGGCCTCGGGAGCCTCTGGTTCTTCTGCCCCAGGCCAGGACCAGGGCGCCTGGGACAGTGGGAGGGTCCCCGAAAGGCCTCCTTCTCACTGCTCCTCAGCCCCTCTACCTCCCTGGTGCCACCAGCTCATGAAAGTCACAGGTCCCGGAAAGTACATTGGGTCCCCGATTCTCTGCATCTGCCACACTCTCCGAGCGGGGCTGTATTCGGCCCTCAGTGACATTTAGAAGAGGCAACACCGACTGCAAAATACTCCACAGGCCAGCACTGCGGGTGTCCGGCCCCCCGACCACCAGCCACGGCCCCCTCAGGGTCCTCCAGGCCATGCCCACTCCCAGATTTGAGTTTCATGCTCATGATTTTTAACGCTTTTTTTTTTTTTTTTTTTTTGCAAGCCAGAGTCCTCTTTAATTCCTTCACCTCATGTCATTAATTGGACCTTCTGGAACGTACATTTTCTCCAGCCGTTGCAATGAAAAACGCCCTTCCATTTTTGTTGCAATTTGCTAAGTAAAATTTTCAGAAGAGGTGGAGCACCGCATGGGCTCCTAGCAGGCGCTCAGACCAGCCAAGGTCACCGGCGGGCGCTCAGCACCGGTGTGTGCAGCTGCCAGGGCGGTGGGGGACGACAGAGGGCCACCTGCGTCTCCACAAACAGGTGACGTCCCGGGAAAGGAGCCGGACCGTGGCCTGTGTTCGGAGGGGTTTTCGGGCACCCGACCTGGGACACCTCTCTCGTCCCTCGTCCCCAGCCAGAGGGACCCCCTGCGGGGGCTGGTGCTTCCTGGCGATGCCACCTGAAATAACACAGGTGAGAAGACACAGCGGGTTGGGGGAGGTGGCAAGTGTCTCAAAATGACCGCTGGGGACAGATCATCGGGCAGGCTCTGCTCAGACCCCCGAACAGCCCGGCCGGCCCATGGTGGCGTCGTTATGGCTTCTGTCTTCCGGGGGGTCCCTCTGACTACAGTTTTTCATCCTGAAAGTTCCCCTCGGGAGGCACAGCTGTCGTGGCCATCACGCCTGGGCGACACCGGAGTAGAAGCTGCCTCCAGGTTGACAGGCGAACCAGCCAAATTTGTCCTGGAATCTCTCGGGTAATTTGGTGTCACCGCTTCAATAATTTCTGTGACTGTCTCCCCACAAGGCTCACTTCCGTTCTTGACAAAATGCGAAGCAGAATAGGATCATATCAAAGATCAATTATGGCACAGACATCGGCCTCCTCTTCTGATTTCTGTGTTTTTACTCTGATCAGACCCCTTGAAAGCATCAGGAACGACGACTCAAACAGCAAGTGGACCTCTATCTGTTCTAGAGACACGCGCATCATTGGCGTCGGTTGACCTCGCTGATTCCGGCGCCAAACTTGGTCGCCAGGCAGAGCCCGCTCCAGAGCTGCGCTCCGGCCTCGGGGTGAGCGGGCCCGGGGCCAGAACGAAGGCCACAGGTCGGGTGATGGGGGGGCTGAGCGGAGATTAATTAGCTCTCCTGTTCGACACTGTATTTTAATTAATCTGGCATTTCTCGAAGCACAGAATTGACGTCTCACCCTGCTCGTACCCCGTGAGCGCTTTTCCTTGTCGCTGAGCAGGTCAGGCCGTGCCGGTGCTGGGCTGCTTGCCTTGCCGCATCGACCCCACGTCTGTGCGTGCGTCTGGGGCGCCGGGCGCTCGGCAGAGCGGGCGGCTTCTTGAGTCCCTCCCCCCTCCCCTGCCCTGCCCTGCCCTGCCAGGACCTTCTCTGGGGCCAGTCACCAACGGGATGTCAGCTGACCCAAGCCCCTCAAACAGAGACCCAGGCCCATACACAGCTTTCAGGACAGAGTCCCTCGAACACAGGGCCAAGGTAAAGGGAGACACTCCTTGGACCTCCGCACAGTTACATACGTCGGGTGGACGGTGGTTAATAGCCTTACGCAGGCTTCACGTGTACAACTGTATGACACGTACACGGGCTGTACCTGGCGCTGCGTGTTGACTCTCCACAGTCAAATTTCCTTCCACCGCCATCGATTGAACCCCCTGCCGCCTTTACCACTGCCCCCCGCAATGCGGTAACCCCCACACTCTTGTCCGTGTCTACGAGTTTTTGTTTGTTTATCTCATTTGTTCGTGTGTTGCTTTCCGTTGAGTGAAGTCACACGGTTCTTGACTTTCTCCGTGTGATTTACTTCGCTTACCGTGATACTCTCAGGACCCCTCCATGTCGTCGCAAAGGGCATAGTTCGCCCTCGGTTAATACTGCCGGCGACACTGGAATGCCACGCGAGAAAAATGAAACTGGAGGCTTTGTCCCCCACGTACAAAAATTACCGTAAAGTAGACCAAAGGCCTGAATGTAAGACCTCAAACAATACATTACAGGGAAGGGAACATGGGTGCCAAGCTTACGAACCTTGGTCTTAGAGGGGATCTCATAAATTTGACCCCAAAGGCCAGGGAAGTGAAAGCAAAACTAAAGGACTGGGTCTGAGAAGCTGCCGCCCCACAGAGGAAGCTGTCACCCCAACACAAGGGCACCGACCAAGTGGGAGAAGGTGCGTGCAGACGACAGTTCGGACAAGGGGTAAATACCCAAAATATATAAGAAACAAACAATCCAACTAAACGTGGGCAGAAGGCCTGAAAGAGCCCCCTCCCAAGAAGACGGGCAAACAGCCCCCAGGTAGGTGAGAAGATGCTCAGCTCCGCCGGCCGAGGGCACGCCAGACGCAGGCCACAGCGGGGCGCCGCCTCGCCGCTGTCGGTCGGAGTGGCGTCACCAGCCCGGCAGGGACGACGTAGCGAGTGCGGGAGAGGCTGTGGAGAGAGAGGTCCCTCGTTCGCTGCTGCCGGGAACGCAGACCGGTGCAGCCTCTACGGCGGACACCGGTACGGAGGCCCCTCGGGAATTCAGAGGAGAGCTGCTGCGGGACCCAGCCGCCCCTCTCGAGAACGTCTGCGTGAACCACTGGAAAACATCTATTCGCCGAGAAATACGCTCGCCCCCCCACGTTTGATGCCGCATTACGCACGGTGCCCGAGCCCTGGAAACAGGCCCAGTGTCTCTGGACAGAGGACTGGGTCAAGAAGTCACAGCACGTGCACAGACAGGGGTGCCACTCCGCCACCGGAGAAGATGAGCTACTGCCTGACCGTTTTCACAGCTCTCCCATTAGGACGGCCTCCCCCGTTGGCCGAGCCTCCCAGGGTACCCAGAAGCCCCGCCGGCTCCCTTGAGTTCCCCTCAACTCCCCGACTCCAGTGGTGGGGGCTGACATCGGTAAGGGCGAGAGGGCTCCAGGCACTGACGCCAAAGAAAAGGGGCTGCCGGGTTTCTGGGGCCCTGCCCTCCCTGACGCAGCAAGTGCACCTTCCCCCCCAAGGACGGACCATCTGGGGGTGAGGCTGTGAGTCCGGTCCTCGCAGACTGTCCGTAAGGCCGTTTCCTCCTCTTCACATCCGCCTGGGCTGGTCTGGGCCGAGGTCCCGGATCGGGCAGTGCGAGAGGCCTGGCCACAGAGAAGTTCACTTGCTCCCCCTAGGGGGTCCTGACCCTGACCCAGCCCTGAGCACCCCGGGGGGCCTGTGTCTCGGCCGCATTCGTAGCCACTGCCCACCAGCCGCACAAACCAGCCACGTGAGATTGTTGATGCTTCTCTATCTCTGTGTGGAATGTGGGTCTGGGACCCTTGGCTTCAGCGACCTATGGTTTCATCTGCAGGTATCTGTGTCACCAGACAGGCCTCTGCTCCGCCCTTGTGACGGAAACGCAGCCCGCCGCGAGCCCATGGCATCTGTGGGGGACCACGGAGCAGACACGGGTAGCCCTCTCGGAAGTGCAGCGCTGGACCCCGCCTCCTTATTCAGGTTCAGCGGAGTGGGGGGCGATGGGCGAGTTGGAACACAGAGTCTCCACCGTGGGGCCTTCCCGCCCCCACCCCCGGCCCAACAGCTCCACGATGAACAGGGAACCTGCGGTCCCATGCCCAGCAGCCTGTTCCCTGCGCGTGGTCCCGCGGGTGGCGCGTCGGGGTCACTGGGTCCCCTCTTGCCCATCAGGCAGCTCCGGCCCCACGAGGCCTGGCCCATGCGTGAATAACCAACCACCTTAGGAAAGGGACCCAGCCTCTTGCCCCCTCTGATGTCTCTTTCAGAGACCCGAGAAAGAAACAGAATACCCCGACCCCTCTACGGTGGCCAAAGCAAGAATGTCTTCGAGGTTTAGAGCCAGAAGAAAAACATGCTTGTTCTCCAGAAACCTGCGCGACAGGTCTGCGGCCTCTCGGGACGCGGCCCGAGGAGCGGGGCCCGGCGTGCTGGCTCGCGCCCGAAGTGCGGCCGAGTCTACGTGACTGTCGGTCCGCGCCCAGGCCAGACCGCGGCCAGACCCGAGGAAAAGGCGAGACAGATTCCGGTGCGCTGCGTGGCCCTCAGACCCACCCTGCTGTCCACGGGATCTTTCTTAGAAGCACACCTGTGCGCGGGCGGCCTCCGCCCTTGACCCCGGGGTACGCTGGAGCGGGCGTTAGTGAGCTCTCCAGAGCCGACCGTTAAATTGTCCGGAATTCCGTGAGCTGGTTTTTAAACACAGCTGTTAATTAAATATTAAGCTCACAGTTAATATTTACTACAGACTTAGCGTTAATAAACGAAATAAAACGTATTACCTTTTTAAAGACATGGTGTATTTTTCCCGAATAAGCAAATCACTGTCTCGTGACTGTGTTACGCTGTCCGACTGTCTACGCTCTTGAGGGTATTTGCCGATTT
Source organism: Glossophaga mutica (assembly GCA_039655065.1). Lineage (NCBI taxonomy): Eukaryota > Metazoa > Chordata > Mammalia > Chiroptera > Phyllostomidae > Glossophaga > Glossophaga mutica. The sequence continues at coordinate 175,694,664 of CM077307.1, forward strand.
TATTTGTGTGGTGAACATGCTCCACCACGGGGTGCGGCGTGGCAGCAGCATTTACACCACAGACACTGGCAGGCGCCGTGGGTCAGGGCTTGCCCCCGCGGACAACCGGGCGTCCAGCCCACGCTGCACCCCGCTGCCCACACCCACAGCCCTGCACTTTTCGTATGCGTTGACCTTGGGAAGTCCTGAGAAACTCGGCCTCTTCACTCGTTGTACGCTTGGACTCGGTTGCCCACCACTCACCCAGTCCTGTGGGTGGGGAGGGAGGGTCTCATCTTTTTATTTTTCCCTGAAACAGGTCCAGCCGGGACCAGCGCTATCCCATGTAATGGGCTCGGTCCGCATCTGCAATCATTAACGCCGGGCGGAGGTCATGTGTTTCTTGGCAAGGCTCGCGTGCCCACGTGTAAATCACCATGAAGTGCTTTTAGCTCCGCGGGGCAGGCTGATGTTTCCAATTTGGCCAGTGCAGGAGTGGAGCCGGGCTTAAACAAGGGCTCTTTTCAAAACATGAGGCCCGGTTGCACAGGCATGAATGAACGAAGCTGGGTACCCTCCCGGACGCTGTCGCCAGTGGAAGCCGGCCCTCCCTCGCGGCCTGGCACGCCGGCAACTCTGTGCTGGTCACCCTTTTACGGCCAGTTACGAGGGTGCTGGACTTCACTCATCGGGGGGGGTGGGGCGGGGATGCTGCAGTCCCCGGGCTGAGTCGGGGGGCCGGACGTTCCTTCTCCTGGAGACGGAGGCACGTTAGCTGCCATCACGATAAAGCTCTGCAGTTTCTCTGCTTAGTTAAAAGAAGCCACAAGACCCGGCCTGGGTGGTCAGTTGGTTGGAGCATCAACCACATGCCAAAAGGTTGGGGGTTTGAGTCCCAGTCAGAGCACATGCCTAGGTTGCGGGTTCAATCCCTGGTTGAGACACACGGGGAGGCAACCAATCGGTGTTTCTCTCTCTCCCTACCCCTTCTTCTCTCTCTAAAATAAATTGAAGCATATTTTTTTTAATATTTGTTTAAGGAAACAAGCTGCCTGGCCTGGGGAAGATGGACAACCCTCTCCCTCAGTGACTTTTTGGACAACGGGACCGCCCGCCCTCCAGTCTCAGGCTAACACCCCCCGCACCCCCCGCCACCTCCCAGCCTCCGCACTAACCCTGCCCCTGCCCCTTCCGCCCCTCGCTCCCCGGGTCACAGCTCATGTCCGCACATCTCCTTCCTGACCGGTGAGGGCTCCAAAAATGAAAAATACACGGCTGGGGCATGCTTGCCTTTAAACCCCTGGGCGGGGGGAGACTGGCCAGGGATGACCCCCGACCCTGAGGCGTCCCCAGCCCGACCCCTCGTCCCCTGTTCTCACGCAACTTCACCTCCTCCTCGGGGCCTTCCTTCGCTCATCACGCTCAGTGGGTGGCCACTGAGGGGTCCCTGGGTGTCGGGAAGAAGGAGCCGTGTGCACAAAGATGCGGTGGAGGACTCTGTGCAACAGGACGTTCCTGGAGGGGCCCCTCTGGGACTCAGGGCAGAGACAGGGCTGCCGCGGGGGGCGGGTTGCAGGACGGGAGGCTGCTGCTGTGTGGGGCCAGCCCCCCTTCCCCAGAAGACACTCCAGAGCCATTTAACCAAGAGGATCATCACAACTCAGCTTCTATTACCGAACAGAAAACCAAACAGAAGAATGACAGCAGACACGAAGCCACAACGTATGGGTGACGATGGCAGCCGTGACGGACTCGCATTTTCCCACTGAAACGTTTGAGGACGAGTCAACGTCAGTGACGCGCAGTTCAGCTCTGCGTGTTTCTACCCATAGACGCAGCCACAGGATAGGAGTCGAGAGTCAGTCACGCGCACACCGGGGAAGCTGATGTGGCACTATTCGTAACCGGGGAAGAAGCATTGAAGGCAGAGATATTGAAAGGGGACCCCGACAGTGTGTATTTGATCTCGATGAAAATTGGAACAGTCTGAGAAGGAATGGCCGCCATCATTCCGTGAACGGAGGGGGAGCAACACGGAGCGAACTGTGTCAAGGAAAAGTACCTCCGACTAAGCGACGAATTGATGAAACCACGGCCGTAGAAGGAGGATTCAGTCTGCTCTCCCGGCTTGGAAAATAAAATGGAAAGAAAAATGCGAGCCTGGGAAGATTGAACGGACACAATTAGTGAGGTTTATGACGCGCAGATGCCTATCCGTGGGCACACCTGCACCCGGGGCTGGTGCGTTCTAGTTCTCCTGTGTACGTGTGTGTGAGAGTGTGCAAAGGCGCACACTCACTCACATTTTATCTTGACAATAAAGATTTTACCTCTGCTCAACTCTCCATTAAACGTGTACAAAATTATCTGCACAGCAGGCCATTCACAAAGTCCTGGGTGAAGATTTAAATCAACTTCCATGGGTTTCAAGATGCAGAGCTCTTGCCAGCCAAAGTTTAGTAACATCAGAAATGAGTAACAATGAGAATAGTAGAAGAATCAAACCACCTTCAAGCTTTAAAAATAACTCAGAATTAATTAAGAGATGTAACTATTTCAAAAAGACAGATGTGTGGATTTGCTGAAAACATCATTTTAACTGAGGAAATTCAAAGGAACGAACGAGCTAGCAAACGTGAAGAATTGAGGCGCGTGACAGACAAACAGACAAGCACCGGTAACTCGTCTGAGTCTCAGCAACAGCCACACAGGGGGTGTTCAGGGATTCACGCCGCTCTCACGTTGGAAAGCAGGACCAAACAACAAGGGGACTCGGGATCGCGTGTCTGCGGGAGGTAAACACGCCCCCGGAGGAGACTCTCACGCCGTTTCTGAAAGGACAGAACTGGAAGCCTCCTGCGCCTGGTTGGGAAGATCACGGTGACCCGGTGGCCGAGTCCCGTCCCTACCAAAATGTCCGCGGGACTTCTGTCCACCTTGAGGAAAGTTATTCTAAAACGCACCTGGAAGACGAAACGACAAGGAGCATCTTCAGACGGCACCGGAACGCCCCGTCGGCGCGGCCGGCGGAAGTGTCTCAGGAGAGCGGGAAGGTCCGCGGGGTGGAGGAAACCAACCGCCGGTTCCCGGCAGGACGAGACCGGCTCCTGATAAGTCACTGTGTGCGTCGGTGCCCGGAAGGGCTCGGGCTGGCCAGTAAACTACTAAGGGACCTTAGAAGGTTTTCTAGGCAGAAACTTACTATAAAGAAGTCATCCTATATGGTCTCATTAAACAAAAACTGAAAATTGCAAAAGGATCGTTGGCAGTGTAATGAAAACTTGAGTGCGTGGAAATAAACGCTGCACGTGAACCAAGCAAGACGTCTCCGTTGAAACTGTGAAACGTGTTAAATGACGTCGGCGGCGAGGGGAACAAGGAAGACACGCACGTTCGTGAACCGGAAGATGCCGCCGCGTGGAGATCTCGGCTCCTGAAGTTGACCAGGGGCTTCTCGGGGGGAGGACGGCGGTCAGGAGGAGGGTCTCCTCAGCCGGGCTGTGCGGCCGACTTAGGGTTCCGAAGGAAATCCACAGTGTTCGTCCCGAAACAGGAGAACACGAGGGAAGAAGCGCTTTCCCAGAAACTAGGTGTTATTTTAATGCCGCGTGAGAGACGGCAGTGAGTATTGGTGGCTCAGTGACACCCGAACGGTGCGGCGGAATGGAACCGAGAGGCCCGAAGCCAGTCTGTGCCGACACGGTGATGGATTTACACCAAGCAGAAAAACCACGGGAAAGGCGGGGCCTCCGGAAACAACGCTGGGGAAAGGGGCCACCCGTCCCGTCCACACTGACCGCAACTCAGCCGGGCCACCACTTCGCCCTGCGCACAGAACCCCTCCCAGGGGATTACAGACGCAAGCGTGGAAGGCCAAGGAGGGTTTGGAAGACTCTGTAGAAAAACGTCACGATTTCTGGGTAGAAAAAGGTTTCTCAAACAGGACGCAGAGCACACTGCGAGAGGCCTGGAGGGCGACATCCGCATACATTAAAAATGAGAGCGTCTGCAAAGGAGAACAGCAGCCCCTCCACGGCAGATGTTTGCGACGATCGAGCCATCAAGAGGCTCAGACCTGCAGCGCGAAAGGCGTCCTGCAAAGCCACCAGAAGGGACGGGGGACCCAGTGAAACGGGGCAGGGGTGAACAGGCGCCTCACGGAGGAGGGACGCCACGGGGCGAATCAACCCGTGAAAAGGGCGCCACGTTCTTGGTCGGCAGGGAGTGCAACCGAAACCACGGGAGGCGCTGCGCCAGGCCCACGGAAAGCACACGGCCGGGTCCTGGTGCAGTGGGAGTCCTCACGCCCTGCTGCTGGGACTGGGAGTTGGCTTGAAATGCTGAAGGACATCTGGGCGTTATCCGTCCGTATTAGACACGCACACGTGTGTCGGGTGCTTGTGTGTGTTCAAGAAAACACGCATGCCACACCCCTGGAAGACGTGAACAAGACCCCACCGCGGCATCATCCACGAGAGCCTCACACCGGAAGCAATCCAAACTTCCAGCCACCGGGACACACAGACACGCCACGTCGCGAAAACGTCCATGGAACGAGAGTGACGGGGCCAAATCTACGCAGCCAAACATGTACACGTCTCAAAGCCAAAGCACCGGACAGAAGAAGCCCTACACAAAAGAACACGAAAGTCCTTTTTCACTGAACGGATCGGGGTGACGTTGGTAAATGAAATTAGGCAGGTTTCAGGGGTACGTTCTGTAAGACACTGCCTGTGTGGTCGCCCCCGGAAGTCACGTCCCCCTCCATCACCATTTATCTCCCTTCGCCCTCTTCTGCACCCAGTCCGTGTGTGGGCACACTCATTTCTGTGAGGTTCAAGACTGTGCCAGGTCCGTTGCGGTGTTCCGGGGTGCACGCCGAGTTAAAATGAGAAAGGCAGGCAGGCCTGCGCTCACCCTGTGCACCGGCCAGGCTTCCCGTGGTGGGGGCAGCACGCGGACACCCGGGCCAGCCGGGCCTCCCGGGGCCGCCCCGGCTCTGTTCCTGCACCTGGGTGGCAGCCCCAGGGATGCTCGTTTGGTCATAATTTGTTAAGTTCTCCATTTGTGTTTTATGCACTTTTTAGTATGTGTTATATTTGATAATAAAAGTGTCTTAACCATGGGAATTTTTTTTAAAAAACCTAAGTTCGTCCCAATGAGCCGGCTCCTGCCTTCCCGTCTACAGGTGTGCGGAATGATTGCAGCCGTGAATCGGGGGCCCAGGAATAGTGGGCTCAGGACGGTCTCTCACAGGGGCCCCCAAGGTGCTCAGGCTCGTAAGGGGCGATGACACAGAAGTGTTTGTGCATCTGTGAGGGACAAACCGGTTCTTTAATACACAGAGCTGGCGCGACCGGCTGGCCACACGGAAAAAATGTTGACATAAACACCCCTCCGATGCCAGACACCGGAGCCGACGCTGGACCAAGCGCTAAGTTAAACACGGAAATCAAATACCAGAGGACAGGACTGGACCTTTGGGTGTGTGAGGGCTTTCTAACTAAAAACACCAAGGAGAAAACAATGTAATAAGAACATCGCCACAGTAACCATTTACGATTTTAAAACTCCTGACATCAAACGTTTCTGATGGGGCTGCAAAACAGCTCAGACTCGTGAGTGATCCGACAATTCAGGTGAGAACGAGAAGATCGCATCTGTGACCGTGGCTTACAACTGACGGATGGAAAACCGCTTGTTTGCACACGCCGGCAAGGGGCGGGCGGCGGGGTGAGCTTCCCGCCCTGCTGCCCGAACGTCCGTCGGGGACGGGGAACCGTAGTGAATCCGTGTCCCCTCATTTCCCACTATCTCTCAGCCTGGACATCCATCGGAGGAAATGATGAGAAACGTGGACAGAGATCCACGCGCTGACAAGCATCTGGCTGCATTATTTGGCAATATCGGGACAGCCTCGGGGGGCGGCCGGCCGGCAGTAAGGGGTTCGACTCGGCTCCCTGCTGGGACTCCCTCTGAATCCTGGAATCCTGCTCGAAGAGAGATTCCAGTGCCTTGGGAAAACTCACCAGTTGTGAACAGGGCAGGTGCCGGGCCACAGGGGCCTGAACGCCGCACCGTGAGGGGCCTCCTTCGGAGAGGGGAGTCCACGCCACCCGAGTATGAGGGGGCCCCACGCAGGCACGCGGGTCAGGGCGCGGGGACTCAAGTCCGTTTGGTTCATGGAAATCATCCGAGTATCGGATTAAGAGCCTTCACACAACGACACCAAAGTGTACGTCTAATTAACAAGGGGCAGGAACAAAGACGGTAACTTGGGGTCCTGGAATCACGAGTGGTGTCTAGTCTCTTCTCTCTATGATCTGCTATTAAAAAAAAATCAAAGCCCGTTTTAAGCGAGGCGGTAAAACGGGGAGGCGGAGGGCAGCGGGGGGTTCCCGGCAGAGAAGACAGGGACCGCCCAGGCAGGGGGCGCGGGCGGCTCAGGCGCGGAGCCCGCGGGGGCGTCCCTGGGAACGGCCCGGGCCCCGGCGGGCTCACCTGCGGAGGTGCTTCTCCCCTCCCATCGCTCCGGAGTGGGGCTGTTTCCGAGGAAGACACCCGGTGGACTATGGACACAGTGAGGGCGCGGTCACCCGTAACCTCTCCTGAAAGCTGGTTGAATGTTCAGCCCCACCTCGTCCCCGGATGTAGGAATACTTCTCCGCCTGACATCTCAACAGGATGGGGTGGCCCGCCCGGGAAAGCAAGTTGAAGGGGGCGAGAGAGGGACCGTTGCAGGTCATGGAGGGTGACCCAACGAGCCCTGGGTGGGACCCAACCAAGGAGGACCTCTGAGAGAAGGTGGGGGGGCACGGGGCGGGGCTCTGGGGCGGGGTGGGGCCCACGCAGCGTCTGCGGATCTTCCGGGGGCGGGGGGGGGCACGTCGGGTGCTTCTCCTGTTCCTGTCCCGGGCTCCGGTCCTCATCCTGCCCCTGAGCAAAGTCTGCCCTGGAGGAGGAGGGCCTGACGAGGAGGAGGAAGAGGATGAAAGGAAAGGCATCAAACAGGCCGTCGCACCGCAGAGAAGATGAGCGACATGCATATTTTAATTCGCCGAGTGACTGAGGCACCAATTTGGAGATCCCAGCACGGAAGCGCTCCTGCCCGCCGACTCCGCACGTGGGCAGGTGTCGGAGGAGGGGGCTTCCTGGCGCAGGCGGCTCTGCTTGTGCAGTGACGGGGACGGCCCGCCCCTTCCCCACAGAACTGGGATCCTTAGATGTTCCTCCGCGAGGTTTCCCGATCCTAAAATGCGACAATCATCAAAGGAGCCTTGGGCGGACGCCCACCCACCTTCCTTCCAGGACCCACTTGGGGCACCGGGGACCCCGACAGGGGGTGTGGGGAGCGAGGAGAAACGCACCGTCTTCAGGGAAATAAATCTTTCTCCCCGTCACTCGCCCCAAAGAAATCTAATTATTTTTACTCCACGGTAATCTTTACTATTAAAAGGTAAAGTAGGAAAAAATATTAATTTTATTAGCAGAATTTACTAGATTAATATGACTGAGAATGCCACGTGAAATGTAAGCATTAAATATTAAAATATATTAATAAAATACTCCATTGTTACAGCCTAATATTTAATATAACACATTAATAGGGGGACTGTATCAGTTTAAAGAGAAAAGAGAACATTGAAGGCCGAGGTGGCCTTTGCAAGGCAGGGGACAACAGACACCAACCTGAGACACAGCTCCGTGGAAATCGGCGGCATCTCCCCTGGGGAGGTCCCCGCAGACACAGGCCACACATGCGGGGGCTTCACAGAATAGCTGTGACAGCAAGGGACAGGAGAGCCCCAGGGACCAGCGACCGTGGGGAGCCCGGCCGGCCCCAGCCTGGAGGGCTGCCCAGGGCAGAGCTGCAGGGGAGACCCCGGGAGGGGCGTGCAGAGCGGTCGCCGCTCAGCGCACAGCCTGGCGGAGAGTGCCAAGAGCATCCGCATTGTCACCGGGCCTCTGCCGGAGCAACAGCTGGCCCTCCTGTTGGCCACACCCACTGGATGTAGGAGGGTGCAGGGGGGAGCCCCAAAAGGCTGGCCCAGGACCCGGGCTCCCAGCACAGAGCAGGGGGAGGGGGAGGGGGGCCCAGGGGACAGGCCTGCCTCCCCGCGGTGCCCGCCCATGCTGACCACTGCCAACCAGCGTCACGTCCTTTCACGGGTGCCACCTGCCAGGGACCTGCGTCCGAGCTGGAGGCAGCTGGAAGAAGTGCAATGTGTCAATCGACTTCGCTAGACCGAGACTCCGGGGAGCAGGACGAGCCTCTCAGGCTGGGGCCGTGCCAGGGTGGCTGCTGGCTTCCTTGACAGGGGCCCACCTGCCTGGGCCACTGCACTGTCCTCTGGGCTCCGCCAGCCTGTCCACCGGGGACTCCATGCTCCTCGGAGTCGAGAGGCAAAGTCACCTCCTGGGCTGGCTGCCACCACTGCCCCGTGGCCTTGGGCAAGGCCCTGCCTGCTGGTCAGTGGCCTCGTCTTGAAAAGTACGGTCTGGCCTGCAGGGCGTCCGAGGTCCCTCCCACTCCCTGTCCTCCTCATGTGACCCACGCCCACAGTGCTGCGGCCGTGTGGACGCACCCGCACGGGGCAGGTGCGCCTCCGAGAGTTCTCCACCAGGGGCAGTTCTGTCGCTCACGCCCTCGGAGGGGACACGGGGCGATGTTTGGAGACAAGTGTGACTGTCCCTGCTCCGGGGGGTGCTGCTGGCATCTAGTGAGGAGAGGTCGGGGGCAGCCCACCGCGCAGATCCTGGCTTCCTTAGGGAAAGGGTTTTGACTCAGTTCTCCAAAACCAGAGTGATAGGAACCAAAAATTAAAAATTAAGATTCACAGCTTGGCAAGTGCATTCGTCGGCGAGGGCCGTCTCCGAATGCAAATCGCCACCCGCTGAGGGCTCGGACGACAAGACGCCACAGGGTGGGCTTCTCCTGCGGTGTCTCTCGCCCGCACGTCGGTGGCCGTCTCCCCGTGGCCTCCCATGACCTCCCTTCTGTGCGTGTCTGTCTCCTCTTCCGAGCACACCCATCTCCAAACACGGCCACGCTCTGGGGTGCTGCTGGGGGCGAGGGCTTCAACGTGTGATATTTCGTGGGAGGGCGCGCTGTGACGTCCATAACAGCAAGTGACAGTGGAAGAACCCGCGGAGCTGACCCTCGGCCGGGGCCCTCGAGCGTGGCCAGCTCCAGCACCCTCAAGGGTGTGAACGGTCGCTCGGGCGGACGGCTGTCGTGGAAGTGCCGGGGAAGTGCCAGGCGGCGTGTGCCCGGGGAGCAAGGTGCTGCGGCAAGGCTCGCCGCCTGTGTCTCCGTGCCCAGCGTCTTTCTTTGGGAGACCCCTCGAGATGCAAGGAACGTGCAAACACACACGTCCCCTCGTTATGGCCGCACACAGGGCCCATCGAGGCCAGTTCACTCCCTGACCCCGCGCGTCTGCTGAACGGGTCATTAATTTACGGATGCGCCGTTTCCTCACCAGACACGGGCCCGCAGCCTCTACCTTCCGGAAAGTCACACCTGCCGGGTCCGTGCAGACGATCCGCGGACTGAACCGACCCAACTCCAGGACGGCCATGTGGACGGCGAGAGGGAGGAACTCCGCGAGTGTAAAAGTATCGAATGCACGACGTGCCATGATTTTTACACATATATATATAATTTAAAAGGTGTTTTTACAATCGTGCATCTTTGAAGATACGTTACAAGGTACAGCGATGCAACAACAGATGTTGCAGGCGACATGCTGAGGATGACTACGGATTTCGTACCGAGGAACCCCGCGCCTTGCGGGCTGCGTCGGTCACCAAGGCGGCCCAGCGCAGTAGCCTTTGCCTGCGGTCAGCCCACGGAACCAGTCATCTGTCTGCACGGGGCCAGCCGCCGTTCACGGCAGGTGTGAAAACTGTCTTTAAATTAGAAACGCTAAAATTAATATTTATTGGCTCCGCGTTTCATTATCATTAGAAATCAGTTTGTTCTTGGGCAAACAGTTTATAGCAAGATATAAATGCGTTCCATCAACCTGTTAACTGGCCCAGTATATCGCGAGCTATCGGCAGAGGCGGTAAACTTGCCGGACGGCTGCTAACCCTTTCGGCGTGCCTGATCGGACGCGGGATACCCGGGAACGAGGTGCGGCTTCGTCTTTTCTTTTTAGGAGAATCTGCTGCTGAGATTAAATTCTTCCAAGATTTTAGTATATTGTCTAAGTTTATGGGTCATAAAGTAAAACTAGAGCTTACAAAAATTTACATGACAATATTATTTTTTTTAAAAAAGGCCATGTACATTTTAGGATAGTAAAAATGATGATATAAACCACTGGAACACATAAAAAAAGTTTCCCAAACTGTATTAAAGGAATATTAAGGGTCTTATTTTCATACACTAGGCCGACAGACTGGTCTGCCTGGAGAACTTGGGACAATTCCCACAGCAGAGCTCAACTGAGACCCGCCGAGGAGCGGAGCCGGTATCCGGGGTGGGGGCAGGGGGAGGGGCGGTGTACCAGGACCCAGGGGGCATCCTCAGATACATTCTTCTGCACGGCCACTTCCGGTCCAGCTGACCGCCCCCCCAGCAGAGCCCAGCCGGAGGGAGGGAGGACCGGCCGGTGGTGGGCTCTCGGGCACCCTACACAGGCTCCCCGCCCAGAGGTCAACTTCCGGCCTCTGGACATGCTCATTGTGGGGGGCAGAGTCAGGGCCCCCAAAGGCATAAGGTCCGAGCCCCTGAAACCTACACCTGTTTCTTTAGATGCTGAGATGTTGTAGATGGGACTAAATTAAGGATTGAGTTCACCCCCGATTATCCAGGCGGGCTCCTCGCGTGACCACAGAGGCAGAGACTGGGGTGATGGGGCCACTAGCCCAGGGCAGCAGCTGCCCCAGACGAGGGAAGGGGCGAGGACTGGACCCTCTCCGGGAGCCTCCAGCGGGAACAGGGCCCTGCTGGTCCCTCGCTCCCAGCCCAGGGATTCTGATGTTGGACTTCTGGCCTCCAGACTGTGAGAGAATGGATTTCTGTTGTTTGAGGTCACCAGTTGGCAGAGGCTTGTTACGGCAGCCACAGGAAGCTGCCACTGCAGAAAGTGGGGACACACCCTGGGACCACGTTTCTCAGGCCCCGGGACCACCCTGCCCAGGCCAAAATGACAGGCCTCACCATCCTCCCAACTCCAGGGACCCATGAGCTTATCCTGGACGTGGTCTGCCTGACGGACTCAGGGGGGCTTCCTGGAAGCGGTGACATTTGGGCCTTGATATCTACTCCAGGGCCTCTCCGCCTGGCCTGCGTTTTCCTTCGGCAAAGATCGTCACCCACGCCAAGACCTCTGTCTCCGAGTCTGTCACTGCCCCAAATCCAAAGGCGGCCTTGATTCAGGTCGTAAACATCTTTGGTTTTGCCTCAAACGTCCTGCCTCCCCCCACCCCCCACCCTGTGACCTCCCCACGCTGAGCCCCTCGGAAGCGCCCTCCTGCTGTGCGCACCTTTGAGCGCATCGCAGGTGGCAGGGGACGCTGCTGGGTCCGGGTCCTGGGGCTCCGCCAAGGCAGGGCGTGAGGAAGGTCCCGTGGGAGTGGCTTGTCCCTCAAAACAGGCAAGCACAGCCAGGTCGCCTCTCCTTGGGGCCCCTCAGAAGGTTTCGCATGGGACCTCTCTTGAAATCGATTTATTTAAATGGCCGCAGTGAGGTCCCCCTTCCTGCAGAAGCTGATCTGGCTCTCGGCGACCACCGAGGCAGCCCCAGAAGTGGGCGTAGGCCTTCCATTATTAATGCTTCAAACCTAAGCCATTCTCTAGTCCAAAGAAACACACACATTAAAAACTAAAAACTTCCCCGCGGGAGTCTGTCCCAGTCCCGGCCGAAACAGATGGCGTATGCACATGGGAACACCGAAGGAGCACTGGTTTACACAGGATCTCATCACAGGGGTGTGCCGGCACCCGGGCGCTGGGAACCGCCAGGGCATCACAAAGGCCCCCACAGGGAGGAATGCCTATCTCTGCCCCCCCCAGGGACAGGAGGGGGAACAGGGGCCGGACCTGGGCGGGAGAGAGGGTAGGTCAGGGCAGACCCTAGCCTGAAGGAGACTCGGTCAGGAGGCAGAGTCAGCTGGGGCAGCTCACAGGGAGTCGGGTGACCCGGTTCTGTTTTCGAAGGGCCCTCTGATCTCCCACCGGGCGTCCTGGTCGCTCAGCTCAGGGGTGGGAGGGAGCCCAGCACCTAGCCCCGGGCTGAGAGAGAAGGGTGAAGGGAGGTGCCGAGCTGGCCAGGTAACCGATGTTCCGTGTTCCCACTCCGCCTTCCCCAAAGAAGGTCTAGCCCCTGGAGACAGACCGGAACCTGGGGAAAGGCAAGGGCAACAAGGGAAGGCGGGGAGAGGACCGGTCCCTGGCAGGGAGGGGAGTAGATCCCGCACTGTAACCACCACATTCGGCACTGAACGTCAAAGGAGCCACGACGGAAAGGAAAGCGCCGAGCCTCCTCCGCCCCCTCCTTTACTAAGAGCCAGAGCCTCTTTTTCTTCCTCATGAGGAGCTTTTAAAAGAAAACATAAACAAGTTATTGATTGCAGTGGAAGCTGGCTGCCGTTCGTTCAAAGTGGTGTTCTTATCGCTGCATCTTATCTCGGGTACAGGCTGCTGGGGCGGCCGTGAGACGGACAGGAGCTCGGCAAAGTCAAAAGAGACAAATTCTTCTTGGGCTCCTGGATCCTTGAGTGCAGTTTGCACGGAGGGGAAGCTAACAATCCTGTCGCTGTGTTTTCCTTGTTAGATACTAGCTCCTTCTTACTGGGTTTGGAGAGGAGGTCCTATCAGTGAGGGTTCTCCAGAGAAACACAGCCCATAGGAGGCGTTTATAAAGAGAAAGAGAATTATTGTGAGAAATGGGCCCACGCGACCATGAAGCCTGGCAAGTTCACGTCTGCGGTGTGAGGCAGCGGCTGGAGGCGCAGGAGAGTGGAGGGCGCACTTCTAGCCAGAAGGCCGCCTGCTGCAGGGTTCCCTCTTGCTCAGGAAAGTCCATTTCTTTGCTCGTTTGTTTTATTCAGGCCTTCAACTGATTGGATGAGGCCCACCTACGTGGTGGTGGGCAATCTGCTTTACTCAGAGTTCTGTGCATTCCATGTGAGTTTCACCCAAAACCAGCCTCCAAGCTGACACACACAGGGAGTCATCACCAAGGCCGAGCAGGTGTTTTCAAGCATACACCACGATGCCAGTCTGCGTGTGTTTCTTCTGTATTGCTACTCGGCCTCACATGGGTTCCTATCCTTTGAAAACCAGCAATGGTGTGAGTGGCAAACAAGATCAAGTTTAAGTGACGTGATGGATGCCGTCACGGACTCTTTTCTGGCAGAGGTGGCCTGCAGCCATCCTAACTCCAGTCACCACCACTCGCTGAGTTCCTGGGGCGGAATTCCATCCAGTCTCTACTTGGTGCACCTGCACTGGAGACTGACTCACCAGGGAATCGCCCCTCGATCCTTACGTCCCAGCACACAGCCGGGGAAGCAGACGTCGTCACACAAGATTCCAGAGTCACTGTCAGCGTAGCCACCAACTCAGAACTCACCGTCCAGCACGCGCTCGTGCAGACGGCAGCAGAGACCAGCAGACTTCATCCACGCAGTCACCTACCTGATTTAAAGCTGGTCACGTCCAAATAATTTCATGGTACCAGGGAAATATGTAGTCGCCATATTCCTACAGCCTGATAGAGACCATGACGCGGATGATTTCGTCAAAGTTGGCCTTGAATTCTCCTGGGAGGCCAATCGCCTTAGAACGTGATTCATCCTTCCTGTGTCTGGAGGACCCCAAAGAGGCCAGCCTCGTGTTCTGGGTGCAGGGAGGTGAGGCCCCCCACCAGCACCGGGGAACGATGGTTAGGGCGGATCCTTTGGAATTGCCTAGGTCAAGACACCATGGGCTCCCAACTCCTTTACTCTTCACCTGTTTGTGAGAGGCCTGCTCACCGCTCCCCCCAAACCAGGGCCGGGAAGAGGTGGGCCCCCCAGTCCCTGCACAGAGGGGCCCCACTGGCCTCCGTTCGATCCGCGGTTTGCAGAGAGTGACAGCGGCTGCGGCTCCCTTTGGGGTGAGCGTGCCCCGCTACTGACGCGACGCTGCTTCTCCCGCTCGCCTTTGAAACGCTGTAAACCCACGGAAGCTACTGTCGAGCGCAGAACAAACACCGGGGCATGCTTAGTTATTTGTTTTCGTGGCAAAATAAAATATTTATTATCCGCAGACACCTACTGTGAACAGTGGGGGAGGCACGAGCGTTTCATCTCGGAGGTGTCGTGTTTGACTTCCATTAGGGAGGGATTACAGACCTGTGGGTTTTCATGAATGCAGAGAGTCCACTTTGAACACCGATTTCAAAGCCTACAGGGGGTGCGAGAGTGTGAGAACACGGCTTTGGGGGGAGGGACCTGTTGCTTCTAGCGCGCACCTGTGTTTGATAAGGCAGATGGGAGGTTTCCTGCGAGACAGAGGCCGGGATGCCTCTCCCTTAATAAGACGGCTTTAAAGGGAGCTCCCCTATCTCGCGCTCCCCGCTTTCCTCAAGGCGCACACAATTAATTCAGTCTCCGAGTCCTGCGGAAATCGCCATTGCACCAGTCGGCTCTGCCTCCTCGAGCTCGCTCACTCAGTCACAGGGAATGGGAAATGTTGCTCAGTCATCAGGGGGACGCTGGCCTCACGCTCCCACGCCTGCCGGGCTGGCTTCGCACGCGCGCGTGCCTGTGTGCGCCCACACCCATGCTTTAGACCTCCGAGCCTGGGAAAGAAGTTGGCCGAGATGGGTGGGACGATCGCCTTTGACAGCCGCCGAGAGTCCTCTCACACCGAGATCCGAGTCGGAGCACACGCTGAACCCTTTGGCCAGCGGGGGGCTTGTGGACAGAGGGGTGCTGGATGAGTGAGGGTGGACGTCCAGCCCTCTAAGGCCAAAGGGACGGCGACATTTCTCCTGAGAAGAGAGGGTTAGTGGCGCATCCAGATGATGAGTACGAGAATGTGGAAGTCCGTCCTGCGCAAGAAAGACCGGGTTTTCCCTGTACCGTCAGATACCCCGAGAGCACGGCTGGGTGTCATGGAGCTGAGCTGTTGGTCGTCAGAGGGCAGGTTCTCACAGCTACCTCAGGGTCCTGGAAGAGACTCATGGTGTCAAGTGTCCAGCGGAGATGGCGGTCCCCTGGCTGGGCAAGATGTAGAGGGTGGAAGGGCTGGATTAACAAGCGGGGCCACTGCGGGGCTAGAAAGGTCCCTGGCTCAACCCCTGAGAAGTCGTCTCCAGGCTGACTTTACATCGAAGGCAAATGCACGCAGTGGAAGCTGGGCGAATGCGCCGAGGGACTGGTCTGCTGCCCCGTGACCTTCCGAGGAGGTCACCCTGAGGGACACAAACGGTCCTTTTCTTCTCCGTTCCCCAGTGACCAGCGACAGGCCTGCTTTCTGCGAGCTTCGCACGCAGAGGGTCTCGGCGCCAGCCCCGCCTGCAGCCCTCAACACCCAGACCCGGGAGCGCGGCGGACGCGGGACGACTTCGGGTTTTCTCAACGACACAAAGCACAGGCGTGGGAGGATGGACCCAGTTCCAGTTCTTTCGCACATTGTCTTCTTAAGGATAAGCCCTGGGGGAGGTTCCCATGCAAGGAGCCAAACGAAGAGCCTCCAGCTGGGAATCCGGGGACTTGGGGAGAGGAGGGGGCTCTAGCGTGGGCTCGGCACCGACGCCTTTGAGTGGCTTTCAAGCCTCGCAGTGCCGCTGGCTCTCTTCGTCAGTGAGGGTGTCCCGGTAGATGCTCAATGTCAAGTTCAGAGAAAGCAACCGCTTAGGATGGTAAGGGCCTGGCTTCATCGGCCCCTGCTCTTTGCCCCACGGCTTGGGCCCACTTCAGGGCCTGTGCCCAGGACACGTGTCCTCCACTTCTGACCACGCGGCAGCTTCGCTAACTCCTGCTCGGCCGCCCAGGGCGTGCGAGCTCTTCACACTTGGCATTCGTACCACCCACTCAGGAGGAGAATGGACCTGCACTACCCTTTGGGTCCTCAGCCCAGAGGAGCATCCGTTTGACCCCGCCCCCCAGGCTGGGCCTCCCGACAGTGGAGGCTGAGGTCTGTGGGCGGCGCCCTCGGTGGGCAGCTTTCGGCCTCGCCTGTAACCGGGCGGTGGTCGGTGGGGCCTGGCTGGCCTGAGCGATGCTGCTCCTGAGCGCGGTCAGCCCTTCTGATCTTGTCAAAGTAACACGTTGCGCTCACGTCCACCTTCTCAACGGCTCAGCCCTCCAGCCCTCAACGGTGGCTCTCCTTCACGTATCCGGGCCTTCGGCAAAGAAAGACCAGTTGAGCCAGCGTGAGACAGAAACACGCTCAGCGCATCCACGTTCAACATGACAGGTGCTGGGAGTGCGGTGGCCGGCCTCCTCGGCTTCTGGCTGGGCGGCCCGCTGTCCGGGCCCCGGACACCTTGCGGACACGCCTGCGTCCGACATCCTTCTCTCCGATGCTCACCCACCTGACCCCCGGCACCACCCACCCGCCCTCCGAAGGCCAGCAGCTGCCTTTTAACGCATCGCCTTCTGAGCTCCCCCTTGGTTATCGTCCACGGTGAGGCCCCCCTCGCACGTCGCTGCATCACAGCAGGGCGCTTGGTGTCCCCGACAGCCTGCTGGTGATGCTGAGGTGCCCAATGGGTGACTTGTGAGTTGGTCAACTGTCCGTGGGCCTCCTGACTCTTCTGGAAGCTGGCTCCGGACTCCCTCACCAGAGGTCATGGATTCCCGGCCGCTGGGCTTCCTGGCAGACGTGGGCTCCGGAGCAGGCGCCCTGACCAGGGGCCCCCCTCTCATGGGCTTCCACCAGTGCGTGTGGGAGGGAGCCAGACTGTCCCCGGAGAGTGACCACACCGGGGGCCCGTGAGTCGGCCGGTCACCCGGCCCACCGCCACAGCCTCACTGAGAGCGGACACCGCGGCCTGAGGGCAGCGCAGGGACACGCATGGCTGGAACTTGCTGAAACAGCCGTAGCCACCCTGGGACGTTCACACTTGACCCTCGGCACCTTCGGACTAGCTTCTGCCCAGCTGTGCACTGGAAGGCCGGCACTTCCTAGAGAAAGAGGGGAGGGAGCCGCGGCCCGTCTCGGGGCTGAGCGCCTGGCCTCCTCCCCGTCCATCCTGGATCCCCACAGCCACGGGGGAGTGGTTTGGGCACCAAGTGGCCCCGCTCCTCCCATCCACTCTGCGTGTTTCCTTCCCCTGCCGATTGGTTCTCCTTCCAAAAATGTATCAGGAGAACGTACTGCGTGTGGCCGAGAGCCCGTCTTCCAAGGTCTGGTTCTGCTGTGGGGGCAGAGGGTGCGATCCTCGGAGAGCTGCGTGTCCGTCGTTCGGGGTCACGGGAGGACGCGCAGAGCGCCTCTCACCCAGGCAGCAGCGAGGAAAGCCCGGGAGGTCGGCGAAGCCCCGCAGTTGCCCGGTACCTGCCGGGTGGGGCCGTCGCGTGGCCGACGGAGGCCAGAGCCCCCAGATCATCCTATTCATGCACCAAACAAACGGTGCCTCGCACTCCATAAGAACGTCTTCACATGTTTCAAAAAGCACTTTGGGGATTCTTTTCTTCAGGGAAGTGCTACCTAAAATGGCCTTTTTCTGTATTCGATATAGCAGCTCTGTCCCTGAAACGTTAACTTCATGAATCTAGCCCAGAAATTTCTGGAAATTAAGAGTCAACGTTCCCATAGCAACCCCTTTGTTGCACTGCGCGTATTTATAACGATGGTTCTTTTATTACCCCGACCCCACAGTAAGAGAAACAAGACACACAACGTGGCTGATGTGTCAGAGGAATTGGCTAACGGTGAGCAGAGAGGAAGAGACACCGATGCCTCGTGCATTTATTTACACATCCTCAAATTGCCTTCGGCCCTTCCAAGGCAACCTTGAATGAAGCGCATGTGGCCCCCGGTGACAATGAGTTTGACACCCCTTAGATGTTCCCACAGCTTAGAGCTCACCATCTAAACCCTGAGCTGCGGGCCCGCCGGATGTCCCGTCACGGGACACCTCTCCCCATTCCTCCAGGAGTAAGGACAATGAGAGTGGCCCGCTCCCGGACCCTCCTCAGGGGCCAAGCCCAGCACGCGTGGCTCATTTAAACCGAGGAAAATGCTGTGTAGTTTCTGTTTCTTAGGTAGAGATTTTGTCACATTTTAAGGTTTCTGACATTGGAATCTGCCTTATAATTAA
Source organism: Glossophaga mutica (assembly GCA_039655065.1). Taxonomy (NCBI): domain Eukaryota; kingdom Metazoa; phylum Chordata; class Mammalia; order Chiroptera; family Phyllostomidae; genus Glossophaga; species Glossophaga mutica. The sequence continues at coordinate 175,712,909 of CM077307.1, forward strand.
TGTTATATTCTGGCAAAAATAAACACCATCACACGGAGTATGTGTGTAACATTTAAAATGCAGCATTGATTTAAAGTCACCGTAGAGTAGAAGTAACATGATGTTAGTATCTCATCTTTACAGATGAGGTAAACTGAGGCTGGGAGCTGGAGGGATGCCCCGGGCGCCACGGCTAGTGTGGGCGGAAGAAGGTACGAAGCCCAAGCTGCTTTCCCGCAGGTGGTTTCGGTGCTTTTCTCATTACAAGTAAGTCTGAACAAATCAGTGCTAGTTCGTGTTCCCTGGAAGCCCCCCAGGGAGGGAAGGACAGAAGGGAAAGAAGGACAGATGAGTTCAGGGAGGGACAGAGCCAGGCAGGCCTGGATTCCGGCTTGCTTTTCCCCTCTGCCCCGGAGTGCCTCCGTCTTCTCTCCTTTCCTCGGTTCTCGAAGCGGTTAGCGTTGCGGGCCGCCGATTGGCTGCCCGGGAAGCTACGGAGGTTACCCCGTCCCTCCCCTGCACTCGGCTGGTGGCCCGAGGCTGAGAGCTGTCGTTTTGGTGTACGGCACGGACGGCGCATGTCCATTTCAGTGCCGTCGGGTGGCCAGACAATTCAATCGAATAGAAAGCCTTTGTCAAATGATTCATGACGATTAGAAGGGCCACTTGGTCCATGTTATTTTATCCCCGAATAAACAGCCCTACCCAACTCAGCCTCGGGGCTTCGCTAGCTGGGGAAGTGACGGCTCTACGGAAAAGGAAGCTCATTTCCAAGCTCTTCCGATTTCCTGGTGCAGCCGCTTCCGGATGTCCATCCGGATCCTTTCATCCGGAGGCAAACGGCTCCGGAAGATGCGCGCCACCCATCCAGGTGGCGCGGCGCACAGACGTGGCCCCCGGGGCCTGGCTGCACAGGGAGCCCCAGGGCCCTCACTCCAGGCTGGGGCGCGCTGCCCACAGGAGCGTGTCGCACATGGGTGGTCGGTGTGCTGGCCGGCCACCCCCTGGACTGTCCCACTGCCTAGGCCCCCTTCCTGGCGGCGGGACATCAAACGTAGGCCCGGCATCCTGCGTCGGCAGGAACTAGGATCACTCCTGGAAGAGCGAGGGGGGAGGAAGCGCGAGGGCTGTCCGGGTTCCCCAAGCACCGCGTCGTCACGGAGGCAGGGACTGGCGGCCGAGGCGGCCACCCTCCAGGCCCAGCCTGCTGCCGAGTCAGCTGCGGCCGCGCAGCGGAGCATCCCTGTTGTTGCAAACGGCCGGACCTCCTTTTTCAAGGCCTGAAGGACATTTCGTTGTACGGGTATCGCTCCGCCTCGTTATCCACTGTCCCGCGACGGCACTGAGGTTGCTGCCACATCTTGGTCGTTGGGACGCTTGGCCCCTGGACACTGCATGGGGCACAGCTGTCTCTCCCAGGTCCTGGCCTCATTGCCTGTGCGTTCCCTTTGGGGTAGTTTTGAGTGGTGCCTCCCAGAAAGACGGGCTGAAGTCCTAACTCCTCGGAACCACAGAATGCAAGCTTATGCAGTGTGACTGCTGTCTTCACAAAAGGAAGTAATCTGGACACGGAGAACACGTGGGCACACAGGGAGACGCCACAGAAAGGCAGGACTGCAGCGGGGCGTCTGCAAGCCAAGGAAGGCCCGAGGCCACGGGGGGCGGGGGGGCCCTGCCCGGGCACCTCCCAGGGGGCACAGCCCTGTCTGTCTGCACCTTGGTGTTGGACTTGGCCTCCGGAACTGTGAGAGGGTGAGTTTCTGAGACCCCACTCTGTGTCCCCTGCGCCCCCAGGACACCACACACACATGCAGGCCCCCCTCCCTGAGCCCTGTCCCCCGGAGCAGGGCTCGGAGCTTCTGGACGATGTGTGGGAAGGGGCTCCTGCGAGGCCCCGCCCCGCCCTCTGCGCTCCAGCCGCAAACACGAGGAAACAGCCCTTCACAGCCCACGTCCTTGAACTCAGCTGGGGCTGCCGCAGGTAATCAGGCAATGAGGCCCAGTCTTCTCCGATTTGGAGCCGGGCCCGTCTCCCACGACCTGCGGGAGACACGCTGATCGCTTCAATCAGACGATGGCTGCGCTGGGTCACTCCCCGCCACCCGGCTCCCGGAGGCCGGCGGGCCCCCGTGTTTGTCTAAGCCCATCACAGCGTGTCAGTTCCAATGAGCAGCCACGCCACGGTGTAGAGGGCCATTACCTGGGGATGCGCACCAGGAAGGGCGGACCTCACGGCCCACGGTGCCCCTGCCACACAGAGCCACCGACTCTGCCATTTCCCACCACACGGGCCTGGGGGACCGCCTGGCCGACAGGGCCCCTCGCGGAGAGCGTTCACGGGGAGACCGTGAGGAGGCGCAGGCCCGGCCCTGGGTCATGGCGCTGGGGGACACCCGCGGCCTGAGGCCAGGCCAGACTTTGCTTCCTGCCCACGTCTCAGGTCCCAGGGCTGCCCCTGGGTTTAAACACAAGAGCATCTTCCTGAGCAGCAGCGTGTACACATCTGGGAGGGGCGGGGGCTGGAGAACCCCTCCAGGAGCCGCCCCGGGTCCCCTCGCCACGTCCCCTCTCGAGTTCAGAAAACCCAGCACCTTCGTGTGCAGTAGAGCTGCGTGGAGCAGGCCACAACCACGCACACGCACGCCACCTGACCATGGACACGGTTTCCATCCAGTTAGCGTCATCCGAAAACTTGAGACGCCTCATCGTCACTGACTGCATCGGGTTCTGCAGGTGAATGAATCCACCTAACCAGCTGGACTCCTGTGGACACGCGGGGCCTCTCCACAGAGACATGCTCCACGCGTGTCCCGAGCCACGCGTGCTGACCGTAGCCTTTCTCCCCAAGGCGCTCCTCCTCCCACAGAAAAATATTCGACCAGGAAGAACACACTGTCCCTGACTCCGAAGCCACCCCAGAGCCCGCTCCCTGGGCCACGCTGCCCCGACTCCCTCTGGGAGCAGAGCCCCTCCCACTCGGCCCCCCAACCCCAGACCGCTGCGCACCACAGCGGTGGGTCCCTGGGGGGAAACGCAGCCCGGGGCGTGCTCGGCCACTCATCCCATCGGACAAATGTCACTCTAGGTAAAGGGAATGAGGACGACCCTCACCTCCTGTCACGGCGAGCAGCCACCAATGGCCTTAAAGAGGGACACTCACGTGCTTGTGCTCAGGACCCCGGGATGTGGGTGGCAGTGTCCGGAGAACAGAGTCCAGCCCGCCCTCTGGCCAGGCCGCGGAGACGGGTCGGGCAGTCTGCGGAACGTTTGCCCGTGGACAGCCCGTGCCCACGGCCCGCGCCTGCTCCGCCCCTCCGCCCCGGACCTGCCCTACTCCTGGGCGCCAGCAGCACGAGGGTGGGCGTGCGCCTAAAACCGGCCGCCCCATCTGCGATCCCGCCCACCATGTGGGATTCAGGTTCAAGATGGCGGCTGGGGTCTGGCCGCGGGAGGCGCGCCCCCCAAAGCAACAGCCGGAGCGGCCGAGACCACTGCGCCCCGAACCGGGACTTGGTGTCTCATCGCTCGTGCTGCCTCCCGGGGCCCCTGACGGCCCGCCGCACGGGGGCTGCTCAGCAGACGTTCGTTGATGAACTGAGTGAACCCGGACCAGTGAGGTTGTCTCCCAGGGCCAGCGAGAATGCGAGAGGAGAGACGCTGCGTCCACACGGAGAGTGGAAGGGGTCCCCCCGCCGCGGCGTCACCAGGTCAGCGGGTGATGCTGAGCGACACGAGAAGCCGCGCCCGGAGCTGCTGCGCCACTGCCCTGTGCACGAGGGTGGAACGGCGAGCTGAGCCCTGAGCACGTGGCCCGTGCGGGAGAACATGGGGCACGACGTGGAGGACGTGGCCCCCATTAGGCTCTGCGGGGCTAACCTGCGGACTCGGGGGAGGAGGGCTAGCGGACCGCCGAGCACGTGACAGGGGTGTTTTGGCGGAGGGAAGGGAGAGGAGAACGTGAGCAGCGGGTGGTGAGGGGGCGGCGGTGGGACAGGGAGTGGGGCCGAGGACAAGCTCTAGGCTCCGGAAGCTCAGGGAAGGCCCCAGAGGCCGCTCACCAAGTCAGCACGCAGCCCCGTAGACCTGGGAGCGGCGCGGTGACTCCGGCACCCTGGGGAGCTGTTGAGGCAGAGGCCTGGGGCCTGAGGTTCGTGCCGCCAGGGAGCAACGGGCTTCCGCACAGGCCTGTCGGGAGCGGCCGGGGGCCCTGTCCGGGCGCCTGGGCCCATCACTGGGCTCTCTCGGTGCACGTGTGACCCCCGAGCAGGTGGGGAGTGTCTTTGTCACCGCATCCACTGAACGGGGACTGGAACCGTCAGGCCATTTTCGGCGAGGCGGCACTCCTCCGGTTCTGCAGTCCCAGCAGCCACCCACGTCCTTGGATGAAGTGCCAACGTGACCCGGGCATCTCTCGTTGTCTTCAGAAATGCTCGGGGAGCGGGCCTCAGTGCCAGGCTGAGTGGGAGTCTTCGGAACGGCGGGGGCAGGGGGTTAACCCCCAGGCACCTGCAGCGGCTCAACACAGAAGCCCCGGTGGCCCTGGCGGACCTAGGGGAGGACGGGAGCGCAGAGCGTGGTGGCAGGCAGCGGTGACGCAGAGGGAGGCCTGGCACCCGGGGGGGGGGGGGTGTCTAAACGTCTCAGCGCGCGCAGCGTCTTGTCGGAAACACACACGATCTGAAGGAACGCAAACTAACCCCGCAGGATACGGACACCTGGACTCGGTATTTTCAGACACCGAAGGGTTTTTCTCCCCACCCCGCACAAGGCGCCCTTCCTGACACGTGTCCCGAGGCCTTCTCTGCTCCGCCGCCAGCACACGCAGGTGCCGGGGGCCAACCCCTGCAGAGCAGCCCCGTGCTGCTGGAGGAGGAGGGCGAAACGGCCTTTCCCCGGGGGGCTGGGAGCGTAAATCCAGCCGGAACGCGCGTCATCCATCAGGTTCCAGGTCTGGAGAAGTGATGCGAATCTCAGGTACCACCCTAGGGAGGATTCATTTGTTTACAGAAGGAAAGTGCAAACGTGGTGGGCGTGGCCAGGTGCTCTTCCTCTCCTCCTGCTGGTGGTCCTGACCCTGGACTGAGGGGAGGGTGGGGCAGCCCAGGTCGGGGCGGCGGCCAAGGCGCTCCTGGCTGGATGCATGTCACGTCTGACGGCGGTGCAGGGCATGCCAGCGGCTCGGCCGGTGACGTCTGGGGAGTCCAGGAGCCTGCGCCTGAGCGTGAAACTAAACTCAGCTTCGCACGGGTAGCCCAGCTCCCGGCACAAGGCTGCGAACTAGGCCTGCGGCTCTGACGGTGTGGAATCGGGGAGCGGATGGAGGCGTGGTCGTGAGGTCGTCCTGGAAAACTTCCACCGACCACCTGAGGATGCGCGTGTCCGTCGGCAAGGCCCGCCCAGCACCGTGGGGAGAGACTCGCTAACGGAAGGGGCCCGGTCCTTCCTGGAGCAGTAACTGGACACACGTACAATGCAAAAAGAAGCTCCTTCTGGGTCGGACGAAGGCCCCTGAGGACCTCCTGGCTCCATTAAACAGACAATTTTACCTGTGAAGTAGTGGAAACCGCCAGGCCCCATACAGAAGTGGATGGTTTCACGCACTTCATTTTGCACCGAAATGCGTTTCAAATGAAACACTACCTGACATAGGAGTGACTTGGCTTTGCGCATGCAGCAGAGAGACCAGTGGTTCCCGGCAGCCCCTGGGCCGGCCGCCACCGTGGGGACACCGGGACAGCTCTGCGTGGGAAGGCGATTCCTGCACTGACGTGGAACATCTGGGGAGTGACTGTGGCAGGTGGTCTCTCCGTGTTAGCCCCAGGAGAGTGGCCTCAGAGCTGCACAGCACCCACGGGCTGAGGCAGCCCATGCTGTCCCTGAGACAGGGACACCGGGACTGTGGTTCCCTCGCAACCCAAGATGGGAGTTCTCGCGCAGAACCACTGCAAGGCTCTTCCTCAAGCCTCTGAGCAGGCACGCTGGCCATTTGTTTTTCACAATCGTCGTCGTCGTCATCGCTAATTTTGAACAGTCACGTGGAGAGGACAGCTGGAAATGTAGCTTGCGGCTCTCCCAATTCCCAACAAGAACAAAGAGCGCCCGCCTGGAAGGACCCACGCTGGGCACGCGTGTGGGGGAACGACAGTCCCCGCCGAAACACGTGTTGTACAGAAGCAGCGCCGGAACTGTCACAATGCGGGCGCGGCGTCCAGACCACAGGACCATCCTACAGGTGAGCCCGCCGCATAATGAGAATCGTGTGCTGCTAAATTGCCTGGATGGAGGCCAGGACGGACCTGCCCAGTGCCAAGTTCTGCCGGCAGGAAATGGTACGGGGAACGAAACAAAGACTCGCATTCTGCTGCTGCTGAAGGCAACCTTCGGGGACGGCGAGACGATCCGGGAGCTGTGTGTCCGCAGCTCACGGCTGCCAAGCTGGGGACTCCGGGCTGCAGGGCGAAGCCAGCCCGGCACGCCTGGCACACGGCCTCGAGACCGCGGTGTCTGCGCAGAGGGCAGAGACGCCCGGGCGCGGGGATGGGGTCGGGAACCCCTCCCAAGGCTTCAGATCTGACAGTGAAATAAGAAGCCAACCCTTGTCTGCAAGCCCCACCGCGTTACTGCGCCTGTGTGCACACGTGTGTCTGTTGCTTACATCTTACGGGAAGACAAGTCGATACCAACTAAAGCTATAAATAAACGCTCACACGATACGCTCCGGCACCATTGTTATTTATGAATTTTGATGCATTTGAATCTACTTGGGGGCACGTCGTTACATTTTTAGGGTGGACCAACAGAGCTAAACCTTTCAAGATTCTGGCACCAAGGACCAGTCGTCAGAGGCGTCCTTCCTTTTGAAGGGCCCTGGAGAAGAGGACAAATGAAGAACAGCTTGAATCGTTGAACGTTTTGTGCTCGGTTTCCATGGGAGACACATTTGTGACAACAAAACACTTACCTTTCCCACCACAGTGTTTTCACTGAAGTCAGTGCGGGAAGGGCTTCCAGAACCTATGACGCCGCTTCTTTACCTTGACTGGACGTTTCTAACGGGAGGGTGTCCCGCTAACCCCGCCCTCCGCAAGGCCAGCCCACCCACCGAGGAGGGAAGCGGCATCTGATCTCCGTCCTTCGAGGAAGTGAAGGGGAAGGAGGTGAACCCACGAAGGTGCGTGATCTCCAACGGCTGCCACCGGGGGCTCCCACTGTTCCCGCTCTTGTGCCCCCCAACGTCAATGACGTCTGCTCGCTGCGCTGCCCATGGTAGCGGACTGCACCGACCCAGCTGTGTCTCAGCCCAGCAGGCCCCGGAGCCTTCCCTGAACGTGCAGGAGGAAGGCTGCAGAGCCCGGGTCTGCGGCATGTCTGTGGGCCAGAGCCGGCGGCTGGAAGCAGCGTTGGGATCAGCGGCCCGGGAGTAAGGCAGCCACGCAAAGCAAGCTGCAGCCTGGGCCAACAGGAGCCCGGGAAGAGGTGGGCAACATCCTGGCTGATGGACGACCTGGGAGCTGGGTCGCTTCTGGGCTCCAAACCCAGGCTCCAGGGGCCGCTTCCCCAAACATGGGGACACCGTGGGGGGAGGGTGGCCTCCTCCTGGATCTGCCCACAGTCCCAGGTCCCGGCGGTCCCCCATTACTCTGCGTTCCCGGATCTGGAGTGTGACCACTTACCAACCAGTCCCAGAGCTGAAAATCCAAGAAGGGGGTTCCGACGGCCTCCCTGCGAGGTCTGGGGAGAGGACCGGGTGCCCCGCCCTCCTGCTTCAAGGGCACCTCAGCTGCAGATGCGCAGACTCTGGGTGAGCCCAACAAAAGGTCCCTCGAAACACAAGTGGGCTAAGGCCGCTCTCCGTGTGCCAAAGGAGAGGAGGGTGCTCTCCAGGGCAGTCCATCGCAGAGATGTACCCCAAGGACAAAAGGCAGAATTTCAGTGAGAATCCAATAAGACAGTTAAAGAACTAAATTACAAGGTGGCAAAATAAGGCAAATGCACACTGTAATACACACTCATGGGTTGTGTCAAGGGGCGTGTTGGAAGCAGTGTCAGAAAATGGAAGTTAGGTGGTGCGTGCTGCCGATACAACTGCAGAACGGAGAATGATGCGCCAGTGTTCTCTACAGTGATTGGTGAACTAGATACATGTGCAAAAATGTGCAGTTCTGCCCCTATACTATTGAAAATATCACGAGGGCAAAGCCCGTTGGGTCTGTTGCAATATCCGTGCGAAGAGTAAATCACCGTAAACTGGCTCCGAAGCAGGGCCACGTGAGAAAGTTCAGACGCACATGCGGATGCAGCATAGGATGAAGCTGTCACTTTTAAATCATCGGCAAAGGGATGATAATTTTGAGAATGCTGGTACGATTCCTTAATTATTTAAGGAGAAAAAGGAAAACATGTTTTCGCATGACAGACACTATAATACTGGTTAGATGAAAAGCTAAAATATAAATCACAAAATTATGAAAGAACTGGAATATAATATAGATTTTACTGTTTATCTGATCTTACAACAAGGAAGTCTTTCTCAGCGTGACAGACACAGAAAAGGCCTGTAAAGAAAAAGACAGATCTAACTCCCTTAATTAAATATTAAAGGGAAACATCACAGGCAAAATGAAAAATCCCACTACACTCTGGGAAAATTATTTCTACCACATTAAAAAGTTAATGTGCTTACTATATGAAGATGTATTGCAAACCAAAAAGGAAAAGGTGACCAACCCAATGGGAAAAAAATGGACGGTCAATTCACAAAACAAGAAATATGGAGAGTTAATAAAACATTCCAAATGCTCAACCTCACTGTTAGCGAAGGGCGGGGGATTCAAATAAGCCTCTAGAATGTTCTGCTTAATCGACGTTCACTAATTTTAATTTTTAATGAAGACGGTGTCTTTGAAGCTTTGGTGAAAGGATGTATTCTCCCGGACTGTTGGCGAAGCTCTTATTGTTACAACAATTTTGGAGGGCAGTTTGATAATAAAATGTAAAAGAAACACACGCGCCCTCCCACCCAAGGCTGGTTAGATGGGCACTGTGACATCCACAGGGCGGAGTGTTACTTAGCACTAACGACCACCTTCCCGAACAACAAGGCAAACCGACCCCCTAAAGGAGGGGTATAAGATGACATGCCCAGTTTGAAAAATAAACGCCAGAGTTAGCGCCCCCTTGGCCTGGCTCCCTGCCCCGGGTCGGTGCTGTGGCACCTCCGTCGTCAGGAAGCCCTGGACCCTCGCCGACCTTCATCCCGGGTGGGCTGGCCAGCCTCACAAGGACCCGGGCAGACGGCCCGGGGGAGAGCAGCTTTCCTTCGAGCCCAGAATGTCACTGGGCCACGGTGACTTCAGCCATTCCTCCCCACTCACTGCGGAGTGGGGCTGGCTAAGCCGCATTTTACTGAGTTGTATTTTGCAGACCACAGACGTGCGGAAAGATGCATTGACTTTACACGGAGTTTACTGCGTTAAATCACTCAGCACCAGGCGCGCTGTTGCTTAGGGCTCAAATCCAATTACAGGCTTTTACGTTGTCGGTGATTCAAGTTCATAATGAACTTAATAGTGACGGGAAAGTTTGTTCTGTGAAGCACTAAAAACACATGGTTACTGAAAAAATAAAAATAAGACCAAAGAGGCCGGGCTCCCACGGAAGACTCCCCTCATCCTTGTTTTTCTTTCTGCTCTTTGGAGTTTTCCCAACTTCCAACAAAGAACATGCATTCGTTTCGTAGGCAGAAGGCTGAGCTAAATGCTCTGGATGGAGGGGTGACTAATGGTACCTCCCACTAGTGCGCTGGACTCTCCCTCCGCAAGGGGCATGGCCCAGCACAGATAAGATAAGCGGGCGCTGGGAATGGCAGCCCAGGCGGGAACCCGGAGCCCTCACCTGCGTGGACGTGGGCACATTTCATCCTCCCTGTCAGCTTGCACTTGATGGACAGCCTGAAATGTAACAGTTCACTAGCATGTGAATGTAGCTCACATGTATTCATTCAGTCTTGAAAGAAGATACTATCTCGTCTTTCCTCCCGAAGAGGAAAACCAGTCGGACTGCCCTGGACGGTCAGCGGGCTGCACGCCACGCGGCAGGAAACCTGGACGACAGACTGACTTCGCGAGCACGCTGTGTCCCCAGCTCCAGCTCCGATCACGGGGCGTGATTTCAGACTCACCGCAGGGCCCCGAGCTGGAGGCAAATGGAGATGCAAAGCGTTGGCGGGGCGGCCGTGCCCCGCCAGAAGGAAGCGCATGCGCCGCACCTGCACCCCGAGAAGGGTCTTTGAGGGCTGCGTGGGAGGTGCCGGACCCATAGAGCTCCCTCACCCACCCTGAGAAGGAAGCACTCTTTTCCTATTCATAACGGGCGTCGCCAAGCACTGCCAGTCTGACATGTAAACTCACACATACGCCGTTGGGCAGAAATGCAAGAGTCCAACGCCGCGTGGAAGGAGACAGGCGCGAACGCACCAAGCGGGCAGACAGATGGAGCTCCCGGGCCTGCGTGACGGCCAGAATACCCAGGTCCTCGTCACGAAAATGAGACGTGAAACTGACGGAGTTCCCAGGAACTCCACCCACGGCTGCGCTCCCAAGTTCCACTCTGATTTTCCACGGAGCCAAACCAGCTCTCGGAAAGGCAAATGAGGCGTTTTCGTCTGTGACCTCAGGCTCCCATGCCTGGGATATCCTGAGTGTTCTCAGTTGGTTTGCCTTGGAGTGGGAGAGAGAGAAAAATGAAACTACGCCCGAGCCAACAGGAAATTTGCACTGGTTTTCATAGTTGAGAGCCAAATGAGCTGCTGAAATACGAAGTGAGCGTTCAGATGCGCTCAGGGCAGGGTGATCGCAGACGGGTCGGGGGCGGAGTGGTCGGGGCGCACCCGCGGGGCCCTGCCGGAGGGCCGAGAGGAAGACGAAGCGTGGATTCGGGGTTTGGCGCGCTGCAGTGCCATGTGGGCGACTGCACTCTGGAGGCTTGGTGGAACTTCCAACTTGAACTTGGAAAGAAACACTCAGAGGCCCAGGGACGGACTGCGGCCGCCAGGGAACCCTCCGCGGCCCTCCCTCAGCTGCACGCCGTCAGCGAGCTTTTAATTTCGGCAGGAATGCCGGGCACTGACGCAGTGCTCTGGGGTCTCTCAACTGGTCTCGGATTTTAGAATATTAAGCCAAATACTCGCGTTAATAATGCAGAGGAATTTAATTTTGAGTCCTGACTGCGGATCAGCGTCCAAAGACTCCTTAGACAAGAAGAGGAGGTGGAGGAGGAGTGGACAGAGTTGCTGGTGCGTCCCCACGTCTTCCAAGGCTGGGCCGGATGAGGCTCCATGGCGGCGCCCCCGGGGTGGGGGGCTCTGGCTGCTTCGCGAGGGGCCACCGCCCCAGAGTCTCACTGCTAACCAAGCAGGTTTCCAGCCCTCCTTGGATCGATCTACACGGGGGCCACACTGCCGGCCGTAGCACAGAAAGACAGAAAATACTGGACGGAAATGTCTTCCTGCTCCACCCCAGGGAGGCCGAGGCGCCGCCGAGCCCCAGAAGAGGGCGTCCGTCGTGCCGGGGTGCGGGGCCAGCCCCTCTGCACCCTGGGAAATAGCACCCAGGAAGTGCGGGCAGGAACACCCCCATTCGATGTCAAACCAGAGAGACCTTTGAAGACCCTACTTTCAAAGAATTTTAAAGGACTGCTTCACAGTATTTACTAGACTTGAGAACTCTCAATTTAATGGAGCGCTTCGGGGCAAACATGTCTGCAGGAACCCGCCTGCCCTTCCTGCCTCCAGGCACGGGGTCCCCACAACTAGGAGACATGGAGGGAGCCGGCGCTTCGTCCTTCTCCCCGCCGTAGGTGGGGTTTGCCTCCTCTGCCCTCGGGCCCTGCACCCGCTCACAAGCATGGACAGCCTGCGGGTGGCCTGGCCTCCCCCCTGTCCCTTTGGGACTTTCCCTTCGAGACCGGAACCCAAGGACCCAGCTACAGAGGAGGCGCTCCGAGGGGCGGGAGGAGCGAGGCATCTGGAGCGGGGCCACAGTGATCCCGGGGCCACGTGAGGGTCGCTGTGGCCCGTGTCTCATGCATGTGACCTTATGGTCACCTGCCAGCCCGCCAGGGAGGTCCAAGGGGTTGTCTCCACCTGGAGCCACACAGGGGGCTGGGGCGGCTCGGCCAGCAGCATGCAGCTGGGACAGGGTGAGGCCAGCGTTGGCACGGATGACAGCTGAGAAGCCGTTGTTGTGGTTCCTCTGTCCTGCCCCTTCCCCTGCACCCGAGAAATGGCCACGGCATTTCCGCAGACTCCTGACCTGTGCCCCGCACCATTCTGAAGTTTCAGCTTGGAGGCCGAGTGAGGACATCACGTGTTCAAATTGGGGCCTCTTCCCGCCAGCTCCGCCTGCCGTCCAGCCCAGCTCCGGGACCCCGACGCTGCGTTTCAGCTGCTCGTCCCCGTCCAGGCCCTCGGCCAACGCCACCGTGCCACCTTTAACCCAGACCCAGGGTCCTGTCCCACCCCTCTCCCCACCCGGGTCCCAATATCTCCCTCTGGGTGAGTCCAGCCACCTCGGAACTGGTCTCCCTCCCTCAGCTCCTCATCCTCCTGGGAACCAACTGCCACACCAGCAACAGGAGCGAGAGATCAGAGAGCGAGCAGAAAATGCCACCCCCGCTCCGGTCTCCACGGCGGCTCCCCACCTCACTCCCCGCAAAGGGGCCCCCGCCATCTGCCCTGCTCCCGGCTCCCTCTCCTCCAGCCGCACCGGCTGCTGCGTGAACTTGGAGGCACCTCCAGCCACGGCGCCTTTGCACACGCTGCTGCTCCCTCCACCCGACCCAGAGCCCCCTGCGCCCTGCGGGTCTTCATCCAAACACGGTCCCGTCAGCGAGTGCATCCCACGCCACTTACGGTCTCTCTCCCCCCCCCGAGTTGCCCTTCTCCCGCCTGCTCGGCAATGTCTTCCTGCTACCGTTTGCCATGTAACCCCTGGACCCGGGAGAGTCACTCGAGGTTTGATCTCTGAACGCTCCTGCAGGGGAAGCCGAGGGAGCTGGCTGGAATCTCGGACCCTGCGCAGGTGGGAAGTGTCTCAGACACACTGCAGCCATCTGGTGCCTGGAGCACCCGCAGATGCGACAGAGAGAGCACGCCGGGCCCTCGTCCTGCGCGCCATCTCGCAGGACATCCTGTGAGCAGGACAGCGTCTCCACCAACGAAACCCCACTGGCGCTTCGTACGGGACAGAAAACTCTCAACACTGAGACCGGGGAAAGAAACCATTTGTACCTCTATCAAAAAATCAACGGCGCCTGTGCCTAAAAATAGAAAGATGACCTAAACCCGGAGACAAAGAACGGGCCACGCCTCGCCAGCAAAGCGGGCAGGCGACCTGAGCAGGAAGTCCGCGGAAAAAGGAAGGGAGACGGCCCCTGAACACGCAAACACACCGGACCGCGCTCACTGTAAGAAAAACCCGGATTAAACGGTGCAAGGCGGCACCTGTCACCTGTTAGAGGACGTTGTCAGTGGCGATGGTCATGTTGGCGTGTTGAAAAACATGCGATAACACTGTAGGAGGAAGTTAAACTCTGGGAGCCAAACCCCTGCCGTGTAAGAGAAAACGCACACAGGCGTGACCTCCGGGACCTTGCGAATACCCTGTGCTGGAAAGCGCAGGCGGGACTGTCAACAGGATCCCACGACTTAGCCACCAACAGGCCCCGGAGGCGAGTGCGGCCCCGGGACAGGGAGCACTTCTGGCTCCGAGACTCAGAAGCGTCCCCGCCGGTCCCCGTCCCGAGGCGGACGCCAGCGCGGGGTGAGGCAGGCCCGGGGTAGCGGTCCCGGCGGGGCCCAGGGAGCGTTCGGAGACACGTGGAGGCCGTCATAGCACGCGAGGGCCGGCTTGGAAGGGTTCCCGCTGGCCACATTCGGGACGCTGACTTGAGCATCAGAAAATGGTGATAATAACTGTAACTGATCACAGAACTGAGTAAGTGATAACCCGTAAATCCGGAGGGAGGCTGCGTGTGCACATGTGACTCGGAGGGACAGGGTGGGGGCGGACGGGAAACAGAAACTGGGAGAGGCTCCTTAATCTTTCTTCAGAAGGAGCTTTGATTTCGTGAGAAGGAACCGATGGGACTTCTAAGGCTGCCCTCTGCGAACTGCAGGGTTCAATCGACACGTGGCCGCTTTGCTGTTTCTTTGCTCCCTCTCGCTGTCCCTGAGCGTTCCTGAGCCAGCTACCAGGCTCCGGGACTCCGCCCGGGGCCCCAGGGGGGGAGCCCCCTCGCCCCCGTCTTGCGTGGGGCAGGCAGGGTTCCAGGACGGCCTCTGGGAGACGCCCGAGAATAGGCACCAAACCTACCATCTGTGTAACTTGAGGTTCATTTCCAGAATTCGGTCCTAAGAGGACACCGATTAGGCACACAAAAAAATTATCCCTATACAAGGAGGATTCGTGAGGTATTGTTTGTGAAAACGGAGTATTCGAATCTAGACTACAAAACGTAAGTATCATACCTAAAATACAAGAATTATAAATCAAATTACAGGGCCGCACTTAATACCCAGAAAATGTAAGAACGAGTCATTTCTTCCCACTTAATGACAGATTTCCATTCATTAATGAGGGAATTGATCCAAGCGAGGATGATCGACAGATGCTAAAACCATTAAGTGGGAGAAAAATCGCATATTGTCAAAACATCACCCCACAGACCTCAAAGGGAAGAAGGTGTCTTGTCACAGAAGGGTGGGGCGATAATGGTGGGAAATACCTGCGCACCCAGGAAGTACAGCTGTGTGAAGTCCAAGGACTTTGGCCCCGCCTTTCTTGGGGATCGAGCCCTCAGACCTACGCACAGGGGACAGGACAGAAGCACGTGGGAAATGCGGCCACAAGGATGCTGACTCACACACCCAAAAACGGGACTTCCGATAAGACAGCAAGCTTGCTCTTTTTTAAAAAAAGACATCATTAAAAACAGGAGGGACCTATCTAGATTAAAAGACACATAAGTTATAACATCAAAAGCCATTCTTGATCTTCAGTGGGTTTCTGTTCGAAAAAGAAAGCTATGAAACACATTTTGGGAACAGCTGGGGTCATTGAAGTATCAGTGAAACAGTAAATGAAGTTAGGGAATTACCGTGAATGTTCCTCGGCGGGACGGTGGCATCCTTCTGAACACGGAGGTCTTTATCTTTGGAAGTGGCCTGCTGCCGCGCTCTCGGAAGCAGTCTGAGCTCTCTGCCACAGGGTTCAGCTGCACCAAAGCCAGCAGCAGCTCGCGCACGGCAAATGCGGACAGTATCCGCAGCCACTGCGTCCACGTGGCGCGGATTTGGGCGGTCAGCGAACGGTTCTTTCAACATCCCCCCTCCATTTGGGAGATGCCCAAGCTGGCCTGGGACATGCGCACAAGCACGTGGTTCCCTGATGGGAAGCCTCCGACTCCGAACTTCAGAACGCCAGGTGTTGCACCGGAGAGAAACGAAGGCGAGTGATGGTAAGGGGCGAAGACCCTGGGGCTGCCTCGCCCAGGCTGCCTGAGCCCCAGACGGCCGCGGGGAGGCCGGTGCGAGCTGCCTCTGCCGTGCGGCTGACCCCTGAACCGCGCGCCCTTCATCGCCACCTACGGCGTGAGATTAGGCGACCTCGCGAGGTCCGCACGCCGCCCTGGCGGGGCGCACGCACACAGCCGCGCTCTGCGCCCTCTCCCCAGCGCCTGTCTTCATTCTGCGTTCAGGACCACCACCCACGGACACTCCCGTGGTGCCATCGGATAGGAGAGTGTGGTGTCGCGTTACAGCCCCTCCCCGGATGTGCCGCAGACTCTCCTTCCTCCTTTACTGTCCGCCTGCGCGGTGCGCTCTCCGCGCTGGGCTGTCTGTGATGCGCCGCCTGGGATGGAACGCAAGGGTCAACAGGGCCAGGCTGCATGAAGTCACTTGCCCTCCCTGAGCTCGGCCGGACCCTCTGCAGGGTTAGCTGAGGGGGACTCGGGACGCCCCAGAGCGGCCGGGAGGAGGGGAGAGCTGATCCCTGGGGCCCAGCGCTGCGCGGGTATAGTTCCGTGAGGGCCCAGTCGCCGCTGCCTACCCACTGTGTGTGTGTGCATGCATGTACGTACATACATCCCTACCTATGTATCTATCGATCTTTCTATTAATCATCTATCTACTACTTATCATCTAGCCCGCTAGCTATCATCACATATCACCACCATCATCATCACCATCAGTCAGTGTTTGGAAAACATCTGCTGACTAAATGAATGAAAGGTTAGATAAATGAGTATCCAGAGGTCCCAGGTGCCCAGTGACACTCAGCCAAAGCCACAGGGTTATGATCTGAATTGACACCCTCCCCTCCCCTAATTTGGCCAGACGGATTCCCCAGGTTGTGCTTTGGGGAGGGGGGAATCCCCTGGGCAGGGCAGGTGGGATGAAAGACCAGAGGATGTTCTTTGAGGGGCTCCTGAGAAGGCTCAGACCCGGAGGGATCCTTTCAAGGAGAAAGCCCCTCGGTGACTCCCATGGGCCCCCCCAACAGGAAAGCCAGGGCTCAACCATGTCCCGACCCTAATTCTGACCCAAGGCAGAAACAGAGGAGTTCCTTCCTGACTTCTGTTCATGACCTTGGACTCAAGTTAAATAACTGGAGAATTTTCTGAACGCATGGCCTCTACTTGCCCAGTTCATCCTGACTCGCCCTGCAGAAGCCGTCCCTGTGCCTCTGCCCTCGACCCCTCTGCCCAGCACCGTTCTGCCTCCAGCGCAGCTGGGTTTGGGTTATTCTGACATGTGTTTCCGGGTCATTCTGCTCCTGCAGCCGGCGGTCCGTGAGCTAGGATACGATGCGTGGCCGTGTGCCTGACTTGAGCACCCGGCCTGGCGCGTGACAAACAGTGAAGGGCCATTAGTGGAGTTGGCAACAGTTGGCCAGAGGCACCCGGGGAACATCTCTGGACGGTGATGGCGACATCGATGAGGAGACGGTGCAGCTCGGCCAAGCTTAACGGGAAGCGTCCAAACCGAAGTCATCTGGGGAGAAACAAAGCTGGAACGAGCACCGAGCGCCTGGCCAGGAGCGGGAGAGGGGCGGGGATGCCAGTGCGCCCTCTCTCTGCAGAGCAGCCTGGGGGCGGGGAGGTGCCTGGTGCCACCTCCACCACCAGAGCCCGACAACTGGCGGGTGCACTCATGCATCTGCTCACCGAGGACATGATCACCAGGCTGGGCCACTTGAAAGCCGTTTGCAAACCGGTGACATGCAAAGTGCCACATTCCAGGAGAGCCGGGAGCAACTCCGCCGCATCGTTCAAAAGCAGCGTGTTCCGTTTTGTTCTGCCATCTCTTCTCTGCGCAACTCACCGCTCCTCAGGGCGGACACGGTTGGAGCTTGGGGGCCTAGCAAGGTCCGGGAGCATAAAGTTTGCAGAAAATGGTCGAAACAGGGACGTCAGCAAGCGAGCCGGCAGGGGGTCTGTTCGCGTCGCTCTGTGGAAAGGGAATCGGGCTGGAGAGAGTCCCGGGGATGGATTCCAAATGGTCTGGAAGGACTCCCAAATGAAGAGGGCCATGGGCCTTCAAACCCTCCCTCCACTCAGAGAGGCCAGAACAGGGAAGGGAAGCAGCCGCAGACAAAGGGAACTCAGTGTGGGGTTGACCTTGGCTCCGCCCTCTCCCCTGAGCCAGGAGGGTCACCTGTGCGGTGGTAGCTGGCTGGGGGCCTCCTGTGGGGGCCCACAGTCCCTGCAGGGAGCAGGCAGGGCTCAGCGGTTCCGGTCTTCACTGGGCCACGTCCAACACGGCCGGGCACCTGCCACCCGCTGACGGGGTGTCTGCAAAGTGCAAGTGCGTCAGCGGCCGGCCTGGCCTCCGCTGCTCCGAGTCTTCCCGACATCCTGAGAAAGCCCTTCTGCGTGAAGCAAAGCCAGCTCACCCTCGGAGGGACGTGGGCTGTCCCGCCCAGCTCCTGGTTCTTGCACAGGGGAGTCATGGCCTGCGGACCCCCACGGCCTGTGCCTTCTCTCTCCTGCAGGGGGAACGGGGCTGCAGCCTGGGGACGGCGGGAAGGACCCTGAAGCACCAGCTCCTGCCCAGGGCACCAGGGCAGATCGGGATGACTGAGGGCCGTGGCCTCGGACCTTTGGCGCTCGCATGCGTTCCTATTAGGCGGATGTTTCCGGTGCCCAAGCCCAGAGCTTCTTCCGCTTGAGCGGGCTGGCGCGGAGTTTCCAGAATCTTCACCCGGAGGTGCGGGTGGCAGTGTCTGAACAGTTGCCTCCAGCCTCAAGACCTGGAGACTCAGACAAGACTTGTGGTCTCCACGGGCATCTGCTCCCCTGCAGAACGTGAGCACAGTCATCCTCCGAGGGCCGGGGGACCCCAGCCCCCAGTCCCCCTCCCCTCGAAATCAACACCCCGCCACACATGGGGCCAGCGCTGGCCACATCCTCCCTCGACGTGTCCCGCACCCCCCGCCACCTCCGGCTTTTCCGAGCCTCGATTTCTGAGGTGGCCTCAATCCCAGGCTCGGGCGGCAGCTCCACGTTATTCCGCCTGATGCACCTCGCTGCGCTCGACCCCAGCGAGGACGGTCTGTGTGCCTTGCCTGCCTGAGCCCCACATGCTCAGCCCCCAGCGGGCAGCTGCGGGGGGGGGTCATCTGGAGACGGCCAGTGCTCCCGTGTGCCAGTGGACAGTGGCGGATGACACAGGGTTTCTGAGAGTAGCTGTGCACCACCTGGGACAAGAGGTGGCCTCAAGGCGATTGCCTGGGAATCCGGGGACAGGAAAAGATGCTGTCCCCCAAGCTGTGCAGCTCAGTCACAGGTCTTGCAGAGAGACCGGGGTGTCGTGGCATGCACCGCCTTGTCCAGAGCGAAGATGAATTCAGCGTCTTGGAATGACCCAGTAACGCTTTTCACTGAGCGCGCTTTAATCAGCGGGTCCTGTAAATAAACACCCTGGACCCCGAAGGGACTGACGACACCTCACAGGTGCAGCAGGTCGAGCTCAGGGTGACCTGCCCTTCAGAAGGGAGCCGACTTGTAGTCACGCGGGGAAGCCGAGATGTTCCTTATCAGTTTCGAAAAGGGAAGTGTCAGTCACATCAAAGACCTCAAAATCTTGTACTTAGCATTTCACTGTCGTGGCGTTAACCAAGGAGATGGATGAGCCCACAAATAAAAATGACTTAGAGAGTGACTGGAAGAACATAAAAACTTCTGAAAGTTCTGGGCGGAGAGAACCAGGAATTCCTCTTACGAATGCAGTGCCCCCCGGCCAGCCACGGAGGGCGAGTTCCCCAAACCCCCGGCCCGGGCGCGCTCGCTGGCCTGGATCCTCGCTCTGCCGAGTGTCCCTGCCTCGTCACCAGTTCGTGACCGTAGCCTCCTGGAATGTCAAACTGGGAAAGGGACCCACAGGCAGAGGTTTAAAATATTTAGTAAAAAGCCATTTCTGCACACTCCGAAATGTCAAACCGCGTCACGGGCTACGGCAGAGCGAGGAAATCTCCTTCCCTCCCCAACCACGGAACTGCGCCGTCCGGTGTCGCCCTGGCCACGAGTTTCTCCGCGGCCTTCCAGGACTCGCAGGTGCGCGTAGGTGCGTGCAGGTGTGTGCAGGTGTGCGCAGGTGCGTGCAGGTGCATCTCACCGTCACAAACGAGTGCACTCCGCACATCGCAGTGCCTCCTGCTTTTCCAGTTAGAACTGGAACGGGAAGATGCGTTTCATAGCAAGGCATAGAGCTATCAATCCAGCAAGTACAGGGCTGTCTTCTGTTTTGAGAATTTGACAAAAAACATCTAACAAGCACCCTATTCCTGGGCAGTTTCTTTTCCCCTAGCTTTTTGTTGCTATTAAAATGAACATTCTTATACATTTTTTTTCTTAATGAGTGCCTAAGGAGAATTCCTGGTTCAAAAGGTATGCAGATAATTATCAAATTGCCTCCGAAGAGAAAGCAAAAATTTACGCTTCCATTAAAAGCGTACAAAATGCCCATTTTCGATTGAATTTATCAACATAATGTAGTAAGATTTCAAAATGTTTTATCAGTTAAAGAGATACAAATGGTACCTCATTTTAATTTTATTTCTAATAAAGACCGAAGTTAAGTTTTTTCCTCCAAAGTTTAAATGTCGGTGGTGTTTCCAGGTCCATGAAACGTTGGTTCGGGGCCTGGGAGTGTGTAAGATCACAACCGTCCCTGACTGGCACCTGGGCCTCGGTGCGTGTCAAGAAAGGAGGCTGTGTCTGCTGTTTAAATGGCAAAACAGCCTTATTTGCCCTCAACTCGTTATTGGCCTTTTAATTCGCATAATTTCTGATATCAAACGATTAAATATGTGTGGCGATTTCAAATTGTGGCGTGTGAATTGTGTTTCCTTCAGGGTGAATTTTTTTTCGCTCTGAAATTATATGAATAACCGTCTTCCATGTGTTGGCCTCGTATTTTTAAATTGGAACTTACGCCTTTGAATTTACGGCCCATGTGGAATTCACTTGAGTATGTACGCAACGAACTGAGGGCCCGGGTAGATTTTTATGTCAAATGGTTAGTTGTTTGTCCAACAATGTTTCTTATATAATCTGTGCGTTTGAACTGATCCTGCGTGTACCTCATACTAAACTCACACCTGTGTTAGAGTCCATTGTGATACTGCGTTTCCCCGTTCTTCACACCTATTCTCACGCCCAGCACCAAGTCGCTGAACTTACTGGAGCTCCCTAACGCACGGAGCATCTGAATAGATTCTTTTCACCCCATTTGTTTTTCATCTTCAGAGTTTTATTCAGGAATAATATGGTTATAGAATTTGACAAGGTAACAAATTCTGTTGGAATGCTATTGTAATTACATTTAATTTGTATTGCCAGAGTATCTCTTTATTCTTCTCAGCATAGAGCATGCTTTTCTTTTAATCACTCAGGAGATTTTTAATTTTTCTCTACATAGATTTTTTTAATATTTTGATTTATTTTTGATTATTTGGGTCATTGAAGAAATTTTAAACAGAAATATTTTCTTCATTAGAGCAAATACGTTTTATACAGATACAGATGCAGATAGAGATGCAGATAGAGATGCAGATACAGTCACAGATGCAGATAGAGATAGAGTTACAGATACAGATACAGTCGCAGATACAGATGCAGATGAGAACCTCATATCCTAGCGCCAAGACTGAAACTCAAATACCTTTATCCTCAGAAAAACGAACGGCAAGCACTCAGGATCTATAAGTGCCTATGATCAAAGTAACTGCCAGAACAAACTCAACAACCACAAATGCACCAAAAATACTCCTCACAACATATCACATATGATGGTTCACACACAACCCAAAGTTATGAGACGGAGCAGGACAAAGGTAACCTACAATCCAGAGGAAGACAGACGATAGAAATTCAAATGTGTGGACTTCCGGCCAAGATGGAGGCGTACGTGGACACAGTGTGCCTGCTCACACAACCAAAATTAAGGACAACAAAGATTTAGAAACAAGAAAACATCCAGAACTGACAGACAATTGAACTGTAAGGAAGTCCAACAACCATTTATCCAGACTGGTAAGAGGGGCGGAGCTATGGCAGGAAAAAGTGGAGGTTGGCAGACCTGGTGCTACATGCTAAAGCAGTAGAGCAAAATATCTGAAAAACCCCCAAAATGGGCACAAAGGCAACAGCGGCTAGCAGATCCCAGGTGCACAAGTGGTGGCTAGTGGACCCCAGGCACGGGGTGCCAATGGTGCAGACCAGGTGGTTGGCTGACCAGGTGGTCCCACATTTGCACGTGGATAATCCAGGTAAAGGGGAAGCAGCGGAGGGGACTGGAATCCAAGGGAGAGCGGAGCAAGCACCATTGTTCCCTCTTAGACCCCGCACCCACGTACAATGTCACTACCCAGCGACTGGGCTGCCCCGTCCTGGGGAACACCTAAGGCTCCGTTCCTCACTATGTAACAGCCGTGACCAGACACCCCCCCCCCAAAAAAAAACCCCAAAATGGCTCAAACTGGAGAACAAATCAAAGCTCCAGAGCCAATTCATCTAAGCAACCAAGAGATAGCCAACCTATCGCATGCACAGTTTAAAGCCCTGGTGATCAGGATGCTCACAGAATTGGCTGATTTTGCTCACAAATTAGATGAAAAAAATGCAGGCTACAATACATGAAATGAAGGAAAATGCACGGGGAACCAATAGAGATGAGAGGAAAACTGGGACTCAAATCAATGGAGTGGACCAGAAGGAAAAAACAAACAACCAAACAGAAAACAAGGAAGAAACAAGAATTGAAAAAAATGAGAGGCTTAGGAACCTCTGGGACATCTTTAAATGTCCCAACATCCGAATTATAGGGGTACCAGAAGGGGAAGAAGAAGAGCAACAAGTGGAAAACTGATTTGAACAAATAATCAAGGAGAACTTTCCCAATCTGGTAAAGGAAATAGACTTTCAGGAAGTCCAGGAAGGTCAGAGAGTCCCAAAGAAGTTGGACCCAAGGGGGAACACGCCAAGGCACATCGTAATTACATTAGCTGAGATTAAAATGAAGGAGAGAATTCTAGAAGCAGCAAGGGATAAGGGGACAGTCACCTACAAAGGACTTCCCATCAGACTGTCAGCTGATTTCTCAAAAGAGACCTTCCAGGCAAGAAGGGGCTAGAAAGAAGTATTTGAAGTCTTGAAAGGCAAGGACCTACATCCAAAATTGTTCTATCCAGCAAAGCTATCATTTGGAATGGAAGGGAAGATAAAGTGCTTCTCAGATAAGGTCAAGTTCAAGGAGTTCATCATCACCAAGCCCTTATTATATGAAATGTTAAAGGCACTTATCTAAGAAAAAGAAGATAAAAAATATGACAGTGAAAAGACAGCAAACTCACAGATATTAAGAACCACATCTAAAACAAAAGCAAACTAAGCAAACAGAACAGGAACAGAACCACGGAAATGGAGATCACATGGAGGGTTAGCAACAGGGGAGTGGGAGGAGGAGAGAGGGAAAAAGGTACAGAGAATAAGTAGCATAGACAGTGGGTAGAAAATAGACGGGGGGAGGGCAAGAATAGTGTGGGAAATGTAGAAGCTAAAGAACTTATGACACATGGACATGAACTAAAGGGGGGGAATGTGGGTGGGAGGGGTATGCAGGGTGGAGGGGAATGATGGGGGAAAATGGGACAACTGTAATAGCATAATCAATAAGATATATTAAAAAAAGAAATTCAAGTGCGTTGGAGCATTTGAAGGCAAAGGTGCACAGTAAGAGTGAACAGAGGAGAACCCTTAACAGTGAAATGATACCTATAAGTAAATAAACCAAAGGTAAATGCTAAAACATCAGAACAAAATATCTGAAATAAAAAAATAATGTAGATATGCTTCTTCAGGTTCAACACTGAAGAAGAAGGAATCCACAATTTGGACATCAGGCCAATAGGAATTTGACACACTGAAAGACACAAAGGAGGAAGATTTAAAAAACAGTAAATTCTCCTCGGGGACCTGAAGGAGAACAGCATGCAATGGAGTCAGTGCTGAATTGGATCCCCCGAAGGTGAGGAGAGAAAAAATAACTCAGGGAAAAAGTATTGGGAAAATAATAGCAAGAACTCCTTTCCAGTTTTACAAAAAACACCAATCTACGAATCTGCATATTTAGGAAGTCCATGTTCTCTAGCAAGATAAATGAAAAGGACCACACCTACGCACCTCAGAGTAAAACTTTTTAAAACCAAATATAGAAGAAAAAAATTAAAAGCAGTCAGATTAAAAAAAACAGTACATTAAACGCACAGGGGGAAAAAACAATTGCTGACTACTCATCAGGAAAAAAAAAAAAAGGAAACCAAAGATAAAGTAATGACTTTTTTAAAGGACTTAAAAATAAAACTGTCAAGTCCATATTTTTCACCATTAAAAGTATCCTTTAAAATAAAGGGGCAAAGAAGAAATTTCAGAGAAATGAAAGTTAAGGAAATTTGTTTCCACAATACATTTCAAATAAAGGAGGTTCTTTGTGAATGGTTCTGATACCAGATTAAAATTTGGAAATGCAAGAAGAAATGAACAGCACTATAAATGGTAAATGCATGGGTAAGTATAAAAACTATTTCATTAGTTTTCTAATTTATTCATGGTAAAATGTTGAACATAATATAATGGGATTTTTAACATATGCAGTCGTGGAATATATGAAAAAATAATATCAAGGACAGTGAATTTAAATGAAGTAATATTTCAAGGTTTTTATATTTTATCTGAAGTGGCACAATATTGCTTTTGAATAGAGAATGATAGGTTAAAATGTATAATTTAATCTACGGGGTAATTACAAAATGCAAAAAAATACAAAAGAAAAAATACACCACTACTACCACTATCAGTGAAAGGCATAGTTAAGAGTATATAGAAAATAGAATTTTAAAAATTGGTCAACTCAAAACCAGATAAAAATAAGTAAAAATACATTAAAAACTGACAGGTCAGAGAGAAATGGGTAGCAAGATGGTTGCATTAAATGTAAATGCACCGAAGTCTCCAATTAAAGGCCGAGAATGTCCAAGTGTGCAAAGACCCAGTGACAATGTCCACAGAAGCCGCAGCTTCGACACGAAGAAACGATAGGTTGACAATAAAAAGATGGACAATATGTGGCATCCAAACAGGATGCTTGAGAAAACGTGCGCGATTATATTAGTAATGGAAAATAGGAGGTCCGTCCAGAAAAATCCAGCCATTGTTAACACAACAAGAACAGTTTGCTCAACATCGCTGTCACCTGGCAGCCAACCTGGCAGCCAAGGGGCAGGGACTGGAACGCGCGTGCACGAACGAGGATGACGTCACTGTGCTAGTCAGTGGGGGCGGCAGGCGCCGGTGAGTGAGCGTGTGTGCTGTGTGGCTGTTGTATTCAAAATGACTGAGCGAGTAGAGCGACGAGTCTGCATCAAGCTTTGTGTTAATATTGAACACTCCTCCACAGAAACTGTTCCATTGATTCAGAAGCCGCAGCTGTGGGCAGCTGGGGACTGGCAGCTTCGTCACGACAACAAGCCTGCTCATGCTTCACGGCTCATGCAGGGTTTTTTGGCAAAACACCAAATCACCCAGGGGACTCAGCCCCCCTCCAGCCCAGATTTGGCGTCCTGCAACTTCCGGCTTTTCCCAAAACTAAAATCACCTGTGAAAGGGAAAAGCTTTCAGACCACTGATGAGATTCAGGAAAATACAACAGGGCAGCTGATGGTGCTTGGGAGAGCTGTGTGAGGTCCCAAGGGGCCTGCTTTGAAGGGGACTGGGGCGTCATTGTCCTGTGTACAGTGTTTCTTGTATCTTCAATAAATGTCTCCATCTTTCCTAGCACGTGGCTGGATACTTTCTGGACAGACTTCGTAGATTTCAGAAAACATGTTTCCAGAGATAACAAGAATAATTTCGTGATGCTGAGAAGTTCCTTCCTGAGGAAGACGTAGCAAGCATAAACGTGGGTTTGCCTGAGAATAAATACGAAATAAATACTCTAAGAACTAAGAGAATGAAAGGGGCAGCTAGACACAGCACAGTCATCATCAGAGACTTTACCGCTGCTTTCCCAGTAACTGAAGTCTTCACCGACACTGTATGAGTAGGTGTACACGTTACAGAACAGACCCGGGGGGCTGGGGAGAGCGATGTACTATCACTGAATGGTCCCACCCTTGTGCTCCAGGGGTCCCCCACACCATGCCATACTAGGTTCGCCTTGCCTGATGCCAGGGACAGAGGTCTCTCAGTGCCAGAGATTGGTGAAAAGGGAAGGGATTATTTACTTAAAGAGTTACACAAATTGAAGAGTAACAACCTAATGTCTTCACTGAGATCCCAAAGTCCTTTAGAACACCCACAAACACACAGTCCTTCCTTCCCCCTCTGCCCAGTCTGCAGTACTGTATCTCAGAGAAAGAAATAGAAGTCTGTGGTTCTTCTCCGCCAAAGCTGTGTGGTCCCCAAAAGACTCCACATTGCTGCCGTGTCTGGGTTAAAATCCCAGCGCCAGTCTTCCCCTGCCGCCCCATTCCCGACTCCGCCCACAATTGGCCACAGCTGCCAGCACTTTAGTATTTTTCCAGCTCTGCTGGGCTGCCATAGTAAGTCCAGGCAGGTGTGGCTCTGTGGTGTGGAGCCAATCATCTCCAAGCTCCAATGAAGGCTCTGTAACCAGGGGGAGTTGCCTCCCAGTTACATCATGGGTGGAAGTCACTCCCCTCCCCCTGGCTCAAAGCATGGCCACAGCTATTTAACATATCCATGAAACCAGTTAAAGGCTGTAGATGTGTTAAATGACCGTTCTAGAGGTTATCTGCAAAACCGTTGCTGTGCAAAACAGCTCTCAATGGCCCTGCTCCATGCATCCCACCCCCAGCTCAGACTCGAGGGGGTGAGGGCCTCCTATATATATTTTTTCTAATATTTCCTGGACGCCCTTGGCTGCACCCTGTCACATACACGAGATCTGCATAACTCTAAAAACTGCCTTGACCTAACTGAAATGTTTAAAATGCTGCACCCACGAACCGTAGACTGGACATTGCTTTTAAGTACCCACGAAACGGTCCCCAAGAGAAACCATCTGCAGGGCCATAAAGTCTCAGTAACTTTCAAAAAGCTTCAGAATCTTGTAGTGAATGTTCTCTAGAGTATGTTCCAATTAAGATTGTATTTGATTGGAAATCTATAACGATGTTTATAAAAACCCCAAGTACTTTTAAATTAAATGGTACACTTCTTGATAAGACATTGTTCAAAGAAAAACAAATCACAAGAAAATATTTTGAACTGAACTGCAATGAAATGAAACATCAAAACATTTGAGATTCAGAAAAACCAATAGATAGTGAAATTTTGTAGCTTTCAGTGCAGATATTACACAAAACAGATTCAAGATCACTGATATTGGTTTTCTTCTTAAGAAGATAAAATATGAAAAGCAAACAAGCATAAAACTAAGAAGTAAACAAGTAAAGATCAGATGAATCATCAAAACAAAAATACAAACAGTAGAGGAAAATTAACACAGATAAGTTTAGTTTGTTGAAAATATTAATAAAATCAATAACCCTTGGCAAACCTAATCGGGGAAAAGCAGAAAGAACATATTCACTACCGCCCAGCGGGCAGTAAAGAACGCCATCAGTTAGCTCCTCATGTGGCAGCCATCGGAAGGGCAACGTGGGCAGGCTGGGAACAAGTCGATGCCGATAAATTCCCCAAAGTAGCAGAAGCGGACCCATTCCTTAAAAAAGATGGTGGAGCAAAGCTAAGATAAGAATAAACTTCAAACATCTAAACAGGTAAAGCAATTAGGCTTGTTGTGGAAAATTGTCCCACCGCACACACACACACACACACACACCCACCCAACACCCCCCACAAGCCGAGGGGTTTCGGTGGCCCCGTGTCAAGTGTGTAGGGATGAAGAGGCTCTGCCACACACAGATGGCCCCGGAAAACGGAGCGGGGACAACCACTTCCCAACTCATTTTCCGAGGCCAGTGTAACCGACCCCTGCAATTGAAAAGGGAAAGCTTTAACATTCTTCATAAACATACACATAATAATTGTTAATAAAGCATTCATAAACCAAGGTCAGCAACCTATAAAAAGGGTGACACAATAGTATGTCCCGAAAAGTGAAATTTATCCCAGGGATGCAAAATGGTCTTAACATTCAAAAATCGATCAGTGTAATTTACCGCATTAACAAAATACAGGAACGGAAGTGCGATCTCTTCGACAGATGCGGAGAAAAGCACTGGTTGAAGTTCGACACCAACTTACGATGAGACAAAATCGTTACATCAAACTACGCAATGCAGTGAGCTTGTTCATTACGGTAACGGGCATTGATAAAAGGTCTGCATCTGTTATCACATTTAATGGTAAAATGTTGACGAATGTCTTCCCAAAGGTTCGTGTAAGGCATTAGTGTCCGTTCTTATCATTTCAAGTCAACAAAGCAACAAAGCAAGAAAATGAAAAACCCATGAAGTTTAGGGAAAAAGAGAGTGAAGCTGTTTAAAGTTAGGATTCTGCACTCCGACAATCCTGAGGCGGCCGGAAAATGCCGCTGGACCCAGGAAGCACACGGGGCAAGATCACAGGCTCAGGGCAACACGAAACTTCAACCAGCCGCCCGCACGTGGAAAACTCGATTTCCCGCGTTGTGTTGTGGGTATTGTGTGCGCACTTTTTGCGCCCAAATTTTTGAGGGAAAAATAAGGATGTGCATTATACATGGGCAGTACTAATTCCATATCTATATAAATGTTTTAAATTCTTTTATTTATGCCTATGTGTTCAACGTGTAACTCTAGAAAGCAATAACAATATCGGTGTGAAAAGTAATACTCTCAAATATGATAATCGGTTCTGTTTCTAAATGTAAATAAATAACTGAATTAAAACGTTAAAATGAAAGATTTTTCCCCTGAAAGTTTGGGCCGAAAACATGGGTGTGCGTTAGACATGGCAAACTAGTAGGAAACATTGCCAAGTACAGCAGCAACGTGGCTGAATTTCCTACACGAGTTGAGTGACATGAGCCGGACACGAGGGTGCAAACTGAGCGATTGCACTGACGTGCAGTTAGGACCAAAAACGGTCGGTCAGCGGTTTTCCCGAGAAGGGTGGCGTGGCTCTAGGAAGCAAGGGAGAACCCTCTGGGGTGAGGGGGACGTCTGTGTCCAGGCTGCGGCTTTGGTCACTCAGGTGCGTGCATTCTCCCACACGATCAGGCGGACCCGGGTGGACCGGGTGTTCCCATCCCGGCTCGGCTGTGCACGGCTGGTTTGGTTTTAACGGTAAACACCTGTGGGAAGTGTGGACGCAGGCGCGAGTGG
This sequence comes from Glossophaga mutica, assembly GCA_039655065.1. Taxonomy (NCBI): domain Eukaryota; kingdom Metazoa; phylum Chordata; class Mammalia; order Chiroptera; family Phyllostomidae; genus Glossophaga; species Glossophaga mutica. The sequence goes on from CM077307.1 coordinate 175,741,798, forward strand.
ATCGGCGGCCTTGTTCTTTCCTGTCGACGTTTGTAACAGAGCCCAGAGTTGTCGAGGTGGCAGCCTAACCACCGGCCATGACCTGGGCAAGTGCAAATTAAGGTGTGACTTCATCAGCATTTCCCGGTACTGGTCCATCTCAAGCTTTCTTCTCCCTGATCCCCCACCTTTTTTAAAACAGGACACTTAAAAGCATCCCAGGGAGTCAGAAACACACACACAGGCACGCATGCTCTTAGGTAACCGTGAACCTAGTAGAGCCCCCCAAACGTCAGATGAGGAGGTGAAGGTCTCTCGTGGGCGACGTGAGGCCTGGAAGTCACGCGGTGCTCTGGAGAGAGCCTGGGCCCCAGGCCCATTCATTCGTCCCCGGACGACGTGGTGGCGGCGGCGCCGGCAGCGGAAGAGGGTGGCGTTTGCATTTCCGAAGAACGTTCTGAGCGCGCGATGCTTCCACTTCACGACTCCCCGTTTTCCATTGAGTCGGGGAATGCATATAAAACTGGATTTTACGCTTTTCTGGAAGAGTTGCCACATTCTTCCCGTAAGACTGAGTCATTTCAAAACCTCCCATTCTCGAGTCGAGAAATAGGTGGTGTTATTGCCGTAAGCAGCGCGCGTCGCTGCACCGCGAGCCCAACTCAGGGCTGGACAGGCCTCTCCCTCGCGGACCCGGAGGCGGCGCCAACGGCGACACGCCATCGGCACCCGATCTGGGGGCTGGGTTGCCCCGCTCCCCACCCCCGCGTCCGCACGTTCCCTGGTCCGCCTCAGACAGACCTGCGCCAGGCCTGATGTTTAAACTCTCCAAAAGCAAAAGCTGCACGTTCTGTTACTTTGTGACATTTTCTTCTGTTGTGTTAACCGAGATTGTTAAAAAAAAAAAAATGAACCCCGATCAGGCCGACTTCCTCTCCTTGTCATCTGATCCAAAAGCCAGAACAAGGGCGGGGGGGGGGGGGGGGCTTTGCTCGTGCGGCCTTCCCGCCCCCAACCGAACCGCAGGAGGAGGAAAGGCGGTGTGGGAACGTGTCTCAGTTGCGCAAGGCCTTGGAGAGGACCCAAGGGCCGGGCGTCCCCCAGGGTGTGGGCTGGGACTGTGATGGACGAGCCAGCCCGGGACCCCCGCCTCCGCCCCAGCATATGGTTTTGCACTTTCTTCCTAATATATTGCAGGGTCACTGCTAAGGCGTGAACAGCTCTGGAGCTCCCCCCCGTCCCCCAAGACCCAGCCGGTCCTCCCCACGTTTGACGGGAACCATAAACTTGGAAAGGCGAGGCTCTCCCACGAACCCTTTTAAGGGCCCAGAGCATTAACCATAAAGGGCACCTGTGCTGCATCCGGACCTTTCAAAACGGCCACGAGCTGCACATCCTTTAGGGGAAAAAACACAAGGCAGGCGATGTTTTACGGCCGGGCCACGGATCCAGAGCCCGGAAGAGCACGCATGCTCACGCTCAGAACCACGTTGGGACGCCTTCCAAACGTCGTTTCCGGAAGACACACGGCTGCCAGAAGCTTTCCCATTGTCAGAGTGAGTGTGGAAAATGTCATCCTGGAGATTTTGGATAAGCGCTGCATCCAAAGACTGTTTTTAGTGCGCCTTTGAATCGTCAGGAGTTTTTTGAGCCTTTTTCATAGATCAGTTGTTTTTTTTTAAAATTCTCGGAGACAAAAAGTTTTATTGGTCTCAAGTTTAATGAACTCAAAAGTCCAGGAAACTGAGTTTCTGTTTCAGTCTGCATGAGGTCCACGTCGACCTGCACTGGAAAGGCTCACGTGGGGGGAGGGAGGACCTGAGTATTGGTACGTGATGTTCCGACTCAGAAGCGAAATGTTCCGCCTTGTCTGAACATCAGCAGAAGCATCAGCTCTGACAAGGAGCGGTCGGTCATCGAGGAACTTGGGTTTCTCCCCAGCAGGCGGACCAGGGAAGGCCGCAGGCTCGGAAGGCACGTCCTGGCTGTGGGCATGTCGGGGAGGTGTGTGCCGCCCTGGGGTGGGCCCCCCGCACCAGCCTTCCGGCTCGGCCCGTGTCAGACACCGGTGAGAGCGACAGGAGAAGCCCCCGGAACACGTCCGAGGCTTCGGCTCACAGGCAGCAGAGTAGGAACTTTGGAGGAAACCGGTCACGCTCGCCACCCCTGTGGACACGGCCTGTGAGCGGTCGGGACACTGGCCCGGAGTCACGCTTGTCCTCTTCACAGCCAAGACAGTCTGACCTCTGGGTGGCCTCTCGGCCCCCTTTCCCGTGCGGCCCCTCCACTTGCCGTCATGTTCCTCTCCAGGAGTCTGGATAACTTGGTTGACACCTATGCCACTTTGGGTCGTCAGTGCCCAGGGGACTTAATGGGAGGGACGGAGGGGAGGGCCCCACGCAGGTGTCCCAGGGACCCGTCCGCCTCCGAGTTTCCTCCGTCAGCCCATGTTCCTTCTTGCGAATCCCGAGTCTCGAGGCAGAAAGTGAATGGAAGCTGACGCTTCCAGCTGCCTTTGGAGGGAGGGAAGTGGAAGGAGGAAAACAAAGGGAGCGGGACGGGAATTCAGAGACGCTGGGATCGGCCTTCCGAATGTCTCTACCCTGCCTCCACCCGCCCGACCACTTCTGCTAACTCTCGCCCCACTAGTCACCAGGTTCTTTTCGGCTGCAGTGGCGGATGCATTTTGATGCAGTTCGTCTAAGCACGCCCAGCTGCTAGAGCCCAGTGCACAGGCAGACACTCCGAGTCGTCACAGGGGTGCCCAGACTTGCATGCTCCCGTGACGCGGTGAGGGGAAGGCAGTAGGCGGCTGGGCCCTGGGACTCCCTGCTGGGCCCGCGGCTCCTGGCCAGGGGCTCTGGGCCTCAGTTCCCGCAGCCGGGAGCCTCCGTGGTGGCCGTGGGGACCCGAGGAGGCCCTCGGCTGCCCCTGCTCTGGGACGGCTCCTTCAGTCCTCGGGTTCTCTCTCTGCTGTGCTTCCGGCGGGGCCCTGCGAGGAGCCCGGCCCCGCGTGAATCTGGACCGGAACGTGGCTTTGCGCCCGCAGCCCCCGCCGGTGGGACCGTTCCTGCCTGCCATGCCAACCGCCTGCACAGGGCACCGTTTGCCAAGTCTCACGTCTTCCCTGGAAAGGGAGGCGGCCCAGGCACTGGCGGGGACCGGGTGGCCAGGGTGCAGGGGGGGTGTCCACACCATCCTCCCTCCCCCGGCAACGGCCACTCTTCTAGACCAGGCGAGGGGCACCCCGGAGAAGCCTGCGGCCCAGTGCTGGTGACCAGTGAGGAGCTCTGGGGTCGACCGAGGACACCTCCAGACCAGTGTGTCCCAGAGCGGCCCCATGGAGGCCAGGGGAGGAAGGCAGGCCGGGGCGGCGTGGCACCCTGATGGTGTTCAGGATGAGGGGGTGCGTCTGGCTTTTGGCTGCTAAAGATTCGGACAGTCACTCAGAGCCTGGACCGTGGGTGAGGGAGAGACCCTGGATGGCAACACGGGTGCGTGGCTCACGTGTGACATTCACAGCACTGCCCCTGTGACAGGCGGGATGGAGCCAGCCTGGGGCGCAGGAGGTCGAATTCACTGCGACTCGTCCCCGACACCTGGCTACTTCTCCTCGGGGCGCTGGACAAAGGGGCCGTTGGGTCCCAGTGCTGGGTGGCCGTGCGTGCACGCAGCCTGGAACATTCCACACCCGCCTGGAGGGGAAGGAGGAGCCGGAGAAGCACTTCCGTGATGGTGTTTAAAAAATTTATCTCCCGAAACCAAGTGGGGCTTCCAGACCAGCCGGACCATGGAGCGGAGCCCAAAGCCCCTTATAAAAACCCACTGTTCCCCGTCCGACAAACGTTCGTCTCACCTGTTTCCAAGACGTAAGAAGGCCAAGGAGGCAGTGCTTGTGCTTAGGGAGATGGGAAGTCGCCGGAGCCAGAAACTACGAGTCATACTGCGTTTTCTTTTTCCTACCGGAACTGCTGCTTTTGGAAGGCATCTGCATCCTGGTTATTAATTTATCTTTATGGGATTTCCTGCCGCGGATCCCTTGTGAAACCATACATGGAGGGGAACGGGAGAGGAGCGTGGGGACCGGGCCTTTTCTCAAAGCGCAAAGCAGGCTTTTGCCATCACGAACCCTGGCACCCACGTCCCCTGGCGGTCGCTGCCGTTTTTCCAGGAGGTGCCTAACCCAACAAGTGACGGAGGGTAATCGGCCGGAAAATGGGATTTGCCGTGCTTGGGAAGGGGAGCCCGGAGGGGCGAGCCCTGGGGTCAGCTCTGACACGGGGCGTGGCTAAGGGGAGGCAGCCACGGCTGCATGACTCGTGGGGGGAGCCTGCCTCCTCAGTGGGCAGACAGACAGCCCCATGGCACCTACTGTGTGCTCAGCCCTATCCGAGAAGTGAGGACAGTATGAAGAAGGATGTGACCTGGATTCATGAAAGCCCCGGACGCACCTTGCATTCGGGACGGGTGGGGGTTACCCCGGTGTGAGACGGCTGACAGCTTCTCATCCAGCTTCTGCCCCTCCGTTCTGCCCGAGGTGACCGCTTAATGAAATCAAAGGGCGAAGAGTCTGTCGATACGTCGGGAGTAATAACAATGCCCACCGGGCGGGGACAGAGAAGCAGGTGCATGAATGTCCCGGGTGAAACGCTCACACAATGGCTGCTCGGAAGGCAGGCTGAGGTCGGCCGCCCCCCGGAGTGCGCAGTGCGAGGAGGATGGCTTTTACGTCTGGGGGAGGGGGTGCAGGGAAACCTTCAGAGGAGACAGGTCTGCGTTTGGGGGTAGGGCTATGGGAGGGGAGGAAGGAAGGAAAAGCACAGGGAGCAGCGTGAGCGAAGGCACGCAGGTAGGAGTAGACCGGGCTGAGCAGAGCGGCCATCGGTTCAGGGGAGGGAACCAGGTGAGGCTGGGAAGCCTGTGCCGACTGAGGACGCTGGTAAGTCACCAAGGAGCAGCGTCCACGGCTGGCCGCCTCCGGGGGTGAAATTGGCACCAGGGCGCTCGTTTACCGACAGAGGGGACACACGGTCGGGTGTCAGCTGCCTTGGTTTGCGCTGGTGTCACAAAGCTCCAGAGTCTCATAAAACGTGGCGGAGAAGGAGTGCCCACGCTCTGCCCTCCTGGGCGGACCCTGGCCCTTCGGCCTGTGGCTCGTGCCCCTGGGGGCCCTCGAAGGCAGGGGCCTCTCTCTTACTGCTCCGTCCACGTGCACACTGGGGACAGTCGGGAGTGCCGCAGCCGAAGGGTGGCCTGCACGTCGGGGGGACTTCGAATCTTCCTCGTCGCCGCCCGGCCCCACACAGGCCTCAGCCCCGGGGTCCGTGCTGCGTCCCCCTCTGTGAACGCAGCACAAAGACAGCTGGCCCCGCGCCCCTGGGGCCTCGCCAGGAGAGCCAGCCCCCCCCCCCCCCCCGGCTCTCGGTGACGGGCCGGGAGGGCGCGCTGTGCAGCGACCACGTGACGGCAGGCAGCCGGGGCAGCCACCCTGCGCTGCGCAGGGAACACAGTAATACTCCGCGATGGCCATTCTCCTAAACAAATAGCACATCAACGTACTTAAACCTAATCATAAACGGTACAAATTGGGCCCAAGTGCAAACAGAAACCCGAGCCGAAGTCCAGAGTTAAAGCAGCCATTGTCTCTGCCCGACCCGGGCCCGGGGAGCCTGGTGCGTCCGGTCACATCTGTGAAAGCGATCTGAATGCCAGCCCCGTGTTTTAATTATAAATATATAAAAAATTTTAATAAGACGGCATTCTGGGCTTGCTAAGCTTTTAAAACGCTCGCGGGGGGGGCGGAGCGGGCGGAGGAGTGCTCCACGCGCCCCAGATCCGGTGCCAGCGCGCGGTGATTGAATGTCTTCCTGCAGCAAATTGAAAAAACCTGGTTTGCGAGGACGGATCCAAATCACTTGGCATTAGAAAGGTAATTTGTTACCTGGCTTCGGTGCGCTGGAACTGGGTGCGGAGCCTGGATCCCCAAAGAAAGGGGAAGCCTGGGCCTCCCCGCCCGCCTTCCCTGCCCCTCCCTCCCCACCCCCGGCCTCTCCTCACTTTCTCACGGCTCCAAAAACGAGGTTCTGCCCCCAAACATGGAAACGGGGCTTCTCGGGGCCCAAGCCAGCTCTTCGCCACCTTCCCCGGTCCTCTCCAAACCTCGGGCCTGCTTAATTATGATTAATTGCCACGTGGATAATCAGATACAGTTTCAAAAGGTTGGAAATGACATTCCAAGGACTCCGGGGGAGACGGGAGATCTTTCTTTGTTCCCAGGAAGAAAAGGCAGGCCCCTCCCTCCGGCCCCTAACCTTTTCTTATTTTAACAATTCCAAACAGAATTAATACCATCAGTATATTGTTCCCGCCCCAGGGAATCGAACTTCAACTGTACAATTTCTGCAGCTGTCAGGGCTTCAGCCCTCCTGTCAATAACGGGGGTGTCGGGGTGCCCTCCTGCTCGGAGGAGAGCCGTGTCGAGTTTCTGCTTCCCGTCCGCGCTTTCTGGGTGGTAGGACACGAGAACGCTCACGCAGAAAAATAATAACAGCAGTTAAAAAGCTTCCACTCTTGACTTAACCGGATCAAATGTAATAGACTTCAGTCTTTTCTCCTTGTTTCCTGAGCCCGTCCTGGAAAATGCCGTGGAAAGTGCGGCCCTGTCGCCTTGCCAGAACGTCCCTCCGCTCAAATCCCCTCGGCCGAGTCAAGGATCACAGCGTGTCACTTCCAGTCTCACAGAAGTGCCGGGCCCCGCTCAGCTCCGATTACCACCCGGCAAGTCCCTGCTTCCCCGGCGCCAGGGGCTGCTGCCCTTGGCTGCCGGCCCAGCATTGTTCTGCTCATTACATTCCAGGGGCCTCTCCGCCAGTTAATGTCTGCACTGGGAGGTCCGGAGAGCCAGCCATCAGCACTGAACTCCTCTCTTTTTGTGTTAGAACTGCAGGTTTCCAACGCCATCCCTGGCTTTCGAGGCAAACACACAGGTGAACACAAAAGCACCGATTTCCGTTTTATGCACAAACAATAATATTTGCAGCTGTTTCGCACGCGCGCTCGTAAAAGACGGGCAGAAGATGTCTGGCTTTTTAAGAGTTCATGGTGGCTGGAACGGGTTTACCAAGTTAAGGGCAGTCATTTTATTTTCTTTTTCAAATTCAAAAGAGCGTCAACGTATTTCATCCCAGGCGGCTCCTGGTCCGTGGGTTCTGCATCGGGACTGCGCGCGCTCACGAGAAGACCCACCGAGAAGACCCACCGTCAGACATGGATAAACGGATTGGACCCAGTTTCAAGCCCATCGCATTTAATTAAATCACGTCTTCAGAAGGGACTTTAAAGGTTGGGATTTTCAGAGCTCAGGGCTTGTGCTCAGCATCTTGGCTGCGGTCCTGGAGCACGGTGCCAGGCCGGCCTCGACGATCGGGCCGTGATTGGGACCGATGTTACGGGGCGTCCTGCACAGGGTTTCACGCCCCGTGGAAGCACCGGGGGGTGGGGGGGTGGCCGGGCTCTGCCCCCTCCCCAGTGCCGCAGAGACCTCTGGCCTGGCCGAGGGCTTCCCAGGAGCACCGCTGGGCAGAGCCCGGCCCAGTTGGGCCCCTGCTGTGGGGCCTGTCTCCACCAGGGAATCTGGGGGCATGCTCACGGCCCAAGGGGACGGGGGCTGTGGACCACCCGCTCCCCCACCCAAAGGACCCTCAGGATCAGGAAGTGTCAGCGCTGGCCTTTCAGGGAGTTGGGGCACTGAGCGTCGGCGAGGGGTGCAGAAGGCTTGTGAAATACATTCCCTGGAGACACCGTCCGGGGAGCCGGGAGGGTGAAGGCTCAGCCTTCTTCCTTCCTGGAACGTGGGTGGAGGGCGCGAGAGCGAGCCTGCCCTCCCTGGGCCTGGAGGACAGACTGACGGACTGCAGCCGCCCCGTGGGGCACATGCCGCCGGGGTCTGGGACGATTCCAAAGCTGCAGAGGATGGGAGCAGACAGAGCTCTGTCCTCCCCCGCCCAGGCCCCCCCTGAGAGCCCTTCCTCTAATCAGTGTTTCTGGGTGGGTGACCCTCCCCTCTCCCTGAGAGCGAGAGGGCGCCGCGGTGGGCTCTTCGGCCCCGGGGTGGGGGGCTTCATCCTGTTCTCCCGAGGCCAGAGCTTTAGGGGACGGCCACACGCCACGCCCACATCTCTCCCCAAGCGGGTGCGCCGCCCGGAGAGAGGAGAGGAGGACAGGCCCGCGTCCCGTCCTCCAGGGACAGCTCACACGCCTCTGCGTTTCCGAGCCTCCCAGAGGCCCCAGGAGGGCCCGGGGCGCCCGCCCCCCACCCCGGGCTGGCCTTTCTCAGCAGCCTCCCTCCCCCGACCGTTGTCCCCGCCCGTTGGCCTCCCACTCCCTCTTCCTGTCCTCTCCTGCCACACGCTCACCTGCAGTGCCCCCTCCTTACTCGCCTCCTCAGACTCTGCCCCCCCCCCCCAGAACAGGGCCTGTGTCCTAGCCTGTCCCTCGCCCCCGTGGTCCTCCCCGTAGACTGCACGGGAAAACCAGGCCCGGAGGAGAGAAAGCTCTCAGTCACGGTTTGGTGAAGTGGCACGAAAGTCCAAACGGGCTTAGAATGCTTACCAGTGCTGCAAAGTCGCCCTCACAACCGGTTTCGCTCCGCTCTTTGTCAGACCACCCTGCCCATCCCGGAGCGGGCAGTCCCCGCCTTGTCCCTTCGCTCTTTTGTCAGCGACTGTCACTGACTCTCCTCTCCGCCAGACCCCAGCGGCCGGGGGGAGGAGCGGCCAGGGCAGGTACCGTGGAGCCGAGGGCGAGGAGGATTCTGTCACGCAGGCCTTGGGAGAAGAACAAGGGACGGTGGAGCCCGGGCACCCGTGGTGGCGCCGAGAGCCTCTCGGACTTGCCGGGGCGTCTCCGGGGTCACAAGGAGGGACTGTCCGCGGCGTCCCCGGGATCCCTGTGCCGCTAAAGAGCGAGGGTCCGAGAAACGCGTCGGAAGCGAGAAGGCAGGAGGGAATGTTCCACACACTGCGCCCGCCCCTTCTCTCCCCCTTTCCCCAGAAGCCTGGGCGACGCTCGTCCGCAGTGTCCCAGCGCATCAGGACGGGGTCGACACCCACGGACGCGATCGCCCAAGTCTGGGGCAGCCCAGTGCACGCACCTTGGGGGACTTCCCGGTTTCACCAACGCACAGGTGAATTCTTTATCTGAAATGTAGTCGGGCGAAGTCGGCGGAACCGTCCCGATGTGGGTTTCATTGCGCTACGTTTAGCCGACGTGAACATGGAACATGTTTAATTTTTAGAGCGGGGGCCCTAAACGCCGGTGGGGCGGCTGGGTAAGGAACATTATGAAGTCACCTGGGCCTCGAGGTGACAGAGAACGAGACCGCTGGGCTCCGCGGGCCCCACCCGGCGTCACCAGGTGGGAACGTGGGCCCGGAGTCTCCAGGGCTTCCGGCCTGCGATGGCCAATTTCATGCGTCCACCCGACGGGATGATGGGGCACCCAGGTAAGTGGCTAAACTGGGGGTGTCTGTGCAGGTGTGTGTGGATGAGACTGACGTTTGACTCAGTAGACGGAGAAAGCAGGTGGCCCTCCTCAGTGTGGGTGGGCCTCGGCCGGCCCATTCGGGACAGAGATGGGACAGACAGAGGAGAGGGGACCGGCTGTCGCGGCTGAGTGCTGAAGCTGGGACACGGGTCTTCTCCTGCCCGCAGACTGGGGACGGGACATGAGCTCCTCCGCTCCCGCCTCCGGACCCGGACGCGGACCGAACGCGCCCTGCCTCTCCCAGCTCCGCAGCAGGTCACGCCCCTTCTCGGCCTCCAAGGTCCCGGGAGCCGACTCAGGGGAACATACCCGCTGTGTCCCCGGAGAACTCTGACTAACACAAGCTCCTCTGAGAGAAAACCAGGAATCTGCTTTTTGTATAAAAGCTCTTAATTCTAAAACGTCAGTTCAAAGGTTTTAGAGCATTGTGGGGTAAACAGAGAACGTTTGCTGGCGAGGCTAAATATATGGGCTGCCAGGCTACAATCTCTGCTTCGAATTATGCGTCCTACTAATAAATGTTTTCATCGCAATTCTAGTGCTTTCTAATTTTTAGGGAACAATGAATGGTTGAAGAAGTTTCTTTTATTTAAATGACTGCAAAATTCTCAAATACAATATTTTAGATATTTGAGGCAGAAGCTCTTCAGCATATGAAGTTACACATAAAAATAAGCACCCTTCACTGACATGTATAATAAACCAGAGATTATTGCAAGTGTTAGTCCACTTAATTCCTATAATCACCCCAAGAGCTAAGAACTAAGGTTCCCTTCATTTTACAGGTGAGGGAACTGAGGTCAGGAGAGAGAAGTAATTTGCTGAAGTTCGCACGCTCATCGCTACTTTTTCGGAGTCCAAGCCTGCAAGCACGACCTAATTTTGTATTGCTAACTCAAGGTTAAAGCATTTTTTATTACTTCGGGGGTGGGGAGAGGGGCTTTCCTCTTAGCAGTTTTCAAATGGCGAAGACGAACACAAATCCGAGCTCTCATTTCATTCCGAGGAGCAATTAGCATCCCCTTCTCTCTCGTAAGCACCGTGCGTGACTCACGTTATGGTCGGTGACATTTGGGCGTCACTGGGAAGTCATAAGCAATTAGTTGCATCCAGTTGCAATATGACATAGCAGAAAAAGCCGGTATCAAAGGGCAATTCATCTTCATTTGCGTCCCAATCCTGACGTGCGTAACTAGCGGGAACTGGGGAAGCCGCCTCCAGCCCACCTCCGTTTTCTCCCCCGAGAAGTGGGACTATTCCCACCCCAGGGTCAGGGTCACTGCCAGGATTAGAAACAATGCATGTTAGCTGCCTCCCAGGGTCTGGCAGCCAGCAGCGAGCGCCCGCTTGTTTTCGGGTTGACTATAATTAGACCTGCCTAGAGGTAGAACGAGAGCACGATGAGATCAACTCAGCAACAGCTGCCCGGGTGGAAAGGCGGGCGCTGTCTCCCAGCGGCAGGAATGCGCGCTGCCTCATTGGCCAGGAGCCTGCGGGTCATCCTGAGTAAGGCCTGGGAGGTGGAGCCCCAAGCCCGGATTCCCGGATTCCCGTCCTGACCCCTCTGCCCCATCGCCTTGTGACCTTGAATGAGCCACTTCTCGTCCTTTGCATGTGGAGGGCCCTGAGACCCCCGCAGTGAGGTGAGCGCTCTGCGGCACCTCTGTGGGCGGTGGCGATTCGGCGGGCCCTGTGTCCTGCTCCTCTCTGCCTGGACCACCGTCCACCTGGGACCCCAGCAGGAGGCGCTGGGCACGGGCCTGGGGCAGCCCCACCACCTGAGGTTCACCGGGGTTCGGTTTGCTGGCGCGGACCCCGCATGATATCTCAGGGACTGACTGCGCATGGCCGGGCGACTGGAGAGCAGGGCAGACACCGAGCCACAGGGCAGCGGCCAGTCGGGTGGGGCCGGGGGGCACGGGAGGGGCTCCAGGGGAGCGGCGCCCTCTCTCAGAAGCACACGCACAGCAACACAAATGCCTTCACACGGCGCTGCGTCCCCCACGGAGAATCCCCGATGGAGAATTCGTGGGTCTGAACCATGAAGTGGGGGGCGGGGCTTCACTTCAGCGACTAGCGGGGGGCTGTGCTGCCAGGGCCCACAGCTCTGTGCTCCGCAGGGTCGGAGTCTCTGTCTCCGCAGGCGGCGTAATTCCCCAAAGAGGGGCAGCTCGGCCCAAGGGGAGGAGCAGAAAACAGTCTCCGAGTGAGCTGGGCGCCGCTGTGTCCGCGGTCAGCGCAGCCGTCAGCTCGAATCTTGCGGTGCCGTTGAGAAAACAAAGGCCAGGTGGGAAGGAGCGGGCACGCCCCCGAGGTTACACGCTTACACACCGCATGCCCCATAGGCACACAGAACCCCCCCGCCCCGCTGGAGGGGCTGCTGCGAGACCCAGCTGCCTGCCCCCGCCCCCCGCTCCCGCCACAGCTGACCCCAGAGCCCTGCTCACACCCCAGCGCGGTGTCCTGGGACCTCTGCCCAGGAAGCCATGTGCGTGGAGAGAGAGGGCGACCGGTCTGTGTGTCCACCCCGGGGGCGGGGGGTGGCATCGGCCCAATCAGGGCTGGCTGTGCCGTCTAGTCTGTGAGCTCCAGTGGAAAATGCAAGAAGCGAAACCTCGCCCCGAGGTGATGGCGAGCGTTGTCTGCACCTGCACCCCTCCGAGGGGTGCGGGGTTCCTCCTCCTGCTCCGCCAGCTCCCCTTCCAGGTGGTCCTGCTCGGCGTCCGCCTCTGTCCGGTTTTCAGAGCTCAAGTCTCACACGTGCACGCACACACATGTTCTCACACATGATTCCCTATGAATCCAAAAACCAAGAACGTAAACAGAAAGCTGGCAGATGCCAACTTTTCCGCGTAGCTGCACGTACGTTACAGTATTTCTCTGTTTTCCTCCCAAGAAGCCCACCTGACCTCACTCGCTCTCCAGATGCTCTCCGTGGTGGCCAAATGCCACAGACCCGGGGCGACGTCCAGCCCACGGAAATCCGCTCGACCTGAGAGCAGCTGGCCCTGGTCTGAACCCTTCTCCCTGCCTGGGCAGTGGGCCCTGGGTCTGAACCCTTCTCCCTGCCTGGGCAGTGGGCCCTGGGTCTGAAGCGAGAGGGCCCGCCATTGGCCGGGTCTCTCCGCCAGCCACCGTGAGATGGACCGGCACACGTCCTCTCCAGGAAGCTACAGGGAGACGGAGTTAGTGTTCCGGCTGGCACTCGAAGTCCTGCATTTCAGCTAGTCCTTCAAGAGCGAGGGGTGGGGACAGGCAGAAATGACTGGAGACCCGAACGCCTGCCACAGAGCAAGAAGGAGAGGAAGGAGAAGAAGGAGAAGGAGGAGAAGGAGGAGGAGGAGAAGGAGATGGAGGAGAAGGAGGAGGAGGAGAAGGAGGAGAAGAAGAAGGAGAAGAAGAAGGAGGATAAGGAGGAGGAGGAGAAGAAGGAGGAGGAAAAGGAGGAGGAGAGGGAGAAGAAAGGGAAGATAATAATAACGTCATAATGATTTAAAGTTATTTCAATAGCCAGTTGAAAGGAAAGACAGTTCTCCAAGTGTCATAAATGCCCACAGAGCTGTGATTTCATAGTCACATCAACATCTACTTTTCTCATTTCTGGAAAGAGGTTGTCAACCGTTTCTGCAAATACCAACAGTTTTCGAGCATTTCCGGGGCCAGGCACAGCCGCGTTCCAAACAGAAACACAAGTAAAACAGTGCTTTACTCCTAAGCTGTCCCTGCCAGACGTCGAAGTAGGGGTCCCCACTCTGCAGCTCTGCCGAGTTGCGCAACTCGACACAGGGGCGGAACTCGAAGCCCACGGTCGGGTGTCGCGTCTCAGGGGTTTCTGGGTGAGCTGACTGTGCAGCTCCGGTAGCCCTGGTGTGGCCCGAACTGCATTTGCGTGCCCGTGCGGAAGATGTGATCGTGTAATAACACAGAAAGATGCGCCGTCTGTCTGTCTGTCTTTTCCTGTTGGGACACACGGCGCTGTTTAGGAGACAGCCCAGCGGCCTCGGTGTGTTACTTCATTATCTCCTCAGCAACAGAGGCTTGGGTCGAACTCCGCCCGTCCAGCGGCTGGGCCAGTCACCATGGGTCTCTGTCTCCTTCTGACCGCGGGCGACTCCTTCAACAGCGGTCCAGGGCCGGCTACCGAGAACGAAGCAAATTAGTTCCAGTTCTGTAGGTATTTTGAAATTGCGGTACAATGTATGTAACAAAAAGTTCATCACGGCGAGCACCGCAAGTGTACGGTTTTGTGGCATGAAGCGGAGTCGCCTGGTTGGGTGTCTCACTGGTTCTATTTCGCAGCCATTTCTCCAGCTCGCCCTGAGCCAGGGTGGCGAAGGTGTCCGGGCCCGTCTGCCTGGCAGTCGCTGGCGCTGACATCCAGGAGCACGGGCTTCTGAACCCAGTGCTCCGAGGAGGAGCAGGCTTGGCGGCATGCCGTAGAGCCACCGGCAGAGAGCCACTTTGCATGGGGCAAGTGAGACTTCTTAGGGAAAGAATCCACTTTGTCCACTTTCAGAGAACCAGCCCGTCTTGGCCTGTGACCCTGGATAAGTCCCGACTCTGTGTCTTATCTGAAGAGCAGGAGGTTGTCCGAGGACGGAGCCAAGGCTGAGCTCCAGCCGAATCAGCCAAGTCTCCCTTCTTCGATCTCGTTCCAGGGCCCGGCCCTCGCACACGAGAGCGCCTCCTCACTCTCCACGGCGAGGACAGCATCGCCCTGGACCTGTCCAGCGGACGGAGTTCAGCGTGGGCGAGAGCAGAAAGCCGGCTCTCCGGGGGGGAAACCACACCTCCATCTGCTTAAAGCGGATCGTGGTGGTGGCCGACCGCGGCGGTGAGGGCCGGGGTCTGACGAGAAGGGGAAGTTGACCAAGGCCGGGTCACGGGTCACAGCGTGCAACTTCTCCAAACGTCCCTAGTAGCCGGAGCTCTGGGCCATCCTTGTCCCCCGAGGCAACTTCCCCTGTCTCCCACGTCCCGGCTCTCGCCCCTTCGTCCTCAGCTCCCAGGGGACCATCAACAGCGAACCAGGGAGATAAGCAGGGAGCAAGCTGGCAGCAAGTCAATCTCGGAGTTTGTTAAAAAACCCAGCGATTGCAGGACAGCTTCTAACTTCTCAGGGAAAATACTTCCAACAACCCCCTGCACCCTCGTGGCCTTGGGCTCTGAGCAAACAAACACGGGTTCGAAAAGAACTCGGTCTCCAGCGAGTCAGCTCTTCCCCTGCCCAGCGCATTGCCGCCACGTGGAGAGGAGTTCAACCTCCGAAGGTCGGAAAAGCGTAAAGCAAAGCTGCCTCAGGGCCTGAGAGGTTCTTACAAAAGAGCCTTGGCTTCGGTGCGGTCTCTGAACTGGACGAGAGCACCGTGTGCGGGGGAGGGGCACGGCAGGAGTCGCACAGATGGGGCTTCTGATCCCAGCCTGGGCGACCTTGGCCAAGTCCCGTGACCTCTGGGGTCCAACCGCTTGCCTATAAAATGGGGTACCATCGGGGAGTCCGTGTGATAGCTGCCCTCACCCTCAGAACTACGCCTTTTGCCCTGCATACCAAGCACCTTTTTGCCCAGGTTTCTGGGGGAGAAACAAGGATTCACACGATGCACGGGAATCATGAATGCCTACCATGGGTGTGACGGTGGGTATAATAATCCCGCGTATAATGCGCACAAAACTGCGGGCGCACATTTTGCGCGGCGAATATGGTATCACCGGCATCATCACTATACGAGGAGGGCTGGGGTCCTCAGAATCCCACCCTCTGAACGGGTCAGATTACTCACCAAACATCATCGTTGGTTTTTCAAAAGTGTCCTCACAGTTTAAATTAAGATAGTTCCAAGAACAACGTTTTCTAGCGGGGAAGGAAAAAACAGTAGCAGCAAAAAGCAGCCAGTGCATCAGGACCCGCTGCGGCCCTTCGGCGGCTCCGCCCCTTGGCGGGGCGTGCGAACCAGCTTCTCAGGTCAGAGGGAAGCACTAGAACCCCACAGAGCTTCCACTGTAAGGGAACGTGGAGAAAATGGCCCACGGACAGGCCTGCGGGAAGGCACGGGCCAGGGAGGACTCCCCGGTTCCAGAGCGACGCTGGGTCACCGTGGAACAGGGCTGCGGACCTTACAGCTGGAGGGAACCCAGCGAACTACTCAGTCCGGGGCGCTGAGCCAGCGCTCAGAGTCACGCTGTCCTCCCACCACTGGGCAAATCGTTCCAAGTCCTTGCCCGAAGGTGGCCCGGCACCGGGCAGTCCTCGGTAGTGCACCCTGATTCTTATTATGGGTGAGTCCAGTGGGGAGCTGGCCCACCACCAGGTCCGGGGATGGCACCCCCCACAGGCAGACGCCACCCCTTCGCCCGCTGGGTGTGATGGCGCCTACAGAGTCTTCAGGTCGGATTACGTGAGGAGTGTCGTCCATGTCTCTCTAAAGAGGAGAGCTCCCCTTGGCCTGCAGTCTCCCCCAGGCAGGTGTGGGAAGGACCTCAGGAGAGGGAGCAAGAGGGTGACTGCTTACGAAGGGACACCCTGAGCTGGCCAGGACCCAGCTCCCTGGCCCAGGCTGGGAGGCTCCCACAGGCACCTCGCCGGCGCTGACTCCGGTTTGGATTCTGCAAACTTTCAAGGGCCCTTCCCACCTGGGGGGTTGGGGGTGGAGGGAGAACAGGCCAGGCCAGGCCATCCTTGGGCAGGACCGGGGGGCGGGGAAAGCCTGCAGACAAACGCCAGCTGAAGAGACTGTCCCCGAAGTGTGCCCTAGACTTGCGTGAGGAGGTGGCCGTGAAGCTGAGGCAGGGCTGTGGACGCATTGCCAGGGACGCTGGGCAGGGCGCCTCTCTGGGGACGCCCCTGTCCAGGGCGGTTCTGAGTGCTCCGTGGGACGGGGGCGTGGCCGTGGGGACAGCGGGACACTTGGAGAAGCCGGAGGAAGAGCGGTAAGGTGGGGCCGGGGGTGCAGGATGTCGGGGGAGAGGGCTCTGGGGGCGTTCGCTCTCGCTCCCCACGCCGCAGCCCGGAGCATCTTACCCCGCAACGGGACAGGGCCCAAAATGCCTGGCAAAGGAAGGACCTCCGCTGAGTCTTGGACAGCGGACGTGAGGACAGCAGCCAGAGTCCAGTGGGGAAGCCACTGTGACAGAATCTGAGATACATCCGGGCCTGGCAGCCTAGAGACCGAGCGAGCAGGAGAAGGGAGGGCCCGCCGGGAGGGTGCAGGCCCCCAGCCACCCTGTCTGCCTGGGTGGGGCCTCGCTGTCTCCGGGGAGGGTACCACGGTTGCGCCATCCGCACTTTGCTCAAGGTGCTTGCAGCAGAGCAGACGGGGGTGTTCGGAGTCCCTGAGTTACGGAGCATGGCAGCATGGGGATGTCCTGTGTGGGTCGGAATCCAGGCCAGTGCTGTGCCCGGTTCAGGACGTTCTCTGGGGTCTGAGCCCCGCGGACCATCACATCCTCGGGGACCCGCCACAAGACCGGGGTCTGGCTGGGGGCCTGAAGGCGTTCCTGGTCTCATTTGTCCTTCCCAAGTAGCAGCGGGATTCCCTGCAGAATCAGTGATTACAGAAACTGACCTTGTTCTAGAATGTTCTACTTCGAGTTTCACAGTCATGCTGTTCTAAACAGAGGTAGGTGACAGCATCAGGAATGCAAGGGCGAGGGCCACATGCCTTCAAAAGCCACTTGCTTTTTATGTAAAGGGTGGTTTCCAAACGGCCAAATCTTGGGAAAAATCACAGGGCTTAAAAATAGTAATCAGTTGAAGATGCCCTTTTATATTGCATTACATATTGTACGGTTACTATTCAATTAAAATCATGCACCAGGGGTGTGCCTTAACCTTGTCACTATTTCACAGAAATACATGGAGAAAAAAAAATGGCCTTCCTGGTCTATTTCAGTATCCCTAACCAAAAAAAAAAAAAAAAAATCACAATTGACTGTAAGTGGAAAAAAAATCAAGCTTACACAGTTCTCTGCTTTCACCGAGAAAAACTTTTCAGAAATAGAAGATTTTGCAGGAAAATTCAGAAAGTTCGGAAAGATTAATTTTTTAAGAATTGTGGTCATGTGTAAAAGCAACGATTGTGTCACGCGGGCCCTTCCTGCACGTCGCGGCTTCAATGTTTAATTTCCATATGAAATTAGGCTACACATGCAAATTTGAGCAACTGCTCAAAGCACTTTGCTTAAATACTTAGATTTAAAATACATCAATAACTTACAAGAGGTTTATTTCTTACAGGGTGTAAGTGTATATAATTATAATGCTTATATATTAGATATGTACTTTTTAGATGAAGGGACAGGATTTCTTTGTTTCCAAGCAAAGCAGACTTCAGAGAAGTATATTTTGCCAAATTGCTGGCCTGTAAAATCTCAGACACATTGAAATATAAAAGGACAGATCAAGTAAAAATCTTTCCCCACATCAAAAACCGAGGATGATATTGAAATTCCAGCACAGAAAGGATTTCAGTTCATGTACCATGCAGAATCTGCCACTCGGAAAGATACATAAAACCTCCGGATAAATTATACCAGCCTGTGCAAGATGCGTATATTGATTAAAACATCAAGCAGCAACGTACAGACCAGTAATGAATTACTTCACGCTGGAAGATAAAACTTTGTGATATTTAGAATCGCAGACTTGAAAGTAAGTAAAATCGCCCCTAATTACGCAGAAGGGAGGAACACCTTAGCAGTAAACAAGATAAGCACCTCAAACGGCTCTAATAACTTTAATTAACATTTTGCAGTCTCCTTTCACCTCCGTTCAAGGTCGCCTCCTCCCTCTTCGAGGAGCAGCGTTCTGGCGGCTGCGGTACAAACCTCCACCACATCCCTCATCGTTAGAATTGAGCAGCGAGCCTATTTTATGGGGCCGATTTTTTAAAAATAAGTAGTCGTGCACCTGAGTAAATATTGAATCCTGGAAGCCTGTTAGCAATGATTTCAAAATGAATCGCCGATCTAATTTTCCACCCTTGTTAAGGTGGTGACTTGTCTTGACTAAGGCCCTTGATCTGAATTATGAAATGTGCCCGAACTGTTGAATATTCAGATTATAATCCAAGTCCAGAAGAGTTTAGCTATCAGTGCCGCAAAGAACCTCATGCATAACTCGGCCTATCTACATAGTATTTGTATTCTCTGCTGAGTCCTGATGAACACATTCATTTGTTCAAGATTTATGATTTTGCTAAACTGTTTTCTCTCTTTCGTAAATTAAGAAACCAGTAAGACTAGGGCTTTGTTATATCAATGGGTTTGTTCCATGCCACAAATTTAATGTACAGGGTCACTCGGAATATAATGTGTAGTGAAGGAATCTCATTAGGGCCAAAATGAATGTAAAATGTGTCAATTTGATCCAAACGAGAACTGCAGTAAAACCATGTTTGATGTTCATGTGCAATAAATCTTTAACATTTGTCTGTGAAGCGCTGCAGAACCCAGAGGGAAACCTGTGTTTGTGATCGCCGCGTCTTCCCCTATCACGGGAGGCGCACGTGAGGAGGACCTGAGACGGGGGATTGACTCTGGTTCCTGAGCAAGTAGGAAATGCACTCCCGGGACAGCGCCTAAGAAAACCTGGGATCGTTTTTAAAAATAAGGGGTGTGAACCCGTGAAGACACCTTCACTGTGTATTCTGAGAGATGCCACAAAGAGCCTTTGGGTCCCGACCGAGGGAAACAGCGCCCGATTTCGTCCACCTCTGCCGGCGCGGCCTTTGAGTTGTAGATCCGATTTTGGCCAAACGTTAATGCTTTACATTTCAGTCTGTGTTGCCTATGCGGTGACCATCACCTTTCCAGCTCATTTTTATTTTGATATATTCACACTGTTAATTACTGTTGTATTTCAATTTTCTCTCTAGTATTTTTGTTCCTTCACAATGGCTTTACGGTTCACTGGGCCGAAGTGACGGAAATGAAAGATCTCCGAGATTTCTTCTGGGAGTAATTTAGAAAAGACCACCATTTTTTAATTGCTCCCGATGTTTAGTTCTGGGTGTCCGCTTCAGAATGAAACCGATCGCTGCCTCTTCAGGGGCGGACTGAGCACATCATCAGCTTCTTCAGAAATCTGGATAATTAAACCTCTTTTAAAAAATTACTTAAACGTTTTCCTTCTCAGTCTGATTTCTCTGGTAGTTCAGGGCACAGTAATGCACACGCGATTTCAGTTTATATAAATTTAATTCACTTGTTTTTGCAGAGACTTATTTCGCTCTTTAATGTAGCGACAGACAATCACAGCCAGTGTGACGTCAAAAATAATTAAGAGAAATAGCCAGGTTTACCCCACAGAAGAATCCTTTCTGCAGAAGAATGAAATGAAGAATTAATTTCCCAGTGTGACTATAATTAAAATCATCTGCAGAATCCCCAAGTAAAAGAAGTTGACAACGGATCCGCTTTCAATAAGAAACAACTCACTCTAAAAAAAAAACGATATGTTAAAGATTTCATGGCATCGTGGACAAGCTCGGCGGGAACCTTCTGCCAAGAAGCGGTTCCTTCTGCGGCACGGCACCGAGACACCCTCAGAAGACGCCCCCCGTTTTCAGTGATACCCACGTGCCCTCCCCGGAAATACGCCGATTTTAATGTCAAATCAGCATGTGGTTGGAAGGACGAGTCTCTCTTCATGACCTTTAACTAGATGGCCTTTGCCATCTTGGCACAGAAATGTCACAGCGGAATATCTCCTGTTACTATTTCTTGCATTGTTAGTCACCCAAATTGTAAAGGCTGTGGTCTTTGATGGCTAATATTCCTGCTTTTTTTTTTTTTTTTTTTTTGCAAAACTCTGTTGTTACGATTCCCCTTTTTATCTCGAATGTCTGTGCTTAGAAAAATATCACGATCAAACTCGATGGCTTTGTGTTACGTTTGCGCAGTGTCGACCTCTGCAAGTGTATGAAGCTGAGTAGCCCAGGGCCGGGGGGAGCCCGTTTCTGCAGGCGGGGCCGTGTGGCCTGAACCAGGCAGCAGCTCCCTGCTGGCCGGTCCTGCCTCCCCCTCCCCCTCCCCCTCACTGCTCAAAGAGGGCCCGTCTCTGCCTCCCGTTGGAGTCTGGCGTATATTCCTCGACATTTTCTATAGCAGCTTTACTCTCCTAGTTACGCTTGGCTCTGACCAACACGAAAGCGAGAGAGAGCACCGGGGTGGGAGGAGGCCCGGCAGCTCCGGGAGCAGAAGGGGAGCCAGCTCGGTATTGCTGTGTGTACAATTCGGGTGCGAGGTTAGGGGCCGTCTATGGTAGATTCCGCTAGAAAATCAGTTCCAGCAGGAGGTTGCAGAGGAAGCCGGTCCGGCATCCCTCTGGCCCTGGTGTAGAAACTTCCATGGGCCGCACCTACAAGCAGAGGGAGGTTCACCGTCAAGCACAGCCTTAATCTCGGGGCCCCTCACTTGCCTGGGCATGGTACGAGGCCCTGGGAGTCCCTACGGCAGTGTTAGATTTGCAATTTGGCTGCCTCAGAAGTGGCATTAGCTCCAGACTCCCGCCTAAGAATGGCTTCTTCCTTTCCATTGTGAAGGGCACGCATTTGTTTACTCATTTTTATTTTCAGTTGCCTATACAAGGTCTGTCTGGAAAAAGTCCAGCCATTGTTAATATAACGAGAATGGTTTGTGCGACATCGATGTAACCTGGCAGCCAAGGAGAGCGGACTGGAATGTGCACGTGTGAACAGTGACGACTTCACTGTACTGGTCAGCGGGGGCAGCAGACGCCATTGAGTGAGCACGTGCGCTGTGTGGCCGTCACATCCAAAACGACTGAGGGAGTAGAGCCGTGAGTCTGCATCCAATTCTGCGTTATGCTTGAACGTTCCTCATGGAAAGTATTCGGAAGATTCGGAAGGCTTTTGGGGACAATGCAGTGAATGCGGTACAATTAAAAATGTGCCACAAATGCCTCAAAGATGGTTGAGAATCTGTTGGAAGCGATCCACATTCTGTAAGGCCTGTAACAAGCAGCACACCTGAGAATGTTGAACGTGTTGCGATCAGCAAAGATCAGAGAGGGGTGCAAGGTCCCAAGGTGCTTACTTTGAAGGGGACCGGGTGTCATTGTCCTATGTGCAATATTTCTTGTATCTTGAACAAATGTCTCTAGTTTTCATATTGCATGGCCGGATACTTTATGGACAGGCCTTCCTATGTTTAGGCTTGAGTTAGAGACAACCTATTTGAAGGCGGGTGAGGGTAGAGGTCAGCCCCCTCCCTGGGGGACCATTTCACTCCCCTAACTCAAGAGGTCTCCCTTACCTGAACCGTGGGAAAGAAGGAGAACCCCGATGTACTGTCTCCACGTGGGTCTCGCCATGTCCCCACATCAATGCCTCCCCCCTCGCCCATTGCCCCGCCAACTGCAGCCCCTAGCCTGGAAGCACTTTCGGCATCCCTCGTCCAGCTCCTCCACTCCCCTTGCCCGACCCCCCTGTCCCCGTCCCGCCCCGCCCCAACACCCCTCCCCCGTCCACCACCCTCACCTTTTCTGTCCGATTAGTCTTTCTACCGAGCACTTCACCCATGTGACCAGACTCAGGTTGGCAGTTACAGAGAACAGTTTCTCCGCTGCCATTCAAGGTCTCGGAAGCCCAGTCTCAGGCCCTTCTCCACCCACTGGCCTTCTTCCCTCTATGGACCCTACGTCCTAGGCACCTTGTAGAGGGAGGAGAAAGACTGGACCATGGATGCCCGCCTGCCCCTCGCTGGCCTGTGAATTTGGGTGAAATACGTTCCCAAGCTTCCCTTTCTGCCTCTCTAACATCGCGCTGAAAACAGTTCCTACCTCAGAGGGTTATTGTGAACACTAGCAAGGTAAACATGCAAAGCTTGGTACACAGTAGGTGCTCAATAAAAGTCATGTTCTTTTTTCAATGCTGACAATCTCCTAAAGGTCCACGCTGCGCTCGTCCCAGCCACTCGGCCTGTGTCCATTTACAGGATGCCCTTCCCCCACCCGCCCTCACCTGTCAAAATCCTCCCCATCATTCAGGACCTGTCCGTTAAGCCCCCCACGCTCCCTGTTGTCATCGTCCGGGCAGGGCCTTGTCTCAGCCACCTCTGAATCTCCAGGGCCAGCCAGGGCAGAGTGCGCGCTCCACAAATTAGCCTTCGGTGATTAAATGTAATGACATGCAGTCCTGTCCGAGGGCCCGCGCCTGCCCCTCCCGCCCGAAGGGGTCTCGCCCCGCTCCGAGCTGGGGTACACCCTGTCTCTGCCCCTTCCAGGTGGCGCCTAGTGCTCTCGCTCTTATAATTGGGGCGGTGAGCTCCACACAAACAGCCGTCATGTACCGAGCTCCTTGGGGGCAAAGGCTGTCTCCGCCGCTGTGACGGGAACACCCGTGACACTCAGGGCAGACCCTACAGGGTTATTTTGATGGAAGGTGCTCCTGGCCCACGTGATAGGTCCAATTTAGCCAAGTGCTCCATGTAGCCAGCTTCCTGTTCGCTCCTTGACTTAATTATAGATACATGCCATTTGCCGTGGACGACATCGATGACTAGTTAACCCCTTGGTCCCTAGATAAATGGCCGACGTTGTTTTGGAAAGAATCCCTAGGCCCGAGTTATTTTGTTTTCCTCCCACCCGCGGAAAGTTTGGGGCGAAGGCGATTTTGCTTGACGCGCTCCCCTCCCCCGCGATGTCCCCGGCCTGACGCTCGCAGGTCTCTCTCCAGACATCTTCGCCCGGTAATAATTACAGTGTGTTTCCAACCAAACTGATGGCTGGTGTCCTCATTAAGGACCATTACCCTGAAAAGGGTGTTTATTGAACCTGGCAGAGTGCTCATATTTGTTAGACCCTGTCATACGGTTGACGGCGTTCAGTCAGAACTCATTGGGAAGCTGGAGTGAGCCGTCCAAACCGGCCCCGGCAGCGGGGACCGGGGTGGGCTCAAGATGGCAGCCGCGTCGCCATGGCACCCGCAGGCCGAGCGAGGCTGCTCCGCCAGGTGGCTGGCCGCCCCCCCCCCCGCCCCGCTCGGAGTCCTGCGACACGGATTTCTGTTGCGTGGAAGGTTCTCGCACGGAGTCAGCAGCCACGAGCGCACTCGCAGCGTGTCAGGGGCTCACCACGGCCTTCGTCCCAGGCCCGCCGAGCCGGGGTTATTTTAAAAGGATTCGGACTAATGGGAGGACGGATACCGTTGGGGGGAAAGCACGTTTTCTGATAAACCAGTCATTTAATTCTTTATATAATGAACAAAGGAGTGAGTGCGGGAAGAGACGGAAGACTTCCTTATCTTCCAGGGAGATACGGCAGAGGTCGAGATTTTTGTGTAAACACCCAGAATTGCCATGTGTGAGTCATTAAATTCCTTGGAGATACGTAAACCACGGGAAGAGGAATGTTGGGGTATCAACACACGGAGACCAGGACCAGATTCTCGGTCAACGCCCCCAAGACGGAGCGACTCTGTCGCTTCCCCCGGCTTCGGAAGTCACAGCACTTCCAAGCCGCCGTCCTCTGGTCGCTGAAAGGCTTTGGCCCCTCGGGTTTCAAACGCGTTTGGCGCCTGGGAACGGCGGGGGTGCGACCGAGCGAGCAAAGCCTGGGCTCACCATCCCGGCCCGGGGCCAGGGGACCGTGTGTTTCTCTCGATCTTCCCTGATCGCCTTACAGCCTCCCAGAGAGTGTGCAGAGCAGGAATTACAGAAACGCAAAAGCTCCAAGATCCGATTTCGCCCAGAGAGAATGGACTCGATGCAAAGACTGGGGCCGCCGGCGGCGGCTGGTCTGGGGGAAGGCTCCCTCTGTCCGAGCCGGCTCCGACGGCGGGGCCGCTGGGCATCGTCTGGCTTGCTGAAACGCCTTCCAAGGGTTCTCCAGATCGTAGAGGGTGAGTGGCGGATTCCCGGGGGGAGAAAGAAGGGAGCGACCCAGGGAACGGCGGATGTAGAAAGAAGCACCGGAGCGCCCCTGTATCCGTTCGCGCCATCATGCGACTAATACTCCGGGTGTGGGGACGTTGGGCTGGGTGCCGGCGCTCTAACACGAGACGAAAGGAGCCCTACACGCCGATGACGGAAGAGTCACGCAAACACACGCCAACTACCCCGTCTGCAGGCTGTGTGGGGGGAGGGACGCGGGGTTACGTGCAAGAGTCTACTCCAGGAGGGAAGCTGAGCCCAGGCCGGGAGACCAGGAAAGCCTTCGGGGGCGGGGGCGGGGGCGGGGGTGGGGGCAGGCCGCAGAGCCAAGGCCTGGAGGAGGGCCGGGAGGGGTCGGACTTCGGTGACAGGGGAGAAGGCGCCGGATGCGGGAACAAGGCCCGTGCGAGGGCTGGGAAGGGGCCGGGGAGGCGGGCGGCTGGGACTGGGCCCCGTGACGGCTGGCGGGTCCTGCAGACCTTGCTGCTCTGCAAGGAGCCCCGTCTGCGTGGTCACCGCCGCAGAGACCACAGAGATTAGTCACATTTACACCGCGGTGTGGCGGAGAGATGGCCGAGTTCCAGCGTGGAGGCCGGGGGGCCGGCCAGGAGGCGCTGCCAGGTCTGGTGGTGCGGACGGGACACAGCGACGGGGCGGGGGGGACACGGCCATGGGTCTCACGGGTCCCTAGCAGGCCCCCTCCTGTCCACGAGGGACTGCTGGTCGAGGACGGCCCTTTGCAGAGGCTCAGCCGAAAGGGGTTGGGGCACGTTCTGCTCACGAGGCCAGGCGAGGCGGCCCCGCCCCACGAGGCCCGCGTCGGGGCTTTCTCTCCCTTCTCCGTTGGGCCCCTTAGCAAGACCCCAACCCACGGCCCCTCCTGCTCCCACGGCCGCCCCACTCCAAGCCTCTGCTCCCGTGGGAACGGACGGGAAGACGGGAGCGCGAGGAGGCCCGGGAGGGGACAACGCCGGGAGAGCGAGCGAGCGAGCGTTCCCCGGACACCCCAACTCACCGGCGCCGGGTCTTTTTTGACAGAGCTGTGCCCCGTGACCACCCCGTGGCACGGGGGCTGGAAACTGAGGTTATTTCTTATGTCGTTGCTGTGCTTCTGGTTAAACACATCGCTGACCCAAATATGACCAGGTTTTTAATGAGTAACAAAGACGAGGAGAGTGGGGGTTGGGCGCAGTATGACCGCTGTGGCCTCGCCGCCCTGGCCCTCCAGCCGCGGTCGCGTTTCGCTGTGTTCGCCGCCACACAGTCGTGTGCACACCTGCCACCTGGCTTCTCCCTCCCGGACACCGCCAAGCGGGGGGCCGGGGGGCCTGCTCGTCTCACCGCCGCCGAATCCCCAGGCCCGGGGCCGAGCCCAGCTGTAACTGGCGTCCAAGGAATATCCGTGGGACGAGTGAATGAGAGGCGAGTGACCCCAGCGCCGGTGACGGATCGGAGATGGGTGAGGGGGGGCTCAGAGCCGGGGGTTCAGAATGACTCCTGTTCCCACCCGTTCCCAGGAACAGATGGCGGCAGCGTTCGCCGAGAAAGGGAGCGGCAGGAGGGCAGTTCAGGGGCGAGGCGTGGGGCTTGTCGGTGCCGACGAGAGCCCCGCGCGGGCAGCTGGCTGGACAGATGTGGGGCTCGGAGGAGGCGCGGCCCGTCCGAGAGCAGGTGGCAGTCGGAGCGGCGACTGCGGCCCAGATGCCGAAGGAGAAGGTGGAGGAGGACTGGCCAGAGAGGCTCCGTTCCCTGTGGTCAGGCGTCTGGACCGACAATCCCGCGCGCGTCGCCGGTTCCGTGAATGTCTACGGATGCCTCCTACAGGTCGAGCACCGAGGCGGCCACTGAGACACCAGGGCGATGGCGACTCTGCCCCAAAGCCCCCCACTCTCTGCGGAAGAGACGGGGGCAGGAAGTGACCTCCACAATTCAGTGCAGCAGGCGAAACCCTGCCCAGAAACACTGAGTTCGCGGAGCAGGGCTGCTGGGTGGCAGGGTGCCCTCGTCACGGCCCTCCGCCGTGCGCGGGGGTCAGCTGGGTGGCAGGCTGTCTATCAGAGGCAGAGCCAGCTCCTGAGACGGCGTGGCGGCGCTGAAGGCGGTGGGCGGCCGAGGGGAGGGGGAGGGAGAGCAGGCTGGGGGAGGTGCGAGGCTGCGCTGAGGGCCTGGCCGTGCTCCCATGAAGGCAGCGCGGTGTCGTCCAGAGCCTTCAGATGTTTCATTCTGACCCCTGCAGCGGCGTGCAGGTGGGGCCGAAGGAGAGAAAGCCGGGTGCAGGGAGAGCAGGTGAGAGGCCAGGCGTGGGCCGGGCGCAGCTCTGGCTGCGAGCGCAGGCTTTGCGGACGTAACCGAGGCCGGGCCCTGGGCGAGAGTGGAGACCAAGGATGACCCAGACGTGGGACGGGGGGGACAGGTGCGTGGCAAGCCCGTCGAGCAAGGGGCAGAGTGAGGGAGCCCACCCTGTGGGTGAATTACCTACCCACGGATGCCACCAAGTGGGTGTTGGCTGACCAATAATATCTAGGTAGTGAAAGGGAAAAACAGAAGCCAGGAGGTCCCCCAGTTCCTTACTTGAGTGACCGGATGGAAGATGGCAAGAAAAGCCCCAAGGAGCAGGCCCAGGTGTGGGGTGCGAAGCTCCTGGCCCCGTGAAGGGACAGCGGCTGAGGCACCCAGGGGCCCCTCACCCGGAGGCATGTGCCCGAGGACCAAAGGACAGAGTCTGGAGCTTGGGGAGCAGAGATTTTGGCACCTGGCTCAACGATCCTTGTTGAAACCAAGGAAAGTCGGCTCCCCGATGAGAGGAGGGGTGGAGCACAGGGGCCCCGAGTTTGGGGGTCAAAAGGCGGGCCGGCACAATGGAATTCCGCCATGACACCAAAGGACACTCAAAGTGCTGCCCACGCGTGATGCCAATCTGCCGTTTTGCATCAGCTAAAATTGTAAAAGGCTGTCATTATGAAGAATGTAAATTTCACATGTGAAATACATGTGTGTGTTTCTTTACACTTTACAGGTTCACGTGCCCATGTGTTTACGCTGCAACACCCACGGGACACCTGACATGGCAGAAGGAGGCGTCAGAAACGCACACGATCGCAGGCACCGGACTCGGCGAGCAGGTAGAGGGGCTTGGACGGAAGGAGAAGGGCAGAGGCTGCGCAGCCATCCTCGGGGGAGAGCTCCCCCCCCCCCCACAGACAGATCGCTCCTCCCACGGCCATCCTCGGGGGAGAGCTTCCCCCCACAGACAGATCGCTCCTCCCATGGTCCCCGAGGACAGCACGCTGTTCAGTCCAGCGGCAGGCTGGCGTCTGTTTGCAGGAGCGCACCGCTGCCATTTCAACAGAGCCGAGGCCACGGCCCTGATAGGCCTCAGTCCCACCCTAATGCTGTAGCTGCAAGGATACCGTCCAGGCTTTTACTCTTGAAGTTGCTCTCAGCTGGAAGCCAGAATGCTCCCTTCAGATGGTGGGGAGCCTCCCACGAACGAGGAGAAGGGCGCCTGATGGACTGGGGGTGCCTTTTTCTTGAAGGCCACCCTTTGAGGGCGTGGCTTTTGGGATCGGGGACCCGAGTGGGGGTGGAGGGTCCTTCACAGATGCGCAGGGGTCGCCTTTGCTGACCACCTAAGTGCTCCTCAGGTAGCTTCCTCAGCTGCAAAAACGGGTGGCCAAGGGTCCTACCTGTCCTCAGGTGTCACCCGTGATTTTGAACCTCTCGCACGAGAGGACACCTGGCCAGGCAGGGTCTCCGGGAATGGAAGGCCCGTGTTTCCAGACAGACTCTGAGAAGGGGCCGGGAGAGCGCCCCATCAGGGGCCAAGCACAGGCCGGAGCGGAGATGCGCCGCTCCTCGGAGGCAGCAGAGCCCAGCCAGCCTCGATCATGCGTTCATCGCGGACCGAGTGGACGTTGGAAACAGCGAGTGCCGCCTCCACGGGACGCGCATTTCCCTTCTCACTGGTCTCAGGTGATCCTCTGCATTCCTTCCCAAAGCCGCGCGAGGTCAGCCTGGGGCACCTTCCCAAGGGGCACCCAGCATCCCTCCCTTCCGCTTGGTTCCAGTTGTTAATTATACGACATGGAGCCCAACAGATGTCCCGACTCCCAGCCAAAGTGCGTTCCCGCTTCCCTCACAGATTGCGTGCTTTGGATTTACAGTCTACCTGCACCTCTCGGCTGCGGCAGGCTCTGCTCCGGCAGTCCCTGGGCGTGGGGGGCGGGGGGCGGGGGGAGCTCTGGGGCTGCTCTCGAGGAGCCTCCTCCGAGGGGTGCAGACCTCGGCCTGCACGCTGGGACGCCCCCGGGAACGCCTGCGAGCACCAGAGCCATTTGCGCTCCGCCATTAATTTGTATTCCTTTGTACCCGCGCCCAGGGCCTCCATCACGAACGCGCAAAGGGACGCTCAGCCCTGCCCTCCAGCTGCTGCCCAGCCCGGGGGGCGCATGCCGTCGGATGCCAGCTGGCCCGGCTGCCTTGCAAGCAGTTCCTGCTCGCTCGGTGCATGATTTACCTCCAGGAGATGCGCCAGGCTCTCGAAGGACAGGAGCTGCCGTAACTCAGCTCCCGCTCGCGCCTGGCTAACGAGCAGCAGACTAAATGGTGTCAGTGTAATTATACTCCGTGTCGGAGAGCAGGAAGGCTCCGAACATTTCAGAACATTAAGTGCTTTCGCTGGACCGTGACCTCCGTTTCTGCTGCACCTGGAAGCTGCCATCACGGAGCCGCACATGTGACCCCAGCTACTTCTCTCGCCCCAGGGTGGGGGGGGGCCGTGTTGGCTGCAGCAGCAGGGCAGGGGGACAGCTTAGGCTGGGGGAGTGGGCCCCGGCTGGGGGCCTGGGCTCCATCTAACCTCCTAGCTTGCCCCTGGCAGACAGACTCCTGGGGCTTTTCCTTCATTCCCTTTCCTGCTTCTTCATCGTCCTCTCCCGCCCACCCCAGCCTGGTTCTCACTCTGCCAGCACCGGTTTGTGCTCAAGCCACTGATGACCTCTGTCCCCGAGCGCGCACACACTTCGTCAGACTGAAGTCACTGGCTTCTCAGCGGCGGTCAGCGCAGGCGAGCCTCTCCCTGCCCTGCCCCGGGACACCACCCACCCCCTGTCCAGGCTTCCCCTCTGCTCCCCCAACACTTCCGCCGGGTCCACCCCGACCCGCCTCACTTCCCTTTCTGGACCGGCCACAGCACCTCAGGCTGTGACTGTAAAAGCTGCAGGCGCCCCGGCCTGGCTCCCCTTCTGAATTTCAGACTCACGCGATGCTGCGCCACTCAGCACTTCCCCTTAACCTCGAAATGCAGGTGTCCCAGCAAAATGCATGATCTTCCACCACAAGCTCGTTCTCCCCCATGTTCTCTTTCTCTGTGTCACCCACCAGGCACTGAGATCTCAAGCCGGTACCCTCCCTCCCCTCGCTGACTTCATTCAAGCCGACCAGTCCTGGGAACCCGGCTTTCCGAAGGTGCTGAACACAGCCTCTCCCTCCCCCAACCCCCTGCTACCACCCTGCCACTGGCCGGGCGGCACGGTCCCCTGTGTGGCCCCGAGCTTCATCATCCCTCCCTACAGCCCCGTCTCCACGCACCCTCCCCACCCCCGGGTGCGAGAAGGACACAGGTACCACGGGACGCTGCCGCTTCAAATGGTGTCCCTTCCTCGGCAAATCCTACCTCTGCGGTCACCCTCCGTGTCTGGCTCACGCCCCATCAGCCCGTGCATTTCGCAAGCCGCGCACACTTCTTTTTGTATAGCCCTCGTCCTGCGAGGCTGTACGGGTCACTGCTCCTTGCTTAGCGCGTGTGACCAGCAGCTCCTCAGGCTGGGACGCACACTCACGAGTGCACACACCGTACGCACAAGCACAGCCTGTTCCCCAACCTCTGCTCACCTCCAAACGTCCAGCTGAGGAGCAGCATCCAGAGCGAGGCTCCCTGGCCGATCGGGGCACCCAGGTGCGCCTCCTTGTCCGTGGCCCTGTCCCTGCTCCCCGGGCCCCTGCCAGCTGTCCTTCCCCAGCCCTTGGTGCTGTCACCGGGAGGGGGACCTGGAGCGTGGGCTCTCTGGGGCCGAGGCTGACTGGACACCGTTCCAGGCTCCGTCGAGCCAGGCTCGGGAAGGAGCGTCCTTCCGGGCCGCTGAATGAAGGAAGACACGGCGCGGTGAGTCGCAGCGCTCCCCGGGTTGTGGGTTGGATGGACGTGCTCGGACTGGAAGGGGCTGAGGTAGCCCAGGGCGGGAGACGAGGAGTCGCAATGCAGCCGAGAGAGGCAGCGATGGCCCAGCACTGAGCGCCGCTTCCCGGAGTGTTTCTGGCCACCTGGAAGAATACGGAGAGAAAAAGCAAAATAAAGAGCTAAATATGTAGCACCTCATATTCATTAAATAAAGACAAATGCAAGCATAATTTGATAGATGCGTATCATTACATATTAATACGACATATAGAGAACTTGTAATGGGTGCTGGGTACACGGCTGTTACAGGAGAGGATCAGATAATTTTTTTTTATTTTCCTTGTGCTTTTCTGTATCTTTCAAATGTTTGTTTAATGATCACACATTATTTTCATGATCAGAAGGAGACACTGAAAAGGTAAAGAAAACAAATACTTAAGAAGACCCCAGGCCCCACCTTTTTTAAAAATATTTTTTAATTTCTTTTTAGAGAGAGCCAGGCAGAGCGGGAGCCACTGGGGGTCCCGCTAACGGTGCTCGCTGGGCCACAGCCGCGCGTGCTGGGAAGGAGGGCAGAAGGCCCCCCCCGACCCCCCCGGGTTGTATCAGGAGGCCGGGGAGGCAGCTGCTGCTGCTGCTGCTGACGACGCCCACAGCTGTGTCCCCGAGGAGCTGGGGCCTGAGGAAGGCGGGGAAGGCAGACCCGGCCTCGTGCCCGGAGCCGAAGCGGCCCCACTCACCGCGCCAACCCGACCGGGGCCCAGACACTCAGTGGCGCGCCAGACAAGCTGCCGGAGAGGGCGGAGAGCGGGGGCGGGACAGAGGGGGCCTCTCTTTCTCGAGCCCCACGGACGCCAAACTCCGAGAGACAGCGCACAGCCCTCGTCCCGAGAAAAGCCGCATAACACGATCAGTTAGGTGAGGGTCCGGATGAAGTTAGAGCAACAGAGGGCGGGAAAAAGACCTCAAAATAAGTGTTTAGAATCCTCAATATGTACAGACATTAGAAGACAAGAAACAATGAAGCTAAAAGAAAACCTCAGAGAGGGCCGGGGGGCCAGTTGGAGACCTCACCCGCGGGGGCGGGGGGTGGGCAGAGGCAGCAAGGCCTCCCCGGAGCGGCGGAGCAAGCCAGCACGCGTCGGGGGGCGAGCGCGAAGCTCCGAGAACAGACGTCCGTGGGCCGGGAACGCTTTCCCAGCTACAGCTCCTCAAGGGTGAAGGGAAACGCGTTTTCGGATGAACGGCCGCGCCAAGTGCCCCTCGAAGACCCTCGCTGAAATCCCGCCGGAAGCCTCGCTTCTGCAGGAGCAGAGCAAGCCCAGAGGGGAGAGGTGGGTGCCGGAGATATTGACGACGTACACGGGTAAATGTAATTAATTATTGACTCCGAGAAGTAATAATTAATTACGTGCGCCTTGTAAGGTGAACTGAACCTTAGACAACCCCGAGGAGGAAGACGGGGGAGCGGCGGCGGGTCTCTGGGTCGCTCCGGCGCGAAAGCTCCGGTCTGCCGTACCCGGGGATCGGGCGGAGCTGGGAGATGCCTCGTACACACCCACGCGTGGGGCTTTTAAACAAACTTTAAACCGTCACAGGCAACCACAGTGACAGGAACACAATCCATAACTTCCAAACCGGCCGAGAACAATACGAAGGATGGAGAAAAAGTTTACATCCCTGAAAGAAAGCCGAAAAGAGAAAATACGTCAAGGTAAATGTTGATGAAGGGGGCCCAGGAAGTAAAATGGCCACAGCTATGAATGAGTTCCTTATTACAAAGAAGATACTGGTTTAAACTTGCACATTAAAATCAGGAAGTCAGGCAGCTTCATTTACCATAAATAAATGCTATTACGAATAAGTCAACCTTCTTGTAAGAAACACAACTGCATCGAATGAATCAAAAACCTTTACAACAAAGAAACAGAAAGACATCCCGTGGAAGTACGAACTAAATCAACATTATTTCAGTAACATTAATACAGGCAACACAAAAACGGAAGGTGAAAAGGGAGTTCACATTACGAAGACAAAACGGTCCAGAAGATATTTCTGTCAATTTGATTAAAAAGCAATTAAAAGGGGTTACTAAACAAGCCATTGTTCGGGGAGGAAGTCACACAGCACAGCGGGGAAAACTGGGAGATGTTTGGAAGGGGCCGCCGTGATGCGAGCTCACCCTCGCACCTGGGGGATGCCGGTGAGGTGGCCCGGGAGGCGAACTTAGAGCCTCAAATGCATTTATTAAGAGAAATGTTTACTCGTGTAAATAAAAGAAAATGGAGGAAAGGACTGCAGTGTTAAGAGCCACAGTAACCGAAACAGCACACAGATGTCTGAAGGTGGTTCTTCAAAAGGGCTGGTTAATTAAATAGAGACGACAACGAAAACTCCAGCAGGAATGACCAAGAGGAAAAAACGGCACACAGTGAAGACCTTAAGAACGCGAAGGAAGCTTATCTCCAGGGACACAATGTCCCGAGCTCCTGAACGTCAGTGCTTTGCGAAGGTGGACGAAGTGTGTAGTGTGGCGGAGAATACGGCTGTGCAGACTCTCACATCGGAACGGCTTTTCGGGAAAGCACCCTGTAAACCCGCACGGGTGTCTCCGTCTGCCCGTCGGTGGGGATGTGGACTCCCCGAGCCAACGAGTACGGCGTTCGCATCTTCCGGCTCGGGCGCTCGTGTCAGGGCACGTGGCAGGCACTCCGAAAACGCTTGTTAAGCGAATGAAAGGACCATGGACACGTCCTTCGTGTGATGAGGACCCACTTGCTGTTTGGGTGGGAGGGCCTTTTCCAGGGTGCGGTTGGTCTTTCGTGATGTCGCAGGGGGCAGGCAACCCTTCCCAGGTCAGGCAGCTGGGGAGTGGAGGCAGGGGTGTGTCCAGGCGGGCAGGGACCCGGCCGAGCCTCAGGCTGTGGGGTTCCAGCTGAGGAGTCCCGGCTGCCTTTCGTACCTCTTCCAGGCCCCGGAGGGATGGGGTCGAGTAACAGGTTTGGGCGCGGCAGGGGAGAGTGCTGGGGGCCGTTGGCCTCTATTGACTTTGCACGGGAATGACACGCCCCCCTTCCGTTCTTGGGGTGGAGGGAGTGAGGACGAGGCGAGCACAGAGAGCGGTTAGGGCAGGGAGACCGCTCTGGGTGACGCGGGAACAGAAGGGCGGTGGCGATGGCGGACCTCGGCCGCGTGCCTTTGTCCAAACCCTCAGGGTGGACGCCACCGCGAGGGGCCCTGGTGAGAACTGCGGACCAGCGCATCGGAACGTGTCAGCGCCCATTCATCGGTCCTCACAGATGTGCCATGTTAACGTGAGGCGTTACCAACAGGGAAGGTGGGGGCGGGGGGCAGGCCGAGGAGGGTGTGGGAGCTCTCCGCATTTTCCCGTCGTTCTTCTGCAAGTCTAAAGCTTCCTAAACTATCAAACCTACAAACACTACCACTGAAAGGTCGCCCTGGGCTAAGAGGGGAGCTCATGAGCTCGTGGTGGGCGAGGCCGTGGAGGTACCTTCATCTGGATGCCAGGGCCCCCCCGCCCAACCTTGACCTCCCCCAGGGAGCCTATCCAGGCTACTGCCCTGGGTACAGCTGGGATGGGGCGGGGGAGGCCTGCAGGCACCCCCCTGTGGTGTGCTGGGCGCCAGGCGGGTGGGTGAGCTGCCCCCACCCCACTCGGCAAAGGCCCCCCAGAGCTGCCGGGATGCGGGAAGGGACTCCGGCCCCAGCGTGGGTCTCAGCTGGCCTTCCTCGCTGTGGGGGCAACCTGGAGGGGCCGGCCCACCGGGGTCTGAATGCAAATGGGAGCGACATACACCCGGGGGGAGAGGAACCCAGACGACCGGACAAGGACCCGGAAAGCCGCCCACGTGATACATTCGGAGCTGGGTCCTCAGCACTTGAGGAAGTGACCACCGTCTCTCGACCTGGGTAGCCTCCCCCTGTGAGATCTGGGGACTTGTTCTAGTCACCGGAGTCACCAGGCTGGGGGCTGCCCGCCCACAGGGCCCACGGGCTCTGGGTTTCCGCCGGTTGCTCCCCACCTCTTCAAGGAGGCCTTCGAGGAATTTCCCTTACCCTTGTTTAGACTTTAAAAAAAAAGGGACAAAGTGGGTGTCCCTCTGCACACTACACCTCACTCATTGTTCCCAGTGCAATTTCAGTCACTGCGACACGACAGCATCTCCGTACTCCCAATAACGCCCCGGGAGAGTTCAATGCTGAAACCCACAGCGGGAGTCCCGCGGCCCGCGTGCAAACCGCATCGTGGATGGCGAGGCTGGCCTGGTCCCCACGTTCGGAGCTCGCCCGGCCCCAGAAGCTCCTCGGGCTGGTTCCCGAGCCCGTAGCAAATGGCAGAGAGATCGGTGGTGAGCGTGGCCCGGATGGTCACCGGTCGATGTCCCCAGTGACTGACGGCGCAAACCCTCGGCGAGCCGCGGGGCTGGCTCCTCACCGCGAGTCTGCGGCGCCCGGAGAAGGTTCCTAGGACACGACGTTGCCATCGCTTCCGTGACCAGGGTTCTCACAGGAGAGCCGGCGAGGTCCCTCCCCCTTAGTTTGGACGGCGCACGCTGCATTTTTAATTAAAAACTGTACAAATGGATTTTATGCCATGCCAAAAGACATCCGAGTTCATTCGTTGTAAAACCTGTTTAAAAATTGATGCCAATAAGAGAATTCCTTAAAAGTTTGAGCTCAAAGTCCTCATTTTATGCTGAGCTGCTTTTAATCTAGAGAATAATCAAGTCAACATAAATCAAGGAGTTTTCTTTCCTTTTTCTTTTTGCTTGGTCTCTGCCTTTCTGATTTTACATTTTCTTCCTGTAGAGTGAGGTTCATTTTAAATTCAAATTCTTTAGAGATTTGTAGGAGGGAATCCTTATTGACCTTTTCTTCCTGGGTTACAGAAATGAAAGCTCATAAACCCCTTAATAATTTTGCTTATTAAGCCACAATTACATCGTCTTCGTTGACAATAGAAATCAAACGCGCCCACCTGTCTGTACACACAGAGCATTTAC
Source organism: Glossophaga mutica (assembly GCA_039655065.1). Taxonomy (NCBI): domain Eukaryota; kingdom Metazoa; phylum Chordata; class Mammalia; order Chiroptera; family Phyllostomidae; genus Glossophaga; species Glossophaga mutica. The sequence goes on from CM077307.1 coordinate 175,777,411, forward strand.
TTATTTGCTGTGAGTTCATCATTTCCTACTTTAAATCATTTCACTCCGAAATGTTACCAAAGCCACTCCACGTTGTTTGAAGCTTTGAACAGCTGAGCTCAGGCAAAGCAATCGCATGCCCATTTTCTCTCGTTTCGATCGTGTCTGGCCAAGCGGGGCGCCTGGTACACGGCAGGCGTGCCAGAGACGTGATGTGTGTTTGCTGGACACACGTGTGCTGAGTCTCACGGAGCAGGAGGGAGCGTACTTCCCACGGACGGAGGCGCTATGCTGTTTGTTGTAGAGGAAAACAGGGCGTCCGTCGCTTCGATAGAGCTGTGTTGCCCCAGATGCAAGCTCCTGGTCCCGGGCGTCTGTTTAAGTAGAAATTTAAATTAGTGAAAAGTAGATAAAATGTGAGATCAGGTTCCTGGGTCATGCCAGTCCGTCTCTGAGGCTCACTGGCCGCAGGACCCACGTGGAAGGTTCTGCTAGGCAGCGTTGATGTGGGACGTTGTCACAGGCACACGGGTGGCCCCTCTCACCTGTCTCTCTGGATCTCAGCTCAAGTCACGGCCACCTCACTCCTCACACAACCTCAACACTTAAAAGCCATCCAGCGGCTTCAGGCACGCCTCCCTTCCCCACTCCCCGGTCCCCTGGGCCTGCTCTCCCCGCCGGGATTCAGGTTCCTGCTCCCTCACCCGCCCTCAGGGCACTTAACGAGGGGCCGGGCTTTCCTAAAACGTCTCCCGTGCGGAAGCGTGACTCCTACTTACACGTCTAGGAGCCCCGCCATCCGGCAGGTGTGGGACAGATACTAGCTGGGCCTACCGGGGCGATGGTGCCGTGTCACAGCCGCTCTCGGTGACAGCGGAAGGCGGGCTGTTCCAGCCAGCCCAGAACTCTCCTGCCTGGAAGGTCCTGCGCTGCTGGTGTAACGCTCACGCTGCCTGAGGACGCTAATGGTCACGGGCTCTCCCCTGACCAAGGGCAGGTCTCGCCACCCGTTCCGGGAGGTTTGGCGGGAAAGATGGAAGAATCGGGAAGCCCCACGCAGACCAAACCCGCGGCGGGAAGCGATGGGCCTGGCGGCGGAGCCCAGCGGCGTTCTTCTCCCGCTCCGCTTCCGTGAGAGCCTCCCGCGGGACCAGTCGGGCGCTGCTGCAGGGCGAAGAGCCCCCCGCTCAGCGCAGAACAGCAGCACTTTCCCAGGCCCCGGGGGCCTGCGGGGCCACGGGAGGCTCCGCCGCCGCAAGCTGGGGGCTCGCACGCCTGCAGGCGGCGGGCAGGTGGGCAGGGCTGGCGCAGCTCGGTCACACGGTGTCCGTCCGTCCTTCCGGGGGCCAACCCCGGGATGGCTTCCACACTGAAGACGGCAAGGCCAGGACGCGAGCAGAAGCACGCAAGGTCTCCAGGGAGCACAGGCTTGGAACGGGCACGCTGTCATATTTATTCATCATGTTCCCGGGGCCAAACAGGGTCATAAGGCCGCCCAGGGTCCCCGGTTGGGGAGGGGGGTGGGCCGAGAAACAGACTCATCTGGTCGGTGGGAAGAGCTGCGGAGTCACATCCCAGAGGGCATGGGTCCAGAGTCGAGGAAAGGCCTGTGGTTACTTTTCTCAACATACTGGCTTTATCGAGATATAATTCACATACCACATAATTCACCCATTGGAAGGGTACAATTTAATGGTCTCTGATATATTTACAGAGTTGGGCAATCACCACCACAATCAATTTTAGAATATTTCCTTAACCCTGGGAAGAATTCCATGCCCGTTAGCGAGGCCTCCGCACTCCCCCCCCCCCCGCCACTCCCCTGCCCCTCAGCCCGGGCGGCCACGGGTCTCTGCCCCCTCTCTGTAGACAAGGGGATCAGGGCTACCAGCGCAGCCGTCTGCCCCCTCCCCCTCTCCTTCTAAAGGGAACCTCGCTCTTCCGCCAACAGAGCGCCAGTCTAGCTGGATACATTTGTAATTTCTGAGTCCCCCGCACCCCCAAAGGCTAGGCCGGGGGGGCTGAGCCAGAGCCGCGTTCTGCTGTCAGCTGCTCCGGGCTGGGTCTGAAGCGGCCACCCTCCACCAGACCCTTTGGCAGGGGCTGGGGTGGGGGGAGCATTCCCGAGGCGGAGGCACGTGGCCCCGCCCCAAGATGTTCTGGCTTGAAACCTCGTGTAAAAGCTGCAATAACTTCTAGGTTAAGAAAAGTTCAACCATGTTTTTCTCGCATGCCTTTTCTTCTCCCTGTGCTCTCCTCCATCTGCACAGGGAGCGAGGGGTGTTGAAATGTTGCAAGTTAAAAAAAAAAAAAAAAGACGCTCTCAGGGTGTTTCTGATCCAAGCAGAAGCAGAAGTGCCAAGGGGTCTCCCGGGAGGGCCTCTTCTCAATGATTTTCAGTTGAATTTTTACAGGCCCACGAGGTTAGGGTAGTTAAACAAACTTTGGATAAATGCCGCTGGCTTTTTGTTCGTTTACGAACTAACCCTTCAATTCTTTTGAGGTTCAACCCTCCGCACTTTTTACGGAGCCCGAAAACAAAATGTTTCAATATGATTGCAATACACGGTGTTCAGAAAATGTAATAAAATGGAAAGTAAAGGCCCGGTGTTTCATTTAATACAATCATTCAAAGACTTCTTCATAAATTGTGTTTACACAGGAACTCATTTGGGTCAAGTCGAGCGAATCGGCCCATTCGTGGGGCTGGTCCCTGACTCATTTCCACAGCGTTGCAGAATCCCACGCCTTCCGCCCCCGGCCCAGCCCGCCTGCGCGTGTCCGGCATTTCGCGGGGAAGAACGCGGAGGGGAAGGCAGCACCTTCGGTCCTTGGGGCCAGGGAGGCAGTTGAAGATTTGCCTCCGTCCTCCATCCCGCCAGGCTGCTGGAAGGACGTGCGGCCCGAAGAGTACAGTCAGGTTGTCGTCCCAAACTTCCTTCTGCTTCGGGGGAGGAGGCGGGAGCCAGACCCCCCGGGGATGTTGCATCTGACACACACACACACACACACACACACACACACACGGGCGGGGGGGGCTGACTCAGCGCCCTGCACACGGCCCCCTGCATCTGCGAAGCTCCCTTTCTCCAGAGCTCCCCCCGAGGTGGAGGGAGACGCTAGGAGAGGGGAGCAGAGCCGGGGCGAGGCCGCCCGCAGCGCCCCGCAGCGCCCCGCAGCGCCCCGCAGCGCCCCGCAGCACCTGCCGCGTCTGACAGGAGACGGCGCCAGCAGCACGGGCAGCCCCTCGAGCTGGAGGGGAAGCCAGGCCCCCGTGCCAGACCGGCCTTTTCTCTGTAAAGCTTTTGTGTCTGCAAAGGTGCCTTCGAGCCTGAAAGGAAAAGGAACGAGGAGCTCGGGTGTCCTTCTTTTCAGACCTCTCCCTCGCTGGTGGCGCGGACTTGGGACGCTGCCGCCCGCCCGCCGGCCCGCCTTGGCGCGGCTTCCCTCTCCGCCCCGCGCTGGCCCGGAGCTGAGGTTCTCCACCCGCCACGGGCTTGTCGTCAGCCGCCCCGGAGACGGCAGACACAGGATGCATTTGTGCGGATTCCTTTACCCCCTGAAAAGCGACATCGTGTCCTGCATGGCCCCGACTCCGACTGCACTGGAGACGCTGTCGCAGAACTTGGAACGGCAGCCGTCCTGGAGGACCCGCGGAGTGTCATCCTTGAGCCGTGTGCCAGAAGGAAAAACGCAGGCGGTGCAAAAACCCTCCAGATTTGCCCTAGAATCAGAAACCTCACGGCGAAACTTTAGGCCCCTTCTAAATATATCCTGGCACCTTCCCCAGGATGAAAAATAACCGAAAAAGGTGACTGGTTGAGGGCCGTTGCTTTCCTTTTTCCCCCTTCTCGCAAGGTGCCCTTTCCAAAAAACGAATGAACAAACTCCTCCCCTGCCTGTCTGTTCTTGCACTTTCTCCCCATCCCGACCACCTGCCCCCTCTCCCTGCAACCACCAACCGCCCTCCTTGGGCCTTTGACCTCCCTGGTTCGCACGCCAGATATTCGAGTACCTGGATTTCCGGGCACCACGCAAGAAACCAAGAGTGCCGAGGTGAGCAAGACACGGTCCCTGTCGGCAGGCATCGCCTGGGCCCGCACCAGAGACCACGGGGCCCTGTGGGAAATTCCCACCCGAGTCGTGTCCTCAAGGTCCCTGGCCCCCACAGAGGAAGAACGCAGTGGCCAGGATGGGCAGTCAGAGGTGCTTGCACGGAGGAAGGGGTGGATATTTTAACAGGATGTTACGTAGGAGGTCAGGGTTTCCAAGGCCAGGAAACGAAAGTGTCGCAGTCACAGGCGCGTGGGGAGAACGGGGCTTGGCAGCTGCGAGGTACAGAGGAGCGGGGCGAGCGGGGCAAAGCCTGTGCAGGACCTCGTGTGCCCCGGAAGGTGTCAGTGGATGGTTGGGAGGTGGTCTGGGGAGCAGGGGTAGGGGGACCCGGAGCAGGACCCGCTGCTAGGAAGCTACCGCAGTCATCTCAGCACGGAAAGGACCGGTGGACGGACGGACAGGTGTCAGAGGCCTCCTAGGTGAATGCACGTAACTTGGTGACCCGTGCACGGTGAAGGAGGCCTCACAGGAAAGACTCGGATTGGCCTGGGAGGTCCAGATGACCTCGGTTGCTGGCGATGGCATCAGTGCCGAGGCAGCAGCCACAGAGATGCATCAGGGGCCGGGAACGAGAAAGGAGGAGAAGGTGACTTCAGCTTCTGTCCTGGGCCAAGGTGCCTACAGGAGTCACCCCAGTACCATTGTCCAGGAAGCCACTGGGAACCCAGGATGACCCCGAGGGGGAAGGCCTGGGGGCTGGGGAAAGAAAGGGATAATTCCTGAGCATCTTGGGCACGGCCGAGAGTCTCGGAAAGACTGAGGGGACTCAGAAACCCTCGGTCCAAGACGGGGCTGTGCCCAGGAGGTCACAGGGGGGCTTTGGATCAGGCAGTGCCTTCCACGCTGAGGCCCCACCGAGCCTGCCCGCCTGGGCCCGGAAGCGCCAGAACACACTCCGACCCCATCGGAGACTTCGGAAAGTGCCCCACTCTGTCCTCTGCGGCGGAAACCCAAGCTGTCGTCCTAGGGTCGTGGGAAAGGCGAGCAGATCGGAGGCCGAGCTGCCGGCAGGTGACAAGGAGCGGCAGTTTGACCTCTGGGCGGAGAGGAGCAGGACCGAGGGCGGGAAGAGGAGGAAGGCGGGTCAGCAAGAAGTGCCGCCACGTGGCCGCTGAGGCACCAGGTCGAGCCGAGTGGAAGACGGGGCCGGGCTCCCGGCCAGGCCCGGCGGGCGTGGGCGTCCCTGATGCGATGAAGAGCGCAGGCGGAGACACAGCTGGGAAGATGGGGCCAGATCCAGGGGCAGGGAGGGGCGCACGGGAAACGACCCCCCAGGCTCCAGATGGACACCCTGTCCCGGTGTCGCCGGCATCGACAGGTCTCGGCTGAGCCCTTAAACAATAGCTGGACCGGCGAGTGTTGAAATACAGAGTGTTCCACTGAAACGCAGGCATTCGGTCCTTTTCCCAAAGGCGTTAACCCATCCCCACTTCTCCCAAATTTCCAAAGACCATCCTGCTGCCGGAAAGACCCCGGGACGCAGCGGAAGCCGCTCACGCCGGATGGTCCCACTCACTGCCGGGGTGTCTAGCTGGACTCCGTTCCCATCTACGAGGGCGCCCACAGGCCCCCGGTCCACAGGCTGAGGTTCTAACTTGGATTTCGCTCGTGGCGTACGCGCTGCCTCGCTGGTGTGAAATAGTATAACGGGCAGGAAGGGCAAAACTGACACTAAGTAAGTGTCAGACAGCCCACATTTTTTCTCAGCCCCATAATGTCTTCCAGAGATGGGAACGCGGATTATCTGCAAATAATTACCTACCCGCTCGTGTGCAACGGCGTCACTCACCTACGTTCTCGGGCGGGGTCATTGGCGTGTTTGCCGAGCAAGCCTACCTACCGCCCCTTTTCCCGCATCCGCCGGGACAGTTTCCCGGCCCGGCTCTGGTCTTCCTACCTAGTCAAGTCAGACGGTGTTCCCCCGAAGCAGCTAACAAACAGGCACTGCAAACAAAACAACAACAACAACAAAAACCTCCTTTTTAAATTACCAATCTATTATAAATGTACTCTTCGTTCGTATCTCTTTGCCTGACAACTCCAGTCCTGCTGAAGCGCTCTCGTTTTCAGGGTCCCGAGAAGGGACGGCACCGTCAGTCCAGGGGCCGAGAAGGGGCTGGGTTCAGGGAAGCGCAGGAAAACAAGGCGTCCGTCCGGACTCCGCTTCCAGACTGCAGGCCTGGTCACCGCCGCTTGAATTTCAGAGCTTAAAAATACGTGCACCATTTTTTTTTTTCCTGCCCGGAATCCTGCTTCCCTTTAGAATGCAGAAATCTTCAACATTCTTCTGCTTCCGAGCTCTTGGGGAGAAAACCTGGATAAGCAGCAAGTCGTGCGTCGTCTCGAGCGGACGTCACCAGGCCGCCAGGTAAACTGCATCCCGAGAGCCGACAAGCTCTCCTGAGAGGCTGAGACCTGCTGATGGCGTCCCTTTTGGTGGTGGGCGGGGACGAGAGGCCGAAGCTGGAATTTCGGTCCTCCTAGAGGTCAAGGGCGGGCTACAGTGAGAACTTCACATCCCAGGGAACCGCAGGGACACAGCTCCTCCTGGCGCTTTTGCACTTCTGCTCCCAAGAAAGACTAGGGGAGAGAGGAGACCTCAGCAGCCCACCTCACTGACACGTGGGCACGAAACCCCGGAACTTCCTCTCGCATTCAGAAAAAGGCTGAAGCCACTGCGGAAGGCACGGGAAATCCACAGCCCCGCCCCAGGCAGGAAAAGACCCCCCGCCTCCAGAGAAGAGAGAAAATCCAACCCCCCAACCCCCACCCCACACCGGGCCTTGAAGTCTACCCCTGGGAGAGAGAGGGCAGGACACGCTCCCCCGACTAAGACACTGGCAGGCGTTCAGTGAAATTTGGCTGCCGGGTGTGGAGGGGATAGGAACCCGGAGGAGACCGCACCCTGCCCGGAGAGGCACGCAGAGCCTGCTTCAGACGGACTGGCCCTGGCCTCGCCCGGGTCCCCTGCGGGCTCCGAGCAGCAGCCATCCACCCCGCGGGGCACAGATGATGAAGCCCACGGAGGACGAGCCCCAGGCTTCAGAGCTGCGCGGGGACCGCTGAGAGCTGAAGGTGGAGCACGTGAGGAAGCAGGCGCCCGCCAGGGAAGGGATTCCCAGTCTGCTGCGAAGCAACGTCACGGCCGCGGCAATGAGCCCCGAGTGCAGCTCAGCTCACGGTGCGATCGACCCAACAGCCCGTGATGACGACCGGACGAGGGAGAAGCTCGTCTATTTGGAGCATAAATATGCTTTATCTCAGTAGCCACTATTCTACACCTAAAGTCCTTTATTCAACGAAAAATTACGAAGCACACGCACATACGCACAAAAGCAAGGAGGAGATCCCTTCAAGAGGAAGACAGTCGACAGAAACAGACTCAGAGATGGAAAAAGTTTGTAACTAACAAGCAGGGGCTTCAAAATGTAACCGATATGTAAAAATCTAGTGGAAGAAGGGCCATGTGCAGGAACAAAAGGAGAAGTTCAGCTCAGTGACCGAGACCACAAAGCAGAGTCAAAGGGAAACTTCGGAAATAGAAAGCAGGACATCAAAGACAGAGAATTTTTCAACTGACACATTGGCAGACTTGAGAGAGCAGTAAAAACAAAAAAAATGAATTGGAAGCTAAATCAGTAGAAATTATCCAAAGTTTAAGATAAAGGGGAAGAAAAGTAGAGGCAGGACAGACAGACAGACAGAACTCCGAGGCACGTGAGTGATGGCAGAGGGTTTGGCGGGCTGGCGGGTGCTGCCCCGGGAGGCGGGGACGGCATTGGGCAGGGGAACGAGACATCGAGGGACGATGACCAAGCATTTTCCAAAATCGATACAGGACACATCACAAAAGCAAGAAGCTCAAAAAACCCTGAGAAAGATCAGCGGAGTGCATATTTTGCCACATCATGATGAAGCTACAAAAAGAAATCCTGAAGGCATTGAAAGAGAAGAAAAATTATATACAGAGAAACAAAAAGTGAGACGCTCCCAAGATTCACGTCTGAAATTTTGAAAGCCACCAAATAATACAGGAACATTTTGAAAGTCCTGAGGGGGAAAAAAATTGCTAGCCAAGAATTTTATAGCAACAGGGGCGTGGGAGGAGGTGAGAGGGGGGGGAAAAGGTACAGAGAATGAGTAGCATAGATGGTGGGTAGAAAATAGACGGGGGGAGGGCAAGAACAGTGTGGGAAATGTAGAAGCTAAAGAACTTATGACACATGGACATGAACTAAAGGGGGGAATGTGGGTGGGAGGGGGTGTGTAGGGTGGAGGGGAATGACGGGGGAGAAATGGGACAACTGTAACAGCACAATCAATAAAATATATTTAAAAAAAAGAAAAAAAAAGCAAACCAAAGACATTTTTAGGCAAACAAAAGTTGAGCAATTTCATCATCAGAACTGAAATCACCAAAAAAGTTAAAGAAAGCTTCAGAAAGAAGCGACGTGGTAATGGAAGACAATGTAGTTCCCCCAAAGGCATACAGAGCTCCAAAAACGGTAAAAATGATGACACATATATAACATTTTTAAATTTTTGATTATTTAAAAAACATTTGACCATCTAAAGAAAAGATAGTAAAATACACTGTGGGTTTACAATATATATAGAATGAAATGTATGACAACGTTAGCACCCGGGACGGAAGGGAAGCGGTGAAACTTCACCCTTACAAGGTAGGCGCACCCCGCTCCAAGTGGTGTGAGAGGGTTTGCAGGTGAACGAGTTAAGGTGTGAAGGTGTATTATAAACCCTGGACTGATAGGCCAATTGTGGAGATAAAAGAAAATCATAAGAAAATCTCAATGAATTTGAAAGAAGACAGAATATGCGCAAAAGGGAAACAAAAGCGGGCAGAGTAAATAGAAAACTGAAGTATCCTTGTACATTTAAGCCTATTTACATTGGTAATTACATTAACTGTAAATGGTTTATGCACCCCGCTTAAAAGACAGAGATCGCCAGATCGGACAAAATAAAGCAAGACCTAACTAGATGCCATCTCTAAGAAACTCACGTTAAATATAAAGACACACAAGGGTTAAAAGGCAAAGAACGAAGAAAGAAACACCAAGAAACAGTAATCAAAAGTCAAACAAATGGAATAAATCTGAAGTGGCCACAGTAATATTGGACACGGTGAACTCGGGCGTGGAATTCACCCCTGACAAACGGAGGCATGAGATTCCAGTGACACAGTGACCTGTAGCAAGTGGCCCAGCCGGAGGCGCAGGGCCCCCCAGGGGCTCTCATCAGAGTCCTCCAGTCACACTGTGGCTCCTCCGGGCCCCAGTGACCGGGGGGTGGGGGCACTGGCTCCCATTCAGCCTCCAGGGACATTTTCTCATCGATTAATCCACAAGCGTTTGCCCGGTGTCCTCACAAAACTGACGTCCTGCGTTGGCAGAGTTTCCTCCCGACACCAAAACTTCAATCGCCCCGAGTCGGGTGGGATGCTCTGAATGACCCGCGAAACAGTAACACGCAACAGCGACTCGGACGACACCGGATCGCACGGCCCTCGCAGGTCAGGCTCCGAGTAGACTGTTACCTGAGACCAACGGGTTCGAGTGTAATTACTCCGGGACGGGAGGATGGGCGAGGGTCAGGAGCTGGAGAGAAACGTCCCTTAGCACTAACGCAGCGTACCGGCCACAGAACAGGCGCTGCCGAGTGTCCCTCTGAATCCCGGGAGCTGCGCCAATGACCGCACCGCTCCCCCCGCCCTCCCCGCAGTCCGCTCGGCTCAACTGCGCAGATTCCGGGACGGGGTCGGGAGGTTTGGGGTGTCACATGTTGCTCGCCGAGGTCCTTCAGCGAGTAAATGCCGGAGCTGAGATGCAAGCCCAGGTGTCCTGAAGGGGCAAAACTCGCTGAGAGTGGCGGTTATGGACAGCGGCTTTGAAGCCAAATAGTTATCACACATGCGCTTTGCTTAAGAAGCCATTTAGCAACTACAGAAGACCCTTGACCGGGCATGGGCTTTAGGGACAGCCTGGTGGCAAGGCAAACCGCCTCTCGTCGTGAGGCCGGCTCCCGAGACCCCAACCAGAGGGCACGGGTAACTGGGAGGGGGCCGCTGACGCCGTGGCAAAGGGCGGATGGACTGCGGTCTGCGCTCCGGCCTCCCCAGAGACAGCGCTTGTTCTTAGGGATAGAAAAAAACAGCCTTTAAATGGACTTCGCCATCTGCTTTGAATAACTTTGCATAATGTAAATAAGCTTTCTAATTTATCATCTCAGATCTGCATCAGATCTTTAAAGGTAGGTGCACACACAGGGTTCAGTCCCTGCCGATCAGCGTTGTGCAAGTCATTTTGTACGTAAGGGACACTGAGGTGGGGACGTAGTTTTTCTGCGTGTCACTCATGTATTTGGGGGATCGATGCAGCAAAAACTCGGAGAGTTGGGCCTCAGAGGCATTTAGGGGTACTTTCTGAAGAAGTATGGTTTGGGGGCGCTCTAGGACACCCAGCTAAGTGCCACGCCGGGAGGGACACAGTTGTGTGGTCCACTCTGTGGACCGCCTAACACGGACCGGCCAGGCACCCCAGCTGTCGCAGGAGGGAGCATCATCGTGATTCTGCTGGGGCCGCTCTGCACCCCCAGGTGCAGGCTCCGCACCCTGTGTCTGCCCTGGCCCCTCACGCAGCCCTGCACGAGTTTCCTACCGCCAGGCGCACAGCGCCCCAGGCACGCAGAGCCCGGCCGCCGCGCCAGGGATGAGGTGGGGCCGTGACCAGCCCGCACCGTCTCTGATGGGCGGTGTGAGGGGAAAGAGGGCGGGACAGGTAAGGGCTGCAAGGATCACCGAGCGTTCCCTTTCCAATTTCCTCGTCGATGGCCCGGCCTCGGAGCGGCCCTGGCGGTGTGTGCACGAGCGTGGGAACCGGCGGGGGGCGCCGCCTACCTGTGCTGCTCACTGAGAACATCAACCTGAAACAGCCCACTTAGAAACCTCAGAACTCTATTAGACGTCTCTGTAGTTTTCTCTCCTAATTAATACACACATCATTTTTGACAAAATGCGTGTTATCGGTGCCGGGACACAACTTAACATAATTAACACTATCGAATTCCAGATATCATAAATAATTATTTGAGCATTTATGCCATCTGTAACCTAGGCACTTAACGAGAGTGACACTTTATTTATTTTCTTTCATGCTCGTAGTTTGATGAAGCACACATCACGGAGGGAAAATGAACTTGGTTTCTGAAGGAAGCGGAACCCTTGGTGTCTCGTGAAGTCATTAAAACGCTTGTGTTTTGACAAAGAAGCTATCAGCTGCAGAAAGAAAAGCAAATTCTCATTATTACAGCTTAAACCAGTTCCGGGGAAGTGAGCAAGGAAAACCCTCTCTTCTTTGGCTTAGCATGGTTTTTTTTTTCAGGGTTGGAATTGGCACATGCTCGGGAAGCGAGCTCACAGGAGAATTTTAATTTATTGATGCTTCTTGCCCTGCTGGATGTTCCCAGCTCCGAGCCGAAGGTAATGGACGGAGCAGATGTTCGGCCCCTCGGCTCCCCTCCGTCAGTTCCCTCTTCAAACACAGCCTCACAAGGGCTTGCTCGAGTCGGCTCCCACTCTGCGCAGGAAGCTGAGGTCATCGTGAAACATGAGGCCGGGGGAGGGGGGTGCCTGGACTCATGTGCTTGGCAGCTGGGCCTCCGTCCTCCGAGCACGTTAGCGATTTATGAAACAGCCATAACTTTCAGCTTATGGACAAAGAAATAAAAGTGTTGACACCATTATTGTAACATCTGTGAAGGCAAAAAAATATGAGCACTTTCTAAGTGCGCAAATGGTACCGGAGTTATAAAGGTTCTTTAATGCTTAATTGTATTCATTATCAGCAGTAATTATTTCTAACGGGAGCCGTTTCTTTCAATTTCATGCCACCCTAAAAGGTGAAGGCCTTACCACCGAGGCATTTCTACCCCGTGATTTGTTGGGATGACAGAGTTATGCTAATTGCAAAAGCAAGAACAGCTTCCGAGAGCTCGCCTGCCTCCATCTTGGCGTGTCCGGGTAGACCAGATCTCTCCGTTGGCATCACAGAGGTGTTACTGGACAGGGTCTAGAGAGATTTCCAGGCTTAGACTAGCAACCATATTTTTGTCATCAGGGGAGGAACTACTAACTCTTTGGTGTCCCTGCCCCAGTTCCAACCACCCACGGAAACAAACTTCTAGAATTGTGGGTGCTGATGCTGAGTAACACACTGGGGGAAAGGGTCCCAGGATCCTCGGGTGGGTCCTTTATGGGTAAGAAGCTGGCCTGGCTGGTTAAGGCAACGGGGCCTTCCCTCCCCTGCCAGCAGATACAACCCGTGATTCCAGCCCCTCTGTTCACAGCAGGCTATCCCAGAACCTTCAGGCTTCGTCCAACAGGGGACCCCTTCCCTGGTGACTCTGTCTGCAAAGATTGCAACCAAGAAGACCAGAGCGATGGGGGAGGCGTTGACGGGGCCATCGCGATGCTGGGTAAGCACCAACATCAAGGGGGAGGGTGCGAACCTGTGCACGCACGTGTGCGTGCTGGAGGAGTTGGAAAAGGAGCAGAGTGTGCGGTCGCGGTGTCCCAAATAACCTCGAAGTTGGCTCAGATAGTTTGCCGAAAGGCCTATTTGGGGAAACCCATCGTCCCGGGATTGCCCCGGGCCACCCAGGGGCAGGCAGCCACCTCTCCCTCGGAACCGGACCCCAGAGCCCGCCGTGGTTCTTGCAGCCCCATCCGTCACCGCATGGCATCACCCGGTTACTCGACGCTGAAATCAGTCGTCAAAATGCTGGAAACCTGACTCTCTCGTGTCTCCTCGTTTCCCTCCAGCCATTTCCAACCAGCCCATCCCTTTGCATCAGGTGTAAACAACGTCCCGGTTGGCCTTGACTTCAGGAAGGCCAGAGTCAGTCCGGCAGCATGCTGGCCTCAGCACGCCACAGGCCCTCCTCTCTCGTGGACGCATGGCCCCTAACACTCGTGGCTCCTGGCACAGTAGGGTCTGTCTCAGCTGAGAGTCCCTGGAAAACAGGTCGGGGAGGCAGGCCCAAGTGTCCAGGGAGGCAGGGGTGACATTCCAGGGCAGGGAACGAAGGAAGAGGAAGTCAAAGTAGGGTGGGAAGCCAATACAGAAACACATGTCACCCGACTGGCCCTGCCTTGTGACAAACTCCAACCCGCCCAGCCAGAGTGTGGCAGGTGCGCCTTCCCAGACAGGTGACATGTCACAGGACAGAGGGGTGTCCGTTGCGGAGAGCAATGCAAGGCGCCTGTCTCCCACTGGTCAGAGTCCTCCCAGGATGGAGCCCCATCCCCCTCACATTCGGGTTCCTCGCTGGGGGAAGCCCTTAGTCTCATGATGTGAAGTCCCTCTGCCTGACCAGCCCTGTCCCTTGGACCTTTAAATCCCAGTGCTGAGGACCTCAGCGATCTGTGTTTAAATACTAACCGATCGTAGTGGCTATTCTGCCACTTTGCCAACCTAACGGGTATAGAGACATTACAATGACCATGGTCATTCGTTCTGCCAGGTTGACCAGAAGGCTGCACCGGAAAACAACTCTACACCCTCAAATGCGCGAGGCGGAGCCCTCCTCAGTGCAAGACAAATGACCCTCTGTGTGATACCTGGTGCCACCTCTAACAGAGAATTTTAATCGCATGACAATGACTCACTTCCAGAAAGTAATCTGGGCGTGTGCCAGTGAGGAGCGTCTGCCAGCCTTGACTGCGCTTGTCCTTCTGCCCACCACGGCGAATTCGGGGCGGATAATTAGCGCCTGTCTCTATGCAGTGTGCTTTCTGAATTTCTCTAGTACTATGAGTAGGAGGCAAAAGTTCTGAAACCTTCCATGAGGTTGTTGTTGCCATGGAGACCACCCCTTTGGAATGCTCATACTTATTCCCAGTCGGGGACAGAAGACGTTCCCAGCCAAACACTGAGTCCTGAAGCCAGGCGGAAGGCAGGGGGGCGGGGGAGGAGGTCCGGGCAGTCCCCCGAAGGTGACCGTGAGGACAGAGAAATCAGGGAGAACAAACGGTAGCATCACCGTCCTTCGGCTTCCTGACTGCCTCAGGGTGCCCCGCCCGGGCCCAGCCTCACACAGCGGGGCCACGTGCGTGCCCAACTCACAGAGCTGAGCTAGCCTCTCACTAGTTCCTCCCTCTGCACAACCAGCCGCTCGGCCCCGGAGGAGCCACGGCCCTTTCTGGGCCCTGGTGTCTGCCTGTCTTGTCAGTGACGGCTGCGGCCTGGCTCGTCCCCAAGTTCTCTCTTTGACGTAGGCCCTTCCGACGAGGACCTGACCTGAGGGGGCGGAAGTCCCGGTCACCGGCTGGCTGGTGCGGGGTCTGCCCCTGCCCGGGCCCCAACTAAGACCCCCGGCGAGGTGAGGCTGGAGGGGCCCCGCCTGTGGAGAGTTCCGTGCCGGTGTGACCGCAGCGCTGGACCGTTCTTCAGACCTCGAGGGAGCTGGTTGTCGGGCCGCCTTTAGTTCATCGGAAATCATTACCAATTATTCGTTTGTCTTCAGATCATTTCCAATAACGTGGAGACATGGCCACCGGCAGGGACGAGAATACTCCGGGCCCTGTAACTAGCGTGAGAAAGAGTCTGGTGACTGTGGCTACCCCCCCTTCCGATGAGGAGGCGGGAGGTCGTTCGGGGAGGTCGGAGAGCAGCGGGCCGCAGAGACCCGACGCCGCTTCTGCCCCGCGCCAGCCTCCGGAGCCGCGCCCGCTCCGCTGGAGAGGCCGAGACACCTGCCCAGTTCTCGAGCACCGCGTTTCATGGCGGGAGAAGCTAGGATTTGCACGTGAACCTTGGCCCTTCCCGGCTTGTGGGGAGCACTTAGCTGACAGTGGGTGGCTGTCGGTAACAGGGGGGAATGTGTGTTACATTTTTAAGATACACTCTTGCTGGGTCAGAGGTAGAGAGAGAGAGTCATCGAATCGGCGCTATGGCGGGGGAGAAGCCCAGGGAGAGGACGAGGCCTGCGGGGAGGGAAGAGAGGCGGAGCCCGGCGGGAAAGGGAGCCTTCAGACCCCGCCTACCGGGCGGGCGGGCGTTGTTAGGGGCAGCTCACGGGGGGAGGGGCAGTCCCGGGTGCCCCCTCCTCAGTTGCAAAGCAGCAACGTGGGCGGCCACTGGGTATCCTTTCTTTCAATGGGGGGGGGGGGCTCCCGAAATTCCACAAGAGCCAAGAGGAAGGCGGTTTGTACATGAAACGCTCTTTCTCCTTGAACAGTCTTTAGAAATATAATTTGAAAATTTCAAAACGTGTGTGAGGGGGAGGGTAGTGGGGTTGAAAGGGAAGCAGAAAGGTCCGCAAGCGTGCTGCTGCCCGGGGCTCCCTGGGGTGCCCCCCCCGCCCGCACACGTACCGCTAACGCAGACCGGGGGGTGGTGGGGGGGGGCGCAGGCAGAGTGGATGCAAACGTCTGGGGCTGTTTGGGTTTTGTTTCTGATCGCTGGGTCTTCGCCAGCTCCTTCCTCTCTGCGAAGAAAGCATCCGCATTTTCAGTCCGATTTGTGACTGTGCTGCTCCCAACCAGTTCAGAACCCAGACCCCTCCCTTCCGTACTGAGGTACAACGCCGACCTCTGCCCGGAGGGATGGGTTGAGGTGAGCTTGAGGTTGTGGTTTGGGTTGTTTTGGTGGTTTGAAACAAGGTATGAAATGGTTTTAAGCAAAATTCCCAGGGGTATCACTTGGGGCAGAGACAACTGAATGCCTACCGAGCTCTACTCCGGTTTTGCTTTGCCCGGTCTACCTCCCCGGGCACCCGGCGGAGGCGGGCGGGGCAGCGCTGGGCGCGGGCGCAGGCCCCGGCCAGGCTCGGAGCTGCCGGAGAAAAGCGGGCACCCACAGATGCGTGGAGGCTTGGTGGCCTCATGCCCCCCCCCCCGCCGGAGGCCCTTCCGGGCTGGCCCAGGGGCGCCCTCCGAGACCCCTCCAGAAGCGGGATAAGGAAGCACGTCCAGCTCCTCAGCAGGTCGCTCCCGCACTCACAGCAGGGCGGCCGCCGAGTCTGGAACCCGGCCCCGTGTTTATAAGAAACTCTCATGAAGTCATCAGGGTCAGAGTTGGTCTTCCTGTTATTAAACTTGGCCGAGAACACTCCTGTGGACTTTGGCAGCAAGTCGACATTCTTCATTTCAATGGGGTTCTGGGGGAAAGGTGAGGACGCACCTCCCGTGACCCGGGGCCAGCGGGGCCGACCCGGGCGCCCTGCTCTCCGGGACAGCGCTCGGAGCCGGCGCTGCCAGGAGCTCGGCTTTCGCGGAGTGGCGGCGCGCACCTGGCCCCTCTGGCCACACAGCAGCTGCCCTTCGAGTCACTGATAACGTGGCCCTGACTGACGGCTGGGGAACAGCTCAGCCTCCTCTTGTCCTGACTGTGGGGGTGGCTGTGCTCGGTGGCACCTGGTCTGGTCCCAGGGCTGCTGTGGGCCTGCAGGGCCCTGACGCCCCAGCCTCAGAAGCGAGTGGGCTTGTCTCGGACCGCCTCCCCAAGTCCTCCGTGGCTGTCCCTGGGCCGGTGTCTGGGTACCCTCGCTCACGTCCGCGAGCGTCGGGGCCCGGCCACAGGGCCCCTCCTAGAAGCGCTCAGAGCCACCGGGCTTTCTCCTCTGATAAGCCGGGTTTGCCGGGTCTAGCCCACTGGACCGCCCCCCCCACCCCCCCGCTGTGAACCCTGCAGGCACGCACGCTTCACCTGCTCCGGCTCCCCGGGGCCCGCGCTTCTCGGGGGAAGCTGCCGCCTCTCTCCTGCAGGGCGCCCCCCGACCATGGCTGGGGCCCCCTCGTTTGCTTCACCATGTTGAAAAGGCATTTCCTAAATGCCTAAGGTTTTAGACACATTATGGTCTTCGGATTGCACTGTAAAGTCTGCATGGAGGAGGGTCTGGCCCGCCCCTCAACCCCAGCCCCGCTCCCTCAAGGGACTGGCGAGGCAAATACTACACTTTTCTATTTTTACAGCTGCCTGTATTTTCTCATTTGATTCTTGTAACTCTGGGAAGTAGGGCAAGGGTTATTCCTCCCATTTCTCAGAGAAGGAAGTGGAGGTTGAGGGACCACAAGTGACCCACAGCCATGCGGTGCCCCAGCAGGGACGAGAGCGGGGGTCCTGGTCCCCAGCGCAGCTTTCCTCCTCCCTGGCCACCTCCCCCTCCAGCAGCTGGACACCGCCACCGGGAACAGGGACACGGCCTCTGGCCTCCCCAGGACCCGAGCATCCACCTCGTCATCCACCCCTCCAGGCAGGAGACCCTCCTGAAAGGCTGGCCATAGGGACAAGCTCAGGAAGCTGGCATCGGGTCCCCTGGAGCTGACAGGGGAACCCCCACAGAATGGCAGCTGCTCTGCCCAGGGGCACTTCCCCCCGGGGTATCTCTGACTAACAGGCCCTGCGTCCCTCATCTGGCCAGAGGGTCCGAGTCGGTGGCGTCTGTTCTTGGTCACAACCTGCGTGAGGTCTGCACGTGGAAATCTGCCACGTACATCCTCCAGTGTTGCTCACCTCTCCAACTGAAGCGGAGGGGAGAAGGGTCTCCTTTGTATATGTTGTTGAAACCCTTTACATCTCGGGGCATTCAGCAATGAAAAGGACTACGAGAACAGAAAACACATTGATCTTTTCCGGGTACGTTTGCAGGTGAACTCCCAGGTTTCTGAGGCCTTGGAGTGCCTCCCTCATTGTGCATCTAGAACATTCTATGCTAAGCCCTGGCCGTGCAGTCCCTTAACCCAGATGCCAAAGCAGCCACTCTCCACCCAGGCTCACACGTCCTGTGACCGGCCTCAGCCACGTGGCCCTGGATCAGCTGGGGACGCCCAGCCACTCAGAGACCTGGACGGGAGAGCAGCCTCGGGCCCCTTCTCCGTGCTGGGAGGGTGTGGCAGTCCCCGTGGGCACGCAGCCTGCTCTGGGAGGAGCTCAAAGCAAGCGCTCAGTCTGGGGCCTCCTCTGGCAGGTCTTCTGTCCCCTGAACGGGCCCCTGTGAGGGTCAGAGCCGACGACCTCCTCCCAGGACACCGAGCAGTCCTCCAGGGCTGGTGCACGCTGGTGCACTCCGCTTCGGGGTCTCCCAGGCCTTCCTGTCTTCCCGTCCCAGGGCCGCAGTCACTTAGGCGTGCTTGCTTGGAGAGGTGGGGCTTTTCGAAACGGTTCGTGAAACCGCCATGTCCAAAAAGGTCCAGCGCATTGGAAAGAATTTATTTATTTTGTCCATAGATGTGAAAAGAAAGGTCCATGTTCTGTTCAGCCATTTGTAATTCTGTGTTGATCCGTTTACGTCGTGTAAGATGGGAGGAGACTCCGGATTTTGGAGGCTGGGAGGACTGTTCCTGCCCCAGCCAGC
This sequence comes from Glossophaga mutica, assembly GCA_039655065.1. Classification (NCBI taxonomy): domain Eukaryota; kingdom Metazoa; phylum Chordata; class Mammalia; order Chiroptera; family Phyllostomidae; genus Glossophaga; species Glossophaga mutica. Next base: position 175,795,879 of record CM077307.1, read on the forward strand.
CCGGTGTCTCCTGGACCCCCCCCAGTGAGGACACTGGTGACCGTAGGTCAGGAACACACTGCGAGGGCCCCCGGGAGACATACGTGAGGCTCGCTAGCAGAGTGTCCCTGCTCAGTGGGCTCCGACGTTTGCTAACCCAACCAGCGGGAAATTTAAGAAGCTTGGGCCCCAGGTACTTCTAGGACCTGGCAGCGTGGTGGCCCCCCAGCATCTCCAGGAAAACTGCGGGGTCCCACTCTTCCCAGCACGTGGCGGTTGGGGGGACTCCAATCCTGGGCTGGACCAGCCTTCACTCTGTGGCGCTAACCGCCCAGAGGAGAGACCAGCTCCAGAAGAGCAAGACGCGTTGTCTGAACTCCTTGGAATACGGCAGCATCTGCGTTCATCACAAAGAAGCGCACGACCAGAGGGTCCTGCGGGGGGTGGGGAGAGGGGGAGGGACCCTGGGGCAGGCGGTGGAGGGGCTGGCATCCACAGGAGGCCAGTGGCCGTGGGCCCATCAGCTAACCCCAAAGAGCTGCTTCCTCCTCTGGAAAGTAGAAACGGTGACAGTCAGGGACCTCCCTCACACTTCTTCGGGGAGCTGCCTCCACTTGAGGAACTCTGCAAAGTAAAGGACGTGGTGGTACTCGGTGTTTGAGACAGCAGACGAGGATGCTCGGGACCACTTCCTTCTCTGAGGCCTCCAAAGTCCGAGCCGGCCGGCCGAGTCCCTGTCTGCTCCCCTCGGGCAGCGCTGACCAGTGACCGCAGGACACACCTCCGACCATGGGCAGGACCAACCCAGGGCCCTGCGCCCTCGTCCCAGCCAGCATCACGCCCTCCGTGTTTCCCAGCCCCGGGACTTGGGACTCCGCACAATTGATAAGCTCCCAGGGACACCACTAGTTAGCGTTTTAGTGTCGATCTGAAGTGGGCCCTTAAATGCCTCCATAGGGGTTCCCGCTGCGGCTGGGCCGGGGGAGGGGCCTGGCCTGCGGCATGTGGCTTCGTTTAGCGTCCTGCTGACCGGGAGAGCCCTGGCCCTGGGTCCTTATGCCGCGCTTAATACGTTCATAATCCGTGTTCCCAGTGATCCCCGATCCCTGGTATCTGGCCTATTAACAAGTGAGGGCTGCCGGGGGGGCAGAAACCAGAATTACACCATCAGAAACGATACTGGGGGAACGTTTTTCCCTCTGTGGTCACAGGATGGCTTTCTTATTTTAATAAAAACCAGAGGCGATGAAGAGCCCCGCCCTCCCTGGCATTTAAGACGGAGGCGGTTCAGGCCCAGGCTCACCTCCGAACCAAAACGCCGACAGTCTGGGGAGCTTTTGTTTAAACCCCAGCAGCGGAGTAGAGCTGTATTTTCAGTGAGGAGGAGGAAAGAAAGGTTCATACAGCAGAATGATTACAAAGAACTTCCATACGAGGTGCAGACTTAACAATAAAAAGCCCAGAATGGTTACCTTGTACAAAGTAGAGATTCTTTTTTTTTTTTTTAACTAGAGGAGAAGGTGGGGGTGCTCCCCTCCGGGAGCGGCGGCTCCTGTCAGACTGGCCGCCGGGGGGGGGGGGTGTCCGGGCCTTGGTCCACGCCGCCACGCCAGGAAAGCCACCCCGGCCTTGGGGACAGGTGTCTATTCACGCAGCTGCGCTCACTGCAAAACCCACCCGAGGCCACGAGACCAGGGCTGTCGCCGGTGAACAACGGCCAGCGTCTGGGTGACCGGAGGTGGCAGGGCCAGGCCCCCTCAGAGCCTGAGGTTTCGAGTCCTGTTTATCTGGACGTGGCACCAAATGCAGAATTTTCTTTATGTTCCAGCAGTTTCCGGAGGAGCAGCTGTTCCGGGTTTGGTTGAAAGCGTCTGGTAAACTCGCGGACAGGCGAACCAGAGAAGGAACTGGCTGGCTCTGTGCAGGGGGATGCTCTCGGGTTGCCCGCTCAGTCGCTGTTGTATTCCAGGTGGCGTGCTGGGGGACAGCTTCCCTGCGGGCCCCCGAGAGCTCCTCGGGGCTCTCCAGGGGACCTGGCTCTGGAGGGGAGGGCAGAGGGGGGCTCCCAGGAGGCAGCAGGAGGACCAGGCCACCCAGCTCTCCAGCAGGCTTACTGCCACCGTCGGGATGACTTTGGGCGCGCAGGTGCCCAGTGGGTGCGGGGAGAAGAACGCAGTGAGGAGCATGCGGCCTCCTCCTGGGCACAGCAGGGCCTGGAGAGGCAGGACCCTCCCCACCCCCGAGACCCCAGGTCCTTGTCCTCGGCTCTCAGAGGGCTGGGGGTCCAGGGCTCCGGCCTGCTGCCGCCAAGAGCCGTGGCGACGTTGGACAAGTCTGCGCCGCGCACCAGGGAGTTCATTCCCAGGGTCTTCCTTCACCCCGGGGCACAGAACAGAATCGCAGCATCTCTGGAAACAGCACGGAGTCGGAGGGGAGCCCGTCTCCAAAGACGAACCTGCTGAGCTGAGCAGCGGCAGCGTCTTTCTCCCACAAACGGGGCATGGGCCCCAAGGACTGAGAACGTCCTTTAAGACACTAACTTCCGAGTTCTTAACCAGCGTGGCAAGTTGGTCTCCCACCCCTGCGTGGGTGTCTGCCCATGCCGACCCCATTCTCACCGGGGGCGGTCTCCTTCCACCTGCCCGGCCCTCCCCCTTCAGCCAGCCCAGGTCCCTGCTGGGTCTTCCTGCATCGGTGGGGACCCCCAAGCGCCACTGCCCCACAGGGACCACTTTACCGCCTCCCGTGCCCCCTCGTCTCCACCTGACTGTGACTCTCCCGGGGGCGGGGACCCCGTGGGTCCCACGGCCGGGGAGGCCTCCACAGATGGCTGTGGGTTGGTTGGCACGACCAGGAAATGCGAGGCCCAGGCCACATCAGACGTCTCCTGAGTGAAACATTGTTTCACAAGGCATTAGACTCTGTCACAGCGAACAAACGCTTCCCGGGACCCGGCGAGGGGGGCCCTGCAGGCTGAACGCAAACCGGAACCGCGCCGTGGCCCTCCCGACATTTCCAGAGCAGCGACCAATGGAAGTGGCTATTTACGCGTGCCCTGCTGGTGACACTATTAAATCTTTTGGCCGCACTATTCGAGGGAGGCTAGCGGCTGAAGGCAGTGCGAGTTGGAACTGTGTCTAAACTGGAATTTTATCTGTCACCGTTTGGTCTGAGCTCGGATCACTGACCTCCCCCGGTCGGGCTCACGCTGGAGTTATTCAACAGAGGGCTCACTGCTGTGTGGCATTTTTAAAAAGTGTACATGAAAAAAAGGAAAGAAAAAAAAAAGAAAAGAAAGAAAGAAAAACTTGGGCACGCTGCCCACACATGTATTTTGTTTGGAAAGGACCACTCTCCCAACTTGGGGAATGAAAAGGAGATGTAATTTATTAGCATTTCAAAAACTGTTGCGGCCGCAGAACGGGTAAACAGGGTGATGGTGATTGATCTGGACGGGAAAGGCCCACTTTGTTTATTCGATCCCTAAACAAACCAGGCTACATTTTTTGGTAATTGTTCAGACTTTTTTTTTTTCCTCCCTCCCGTTCAGAAGTGACAGAGAAAAATCTATTTCTTGGCTGAAGTAATCTCAGATAAATTAATATCATTTTTCATATAAATTTGTTTGGGGAAACTTGAAACTGTGGCATAACCTATTGATTTCATTATTTGCATGAAGTTGAAGAAACCCTACAGCTGTTGGCTGTCAACGGTTAACCCTACTGCCCGCGTTCCGCCGGGCACCTGAGATCCTTTTCCCTCCCGGCTCCGTGTTCCAACGTGAAAGTACACGCTGGCAGAGCCTGTGCTCCAGGCTCCTCCGAAGCCTGACAGGGACAGAAGGCCTAACAATTAGCAGTTCTGTTTTCCTGGGCTTGAAAGTTTTTCCTGGGTAGATTCCAAAAGTTCAGTTCCTCATTTCTGACCTTTTCAGAGTTTGAGATCAACGAACCGCATTGCCCTCCCCGAGAGTGTCAAGCGCAGAATAAAAAATTACATCACATCATTTTTCATCGTGGCCAGATGAGGTCTGAGTGGGGGAACAAGGCACAGGAAAGAGAAAACATCTGAAAAATTGGCTCTGCAAGCCGGAATGTGATTTTGCTCCAAGGGGCCACTTTTTTTCCCCCTTTCTTTCCTGAACAGGCGGGTTGTAGACAGATCTGGGTCTTAGCCTGCCACCCCAAGGGCCCCGGTGTCAAGGAATAGTGATAGAACACCGTTCACTTATGCAGCATTTGTAACACACGCAGCAAATTATTAATAGCTCAATATGCCAATCTGCCACTGTGCGATTTTGACACAGTAGGGCCAGGAGCACCGAGGGCTTGCAGCTCAGAAATGAAAACGGTGCTCCCGAGGAAAACTGAACACAGATGCTTCAAGTGCGCGGGTTTGAAAGTGAACATCCCTGGCTGTTGTGTGTGTCTGGGGGGGCTGGGGGGGGCAGGGAGGGTGGGAGGGAACCAAGGGAGCCGATGCTTCCGGCCCAGCTCGAAGGTTAACGGAGCTGGCCTGCCGGGGGGCGTGGGCGACGGTCTTCTCGATACCACCCTGTGCCCCTAACACTAATGTCGGTGATGCTGGCGGTGGGGCCAGCTACACCCCCGCGGCTGCAGACGGCCAGGTGGTGGGAGCCTCTTGCTGCGGAGAAAACAACGCCGAAGCCACAGCTCAGGCTGGAACCGCAGGCCCCCCACCCTCAAAACTAACCACCACTCGGAATTTCTGAGACGGAACCGCCCCCTCCCGTTGGAAACCTTGCCCTCGCCCTCCCTGGGCCCCCTCTTCCAACCGAGAACCAGAGCTCGTGCTCGCCGCTCACAGATGAACACGCCGCCGGAACATTTTCCTTTCCTTCCCGGAACCTCGCCCACCACGCGGGTCCCCGCACTCTGTGTGTCCTGCGCCAGCCTTGGTGCCCGGCCAGCCTTCGCCGTCCCAGCTCTTCGCCCGGCGTCCGCAGACTCGGCGGCAAGGCTGGAGCGTCCCGCCCTGGCCGCCGGCTGCTTCGCCTCGGCCGCGAGTTGCCCCTTCCCCGCCCTGGGGTCCCTGTTCGGACGCCCTCATTCGAACTTGGCGTCTTGAAAGTCAGCTGTGAAAGTCGTTGTTCTGGCTCAGGGACAGGATGAGAAGAACCGGATGGCTCAGAGTCTCTCAGGAGGACCTAAGAGATGGCCGGTGGAGCCCAAGGCGGTCCATGTCCGACCTATCTTACTTTTTTGCATGACCTGGTTGGACAGCCCCGGGTGTACAGCATATAGTGTTGGCGTTTTCGGGGCTGGGGGTCTAGACCTGGGTTCGAGTGCAGCCCGGGAACCATGGAGGAAGCTCGGGGTGAGGAGTGGGCCCTGAGACCCGTGGTCTGGGCGTTCGTTTTATTCGGCAGCTGGAAGCAGGCGTCCTCCCATCAGGAGACAGCAGGGGACACGTCCTAGTCCATCGCTTGGTTGCGCTTGGCCCCGGAAAACACTTTATACTCGTGTCAGCGTTTGGACGCCGTTCTGGAACGTTCCCAGCACCACACAATTAATTTTTTTTACGATGTGTGACGCCATCAGGTATCAGAGAAGGTAAACTCCAGGGGAACGACGTGTCTGGGCCACCACTTGAAGTTGCACCTTCAAAGTCGACTTCTCCCCGAAAAGGCAGAGTCCACCGCTGAGACCTGCCCCCCGAGCCCGAGGCTCAGGCCCTGCAGGTGTAACCCAGGCCCGTGCCACGGAGCGGGAGCGTGCGGGCCTGTCCTCTCGTCCCTCGAAGTGGGTCCCCATGGGCAAGCTTTGCCGTGCTTGCCCTCTGCTCAGAGGATCGGCGCACGGGAGCCGAGCCCACGACTCTGTCCTCGGTCGGGGCTCAGCGCCAACCTCCGCTGCCTTCCGTGCGCCAAGCAGGGGCTGAGCGGCTGCCCACGCTCCCCCGCCTGAGCGCCATTCGGGAGACGGCGCCGACCGCGCTGTGGGCCACGCCCCTCTCTGGGCGGGCGGGCTGACGAGGCCGAGCGGTCGGTCCCGGGCACGTCCTGCTGGTCCCCTCTGCACGCGCTGGGCGCTCCCAGCGCGGGCCGTCTGATGTCCCGCAAGGTCAGCGACGCGGGGTGGGGACGGACGAACGGTGCCGACGGCGTAGCCCACTTCCTCCGCGGCCCCCTTTGTGGCGGTGACACGGGGCACCTGCGGAAGAGGCACTGGGACCCTTCCTTATTTTTCAACTTTGGGGTGTGGCTTTGAAGGTGGCTTTTCACCTCACTGGATTTCGACATCCATGGGGCCCTGGGGTCTCCGGTTCATTTCTAAAAAGTTGTTTGAGTGCAGCACCATAGCCCAACGCGCATGCATGTGTGGCCCAGGTAAAGGATGCCAGGGGACGTCAGTGACGTAGGGCTGTGCGGGGTGGGTGGACCTCGGGGAGACCAGCTCTGCCACGTAGCACAGCACAGACTTGTAGGAAGGCACGGGGGTGGCAGTAAAACCCTAATTATTTCGAGTTCGTATTTGTGAAATGGACACAAAATTGGATGATCGCTCTTGTTCTCCGGAACCTAAGGTTTGTGGCTACCGGGAACCAAACGGGGGCCTGAAAGCCGCAGGGTAGGGGAGCACACAGGCTGTGCTGCCCCCAGCGCCCCCTCCAGCTGCCAGGGTCCTGGGCCCGCCCGTCCTCTGGGGCCACAGCACGGTGTCCGGGAAGCCACACCGCACCTGGGCATCCGCAGGCCCATCTGCCGCTCATGGACCAGCAGACTGGTTCCCTCTCTGCCCATCGGGAAGCCAGGTACAGTTACCTGCCCCCGGGGGATCAAGTGTGACCCACCTGGAACACTTCCTCCTGGACCGAACTCCTCCTGACAGAATGTCACTTCTCAGGCAGAGTTTGTGACGGTCATTCAGGAGTCTCCCTAAGGGTAACTGAGGCGTTTACTTGATCAACTTTCCCTGGCTGAGTGCAGAGCAAAAACTACAAAAGGTGCGGTCCTTTGACAAACACTGGTGTGTATGTCACTGCCACCGTCCTTCTGCGGATGGAAAAACGTGCGATGTATTTACACTTAAAGCCATGTTTGCCGAAATCCCTCGGAAGCGTCCCCCGCGCCTGCCGACTCTCAGGTTTCTCCTGTCGGATGACAGATAGAATTGGAAACCTGTTTTTTATATTAAACACTTCCAGAAAGAAAAAAAAAGGAACTCGAATTCTTTTGCGAACCCTAAACCACTGTGGACTGGCCGGAGTTGGCAGAATAATCTGGAGAAGCCCTCTCCCAGCACCCCCGTCCCGCTTCCCCTCTTCTCCGGAGCCGAGGCTCTCCCCACCCCGGGCCCTGGACCCCGGCCATCCCGAGGCCGAGGCCACCCAGAGATGGGTCTCCAGGGATGCCCCCCACCCGGGCCCTGGACAGGAAGGGGTGAGGCCACGGAGGGAGCTGGAAAGCCCCCTTTGCACGAGGTCCTGGGACAACCGCGACATCAGCCGGGGCAGAGGAGGAGGAGGAGGAGGAGGAGGGAGCTGCAGGAGACGAGGGGGCGGGGAGGGCTGGGAGGGAAGGCCACGGAAGGGCCCCCAGCCTGGCCCGCACCCCCGCTGGCCCCAGCCTCCCGGACCCGGGGCCGGACGCCCAGAGGAGGGCAGGGGGCCCAGGGCAGGCGCCGAGCGCGGGCCTCCTGGGTCCCGCCCGAGGTTTTCTTGACACGTTAGCTGGTTTGTCAAAAGAACAAAACACAACACGTTTCATTCCATGAGGAAGAAAAACTTGGGCTGAACTGTTTGAGCTATTGGGGCGCAGTCCGGCGGTTTCCGAGGGCTTCTGACCCGAGGCTCCCTCACAGTTTTATGGTCTCCCCCCCCTCGGAGCCTCTCCCGATGTCCTCCCGGCGCCGAGGACAATGGACTGCAGCTCCGAGCGGTTTTTACGACGAGGTGACCCCCTCCCGGAGTCGGGGGTAAATTATGAGGCTGAAAATCTTGTTGCCTCCTGAAAGCTCTACTATTTCATATTCACAGGGAGTGCGTTACAATTTTCAAACCCCATTTCGTACTTTCCCTCATTTCATCCCCTCGGACACTCGAGGGGAGTCAGGGAACGTGAGCTCTGCTCGCTCCAAGGTACCAAACCGGGACTCACGGGGCCAGAGCCGGCCAGGACCACCCAGGAAGAGGCTCCTCCTCATTCCGGGGCCACCAGCGCCTCCCCCCCTCCCAGAATGGGCCCCCACAACTCTCAGCAGGGACCCAAGTTTAAAGATCTTCATCTACTCCTTACGTCGCAGACGAGGACACTGGCAGGCAGACAGCCCCGGAGCCCGGGGCCGAGGACACAGGCCCAGCCCTGAGCCACATGCTGCTTAGCGTGTCACCTTGGGGCTGTGTCCCCCTCCTCCCGGGACAGTGGCGTGTCGGCCGAGTGCTTTGTTTTACGACGGCTGGAAATCAACATCGAGCCTGGAAATCGTCTTTGTTCTTTCCCCGTCTTGGCCCCAGTGCCTTAGAGTGAAACACATCTGGGTCGTACTTTAGTTGTGAAGAGGCCACCCCTCCTCCGTGGAGGCGAGATGCGACGTCAAGATGCGTTTGCCCATGTCCCCCGAAACTTGTAAACAAATGCCTCCTTCAGAGCCCGGCTCGCGACGTGGTTGGGGACGAGCCCGTCTGTGACGGGGTGACCGACAGCTGTACGCAGCGGTGGCTTCCGGCATCAAGGAGGGGTGGGGGGGGTTACTAGGCCATGGGGCTGGGCCTTGGGGCTGTTCGGAAGGTGGGCGCCTCTGTTTCTCTCACCCCCTTAGACCATCCTCCCTGGCACCACAGAACCACTCACAATCAGCCAAGTGTTTGCAGAAGCAACATTCTGAACGTGCAGGAAAACAAAGGCAGGAAGCCGGGAAGAACTCTGAGAAGTCCTAGTACTCTGGTTCGGACACCGAGGGAAACGAAGGTGTGTAAGACTGTATTAGAGAAAAAGACGTAATATTCTATTACTGGGTTTATAGCTGCAGATAAAACCCAAGTGCACCGCTCCCAGAAACTCGCCCTCCTTTGTTCAGACCGCTAATAAAGGTGAATTCCTTTAGTTTAAAGACTGTGACTCTCCCCTTTAAGCTTTCATAACTGTTTGAATGGAGCAAATTAATGCGATGTAGCCAAGCTATTATTTTGCAAAGGGAAAAAAGTGAAAGAACTTGGAATCTTTTGCCAAGATGCTGAAATGCGTTGAACAGGCAGACACATAAACGTTGGCCTCCTGACAGCGAGCGGGGGCCTCATTTTGGAGAGGGCCGCACGGAGGCCACTCAGGGTTGCGCCCTGAGTGGGCGGAGCTCGGAGCGGCACGGGCCAGGTGGATCCCAGCCCGGGAAGCTGGGATCCGGCCGAGGGGGCCCAACCCCACTTGCGTGTTGCAGATAGGGCCCTGTGGCTGCACCCAAACAAACGATACCGCCAAGAATTTTTTTTTCTTATTCCTAACTTTCCCATAAAAAGATTCAGGTAAATGTAGCATGACGAGCCAATTTAAGCCAATTTCAAAGTTATTTGAGTAATTGGTTATTAAGATAACAGTCTCAAATTTCAATTCAGCAATTATTGTCTTAAAGACGCAGACCCAGGCAACGGGGGGAAGGAGTTATTCTTAAAGTGAAAGAGCCCTGTTTTCCTGGGGAGAGCAGCCTTCCCTCCAGTGGGGGGCTAGTGCTGACGACAGTCCCCTCTTCTCCAAAAGGGGCCTCCGCTGCCACAGTGAGGAAGTTTCCAGAACCCTGAAGAACTGTGCTTTTAAGCACAGAGACTGAAAGAGCGCCATTGCCCTGGTTATTACGAAGATCCAGAGGTTGGCCATCTCTCCACGTCCGTGGTCCCACGCACATGTGCACATACACACACACGCACACGCATGCACATGTGAGCAAGAGCGCATCCTAAGTTGGGACCCACGAAGGGACTTCTTCCTGTCCCCCCAGGAGATGGCGGGGCGGCCTCACTCGAACCCCCCGAAGGAAGAGATAGCTTTGGCAGAGGCCGTCGGTGGGAAACCAGGTCTGCCTTTCTGGCGATGGGCGCAACCACCTCCAACAGCCTCACAGACAAGAAGTGGGAAGGCTCAGCTGATCCCCAGCTAATGAGCCCCCGAGGATGGACGTCTGTGAGCAGTTGTTGTGAGCTACTAGCTAGTCCCTGAGCCCAGGCCGCAAGGGACGACTTCTAGGCGATGGTCGCTCCAGGGTTTTCTGTTTGGTTGTTTGTTTGTTTGTTTGAACAGAAATCCTTGATACTGGGTAGAGCTGGGGAAGATTTTCACCAAGGATGCGGAGGGATAGTAAGAATTACCGCTGCCACACCAAGGTCTGGGTGTCTGCTGGGCCCGGCATGGTGGCTTGCGAGAATCGGCTCATCGGCTTTTACTGGGGCCCTGCAGGGAAAGGAGCTGTACGTTGGGAACCCTGAGGCCCCGGGTCCTGTAGGGCGCAGGGTGCGAGGGGGCGGAAGGCGGCCCCTGCTGCAAACACCAGGCTCAAAGCCGCCAGACGAGACTGTCACCGGAACGTAGAAAGGAGGGCCCAAGGCTCCGCTGTCTCCCGGAAGCCAGGGTGAAGAGACTGTGGCTGGGTCAGGTGGGCAGACGTTTGCACACGTCCATCCTTCCGCCAGGTGTGCAGACACTCTTTGGGGGCCTGCGTGGGGCCAGCCAGGCGACAGGGAATGAGCAAGGAAGGCCCGCCAGAAGCAGGCGTCGTTCAAAAGTACACAATGGCGAGTCGTCCATCCAATGGTGAAAGCCACCGGCGATCTCTGAGGACGGGTGGGAATAGGTCCCCACGATGGCGGACCCCACCTCCGTGGCGATGGCTGTGGCCACGCCGCACACTTCCGAGCGCCCCCAGCACCGGCGCAGGCCTCCAGGTGGGGGTTGGGCTGCGCCTAAAGGGTCTGCTCAACGAATGTCTCTGCTCGGTGGCCCTGTGCAGGGCGGCGTTCGGTGCGGAGACTGGGGGACTGGGAGCAGGGAAGGAGCCAGGGGGACGTCCCCTGCCTTCCCATCACCTGTCCTGGGAGCTTGAGGTGTGCTACACTTGTCATCAGAGAAAATTCTTTTCAGGTGGGCAGTGGGAAGAACAGCGGCGCTTCCCCGCAAATGCTGAACCTTGCAAACAGGTGCGTGCATGGGCCAGGCTCCCTGCTCATTCTCCCGAACCAGCCTCTTTTGGAGCTGCTGTCTGCGTTGAGCAGCCCCGGGCGGGGGTCCCACGGTACGAGTTATAAGGCAGACGTTGCCTGAGGAAGGGAAGCGGAGAGATGGAGGGTGGTGGAGGCCCAGCTTCCGGTCAGCTGCAGACGCGGCTTGGGCAGTTTGGAGAGAGCGTTCCGCCCTTATGACAGTGTGCAGGATATTAGGATGAAAAGGCCCCCTTAAATATCGCCATTTCCTCTCCTTATTTCTGAACTTCGGTTGGCCATGAGATCCTTTGTGCACAGCTTTGCGGGGAGGAAGGCCAGCCGAGGAACAGCCGCACGCAGACCCAGAGTGATGCCAACGGTGTGTGCGCCACCCCCCCCGCACCTTCCATCCCACGAGGCCCCTCGCGCTGCCTGCCTCCCCCGTCCCCGGCTGCCCACAGAGCTCTTCCTCCTCCTGGAACTTGTCATTTCGGGCATGTTCCTGTCAAAGTACAAGTAGTGGCATAAACAGCACGTCACGAGCAGCAGCCCCTCTCGGCCATGACTGCACAACCACAGACACAAGGAGCTACGGGTGGAATCGAACAATGTCTAACTCCCGGGCTGGCGTCTTCTCTTGGCTTGGCTCCCCAGGGGTGCCGCCGGGGCCGCTGTGCGTGGACAGCTGGCTCCTTCTTCGTTTCTGAGGGACACGTCCCCGTGGGCGCACCCCAGGTGGGTGAGCCGTGGGCTCGGAAGAGCGCAGCAGTGCCCACGGGAGGTGCCGTCGCCCGAAGAGAGAGGGGCCCGGACCGCAGCCCGCCCACTCCCCCCACCCGGAACGCCCGCCCCTGCTCCCCGGACGCGCCCCGCCAGCACCGTGGACAGTTGCGCCTCCCGCAGCCTCCCGCAGCCTCCCCGTGTCCTGGGCGTTTGCCCTCACGGGCCAGTGGGACGCCGGTTCCCATGTTCAAAACCGCCGTCCCCTCTCCAGCTCGGGCTGCAGGACGGAGACCCCAAATGGAGCACATCAAGCCCTACGATCGGAACGTCTCATTCGGGTCATGTTTAAAGCTCGGAGAAAGGGGATTATCAACTTCTTATTAAAAACATTTACTGTCTCCATGGAGACATTAAAACAACACTGGGGCAGGGGAAGGACAAACAGAATGAGGTTCGGCAAAAAGCAGTTAATATCCTGTGAATTGGAACTCCTGGAATACTTTAATTATGAAATAAGAAGGTAATCCAGTCAGCCTCTACTCCAACAGAGCAATCTGGGCCTTTAAATTATTAAGTGCTAAAAATCATTCTCTCGTTCCCCAGTCTCTCATGTGCTTTTAAACTAATTCCCGGCATTAGTGCGTTTGGCGCTAAGTTGGGTGTGTGCGCGGCCTGGCGACGCTCCGAAATGCCACAGCGTGAAATTTGTGGCTCACCGGGGAACGCGCCGTCGGCCCGCCGTTTGTTTAAAATCAGACAGTCTCCTTCTAATTGGACTCGGTTCTGGGTGGTTCACGGGCTCGGTGGGAAGACAACGGGCTTCCAGGGGCCCCGGGAGGTGGCCCAAGGTCTCCCTGCGTCTCCCAGACCTGCGGAGATCCGAAATGAGATGATCTCTTGTTCCGCGTCCCAGGCCCTCGACGGGAACCAGGCCTCTGAGGGCCGCAGCGCGCTTGCCGACGCCAAGGCCGTCCTCTGTGGGGCGTCCCCGGGAGTTCCCTGCCCACGCCAGCCCGCAGAGCACGTTTTCAGAGCTGGAGCCAGCATGCCGGGACCGGCACGAGGAGGCGAGAGGGTCGGTGGGCTGCCCCCAGGTCTGCCTGCCTCTCTGGGAGGAAGCCCTCAGAGAGCTCGTCGAGGCATCAGCACCCCAGCCCTGGCGTTCGGCCATCGGCCTTCGGAGAAGCTGCTTCCTTCCATTCCGTTGAGGAGGGAAGAGTCCTCTGGCCGTGGCTGGGGGGGTCCCAGACTCCACTCGCCTCCAGGCCAAGTGATGGACAGGCTTTCAAGAACTTGGGGCCAGGAGGACTGGGGGTGGCCTGATGCCCCAGCCCCTGACCCGCGTGCCTGGGGGCAGGCCGCACACACCCGCCTCCCGGGGGAGGAGGAGGAAGCCCCACATCCCAGAGCTGGGCGGGCAGCTACCTGGAGGATAATCGGTCAGAGCTGCGCCAGCAGGGCTGCCACCTCCCTGCCACTCGCTCACAGTCCCCGCAGGACACCCATGAGCCTCCGGGTTCCAAGGCCTCGGGCTGGGTCGCCACTGTGTGGGACCCACGGCATCAGATGGGGGCGGGGTGTTCTCAGCCCCATCAAAGGCTCTTCACCCATCGCCATGGCTTCAAGGATGCGGCTGGACACTGGGTCACTTAGGACAAGCCCAGGAAGCACAAGAGAATGTCCCTGACCAGGCCTAGGACAAGTGTCCCAGCACGCGGTTCTGCAGACAAAAAGGACCCAGCGCAGTCCCCGCCCAACCCCATGGGGCCACCAGGGTCAAGGGCAAAGAAGTGCAACGCGACACTTCTCTGCTGAGGGGACCTTTCTGGAGGCCAGTGCGGTGGCCCGGGCAGGAAAGTCGGCCGCTTTCCGCCTTCCCTGCTCAGAGCCCACGGGCACGTGGCCCAGGCGGAGGGACACAGGCCGGGTGGAGGGACCTGGCCCCATCGGATGGCCATGTGGCCTTCACTGTGGATGCGGGAAGAGCTCTCCTGAGGCAGCCTGAGGACGGGGTCGGGAGCTTCGGCTTGGCCGCGGCACCCTCAACAGGCAGAGCGGTCCCCGCCTGTTCCGAGGCAACACCTCGCTCCCTGCGCCGTCCGCATGCACGTTCTGGAATGCTCGACCGGGGGGGGGCTCATCTTCTTGTGCCACCAAATGGTATGGATGACACGAAACTGCCCAGGTGGGCGGAAGGACCCAGGTGAACTGTCCCCGGCCTGGGTCCCCCCCTCTTTCCCCATTACAGGGGTGCCGGCATGAGCCACACTGGCCATGGCAATGGGGACCTGCCCGTGCCACTGTAGAAGCGGGAGCTGGGGCGAGGGAGGCGAGCCGGCCCCAGGTGCACGGCCCAGCGCTCAGGGCACGGCTGCCGCCGGGGCCAGCGAGGCCCCAGGCAGCCCCAGGAGTCGGCGCCCCGCTGGCACGGGGCCGGCCCCCGGAGGGGGTGGGTAAGGAGGCACGGGGCCAGCAATCCCAGGTGTGCGGGGCCCAGGTGACAGCCCCAGGGAAAAGAGAAAATTACAAAATTGTTGCTGCTAAATCAACCCCATTAAAAATGGCAATTATCCGTGCTTCCAGGGTGGGCGAAAACCCCACAAGCCAGTTAATGAGAAAACCTCCCCTGTTCTCGGCCACTGCTGAGCCAAGGAGCTCTTGGCTGTTTCAAGTCTCGGGAGTCACCGGTGGACCCCGGTGGAGAGGGACTTTGTGAGAGGCGCCTTCCCCTGGGAACCACGGGCCTTTACCCACATCCCAGTAGGGCTGCCTGGGGGTGCCGGTCGTCTCCATGGAAACCATTGCTGCCCCAGGGTGGACGGTCAGTTCCCGGGGCCTGAGCAGCCTGTGCCCTGTGACCAGGCACCAGCTCTGCGACCAGGGGCTCAGTCTTCCGCCCCGTGAAATGGGCTCCTGGCAGAGCCCACGCCGCGGGGCTGAGCGGAGACCCCACCCCCGCAGTGAGGACGCCACAGGAGTTCTCCGTCCCCGTGCGGGCCCTCGGGGGGTCTAGTCCCCTGTTGGCACGGTGTATCCACGAACCCAGTGTGAACTGCGTGGGACCAAACTCACACCCACCCACTCACTCTTACGTGTCCGTGATTTAGTCAACAAACGCTTACAGTGGCCAGCGGGGACATCCTCCCTCCTGGTGAGCTTCACAGGCCCAGGTGGAGTCACTGAACCAGAGACAAGGGGCAAGCTGGACGGCGTGGTTCCGGTTTGTTTTGCTGAATTACCAAACGTAAACGGCAGCCTCTTGTGCTGTCTGGAGGTAAAAAAAAAAACAAAAACGGGTCCACTCTCACGCCTGCTCCGTGCCAACGGAGCCAACGCTTCCTGCAGTAGTCGGTGGTGACCTCGAAAGGCGTAAGACCCTCTGATGCAGGGGCACGTCCAACCGTGCGCACTCATCCGTGGAAACAGATGTTTAGAAGGCCGGTGCCGGCGACTCCTCGCGGCCGTGTCAGTGACGGTGAAGACAAGAGAAAACTATCCGATTCAGCCGCGGACAGTGGTGATGGTTTTGTGGGATCGTTCTGTGGGAACGAATTACACCTACGGCGTCGAAATTCACGAAGGTGGGGGAGGCGTCCTCTGGTTGGAAAGCAGCCCGGGATGCGTGCGGGGCCGCGACATCGGGCGCTTGCGTTTGGTGGAACGGGGGCTCTGGTTCCCTTTACACGTGCCGGCGACGCTGACGTCATGGACTTTTGTTGCTATGACGACATGAACAGCGAGCGGGCGGTCAGACACCCAGTGCCGAATGGACAGGGACAGAGATACCCGCCACGGCCAGTGCGCAGGACCAGGGCAAGGGAGACGAGGCCCAGCACCCCTGTGTGGGCCGAAGGGCCCTCGGCACCCCGTCCCCTCCCAGCCCTCCTGAGAGGGAGCTGTTTCTCCTGGACCTGCAGATAGCCCCCACCCCGGGGACGAGGGCAGACTATGGAAATGCGAATCTGGACCCTCCCGGGAGAAGGGGCAGCGGGGCTGGAGGGGCCAAGGACTGGGGGAGGTGGTTTCTGACCCCGACGTGGCAGCCGTGGTCGTGAATGTGGCACGCACACCCCGGCGGTGGATCGGATTCTGTCCCCCCAAAACACATGCCGGAGACCTGAACTCCAGTGCCTGTTAATGCAACTTCGCTTGGAAAGGGGGTCTTGGCGGAAAAAGTGGAGTGGAGGTCACTGGGGATCGGCCGTAACCCCACACGACTGGTGTCCTTTTAAGAACTGGGGAAGGGTCCCCACAGAGAGGGCATGTCACAGACCTAAGGAAGAGACGGCCAGGTAGTGATGGGGGCGGAGGCCGGCATGAGGCTCCCGCCAGCCAAGGGCTGCGGACCAACCCCAGGCTGGAGGGGGCACGGGGCTCCGCCCACGTCTGGCCTCAGGCTCGGCCTCCAGAACAGGGGGAGCAGGTGCCTGTTGTCTGGGGCTCCCAGCTGGTGGCGCTCGGCTACAGCAGCCCGAGGAAACTCTACACATAGACTCCGAATCTTTGTCAGGGTCTTTGTCTCTAAAGAAGAAAATGCTGTTTTTCTTTTTAGGGCAACCGAGGCTTTAAGCTTTTTGTCCCTGAACTGAGTCGCTTTGGCCTGGAGAGAGAACCTGCCCTCGGGGCTCCGGCAGACCCAGAAGGCACGGGAGACCGTTCTCGCGAGTGCGGAGCCCCAGGCCAAGGTGTGTCCACCCTCACCCATCTGGCGGTCTCATCAGAGCCTCTGCTGTCCTCCGTCCCTCGGACCAGGCCCCCACTGGGGCTGCGGAGAAACCATCAGAACTTCTACGCGTCCCCTCTAAAACTCCACTCGCTTCTCCCAAAACAGTCGTGGACTTGGAAAACTCGAGCAGAACCTGCAGTCTCCGAGGGCCCGGACCCAGCTTCCCCGGGGGTAGCGCCTTCTGCCCGTCCGGGGACTTGTTCCAGGCGGCGAGCCCGTGGGGGTCACCTTCACCAGCTGACGTCGGTACTGTATTCCCCTCTCCTGTGACATTGCCCTGAGGCCTCCCCCTGTCCAGGGACGCCAGCCAGGGCCCCCCAGCTGCCCACGCTGTGACCTGACAGCGCCTCAGACTCCTTGTGGCCGATGAGCTGGCGCGTTTCAAAGAGGACCAGTCAGGTGTCTTACAGCGTCTCCCTCCACTGGCGTCTGTCTGAAGGTTTTCCCTTTCCTCGTGATACGTGTTTCTGCTGGAGAGCACAGAGGTCAAGTTTTCCTCACGTCTCACCAAAGGCACGTCACTGTCAACGTGCCTTGTCACCACTGATGCTGATGACGGTCACCTGGCTGAGGTCCCGCTGTCTCCGCGTCAGCTTGCTCGTCCCCCTTCCACGCTGCCCTCCTTGAAAGTCACCCTGTGACTTTCACATGTAAGCGGAGGGGGTGAGGTCCCACCTCCTTGAAGGAGGAGCAGCTACACAGATGATTTGACGCTGGAGATTTGTCTATTCTGCTCCATTTACTTATTCATTCCATCAGTTATTTACATCAGTACGGGCTCATGGATATTTACTTTATACTTTATTTATCATTCAATACTACGTATCTATTGTGTTGCTTTGGCTATGGGGATCTCCCTCAGCTGAGGCTGGGCCCCTCCGACACGAGCGGGGTGTTTGCCAACGGCTGTGCTGAGGGGTGATCGACATACCGTGAACTGCGTGTGTTTAATGCACACATATTGATGGATTTGAACATACCCATGCAATCTTAAACCATCGCTGCTATCCAGGAAGCAGACATATCCTCACCTCCGAGTTTCCTTGTGTTTCGTTCTGCTTTTTATGCTGAGATGGAATCGACAGGGAAGATGACATTAGTTCCGGGCATACGACGCGAGGCCTTGACATTTGTGCGCGTTGCGAAGCGTTTAGCGTGCCTTTTTGTGTTCGTGTTTCGGTGGAGAGAACACTTCCTGTTAGGTCCGCACTTCTCACCAACCCCTGAGTGCGTACGCAGCATGGTTAATGACACGGGTGTGCGGGCTTCCCAGCCGCCGACTTTAACTTGCGTTCTTACGTATGTTCGCTGATGAACCGCATGTAAAAACTGGCGCATTGCACGTATACACCGTGGGCGCATCCGTGCTTGAGGGGGGCGTGGACAGCCAGATACTGGTGCGGCAGCGGAGGATGGGGGAGAAAAAATGAGCATCTGCGATGGGCCTGCCAGGGAGAGGACCCCGGGCCGCCTGCACACCGAGGTTCGACAGGCCCCGAGGTTCGAGAGGGCCCACTTTGCCCTCTCGCCGCAAGCTCTGCACCCACCTCATCGTTTTCCAAAGCGGAGAAAACCGAGTGTCCCCATTACCGAGTATGACCGTGAGGCAGGACCTGCCTCCATTCCCCGGGGACTGAAGTGAGACCAGAGCGGAGGCTCATCCTCAGCTCCGCTTCTGCTGGGCCGGCGCCCCTCACCACCCGTCTTGGGGTCCTGGAAGCCACCACCAGCCGGGGCGCTGAGGCAAGGCCACCGCAGGGAGAGGGCAGCATGCGGACCAGGTCCCTGCCCGGGGGAAGCACAGCCCAGACCTACCCGTGCCCCGGCGACCTCCACTGCTGCGGCCACTGCCTCTGTCCCTCTCGCCCGGCTGGAGCTCCCGGAGGGCAGTGGGTGCCCCTGTGCCCACCGCGGAGAGGGGCCCTGTGTGTGTTTGTGGGCGATGACACGGAAGCACAGCTGGCGTCCCGGAGGCCCAGGGTGGCTGAGGCCCGCAGTCCACGCTCAGTGAAGGGCCGACCGGCGGGATCCGGCTCCAGCTGGGTGCACGTGGTGCTGAGGGGGGAGGGGCCTGCAGCCCAGCCTCATGGGACGCACTCTGACTCAGAGTGCTGCCCCTCAGGAACAAGGTGGGGGACCCAAAATGCCCTTGTCCTTGTCAGGTGTACCTCACGGGAGCCCCACTTGTCTGGGACAGGCGCCTTCGCTGATCCGGTGGGGTGGCTGCTGATGCCCGGTTTCCCAGCCCAGGTCCTCCTTTCCCTCTTTCCAAACACCCTGCAGGGACCCAAGCCAGCACCAGCGACCGACCCACGTGGCCGCCGGGTTGCCTCCATGCTGAACACCCGTGGGCGCTGCGAGGGGCACGGCCAAGAAAGGGCCCGCCCGGCCGCAGGCGCTGTGTGCCCGGCCCTGCATGGAAACGCCTGATCCCAGCAAGGCGGGTGGAAACATCCACCCGACCCATTCGGATTGAACCCGCGAGGACCAGTCCCGTGCAGCCCACGCGGACGCCTGGATGCTTGTCAGGAGAAGCAAATTGCACTGTCGACGGGCCAGCGGGGCGGGCCGGGCGGCGGCCTCTCTGCCTTCACCCGCTTCCCCGGAAGCCGCGGGCCGAGGGCAGCCGTCCATCAGCGTCCCCGGCGATCATTACGGGTCGGCAGTGAAGCAGAAAAGCGCTGTAATAAACAGGTCCCGCTGCCTCCCGTCACTCCATCCATCCTCCCCCACGCACGCCGGGCCCTTCTGGCCTTGCTGAGCGTTAACTCCCCGTCCAGCTGTTTGACCCTATTACGGGAACATGATGGGCCCCCCCGTCACTCGAAATGCCTGCAACAGTCGGATGCACCGAATCTATCTTCCCGACAGGTAAACCTATGGATAATTTATTTTTATGTGCTTTCAAAGGGTGTTGACAGCAGCCGGCACGTCCACCACGCAAGCCCCGCGGTCAGGGGAGTGCGTCCCGTGGCTCCAGCGGCTGCCGTTCGTGAGCCCGAGGGGAGATGCGAGAAGGTGTCCAGCCCCTCGCCTCCGGACCCGGGGCGCCGGCGACACCGAGGTCCGGTTCAGAACAGGGTAATGGCTCTGACCCAGAATCGGACAGGGCTCCCCTCGGCTCCATTCGGCGAGGCCACCGAGTGGGGACAGCTGGCCGGCGGCAGGGCTGTCGGGGGGCTGCACACAGCAGGACAAAGCCCGTTCTCAGGGCCACACTGAACTGGTGCAGCTGAGCTCAGTGACCGCGCTCTGCGGGCTTCCCCGCTCCCGCTCAGCCCCTCCTGGCTGCTCAGGCAGACGCCTCGGAGCATTTGCCCCAAATCTGAGTGACAAGGGCAGAGAGCTGGCCGGAGGGTTTCAAACTTTGTGGTCACTTCTGTCACGAAAAGGAACCACGCGTGTACAGCACCACCCTCCGCCGCCCGTGCGGACCGGGCGCAGGGGCGCGGGCGGCCGCAGGAATGACTTCTAAGTCGCCCTCCGGACCGCCGTTTGACCGCGCGCCTTCACAATGGGTGCCATTTAAGCCTCCAGAATCCAATCAACGTGTCAGTTAAATTGCTGCTCATCTGTCGAGATTAAGCCTCCGACTATTACCTCAGATTTAGTAGAAGTCTGAGGTCCTGGCGCTTCTCGCTGAGGCCATTAGTAACACCTGGAATCATTCGCATTAGTTTAAGATCTGGCACCATAAATTCCCAGCCATTAATGATTATTCTGACTCCTCGGGATAAATGGCTGAACGTTTTTGATAATGAAAATATACCTTCCGCGGCGGTCCCTCCTCAAGCCCACACTGCCTTTGTGATGTACTTCGTGGCTGATTGTGGCGGACGGCACCGTAACTCTAGCACGGGGTTTTAGTGTGCTGTAAGGACTTGGAGGTCTGTTGTACGATTAATTTAAAAAAAAAATTAACGAGATATTTGTTTCGCTGTTTGCCTTCGGAAAGGCAGGCGGATCTCGGCGGGGACGGGCGCGCTGGGGAGTTGGGGCGAAGGTGCCGCGGCCCGCAGCATTCCTGCCCCGGCCCCGGTCAGCTGCCAACGCACACGACGTCCCCGACACAAAGGCAGGGCGGGCGACAAACTTCGAGGGGAGACGATCAAAAATAACAGGCGCGTTTCATCGTGGGGGCCTGTGTGTCCGCTCAGTTGTAGCCGAGAGAGAGCATTTAAATATCTCGAATAAATCTTCTCATTCCCCGCACATTCATCTCTTTTAAGTGCTCATTAAGGTGGGGCGTGACAGTCTTGGCAAATGAAACACTAATTCTTTTCCTCTGAAGCCTGAGTGTGCCGTCCCCAAGGGCGGCTGTAGTTTAGGGGGATTATGGGGCCGAGGCCGAGCGGGGCTCCTGTTCTGCTTCTCATTCCAAAAAGTGATGGGGGGCGCGGTTTGTCCGATGCCCCCGGTCCTCTCGTTCGTGCCGCGCGAGCTCGTAGATCTGAGGGACGCCGGTGTGAGCTCGTGGTGTCTGACGAACGCTCCTCGGAACGGGGCCGGGCGACCCCACCTTCTCGCAGCGCAGCGTGATTTGCGGTGGGCTCGTCTTTGGTTGAGTTCCACCAAGTTTTCCAAAGGCAGAAGCTGAAGGATGAAGTTTTCCTGCTCCCCGATTCCAAAGGCGGCGCTTTTTTTCCTCTCTCTCTCTTTTAGTGATAAAGAAACTGTGTCTAAAGATGCATTGGAGCGCTAGTCTGCCACTAAACTCTAATAAATACGGGCATTCGGGGCGCACCGTGGCAGGCGCTGATGCTTCCAGAGCGCTTGGAGAGAGGCGCCCAGGCTTCTCTTACACAATAAAGGTTCGTAAAACTAAGCCCCTGGACTCCTTAATGAACTCGGGAACGGTTATTGATTCCCATTAGGCCTGATTTGCTTAAATTCGACTTGAAATTGCGCTCGCACTATCAGAAAGCAACGCCCGGGCACCTCAGGGGCGGGTCAGAGCCCCTCGCCTGGGCAGCGGGCGCTGCCCCAGGGGGCTGTCCTGGGGCTCTAGCCTTTCGTCCCAGCCCCCGGGAGCTGCCCCCCACCCAGGCCCATCCCAACAGCCCCGAACGCTGCTCCCTACGGTAGGGCACAGGTGGCTGGACTGCAGCTGTGCCGCGCTGCGGGCCGGGTCAGAGCACACGCACACCGGCCGGCGCGTGCAGAATGCCGAGCAGCAGAAGGGGAAACGGGACCCGCTCTCAGCAAAGGGCTGGCCTGCAGCGGGAGCGGGGGCGCGACTCGCGATTGTCCCGGCCAGCGGAGAAAATGTGAAGGAAGAAAGAGGGGGAAAAAAGCAGTCAAAAAGACCAGGATATTGGAACATGACGTGGAAAGCTGAAAAGACAGTCGTGCACTTGCAGTGGAAGCGTAAAGATGGAAGGACATGAGAGCCCAGAAGGTTTCACCCAAGAATCTAAACACCACCAAAGCATCGCGCGGAGACACCACCAAAGCATCGAGCGGAGGGCGGCCTGGGCGAGGAACGAGACTCAGGGCCTGGTGGGAACCGCACAAACCAGGTCTTCCGGAAACATTAAGCCCGGAGCGCGCTGCAGCCACCAGTGGGCACGCGATAAATAATCACTGATAATGACGATGGTGCTCAGATTTAACTCCACGTTCCACGGGAAGTCCCCAGGGCCTGGCTGTGACCGAACATCCGCACAGGGGCCCCTGCTCCTTCGATCCGGTGGGGAGTGTGTGAATTCGCCCCACCGGCAAACCACATCTGCCCTGCGGGGGGCCGGGGGAGGCGACGGCCCGGGGCAGGGCTTTGCGGGGTGGCCTGGGATCTCGGCACCATCCCGTGGTGAGCAGACAGAGGACGGGAGAACAGCCCAGAGACCACGCCTCCCACCGAGGAAGCC
Organism: Glossophaga mutica; assembly: GCA_039655065.1. Taxonomy (NCBI): domain Eukaryota; kingdom Metazoa; phylum Chordata; class Mammalia; order Chiroptera; family Phyllostomidae; genus Glossophaga; species Glossophaga mutica. The sequence continues at coordinate 175,818,319 of CM077307.1, forward strand.
GCGTGAAGACACGGAGCAGAGGACAGGGTGGGGGCCGCCAGTGCGGGGGTGTTCCCGAGCTGGCAGAGCGAGGCCTGCTCGGGGGTGTGGGGAGGGGACCAGCCCCCAGCCCCTGGCCCAGGCCCACGTCTCCCGAGTGTTCACGGGGCAGGAGCCCAGCCAAGGGGGGCCCCTCCCAGGACAAGGGTCAGCCCTGCGGCTGACGGTCCCCTGGGCCTGCGGAGGTAGCCTTGCGTCCACAAAGGAAGAGCTAGGACTCGGGGCACCCAGGGGACAGGAACGCTGAACAAGTGGCGAGCAGAGAAGTACAGGGTGTGGTAACAATCGGGGAACCGGAACGGCCTCTGGCCCCACGCTCGCTGTCCAGAGGACGAGAGTGGAGCCAGATTCGCCAGCTGACACTGAGGTCTCTTTAAATAGCAAGAAGCTGACTGATTGTAAAAGCAAAGGCTTTAAATGCAGAGAAGCCGAGACTGTTCCCAACCCCACATTTTTTCCTGCTTCTCAAACGAGCTTTTTTTAGGGTATAATTTTCATTAGAAGGCAAATTTAAACACATTAGAAGCAGCGGGCTTCCCCCGGCTCACTGGTTCGGTGTTTAAAACACCCGTGTGTGTATAAGCATGTACACACATATGCAAATACACACCTGTGCACGCATGCACATGCGGGGCATCCTGTGATTCGTGTGTGCGGCACATGTACGCACACACGTGTTACATGTTGTGTATGCATCACACAAATAATCTGTTGTATTTCCCGTGTGCACCAAGCCCCCCACGCGCCTGCACCTACGTGGGCGCACACTTCAGCAACGCAGGGAGGGATGCCCCCTCTACGCCACCCCTCCGTGATCTCTGAGAAATACCAAGGAAGCAAACCATTAGAATTTGAAGCTATATTAACCCAAATGAATTATGCATTCCGCGGCAGGTGATCTTTGTAGACAGCGTGCCCCAGAATTTTTGGAAGGTGCAGGGAATTTGTAGAAATAATGATTATGAGGGAGGAAATGATGTGGGGGGGATGGTTCAATTCCGACTAATAAGTGCTTCATAATAGCTCAAAAAATCTCTGTCAGGCCTGCGCCTCCTTCGAAATGCAAATGAGGAGCCGGCCGCGGCGCCCGCTGCGCGCGGCACACAGACGAGGGTGCGCGCCGCTCCGTGTCACTCGGATGATGTGGAAACAGCGGGAGCGTCCCGGCTGCGGGTAATTACGGGAGAGTGACAGGCTGGTAATAAGTTCTCATTTGGGAGTCTCTCCGACGCGGGCGCGGGGACGGCCTGCGTGCGCGGCGCTGGAGTTCGGGAGCCCCCTGCGCTGGGGAGCGGGGCTGCGGCGCGGATGCGGGCGGTCGGGGGGGGGCGCTGCCCATGAACCTTCCAACACGAGCCCCCCATTCTGTTAACCTTGGAAACGAGTAAGCGTCCTGGCAGGACTCAAGGACCGGGCCATCCGCTGCAGCTGGCGGCGGGGGGGGCGGGGACAGATGGAACTGTAGCCGGGCTGGCCTGATCCAGCCGGGCCGCCAGCGGACAAGGTGCCCACCGGGGCCGCCGCTGTGGGTCCGCTGGGGCTGGCGTTTCCCGGCGCGGCCGGTGGCTCCCGGGAGTCCCCGGCGTGTTTAAGGGGAAAGCAAACTGCGCGGAGAGACTGTGGGCATCTGTCAGGCTTACAGGTGATTCAGGTGTGGAGCCTGGCATTATTGATGCAAATTATTAATTATCACAAACGAGGAGGAGGAATATTTAAAGACGGTGGTGGCGGGCTGAGCAGGTCGGGCGAGCCGTCACTCACTCCCGCGCATGCGCGGAGCGAGCCCTGTGCTGCCGGCCCCGCGGCGGCTTCGAGGGGGCTCTCCGCCAGCACCACCGTCCCGGCTGCACCTCTCTCTCCGGGCGGCTGTCGTCCCACAGCCTCCGCGCAGAGCCCCTCCGAGCCCCCTGCACCTCGGGGGGGCCCTTGACCACAGACTCCCTGTGGGCGGCGTGGCCAACACAGTGGGCACCCTCCCTTCTGGAACCTTCGGCTCTGCCACCTCCCGCCCTGAACACCTGCCACCCAGGTGTGCCCGGCAGGTGAGCATGGTTCTGTCCCAGTCTGGCCTCCCCTGAAGGCCCTGGTCCTGGGACAGACCGAGGGGCCTGCCTGCGGCATCTTTCAAGGGTGGGGATTAGTGTCCGAGGAGTTGGGAATTTCTGGTTCTTCGCAGGGCTGTTTTCGGCCCGTCGGTCTTGTGGAAGGTTTTAGTGGCGAAAGGTAGCTCGACCTTCCTCCCCCAGCCCCATCTCTTACCGACACACCTGTTACCGACAGAGCGAGACCCAGGCCTTCAAACGGGGCCAGTCACACAGATGGGGTGCGACCCGCGGGGTCTCGAGCCTTCCTCCAGTCCGAGTCTGTTTGCTCAGCTGTCGTGATGCGCAGAGGTCATCGGAACAATCGGCTACGGTGGCCCTGCTTGGGGTGGCGCCATGGGTCGCAGGGTCGTCCTGTGACCGATGGCTGTGGGTTCAGTTCCCCGCCGGGGCACACACCTAGGCTGAGGGCTCGCTCCGGGACCCCCAGTCCCTGGTCCCGGGGCCCACAGGAGACAATGGATCGATGCTTGTCTCTCACATCGGGGTTCTCCCTCTCTCCCTCCCCCCACCAAAGCAATGAAAAATGCATGTTCTCGGGTGAGGATAAACAAAAAAATTAAAAAACAGCAGGCTACTATGAATCCACCCTTTATTCTGTGTGTCAGGTAAAAGCAGACCGGTCTCCTGGTGGGAGGTGGGCGGCGCCATTCCCGCCGCTGTGCAGATGAGGGAGCAGCGGGACCCCCAGGCAGTGGCGTCGGCGCCCCGGGCCCCAGAGGGAACCCGACTCCCACCGGCACCTGGCCCCTGACTGTGCAGGACCCGGAAAAGACGAGAGGGAGGGGCGGGAGGGCTGGCGGGCATTACCAGCTGCAGTGAAGACCCCCCAGAGTCCCCACCCACGGGTGGCCTTCCCACCACAGGCATCGGCTCTGGATCGGGGCCATTCGGCCTCACTCCCGTGAAAACAATGGAGGGAAGGCCCAGAACAGGGGCTGCAGTGCCCGGGCCCTCGGGGACTTCACCTCCGAGTCACCCCGGGGAAGCCCGCCCGGCCCAGGAGAGAAACAAACCCAACCACGGAGACGTTTCGCCCGCACGGGAACGGGTCCAGAAAGCGGTCGTTACTACGATTATTTGTTTTCAATGTCTGCTCATGATACCAAATGATGGTTTTAGTTTATATGAAATGCTGGGTTGGTCAAAAAGGGTTTTTTTTTTTCTCTTTAAGACGGCTCTAGTAATGCTTAGTTGTCTTTAACTTCATTCGAAACAATTTTGTTAGATTGTATTGTGACAGCTGTCACATCAGCCTGCATTTAAAAAAAATCAAAATTGATGAATTTGTGTGCCGCCATTTTAATATCGAGGATGGAAGAAAACATGCAACATTTTCAGCAGATTATGCTTTATTAGTTCAAAGAATGTAAAAATGAAACTGAAATGCAAAAAAGATTTGTGCGGCGTGTGGAGAAGGTGCTGTGACCGATCGAACGTGTCAGAAGTGAAGCTTTTCCACAAAGGGAAGCTTTGTGCCGGAGATTCCTCGCTGGACGATGCTCCACGGTGAGCTAGACCAGCTGAAGTTGATAGCGATCCAATCTAGACATTAATTGAGAAAAATCTACCATGTGGGAGAGAGCCAACATACTCAAAATATCCAAATCAATAAAGTTATTGGTGAAAATGAAAAATGTGTCTTTATTTCACAGAAAAAAAACTAAATGGACTTTTTGGCTAACCCGGTAACTATTCTAGGTGCAGAGCAGCAACGTCTGGTTAATATGAAAGGACTTCTTTAAAAAATGTCAGGATAAGCAAGTAGTTGAGAGAAAGCCCTTGCATATTCGACCTGTCCCTCTGCAGCAATTATTCTAATCCCTCTCCTATTATTTAGGCCGGGAGCCAAAACTTCCCGGGTACAGACGGCTAACTTCGGACTGGCCGAGACAGCCGTGGGCAGGCCAGCGCGCGCTCACCTTCGCCTTGGCCTTCGCCTTCGGGGAAGGGCTTGGCGTCGCCCAGGCTGTGGGTGCCAACCGTTGGTCCGGAAGTCTGTTTACTCAGGCAGCAGAGAGCTAGCAAGTCCCGCTCGCTTCCCCGCCCGGCCCCAGAAGTGGCTGCCTCTCGCCTTCCTTCCCTGAAACCCCAGGGGGGCCAGGGCACCGCTCAGACGGGTCTCCCCTTTGGGGGAGCATCTCCAGGGGTGCCCCTCGCGCGGCAGCCAGCCTGCAGCAGAGTTCACCGGCAGAGTTGGGTGTTCTCAGAAGGGTGCTGCTGGTGGTGGGTGGGTGGGTGGGCACGGCAGACGCAAGGGACCCAGGGGACCACTGCCCAGGTCTCGGGCTCATTTCGGCCACGACCCACGGCCCTGTGGAAGGTCATCCCAAGAAAACTCTTGCACCAGCCGGCCCCATGCCGGCCCCGAGGCACGAAGCTGGGTGCTTGGGCCCAAGGGTGAGACCCGGCACACTGGGAGCCGGGACGGGAGCCAGGAGCCTCGCCCGCGGATGTGAAGGGCGGCCTCCCTGCCGCTTCCTCCGAGCATTCCAGCGGCTCAGAGCCTCGTGGACACCCAGAGCGGCCGCCAGGTCCCACTTAGAAACTCTCACAGGCCCTGTCCCCGTGGGCGACTTTCTGGGACATTCCGGGCTAAAGGGGCTCCCTGGACGGTGAGCCCGTGCAGAGGGCACGGTGAGCCCGTGCAGAGGGCACGGTGAGCTGGGCCGGTGGGGAGAACGCCGCCCCCCTTCCCGTGACAGCCCACGTCACCCCCAGGCTCAGGCCCTGACGCCCCGCCCGCTGGTTTTGAGCCCTTGCTGTCCAGACGGCCTGTGCGCGCCGGCCCTGCCCAGAGTGTCTTCTTTAGTCAAACTTCCGCTCCCAACAGCCCGGCTGACCAAGCGGGGCGGCCTTTCCGCGTGCTGCTGACGACCTGACTCCGGCATTAGCTCAGAAGTCCCCCCTCATTTTCCATCCCGACCCGCAGAGCCTCGGCTTTGAACCACGGTTTCGGATGTATGTGGATTGGACGCCACCCTCGTCCTCGGTGCCTCCCTCCCAGCCCTCGTTGCATTTTGCAAAAGCAACATGAGAACTTAAAACCCAGGAAGGAGAAGAAGCATTTAAATGCCTCGCCCCTTCCCCCAGTGTGACTTCCACGGCGGGGGTGGGGAGGGGAAGCGAGGGCCCCAGGGAGATGCGATGTTCTTTCTCCGGCGCTGGCCTCGGAGAGGGGAGGAAGGCAGGGAGGAGGCGGCCTGAGCTCGGAGAGGCCGAGGAAGTGTCAGTTCCGGGCCGGACGGCCCTGCATGAATCCTTACGGACACAGATAACGTCCGTGAGAAGAGAGGAGGGAAAACTCACTCGTGCAAAAGTGGGTGTTTGTGAATGGGCTGAGAAATGACCCCCCCGCACGCACAGATCTGGCCCTCCCGCTCCTGCCCCCAGCCTGTTCCATTCAGGTCACCCAGGCGGACTTAGGAGCCAGTCTTCAAGTGTGGCGTACACTCGGTAAACGTCTGTGAGCAAAGCGACGGGCCAACGGTTTCCCCCCTAAAAATCGCAGACGCTCCTGCCTGCTCCTGACGGCCCTGCGGGCTGGGCACCCGCGGTCTGCACGCTCGTTAACGGGGAAGAGGCAGAGCAGGGCGCCGGCACCGGGACAGCCGGCCTGGGCCAGAGGAGGGGCCGTCCCGCTCACGGACCGTGGACCGACCTGGCCCATGCCTGCAGCCTTGGGTCGTTAGGGAACAGCATGGGGAACAGAGCCCGCGAGCCTCAGAAGCCACCCGGAAGAGATGGGATGTCGGAGAGGCGGCCCCTGAGCTGAGCCGGGGCCTGGGCCGGTGAGCGGACCGTGGGGCAGCCGTGCGCCCAGCGTCTCGGGGAGTTCCAGGAAGGCGGCCTGGCTCCTAAGCGCCCGTGTGTTTCCTAAGCACTCGCGCCAGCCCCGTGGCTTCAGGGGTCACGTCTGGCTGCGCCACGCGCGCCGATTTGAAAGGGACTTGTGGGTGTGAGGGCGGAAATCAGCGCCGCGGGGTTTGCCAGCTCAGTCTCTGGGCCACGCCTCCAGGGCACCAAACGCGCACGGGAATGGGGCGGGGGGGGGGTGGACCAGCGGTCTGGGGGCATCCCCGTCACCGGCAGCTCCGAGCTCTGCCTGGCAGTGTGTGGGTGTCTGCTGATCGCATTCCACCTCGCGCCACGGAGGGGTCGGAGAAGCTCCTGCTCGCAGGGCCGGGGCCGGCGCGCAGAGGGTGCGGTTACCGGAGGAAGAGCCCAGGCACGCGGCCGGCAGCCCTGGTGAGGGACGCAGTGCGCTCTCCCGCCCGCACCCCTGGGTGGGAGGCACGGGCGTTTCACTCGTGACAAAGTTGAGCAGCGCTTTCGTAATAAATGGAACCGCTCCGTGGGGCGCCCGAGCGGTGCAGCCGATAAGTGGACGTCAGCCTGGGCTGCACACTAAGCTTCTGCCACGGAGAGAAGCAAAGTAACGTGTCCGAGGAGCTGAGCGCACACCATTTAGATAATGCTTATCGCTCCGGTTATGAGAAATCCTTCAGTGTGTTATCCCTGATGGGCGCCGCAGCCGGGGTGCTGAGCGGCCCGGCGCACGTGGTGAGCTCGGGGAAGGACGCGTGCAGCTCCAGCGCGGTGTTGATGGGCTTCTACACGCAGCGGGGGGTGGGGGGGAGGAGGGGGGATGGGGAATGGGGGCTCTCAAAAGTTTCCTGGGGAAGGGGAGAGAAAGGCAAGTCTTGAACTTGGGAAATTAAGACGGCGCTGCAAGCATCCACACACGCACAGGGCTTGTGTCTAAATAGTGAAATAACAGGCAGATTTGCTTTCTGTCACTCTGGGTTTTCAGAGTTTCTACATTGACGTACACCCAGAGAAGTACCCACTTAACAGGAGCAGGCACCAGGCTCTCTGCAGCAGACCTGTGAACGGAGCGCTTCGGCCTCCCCAGGAGGGGTCGAGCCCGAGCCCGAGCCCGAGGAGGAGGTGACAAGTGTCCTTGAGGGGCTCAGAGCCGAAGCTGCTGCTGCTTCGTCGGGAACAGGGTCCCACCAGACTGGGCGTCATGCCACAGCGAGTTTGCCGGGACGGGTAAATGCGGAGTGCGGAGGCCGTTCCTCGGCGACTCCACACTCGTTCCTCTCCAGGACGCACTTCCTCTCCACGCAGGGCCGTCCGACCCGCAGCCCCCGGGCCACATGTGGCCCCGAACGGCTGTGAGTGCGGCCCAGCATGAAATCGTAAATTTACTTAAAATATTACGAGATTTTTTTTGTGATGATGTGTCTCAATGTATTTAACGTGTAGCCCAAGACAACTCTCCCTCCTCCAGTGTGGCACAGAGGCGCCAAAAGTTTGGATACCCCTAGACAAAGTGTCCCCTTCACAGCCTCCAAAGCAACAGTCCCAAGGCTAGTGGGGAGGTGGCGAGAACTGGGCCATTTCCTAGGCGACCCCGACCTTCACCTTGACCCTCCGAAGTCGGTGCTGCCTCTCTGGAGCACAGCGAACAGAACCACGTACTTCATCCTGCTTCCCCCGGTCCCACCGCATTTGTACGGGGAGACACAGCCCATGGGTGCCAACCGCCCCTCCCTCCTCTACTGGACCGTCGGGGGCCTCGACACACAGACAAGGTCTGTGCCACCAGAAGGCTCTCTGTGAAAGGGGACAGAAAGGCAAATCTCCCAGTGACAGCATTTGGGAGATGCTGGGCAGGCGTCAGGGTGTCCCTAGTGCTTCCGTAGCATCTGCAGCCGCAGGGCGGTGCCCCCCCGCCACCCACTGCTGAGGGGGTGCCCGAGCGAAGAGAAGGTGGGCGGCTGAATGTCATCACCAGGACCAGGTCACACGTGGCCACAGAGAAGGCAGACAGTGGGAGCCACTGATGAGCATTCTCCACGATGAGGCCGTCCGTCATTCCTGACGCCCTTTTTGGGGAAGCCCTTCTTAAATCCGGGGTTGGAGTCAGAAATGGAAGTTCACTGCATTTCCGGTAACGAGGCGAGGTGGGTGCGCCTCTGTTTGTAGGTGAGCTCGCCGTGGCGAGGGCTTTTCTTTGCACTTCTCCCGTGTCCCCAGTTCTGTGTACTGCGCTGGGTCTGTAGGAGCAGATGCTGATGGACGGGCTTGGAAGCGGAGGTTCCGGGGGCGTGGGCAACTTCCATCCTGACTGGGGGTGCCGGACGCGGCCTTGCGGGCGGTGTCAGAGTCCCGCAGCAGGACCGTGGTGGCCATGGGGGCTCAGCCTGCCCGGAGAGCTTAGCATGTACTTGCTCCGTCCGCCCTGAGAGCCTGGGGGGCGGGGGCGGATGCCCCTTCTCACTCATCCTGGGAACGGTGTGGCTGTTTGGGCATCTCGCCTGCGGGGCCGTAGTTCTCCTGCCGTAGCGCAGGGTGACCTCGCCAGGTCGGTGGAAATGAATGTCCTGTCGCCCAGGGCCTCGTCTCAGGGGCAGGTGGCCACAGTGCTGGCTGGGGCTGAGCTTCTTCCCGAGGCCATCCGGCGCCCGGAAGCCCTTGGCGGGGCAGGCGTGTACGGAGGGCTGGTGTGGGAGCCTGTGCCAGGAGTAACCACGGGGCTTCCTCACGCGCCTTGCAGGGTCCAGGGCCCGTCCCACCGGGCTCTTCTTCCCGAGCATGTCCCCAGCCGAGAATAGAAGCCTCGCCCCAGTCCCATCGTCTCGGGACCTTGGCACGCCTTCCAAGTGGCTGTCACGGTGCACACAGCGGCGGCTGCCCTCCAGTTCCGGCCCACAGTCCTGCCACTGACCGAAAGGTCGTGGGTGCACCAAGACAAGGGTGGGTGGGACGGACATCACGCTGATGCTGGCCCTGCGAGCCCACGAGGCCTGTGCACAGTCAGCCTGCACGCTCATCCCTGTGCCGACCGCCCTGTCCCTGCTGCTTGTCTGGGAGGGCTCACCCCGCCGCAGCGCTGGTGTCTTGCCTCCGGCCGTCCGCTGACCTGCTCGGCCATTAGACTGGGCGCATGGTCGCTGAGCAAGCATTTCCTCTGCGCATGCGCCTCCTGCGGCCTGCGTGCCAACCGCAAAGTTAGGGTAACAGGACACTTTCCCGGCCGCGGTCCTTCTTTATATGCAAATTTATGCCGGAATTGTGTGTTTAAAAATTAGCTTCAATGAGCAATGAACCTCTGTTTGGCTAGACTGTGGTTTTTTTTTTCCACCTGGATTTGCAAAATCAGGCTGGGGCTTCCGCGATCAGGGCCATGATGGACAACAAGGCTGACCGAGGCGGTGACACGTCTGAGGGCGCAGTTTGCTCCTGGGGACACAGGCAAGGGCAGCGTGCAGACCGGGGCCCCCATTCACAGTGTAGGGAGGGGTGCTCCTCTCGGGGGCCCCACGCCACAGGTGAGCTGAGGGCCTGTGGCCGCCTCCTGCCACCGTCCCCGGTCTCCCCCCACACGCCCTTGCAGCTGACGTCCCCCAGGGGCAGCTGTCCCTCGCACCTAGTGCACCCTGCTCCGTGGGGACACGCACTCTAGCGGGAAGATGCCGGGATACCTGGCTCCTGACTAGGACGTGGCGGACGGTCCCGCTGGTTTCCTGAGGTTCCTGGCCCCCGGGCACTGCAGGAGAGGAGGAAGTGCCCCCCGCACTCCGGCAGGCTGAGCCCGCCAAGAGCCGAGACCACCCAGGCCTGCTGGGAACTTGCCGGAGGCCTGGGGTCGAGGGTGGGTCGCTGACTCCCTCCAAACAATCCAGATCGGACTCTGGCGGTTACCTGCGCGAGTTACCGAGGCTTGCGGACTTCAGGTTCCCTGCCCGTAGAGGGGTGACCATCATCCCCGTCCCCTCTGCTCAGGGCTGCTGTGACGCTGACCCAGAGATGCCTGTGTGACACAGGGGTCCCCTTTCTTCCCGGGTCCCTTCCTGGGAACTTCAGACACCAGGGGCTGGGCAGCAAGGGCAGGACGCAGGTTGGATTGTAAATAATTGGTAAGTGTTTCCAGGCTTCAGGGGGAAGCTAAGCTTTCAAGTGAAAAACAGCTACAAGGAAGACAGAAGGGGTCTGCAGAAAGAGAACCCTTGTGAGCTGGGCTGCATTGTTTGGCTCCACTGTTTCCTTTGCCTGGAGAGAGGGGGGCCCTCGGCCAGGCGGAGGCCATGAATATTGATGAGCACATCGGTTACACATTAGCATCCGACGACATGTTTCATGGGCCTGAACCAGTCTCCCGGATCAGGAAAGCCCCGTCTCCACCCACACACGCCACGTATTGTCTCTCGGAACGCTGGCTCGTGGCCCGTCGATGCGGACAGGGACCGGCTTTGAAAATCAGCCCTTTCTTTTTATCTCCCCACTCCCCGGCTCGTCAGCGGCACCCCAGGACTTCAGAAGGCATCGGAGCCCAGGGAAATGCAAGGAGCTGGTGGGACTGAAATTCAAGGACAGTGAAACGCGTGGGTTTCTCGTGTGAAATCGGACCCTCGGCACCTAATTACCAAAGTTCAGGGTTACCTTTCGGAGGGAGCTGTTCAAAAGCATCTGCTCTTCAAAGTGGGAGCCCTGCTAAAACGTCCCTTCTCCCGCCCCCCTTTCCCAGGCAGGCCTTAGAAGGAGACCCGAGAGAGCAGAGACTTCTCCCTTCCGAGTGGGGGCCCTCGGGGGGATCCGCGCAGCCAACGCTGTCTGTCTGTCTGTCTGTCTGTCTCCTCACCAACCATTCCTGGCATCAGGGCTGACGGAGCCCAGCCTCGCCCCGGACGGTCGGCTGTTAGGACTGCCGGTGACGGCCCGAGTTCTTCGGGTTGGAAAGACGTCCGGGCTAGTTGGCACGGGTCCGTGTGCCAACTCTCACGAGTGCAAACACTCTGCACAGACAGGCAACCTCCAGGGACGCAGAGGGAGGAGTCGGGTGTCTGCGTGGGGACCTGGGGACGGGGGTACACTGAGTGACAGCGGAAGACGGAGCTCACACGGGCAGCGAAGGCAGGGGACTCCCGAGGGCCACGCCCACTCGGCCCAGGAAGGACGGACGCTGGGTTTGGAAACCGCCGACCTTCGTGAGCAAAGAGGGCCACAGCCCACCAACGCGCTGTCGAAGCAGTTCCCACCTGGGCTGGGGACACCTCCTCGAGGAAGACAGTTCAGTCACAGGAGGAGTCTCCCCAGCACAGGCCACCAGAAACCTTTGCCGAAGCGAAGGAAGGCAAATGCGCCCATAAGGCACGGCGCGCCTTCTCCCAGGTTGGTGTGGCGTGACGGCGACCCCTGGCTCGTTCTCCCGGGCGCAGGCTGCGCGGAGCTGAGCCTCCTTAGGAAACGTGTACCTGGTCTCGGAAGAGGTGGGAGGGTTTGCAGAAACAGACAGGTTTCCGAGTGGAGGCCGCCTATCGGGGCGGGGAGGAGGCTCGGGAGCCCTGAGGTTCCGGCCCCTGGAAGGGCGCTGGTGCCCGAGCACCGCCGAGTTTGGGACGCCCGTGCTCGATGTCACGTGCGGCGAACAGGACCGCAGCCCGCCAGGTCGGCACCGGTGCCCTCTTCCCGCTGATGCAATGTGGCCGCTGGCGGGACGCACTTAAAGAATTACGCAAAGAGTAAGTGTTCACTCCTCACATTGCTAAGTATCTGCCTTGGCTTTTAGGGTTATTTATGGGAAAGTCCCTTGTTTCCGTCCAGAAAGAAAAGAAAAGCTGAATGACGTAAAATAACTGTTTAAGGAGGTGGCGATTCTTAGCGCTCAGGGTTGTGAGCCGCACAGGGAAACGGAGGTTTCCCCTGCCGGCCGGCCCAGGGCCCCGCGGGGTGCTGAGAGCTCTCGCCAGGTCCCAGAGGTCCGAGGGGCCGCCCCAGGCCTGGGTCGGAGCCCCCGGGGCACAGAGGTGTGGGCGTTATTGTGCGCCTCGATCGCACAAGGGAAACCTCCAAGAGCCAGCAGCCCAAGGGACGCCACAGGTACTTCTCAAGCGATGAGAAGAGTTTTCCCACAGTTTTCATCTCCCCAGACGCAAGTCCTCCAGGACGGCAAGCTTTCTGTGTTTCTGGCGCGCCACCGATTTTCCCGCCCCTTCAAGAAGGTGCCGCTCGCCCACAGCGGGAAGGCCAGCGCAGGCACAGATGGTGGGCAGGTGCCCGTGCCCTGGCCGAGACCCCGCCTCCCGACGGGCTCGCGGCTTCCGTGGTTCCAGACGTCTGCACTGGCAAAAGCCGGCTCTCCAGTGTGCCCCGACACACGACGATCTGAAATGCTCCGCACCTGCGCGCAGCGCGTCTGAGGGAGACGGTCAAACACGCAAAGGGGCAGAAGTAGGGTGTTTTTGGCCGACACTTTCAGGACTTACTCATTGTAGACTTAAAAGCCTGAGATGGAATTCCATCTCTTACCAATTTTTCCCATTTATGTTCAGAAAATATTGATTTTTTTAAAAACTGGAGTTTTAATGGACCTTGAAATTAACATGGCTTTTATTTCCTTGCGGTGACCCCATCTTTGTTGATGATGTCACTGTCTCCCAGAAATCGCTGGCCGGTGACCGGTGCCAGGATCCCAGGCACCAGGGAGAAACCCACAGCGTCGTATTTGCTCACGCAACGACCCTTCCTACCTGAAACACGTGATAACAACGAGAACTTGATCCACACCAGTTAGCTTGACCTTCTCAAAAGCAGGGAGCCCAGCCCGGGCTTCCCGTCAGGAGCAGATGGACCCGAGCCCTGGGCAGGACAGGGTGGTCAGAGGCCGAGGGGGTGTCGGCAGCAGGGGCAGAGCTGGATCGCAGACACCGGAGTCCGCAGCCTTCCCCAGCTGGGGCGACGCTGGCGTTCCCGTGTTCAAGGCCTGGGTCTTGGAGAGACGCTGATCGGTAGGTACTCTGACCCACCTGGGGAGGGCTGAGACCCCCGAGGTGGGGCCCACCCAGGAGAGGGCCCCGGGAAGGCTGCCTGGGGGGCGTGGCCATGAGTGGGAGGTGGCCTGCAGCAGGCGGCAGAGCCTGCAGGCCAGGCCAAGGCTCGGGACACCATCTGACCAGGCTCACCCTGGGGACAGGCAGCACGGCCAGGCCCTCGGGGACCCCAGGGCGCCCTGACCTCGCAGCGTGGCCTGCAGGACAAGGGGAGGAGAAGAACGAAGGCGGAGCTGAGCGGCCTCATCTGGTGCGTCAGACACACAGATGGGTTCGTGAGCACGTGGGGTGTCTGCGGAGGGGCCGGCATCTTTTACTCATCACGGGGACGTGAAGCTGTGGGGTCCCTCTCCAAGGACAGCCCAAATCGAGGGGAATGCCTCCCAGAATGGAACCATGTCAAGGACAATTAAATCCAGAAGGAAAGCCACCACCCGGGTTGATCCCTTGCTCTTGCATTGTGGGGGGCAAGGCCAGCACCCCGGGAGGGGCCCGCAGGCTTCTGTTAGCGGGTCCACCTACCCGCGACCCCACACACACCAGGAGTGTCCCTCCCCTCCAGCCATCCCTGCACCCACCCCGCCGGGGCGGGGCGGGGTGGGTCGGGGGAGCAGCGGCGCCCAAGGGCGCCCAAGCGCAGCCCCTGTCCTAAGGTGGAGGGCAAACGTCAGCTTCCTCTGTCGAAGGGAGAGTTGCCGGGAACAGGCAGTGCCCCTCGGCGGGTGACACCGTGACCAGGACCCCCCTCCCCCGCATCACCGGGGGGGTGCTGACCGGCACGTGGCCTGGGAGAACCCGGATCCCAGGTTGTGGGTAAGGAAGTGGAGGACGGTGTCTATCTGAATTCCAGCCGCTGTGTCGGCCGCCTGCCCATGTCCTGCAGCTGCTGGCCGTAGAGACAGGCAGAAGCCATCGCCGCGGAGGCCGCAAGAACACGGCCGGCCCGGAGAGGACGCAGCCTTTCCGCAGGGGTCTGAGAACCCTCCCCGCAAGGAGGGACCAGCCGTGGGCCCGCTGACTGCAGGGCGGCGCCCCCAGCACACGCGCCCCTGGCTACTGCCACCGCGCCCCTGTCCTCTGGTCCCCTTCCCCCGTCCCAGCGCCTCCACCTTCTTCATGTCCCCGGGCCTCAGTTTCCCTAACTTCTACCTGGACGAATACTCCTGAGGGCTGAGGCCCAGCCAGTGAGTGCGGTGCTCCCAGCGGGCCTTCCGCCCGCTGGGGCGTCTGTGCCGGAGGCGACCCACGCGTGACCCTGCCCTCCTCCCTCCGGCCCCGGCACATCCGCGAAGGCCCGTGTCCAGGCCCGCCTCAGGGACAGGCTGTCCAGGCTGCGTCACGCGTCCAGGAAAGACTAGCCGCCCTGGCCTGGCCCGGGCCTGGAAGGGCCACCTCACCTCTCGGCAGGGCCTCGGTCCAAGGGTCGGACCCTGAACTCGGTCTCAGGCAAAGCTGGGCACGTGTGCGCACGAGCACACGCGTGTGAACACGCGCACTGGAAGGCTCATGACTGCGGCTCGAGGCCACAGGACGCGGCTCTGCCTCTGGCAGAGGCAGAGCAGGGACGGGAGGCCCAGGGCCCATCTCCCCATGGCACCACGGCATGACGGCGGGGTCTGTCGTCTACGGGTGGGGGAAGGGCGGCCTTTTCAGCTGCTGGTTTCTACGTCAAGGTATCGCTCAATGAAGAGCCGCCTAAGGAAACCCATCTGGAGCTGCGCGGGCTCAGTGGGGGGCTTGGGGGAGCACCCAAGCTGAAGACGGGGTGCTGAGGCCAGTCCTGCATCTCTCCCCTCGGCCACCCCCGGACTCTGCCTCCTGCACTCGGAGCCCGGCCTCCCGGGCCTCCACTGCGTGGGACTCAGGACGGCGAGTACGCCTCACCTGGGGCAGGTGCCACGGGTGGGCGGGGCTTCCGTCAGCCACAGGGGACACCGGCCCTGCTGAACTCTGCTGGGAGGGGCACCCCGATCAGACAGAGGGGGCACCCCAGAGCTGTACACGTCCACCATGCCCGGGAAGGGGGACACCCGTCTGAGCCTAATGTGGCAGACGGACTTCCGTCTGCGTTCTGTGACGGGTGATCGGGGTGGCGGCCGCAGGACAGGCTAAGGGGCCTTGGGCAGAAGGTCAGCAGTCCCGGCTCTCGGGGCTGATGGGGACAGAAACCTGGGCCCCGGCATCTCGTGCAGGGACATGGTTCAGCAGTCCCGATGGTTCACCTGGGCGGGGCCGGAGTTTGCGGCCACAGTTAGTTAAATCTGCAAGCGCCCGCTGGGAGCCGTCGGGATGGGAGGCCCATAAAGGTGATAGTGTCCAGATTACGAGGGGCGTGCTGGCCAGCCTTCCGTCCCTCCGTACCTCCTGACCTCAGGCTGCGCGAGCCCCGTCACGGCGTTGGGGCTGGGGAGGCTCAGGTGGGCCCGGGCTGTGACCCCTGATGGCGGGGAGGGAGGGCTCCCCCGGGCGTCTTCTCCTGGGGCCCGGTGCCCTGAGTGACTCCACCTGCGGACGGAAGGGCTGGGCAGGCACAGGACTGACCAGGGAGCTGAGTGCAGCTCAGCAGGAATCTGGGCCCTTGGACAGTGTCCCCGAAGGGCCAGCACCCTGCGGGCACTCAGCAATTAGTTGTCACGAGCACGTCTTCATGGGCAGGCATGCCTGCCATCCCCTCTGAGGTCACGGAGATCCGTTTCCACCCAGAATCCAAGCAACACTGAAACCCACTGTGCTCCAGGAATTCATGCACCTTCAGGAGCCCTGGGTGGGTGGGGAGAGGGGTCACATGCCCCGCAGGTCACCACCTTCCCCAGGCGTGGACGGCCAGCCAGTGACACCTCCGGAGGGGACGAGTTCTCGGGTCCTCCCTCCCGTGCACTTTCCCGGCCACACGGATGGCTCCGCAGGGCGGCCCCCGGTGCAGCCACCCAAGGACACGACCTACCTCTGCGCGCCGCCCCCCCCACCTGCCGGCAGCTCACCGTCGCAAAGCCGGGAAAAGGCCGAGTCCTGTCGAGAACACCTTTCCAACTAAGCAGAAAATTTAGCAAGTGGCCGAACGTCCTTGACTGCACAGCTCTTATGGAAAATATGCAGATTGGCAGAGATGTTTTCCCTAACAACGCCCTGGGAAATTACATTAAATTTCAAACTGACCCCCCGCGTCCCTCGCCGCCCGCGGAGACGCGCACCAGCCGCGCCGGCGGGTGGGAGAGAGCGGGCCGGCGGGCCGCTGCCTGCCCGCGAGCCGGGGATCAAATATTTTTTCACAGTTTTATGTGGATAGTTTCATGAAAATTGATCAGGTCTAAAAAGTCACAGTCCAAATGAAGCTAAGGTTAAAGATAATTTATACATGATATTCCTAATTTTATTCCGAGCCCTTTTATTACTGTGCAGGCCTTTATGACTTTAAAGAAAATGTCAGTGGCAGCGAACGACATTGCACTGAATAATCTCGTTACGAGGGGGAAGACATTTAAACTGCTCCGCAGCCGCGCGGCGGGCTCCTGCTGAACGCACGCCTTCCTGCCCGCCGCTGTCCGAGTCTCCTTGCGGCAGCTCCAACCCCTTCCGGCGGCTGGTACCCCGGGGGGCATTCGAGGGGCCCTGCCTGCCCCCTCTGCCCCTTTCGCATCCCTCAGATGCTTCTGCAGGACGAATTTGCCAGGCCGCGTTCATCAGCGGGAAACGGAGCTCGGAGCCATGGGTGAATCTGATTCCAAGGACAGTGTGAGTCCTGCAGGAGATAGACAGACAGACACGTACATGGGGCACCCCAATGTCAGAGCGGTCACTCCGCACAGGCTCTGCTGGCCCCTTGGGGACCCTGCCTGGCATCCATCCATGTCTGAACTCATTGGCGATTCCAGAGGCAGCCAGGCTGGTTCCGCCCCGGTGGCCTCTCTCTCCTCCAATAACCGTGGCTCCACAGATGATGGACAGGGGAACCCGGCCTTGACTGAACGGTGCACAGAGTTAAAGAATGTACCGCGCCGACCACCGAGGAGAGCCCCTTGGCTCTGCCTCCGTCCCGGCCCCTTCTTGCCACTGGGTGTCCAGCCTGGTGGGCCCTCAGGGACCACTGACCGTGGAGCAGGAACGGCGCCAGTGCTGGGCTCCAAGGCCGCCACCCTGGGTGGTCCTCAGACACCCCCGTCCAGTAAGCACTGGGAGGTTAAGGAGCAAGCACCCTGGCCGCCCCGTGGCATCTTCTCCCGCCTCTGCCGCCCTCCCTCATCCTCTGTGCTACACACACGTGGCCACACGGGGACATGGCCCTGTGCGTCGGGCAGGTCTTGTGGGCCCACACCCGGGCTCTCATGCTACGTCCCTGGACACCGTTCCGAAGAGCAACGCACCCACAGTTCCCGAGTTCCACGTCACGTCCGACACACTGACCCAAACACACGTGTGTTTCAACCAGTCACCCCGTGCTCGCGCACGCACGGTGAGGGCACACGTAGGTTCTAACCACCCACCCTGTACTCACACATGTGGTAAGGGGCAAGGGTGGGGGGTTGGTCGGGGCCGTGGGTTCGGAGGCTGGAATGGAGCCTGCGGCGCTGGTCCCCTTCCTAGCTGGAAGCCTCCCCCGGGGGTGGGCCACACTGGGGGGGGGGGAACACTGCGCTGGGGGTGGGTGGAGGCCCCGCTCCAAAGCCGACCCGGCCCTCTGCGGGGAGGGGAGAGGGTGTTCCTGGCACGTCAGGAGGTGCCTCCAGGTGCCCCCGTGTTCATCTGAAGGTCGTTTCTGGTAAACGTCCACATTACGCTCCCCACCGAATGGGAGCCGTGGCCCCGCTGATCCGAGCGCCTCGGCTCCTGAGTGGAAAGTCTCGGGCTTTTCGGGGGAAAACCACACGCTGGATTTTAATTTCCGTTCCCGTGAAAAAGCCGAGGATCAATGAGAGGCAGAATGTGATTCGATCAGAGCTCCTTCCCAGGCTTCATTCCGGAGGCTGCCTCTCTCCGGCCCCCATCTGGCTCGGTCGGAGATGGCTTTTGCTCCATCGGAAATGCGCTGCGAAGCTCGCCACGAGATTATCGATCGCCTCCGTGAGGCCGAGCCCTCGACATGCCCACAGACGCCGAGTGCTGGCGGAGACCCGGCACTTAGAGCCGAACGGAAAGAGCAGGAAGCTAACTGGCACTTGGAAACCCGGCGGGAAATTCGAACTTAAACTCCCTTCTGGAGCGGGCCCCTCGGAGCAAGCTCCGAAAGCCACCCTGGCCCGGCCGGACGCCCCTGGCGTCCAATTCCGGCCCGGCTCACTCCGGCCACCTGGGCAAAGGGTGCCATCCGACTTTCCCTCGGTCCCTCCTTCTTGCACGTGCCCACAGGCTCGGCCCCCGCTGGGTCCTGGGCCACCTCCAGGTGCTCCAGACCTTCGGAAAGGCTGAGAAGTGACAGCAGGGGACGCCCCCTTGTCTGCCAAGGCTCTTCCTTCTGTTCCTTCCGCACTGACAAAGAGGGCCCCTAAACCATCTTAGGACACAGGGTGCCAACCAGGGACTGAGAGTGGCAACATTCCACCTGCAAAAAAGGAGTGAGAACACGCTCCGCCCACGGGGACACGGGAGCTTCTCGGAGCCACTAACCTGGAGGGCAGCAGACCCCGGGCTGGGCCCTCCATCTCTAAACTGAGGAGTCCCAAGCCAGGCGGGTGCCCTCCACCTGGGGTGCGCTTCGGGGTCCTCGAGGGCCCCAGGGGAGCACCCCCTTCCTGTGCGTCCTGCGAGTCCACGAGCACAGGGAGGGAACACACACCATCACCGAACGGCCAGTGTTCTCTCCCGCTAACGCAGGAGAAAACGCAGATGGGGGGACATTCAGTAAAACATTCAAGGGAGGTGTCCACCACCCAGGGGCACAGGCAGGTGGGGCCCTGGCCCGAGAACCTGAGGAGTCTGCCCCTCCTGCCACCATGCTGCCGAGAATGGCAGGCTGACACGGCGGGTGTGGCTGGAGGCCCCTCTCCCCTTCACCAGGTGCCAGGCAGAGCCCTGCGCCCCTTAGTTAATGAAAGAGCCCCCCGCTCAGGGGCCTAGGTCAAGGTGCAGAACCAGGGGGCTCAGAATCGATGCTGGTGGCCACCTGGACACGGCCGGAGCTGCCTTGTCACTGGGCCACCGTGCCGTACAGTCAGTCCTTAAGGCGGCCTCCCAGGAGGACTGGCTGTGCGTTGAGGGGGTGCGCAGGGCAGGGCTGCGGCTTCGCAGAGCCTGGCCCTCGGTGGCACGGCCGGCATTCTCTTCGGCACGGGGAGGTCTGGAATGATTTTACTCGGTTTTGCGCAGAGGCGAGGGGGGATGGGAACGGCGTGGCCTGTCACGGAAGAATGCTTTCATCAGCCTCTGCTCGTTCCATCCAGAGGAGTGCAAAGATGTGTGGGCGCTCTTCATTCCGAGGTCCAGAAGAAGCCTCCCAATCCAAAAACATTAAGTCCTGAGCTGTTTAAAACTTTCTTATGGAAACCAAATGCACCAACCAGCCCTGGGGGCCGCAGCTCCCACACCCGGGGGCCCCTCCCCCACCGCCCAGAGCCATAAGCCTGGCTTCGATGACAACCAACCGGGCCGCATGCACAGAAGCACCAAGAGTGTCTCACGGGAAGACCGACCGGCACAAGGTCAGGGGCGCCCTCACAGCACCTTCCCGGAACTGTGTGCAGACCCAGCGCAAGAGGGCCCTTGCCCCAGTCTCGTCCCTCCCTGGGGCGCAGAGCAGGGCACACAGCCCAGGAAGGAGACATTCGTCCCCAACGCTGCACGGGCCACCGGCCTGCGTGGTGGCACCCCGTGCTGGGCCAGGGCCACGGCCTCTCTAGGTGCATCGTACAACACTCCAGAAGAGTCTCATTCCCTCCTTTTGAGGAATCGAGGCTCCAAGAAGCCAACTTCCTCGGTCAAGGACAGTGGGCGGCAAATGGGGGTAACTGCCTGCAGCCACAGTCTGCGCCTTCAGTCCCTACCTGGGGCGCTGCCTGGGGCTGCCCTGGCCACGCCCACCCAACGGAGCCCGCCGCTGTCCCTTCTGTTCTCAGAGGGTCTGCTCTGAACGACCGCATGGTAGGTGGCCTGCCAGCTGGTGTCCAGGCAGGACGAGTTCTTCTGTGTGTTTTAACACGCCGAATCTCTACGTCAGGAGGGTTTCCAAATGTCCGAGGCAGGCAAATACTGTGAGTGACGGGGCGGGGGGTGTCCACCGGCATCACCGGGAGGGTCCGCGGCTGGAGTCGCGTCGGCCCGGCCGGCCCAGCCTCGCTCGGCTCCCGGCAGCCGTGCATTCAGCACCTGGTCCCCGGGGGTCCTGGCTCCAGTGTGGCTGGAGCGGGAAGGCGGGCTGCCCGCAGGTGAAGGCCCCGCCCCGCACACCTGTGCTGGCCCTCCAGACCCTAAGGGGCGCTCGCCAAGAGGGGTGCTCCGCGCACCGTGTGCCCAGGGGCACGGCAGCTGGACCCTTCTTCTCCGGGGGAGCCGGGGGAGCCCACGCACACAAACTCTCAGAAGAAATTCAACCCACTCGTGACACGAAAGGGCCCCAGTCTAGTCCCGATGGGATGAGGCAGGACAAACACATCTTATCAGACTCGATCACCAAACATGAGCTAGTCATCGTCTCTAATTAAATCAGTCAGAGGTTGATTTCCTTAAAATTATAAAAATTAATTAAAGCCAAATGCACTATGTTATTCTTTCATTAGACCCAAGGTGGGGATGGAGTGTCCGTAAATCACATTACTGGGACAACCGGGTAAACCCCAAATAAAATCTGAATATTAGATCTAGGAGGTCAAGGTTAAACTTCCGACAGGAAGGTCTCCAGTGGCCTGGGGGTGGGGGGCGCATGAAGCCCGGTCTCCGGGGGCAGCATCACCAACTCCGACAAAGGCAGAGCTTTCAAACTCCCCCCTGTGACCATCTGCCCTCGGACTCTGGTTTTTACAAGTATCCCCGCAGCACGCTCAGGGGCGGCTCAACGAACGTGAAGAAACTCAAACAAATGCACGAGCGGATGAAAAGAAACAGCTCGAGAGTCTAGGGTGGAGTCACGAGACACCGTGGTTTGGTCTCGGGGGATGCCATGTTAAGAGGCCACGTGGGAGGCCTTCTGTGGGCCCCAAACCTCCCTGCCGTGCACGTGGCCTTGCTCCCAGGGGCCCTGCAGTCCCAGTGAAGGAACCCCGGCCCTGGAAGATGGGGACACTGGGGTGGCGGTTCAGGGCTAAACCCCCGGGGTCCCACGTGCCACCCAGTGAGAGTGGGGCGGAGCCCTCCTCCCGGCCACGGTGTCTGTGTGGGTGCCGCCAGGGTCTGCAGCCTGGGTGCGTCCTGGGGCTGGGCCTCATTTGCTCTGCACTCTGGGCCTGGCGGTCTGGTCACACAGAAGGTAACCTGCTCCCGGAATCAAGGTGACCCCATGTGACTGCCCCCCCCACCACCACACAGTCTGAGTCTGTGTTTCCTTTTGTCCGCCCCCGCCCCCCCACCCCGACCCGTCCCCTGCTTGTTCTCTGGGGAAACGACAACATTCGTGTCCGGGGGACGTCAAGGCTCTCCTGGCTGAGAAACTGGGGAGAGAGTGGCTCTGCTGGTCTTCATAACGGTCCCCACTTTGGCAGAGCGGGCGCAGAGGAGATGGGGTGCGTGGGGGGTGGACGCCGGAATGCAGGACCCCGGGAGGAGCCCGGCAGAGGTGCGCGGGCCGGAGGGCGGGCCCTGCCTGTCCCGTCTCTGCACTTCCCCAGGCCTCCGCTCCGGGAGGGGCTCCGAGTGCTCTCTCGAGATTCCGCGGCGCTTTCTGCCCAGCGTCCCCCCCCGCCCCCCCACCCCCGCAAAGTCTTCAAACAGTTTCTTTTCGCAGGCAAAGGCGCTCTTCGGGCCCCTCCTTCAGGCTCATCCAGAAACCCTGACTAATGAGGGAAGCCGCTCAGGGTGAGACGTCTCTATTAAATTCTCCTGGCTTTTTTAAGATTAAAAAAGAAAAAGAAGCAGAAACTTTTTCTTCTTCTAAATGCAAATCTGCCCGGAACACTGTGCCTAATCTACTACAACTAATTAATCTGCTGCCGCTGATGAAATGTTACCTCTGCCGCTCTCATTCCTTGTATACAATTATTGTAACAGTGGCGAATAAATCAATATTCCCAATCCAACTGTAAAAAACAATCAAGAAAAGCAGTGCTTCTCAGGGAAGAAAAAAAAAAAACCACCAAATAATATTTATTAACTCCGTCTCAATCCACCGCAGAAGCAAATAGCACTCGGGCATCTTCTGCAAATGTAATAAGCAGACGCGGGTGCATGATGGAGGTGGCACGTGTCGATAATCTCACCGTTTTACACTGCAGAGTAATTGAAGGATTTAATGAGAAACAAACCAATAAAAATAAATAGACCATGTTAGAGGAGGAGAAACTGATCTGAGAGGGAAGTTGCTCCGTTGTGAGTTTTGTGAGGGTTTTTTTTTTTTTTTTTTTTTTGCAAGGTTTGACCAAGGGAAGAAAAAATGGTATCAGGACAACCAGCTCTTACCACTTTCTCAAAGGAAAAGAACAGTATTCTGTTTCTCCAGACGACAATGGTGACATTGGTAACTATTAGTTGTTAGTTACAACCAATTGCAGTCATCCGTTCCCCTGAGATGTCCGGCGGGGACAGTCCCCGCTGGGCTAGGTGGCCGTGGCGCTGCAGGTCCCACCAGCGGGCTCCAGGCCACACATGAGCCTGGCCCCGGGTGGCTGCCCACCTGGGCCCTCGTTAGGAAGCCCTGTCCGGCCGGTGTGCCCCTGGCTGCATCCAGGCCGAGGAAGCCCCCCGATGGGAAAGTGGGCGTTGCCGAGACCCTGCCTGAGCACCCCGACGCTGGGCAAACACAGGGCGAGGCTGAGCCTGTGCCCGCCCACCTTGAGGCGCCGTCTCCGCCCAAACTGCTCACGGACAAGGCCCGGGGTAGGAAGCACATCCTAAGGGCCGCTGGGTTTGGTCTTCCGACTCGTGCGTGGGGCAGAAGGGCCAGGAAAGGCTGCTGGGAGGAAGAGCCGCCTGGGCCGGGTCGGGAAGCGCGGCCGGCCGCGAGGACGTGCGGGGAGGGTGGCAGCTGGCGTCGCGGGCTCAGCGCCCCCAGTCTGCAGAGGCACAAGCGTGCTCGGGCCGCCTCCGGGAGGGCGGCTGCCGTGCGGGGATCCCTCGTCCAGCCCCCGCGGCCAGACCTGCCGCGGGCCACCCCTCAGCGCTGCGCGCACTCCCAGGCCGAGCTGTCCCTTGCCTGGCAGGGGAGGGACAGGCAGGGGAGGCGCAGCGAGGTCGCCCTTTAACCTCTCCACGACCTGTCTTTGTCATCCACTGGCACCTTTATATTGAAAAAAAAAAAAACAAAAACCTCAAAGCTCCACTCTTGTTTTTAATTCAAATGGAGGGACCCGGGCTTCCCGATAGTTTGTTTAAGGGAAGCCTCTTGGAGCCCCTGTTCCCACGCGCTCCCCGCACGCAGCTGAAAACAATTGTAATAAGTCATTGCTGCGGGGGCTCTGGGAGCCCCGGAGCTGGAGGGTTCAGAGCCAGGAGACAGGAGGTCCTTCCCGGGACTCGCCGGTGCTCGGGCCGCGGCAGGCCGCCGACCCTTTGAAGAGCTCTCTCAGAAAATATTGATGGGCTGAAGCGTGTCATTTCTCAGCCAAGGTCAAGTGAGCTCGTGTCAGGCCCGGATGCCACAGCCAAGGGAGCTGGCTACTTCATCCGCATGACTCGGATGGGGCCATGCTGCGAGGGGGAGGGGCTCCCTGTTCCAGAAAGGCCTGAGAGCGGACACCCCAGAGAGGCCGCCCCGGGTGCCCACGTCAGGCCTGTCTCGGTCTTCGGGCAAAATGCAAAGAGAATCCACTGCTCCTCGCCCTGCCCGGATCCACCTAGGAGAAGATTCCAGAAGGCTCGGCTCTTTCTCTTGCTTCTTCCTCACTCTTTCCCCGCCCCCGGCCACGGGACCCTCTCTGAACCTTCAGTCCCAGGGCCCGGCGGGGCCCTGAAAGGGCTGGCCTCGCGTGGAACCGGGCTGAGGCAGTTCCCACGAGTTCTGGGACTCCCCTTCGAAGGAGCAGGAGGAGGAGCAAGGGGGACACTCTGGCTCTTGGTCCCTCTGTGGCACCGGTGGCAAACAGAAGGCCCCCGGGCCGAACCCGGCCGGGCACCTCGTTTCCACCCAGCGACAGCACCGGGCTCTCACTCAACTGTTAAGGGGCAGTTACACTTACACGGTCCTCAAATTACCTTCGGCCCTGGGAAGGCAGCCTCAAAGCTCACGTGGCCCCGGTGAAAATGAGTTTGACAGCCCTGCCCCAGGAGAGCAGCCAGTGGGGACTCAGACCCGGGCGGCCCGGTCACCTTGGGGCCTGCCCAGGGACGCCAGCTCCGCAGAGAGCAGCTGCAGTCACCGAGAGATGCGCGGGGGGCGACCCGCTGGGACCAACGCCCGGCCCCCACGACGGGGGGTGAGCGCCCGCGCCTGGGCAGCCCCAGGCTGGTTTTAAGGAAAGGCCGCGCCGGGAAACGCTAACTGTTCCTTTGATGTTAAAGCGGTGAAGGCGATCATAAAGCAACAGTTTCGACACTTCCATTTTTCCGGTAAAACCAGAAATGAAACCTCCGCACCTGAGACCCTGAGGAAGGATCACCGCAGGGTGGGGACGAGGACCCAGGTGTGACACAGGCTCCCCCTTCCTGGTGCTGGGCTCCCCCGAGTTCCCGCAGAGGAAGGGGTAAGGGTCCCCGCCCAGGGCCTGTCACAGCGATCCCCGGCAACGCTTGCCGAGGGGAAGGCGAACGAACACATGGCAGATGGAGGACCCCAGGTCTGGGGACCCAAGGTCTGGTCTTACCCCCACTAACTAACTGCCCAAGGGATCGGGATATTGTCACTGCCCCCCGTGGGCCTGTTTGCCGCCTGGGGAATGACAGGGCTGACCGGATGGCAGCGACTGCGCTCCCACAGCTGAAAGGGCTTCGTGACTCTAGCAGGCGGGGAATGACCCCAAGGTCGAGGGGCCACTTCCTGCAGCCCCCTCCCAGCGGCCACTGGTCCTCCTCGCCGGCCGCGGGAGCCTCCCAGCAGCGCCTCTGGGCTCCGCAGTAGCCCCCACGCTGTCCAGAAGGGGAGCAGCGCCGCGCCTGGTCGGCTTCCCCGGGGGTGCCGGGGTGGCTGCCCCCCCCCGGGAAATGTGTTCACAGGGGGCCCCGGAGCAGCTGCCTCCCCCGACGCACCAGCTTGGACCCAGGCCGCCCTGAGCCTGGCACCAGCAGCTCCTGCCCACCCCACACTCCACGCCCCACAGGGGGCTTGGCCCTTTCAGGACGGCGTTTAGAAGGGTCCTGCTACAGCCTCGAGGAGGGAAAGGGCTCCGGGAGATGAGACGTGTGGCCGGGCTTGCGCAGCTACTGAGTGGGAGAGCCCCTTCAAGTCCGAGGGCGGGGGTCTGCACGGCCCCTCCGACCCTCGGCCGACGGCCCCTCCCCTGTCCAAGGGCTGGACCCCTGAAGCAGATCCAGGCGGAGGCCGGCCTTGCTCTCGGGCTGGTCACGTGTAACTATGGAGAAGGGATGCAGCGGGTCACAGCGGGTGTGGCACAGGTGCCCAGACTGCGGGCACAGCGAGACTGGCTGTCCAGGGTGGGTGCGATCCCGAGGGGCTTCAGGAAGGAGGTGTTCTCAGGAAACTCCTGCCCGCCGCTCTCCAGGGTTTACGGCCCACAGCAGAGAGAGCACGAGTGGTCACCAGCTGCTGTCGGGTGGGCCGCTCCGGGTGACGGCCCCGCCTCAGGCTCCCGTCCCCACCGCACACCGTGCCACGCTTGACAGACGGGGCGCGGCAGACGCATATCGACCTCGGCCTCAGTGGTGAGTGACCGAGGGGCCCCCAGGGAGCCTGCCTCGGGCAGTGAGGCTGCAGAGCGGCCTCGGCCCCTTGTCTCGGGATCCACCCTGGGGTCTGGCAGCAGTGCGGGGCCTTCCGGGGTCACCGCAGCCGGGTGACGGTGGCCCTGCTGCTGCTGCCCGGGGGTCCAAGCTCCAGGAGCCAGAGTCGGAGACGGCCAAGGGTATCCCCGTGCTTGGGGGACGTGAGGGTGCAGACCCCGGGCCCTGAACCCCCCGTTCTCCAGGAGCCCCTGTAGCCAGTAACACTCCCATCCACGAGGCAGGTACAGCAGTTACTCTGCTTCTGGAAGCCAGGGGAGGGGGCGGAACATGAGTGTGTGTCTGCGGGGCTGTGGGGCAGCTGGAACTGAAGCAGGAGGGGGGTCGCCTCCGCCAGACATGTCCCCCACCCCCAGCGGGAGGCTGGCCGGCCATGGAGAAGGGGCAGGGGCTGGGCGGATGTCCGCGGGGAGTGGAGTTGGACTCCCGGCACAGGGAGGCTGGTCCTGCCCCACCTCTCCACGTGGTGGTGGGCGGTGCCCCCGTCTCCGGCCCTCGGCCTGCCCTCCTCTCCGAGCTCACAGCCCTTCTGTCGTGGTCATTCCACGGTGCCGCAGACAGGCCAGGGATGTCACCACGGAGGAAGTGATGAAGGAGCAAGGAAAGCCGGCTCCTCCTCCGGGCCCATTAGTGCCCAGAGGCCCGCTCTGAGCAGTCACATCCGCCACCCACTTTTGACCTTGGCCTGTGCTCAGATGAGCCCACTGAGCTGAGAACTTTGATGAACTTGAGCAGACATGCGTCAAAATCCCTCCGGAAGAGTGGAAGTCATTACACCACAGCTCAGAGCACGTTCATGGTCATTGATACTATTACACAGGATCGATCAGGGGTAACTTTTATGGGGAGGAAAATTGTTATTATTATAGTCAAAAAGTTCTCCTTTTCTCCATTGCGCCAGAATTGAATTTCCCATTTAATTATACGCTCACCATTGTTCTTGTCCCCACGCCTAAACATCAGCCCAGCAATATGTCACGTTTGCCAGTGTGACTCATTCAGAAAGGACTGCCAGCCCCACCCCCGCGTGGTCGGGCTGGTAATGAAGTGCTTATAGCTCTCTCACGTGCTGGGCCTCAATAATAGAATTTAAGTGAAAGTAATTTCCAAGTGCAATCATAGTTTACATATTAGTTATTGTATAAAGAAAAAATGAGAGCCTACGGTAGGTTCCATGCAATTAACATCGAGGCCCTTGCACGGCCTCCTGGGAGGCGGATCGGCTCCGCCGCGGAGTCCTCGGGTTTCGCAGGGAAGAGGGGAAGGTTTGACTGCTCGCCCCAACTGCAAGCGTGGCAGCCTCCTGAAAATGCAAGGCGTCACCCAGCCCTCAGGGCGGATCAACGCAAAATGAGCATTTAATTTTAAAGTGCTTCTCTCAGAAGCGTGGTTGCGGGCGCTGCGCCCTGCACGTAAG
Source organism: Glossophaga mutica (assembly GCA_039655065.1). Classification (NCBI taxonomy): domain Eukaryota; kingdom Metazoa; phylum Chordata; class Mammalia; order Chiroptera; family Phyllostomidae; genus Glossophaga; species Glossophaga mutica. Next base: position 175,845,684 of record CM077307.1, read on the forward strand.
AAGTCAACAGGAGCTGCGGACAGAGGGGTGCGCCAGAGTGCGGCAGGGGGCGAGGGCGGGGCTGAGCTGGGGTGGGAGGGCGTGGCCGGCTGGCGAGCGGGTGGGGGCTCCACAAAGAGGAGGATCCGGCTCGGTTTGGGGACGCTGGGGGCCATAGAGCCGCGCACGTGGTCCGCACGAGCCCGTGCACCTGTGTGCGAACATAGCGACAGCGGCCTGGTGGCTGCTAGGTTCTAGCGGTCCAGCAGGGCTGGGGACCAGTGGCCCCAGGCCGGGGTGGGGGCGGGGATAGGGGGTGAGTAAGGGAAAACAAAGGTGGGGGCGGTGACTGCAGAGGTGACTGCAGAGGGTGGCGCAAGGAGGAAGGCTGGAGGGCGGGAGGGTCGGGTCCTTGACCCTGAGACCTGGGGAGAGACAGGCCGAGAGAACATCCGAGAAAGACCCAGTCGGCTGCAGGCACACAGGGAGGCGGAGCGTCCCTCCCTCCAGTTCACGAGGTCCCGTGACTGCGCAGACGTAGGGAGACGAGAGGTCGAAGGAGAGGGTGGGGGAGGGGGAGGGGGGCTGAGCAGCGGAGACTCCGGGCGGCCTTCCCTGCAAGGTCATGACTGCTGGAAGGAGAGACCCCCGGTGGGGAGACCGTCAGGGGGGTCCTGGGAAGTTCTCCGTTTGTGCGCGTGTCCATCCATTCATCCGATCGAGTTAATTCAGCCAAATATGGACTACTGAGCACGAAGGAGGCGGAGGAGGTCTGTGTGGAGGAGCTTCCGGTCTGACGGGGGATCGAGGCCTGGAAACAAGACAACCAACCAACCCCAGCGCCCAAGGGTCGGCGGCCAGACTCACCACAGTGGTCGTGGGAGGGGACGGCGTCTCCGTCCTGGAAGCAGAACACTGCAGCGCGCAGGGGTGGGGGTGGGACAGACGAGGGGACGCGGGGGGGGGGGGGGTCGCGGCCCCAAATGATGGGGTTTGGAATTAGAATTGAAAGGAAGAAGGGCACTGGGCGGACGAGATAAAAATGCCCACTTATGTGAGCTTTGTGTTTAACAGTCTTTCTTACAATGTGAACATGGAAGAGATGAGAAACCGAGAAGGCTTTGTTCTTCCAAATCACTACGGCTCCAAGTGTTCTCGCACACCAAAGGTGTTTACGAAGATTGGGGATGGCTCTCCAAGGACAGCCTGGTCCACGGGCGACCCCATCTCTGCCTCCCGGAGCTCCCCTACCTCCCCCTCTGCACCCGCCCCAGCCCAGCCCAGGGAGGCACCCGCAGGGAGCCCCCTAGGGCCTCGCCCTCCTGGGGTCACCCGCTCCTGTTCCCTCTCACAGCCAGGAGATTGGCACAGTGCCGGGCACACAGAATCTGCGCAGCGATTCTTAAACCAGATGCTCATTTTAACTTATTATAATTTACTATAATGGGCTACATTAAGCCGTAATACATTAAGGTCATAAATGAAAAAGTCTTTCTTTTTAAGGAGAACCAAGAAGCCCTGGCCAGGTAGCTCCGGTGGCTGGAGCGTTGCCCCCGATGCGCCCAGGTTGCACGTCTGATTCCCGATCAGGGCACGGACAAGAATCAACCAATGAAGGCACGAATTATTGGTCCAAACAAGTCGACATTTCCCTCTCTCCCTCCCTCTCCCTCTCCAATCAACTGAAAAATATATATTTTTAAAAGAAAACAACAAATAGGACTCCAGTTTTAAGGCTTGTCTAACTCTTGGAAACACCTTGTATTTCGAGAGACGTCACAAAAATGCGTGCCGTGCACCCCACCAGAAAGGCCCCCCACTGAGAGGACAGCACGAACGCGATCGTCTGTCCCCACACATCACTTATCAGGTCGCCAAGCACTGTCACCGCAGTTCACCCACGGTGCCACCCAGATCCCTCATCCTGACCCCGGACTGCAGCTGGTGGTGGGCCTTTCCTGGGCAAAGCCGGCCCCACCACGGAGCAGCAGCTCAGGCCGAGTTCGCCTCCATGCTCAGAACTCACGGGAGCAGTGATCCAGCCGGGGTCTGGGACGCAGGAACCTGCAGCTAGACCAGCGATGTAAGCCGCGCCCCCGAGACGCCGAGAGTCCGTCCTTGCAGGCCTAACCCGCTGCCCGGAGCTTTTGGACAGGAGTCCCACTCCTGCCGGGTCACTAACCCTCAGACACCAGCCGGTGCGAAGGCGCAGCGATGAAGGCCACCGCCGCACAGGGAACAGGGCGAGGTCGTTAGGCACAGAGACGGATGTGGACAGTGGGTCACAACCCAAACGGGACGAAGGGCAGAAGCGCAGGGCCCTGGGGGCCTGGCGTGGAGGAGCGACCTCACACCTGCAGTGGGTCTGGCTGATGGTGGCAGCTGACGGAGGGGGCGTCTCGCAGGACTTCAGCCCGGCGAGAGCAACAGGAGAGAAGGCCTGCGCTGGCTTTCAAACGGGGGTCTGAAAACAGGCCCGCCGCGCTCTCCCCTGGAGGACCTCCACTTCCAGGTGCGGTTGTAATACGGAGGGGGGGCAGGGCCTGCGGTCTCACACTCCCCGGTCCCCGCGCCGACGGGGAGCTCGGGGGAGGTGGTTTGTTGGCAAACACTCAGTTCTTTCTTCCCTAAACAAACCCTCCCCTGAAGCGGAGGCAGGAGCCACTGCCCCGGGGGCTCCCACTTCTTTGGGGCTCTCTGTTCCTTCCGCGGGCCGCCCCGCTCCTAGCCGACATGGCATTCTGGCCCGCCCTCTCAGGGACCCCTGGAGAACATGCCACAGGAGTTGGGACCAAAGGTCGTAAGGAGGGCCAACCAAAAAAATGGGCCTCTTGGTCAGGGGTGACTTTCCTCTGGCTGGTGGGCCCTCCAAGGGACCGCACCCTCGTGCAGGCGAACCCCTGTCCACCCAGAGTCTCCGATGGTGGCGCAGAGGCCCGGAGGCCGGGCTCCTGGGGTCGGAGGCAGGTTGGGGATTGCAGTGCGGTTGCGCCGTCCACCCCTGCCTTCCTACCACACTGGCTCAGACCTTTACCTCTTACTTTTCCATGGGCTGTAGCTCATCGTAGCTGAACGTCACGTTCAAGAGAGGAGACGACCAGGCAGCTTGCTTGACCCCCCACCCAAGGGTAGCACCAACTTTCACTCGACAAGCCTCGTGCGAGGCGAGTCCCGCCACTCCCGCCCTCCATTCCACACCCCACAGATACACCCGCATCCTCACGCCCAGCCCCTCCGCTGTGGGGTTGGTTCGGCCTGTGCGGAGTCACCGGCCACCCCGTGAGCGGCTCACAGCGCCACGTGGTTGACTTGGGTGGGAGTCGAGTTAGAAATGCGTAATTACTGTTATAATCGCACTTTTCAAAACGGTCCTTAGAAGTTCCGTTTACCTGTCATCTGATCTGACTTCAGATGCCTTCATTTCCACGTAATTGAATGTATCGATTTTTATTTTTAAATAATTAGATATTTGTGGACTTATTCTATGATATTTTGAGGGAAAGTCGAGTTCTCAGTGTTGAAATAAATGTTGCCATCCTCGCCTCGGTGGCCCAGCGAGTGGGAGTCTCTTCTCCTGACTCTGAACGTGGCCTTCCTCGTGGCCAGTGCGGACTGTGTTAGGCATAATTAATTCCTCTCACATGAAGTCTCTATAATTTTTCTGCTGGACCAGCAACTTTACTATTTTCAATTCATTTAAGGCACAAGAGTTGTACATATTTATTTTCATTACATAATTAAAAGATGACAGGGCTGTGCAACTTCTAAAAGAATTTCAGCAGTTACTAAATCTTTATCTACCGAGTGGGGACCCTAAACCCTTCCCTCAAACTGCCACAGTTTAGGGTTCACAGAATCTCTGAGATTTGCACTGGTTTACAGATGAGATAATTATCCTGATAAGATTCCAGAAGATCAAAGCCACGGCCCTCCACGACGGACGTCTCTAGCCCCAGCATTGCCAGTGTGGTAGGTAACAAGCCACGCTCAGCATCTCGAGAACGCGCCCCATCACCCGTCACCTGACCCAGCAGATCTGACAGATGCCAAGGGAGGTCCCTCAAGCCCAGTCATGGTCCCAGTGACAAACCAGCTTTGCCTGTTGTGTTCCTGCTCATCGCCTGGGCCTCTGCGGTGACTTGTACCATGAGGCAGGGTCTCGGAGGAGCTACAGGAAGGGAAGTGGAGGCAGAGAACGGAAGGACTGATGTGACTCAGCATGAACGGTGAGCGGCAGACCTTCTGACACAGCCAGACATCGGAGGCAGGGACCCCCCCCCGCTGCCCCCACTGGGTGCGGATGCCTTTCTGTTTACCTCCTGAGTGACATGAACGGAAGGAAACAAAAGTTACCAAGCCTGAGTGAAACCCTGAAAACTCACCGGAGGGAAAGGCACTCCCCTCTGCGTGGGCTGTTCCGCTGGGCCCATTCACAACCGGTGGCTGCGAACGATGACAGACACCAAACCTGGGGCCATGCAGAGCGGAGAAATGGGGACGGAGCAGAAGACCTCAGTCAGGAACAGCGGGCCCAGGGCGCAGCAGAAGTGAGCGGCACCTCGCACCTCGCCTAGCTTACGACATTTTATAGGGCGATGAGGACATCCCTCTCCCCACGTCCCACAGCACAGGTGTCAGGCAGGAAGTAGGCTGGGCCCGAGAGCCTTGGACATGAACTTCCCAGAAGCTGTATTCATCTTTGTCATCGGAATCGCAAGAAAATGTTACATTCTGAACCCAATCATCTCCCACAAGAATCCTGGTCCTCAGGTATCAGTGCCCCTAAATGTGCCAAGCTTGCCCTGACCAGTGCGGCTCAGTTGTCCGGGCATTGTTTGGCAAAGCAACATTTCACTGGTTCAACTCCAGGTCGGGGCACATGCCTGGGTTGCAGGTTGGGTCCCCAGCAGCTGATCAATGGTTCTCTTCATCCCTCCCTCCCTCCCTCCCCTGCTCTCTAAAAGTAAGTAAAATCTTTATTTAAAAAACAAAAAAGCTTGCCAAATAATGAGCTACTGGTCAATTTTGTGACTTCCTGCTCTAAATTATGATGGTATAATCCAGAATTTTCAGACAGATAATTCTTCAGTTTAATACTAGAAACACAAGCACCAAAGGAAATCATTCAATGGAATACAAAGACTAAAAACCAAGAGAAGTAGAAACCATGATTCCAGAAAGGCACACACATTTCCAGTAAAATAAGAGAAATTACAGAGAGACATTATTTCCAGAGGGATAATAAATCTTGCATCCACGTAATAAGGGTATGGTAGGATGGAAAAAAGAACACAGAACAAGAAGGATTTCTAGAAATTTAAAAATAATATATTTTCTGATATTTTTAAAGTGATAGGTTGAAATGTAAAATTGTGAATTTTTTCTAAAAAATGATTTGTCAGGGAAAATAAAAATAAAGCAAGATAAAGGAATGATATAAAGTCAGTATGATTTCCAACTAAAAAGATTTGCAGGAAAAAAGAACAGAGAAAACAGGAAAGGAACACAATAATGAAAGACAACCCAAACTGAAGAAAATATCTGAAGATCGAAAGTCTCAAAACCACAATCACTTTATAACATACAAAAACCATCATCATAACATCAGAACTCTAATAAAGAAGAAAAAATATCAACTGCTATTTTAAAAAAAAAGTAAGTTTGCCTGCAAGAGGGAAGAAATCAGACAGACACCAGACTTCTCAACAGTAACAATGCTTGCTGGAAGTTAATGGAATGACGCCTTCAAAGACTGGAAGTTCTGCCTTTCAACCTTCAGTTCTGTCTGTACCCAGTCAAACTGTTATTCAAATATGAAGGCAGAGTTAGGACTTCCTGAGACACATAATAATATGAAAGCCCAGCTCCACTAAGAGAGACCTGAAATCAATAGATCAACCCAGGAGAACTGAAAGTGCATTTCAAACATGACATTTGCACAATGGGTCGAGAAATCCAGTAGTACAAATTAGAACTTCAGGCTCTGGGAGGTCTCCACTTAAAAAAATCCATAGGTAAGATTATGTATACCAGCTCGAATAAAATATTAGCGTGTATCAAAGGTACACAAGGAGACTCAATTGTAACTCAGCGTCGGGAGCCTTTCACACAGCAGCCGTGCCCCGCTGGGCGTTTGGGAAAGGGGATGTACTTTTCACAGAACACTTATTTCTGCAGTTTCCAGAATCACGGCAATACAAGTGGTGTTCACTGGTTTTGAAATCTTGAAATCCACTTGAAGATACAATTCACGGAAAGCTAACGGAATCCATGTTAGCATACGAAGGTATAACTGGTGATATTGTGTAAAGGAAAAGGACACCTGACAAAACTGAGAAGTGGAGGAAAGAGAGGTAGACAGGTGAGCGGGTGGTGAAGAGATACTTCCAACGGGAAAGACGTTAATCGTGCCGTTTGGATTTTCAAAAATGACCAGGTGATGAACTTAAAATTGTGAGTCAAACTGGAAGAAATGGGAGAAAGGGCAACTAAATCCTTTTCTTTCACAGCAATCATCTCATAAGCAACACCGAAAGCTGATAAATCAAGAGACAAAAATGAACCTGTGCAGCTCACAGATTTGACGCAGAAACAAGACTGACAGGAAACAAGAGTGATTTCTCTCAGGACGCGGGCCCGGGTGCGGGGAGCCCGCAGGAGAGTTCATGGTCGTGGTGAGCCTTTCCGCAGCGTTTGGTTTTTAGTCCCTGTTACAATGGAAATTTTCTTCCAAGCAGAGTTTAGAAAAAAATTTTTAATGAAAGGAGTGGTGCGATGTACAGAAGGAAAACGCTGCGGTCTCGTAGGCCCCACTTTAACGGTGCATCCAAACCTGCACTTGGAGTCGCTGGCTGCGTACATTCCCTTCCCACCAAAGTGCACGAGGTCTTTGCTTCCCATTGTCCTCTGAACGACGAGGCTGGCCCGCAGCTGGGCTCCGGGGCTGGCGTCGGCTGAGGCGCCAGAGAGAGGGGAGCGGTCCACACCCAGCCCCAGACCGAGCGAGCCGGGCCCCCTGGGACCAGGACCCTGGAATCGCACCTGACCGTCGGCCCGGGTGATGGCCACTCCAGCCCAGCTGGGTAAGGGCCGGCTGGGCTGTGGTAACACACAGCCCCAACAGGTATCATTGTTCAAGCACAACAGACGTGCGTCTCAGCCACGCGCCAGGGTGACGTGGGTGTCCCCACCGGCTGACAGCCGTCCTCCCCCTGCTGACGAGAAGACCCGGGCTCTGCCACCCCATCCGTCCCTGTCGTTCCTCAGCCTCTGCCGTGGCGGCTTGGGCGTGGAAGTGGCACCTAGCTCACTTCCCCAGCTCCCCGAGGCAGGGCTCGGCCACCTCTCACCGCAGGGGCTGGGGCTGGAGGCAGGTGCACCGCGCGCCCAGGAAGGGGAAACCGGATTTTGGCATCTGGCCAAGCAGCCTGCCGCCAGACCCGTGGCACAGCCCACGGGAACATCCTCTCCCAGTCGGCCAAGTCGATCCTCGATGGCAGCAACCTGCGGGAAAAGGGCCCACTCCACGGGGACGGGGGGGCCTGTCTGGGTCCAGCACCGCGACGGACTGGCGCTGACTGTGCAGGTGCCTTTCTGGACATCTGCGTGCCTTTCTGTCATTCCTGAGGTGCCGTCAGTCACATGGTTAGTGTCTACACTCAGCTAAGCATGGCCGTCCGAGAACACGGTTCCAAACTCCTAAGGAACCTAAGGAACTACCAGAGGGCCCCGAATAAACAGGCCCCAGGCTCTTCCTAACCGGGACCCTCCGAGGTGCTCCGCACACGTGGGCGCGATGGGCAGATGCGGCTCGCCGTGGCCGCTGGGGCTCACGCGCCACTCCGGACCTGGGTGTTCCCGAAACAGCGATTAGAAGAGACTAAAATGAGACACGCTGACTTTGTGCCTTCCTCTACGCCAGTGGGTTTGATGGAAAGCGCAGTAGAAAAATGGGACACGTTTTGGTATTTAGTGTCAAATTGACAACCTACAATCTTTCACATTTATCATGCATTGCTATTTAATTTAGTGACATTTAGGATAAATATTTTTACTAGTGCCTAGTGTGAATTCTCTGGGATGTTTTTTAAATATCAGTTCAAGCTTTCTTAAAGTTAATCTACCACAAGGGATTTTTTTGAAGAAGTATTTCTACCCGTGGTTGGTCTAAGAACAAATCCTTTTCTTATTCCAGACACAGAGAGGCAGACACAAACAATGCGTAGTTTCTTCATCCATTTTACTAAAAACATATTTGAACCTGGCCCGAGAGCACACAGCGCAGTATGTATAAGGGACCTATGTAATAATTAAGTATTTATGAATCAAAGAGGGCAACGAGGTGGGGGGTCTCTATTTAAGGCTGGATCCAGTGTGGAAAAAAATGGAGTGTGTCTAAGTGCCTGCTCAGAAAAAGTATTTACCTATTTCTTTCCTTTATCAAATGTGTCTCCTCCTACGAAGGTGTCTTATAGCTGGGAAATGGAGAGTTGACGGGGGAGGGAGATGGAGAATTAACACCAGGGTTTTGTGCAGTTTATTCAAATGGGGTCATCTTCTTGGGCACAGGAGGCCCTGAAATGACACCTGCCCCCCCCCCCCCCGCTCTCCCTGGCAGCCGCCATTCCGACGCTCGGCCGCAGGAGCCGGTGGGGAAGCTCCAGGCCAGCAGAGCGGCGGGGCTCAGCACGGGCCAGGGCTTTGCAGACCCGAGGTGTGGAACCCTCAGGCTGGAAATCCCGAGCCCCAAAGTGGATGTGGGTGGGGCTCGCATGAGTGAGATGAGTGCTTTGGAAAGAAGAGACCTGCAGAGCTCCGTGGGCCCTTGTGAGGACACGGAGGGAAGGTGCCACCCAGGAGCAGAAAAGGGTCCGGACCAGAACCAGCCGCACCGGAGCGCAGGCTTCTCGGCCTCGGGAGCGTGGGGGACAAGCACCTGTTCGCGCAGGCCGCCGCGTCTGACGCTGAGCCTGGGAGCCCGAGCTCGCCGACGCACGGGAACCACGAGGCCACGACCGTGGGGCCTGGCCCAGAAATATGCGAGACCCTAAGACTCACCCCTCTCCTGGGTGCCGGTTAAAACACCCTCGACCCGGCCGACAGGCCAGGCTAGTTCACGCCCAAGCCCTGTCCTGACCTGCCAGCTGTGCCACTTCTTGTTGGGCTGCAACGCTTTCTCCTCTGAACTAGAAACCGGCCACATGGGGAGAGTTGTTTCGGGGTAAATTGAGGCCATGGATGCATCAACCAGCGCTACGCAAATGTAACTAATTGCAAAGGGGAGGCTTCCCATAAACTCGGAGGCGTCCGCGTTAACTGCTGCCCGCGGTGCCTGGTTGGGTGGCGTCTGCTCGTCTTCGTTTTCTTACCGATTTCTGCGTTCACGTTCGGCCTGGAAGTGGGTACAGGACCTGACACAGATCCAGGGAGAGGCGTGAAGGTTCCACACCAGTCTGGTCCTCCTGACAGGCAGGCGAGAGGTGTCTCGGGGGACTTTGTGGATTTTGCGTATGGACCCCACCTTCGACCCAAGCGAAGACATGGGTCTGGGGGGCTCCACCCCGAAGAAACCTGGGAAGGAAAGCTCACGGGCTCTGTCGTTGCCCACCCCTCGGAATCAACCGTTCTCCGGTTGGGTCTGTCCCCACGTGTCCCTGTTGCTGCTGGCTTCATGCCCCCTCAGGTTAGCCCCAAAGGAGGGGAGGGGACCTGCCGTCCCACGACCTTCCTCCAGCCCCACGCAGAACTCTCCCCCAGGGGGAAGAGGGACCCAGCCCCACAAATCTGTTACCTGCATCTACGGATGGGGGGTAATCTGATTGGCTGGCCTAAAAACATGGGGTAATCTGATTGGGTGGCTCAAGAACATGGAGTAAGCTGATTGGCTAGACTAAGATTATGGAGTAAAGTGATTGGCCAGCTTGAAGAGCATGGGGTAATCTGATTGGCCAGCCTGTGGGAGGAAAAGGGGGTCACAGGCTTCAAAGCCCCTCCAGAAACACAGGGCATTGGAGAAAACCTGACAAGTGTCCCCTGTCAGGCTACCTGCTTTCTGTGACTCCGGTTTCACCCTTACAGTCCATCAAGAACCGGAGGGACGCCCGAGGTTCTCAGCCCAGCGAGAGTCCTGCCATCCAGCCCAGCTCAGGCTCAGACAGACAGGAGGCGGAGAAACTCCAAGTCTGGCTGAGCTTAACAAAAACCTGGAGACAGGACATTGGGTCACCTCGGCTCTGATGCAGATGGACACTGGTCGGACGCACTGCCCACGGCTGCAGGCCACTCTCCCGGGCCGCTGCCTTCCGCCCTGTGCGGGCACCACCCCAGCTCAGCCAGTGTCACGCACCCTCAGGGGACACAGCCGTCACCCCACGCGCGGTCTCCAGCGGAGTCTCCTTACTTAGGGTCTCCGCTCCACCCAGGTGAGAACCACCGTACGCCCTTCTGCGGTCTGAGGCCCGCGGGCTAAAAATTCTCCAGGTGCGATGGAGGGGTTCCCGAGCAGGCCCCCTCGGGGGGGCGTGCGGGGTGGTGGGATGAGTCCGGGCACAGCCCCCGACCTCTACCTCCCGGACACGAGAGCAGGGACGCCAAGCCTCCATCTCAGCGGCCCGCCGGCCCGCCGGCTCTGCCGCCGGGTCCGAGCCTGTGACTGGCGTCCTGCCCGGCCGCTCTCCTCCCGGCGGGGAGCGTGGAATCCCGCATTTGGACCAAGTCCTCCTGACAGCGAGCTGCCCCCAGGCTGAGAAGACGACATGAAACCCCGTGAGTTTTGCTTCTATATTTTAGAGGGGGAAATATCACCATTTTTGAAACTGTAACCCACCAATAATAACGTAATATCTGAATTACATTTAAAAAATATTTCCGTGTTCATCCTTACCAACAAATAATCCATGCAGGTATGTAATGTTTATTTTTTTACCCAAAAATGTTCACCAAAGGTGTGGAAGTCTAAGGCCAGCTTGAAGTAAGATCGAATTTGAAGACAAGTCTCATTTTCATTCATCGGAATCACAAAGAAAACTACCCAAGTCTAAGAACCTTATCCAAAAGCATCCATCAATTCGGGCAAAGCAGTGTGCCACGGACGAGTTTTCCTGGTCCCCTAAACCTGCTCCTCAGTGAAAGGAAGAACTGCTCCGAGATCCTGGGAGCTCAGGGACCCCACCCCGCAGGGTGGGGGAGGGAGGCTCAGCCGGGGGGTCTCAGCGAGGCTGCCTCAGGCAGGCCGGGAGGGCTGCGAGCCCCCTGTGGTCAAGCCGCATCTTGTAATTCCATTAGGGTGTTAGATTCACGTGTAGAATTAGCTGTTGCCTACGCAGAATTATGTTAAACACGGGCCAGACTGAAAATCAATATTCTGCTTAAGTAACTGGCCCTGCAGTAATTTAATGAAGCTCAGTCAAATTGCACCGAGGCTGGGGGGAGGGGCCTGCCCTTCCCAGCCCCCCCAGGGCGCGGGGCCGCCCCGCCGTGGGCCTAGACGGCCAGTTCCCCGACACTGGCGCTGTGCTTGCTGCCGGATTACTTGTTGGCTTTTTTAATTTAAAACTTGAGTAAATAATTCGCAGCCCATAATTAGGAAAGAAATAGAGACTCATAATAAAAGAGAGGGAGCTGCTGGAATGGGGGGAACATGCTTTTCTGTGAGAAACACCTCAAGAAAAAAGTGGGGGGAGGGAGTGGGACAAAGGGAGAGTCGTTAGTTTTAACAAGCGTATTAACGCTGGATCCGAAAGGCTGGAAATGAACAGCATAACTTAGGCCCTCAGTTCGAGTAAAGCCCATGAAGCCGACGTGGAGATAATTTTTCATTAAAATGTTACATATAAATATACGTTAGATAAAAATGTTCGAAGCGTCCTTTCAGTACACTGGTCGGGCGTGTGTTTCCTATCAGGCTTTGTACCGGCTTTTCTTCTACCTTCGGTCTCAGTACGTGTGTGCGGGGGCTCGTGCGTGTGCGCGCGTGTGCACCTTATGACAACTCTGTGTTTGCTAAGCCAGGAACCCTTCGGTGTAACACCTGAAATGGGCACCTTCTCATTGAAGATCCCCCTGCAGGAACTTCAAGCCTTCCACGCGGTCGGCAGGCACTCATTAAGACACTCCAACCACAGAAGTTTGTGCTAAAAATGATTGACAATAGAAAGGAGGTGTCGTTACACCGTTTCGAAGTTATTGGCAACTCATTTATTTATTATTCAGCTGCAAACTTCATCTACATGAAACACTTCACAGAGTTATGTCCAAAACCCCAAATTAAAATGACAATAATTGCATGTTGCTTAGGATGGGATAATATGGAAAATAGAAGTCTTCCCTTTGTAGGTGCCAAGTTGGGTCTTCTGAGGCCCAACAAGACTTATTACCCACACGAGTCCCTATTCTGGAGAAAGGTAAGATGTTGGGGATAGATATGCATGAAGTTAATTGGCATTTATCACTTGCCTTCCGCACTCCCACTTTCCCTTAATCTCCCAGACTGGAAAGAACACAGGATGCCAACAGAGAGTCCCTAGGAAAGTGGTTCTTGAAACGCGGTGTAACCTTGAGTCCTCACCCTTTAAATGCCTGTTTCGTTCGGTTTCCCAACAGCAATGAAAGCAAGGTGGAGGTCGGAGGGGCGTCCCCGGAAACCTGGTGACGGCCGCAGGAGAAAAGGCCCTTTATGGCCTCAGCAGAAACATAATTGCATTTTAATTCCTCGTTCAGACACCTTGGCCCCAGAGAAACGGTGAATCTGGACAAGGAGTGCTAACTCAAGTGTTTCTCACTAACGAGCCGAACAATGCCTTGGAAACCAGCGTCTACCTCTAAGAACACTGAGGTCTGCACGGGGACAGACCAGGAACTTCTGTCTTAAACTCTTTAGTTCTGCCTTGAAAATGTATTTTGCATCATCGGATGATAACGTGAGCCCCAAATATACTTACGGCCGAGGTAAGGTTTCAGAACGTGTCACGGTCATGGATTTTATAGGAACCCACCAAACCCCAAAGCACCATGGCTGAATTCTGACTACTGTTCCTAGCTGGCAGTATGGCCGGTACCGCTGTCCCCTTTCTTTTTGAACAGCCTCTGGAGGGTCTCGATCCTTTGAGTCACAATCTTCAGGGCTTACACTTCAAGCCTCACTCCTATGTGACGCCCTTTGGGGGGGAGAGCAGGCGCACTCGGTTTTGCAGTGCAAACAGTCACTGAGGTCCAGACTGTCCCCCAAGCGGGGTGTGGCACCGAGGTGGTTAACGGTGCTGACATATAAACGGTCATAATTAGGCTGCCCCGCTGTGGGAAAATGGGAATATTTGTTTGGTGAAACTGGGCGATACTGCTCTTCTTTATTCTGCCTGTGGAACCATAAGGGCGATGGTGCATTCTTAATGCTTTTTGCAAAAGCTGAAGAGATGGGAGCAATTTAGTGGAAACAAAAAGCTGGAAGAAAGGAGAAATCTTTGCTTGATTCTTTACTTCTGCGGATTTTTCGAGTGAAAACTTTTGCAACTCTAATGATCCCGGCGGCCGCCAGTGTAGCTCGTCTGGGGTTTGCTGCGAAGCCGGGGCGTGAGCAGGAAGCCGGGACTTTCTACGAGACCCTTCCCCCTGAAGCAGAGCAGACAAGGGACGCACAGTGGCGGGGAACCCGCAGCGAACAGAAGGACTGCGAGTCCACCGACGAGCATCATTTGCAAGTTCGTGGTGTTTTATTGTTGATTTGAGAGAGAGAGATGCGGACTTGTTCCGTGTGCTGATGTATTCACTGGCTGGTTCTTGTCTGCGCCCTGACCCGACCGGAACCTGAGTCTGACACCTTGGCGTATCGGGTCGCCGCTCCAGCGCGTGGAGCCACCCAGCCAGGGCCGGTACCTGCTATTTCTGATGGGTGAGGGGCAGCGAGAAAACGATCCACACCGGGCTTGAGAGCGAATCTGGCAAACTTTTCCGGAAAAACAAAGTCACCAAATCCTCTCATTCGGAAGTAACATAGTCTGAAACCTACCCAAAGAGACAGGCGTGTGGGGCAAGCCTTGCACACCGAGAAACGAAACCCTCAAATACTCAGCAACAAAGAATTACGTTAAGCCTTTACGTTAGATGTGAGTTGTAAATCATGTTAGATCCACCTGCGAGATTCGCCGCCATGAGGGGTCCTCACAAGGGTTCTTTGATGGAAAACGAACGGGGTCGGGCGGGTGAAGGGGCGAGAACCAAGGGGGCCGTGACGCAAGGACTGCCCACAGGCCGAAACGCAGAAAACGGGCCCCACCGCCTCAGCGTTACCGGGAAGACGCGACCGTGTGGCCAGGCACGCTTTTTCAAATAACCCATGTTTTACAAAGTTCTGCGCTATGGAAGTTTCACAACAAAAGCTCTGCTTCTCTCGTAACATGATCTCTTAAAAAAAAAAAAGAGAGAGAAGCAGCAATTTTTCGACAACGGGAAGGACAAACTCCACCAGCACCGATGTTTTCAGAGTGGCAGCAAACACGCTGTTTTCTTCCATTAACAGCGTGTGAACCAGAGGCCTCCCCACTGCGAAGGCCTGTCTGAGTCTAACAACCTCCTGATGACAAGGGAGGAAACTGAGGCGTGAGGGGAGGACGCTGCGCGTCACGGCCCGTCGGTCGGCGGGAGCTGGCGCGGACCCCAGCGCGGTGATCACTCTCGCCTCGTGGCTGGACCAGGACAAGGACAAGGCCGGCCTGTCTGGATGCTCCGAGCCCTTGTGTGGCTGGCAGTCATGTCCTCGAATTCAGCGGGGGACCCTGAGGGCACCAGGCTCTCTCTACCCAGACACCTGCGGGTGGCCCATCTGTCCCACTCATGAAAGTGACTCATCGGTAACATCAAGGAGCAGCCTCGCCCCAGACTTCTGCATCGGCGGGATCTGTCGGCTTCTCAGAATATAAATACCTGCAGTTTTTCAGCAAAAATGAGCCAACAGCTACTCTGGGACAAGAGGCCCGTGAGCTCAGGTGAGACTAGCCAGGTGTGTGGGGGGCCGGCGATACTTCCTGGGCTGCGTTGAAGGCGCTTGCCTCAGAGACACAAGTGTCTGGAGTAGGTCTCCGCCACTCAGACCTTCTGCGTCCCTGGAAAAGTCCCACCCCCCCCCCCCGCATCCACAGTGGAGAAGCACGCCTGCCTTTCTCAGGCGGCTTCGAGAGCAGAGGCGGCTCCCGGCGGGGGGGGGGCTTCGGAGGCACCGAAAGGAGGGCCCAGGTGGACGCCTGGCAGGCCCCGCACGAGCCCCTCGGGGCAGCTGTGGGGCGAACCTCCGAGGGGGACGCGGTTTCGCTCATGGAACTCGGGGCTGTTTTACAGTTTGTGTCCCTGAGTTCGTACCCTATCACGTTTCACATTCTATCAAGTTTCACAGCGCTCTCAAAAAATGTTTTCGGACATCTGGCTGCTACGTGGTAATGGTGTGGGTGGAGAGGTCAGGGCCACGCTTGGATGGCTGCGGGCGGGGTGCCGTCCGTCCTCCTCCCCACCCTCAGCGTCCCGGTGCCCAGGGCCCCCCTGGGCTCCTGCCCGACACCGCTTGGCGGAGCTCGAAGCGCAGCCCGAAGCCGAGAGGGGGCGCCCCGCCCCCCGCCCCCGTCCGCACAACTGGTCCCAGCAGGGAGGAGGCCTTCGGGGGGCCTCGCAGCAGGGGGGCCCTCGCAGCAGGGGGGCCCTCGCAGCGCCATCCCGAGTGCTTCGTGTTACAGGACCGACCCATTTAAACGCGCTTTGGACACTTTGTCGTCTACTCCGTAATACAGTAACTGATGTGTCCCAGGAACTTTTCAGGACAATTCTGGTTCGAAAGAAAGTGTTCTTCACAGACATCTGCCCGACCGACGCGTGCGGCTCATTGCTGGCGGCCACCTTCGCGAGGACCAGTCGGCGACCTGCGGGCGCCCTCCCTCCGGTCCGAGGTCTCACGGAGGGCGGCTGGGTGGCTGTCAGGGCGGGGCTCGGGGACTGGGGCTGAGGCAGCCCAGCTGGCCGAACTCGCAGCTCTCCGGTAACTCAAACCAGCGATGACTTCATCTCGAAAATTTCCGAGGAGCCCGGGTCAGAGCTGGAGCCTGGACGCGGTGATGGGATTCCCAGAGACGCCCGCTGGCGGTGGCCTCGCCTCAGCCAAACAGCCCAGCCTCGGTGAGAACCGGGGCAGGACCGGAGGACACCCATGTTCCAACCGGTCCTCCCGGGGTACCGGAGCGGTGAGGCAGGAGGGGAGCTCTTCTCTGTTCCGTCTAAGCGCACGCACAAATAAACAGGATTGTGCCGATAGCTGCCTAGTGTCCACTACATCGTCCAGCAATTACTGTGGGTTTCACAGAAGCAGTGAGAAAGAGAAAACAAAGAAAAGTAAATGACAAATAAAATACATCCATGACTGTTTCTTAAATGAACTCAACCAAGGGCACTTGTCATTTGTTTATTTATGTGTAATTTTATTCACCTATTCCACAAGATCTACTTTCTAAATCAGGAAGTAACTAATAATCTCACCTTGTTATTAAGAGAAGATTAGACCGTTTTTCCTACTTGTAGTTCATTTCTGCTGGCCTGGCATTTATTCCGCGGTAAGGACGTACCCTGATGTACAGAACGTGAAATGAAAGGAGGATTTTAAGACACAAATGGCTGGGACGGTCCCGGAGCCGTTAACCCGAGCACAGGGTTTGAGTCCGGGTGGCTGGCGGGGAGGGCTGTGGGGGTGACAGAAGGCGGCAAAGCAGCTGACGGCGAGGGGCCCCCGGGCGGGGCCGGGGTAGCCAGGCCTTTTTGGGGAGGCGGGGGGGGGTCACAACTTCCAGAGGAAAGCTGAAGATTATCAGCAGCCCCGCCTGATGCAACTTACAGTTAGGAAAAGACATTATTAACTCCATCCTGCACGAGCGGTCGGGCTGCAGGCGAGACCCGAGAAAATCGCCTGCGCCAGCAGCGGCCGCGCTGTCGGGTTTTCTCAGACGGCAGAACTCCTGCTCGGACTCTTCGGGGTGCGGGGCCTGAGCATCAGCCGCGGTTCACCCCAGCTCCTGGGCTTTCGTCTTCTCGCTCACCGTCCACGGCGGGCTCGCCACCTCCCAGAACGGCATGCCCTTATTTATCCTCACCCGAGGATGCATTTATTGATTTTAGAGAGAGAGCAAGGAGGAGAGAGAGAGGAACATCTGCGTGAGAGAGAAACGTTCGTCGGTGGCCTCTTGCAGGCGCCCCCGCCAGGGGTCAAACCCGCAGCCCGGGCACGTGCCCCCTTTGGTGTGTGGGGACGACGCCCCAGCCCACGGAGCCACCAGGGCTGGGACTGGGTATTTTTCGAGACTCTTTGTCCTCCCTGGCTTCCTCCTCGCACTCACCCTCTGTTGTCTCAACAAGGAAATGGCCTTGTTACATTTTTCCTCCGTCCGTGTCCACGTCAGTGAAGAGATGAACCAGCTCGGGCCAGACGTGCCTTCCGGAGAGAGTCGGGCGGAGAGCAACCCCCCCGGAGCAACCCCCCCGGCCGGCGTTTCTACGGTGGGGGGCCCCGGAGCCTTGGAGTCGTGCGTGACCGAACAGACACGGAGTCTGGGGAAGGTCCACTCAGAGTTTCACTTGGAAATTCTTCTCCGTGGGCTGACGGCTCTCCTTGGTTAGGACCCCAGTGGACAATGAGGGAAAATGGATCCAATTCTATTTAGCAGATGGTAAAAATCCAAAGTATAAACATTTAAACATACTGAAAAGGGGAGAAATCGTATTTTGAGAGAATGGATTTTGTTATAAATCAGCGCTGCAGGAAAATTCAGAATATTGTGGCCTTTAACCCATTACGGAGCTGACTTGATACACCAGGGTACTATTTTCAAGGAAAGAAACCCAAGCACTATTGTTTATGTCAATAAAAAAAAAAAAAGGCACTTTTCCAGGCTGGATTCCGACAGAACTTTCTGTAGCTTTGCAGGGCAGCAATGGGGCCAGCGAGTTCACACGAGCCCTCCCCGCGAGCTCCAGGGAGGTGGTCCTCAGGAAGTGCAGAGCCACATGGGGGTGGGGGCGGGGGCAGTTCCAGGACTCTGGGACGTGCCTGAGGCTGCCGAGCCCACCCAAGGAGCCGACAGGTGCTAACTCGGGTCCCGGGGCAGGACCCTCCAGGGGCTTCGCAGAACCTCTCAGGCCCTGGAGGGAGGGGTGGCGGGCACCCTTGACTCTGTCCACGCCCCCGTGAGTGGGAGAAGCTGTGTCTGTGGAGGGGCCGGGCTTCTGGGGGGCACCTGCTCCTGAGGTCCCCTAGCCACTGCAGGGAGCAGAACAGGCCTGCAGGACAGCCTCTCCCAGAAACCCTTCCTCCAGGAGGCCCTGGGGCCGAGGGCGGCCGCGTGTCCCCTCGCCGGGTCCTGGCCGCAGGCCGGGCCCCGCAGGAGTCACCCACCCGACGGCCGTGAGGCCGTGGCCGACGTGCAGGTCCAGGGGCCGGTGGAAGGGTGTTAAAAAATTAGAACAAACATCTGTTCCAGTTTCAGAACACAGAACTTTATCCTATCTTTAATCAAAACCACATCAGAAAAAGTATGTGCTCTGGAACAGCCTCCCCCACCCCGGTCCCTGGTCCAGTCGCAAGCTGGACCCCGGCCCTGGGGCACCCTCCGGGGGCCCCGGCTGCGACCTCGGGCTCACCCGGGGGCCCCGGCCTGCGCCGCTCATCCCCTCCCGTCTCTCTCCAAGCCCCACCTCCCTGCCGGGCCCCCTGCGCAGCAGCGGGGAGGCAGCAGCCTCGGCGCCCTGGCCTCCAGAAGGCCCCCGGCCGGGGGAGGCCCAGCCCTGCCAGCCGGCTGTGGGCCCTGGGGACCCGCTGCCAGTCTGGGGCAGGCCCGGGCCTGCCGGTGGGCAGGATGGCAAGTGGCCCTCGGGAGCGGAGCTGGAGGGGACGAGAAACAACCACTTAACATCCATTTAGAGCCCGAGAGCATTTGTGGAATCCAGCCCCATTACTGTTAAAAAGATGCAAATCTGGCGAACTAATCATCTGTATGGCCGCAGGCTGTCTCCCCGCGCACCCTGGTTCCTAACAGGAGCCAGGAATGCGCGGCAGACACAGGCAAGGCCAAGTCCATGTTGCTCAGAGGTAGCCCCTAACGAAACTCCACCAAGGGCTGCAAAGGAATCTTTGTTGCCTCGGAAAGACAGTTCGTCAAGGAAGCCAAAAAAAAAAAAAAAAAAAAAGGGCGCGCACACACTCACGCGTACGGAGTCCTTCTCCGTGGGCTGGCTGCGGGGCGCAGGCCCCGCCCCCGCGGGCCAGGGAGCTGCGCAGCCCCGCGTTCCTCCCTGGGTCCCCGCCGAGTGGCTCGCGCCACTGCAGGGAGAAAGGCAGTTAAGGCACAGGTCTCTCTCCAGCGCTGCTCTAAGTTCTACAGCCAATACCCCTTCAGACATTCAAGGGCACGCGTGTCTGCAAATGAGGGGCCTGAGCGCCGCCGCTGACTCTTGCGCAGGACCTGCCCCTCTACGGGAAGCGGCTGACAGACGGCTCCCGGGGAGGAACTCGTCCTCCACGAGAGAGAGCCCGCAGATAATCCCAAGCCAAGGGACGATCCAGTTTGCGTCCCTGACCCCTTCCTCCCCTTCCAGTCGGCAAACACGGGGGGACAAACGAACAAAACGGGCGAGCGTGGCAGTGGACGTGACGCGGAACATCCTCCTCCGTGCCTCCCCCGTGGACGAGACTCATCGGGGCTGCGGGTACAACAGACCTCCGACGCCACAGCCCGTAAGCAAAGTATCTCATCAATGTGCTGAGCATAAATTATATCCTATGAGCCCGGTCCGCAAGGATGGGGACATAAAGTGGCCTTTCAGCCAAGGGCCTGGGCAGCGTGCTCCAAGGCGTCCGTCCATAAAACACTTCACTGTGTTTTCACGTAGAGTGAATGTGAGATGAGCTTGATGGGGAAACAGAAGCACGGAGCGACTACGAGCCGTTACCTGATTCCTTCCCTCCCGCCCTGGTGACGCTGGCTGCTTGTTGCCCTCCTTTTTTTCTTTTTCTTTTTCTTTTTCTGGAACTGAAAAGGAAGGTGCTTGGAACTGTAGGTGACAGTATGCGGGTTTGCCACCATGTGAAGTGGTTTATTTGGCTTGTAACTTGGTAAAACAAAAAAAAGTGAAGGCGGCCTGTGTGTGTGCGTGTCCGTGCACACGCGTGTGGGTCACAGAGGGCACAGGGGAGGCGGGAGGGAGAGGGCAGTGGTGTTTGGACGCAGCTGGGTTGGTGCACGCTGCGTTCGGTTCTCTTTCCTGTTCTCTCCTCGGAGGGTGCGGAGGGTGCTTTCATTGCAAAACACTGCGACAAGCATTTCTGCAAATTGCTTTGCTTGTCCGCCTGTATATATTCAGCAGCACAGAATAAGTGAGGGACCCTTCGATGCAAAATGCCTTTTTCTTCTTCTTTTTTCTTTTTTTGCATTTTTGTAACAACATAAAAGCCGCTGTTATGACAAGAAGTCTGGTAGTTCATTCTTTCATTTATAATTTAACCACAGCCTATATAACATAATCCAAAAAATATGGGGCATGATTAGTATAAAAATCAAATACAGCGGAGGCTTGTGGAATGCTCTGAGAACAAAACAGAACCCGAAAAAGGGAACAAGGGGGAAAACAGTGCAGTCATCTGCATATACGCGGTATTTCTTTAATACTTCATTTTAAACTACCTAATTGTGTTTTTAAGCTTTGGTTCCTGTAATTCTGCAAGACGAGGCGTTCCAGTGAGAAAACATATGGCGAGGGGTTTTCAAACCACACAGCAAGAGTGCATCATAGACTTATCTGCTGTTTCGGTGTCACGAAAATCCACCGCTGAATTTATCCAGTCACCCATTAAAGGAAGAAAGGAATTAAAGGAAACGGAGGCTTCACAGCCTCTAACGCCGGGGGAATGAGTGAAATATGGTGTCAAGTTCAAGTCAGAGTGCCGGCGGAGCTGCACGACGTTTTACAAGACCAGCAAGCAGCAATTAGCAACCCGAAGCCGAGGAGCTATTTCGGGCTCACAGCGGTCAGCGGCCTCTCGCAGCCGCCGGCCGGGCCGGCGTAAGCGCCCTCCCTCCCCACTTAGCTTTCCAAACGGCCCTTCTCAGGAGGGTCCGTGGCGCGACTGTCCCTAATAGGTGGATCGCAGCGACGTGGGCTAGACAGATAGGTGGTAGCTAGATGGATATCTGCTTTTATATTTAAAGTACCTTTGTAACTGTCCCTTTAAATAGCGCTCCGTGTGAAAGAAAGGACAACTGGGCCACCACGACGTGTTTTTTAGGAGAGGGACTGAATCAGCGGTTCGTGTGGGTGCTGCACGGTGCCCCAAAGCTCCGGAGGGGCGAACGGGAGCATTTACAAGAGAGGCCAAACGCTGTAAAGCAACGTTCACTTTACAAACACCTCTTCAGCACCACACACACACCAGTGTGTGCGCGTGTGCACGCGTGCGAGCGTGTGTGGTGTGTGTGAGAGTCTCCGGGCTCCAGGCGAGCAGGGGGCTGGGGCTGGGGCAGAGGTACGGAGACACGAAGCAATGCATATCATTATTCAAATGACAGTCAGATCCACCCTTAAATTACACTGTGTCTCTCGTCAGAAATTGTTTCCTATACTGTCATATGCTGCCATAGTGGACATTAATTAATGCTAAATTACAATGGAATTACGTGTTCTAGCCACATGAATACCGAATGACTCCATTATGAATAATATTATCACAGTAAATATTAAAGAACCTGCCAGCGGTTTTTCACTAATTACAGAGTGTTGATAACTACAGAGGATCTTGAGTTAACGTCAACTTCCAAATGGAACAGCCGAGCGGCGAAGCTCTGATTCCCGCTGCTCGGGGAACGCGGCCGAGAGCCGGGAGGCAGGCCGGGACCCAGCTGCCGCGGCTGCAGGTCCGCCGGGTCCCGGGGACGGAGGCTCCGCTTCCTGCCTGCGATTCCCCTCCAGCCCCGTGCTCTCGGCACAGCTGCGCGTGGCTCCTTCGCTCGGCAAGCGTCTGAAAAAACCCACGCGCAACTTAGCCCGAGCCTCTTGTTCTGCTGGGTGGTCATTTCATCTTTAAGGAAGGAAAATCCTTAACCCTTTCCCACGTCCCACTTAAAAGATTCCGAAATACCCTGGTGGGTTTTTTTCTTTTTCTTTTTTTGCAAGACAAAACGAAGTGGCTAAAGAATAATAAGGTGTTAATCTTGATAATTAGTGCACAAAAGCAATTAGGAGTCTAAGAACCTTAAGGCACAGGGAGCGATTTTTTGTTTATTTGCTTACCTTATTAAGGGGAATATCTGTCTGAATTAATTGCTAATGAATGGGAAGAGGCTCGATAGCAGGGAGCTTAATGAACAGCCGCGTCGGGGCGGGCGCCGGCCCCGACCCATCCGGGATAGCCCGCCGGTGCGCTGCTCAGAATGACTTTTCTGCCCAATTTTCCGTTTGCAAAGCAGTAAATTATTTACATTTATTGTGCTTATTTAAGCACTTAAATGACTATGAATGGAGGGCAGGCCCGTTTAAAAAATACAGAACCATTCCACGAGTCTACTGCTAGAAATTCCCGTTATTTCCCCCTGAAGGCTGCTTCCCGCCTTTCCTAATCTCTCTTTTACAACAATTCATGAAAAAGGCCATTATTACGCTGAACATGTTTTAATAAGTTATTTATTATTTAAGATACTTTCAGAGGCGCTGCGTGGCAGTCACATCACGCACACGGAGAGCAGCCCCTTCCGGACGCGCCCGGGCGCCCGAGCCGCGTGCCGCAGCTTCCCCGCAGAACCGCCGCGCTGCCCTCCGTCGGCAGCAAACTCCCGGGCTCCCCGCCATCACTCACGCCCACGCCGCGCCGTTCGAACAAATCAATTACACTGATTATTGTCTTTGAAAACGGTCGTGTCGTGTATTTACTTCCTTTAACGGTTATTCATTGGCAATCGGTGGCCGTGAGCGTTGCAAACGTGCAGCTGCTGCTCCATACCGACCGCCTGTGCGCCTGTGTGCAGCGGCCGCTCCGCGCCCGGCCCGGCTGCAGCCCCCAGCGGCCCCGCGGGTGCCCGCAGCCCTCCGGCCATGTCTCCAGGCAGCCCGCCGACCACCGCCCGCCCCAGCGACGGCCCGGACCCATCACACCGAGGTGAAGGGAGCGTGACAAAAACACAAGGAGGGCACACTCGGTGGGCCCGCGGGAGCAAGAAAAGGGAGGGAAAAAATGGGGAAGGGAAGCCAGGCCCCTGGCAGGAGGGAAGGAGAAATCTCTGCGACTCTGCTCCTTGGCTGGGACCAGGCAGCAGAGTCAGGTGCTTCCTTCCACCTCGTTCGGGTTATCGCAGTGGAAACTTCGCTGTGTTTTCCGACGCAGACAGACGCTCTCAGGCAAGTTTCTCTGCGGTCGGCCGGCACTGACACGCATAACATGGCGCACGCGCGTGTGCGTGCATGTGTGTGCGCGCGCTGGCTCGCG